>CM057449.1:809745000-810995000 GCA_016271365.2 Neoceratodus forsteri | reverse complement strand
AGAGAATTTGGTAGCAGATAAGGACCGCTTGGCCAACCTAGTCTGCCCTGTTCCCTACCTAGCACATAAGCTGCTGATCCTAGTTAACCAACAGCCTACTTCCTCCTATCCCCCACTAGAATTGCCTTATGTCTGTCCCATGCATTCTTGAATTCCCCCACTGTTTTTGACTCTATGACCTCCTCAGGGAGGCTGTTCCATGTATCTACAACCCTCTCTGTGAAGAAATACTTCCTCACATTACCTCTGAGCCGTCACCCCTCTATCTTCAAATTGTGCCCCTTGTTTTTACTCATCTCTTTTCTGAAAGATGCTACCCTCTTGGACTTTGTTGATTCCCTTGAGGTATTTGAAAGTTTCTATCATGTCCCCCCTTCCCTCCTTTCCTCGAGGCTATACATCTTTAGTTCCTTTAATCTTTCTTCATATGTCTTATGATGCAGACCCTGCACAATTTTGGTTGCCGTCCTCTGGACAGCCTCCACCCTGCCTATGTTTTTGTGGAGATGGGGTCTCCAGAACTGTACACAGTACTCCAGATGTGGTCTTACCAACTGTCTGTACAGAGGGCCAACAACTTCCTGTTTTCTACTGGTGATGCCTCTCCCTATGCATCCCAGTATCCCCCCAGCCCTTCTTACTGCCTTCTCACATTGCTGGACCACATTTAGGTCATCTGATATGACTACCCCCAGGTCCCTTTCCATTTTTGTTGTTGTCAGTATCTCACCCCCCATTGTGTACTCTTCCCTGGGTTTTTGTTTCCCAGGTGCATTACTTTGCATTTCTTTGCATTGAATCTAAGCTGCCATACATTTGACTATTCCTCTAACCTTGCCAAGTCCCTTTTCATCTTTTCCACCCCACCTTGTGTATCAACCCTGTTGCAGATCTTTGTGTCATCTGCAAAGAGACATACTTTTCCTTCCAGTCTCTCTGCAATGTCACTTATAAAGACATTAAAAAGGACCGGCCCCAGTACTGAACCCTGAAGTACCCCGCTAGTAATCCTCCTTTCTTCACTGTGGACTCCATTTACTATTACCCGCTGTGTCCTTTTGTCCAACCAGTGTTTTACCCAGGCTACCACCCTGAAACCCACTCCCAGACTGGCTAATTTGTTTATTAATCTTTAGTGCGAGACTGTGTCAAATGCCTTGCTAAAGTCTAGGTAGGCCATGTCCACAGCCCCTCCCTGGTCTATTGCTTTGGTCACCCAGTCAAAGAAATCAATTAGATTTGTTTGACATGACCTTCCCACTGTGAATCCATGCTGAGTTGAGTCCTGTGCCTCACTGGCCTCTAGGTACTCAACAATTCTTTCCTTCAGAAGTGATTCCATCATTTTCCCTACCACTGAGCTCAAACTGACAGGTCTGTAGTTTCCTGCCTCTGTCTTGCTCCCACTTTTGTGAATGGGAATCACATCCACCCTCCTTTAGTCCTCAGGTACCACCCCATCCTCCCATGATTTATTAAAAAGGGAAGTCAGTGGTGTTACTAGTTCTTCCCTTAGTTCTTTTAGAATTCTGGGGTGAATCCCATCAGGCCCCATTGCTTTTTCCACATTCAGTTTTAAGAGTTCTTTCAGAACTCTTTCTTCTGTGAATGGACTAATATCAGTCCCCCTATCCAGAGTGCTTCTATTGACTGGATTAGGTATTTCCCCCTGCTTTTCCATTGTGAATACTGAGCAGAAATATTTGTTCTGTATCCCTGCTTTTTCAGTGTCGCTCTCTGCCTAACCACCTTCCTCTTTGTTCAGCCTCAGTATCCCTACCTTAGCCTTTCTTTGCTCCCTAACGTACCTATAAAAGGTCTTATCCCCCTTCTTAACTGAGTCGTCTATCTTTTCCTCAGTTTGGGCCTTTGCTATTCTGACTGCCTTACCCGCTTCCTTATACTTTAACTGGTACAGTTCTTTATTCTGCTCCTTCTGTGTTTCCTTATACTTCCTGAATGCTATCTTTTTCTCCATTACCTTCCCCACCACTTCTTTTGAGAACCATAGTGTTTTTTTTCTTTTGTTTTGATTTGTTTATTTGCTTCACACAAAGGCTTATTGCCTCTGTGATGGTGGTTATGATGTTTCCCCATTGTTGCTCCACCCCACCTTCTTGCCTATTTGCTGGTGCTTTTCTGAGGCACTCTCCCATTTTGACAAAATCAGCCCTCCTGAAATCCGGTACCTTTACTTTTGTGTGGCTTGACTCTACAGGTAAGTTTATCGTGAACCACACTGTTTGGTGGTTGCTTGTTCCCAGATGGCTACCCACTTCAAGATCAGAGATCCTCTATCCCTCCCCATTTGAGAGTACCAGGTCTAAGATTGCTCTCTCCCGAGTGGGTTCCAAAAATAGCTGTCTGAGGCATGCCCCTGTAGGGCATAGAGAATGACCCTGCTCTTGGATGTGGCTGAAGCAAAGGTGCTCCAGTCAACATCTGGTATATTCAGGTCCCCCATCAGCACTATCTCCCCTTTCTTTGCCATCCCAAGGATGCCTTCTATCATTTCCTTGTCCATTTCTTCCCCCTGAGACGGGGGTCTGTATACAACCCCTGTGTGGATTGTAGAGTAATTTCTAGTCTCCATGGTGACCCACAGTGCCTCTTCTCCTCCTTGTTTACCCTTTAGTTCTGTTGGTTTTATCCCTTCCCTTACATAGAGAGCTACTCCTACTCCTCTTATTCCCTCCCTGTCCCTCCTGTAGATTGTGTACCCTGGTATGTTGACATCCCAGTCATGGTTCTCTGTGTACCATGTTTCTGTGACTGCCACAATATCCAGGCATCCCTCTTCCATACATTGCCAAGCATAGGTATGAGAAATCCTGTTGAAAGCCTTAGACTGGTCAAGGCTAACTAAGTAATCAGTTAGCTCCTCATTGACTTATTTTTCCATGATTTCTCTCAATAGTATTCATATGTCTGACGGTTTGCTACCAGGAAGAGAACAAATCTGAGTGAGATGAAAAACAGAATTCAGGGGCATAGCCAGGATTTGGTGGGGGAGGGTCCAAAATATTTCTAGGGGGGTCCGGGGCATGCTCCCTTGGAAAATGTTGAAAATTTAGGAGTTAAATGGTGCAGTTTCATGCATTTTTAGACAGTAACTGCTGATTTACAAAATGCATCAAAATTCAAGTTGTCAGTCTCATCCTTCCCCAGTCCCAGGTCATTCAGTTGAACTCAGAATTATTTTTGTCCCTTTTTTAAATTTCCAAATTTCTATTTTTTAGATCTCTTAACATCTTGTTACCAACCCTACACCACCTTTACTGTTTAGACAGGTATTCCTTCTATTTTTTTGCTTTATTAATTTTCTTTTCCCAATTTTAATTTTTTTGTCCAGCTATTGCCTTGCCTTTTATGTTCCACCTCTCCCACTGCATGTATTTCCCTTTTAAATGCCAACTTTCTATGGCTCCTCTTAAGAGTCTCCATTTCCCTCTACATTACATGCATGATCCCATTTTCTGTAAACAAATAATGGTCAGGCAGTTTATATATTTGTAAATAGTTTAATACTGTTTGTGTCAGGCTAACACATTAAACAGTATTGCATGAAAACATTTTGAAACATATATGAACTGCCTATTATTTGTGCACAGAAAATAGGCAACTTTTACCAAAGTGGGATTAAAATGATCAAACTACTACAGATCCAGCAGGTAGAATGAATTATTTGGCATCTGGGTGTCAAACACCCAGATGTCAAATAATTCATTCTACAAGTCATCAGAGTGTATTAATAAAATGTAAACTGCAAACATCAGTCAACAAACTCCAGCCAGAGATCACAAAGGACTTAGATTCTTTAAGCAACAATTTGACAATCTGTTGGTCCCCTCATTAGGTTTTATTTTCTATATCTGGCTTTTTCCTTAATTCAGACGTCTAAAGGGCTTCTTAATACAGACCATCATTTGCACATATCTGAGGCTTTTACCAGTTTATATTTCACACATGTACTACGCGCAGTTAAAAAGTTATTCTCACTCTTTCTGGATCATGTGATGGTCCTGTAGTGGAGACAGCACTGCTGATCATCTCCCTCCCTGAATGCCAATTTTTTATTAAAAACCAGAGGCACTTCTCCAAAAAATAAGTTAAAATCAGTGTCCACAGTCATTCTACAGCCTTACTTTTATTCCGGTGGGGGTATCTCCTGAAATCAGTCGCACTTAAACCGATACCGAAGAGCAGAATCCGAACTATGTGACATGGGCGAAATGGACAGGCGCCTACAACCCATACCCCACCGCTAATGCTAGAATAAGGGGCAAAAAGACTGAAAGCCCAATCCGGTGCTTCATCCAAGTCCTCTGCGTCTACAACTACAGCTCAATTAAACGCCCCACTTTCTGAAAAAAAAAAAATTATGGAAGAGATTTTACCATTCAAATCCGCCTTACAAGAGCTGACCTCTGAATTAAAATCTCTTAGAGGAGACATGGCTGCAACTAATAGAGCTATCTCTGACACCATTGCAAGAGTTACTTCATTGGAAAACTGGAAGCAATATACAGATGCTGAGATGACAGCCCTAAGACACAGGCAGCATAAGACGGAGTCCAAATTAGAGGATTTAGAAGGTCGAAGTAGACGAAACAACATACTTACATTTGGTCTCCCTGAAAATGCTGAAGGCTCGATGCCAATTACTTTCCTGCAAAAGTTACTTGCTAAAATAGTGGGACCATCACCTAATAATACTACATACATTATTGAAAGTGCACTGCTCTCTATGCCCGAAGCCTGGAGCTGGGAAGTTACCTCACCCTCTTATTGTGAAATTCCTGAATTATCAGGACAAAATCCATGTGCTGGGTCAAGTAAGAGATGCACACCAGGTTTTATGGGAGGGCCAGCAGCTCCGATTTACTCAAGACCTGCCTGCCTCTATTAGACGGCGGCATGCCGAATATCATCCTATGGTGATGAAGTTAATAGCTGCAGGGATAAGATACAGGGTTCAGTACCCTTTGTGCTTTGCAGTCCTTATCGCCGGATCTTGGCATAATTTTGAGTCAGCTCAGCAAGCACTCCCAGCCCTTCAGTCTTTACTTCCAGACCTGTTTGCAGCTTGTTGAGGGTTCACTTTGGTTAAGAAAGCCTTACTGATTTTTTTTGGATAGTACAGCACGAATGTGCGCTAGATGGCTTACAGTGCTCGGATAATACTCTGAGGGGTCACAAGAGGGTGACAAAGCCCGATGAAAAGCTGTTTTCTTTAGTTGGACAATTATAGTTGAAGGGATGCTGTCAGATCTCTTATATACAGAAAATTGCCAGTTTCTTAGTACAATAGTTCCCAATGTTATGTTTGGTTAATTATGTTTCAAGTAAAAGAGGCACTATTCATGTGGTTTTAAGAGATGTCTGGCTGATCAAGCAGGGAACTAGACTGCTCTCTTTCGAGGAATATTTTTTCTTTTTTTTCTTCCGGGTTTGGCAGTTCTATAAGTAAGTAAGTAAAAATTTATTTTTAAGCGCTTTTCAAAGTCAAAGCGCTGTACAAATACACAATTATAATGCATACATATAACAAAGAACGACAATAACAATATGATTACAATAAAAACAATAAAATCACTCTCCATATGCCTGTTTAAATAAATAAGTTTTCAATTCTAACTTAAAACTTTCAACGGTCAGGCAGCCTCGTATCCGACGAGATACAGAGTTCCACAGGGTAGGGGCAACATAAGAGAAGGCCCGAGCTCCAGAGGTTTTTAAATGAACCATGGAAACCTCTAGCAATCCCTCATCGGTGGAGCGGAGCGAGCGAGGACAGTAGGGAACAAGAAGATCATATTTTTTTTTTCAATATGAAAGAGTTCGTTGTTCGGGGGGGGATTTAGCAGTGAGAATAACTAACAGGGTATTATGTGCAATAGAGATGGATGGGGGGTAACCACAGCTTCACACAACCATTATTTGTTGATAGCCTTAATAGCAATGCTTGTGATTATATGTGGCTGTTATGTATTTACTACACTCAAGAGGTTTAGAATTACAAGGGCTGTGGTAGGTGTGGTTAGGTACTTACTTAGAGAAAAATGTATGTATAACTACATCTTAAGGGATACTAAGTTTTTTTCTAGGGTTAATTTATATAGGGTTGTGTTATTATGGTTAATGGGAGATTATGGGTAATGGGGAGGAGGGATCGGGGATCAGGGGTATAGGGTTGTCTGCCACCAAGGAAATAAGGATTAAACTGTATTTGGGTATTGGTTCATGGTTGCACATCTACAGTGGTTATATTTTTCTATCACATTTCATTAGTGTCCATGATGGGGAAATTGTTCCTGGAACATAAAAGGGGCGCAAACCCAAGCTAAATGGACCAAAATTTTAATTAATCTCAAAACTCTGCAAATTGATGTAGCCTTTTTACAGGAGACACACCTTAAGTCTGCATGTACTCATTACCTCTGTAGAAATTGGGTGGGTCAGGTATATGGGGCCGGTAAGGACTCCAAGAGAAGTGGAGTAGCTATTTTAATTGCTCGCAAAGTTCCCTTCCAGATTTCACAAATAATTGCAGATTTGGAAGGTAGATTTATTATTATAAGAGGTCTGTTTGTTCATACAGAGGTCATTCTGGGGTCAATTTATGGACCTAACTCAGATGACCCTGAATTATTCGCCTCTCTAATGTCAACTCTTGCTCCCTGGTCTAAGTTGCCAATATTGCTTGGTGGAGATTGGAATCTTGTGCTTTCAAACACTTTGGATAGATCTGGCGGAGCCAGATTAAGGTCCTCTCCTGGCAAAAAAGCCATACATGAGCTAATGTCTTCCTTGGGTCTTGTGGATCCTTGGAGGCTTACACATCCTGAAGACAGGGAATATTCATTTCATTCTCTTCCACATAATACTTTTTCCCGCATAGATTTTTTTCTTTTGTCAGTAGATCATATTCCAGGGATCTCCATAGTTCATTATTCATCTAAGGCCATCTCGGATCATCGGATGGTCAATCTCCAATTAAATCTTTCACCAAATGTGCACAGAGACAGAATTTGGAAGCTTAATAATCAGCTTCTAAATTCAGAGGAATATGTCTGTTTAATGTAAGATTTCATTAAGATATACATGGAGCACAATGCCTCATCGATGTCCAAAAAAGACTTCCTATGGGGATCCCTGAAATGTGCACTAAGGGGAGAACTAATTTGTTTGGCGACCATACGTAAGAAACTAAAAAACACAGATCTCTCCTTAAAATTAAATCAAATAGCAGAGTTAGAGAAATCCCTCTCCCCTTCCTCCTCAGTGGAGATTGGACTAAATTTGAATCTCTCCGGGCTCAGTATCATAAATTACTAGCTGAAAAAGCAGAATTTATGTTACTCGATTCCAAAATTTCCTATTTCGACCAAGGCGAGAGGGCTGGAAAGTTGTTAGCCTTTCGACTGCGTACTCAATTAGCTGAAAGAATAATTCCGTCTGTTTATTCTTCCTCAGGGGAACTTCTTAGCTCTCTCCCAGATATTGTGAATGCCTTTTGTGAGTATTATCAACAATTATACTCTGCCCCGGCAAATCATCAGCTTCTCCAACAATTGGAACTGTTTCTCCAAGAGATAAAGCTCCCAGGACTGGCTGAACACCAGATTGACAAACTAAAAAGCCCCATTACTTTATCAGAGATTCTTGAAGCTATTGACTCTCTCCCTGCGGATAAGTCCCCCAGGCCCGATGGTTTCACAACTAATTTTTACAAGGTGTTAAAGGAAACCATAGCCCCATACTACTGGAAACATTTCATTACATATTTGAGAATGGTCTATCGGATACTTCCCTGTCTCTTGCCACTATTGTGGTACTCCCGAAGCCTAATAAGGACCCTCGATGAATAAGCAACTATAAGCCCATCTCTCTCATTAATGTAGATCTTAAAATCCTTGCCAAAGTGCTTTCCTCCAGACTTAGTCAGGTATGGGAGCATCTTATTAGTACAGAACACGGATTTATCAAAAACAGACTTTTGGGAGGGATCACGTGATGAGCTAGACGAGTGCAGACGTGCTGAGTGTTGCTCCTGGGCCTGCCCTATCTAAATAAGTTTTTAAATATCCCCGTTTGCTGTGAGGGAGGCGGAAAGCATTGTTTGGTCTGGCGCTTTAGTGCTTTCTTTCCCGGCGAGTCAGTTGGAGTAGATACCTGTTTTGGCAACGCGATTAAATTCCCTTGCGGTACGCCGTCCATTATGGAGTGCGGAAGCCCCGAACTTTCTGACTCTCAAGCGCCGGCCTCTAAGCGCCCAAAACCTCCCTCACCAGTGCCAGAGGAGCAGGAGCCATATCCGGGTGGGGAGGAGAAAGGCCAGTCTCCTCCGGATGACCTAGCTGAAATTAAATCACTTCTGCGAGGGCTGGTCGCCGATTTTTCAACAATTAAACCGGCTTTGAATGCCCTGGCAATGAGAATTGGGGATTTAGAGGTCAGAACCTCTTGCAAGAGAAGAAAATGACAGCTCATGAGCAGGAGCTGGTGGTTTTGAGGAGGCAAGTGAAAAGCTGGAGGAAAGGGTGGACTGATCAAGAATCCCGTGAGTCAAGAAACAACTTAATTTTGCAGGCTTGCCAGAGTGATCGGAAGGCCCTGATTGTATTTCTTTTATCCAGGGCTGTTACTTAGGTCTTGGGCCCAACGCCCATGGAGAGGCGATAGCATATTGAGAGGGCTCACATTTCCTTAAGGAGATTCCTCTCTGGGGCTCGCCCAGGGTTATTATAATGAGGTTCCTGAATCACAGGGAGAGGCCCATGTTCTTATGAGAGCGAGAGCTCTTAGAACCTGCACTGAATGGAGCTGCAATTTGGCTTTTCAGGATCAGGCGCCCGGCTATTCGGGAGAAGCAGAAAGAATATATGGATATCAAGAAAGACTTTATCTTGGGTGTGAAGTTTAGTATGCAGCATCCAGCTACTTTGGTGGTCAAGCTCCAGACAGGGACGGAGATTTTTGATGAGGGATGCTGCAGAGGGTTTGAAAGCTGAATTTCAGATTTATTCAGAGCGGCAACTGAATTTCCAATGCAGAAGATGTTGTTGGATACAGTTGAGAACTGAACTGTTTGGGCTTTAAATGATTCTTTGCTACAAGACTGACATGTTGGAATGACTGAGTTTCCCTCTTGAGGATTTTGTGCCTTCTATGGACCTGAGGGTGTTCATTTGGGGGGTGACAATGGAGTTATTAAGAAGTGGGGGAAGGGGTGATACACTTCAAACATTGGTTTTGTTTTTATTTTCTGTAGGGGACAAGAAATTTAGTTCAAGCTCACTACAGGTTTGGGGGCCTAGGGCACGCTCTTGGTGGCTAGCTCATCTCGTTTGGCAGCTGGATAGGGGCGATCGGAGGATCGAGGTTGTTTAAATGGGTTAGGGTTTGGGGGATGGGGAAGAGAGAGGTCCAAAGTGCATACTCTTTTACACTGGCGGTCTGGGCTGGGAGACAGGGAGGGTATAGTATGCCTTGATGTTTTCGATTAATATGCTATCTTGGAATGTTAAAGGTCTCAGAGGGAGGAAGAAGAGGCTAGTCGTCTTAAAGTATATTTTGAAGCTGGGGGCTCAAATAGCTTTTTTGCAGGACACCCACTTGTTAAAGGAAGAGTTAACATCGTTAAAGAAGCTCTGGGTGGGTCACGTTTTTGGAGAGGGGAATGCCAAAGCTTCAGGGGGTGTAGCGATTCTGATTGCTAGGGGCTGCCCGTTCGCTCCCCTGCGATATCAGTTGCGGGGGGACGCGTGGGGAGTCTTTGTAATGGGCACCATTTTGGGGAGGTCATTAACAATAGCCTCTGTTTACGGACCCACTCCACCTAACACAGATTTTTTCGCCTCGCTGGAACAGGACCTATCTAGTCTTTCATCCCACCCTTTAATAATAGCAGAAGATTGGAACCTTTGCTCTAACAACTTTCTAGATAGGATACCCCTTTCTAGGAAGCCGCCTCAAAGCGCAGATAGCAATGGCTAGATTCCTAGAGGTGCGCTGACAGACCCTTTTGCGGTTTAAGCAAGGATTGCAATATGACCTTTTATTCTGGGGCTCATAAAATCCAACACGCATTGATTTCTTCCTGATAAATCAGGAGGCCCTCAGGGTTAGAGTTTGCTGGTTTATAGTAGAATTCTATCTGACCACTCTCCAGTTCATCTGTCTTGGGTAGTGGAGTCTGTCCAGATGAAACCCTTTAGATGGAGGCTGGATGAATCTCTTCTTCTGGATGACAATATGTTATCTCGTCTAGAGGAAGCTCTTAAGGACATTATTCTAACTCAGATTTCTACCCTCGATAATAAGGCCTTAGCTTGGCCTACGTGTAAAGTTCTATATACTAGTGTGGCCCAGATGCCTCACTATTAGGAGAATAGGATGAGAAAAGCCAGGAGAATTTATCTGTGGGCTATTAATTCCTCACTCCTGGAGGGATCTAGTGAGGAGGTGGATCGGGAGCTTCAGGATTTAGAGGCGAGATGACAGATATTTTGTACAGTAGACTGGAGGCCTGGTCAGAAAAGATTCAAGCTGAGTATCTCTTACAAGGGGATTTGCCCAGTAAACTTCTTGCTGCTAGAGTAAAAGAATGGGATGCACTCGTACAATCTCTTTTCTGGAGCACCAGGAGTGATTACAGATCCAGAGCTATGGCGGATACTTTTGCAGATTATTTTGTTGAATTATATCAAGGGGCTCAGGTGTCTCTGAGGAAAGAGTGGGGGGTTTTGGATGATATAAGTCTGCAAGACTAGATTCAGTACAAGCTCAGGCATTAGTGGCCCTATATCAGAGGCTGAAATAAGGGATGTGATTGTCGTTGCCTAAGGGCAAAACTCGGGACCAGGTGGTCTCACTGCTCAGTTTTATAAGACTCATGCACAAACTCTCACCTCTGCTCCTGGAGTTTTCTCTACATTATGTCAGATGGGGTTCACACTTACCGTTATACCAGGCTTACATCGCACTTATCCTTAAGCCAGATAAACCTGAGAATTACTAGGGAGCTATAGGCCCATTGCTCTCCTGAACCAGGATATTAAATTACTATCTAAGATACTAGCTAATAGAATATTAAAGATTGCCCTTCAATTATTAGCCAGGATCAGGTTGGCTTTATGCCAGGCAGGGACCTCATGATGCCTCTGGAAGCTTCATCATGTGCTTTTGGAGGCCGCTGGCTCTTCCTCAGATATGGCACTTTTCTCCTTGGATGCTGAGAAGGCCTTCGATAGGGTCTCCCACTCCTTTTTATTTGCTACTATGGAGAGGAAGGGTTTTCCAGAGGGCCTTCTCAGGGGCATTAGGAATCTCTATGCTATGCCCACGGCTAGAGTCCTTTGTAATGGTTTTTTATCAAGAGAATTTCGTCTTGATAATGGGACCAGGCAGGGATGTCCCCTTTCCCCAATCCTATTCAATATCTATTTGGAGCCCTTGTTGAGGGCGATTCAGTCTGACCCTGAAGTACGGGGGATTGTGATCAAGGGGAGGGAGTTGAAGCTCTCGGTTTTTGCAGATGACATCCTTCTGCACCTCCGGGACCCGGTGTCGAGTTTTGGGAGAGTCCTTGAGATTATAAGTAGTTTTTTGGTGGTCTCGAATTATAAGTTGAACCTGAATAAGACACAGGTTCTTCCTCTTACCCCGCATATGTATAAGGCAGACCTGGAGTCGTGGCAGTTGAAATGGGCTCCAGATGGTATCAAATATCTGGGTATTTGGGTCACGCCTAACTTGCATCAGGAGTAGAGTAAATTTGAATAACATTTGGTAGCAGCTAGGCGGACCTGGGCAGGTGGAATAAGCCCCCCTAAATCTTACGGCTAGATTGGGGTTAATCAAGATGAACTTATTGCCTAAGTTTCTGTACCCTATATATTTGTCCCCTATGTAATCCCCAAAACTTGGTTCATTAGAATAAAAAACTATTTTCTGATTTCTTTTGAATTTTAAACTTCCAAGGAGGAAGCATTCGTTCTCATGGCTTCCCTCTAGTTTGGGGTCTTAAGATTCCAGATCTCCATTTGTATTATGTAGCTGGGCAATTATCTATAATGACCCGATGGAATAGCTCCTCTGAAGGAGAGGGTTATACTCCAGTCTGGTTGCATATTGAAAAGCAAATGTTGTTGGATAAGGGTATCTCCCCCGATTCACTGCTTTTTATTAACCCGGTAGATTTGCCAGAAATAGGTAAAGATTCCCCAATATTTAAGACAGTCTTGGCCTGGTGGTCCCTTTTATCTCCAACTTATAAAAAGCTCCAAAGGGGCTGTAGAGACCAACCTATTTCAGGTAATCCTAACATGAAGATTGGTGGCCGAGTAATTAGGAATCACTGGACTCTGCAACTCTCTAATCTTGTCTGGGCAGACTTTATTTTAGATGATAAAGTGGTGTTTCCCCCCTCAGTGTAGTGATATTAACTTTTTTAAGAAGATTCAGGTTGCCAAAATGCTGCAGAAACTGCAACGGGATAACCTACTCCCTCCAGGAACTCCTTTTACTTGGGATAACCTTAAGGATCTCAAGGGTGCACATAGACCTTTGTCAGTGGCGTACAATGTACTTTTGGGCTTCTTAAATAAGGAGGCCTCTGTGAGGGTTGCATATTGGGAAAAAAAGGTTTCCCCTCTGAGACCGGATTGGGAAATGATCTGGAAGATCGTAGCTTACATACCTATTCCCAAGTATAGGACCATGCAATTTTTTTATATCTTCTAATTTGTACTATACCCCCTCTAAACTCTATGCTAGGTGGCTTAGACAGACAGACCAATGTTTTAGGTGTGGACTGAGTCCGGGAGATACGCTGCATATATTTTGGGACTGTCCCAGGATATATCCGCTTTGGGTTCAGGTTAAGCAGAATATGGACCCCCCTCTTAAACTATGCAGAGTTTATTCTCCCTGAGATCTGTATTTTGGGGGACATGGCCCAAATCTCACGGTTACAGGCTAGATGTCATATAGCATTGATGTCTGCTTTAATTAAAGCTTTTGTCTTGAAACATTGGAAGAGTGATTGTATTTATACATATGACCAATGGATAGCTGACCTTATGAGGACTTTAGGCTGGCTCAAGCGGCAAATGTATCGGGATGGCAGAAAAGGAACACATATTAAGAAATGGAGAACTTTAGAGGTAATATATACGCTCCAGTTTAATTTACCCATTTGTTGGTCTGTCTGTCTAAGTGTAGGTTATTGTGGTGACGGGTTAACAAACCAATAATTTTTAGTATCCATATTTGGCCTATGTGGGATCTTTTTTCTCTTACTCTCATTTTCGGAGGGTTTTGTGTGTCAGGGTCGACTACATAATAGGTGTATCTCAGTGTGGACAGATACTGGACTGCCAAACAGAGTATCTTTAGGGCTCTCTCTCTTCCTCGGGACACAGCTGCAGGTTCGACCCCATTTGGTTATAGGATCTTTGGAATAATAGGCCCTTTGACTTAGGCTCAATTTTTATGATTAGTGGTTTCTGTTTTGTTTTGCTTTAGAATGGGCTGGATTTTAAATTGAATATTGCTATGATTGAATAAATGTCTGGATGTGGGGGAGGGTGTCCTCTGCAGCTGTGATTGTACATAGCTACTGTACATAGTTGACCTACCCAGTTTTGGGGTGGGTACCCCTGGTTGTCCGGGGGGTTGTTGTTTGTTTGTCTGTACTTTTTTTCTTTGTTTTATTTTTTCTTTTTCTCTGAAAGTAAAATCCAATAAAGATGGTTATTAAAAAAAAAAAAACAGACTTTTTGTATATCATCTCAGGAAACTAGCCTATTCTTTTTCTGCATCCAGGGACTCAGACATACCTGCTGCTCTTGTGTCCCTGGATGCAGAAAAAGCTTTTGATAGGGTGTCGTGGGGATATCTTTTTTTATTACTTTCTAAATATCACATACCCCAGGAATTCATACAATGGGTCAAAATATTATACACAGCACCATCTGCCCAAATTCAATGCAATGGTGTTTTATCTACTCTTTTTACCCTGTCACAAGGTATGCGTTAGGGAAGTCCTCTTCCCCCTACCTTTTTAATCTTTATCTAGAACCCCTTATTAGGAAAATTAATCTCTCCCCACTCGTAAAAGGCATACAAGTAGGACACCGGGAATATAAGTTATCTGCGTATGCAGATGATTTACTGCTACATATTGCTAATCCTGCTCAATCCCTTCCAATGGTATTCCAAATTATAGCACAATTTGAGTCTTTTTCAAATTATAAGTTAAACCTTACGAAAACAGAAATTCTTCCCCTTAATAAATATACTATGAAAGTCGATGTTGTTCATATGGGTATACAATGGAATTCCAAGAAACTGAAGTATCTTGGGATTTATCTCCACTCTTCTTTGAGAGTCATGAGACAACTCAATCTAGAAGACCTCATCAACACCTTAATAGAAGATTTTAAGCATTGGTCAAAACTACCTCTAACTTTATGGGGGCATATGAGAATCATCAAAATGAACGTGCTGCCATGCTTGCTATACCCACTACAAATGCTCAACCCGGCTCTTCCGCACTCAAGGTTTTCTCGAGTACATGGCATATTCAGTAAATTTATATGGCAAAGCAAAAAAGTCAGAAGAACTGTTTTAAAATTAACTAGACGGAAATTAGATGGTGGTCTCCAAGCCCCAAACTTTTATACAGTATATATTATTTAACAATCCACCTGACTAGAATTCGTTATTGGTTACAGCCTAAACAATGTGCTGGTTATTTGTCTCCTTGGGTTAGGATCGAGCAGGATCTCTGTGATGAATTTGGCCTAGACCCGAAGGCTTTACCTTTTATCTTGCTTAAAAAGCTTCCCAAACCCCTATGCATCACTCCTTTAAATTCTTTAATTCAGGCTCAACAGCAGTTAAGTGTTCTTCTCAAGAAAGACAGGTTCAGAGACATAGCACAACCTCTGTTTTGTAATCCTAATTTGCTAATTGCTGGCAAGCCTATAAAATATCAGCTTATCTGGCTTCAAACAGGTATAGAGAGGGTGGAGCAATTAGTGAGGGATCAAAAAATTATTTATTTTAAGGAAGGTCATTCCCTTTTTAAATGGGAAAAAAATTCAATTTTCAAATATTTTCAGCTATCTCTTATGCTGATGCAATATTTTGGGACAGTAACTTGGCTTAGTCCTCTTTTCAGTGTACTACTCCCATACCTGGAGGCTATACCGTCTTCCCATTTAATATCTTATTCTTATACTTTCATTCTTACGACAGTGACCCTTTCAGATAATCAAAGATTCTATCAATGGGATAGGGTCACTCAGGTACTCTCTAATTCTAGAGATTGGTCCTTAATTTGGGCACATCTATATAAATACATTAAATGGGACAAATATAGGTACAGTACATGCAATTTTGTATAACACACAATCTATATTATACTCCCTCCAAATTACATCAATTAGGCTTCCTATCCACTAGCCAATGTTCTAAATGTCATCAAGCTGCTGCAGATCTAACTCATATGTTACGGGCCTGTGAAAAGATTGCTCCCTTCTGGCATAGTATTGAAAATAGGCTAAATCCATTATTAGCTTTGTCAGGTAGTTTTAATATAGAAACCTGTCTTATAGGTGACTACACTTCAATACCAGGGGGCAATCAAAGAGCTCAGATGGCACTAATTTCAGCATGTGAAAAAAAAGTCATACTAAGACATTGGTTGGATTTAACTGCTCCAAACTATCTGGAATGGATTAATGAAATGCTGTTTGTTTTGCAGGCTGAATTCATAATAGCAAAGCTGTCAAATGGTATGAATAAATACAGTAAAAGATGGGAACCTCTTTATACTCTTCTCACAACCAATTAATCTTGTTTTTTTCATTTAATGTATTTCTTCTATCCTTTACTTCTCATGAGGCATTTTCTGGGTTATTGACCCATTATGAAAACCAAATTGATTTGTTATTACTGTTCTACTCTGTAATCTCTCCATTTGTGTTTCCATTAGGTAGTGATTGTATGACAGCAACTATAGCTTGGCGTAAATGTGATTGGTGGCAGACATGGGTGGAGTGGGGGCTGGGGGTGGGTGATGGGTGGGGAGGGGATTAAGTAAGCAACAAACAGTTGCAGTTTTCTCCTTGTTGTAAATGTCTTTACATTTTTGCTTTGATGTCTTGGTTGTTACTGCCTACTTACTAAAAAAGTATATTAAATCAAAAAAAAAGTTATTCTCATTTTCAGTGAGTCTAGTACACTTTTTCCCCTGCATGAACTATACAGCCACCCACTGGGCTTAATTATTGTCCCATTGGTACTCACTCCTAGAGGTGTGTAAAGTGCCTAAAATTTGCTATGCATACTATTTCATGTAGAACCTGAATTTCACGTAATATTCCACAAAGCGAAGTGAAAAACTTTGCATCTTGAAGGAACACAAAGTTCCCATTGTTCTTTATGGACTTCACATTACTTTGCCTTTTTTTTGCTCTTTAATGTGAATTTTGCAGTGATTCATGGGATGTAAGGTCACATGGGCTCTATATTGTCTTGCACAGCCTTAGTTCAGCTTAGTGTGTGTAGTGGAAAGCTGAAGACAGTTTGCTCTCAGAGCTCTGAGAATCAAACCATCAAAACCCCTTTAAAAACATATTTTTGCCACTAATTGTGTGTCAAAATTTAGTAAATCAATCACAGAAAACCCTTGTGTGATTATATCATAGAGCATTTATTGATTTTGTGTGAATATTGAATGTTAATTTAGTACATTCAGTCTCTGTACTGACAGACACTGTAGAAATGTGTCTTGGGGGAAGGGCAGATCTATTGTGTATTTTATTTATTGAATTTTGGTAACTGGGTGGGCCCACTGAGACAATTACATTCCCTTTTTCAGGGGTGACCCAGAGAGCAATATGGTACATAGCAAAACAATTCCAGACAAGATAAAAACTAAGAAGGCTGAGTACATCTGATAGAGGTTCCATGTAATCATCAAGGTAAAAAAGTACAAAGAGGGAATATGTCCCACATTTCCAAACAGATACAGAAGTTATATGTTCCACATTACCAGACAGATAGAGAAGCTATATTCGGGGGGGGGGGGTGTCACCTGAAACAGGAGCAGGTGGCAGGGTTTGATAGACTAGAGTACAGATTCGATTGGAAGAGAGGTAGGGAGGTACAAGACAAGATTGAGGGGCCAGAGAGTTCCAATCAGACATGACAGCAAACAAGAATGATTTGTGAGTAGTTGCCAGTCTCAGTTTTGGTTTTATGAGGAGTGGGAGAGAGGCAGACCTAAGAGCTCTGGGGGCTTGTCTCAGGTGAACTACTTCAGACAGGAAGGGAGGAGTAGTTTTGTGCACAGGCTTATGTAGGAAGCTCAAAGAGGCATACCTAAGTTTAGATTCAGAAGACAGCCAGTTCAAGGATGTGAGGACATCTCAGTGGTGGTGTCTGGCACTTAACCCCAGTGCGAACCTACTCACCCTGTTGTAGACCTGGGTAAGGAGAGCCATAGGCATTGGTAGAGAAGGGAGATTAGTGAGAAAGGCAGTTTTTCCAACTGTCGTTGGTTAGTGTTTTATTATATGTATATCCAGTTACACACAGTACAACTTCACTTAATTTTTTACAAGATTTTTTCTGTTTGCTGGGCATTTTTTCAGTTTTAAAAAACTGTCTGTGTTGTAGTTTACTGAACAGTTAACGTTTCTGTGCCTGACCTTTAATCTGTGTGGATGGTGTCAATTGATAGACATTTTATTGTGGCACCATAACAGCAGTACTCTGACTTGCTCAGCCTATCTGCAATATTCCTCCCTGCTTTTGTGTAGCTACTAGCTACTACTGCCTCTCCACCCCCCCTGCAAAACAAGGTATTGTTTTTGGACGTTTGGCTTTTTGAAGACTGGTTAAGGTCTTGTGTCGTGCCTATGCGGCTGCATCTCTTTAGATGTTGGCTTCCCATCCCCCAAAACTGCAGAAATATGAAGGTGCTCTTAATTTTCTGTGTAATCTTAAAAAAATGCCCATGAAGAGATTGTCAGGCAAAGCTGTTTCTGGCTGTGGTGCTGCTGCCAAGAAGATTATTATCAGTGGAAGTTTTTGTGATGATGAGGCAGGTTCATGAGGGGCTAGCAAGTCTAGCAGTGTTAAGAGTGGTCATGGTAGTACGCAGCAGAAGGGAAAGGTACTAGTTGCTGCAAATAAAGGGATTTCTTTGACTCTGTTTTTCACAGTGAAATCACTCACTTCAATGCTAGTTGGGGATGCTGTTGTCCCTGCTGGTAGTAAAGTTAGTGATGGCATGGTCGATAACAGCATAAGTATTGTTACAAGTTCAACCTGGGCAGAGTTATCAGGTGGGAAAAATGTTGTTAAATCCGCAGACTTGAGTATAGTTGATGTCTCACCCCCCACTGTAGCTGAACATGATTCTGATCATGCTAATCACTCACAATCTCATGTTTCCACAGATCTTGAAGTTAGGCCATCCAGACATTCAGATGTTGACAAAAAAAGTGTGGATGATAATATTGAGGCTGTGGTTGGAATATTGCCACAGGATGACAGTATCCAAAGTGAATTTGTGGATGATAATTATGATGATGGTGCTAGCTACCCCATTTGGGAACCAGACAAAAAGAAAATAAAGGTGGCTGTTTGTAAACAATCTGTTAGTCAACCACCCTCCTCAAAGTTCTGATGTAGCTGCATCTGTTGATGACCCTGAAGTAATAGTCATAGACTGTGATGTTCAGTCAAAGTCCAAGTGTGAACACCTCCAGAAATCATGCAGTACACCCCTATTTCATCACCACCAAAACTGCCATTCCATATGCAGCACCAGCAGTGACATGTGAAGAGTAGAGCATCAAAATCCCTAGTTTTTTTTTCGTACAAGATGGTGGCGATGAAACAGTGGCAAACTACCAGCTTTGGCAAGCGCATGTGAAGCGTGGTAAAAAGGGTAGCCATCTGTGCACTGTGTACGATGAGAAGAGAAGAGAAGAGAAGAGAAGAGAAGAGAAGAGAAGAGAAGAGAAGAGAAGAGAAGAGAAGAGAAGAAGAGTTGGGCAAGGTTTAGCTCAGCATCTTCCAACAAGTGAAGCAAAAGGACAATAATGAGCTTCAGGGTATAGGACTTCCTAGAGTGAAGAAGTAGGGGAGAGGGGGCTTGAATGTAGGGGCACAGGGAATAAGAGGAGGTAAGTGGCTGGAAAGAGATGAAGAGTGGAGAGAAAAGGTAAGGGAGAAGTGCTACAAAAAAAAAAGAAAATTATACAATGAAAAGTAACATAGTGAAAGCAAGGGCAAGAAAGGCATAAGGGAATGTGTTTCTAGCATGACTGGGGGAGAGAATGGATGCAGGAATAAAAGTGATAGGGAGACAAGGGGGAGGCAGAAAGGGGAAGGGTCACTGGGAACACCTAGTCATAGGTAAGGAGCAACATGTGGGTGGAGAACAGGAGTAAAGAGAAAGGAGGGAAAGGGGAAAAAATGATGGGGTCATTAGCAACCAGGGAACTTGAAAGTGGGTACAAAAATGTGTCCAAGGAGACAGAGGAACAGGAGAGGGCAATAAAGGATAGGTTAACAAATCATAATTAGAAATGACATTCAAAAATTAAAAAAACTATTCAGATTAATTTTACAGCAAATCAAAACATTTAAGACAACAGTAGATTGAAGGAAGAAGTATTAAATTGGACAAAAGAACAGTGTGTAAGGAGAAATAAAAAACAAGAAAGGTGAAGCTCTAAAAAGAGAATAACTGAGGCTGATAAGCAGTCCAGGAAGAGGTAGGCAGGATAGAAAGTAGAATAAGGGTTACAGGGTAGGAGGAAATCAAAGATATATAACACTCTGCTACAGTGTGCTGCATAGCAAAAAATATCATCCAGAACTCATGCAATAGGCCAGCAATCCATTGGACATACCATCATTTTCCAAAAACGTGTAAGGTGCTAATTAATGCCACATTGTGCTTTTATTGTGCAGAAAACAGAGAATTGAAGGGATTAGCCTGGGATTATGTGGGGGAAGAGCTCCTCCCCCACAGCCTATTTATTAAAAGCAGCTGACTCCCGCTCTGCTTAGAGCGAGTCGCACTCACTGTTGTCGTTGCTGGTCCGTGGCTGCCCTTTTGCATTGTCCACCCATCCTGCCGTTTGTTTCATTTCCTCGTTCCTTTTTCCCTTCCCTGGGTTCATTCTCTTTCCTTCTTGTTTGCTCTTGTGGATCTAGTTCATTCTGCTTGCTGCCTGTTCATTTCTCCCTGCTTCCATTTTTTCCTGTGTTTCCTCGTCCCCCCCCCCGTTTGTTTTCTTCTTTTTGTTTGTTCTTGTGGGTCTAGCTCTTCTGCCTGCTGCCTGTTTGTTTCTCCCTGCTTTCATTTCTCTTGTGTTCCATCTTTATTGCTGTCTCCCCATTCGGGCAGCCTGGCTCCATGCCTAGTCCGTTGCAGCCTTTCGCTCATTGCCTCCAGTTCGCACTGGGTTTTTGTTAACTCGCCACCGTGCTGACTACCTGCTCCTCTGCACTACAACCTTTGCAGCCTCACCTTCAGCTTCCAGCTGGTCTGGCTGCCCATTTGGATTGTCTGCTCAGTCAAGAAGCACCTTGCTTCTCCTGTTTCTGTGCCTGCCTGCTATTCTCCATTTTCTCAGCTCCCTTCCGATCAAACTGCACCGGTGCAACCTACGTGCTCCTGTGAGGCGCTCTTCCATGGCTCGTTCTTCTCCTACCTCAGCCTTTGCCTCTGACATGAAGATATAACAATTTTGGTTGCTCTTACTGGGATGCATTGTGGGACTTAATCCTCGGTGTGGGGACACATCACGGCATGAAGCTGCCAGCTCTGCATAATGTGCAATATATTGTGTTTTCCTGACAGTCCTCTCCATTGTGGACCTCCTCATGCCATGGGTCTACATGGGCTAGTTCCTGCACTGCCATTCAGCGTTAGCAGCCAATTCCGGATCAGCTGTCTGCTACTCATTTGCTTGTTCTCATTGCCTTCCTTATCATCTTCCTCATATGCTCACTAATTCTGCCCTGCTCCACGCTTGCAAGATTTCCGCTGCCTTGCGAATGCACTACCTGCTGCCTTCCTTGGCTCTTCACCAATCCTGAAGGACTTACATTGTTTTTTTTATACGACAGATGTTATTGACAGTCTCTGCTGCACCTATTCTTCATATTGATATGTATATATATCTGTTCGTTCACTTGCATGTACTTTCGGTCGCCACTAGCTGGCGTATTCATTCCGTTGTCCTTATGGCTTCCAATTCATTTCCAGAATTAATTTCAATAGTACCAGTTCTCATCTTGGCATGTCTACCTTATTCTGCCTCATCGCAGCTCAGCCATCCCACCTGGTTTCCCATCACAATCTGGACTGTGTCCTATGTTGTTCTGATCCTTGCTTCTATTGTTACCTTGATATCGGTCATACGAGGGGTCCGACCCTGCATCCTATACCCGGGGACATTAACTGCTGCTTAATCACCTTCCCTATTTGTTCTGCAATTATTATTATGGTTTGTCTTGGGACTACTGCCTGCTGACCTTGTGCATATCTAACCTTGCTTATCTAGCTGTTGTTCATGCTTCACAATACATCTCTAGTCATACTACCCTCCCTTCGACATGGGATCCTGCTGCGCTCATTCTACTATTGGCCTTCTCAACCACAACTTCCTGGTCATTCATTCTAAACTCACCATGCTCCTCAGCTCACCAGCTTCAGCTGACCTGCTTACCAGCTGACCTACGGGTCAGGCCGCCTTTGAGGAGTTTTCTGCACATTCTTGCTTTCTGGCTGGCTGCTACTTACCTTTCCCAAATACCTGTGAAGAATCCATCTGTCCCTGCTTACTTCCATAGGCATACGGCCTCCTTCCTCACCTTGCCAGCTACCTTCCATGGACTATAGCCATTGATATTTGCCTACTTGTCTGAACTGCTTCGCTGGTCAAGCCGTGTGTACGCTCTTCTGCTCCACCGCCTCGCCAGCTCACAGCCTACTGGTTCACTGTTCTATACAGCTGCCTGCTGTCATGGCTGCCAGCCCTAGAGCTCCTTACTATGGATTCGCATTGCTTCCATTATCACCTGCTTCTACACCATACACTCGCCCTTCAGGCTGGAATGGTTACCTGATGCTCCCATGCTTCTATGACCTGCCTTTACCCATCAGGCTGAGAAAATTGCCTTCTACTTGCTTGCTTCTCTGACCTGCCTTCGCCCTTCTGGCTGGGAGGTCTACATATTTCTCTTATGCCTCTGCACTTGGCATTCACCATCGAGCTGAGAGATTGCCGTACTGCTCCTCTACATTTATGACCTGCCTTCACCCTTCGGGCTGGGAGGTTTCCCTATTTTTGCTCTTCTGACTTGCCCTGCTTAGGGGCGGGAGATTCACACTTTTTGTTATTCGCCTGTTTGCTGCCATGTCAGCTGCTCAAAAGCTCCTTTACTGGATTACATCTAGCATTTTTTGGATGTTTTGCCCTGCTGCCTCTGCCATGGATTTACTGCTGCTTCTCTTCCTACGGCACTTAGTCAGCATCTCCTGTAGACTTTCCTTATCCTGGTTGTGCTTTACTGACTTCAGACCTGTAATAATGCTACTTCATTTGATTCTGCCTCTTCAGTTATCTCCATCTAGGACTCTTCGGATCTCCACTGATTTTCCTTCTTCGAACTTTGCATACCTTCAGTTTGGATGTTATTCCTCTCATCCAGTTGCCATATCTGCCTCAGTCTCTTTCATGCGATCCCTATCTTCCTTGATCTGGATACATCGGTTCTCAGCATCATTACATTCTCTAAGTCTGCCTTACAGCTGCAATACTACTGTGCTCAAGGATGATTCAAGATTCACCTCATGGAGGCTCCATGCCACTTTTAATTTATTAGCTGACCCTCATAGGTATAGCTGCATTCATGTTACCTAGAGCTACTTGCTTCTCATACCTCTACAGCTGATGGATTGCTGCGCATCTCGTTGAGGGACTATCTTCCACGCTCAATTTCTGCCAGCAGACATTCCTGGGTCTGGCTGTGCTTCACATACTGGAATCAGCTGCCTCTCTCCTACCTCACCAGCTATCGGTTCAGCTGCACTTTCTTCAGGGGCTGATTGCCACATCCTGTTCCTTCTCATGTGCCTTTGTGGGTGCAATCCCTGCTCCTACTACCTCTCACTTTGGATTAGCAGTCCAGATGACTTGCTTGCTTTTTGGGCTCACCATATTCTGCTACTTGGATGCTTCATACCTCACACCAGTGTCTCCGATTATCCTCTATAGCTTGCCATTTCTCCAGCTCAGCTCTACAGCCATTGTCTTCATGTCAATTCCTAAGACTATACTTCACTTATCAGAATTGGATTCATCAGTCGGTAGCCTGGCTACAAGCCTTCTCTCATTACACTTAGTATACAAGCCTTCTATTAGAAATCAGGAAGTTGTACTACTTCTATTCATCCTACCTCGTTGACGTCAAGTTTGGATGCAACAATCTGCGTCTGGTCTCCTGTATTGAATTCGTCAGTCATTAACTTCATCTCCACCATCATACATTTCCTGGATTATACCCTCTATCAACTGAAGTCCGGAATAAGGTTCTTCATATATCCACTCTCCATCATTCCAAATTGTACATGGATTCTAGGACTTGGACTTTATTAGGAGGAAATTACTTCACTGGACATTTACAATTCAGTTCTTTCTTAAACTCCGTTTATCTGGATTAAATTCTACAAATTAGAATTCAGATTTAGCTGATTAAGTTAGTTTAATTAGGATTTCTCTCCTTTAGTATGCCCAGAAGGACGGGCAGGTCAGTAGCCATGGGTCCTCAGAGGTTCCCCCCAAGGGGGGTTTTCCTCTACTGAGTGCTACTGGTCACACTCTCTGAAGTTGGAGGAGGTGATCGTCTATTCCTATAATTTCTAGGTGTTTCAGGCATGACTTCTTCAGCATTCAGTTACAGATCAATCATTATCATATTCTTTTTGGGGCTTTCATAATTCTAAACCAAGACTCCTTCCTACAGGTGGGATACAGAGAAAGGCCAAAACCATCAAACATTTTCAAATGACTCAATTCAAGCATCCAAGTACCTAAGCACAAATCATTCTATATTACTACCTAGAAACATTGTCCTCTTAATGCTGGCCTCTGTATCCAACAACCATCTACATCATTCCACTATATATGTTACATAAGCACTGAGCTATGAACCATACATAATTGAAGGGATTAGCCCGGGATTATGTAGGGGAAAAGCTCCTCCCCCACAGCCTATTTAATTAAAGTAGCTGACTCCTGCTCTGCTTAGAGCGAGTCACACTCACCCACCATCCTCTCTGACACCTCCTCCTTCTGCGGCACTCTTATCCCACCGGGGGGGGGGCTTTCATAATTCTAAACCAAGCCTCCTTCCTACAGGTGGGATACAGAGAAAGATCAAAACCATCAGATATCTTCAAAGACTCAATTCAAGCATCGAAGTACCTAAGCACAAATCATTCTATACTACTACCTAGTAAATATTGTCCTCTTAATGCTGACCTCTGTATATCCAACAACCATCTACATCATTCCACTATATATGTTACGTAAGCACTGAGCTATGAACCACACATAACAATTGTTAATGAGCATTATACAATGGCAAAAAAAATATTGTGCTCTGATTGGTCAGTCTGAGACTGGACCTGTGATGTTATCCCAGTACAACATCACGGGTCTAGTCTCAGCACACACAAGACCGTATCAAATGTTATGCGAATCATGCCACAGCCCATGTCCAAGTTGCCCACACTTGCCATGGCTGCTGTGGCTTTGCCAGTACTTGCTCATTTTTTTTTAATAAATCACTCCTTCCAACAGGCACTAAAAGTCCAACACACCCACCATGAATTAAAACTGTCCACTTTAACAGTACCACAGTATACCTTTCCTATCTAGCTTACATTTAAGACATATTTTACACAAACTAACCTGCCATTAATCGATCGCCCTCAACACTTTCGTCACTCATTTCCTGACCCAAACACAGTAACCGTCTGACACAGCGCTTCGTTAAACTCAAAATAGACACATCACGTCTTCACTTTTTTCCTCTCAAACACACCATGACTGTAATAAAGCAAGAAAACACTACAGGAACAGAACACTGTGGCAGCGCAAAAGAAATAATTTTTTTCACACACTCACATATCCACTCCATTTCCAACTTGTCACAGCTGTCCCGCCGAAACCTTTGCCGGAACAATCAGCCACCAAATAAAGCAGGAGCAAACGGGCAGTTCGGGGGCTAGAGAATTAATCTGCAACACTGGCAACGCAAAAGAAATCATTTCTTCATTCCCTCACATATCCGATCCATTTTCAAAGCGGGGGATTCACGGGCTACAGAATTAATCTGCAATGATGCACAGTGTGACAACGGCACCAGCGGTTGCAGTACGCAAGTCAGATCTGCGGGGGGGGTGATGAAGAAGCCACCGTAAACAGCATCACAACCAGAAACAAAATAAAAAATGAAAACATAGAAGGGAAAAACGAAGTGGCTTAACAACAATACAGCTGACTACCACAAAACCAACAAGGCACAGGTTACTGCAAGGACTGAGTACTGCAAAGCTATAATTACAATGCTACAGCTCACCCACTGGCCAGATCAATCTGACAGTACCATCTAGTGTCCAAACGAAAACTGAGCACTTTTTTTAAAACAGATACTTCCACACACAAAAATGATTAAAAAAACACAAATGTATATTTTTTCTACTTTTATTTAATGTAAAACAAAGAGCCATTGTATAATGTAATAATGGCACTCCAGGGTGTGTGTTGTGCTGGGATAACGTCACTTCTGGGGTGATTAGTTGCACTCGGCCTGCGGCCTTGTGCCTAATCACCCCAGGTGTGACGTTATCCCAGCACAACACACACCCTGTCATGCATTATTTCTTAATTAACTACTGGTGGTACAGTACCTCACCTCTTTGAATAGGAACAGTTCATCATTTGGGTACAGTGCAGTTTACAGGGCAAGTAGTTTCAAACAAATAGCTAACAGGACAAGGGTAATAGAGTGAGTTTAGCTAACTTAGTGCCTTGAGCCATCAGCATCAGTAACCCAGTGGAGAGGAGCAGGAGGGAGGTTTGGCAGGATGGATTTTAGACTGCAGACACCATGCAAGGCACCCACAGATCACATCTTTCAGTTGTGTGGCCCTCACATGGGGTGCAACTGATATGTGGACCACTTGCACAAGCGCAATATAGAGGGCAAGATTTCTCCCCTTCTGCCACTAGACCAGAGCTCCATAGTGGAAGAATTTGAAGATATTCAGCTACTTATGCCTAGGCTGTTTTGGGAGGGGGTGGCAGTGTTGATGAACTGATTGGGTGTCTCAAATCCTTTTTATGACAGACTACAGTCATCAATCTTTACAAAGTGATCACCAAGGGTATTTTGTACAACAGTTTTACAAATACTGATGCTCTAATGTGCTGGTATATTTTAACTTAAAGTTGTCTTGTACACCCAGTGTTCCATCTGTGATAGGGGCACCAAGCTGCATATGCTACTGATGTAGTATTGCAATTGATGTATTGATTGATGTTAATGAGGGTAGTTTGAGTAAGGAAATTAAGTCCAACTTCAAAAGCTGGGGGGGCTGAAGGGGAAAGCAGCCTCACTTTCCTTTTGGGAGGTGCTTCTAGTGTGGGATAGGGAAGAGGGAGTGGTTAGAAAAGTGAAGAAGGAAGAAACTGAAGCATTTAATACCTTTTTTTTCAACTCAATTTCACTCCAGTCATGACCCCATGGAGTCTCTCTCAGGCATCCTGCCTGTTCCTGCCTGCCTGAGGCCCCTTGACCTGTGGCTCTTCTCTCCCCTTCCCCACAGCCAGCACCCCTGGCTTTACCCCTCTGGGGTGGGGCTGCTTCTCCTCTTTGGGTGCACGTACTAGTCAGTCTCTGGCTGTGGGTGAGGACCCAGGTGAAGGAACTGGAAGGCCAGGTGAGGCAGACCCATTGCAGGGCATGGGGGGTGGGTGCCGTCACCTACACCATGGAGCCAAGTTGTTCTTGTTCTGGTAGCCCTCTCCCTTGTGTGGGCACCCCTGATGCAATGGCACATGGCAACCCTGTCTACATCAGCCACGCTGTTCAATGTGCAGTCCATGTACTGCAGTACCCCCGATCTCCACTGGGAGCTGCTGGTGCACTGGGCCCTCCACCGCCTTTCCCTGGGGGAGGAGAGCAGCCCTGTGGGTGCTCAATCCTCTCCCCATCCCAGCTGACCCTCGGTGCCCGAGATCGCTCCTGAACTCGGGTCGCTGGCATGGCGCAAGGTGTGGCGTCCAGTGCCTCAACCCTCAGCGCCACTGGACGGGCTCCTTAATATCTTGTTAAAGGAGTGGTGTCAGAAAGAGGATGGTCTTCATCTCACAAGGGATGGGACAAGTGCACTTGGACAGAAACTGACATCTATCTGGATAGTCTTTTAAAATAAGGGGGAGGCAGAAGCTAGGAATCCCCTTGAAAGAGGAGGAAACAGGATGAACCTGACAGAGATACTCTTGGAAACAGAAAATGGGCTAGAGGAAGCCAATATCAGTGACAGTAGGAAGCAGGAGGTTTTTGACAAACCATCTAGAAGAAAAGGAAATGGATTGATTAGCAAGGATGTAAAATGTGCTAAGAGGGGATAAGGGGAGACAGAATGAAATGAGTATATAGGTGGTCTCCCTAAATGAAAAATGCAAGAAACTTGAACAACAAACTCAGTGAGCTGCAGCCCATGGTGGCAGAGTTGAAGTTAGACTTGGTAGCCATCATAGAGGTATGGGACACTGGGAACAATGTTGGAATCAGGCAGTTCCAGGGTACATGCTGTTTACGAGGCACAGAGGCATGCGTAAAAGAGGTTAGTAGCCCTCTATATCAGGGAGGGTACAGAGGCTACAGATGATGGGACCATCAAATGGGACACTAGAATAGAATGGATTTGAGTCTAGCTCAGGTCAGCAGTTAAAGAGAAGATCAGATTTGGGTGGTCCACAGGCCACAGGTCAAAAAGAGGAGGGAGATAGGGGATTGGAGGAGGAAATCAGGACAGGAACAACAAAAGGGGATCTAGTGCTAGTGGGGGATCAGAACCTACTAGACATAGAGTGGTATACCCCTAAGGTGAGGTGCACCAGGAGTCAGGTAGTGATGGGCATGTTTCAAGACTGCTAACTGGTGTAGCTGGTTAGGGATTTTATGTAGCAGGATGCCCTTCTCCACTCATCAGTTTAGAAGTGGAGGTCAAGGGGTGGCATCAGGGGACCTTTGGAGTTCAGTGACTACAATTCTGTGTGGTTTAAAATGGCTATTAAAAACACTGGTGCCCCCTTGAGGACAGTGGTTCTGGTCCTCAAACTTGAAGATTTTTGCCAGAAGCAAGATCTGATTAGATAGACTTTGATGGGTATAGACCAGATCAAGGAAGTTGACAAAAAGTGGGGTGGCACTTCATTTCAAAGTCTGCTTCAGTGGAACAGTTTTGCATAAACAGATAAAATATCCACTGGTATGCAGTTTAGAAGGGAACAAGGATGGCCACTGTAAGCCAAAGCAATATATTTGAACAAGAAGATATCTGATTGAAATTTCTGTGTTTTATTCACCCAGAATTTTAAATGAAAAAAGCAGTTTATCTTAAATTAGGTGTGTGCACGAAGAAAAAAAAGTTCATTCCTATTTATCCAATCCATAAATTCAGTGGCAACTGCATCACTTCCTAACCATATGCAAATGATGTAATCAACAAAACTGTGCCACTTGATAATTTTGCCCAACAATTTGTTTTTACTGCTATCAAAATCTACAAACAGGGTGTTGCCTCCTTTATAGAATACTGCTATTAACGTCTCAAGCAATGGCCAATATTATATCAAGTGTTACTGTTACATAGGTATATTTATCAACCACTGAGGCTAAAAACTAGTTTTAAAATGATAGCTTTGAGCCAGCACTACAAGCATGAGCCATATTATTACAGTTGTTTTACAGTTTTCAGATACTGATATGCAATAACATTGATCAATACAGTATGTGTATTGTTACATGGTAATGTACATTGACATGTTTTAATGTGTATTGATACATAATAGGTGTATCACTATGGCTCAGGCATGTAGCTCTAACTCTGCATTTTAATTTGAAAAAAAAGAAAGTTTCTATCCCTAACAGTTCCAAATGTGCCCTCATCAAACAAAATTATCTTCCAGATACTTTCAAAGTGATACTTTTTGAAAGATAATTTTATTTGACAAGAGATAACTTTGGAACTCTAAGGGTGATAAGCACAATTATATTTTTAGTGAATGCTTGGAGTCAGTGCTACATGCCTAAGCCTAGCCAATATGTATTGATATGCAATAAAATGTATTGATATACCACTGTACATTGATATGTATAGATATAGTTGAACATGTAATGATACATGACCCTTATACTAATATATTTCTGACACGTAATGATGACTTCACTCTTTAACTTAAAAAAATGAAGTTCCTAATTTTTTTTATTATTATGTTTCTTTCATCTTCTGTCTCTGGTCCCGGCAGCATTCCTTCAGCCGCATCACTGACCCGTTTTGAGGAATTAATGATTAACTACCACTTTCATAGTGCGTTATTGATTGGCGCTAAGTATTTATTGAAAAATGGTAACTGGGAACAGCACATTGAACCAAGGCTCATTTCCTGCTGTGATCCACTGCATAGTGACTGAACTCAATGGCAGGTGGAGGGCATGCACACACAAAATGCAGGCATACTACAGCTGATGTTTCGGCAAGGCCTTTCACAGAGCTGATCAGCACACTCCTCTAATTAATTAATTAATTTATTTGTGTAGGTATTGCAAAAATTGTAACTGGGAAAAGCACACTGAGCCAAGGTTCATTTCCTGGTGTGGCCAGGGGGGAGAGGGGGAGGCAAAAAATACATAATGATAAAGTGCAACATGTGCATACAAAAACAGTGTTCAGGCTGTATTGAATCTTAAAGCTCAAGTAACAAAATGGAGTAAGGCTAATAATAGGCAACAAGCAAGAAGCATGTGACAATATCCAATGATAAATATCACAACAGTGAGTACAGGTGTGGGACATAAAGAGCAAAAATTCTAGCAGAATATGGGCAATAACTGAGGAGGCAATATGGGGGGTCTCAAATCAAGACAGATTAGCAAGCATCACATGGTAGAGGAAGCAGGGTCACTGAGATCACATGTCAGCTACGGACTGGAGAAATAAGAGGTTTGAGCTGATTTTAACAGAGAGATGGGAAAGAGAAGAATAAAGTGTTGGAGGGATTGTTCTAAATAGAAGAAAGACAAGAGGTGAAAGCATATTGCCCAAAATCAGAACTGGGGAGGAATGGCAAATGTGCAGAGACCTGTAGATCAAAGAGCATATTAGGCAGAGCGCATGGTTGAGAGAAGAAAGGAGAGATGGGGAGGCAAAGAACCAAACCAGTACTAGAAATGAAGGATGCCTAGTGCATTAGGCATTAGGCATCGAGAGATAAGAGAAAGGCTTGAAGGGAAATGTGGATGGAGTAGTGATGAGTATGAGAAGGCACATATGCAGTAAAGTGCTAGAAGGCATTATACAAGGTGTCCAGTCTGGCAAAAGAAGAAGAGAGGGCAGTAGTATAGACCACATCTGCATGGTCAAACACTGAGGACACTAATTTTGTGACCAGTTCATGGTACACATAGGATGGAAAGCAATCCTTGTTGAAGCAGAATGCCCCACATTTGGGGTGAAGCTTACTGTGGATGGCATTACTATGGGTGGAAATGTCAATTCTACCATCCAGACACATGAAAAATTTGAAGCAGGGGCCGGGCTCAAGGTGTGTTCAATCTAGGGTTGTGAAACTGGGGCAAAGAGAGCCTGGACCATTCTAGGCTATTGCCAAAGGTTTTGGACATTGTCTTCCTGGTGTTGGCCCAAAGTTTTTGTGATTGGAACCAGAGCTGGACATTGATAAAGCTGCGCTGAAGCTATATTTCCATGGTGGAGACCAAGGCAGCTGAGGCAAAGAGTACAGTGTTATCTGCATACAATGCAGTGAATAGGCCAGTTGACACCAATGGACAGGAAGTCATTTAGGAAAAAGGAGGAACATATGGGACCCTAAATGGAGCCTTCAGGCAGCCTAGTCTGGATTGGTAGGAGAAGGGAGAAGTCTCTGCCTTGCCTAATTAATAAAAGTAATGCATATTCATGAGGAGGGTTGTGCCACCCAGAGCTGTGAGCACACTACTTTGGCCCCTAAATGTCATACCAATAGAAAGTTTGATAGAAAGTTCCAAGTGAAACTGCAAACATGAAGCAATGTGTATACATTTTAAAAGCATTTTGCAGGTGCAAAGACACAAAAGAACAAGTGCAAGTATAAGGTCCTGAATTTTCATGAACTACAAAAATGCAGAGTCATATAGCAAAAAGGGTATAAAGGAAGGGGAGGTGGGAAAATTTGGGAAGGCACAGCTAAGACATATGTGAAAAGGACAAACTACAGACAAAAAAATGAGATACCAAGAGAGGGACTAGGGAGGAATGGGACTGGAATGAAAAAACAATATTAATATTCTAAATTAGGGCCAAGCCAGTGGCTTGGCAGCATTGCTACAGCCCGCCATGCTGGCAGCCCAAGTTCAGGAGTGAAGCCGAGTACGAGGGGTCAGCTGGGGGGGGGGCAAGGATTGCATGTCTGAGTAACAGTTCTCTTCCTTTGGGCAGTGGGTGGTGTGGCACCCAGTGCTAGCCTGGCCTCTAGCAGCAGCTGGGAGACAAAGCACTGGGACCATGACTTGGGGGTAGAAGAATGGCAGCAATCTAGAGACATACAGAGGGTAGTGAGTATTATGACACTATTGACAGCATTGCATGCCAATCCTCCAGGGAAAAACAAGGTAGAAAATCTCCCAGGCTAGCAGAATGATCTCCTAACCCTTCCCAGGCCATGCACCAATGAACTTGGCTTGGCTATACCAATCCTGGAAGAGCAGATCAAGGCAGTCTCTCTGCCACTCAACCATGGTGGGATGCTTAGCCATGTGGGACAGAGCCAGTAGGTCCTGGAGAAATCAGGTGATGAGGCTTGGGGGTCAGGATGATAGAAGCTAGTCAAAGTGGAGGAAGAAAATACAGCAAAGAAAGTTTCTAAATCAGGATCCTTTACAGGATGTATTAAGCCAGTCATCACAGGAAGCAATGTATTGGGACTCGAGAGTTCATCAAGTCCACTTGGTAACAGGGTTTACTGAATGTATAGCCAAAACCATTCATGCCTCAGTGGTTTCACAGGAAAATTCCCACCTTTCTGGTTCACCTGCCCTTTTTTAATCCCTGTGTACTTCAGATTCCCTACTGATCCATGACATACTTTAATAAAATGTCTAGACATGGGATATGTTAGGTTCTCATGCCTTATCACTGCTTTATGATCTCCTATCCATTGTTTCAAACTGCATTATACTTAGGTTCATACTGAAGTGTGAACAGGAGCGGAAGTCAAAAAACCATATATAGCCGCTATCTCATAACCCATAGTAATGTAAACTGTTCTTTCCCAGGATCTAGTTGTTTATTTTTCTAATTAGTTTACTTTTACTGACAATTATTTCCAGAGGAAGGGAGTGCCAAGGATTTCCGTCATTTGCGAGAAGTACAATTTCCTTCTCCTGCTGTTGAATTTTTTACAACGTAATTGAAATGGGCATCCTCTTGAGCTGGCAGAGTCCTGTTTAAATTTAAATCCCATTTCTTTTAACAAATAAGGATCTTTTATGATATCCCACATAAGGACAAGATCACCCCTAAGCTGTCTCGTCTTGAGAGATAATTGATTCAGTGTGCACAGTCTGTCATGTCAATTTTATTCCCTAAACCCCTTCATATGTTTCATCATATGCCTTTTTTACATTTCCAATATGGTTAATATCACTTTTCTTGCAGTAAATGGGCACCAACATTGAGAGCAATAATCAAGATGGGGATGATCATAAGATCCTTACAGAGGTGCTATGACTTCAAGATTTCTAGATTTAATGTTTCTACATATTGCCCAATAAATTTTATTAGCCTTACTTACTACTTCATTTGCCTGCCTAGAAAAGTCAACATCATTTGCAACAAGAACACCAAGCTCTTTTTCAAATGTTGTTTCTGCAAGCTATTACCTACATAAAAAAATATCAGTGCATCTTGTTGTTATTACCCGGTGCATGACTCTGCACTTTAAGTACAGAGGTTGAAGTGCATCTCCAAGGCTGTAGCCCAGTGTGTAATATAGTTAAGCTATTCTCGTATTCTGTCAGCTTTCTCAACTGTGGTACAAGTTCTACATATTTTAGAGCCATCAGCATATGTTGGGGACCAGCTACTCAAGTTATTTGTAAGATCAGATACAAAAATATGACGCACAAGTGGGCCAAGTACAGACCCCTGTGGCATAACACTAGCTCAAGTTCAAGTTTATTGGTCGGCAACATTGCCATTACAAATAAATAAGTAAATAAATGAGAGAAAAACAATTAAATAGTGAAAGTATTCTACATGCAGGATGGCATAAAACCTTATTACACATTAAAATACTATTGGCTTGTTTCATAAAAGTAGCTATAATCTTATAATAATCAAGGTAATAAAATCATTTAAAACTTATAGACTCCACAGCAAGAAGTTTAGCCTTTGCAGTAGTGTCCCCACTGTTAATTGGTGCCTGATTATTCAGAAAAGATGATTTATAAAAACAGGTAATATTCATTGGATTGTACCAGATGGTAGTTTTACTGACATTCATTGATTGCTCATGAGTGAGCATCTTGCAGTTTTGGTTAGGACTTGTTAATATTATATCTATGCTTGTTCTCTGTGCTCAGTTCTTTTAATGATCAGTTTGAATTTATCCAGTCAAATGAAGCCTTCTCTGGTCAATTATTTTAAGGAAAGAGACCACGGAGCTCAGAATTACAGGGTCTGTGTTTATAAATAGATATATCAGTAATTGCGTTGGCTGGTAGGATTGTGATTTTAGTATGTTGCCCAGCCAAATGGACCTGTGTTTCTCGTAAAGGGGGCATAAGATCACTAGGTGCATTAGGTCATCTTCTCCCAAGCCACACGTACACCTGTATTCCTTGTTCTTTTCCCGTAGATATAGTCCAATTTTTTTTTTTACTATCAAATACTTCAAAGCGGAAACTTGTAAAAAGGGTCCTCTCCTGAGAGGAATATAAAATATGGTGGTAGCTTTCAAACTTGTGTTCTCTTTTGTTTTTTGATATCCATGGACATGCTTTGGATAATCGGTAGGCCTCTAAGTCTTTTTGGACAGAATTGTCTTTAATTTTGTTGTTTATTATTGTTTTGGTGTACTCAATGGGAAGCCTTAGACAATCAGTGACTATGTGACATATGGTTTGATGAGTTTTTCTAGGACCATCATACTCGGGAAAGAATTATTGGAATGTGGGTAAAAAATTGCCTCTTCCAAACACATTCATGGTAATCTGTCGGGGGCATCCTGAATATCTTGATCCAGTAATCTATTTGTCTCTGCACACAAGCACATTCCAAGGATAGCTCTCTAATTTCAGTCCTGACCAAAGCAGAAGGGGCACTGTTTGGTAAATCCAGTATCTTTTTGTAGAATTTGTTTAAGCCAAAATCTGTGGACCCTTTTAGTTCATGTCCCCATAATTCAGCCCCATAAAGTATTTGGCTTTTGATTTTGGCTGTTGCCACTATTAGTATTCCATCTAGAGATTGCCCCCCATATTTATATGAGCATGCTGATATGATTGGAAAAAATCCTACCAACTTACTTTTAATGCTTTTTAGGTGGGAATTCCATGATCCAGTTTGGCTTACCATAAGCCCCCGGTAGCAGAAGTTTTTTACCACCTGAATCTTGGAGGAATTCATGAAATAGTTATACCCTCTCTTGTTACCCCCAAACACTAAAACCTTTATTTTGTCATGGTTAACCGTCAAATCAGCATTTTTACATTCAAGCTGGAATTTCCCTATGCTTCTGCACATGCCCAGATAACTAAGTGATAAAAGTACAACATCATCTGCATAAGCCACATAAGGAACCATTCTTGTCCCTATTTTTGGTAGGTGGAAGTTCAAGTTGTACAGGTATTTTAGGACAGTGCCAAAATAAAGATTACACAATAGTGGGGCTAGTGTGCAGCCTTGTTTGACCCCTATATTGTCTGTGAACCAAGTGCTTAATTCCCCTGAGTTACCATACCTGATACTGGTGTAGTTGTCTTGATGAATGAGTCTGATCATCTCCAGTAGGGATGGATCAAGCCCCAGTTCACCAAGTCTGTTCCAGAGTAAAGGTCTGTTAACCCGATGAAAAGCGGATTTGAGATCTATAAAGGTACAATATATTTTTGGTTTTTTGATAATCCTGTATTTATGAATCAGGTGAGTTAAAACATAAACTTGATCTGTTGTAGACTAGTTTCTACGAAATCCTGCCTGGGCTTCATCTATAATGTTACTTGATTCAGCCAATATCATCAATCTATTATTTAGGATTTTAGTGAAGACCTTTCTTAAGGAGTCCAATAGACTAATGGGTCTGTAGCAGCTCGAGTCCTTTTTGTCACCTTTCTTAAAGATTGGTACGACAATATTTAGCTTCCAACTTTTGGGACTATCCCTTGATCTCCAGATGTAATTAAAGAATTTGAGTATGAAAGGAATCCAGAATAGTTAAGTTCTAACTATTACATCTAGTGGTACCCCATCTGGCCGGGGCGCTTTTCTTTTATTAAATGAATTGAGAGCCCCCTCTAGCTCGGATTGTGTAATTTCAGCATCTGTGCTTTGTTTCCTACTTTCGTATTTGGATTCTGTTAGCCCAGCAAGGTAGTCAGGGTCTTTCCTGCAGAACAGTAGCTTATAATGCTTTATCCATATATCTGGTTCAATGTGTGTATTGATACAGGAGTGATAACCCATTTCAGAACTTATAATGTCCCAGAAGGTTTTATTGTCCCTGTTGAGAGCCGTAGTGTAAAGTTCCTTCCATAAATGTTCAATGCATTCCTGCTTCTTTCTGCTTAGAATCTCCCTATACTCTTTCCTGGCTTTGTTCATTAATTTGTTGTTATTCTTACTTGGAAACAGTTTTATGACTCTAAACTTTTTGTTCAATAGTTTCCTTTCAGTCTGGCAGTCTTTATTGTACCATGTTTTACTCATTGGTTCTTTTATAATTGCCTCTTTTGTTATTATGGTGGCTGTCATATTTATAATGGAATTAAATTCATGGATTAGTGAAGCGTCCATAGGTTAGTCTGCCAATGTTGATAATCTTGACAAAATCCCTTTGCTCTCTAGGTAGTCCATGAAATTTTCACTCATTATTAAATTCTTCTCAATACCCCTTCTCTTAGACATCACTCTGGGGGCCTTGATTCCTTTGTCAGTAAAGAAGTCCCCATGCCTAGTTTCTAATTCCAAAGCCTTATGTTGGCTTTCTTCCCTGGGAACTAATTTTAAATGCATGCTCCTAGTGACTAAATTAAAATTAACCCACATGTAATCAATTATAGAAGAGCCCTTTGCTCCTGCAAATGAGTATTCTCCTTCAGGGTCAGTATTGGACCGGCCGTTTAGAAGCAGCATATTGTTCCTGTTCATTGTTCTATGTAGCATTACTCCTCTTTTATTGGTAATTAGGTCTCTGGAGTTTCTTCTTGTATTCAGAGATGGGTGCTGGAGGGATGTCAGCACCTCTGACAGGTCTTCCTAGCAACTTTGTAATTTGCCCATCCTTGCATTAAAATCTCCAAAAATCACTATATTTGCAGTTGGGTGATCTGTTTGTATACTAATAATAAATTTTTCTAATGAGCCTAGGAAGTTGGTATCTCCATAATGGCTTCCTGAAGGGTGAGCATAGACATTTATCATGAACCATGTTTGTTTCAGTGATTTCCCTATTATTATGTTTGCTTGCACGCATGTGCAAGAAACATAGTGCCATCATCTGAGTTTTCAGAGGTGTGGCAGCCCTCTTCCAATTCAGTCAGTGTGTTTGCAGGCGCGGCTGCAGTTCTCCAATGGCTACCGGAGCTGTCTATGACAGCAGTCGAAAATGCAGCGGAGTACAGTTGAAAGGGGGAGCTACACTTCAGTGAGCAGTGATAAGATTTCACCTGCTTGTGTGCACTGCCCCTACACACACACACACACACACACACGCATGCACGCATACTGCGTGCTTGCCCCCCCACACACACACTGTATAGCGGACATGGGTGCCGAATCCCCATCGGCTGCAATGCGCGCCCCCAAACAGAGTTCCACATGCCACGCTGGGTGCCCACCCCAGCATGGCTACACATCGTATAGCCGATGGTGGTGCCCAGCACCCGTCAGCTCCACTGTTCCCCCCCAGAGAGTACAGGGTGCCACACTGGGAGCCCACCCCAGCTTGGCAACAGATGCTATCACTGATGGGGGTGCCCAATCCCCTGTCAGCTCCATGCCCCCCATACAGCCATCCTTGTGCCACGCTGGGAGCCCACCCCAGCGTGGCAAACATCCCGCGTCGTCGTCCTTTAAAAAAAAAAAAAAACCTGAAACACAAAAACAGTCCCTCGCTGTCTCTGCCTCCACCCGCACCCACCCACTGTGCATCCTGCCTCCTCACACCACCCTCACCCCATACTTACCTCCGGACTCCAGCGCGATGATCTTCAGTGGACCGGGAACACATCTGCACTCTTCAAAATCGAATGTGAACTGAGGAAATGCTGGTAAGCAGTATAATGGGATAGTTAGGGTTTCTTCAACTTTGCTGCATATCTCAGGCATTTTTTGGAATTTTTGCACCAAATTTTCAACATGGGGTTTTTCGGACCCCTTCTCATGAATGCTCTCACTGTCATGGCATTAATCGGGCCCGAAGGGTGATTTCACAGTCACTGCATGAAATCACCTTTTGGGACTAAGTAATGAAATGACACTGCCACTATTCATAAGGTGGGCTCTCAAAAGCCTATGTTGAAAATTTGGTGAAAAAATTCCTAAAATGACTGTTTTTTACAAGTGTGCATTGAGCAGTTCCTCACGCATCTCGTAAGTTTACGAATTTTCAATATTTTCACTCCAGATTTTCAACACTGCCATTTTATTACACTTCCTTATGAGCAGTATAGCTGTCATTTTCATATCTTGCCCAAGCGTGTTTCCGCCATGTAGCACACAAGTGATGTCGTGTGTGAAATCAATGTATGGGACACATTAAGAAAATCACAGTGACACTGTTCATAAGCAGAGGTCTTAAAATGGCTATGTTGAATATTTGGTGAAAAAATTCCTAAAAATTACTCTTTTACTAGTGTGCGTTGTGCAGTTCCTACGCACACTCATAAGTTTGCGAATTTTCAATATTTTCGCTCCAGATTTTCAACATTGACATTTTATTACACTTCATTATGAACAGTACAGCTGCCATTTTTCACGTCACCCAAAATGTGTTTCGGCACATGTAGCGAACAATGGTGCAGTCAGTGTGCGAAAGCAATGTTTGGGACAGATTAAGAAAATCACAGTTACACTGTTCATGAGCAGAGGTCTTAAAATGGCTATGTTGAAAATTTGGTGACAAAAGTCCATAAAATTACTGTGTTATGAGAGCATTGCTAGTTTCCATGCACCCTAAGTTCATGACTTTGTAATATTTTCAGTCCAGATTTTCACCAGTGGCATTTTCTCACACTTCCTTATGAACAGTACAGCTGTCATTTTCACAACATGGCTGAAAATGCTTTCACACTTTCAACGCAGAGATGAGTGGTCGCTGTGGGAAATCATTATTCGGGACAGATAAAGAAAATCACAGTGACACTGTTAATGATCGGAGGTCCCAAAATGCCTGTGTTGACAATCTGCTGTAAAAAATCCCCAAACTAATTACATTATGGGTGTGCATTGCACAGTTTCTATGCACGCTCGTGACTTCACCAGTTTTTTTAATATTTTTACTGCAGATTTGCAACATTGCCATTTTTTACACCTCCCATGAACAGTACAGCTGTCATTTTTCACATCCTGTTCGGAATGTGTTTTTGCACCTGCGCTGCTAAATGCAATAGTCACTGTGCATAAGAAGCTTTCGGCTAACAAACTGATATTGCTACTGTTCATGAGGTGGGGGTCACAAAAAAAACATGTTGAAAATTTGGAGTGAAAATACCAATGAATGCCTGAGGTGTTAGGGTTTCCAACCATAACGCCCCACCCTGTAGAAAATGACAGGCATCAGGGGTGTGACTTGGGATTCTTGCCTGTAATGCTCATACCATTCCACACCCTGCAGTCAGTGAGAGGCATCGGAGGTATGCCTTGGACTCTTTGGCCCCAAATTCACCCCATTCTCCCATACCACACCCATCTCACTGTATTTCCTGATGGAATAGGGTGCGATAAGGGCCAAAGACCCCAAGGCACACCATGACACTTGGACAGTGTCTGCAGGGTAGGGTGTGTTGAAATGGTGGCCGCTATGCCTGACAACCCAAAGGCACACCCCAGTGCCTGTCACTCTCTGCAGGGTGGTGGTGGGGTTGGCTTCAGTTCAGTACTTCACTGCCATTCCTATTATGCAGCTCTGTAACTTCTACACTACCAATGCCAATGCCAGCAAGCAAACATTCGGTATTGACACATGCTTGTTTTTATTGCTAAAATACTAGAGCTGTTTGTTATAATTTCTTCTGTTATAATATTGCTATTTAGCTTTATAAATATTACCAATCTTCCAATTCCCCTCCCATAGTATTTTTTTTTTGCTAGCTTTTTTACAGTAAGCCTTATAGCCACTTAGGAGAAGATTTCCCAAGGCCCAAGTTTCCTACATGCCAATAATATGAAATTGGTTCAGTTAGTTACATATGTTTGGATCACCTATTTTTGCACTCAGCCTTGGGGAATTCCAAGATAATATTTTAAATGTATTCTTGTCCAAAGTTATTGCTCTGGCTGAGCCATTTTCAATAATATCATCTCCAATGGTGAACCTAATCCTAGATTGAAACCGAGGTTTCCTCTCCCCCACACTGTCTGATTTGGACTGTCATTGGTCTGGGGGAGCTAACAGCTCAAATTTATTTGATGTCTCTATTAGGTATTCCCAATTCTAGGGAGCTGCATAGATACTACCAGAGTTTGTCTGAGTGTATACATCCTCATTTTCTATGACAAAGTGTATTCCTAGTTTATCCAATGTGCTCTGCTTCTGAGGAACAGCACACCACATATTCTACAAGGTTCCACTGACTTTTCCACCAAACTTTGTGTTCCCCTCCTTTGTGTGCTTTAACCTTAATGATATCTTAGCACAGTTTTGGCCAATGAATTTTCTTACTTTTTGAGAAAGAGGAATTCCAACTTACTTCACATGTGGCTCAGAGACCCTGCAGCCCCTGCACAAAACAGGACACAAACAGTCCTTAGGGCTTGGGTCCAGTGCAAAACAGAAGCATGAGTTCATTTGGGTCCTGGGCAAACCAAGAGGCAATGCATAACTTTTTCATTACTTTCTATGTGTTATACTTAGTACATTCTGTTTTTTTGTTTCCTTTTTTATGTTGGCGCGCTTGTGCAGCCAACATCTTACAGTAGTGCAGATTTGGAGGCATGGTCACTGTTGGGAAAATGCAGGGCGTGCATCAGTAGGTGCGTCCCTCATTCCCCAATCAGCCTGCATGCTGGCACCACACCATGCATACATAATGTGTCAAGCACATCTAAGGAAAGGTCCGCTGCAATGTGAGCAAAGCTCATCACATGCAGCAGACCTCCCGATGTGCTTCCCTGGCAACAGAAACATGGCAGCACACTGCCCACCAAACTGCCGATTTCAGGGGTTCCCAATCCCTCTGTCGGCTTTCCCTGCCCCCAATGTATGTGCCGATGGGGGAGCCCACTACACTTCAGCATAAAGAACCCCCCCATTTGTGATATGCCGAGGGGGGGTGCCCAATCCCCCTTGGCTCTTGCCCCCCCTCTTTCCTTGTGTGCCAATGGAGGGTGCCCAATCCCTGTCGGCATAAAGTTCCCCCTTTTTTTGTTAGTTGTTTAACCAGGACTAGCACACTAAGCTGAAAGCTTTTTTACAGGTGTGACCTGGGAGAACAGGGAAGTTAAGAGACTTGCTCAGGGTTAAACAGTCTGCAAGTGGAAGCTGTGGGATTCAAACCCAGGTCTGGTCTGCTGGATGTCTCCAGATTTTCAGCTCAGAGCCTTAAACCACTGCGCTATACTGCCTCCCATTTGTTGTGTGCTGATGGGGTGCCCAATCCCCTGTCACCTACAGCTGCCCCCCCACAAAAAGACTCCTTTGGCACACTTGGAGCCCACCCCAACGTGCCCCTGTGAAAGCAAAAACGGTCCCATGATGTTTTTTTTTGTTCCCTGTAAGAAAAGGAAACGGTCCCTCTGCAGTCTCCCTGCCCCCCTCCCAAAACCCGAGCCCACCCATTGAATACCCTGCCTCCCAACACCCCCCACACCCCATTTTTACCTCCAGAGTCTGGCGTGATGATCTTCGGTGGACCAGGAACACGTCTGCACTCTTCAAAGCCAACCGCGAACTGAGGAAATGCCGGTAAACTATATAAAGGAATAAATAGGGTTTTTACAACTTTGATGCATATCTCAGGCATTTTTTTGAATTTTGGCTCCAAATTTTCAGCATGGGGTTTTTGGGACCCCTCCTTATGATTTCTGGCACTGTCATGGTATTATTTCATCCTGAAAGGTGATTTTGCTGTCACTGCATGGAATCACCTTTTGGGACCAAGTAATGACATGACAGTGCCACTGTTCATGAGGGGGCCTCTCAAAAAGCCTATGTTGCAAATTTGGTGACAAAACTCCCAAAAATGGCTATTTTATGAACTTGTGTTGTGCTGTTTCTACGCACTCTCGTAACATCATGAATTTGTAATATTTTCATTCCAGATTTTCAAAATTGGCATTTTTCAACACTTCCTGATGAACAGTACAGCTGTCATTGTACATATCCTGCCCAAAATGTGTTTTTGCACGTCCGTCACAGAATAGCATGGTCACTGTGCAAAATCACATTTTGGGACAATTTGAGGAAATAATGTTCATAAGCAGAAGTCCTAAAATGCCTATGTTGAAAATTTGGTGCCGACAGTCCATAAAAATGACTGTGCTGCAAGCGTGCATTGCCCAGTTTCTACGCACCCTTGTAACTTCACAAATTTGCAATATTTCCATGCCAGATTTTCAACACTGGCATTTTTGCACACCTCCTTATGAACAGTCCAGCTGTCATTTTTCACATCCTGCCCAAAATGTGTTTCCGCACCTGTGGCGCACAATGGCATGGTCGCTGTGGGAAATCAACTTTTGGGACAGATTAACAAAATTGCACTGCCACTGTTCATAAGGGGAGGTCCCAAAATGACTATGTTACAAATGTGACTACAAAACTCCAAAAAATATTTGGGTTACGGATGTGTGTTGCACAGTTTGTATGCATGCTCATTGCTTCACCAATATTTCATATTGTCACTCCAGATTTTCAACATTGCCATTTTTTTATGACTCCTCATGAACAATACAGTTGTCATTCTCCACATCCTGCCCAAAAATGTGTTTTCAGCCCTCTGTCCCCAAATGCCACAGCTGCTGTGCAAAACCACCTTTCAGCTAGCAAAGTGATTGTGCTGCTTTTCATGAAGTGGCCTGACAAGAAGCACATGTTGAAAATGTAGAGTGAAACTACCACCACACGCCTACAGTGTTAGGGTTTCCAACTGTAGCACACCACCCGATACAGACTAACAGGCATCAGGGGTCTGACTTGGGATCATCAGATGTATTGCTAATGACATTCCACCCCCGGCCCCCACCCTGCAGCCATTGACAGGCATTGTGGTGTGCCTTGCACTGTTCGGCCACAAAGTTCACCCAATGCTCCTATACTGCACCCATGTCCACATATTTCCTTATGAAATGGGGTAAGTATAATGCCCAAAGACTCCAAAGCACACCACAACATGTGTCAGTGTCTACAGGGTAGGGTGAGGTACAATGGCATAAGCGTTATAGCTGATGACCCAAAGGCACACCCCAATGCCTCTCACTCTCTACAGGGTGGGGGTGGGGTTGGCATCACTTCAATACTTCACTGCCATTCCTATCATGCATCTCTAGTTCTGGCACTGTCAATGCCAATGCCAGCTCGACAACATTCGGCATTGACAAATGCTTGTTTAACATTTTGTTCATGTTGGACTTACATTTATAGTGACTGTTTTGTTGCTTTAATAGTTCTCTTCAAGTTCGACTTTAACATTTTTTTAGTAATTTCCTCTTTTCCATATAGGGTTTTCTTCCCAGTGGGATACCAGGGGTATATTATCAGCCCTGTCCCATTCCCATGAACTGGTAACTGCCTCTTTCTGGACCTTACATTACAGATGGGCACCCCAAAAGATTCCCCATCACTGCTAGGGAGGAAGGGCCATCCTCCTCCATGAGACACAGTCCAGTTTGGACCTTGGTGGTTATGGTGGCATTGTACTGTAGATCAATGGACAGATGTGAAGGGCTTCACTAAGCCCTATCTCTTTTTTTCCAATGTTCTCCCATCCCTACTGTGACTAACTTGAAGCATGCATGTAGAGGCATGCACACATCACCAGGCCACAACCCCTCCCTTCCATACTGCCCTAGCACACACTACCACCAGGCCTTCATCTTATGGCATCCAAAATCTGGGTAAGCAAGCCCTCCTTCTGCAGGAGGAGAGGAGTCCCTTGAGGGCTAGATCCTGTCCCTCCTAGCTGACCCCTGGCAATCCAAGTCTGCATTTTTACTGGAGTTGCAGGTGTGGAGCAACAGTGCCATTCATTGTTTCAATCTCAGTGCCACCGAGCCAGCTTTTTGTAACATTTTTCATCTTTTTTTGTTCCTGTTTCACTTTAAAACATTTTCAAAATAATTTTTCACGTTTTTTGATAGTCAGCTTAGACATCTCAGTAGACTGTCTTCTGATGAATCATACAGTTGCCAACCTTTAGAGCTAAGTATTTTTCTCTTTTTGGGTATTTAAAGTTTGTGTCCGTCATGAGCATCAACTCAAAAAAAAATATTCATGATTTTTCAGCTTTTTGTGGCTTACCATGCATGTGCCCAATTTTAAAACATTTTAACCTTAAAATTAAAAACAAAACAACTGTTTTTAAACCATTAAAGGATCATATTATGTGATGTAATCTTACAAACGTGTAAGTTACATGATACAAACTGATTTGTTTTTGCACTCTCCATGCAAAATAAAGTCTTATAGGTGGGACTTTAATGAATTACTAAACTGATCTGCATGAAACCTGCCAAAGTATTAGTCTTCCGGACTGTGATTGTACACATCACATGTTGCAGCCCTAGATGTTAAGGTCACTGACTTATAAGCCATCAAAACTCTTATTTTTTACAAAAAACATTAAGTAATGCAACACTAACACAGAAACACTACCTCACTTCTGTAATACTATATTTTTCTGGTGGGCCTTTCTTCATTAGTTGGGATAGAAAGGTTGAGGTACTGTATGTGTAAAATGAAAGGAAAATCACATGACTGGCAGTACAGCCCTTGTGCTGTGTTTATAGTTTGCATAATTGTGTTTGGCAGAGAGACAGAAATATATGTGGGATGACTCCGACCTCAAACAGTAGAGCTACTCTTGTCAAGGTTGAGGGTATCCTCTTGCTCAGATTTTGGTCATTTATAGAGATGCAGACTTTGTGTTTGCTGGTCTGAAGCATTCATTTTCTCTTATATTGAAATTGTCCTTGGGGTCAGCTCTATATTGGGGCCCTTGTTATTTTTACAGTATGTAAATGACCTACCTAATTATTGCTCTGATAGTGTGAAAATACAGCTTTACGCTGATGATACTTATTGGGCCAGATATTCAAAAGGGTTGCGCCATGCGCAATAGGGTTGCACTAGCGCAAGTCCAAAAATGCGCCATTCTGTGATATTCAGCGGGAGGCAGTTGTGCCACCGAAAACATGCTGAGCAACAGCGCAATGCAAATGAAGGCATGCGCAACCGAAGGGGGTGGCACCATGCATAAAGAGCACAATGCGATATTGAAAGGCTTGCGCAATGCGCAACAGCAGATCAGCCGGAAGGTGCGCCACGGCGGAAATGAGCCAAAATAAAAAGGCTCAAGGAAGAGGCGCAAGAACGCTACAGGGAAGCCACATGAGGCAGAGAGAGAGAGACAAGGCAAGAGGGACAAAGAGGGCAGGCCAGGGAGATCCCAGGACAAAATAGGGGCAAGGGAAGGTGTGTGGGGCAACAGACTGCAGAGGCCAGTAGGTGTACCAGGTGCAGTGGAGGTAGCAGTCAGGACAGCGGGGGTAACAGAGCAACAACAGCCAGGGGGGGAACACAAGCCAGGGACATGGACAGTGCCAGCTTCCACATGGAAGCTGTAATGAGGGGGGTGAGAAGGCATGCTGCAGGGGGACGTGGCCGTGGAAGGGACCATCGGCAGTACGCCCCCAACAGGCAGTACCATGCCCACATCAGCTTTGAGCTGTACACGGATGTTGAGATTGTGGGCCGGTACCGCTTGAACAGGGCAATACTGAGGCGGCTCTGTGAGCTGTGCAGTAATGTGATGCAGGCACCCTCACGATGGAGTCACGCTCTGTCAATGGAGACAAAGGTAACAGCCTGCATGTGCCTGCTCACCACCGGTACCTTCCAGAGGCCAACAGGGGACACCACAGGCATAACACAGTCGGCCACGTCACGATCCTCACCCAATTCCTCAGCGTACTGCTGCCACATGCTGTGGAGTACATTCATTCCCCAGCAACGGCAGAGGCGTACAGCAAACATGCAGGAGTTCCACAGGTAGCATGTATGCCTGGCATGCTAGGGAGATAGACTGCACCCATGTGGCTATTCGCACACACCTGGCCCGATGGGGCCACATACGAACCAGAAGGGTTCACCAGTGTCAACTGCCAGGTGGTGTGTGATGCCAGTGGGCGCATCATCAATGTCTGTGCCACACACCCTGGCAGAGCACATGATGCCTTCATATGGTACCAATCTGCACTGTGCCATCAATTCAAGAGTGGGGAAATCCCCACAGGACATCTAGTGGGTGAGTATGCATGTAGGAGTGGCAAAGTTGGGGCAAGGGTGGGAAAGCCACAGGTGCCATGGTAGTGGCACACAGGGCTATGGGCAAGATGGACCTGAATATGATACTTAATGCCACCATTTCCACACAGGTGACAGCGGATACCCACTCCGTCCCTGGCTGCTCACACCCTACCGGCGCCCCACGACCTCATCGCAGCAACGCTATAATGAGGCACATGCGGCCACACGCAACATCATCGAGCGGGTGTATGGGATGCTTAAGGCACGTTTCCGCTGCCTAGACACCTCCGGCGGTGCCCTACAGTACAGCCCCTCAAAGGTCTGTGGGATATTCCTGGCATGTTGTATCCTGCACAACATGGCCAAAGACTATGGGATAGCAGTACAGGTCGAGGAGGGGGACAGCGATGGGGACACCGGTGATGCCGGTGAAGATGGGGATGAGCAGCCTCCCTGTGGACGGCGGGACCCCCGACTGATCCGGCAGGCCCAGCTGCACCGGGACACCATCATGGAGGAGCATTTCACATGACACTGGTAAGTCATGAGGCCATGTGCAACCAACACTCTCTAGGTGCAACCCGCAGGCACACAGGGTAACACACCAGGGGTGCATGACTTCAAGGGGAGTGGAAGGGTCCAGGTGCACATACACATCATCAGGGAGGGATGAATAGTTACATGTTATATGGAGACACACATACACACACACACCAGGCACAAAGCGTACATGGGCAGGTGCACAGCAGAGCAGGAACAGACATGTGAAACACACAGATCCATGGACCACCCCCACCACCTGTACTGTCCAAGTACTTGTGTCAGATGCTGGGCACCCTTGCACCTTGGTGTACAGTACAATGCAGGCATCATCATGCACATGCACCTGTGGACAGCAGTTGGGTGGGTGTGCAGGTGGTCTGTGTGTCGGCATGTTGGGCAGGGTACCCACCAGTGTACTGCCCACCACAGCACACATTGCACACAGGGCAGCACCAGACAGGGCCCGCACTGGGAGACAGGTCAGTCAGGTGGCACTGTGCCACAGCCACCTCGGATATATGGGTGGCCCCGCCGTGACCCAGCAGCACTGGCAGGCTGAGCAAGGGCCACATGGGGTGGCACCAATGTACCACCAGGGGTCCCACTGTGCGAGCGCGACCTTGTCTGCACAGGGGTCTGCAGCATGCCGAACATACCTGCACCAGGGGTGCTCGGGATGCCCACAGCGGAACCCGGCGTCGACAGGCTGAGTGTCGCACGACGCCAGGAATGGGGAGTGGAGAGCATACTGCGTGGGGTGCGTGGTACAGGGGCACCTGACTGTGTGCCCAGTGCAGCCACGGCAGCGACCAATGCCTGGGTCTGCCTGTCAATGGCGGCGGTCACATCCATCCGCATCTGGACCATCTCTGCAAGGATCATTGCATTGTCCCTGCTGTGCCACTCCACAGCCACACACAGTGCCTCCACCAGACTGATGCAACCCGCATCTGCTGCTGTACTGATGCCCGCAGCAGGCGGGTGTGCTTGTCTAGCGGGTAGTCTGCCACTTCGGCAACCTGTTCCCCAGGGTATGGAAGGGCCTGATGCTCAACACCCCTTGAGGGTGGGCGCTGTTCACCAGGACCAGGTATGGGCAAGTCAACAGGTGGAGTGCATGTGCCACCGCTGAACCCTGTACCCCCAGACCTGGTGGGTGACTGCTGCTGCTGCCCTTCCAACTGCTGTGCCCCAGGGACCAGTCGTTCCACTGCTGTGTCCACAACAGTGCCAGAGACCTGCACAGCCACCAGTGCTGCCCCACCGGTGCCACCAGGCACTGCCTGGGACTGTGCTGACGTGCTGGCACACACGTTGGAACCAGCTAGGTCCAGGGCATGTGCTGTCCTGCTGTGTGTCGCAATGAGACACACGTGCCACTGCCCATTCTGGATTGCCCATCATCAATGGTGCAGGTTGGTGCAGCAGCCACAGTCACAGCATGCTGGCATGCTTGCATGCCAGACTGCTGTGACACAGGATGGGCACCCCCCACACCTGACTCACCGACATCGGAGATGGCAGCCAGGCATGCACACTGGTGCAATGCATGCCGGCTGGCAGCAGAGGTGGATGGACCCTCCTCCAACTCTGGCTGGATGTCCACACTGCATGGTCCCACCACCACCGTCCCCTGCAGACACACAGGATCTGTAACAGAAAGTGAGAACATGTTAGTGCATGTCATCAACCTCCCACCCACCACCATGGCATACCATGCAGTGATGGGCTTCCACCTGTCTGCAAGCCACCTCCTGGAATGCCCTTGATTGCACTGCACTGCATGGATGCAGCCAGACGTTCCTCCGCCGGGGTCAGCTGCACCACCTCTGGCTGGCCCCCGCCTGTGGCAGTGCGTGCTGCCCTGAGGGCTGCCACCTTCTCTGTCACCTGTCTCCTGTCAGTCCCAATCTTTTTCTTACATTCCTGCACAGAGCGCTGGTGGCTTCCGTGCAGGTTTATGGTGCGAGCTACCCCCTCCCATGCAGCAGCATGGGCCTGAGGGGTGCTCCGCCGTCCACTAAGTAGTGGATCCTCATCCAGGTAGGCCTGGAAGAGTGCATCTCTCTCTCTTGGACTTCGTGAAGTTGGGCCTCTTCCTTCGGCCACCATCATCCTCCTCACCCAGTCCTTGCACAGCCATGTCGGTCTGAATGGGTGTAAGTGGACACCTGTCACTGTGCAGTATACAGCATTATCCCATGACCATTGCCCAGAACATCACACAGCCTGCAACTCACCTCTCATCTGCAGTAACCGACTCTGGCCACCGCAGATCACTGTCGCACATTTATAGCGCAATGCATGCAAATTAGTAGTGGAGCAACTTTAATGAGATGCAAATCACGCCAATGTGCCTTTGAATGGCTGATCAGATGATCTGCATATGTCGGCTGACTATCGCGCTGTTGCGCTTTGCACAATACAGTTGTGCCGGCTGAGCCAATGGCGCAGTTCTGTGACTGCGTAGTACACCGCATTACGCATGCCCAGGTAGCTGACACAGGCGTCTGCCTCACTGATGATGTGCTGTGCACGATCAGCAATACAGGACACGGCCATTATTGTGCCAGTGGTGCTACAGCGCTGGGCACCACATAGCGCTGTGGCACACCTGCGCAATAGTACACTGTGGCACTGGCACACAGGTGACCGATCGCACTGGACGTGTAGACATCCGATGGTGCTGTGCGTGGCCTTGCACCACAGACCCATGACCTTGTGCATGACCTTTGCCCCCTGGTGCTGTACGTCTGGCATGTCTATGGCTCTATCGCGCTGTTTGGTAACAGCGCAATGTGGACTGACGACGCTATACGAACAGCGCGATAGGGACTGATGGAATTGTATTGCGCAACATTTCCACGTGGGGTTACAGCGCTATGGAGTGCCATATTGCCTACTATACAACTGCAGGGATGGCACACAGGAGAGCTCCACAGTGGAGTGCGTTGGAGTTGGCCAACCAGGTGGCTGTGGTGGAGCCCCACCATGGGTCACTGTTTGGGGGAGAACCCCTGCACATGGCCCGCACCCATGTGTGGCAGCAGGTGGTGACAAATCTGGAGCAGGCCACTGGGCAGCAGAGGACTCCAGAGCAGTGCAGGAACTGGTATGGTGACCTCCGCAGGAGGGAGCGGGAACTGCTGGAGTGCCTCACGTCATGTTCCAGGAGGGGTATTGTGCCTAGGCCAGGTGGGTGTGCTGTCTATGCGCCTGTATTGTCCGCATGGGTGACACTGTGTAATGTGACCTGCACATGGGGGTGGGTTGGGCTATGATTTGCTGTGAAGGTGTTTGCAGGTGTGTGCTGTATGGGTCTGGTTGTGTGGGCAGGCACACTCAATGGGGCAAGGGGCTGTCTGCTTTGGGATCTCACTGATGTGTTTCTCTTCATTTGTCTCCCACAGGCATGGAGGAGCAGAGGCGGGCCCGGGCTGAGGCACGGAATGGCGGTGCAGGGGTGGCTGGCAGAGCTGGCATAGGTGTTGGGCCACGGCAGCAGCAGCAGCAGCAGCAGCCACAGCCGCAGCAGCAGCAGCGGCTTGATGAGGGTGAGTGTCATTACATCATGGATGCTATTGCATGCTGGGGGGGGCACAGCCACCATCCATGGACAACACTACCATGCACTCAACAAGTGACTGTCATCACTGTCCAGTGGCACTGCATGTCTGTGTGTGCGTCACTGGTGGTCCATGCATGCACTGGGCACATGGCTGTGGCACTAGCATCCCACCACATAGCCATGTCACTGGACAGCCTTAGTTGTGCTGTGATGGACATGGGCAGTGTGTGTGTGTAGTGGTACACATGGCTGTTGCTGCCTGGTTGGGCATGTCTTGTGCACGGTCACTGTGGGTGGGTGCAGTCCATCACCGGAGCGGGGCACTTGGCTGTATGCCATGCATGATGGGTGGGATTCAGGGATGTGGACAGTCACAGCCATTGACTCTGATCCCTTGTCCTAGGTATCCAGATCCTGCGACGAATGGAGCGGACACTGCAGCGGCTGACACAGGTGGTCATTGGGGCTGTAATGACATGCAAATGGCCCCCCTGTGCCTTGCATGTATTATAGCCCCATTTGCATGTCACCTTTTGAATATCGTGGATTTGCGCATGGCGCACTGGTACTTGCGCCACCGCAAGTTGACTGCTCCACTCTGTCAACTTGCGCTTTCGCAAGTTCCACTGAGCCATGCACAGTGGCTGTGGCTGGGGAGCGATATTCAAAGGAGTTGCTCAATAGCGCAACTCCTTTGAATATCGCCCGGGACACACCCCTGTGCATCTATTTTGCGCGGCGCAAGGACTTGCGCCTTTGAATGGCGCAGTTTGAATATCCAGCCCATTGTTCTTTGACTGCTTGGAAAGATATTCATTGGTACATGTATGTATATAAGTTTATTTTAAAACAGCTACCAACTTACTTATTGCAAATACTTAAATGTAAAAATATATTAAGGCATTCTCTTCGTTCAACTAAAAGGGTGGTTTATCAAGTGCCTAGGTAAAAACCAAAATTGAAGACTTTACCTTATCTGCATCTGATCCTAAAGCATGGGATTATTTGAAAAAAAAACTTAAGATAATCACTCTTCCTTCCCTTGCATGATTTAGAGCATCATTAGATAGTTTGGTATACAATCATTGTGATTGGTATGGGTAAACTGATATATGTCCTGATGCTATTTTGCATAAAATGTAGTCTTTATTGTATGGAACAAATATGTTGTGTTTTGATTATCTGTGTCTGTAATTATGTGATTTGTACCTTGTTTATTATATTTTGTATATTGCGCCCTTTTCATGTTTTGTCTATAATGAATGCAGTTGTAAATGAGAGTTTCTCTCAATTTGCCTTCAATAAATGAATGATGATGATGATGAGTTTGCCTTCTGCTAGAGTGGGACTGCACAAAAACCTTTACATTTTTATTTTTTTCCTGAGCTCAACAACTTGTCTTGCACTGCCCCTGGAACTGAATAAGGAGAGTTTGTATAACTGGGAAACTGCTATAATTACAGAACCAGGGATTCCACATTCTGATGTGGTCCTGAACGGTTCAAATTTTGTGACATAACAACTTTGATCCCTCCCGATGACCACAATGCCTTAGCATCAGTAGGCATGAACATTGAAGAAAATTAAAAAATGATTACTATACAGTGGCAAGAAAGAATGCTGGGCTCTGATTGGTCAATCTGGGTCTGGACCTGTGTTGTTATACCAGCATAACATCTCAGATCTAGTCTCAGCTCACACATGACCAAATGTCATCAGTAAAAAAAAATAAAAATAAATATCACTCCACATGTAGATTAGGAAGATAGAAAAATTAGCTGCTAACTGTATCCATAATTCCTCACTATGTGAATTAGTACACAGGCTATTATATTTCTGTACTCACTACAGAAATAGGAGACTACATCTCTCAGTAAAGAAATATTGGCAGCTATCAGTATGTGCACAATGCTTAATTTTGAAAATAAATATCTGAGATCTTATATTGTTGTAACTACTACAAGCATAGGAGATTGCCCCTCCCAGTAAGGAAAAATGGAAGCCAGCTTCATATTATACCCACAATGCCTTGCCACATACATCTACATTTTTGGTGCTATACTGCAGTCACCACTATCAAAATAGGAGACTGCACTGCTGAGTAAGGAAAATTTAAGTTAACTATATACTCTACCCACAATTCCTTGATGCTATATGTAAATTAGCATGTTAGCTATTATACTGCTGTAACTATTTCATATTAGGTGCTATACTGCAGTTTACACTACCAGAATAGGATATTGCACTGCTGAGTAAGGAAAATTTAAGTAAACTTTATAATCTACCTCAAATTCATTGTTGCTATATGTAAATCAACATATTAGCTGTTATACTGCTGTACCAGTTACCAAAATAAGAGTTAACTGATTCAAGAAAAAGGGACTACTTTATGTCTAAATGTTAAAGTGTAAGGGAAAATGTATTCTAAAATGTATTTTTTAATCTTTTTTTTTGTTTTTAGCAAAGGAGATATTGTATAATAGGAATAATGCACTCCAGGATGTGTGTTGTGCTGGCATAACATCACTCCGTGGGTGCTGGATGCACTCAGCCTGTGGCCTTGTACCCAATTACCTAAGGCGTAATGTTGTTCCAGCATGATACATGCTCTGTCATGCATTATTCCTTTATAATTCCACCATATTTAGCAAATCTCTACTCAAACCCCAACTGTCTGACCTACTGAGTCTCAGCTTTGGTGTTTACAGGACAGAAGAAGAAAACCATATATTAACTTAAGAACTGAAACAATATTTTCTTTTCCATTGCTATCTATAGTGGAGCACTGTTTAGCCAATCTCTTTTCAATGGCCCAAAAACCAAGAGAAAGTCAATGGTGCCAGTGGTTAAGGCATGAAGCATTTGTTTGGCAAACAGCTAAAAATAGCTCTGTAAAATTCTCCTCCTGTCTGCCTTTTTTATGTTGTCTTGTGCACACACAAGCAACATATTGTGGCAGTAGGAGAACTGCAGAGGTGTGTCAGTTTTTTGATGAATGCAGGGAACGCTTTAGAAGGTGGGTCCCTCATTCACCAATTAGCGAACATGCCAGCAGTGACACAAGTGTTTTTCAGTGCCACCAACTTGAAACAATTTTGCCATTGCAATCAGAGCAAAGCTCGTCATGCAGCTGTACCAATAACATGCCTCTGCTATGTGCCTTGCCTGGTGTAACATAATAATAAACATGGCAGCAGATCCACTGTCCGCCTCTTGCAATCAGTAGCAAGCCAACCTCGGGGATGCCCAATCCCACTGCTGGCATGTGTAAACCCCCAAGATTGTGTGGCACACTGGGATCCCACCCCAGTGTGCCTCCCTGTATTCAGAAGCTGCCCCTGTTGGCATTTTCCTGCCCCCTGCCCACCTCCATTGTGAGCCACACTGGGAGCCCACCTCAATGTGGCAAACATCATGCCCCCAAAGTCATGGGGCACACTGGGAGCTCACTCCAGTGTGACCAACATTGTTTCATACACCTGTTAAGAAAAAAACTTTCCGCTTTTTTTTTTACCTGTAAAAGAGAAAATGGTCCCTCATTGTCTCAAGTGCCCCCTCCCCCAACCTGCACCCACTATCAGCAGACCCCCCCTCCCTACACTCCCCTCACCCCATACTTACCTCTGGAGCCCAGCGCGATGATCTTTGGTGGATCAGGAACATGTCTGCACTCTTCAAAGCCAATCACAAACAGAAGAAATGCCAGTAATCTGTATAATGGCATAAATGAGGAGTTTTCAATTTAGGTGGATATCTCAGCCATTGTTGCAACTTTTGGCTCCAAATTTTCAACATGGGGTTCTTGGGACCCCACCTCATGAACTCAGTCACTGTCATTTCATTATTTGGTCCTGAAAGGTGATTCATGGTCACTGCATGGAATCACCTTTCAGGACTGATTAACAAAACAACAGTGCCACTGTTCATGAGGTGGTCTCTTGAAAAGTCTATGTTGCAAATTTGGTGAACAAATTCCCAAAAATGACTGTGTTATGAGCATGTGTTACGCAGTTTTTAATATTTTCAGTCCAGATTTTCAACATTGCCATTTTTTCATACCTCCTTATGAACAGTACAGCTGTTATTTTTCACATTCTGCTCGAAATGTGTTTTCAAACATCTGGTACAAAATGGTGCAGTTGCTGTGGGAAATCATCATTCGGGACAGATTAAGAAAATCCCAGTGACACTGGTCATGAGCGGAGGTCTCAAAATGCCTATGTTGAAAATTTGGTTCAGGACAGATTAAGAAAATCACAGTGTCTCTGTTCATTGGCAGAGGCTCCAAAATGACTATGTTGAAAATCTGGAGAAAAATTCCAAAAATGACTGTGTCATGAGTGTGCATTGCGCAGTTTCCACGCATGCTCATAACTTTGAGATTTTTAAAATATTTTCACTAGGGATTTTCAACATTGCCATTTCTTCACACCTCCATATGAATGGTACAGCTGCCATGTTCATCGGCAGAAGTCCCAAAATGCCTATATTGAAAATTTGATTAAAAAAAAAATCCCCAAAATAATTGTGTTACAGGTGTCTGTTGCCAGTTTCTACGCATGCTCATGACTTCACCACTTTTCCATATTTTCACTTCAAAATTTCAAAATTACCATTTTTTTACACCTCCTCATGAACAGTATGGCTGTAATTTTTCACGTCCTGCCTGAAATGTGTTTTCACACCTGCGGTGCCAAATGGCGCAGTCGCTGTGCAAAATCACCTTTCTGCTAATGAACTGATAGTGCCACTATTCATGAGGTGGGGTCACAAAAAGCCCATGTTGAAAATCTGGAGTGAAAATAGCCAACAAATATCTGGAGTGTTAGGGTTTCGAACTGTAACACCCCGCCCTATAGAGACTGACAGGCGGCAGGGGTGTGACTTGGATTTTCTGCTATAATGCTCACACCATTCCACCCACAGCCTGCACCCACTGACAGGTATCAAGGTGTGCCTTGGACTCTTTGGCCCTAAAAGTTCACCCTATTCTCCTATAGTGCACCCATTTCAGCATATATCCTTATGGCATGGGGTGAGCAAAAGGCCCAAAGATCCTAAGGCACACGGTGACACGTGTCGGTGTCTGCAGAGTAGGGTGAGGTGAAATGGCATGAGCGTTGTGGCCGATGACCCAAAGGCACATCCCAGTGCCTGTCAGTCTCTGCAGCGTGGGGGAGGGGTTGGAGTTATTTTAATATTTCACTGTCATTCCTATTATGCATCTCTCTAACTTCTGCACTATCAATGCCAATGCCAGCAAGACAACATTCCGCATTGAGAAATGCTTGTTAGATAATGGTAGCAGAACAGGTACGTGAGAACAGAGCCCTACTGGCTCTTTAAAACTATGGTGGGGGGATGGCAAAGAAAGGAGGAAGAAAGAAGGACATTTAATTTTATGTCTTAGTAAGTAACTATCTCACAGAGCAGGTGAGAGAGAGAAAAGTAGAAGATGGAAGAAGGAGAACATTGTTGTTGTGCAACAAACTCCAGGAATTGTAAGTATTAAAAGTATCTTACAACTGGGAAAGCTGAGAGGGAGGAGAAAACTGAGAAGCTAGCCTATACCAGAAAGGTTATTTAATCAATTTAATATATAAAGTAACAATGTGAATGAGTGGGCAGAAGCAAGTGCTTTTGGGTCAGTGTTTTGGGGCTGTTCTTTACATTTGTTTAACTTTTAATAGCCAGTGAGTGGCAACTAGATGGGAGAGTGTTATAGTACATTGTGGGTTGAGTGGTTAATTACAGACTGTAAAACAGGTGTCTTATTGGGGGAGGAACTGCAACAGGCTTAGAGGATACAATAAATGTAAGTCCTGCACCTGCAAGCATCCCTGCACATGGCATTCCAGAGTATGAGTTCCATTGCATAGTAGTGCAATGTCTACAGGGGTATCTGCAGGTTGACTTTAATCCACAAGTAACCAGTGAACTCGACGTGAGAGAGGACTGAAGAGGAATTGGTGGACACAGTACCAGAGGGTGAGAAAGCACAGTATTAAGATAGGATAAACAGAGTGGGGCCAAAGCAGTGTGAATAAGGGGCAACACCTTCACTTGCAGCAAGAACCTAACTTGGGAATCAAAAGAGGTAACTACAGCTTACTTGTAGTTTGAACAACAGTACATAAGGCTATAAGGAGTGCTGAAAGTTTACAAACTGTTGCAAGGAAAAAATAGTTAAAATTGTGAGGCTTTGGTAAAATCCTATCTAGGCTACTACCACAAGGAAATCAGTAGGGTGAATCTGGAGGGAGGAAACATAATAATTACCCACTACTACACAACGATACAGGGACAATAGTGTAGAGGGATGTGGGAAGAGTGCAGGGGGGTGTGGGGCAGTGGTAACCTGGTAGGTACACTGGGAATGCAGCCACTGCCTAAGAAGAAAGTCCACCCAACCCATCAGAAATAGTTTAAACTAGGCAGGGAGCAGCTTTGTTAGTAACAGAAACACTCACAGATCCCAGGGGGGCCTACTGCTATCCTCCTACCAAATGTAAGTTTTGGTAAGGCAATCTTTAGAGGGAAGGTATGAGGGAAAGGGGGCATGAAGTGCAGGAGTGTGGTATGTGCTAACACAAGAGCCCTGGGAAGCAAGATCACAGAACTGCAGTCAGTGGCTATCACAGAAATGTGGGTTACACAAAACCACAGATGGGTTATAACTATTTCTAGATTACAATATTTAGGAAGGATTCAGCAAAGGAATAGGGTGGGTGGAGAGTGGTACTCATATAAAAAAAGGTATTGAGGCCACATAATTAAACAACCAGCAGAGTCAAAGAGGTTGGAAACACTTTGGGTACAGGTAAGCATGAGTAATGATAAATCAAAATAGGACTGGTTTGCTGATCACCATCCCAGGCCTTAGCAGCGGACAGGGAACTAGGGAAGGTTATCAGGAGGGCAGCAGGGTCTGGGGTAGTGCTGGGAAAAATCACAAAAATTCATTCCATGCATTTTAATTATTCATTTATTTATTGTGGAATTGCACCATTTTTCATGAAATTTGTACAATTTTGTGAACTAAACACAGTATACAGTATCATGTGGGAGAAAAGGCTGTCGAGGAGGGTCCGATAAAGGAGGGTCTCTGTCTCCACCCCCCTGGAGAGCTGGAGGAATGCAGGAAAAGGCCGACTAGTAAGGCATGGACCAGGAGAAGACAGAATCCCCAAGGGAACATGAGCAGGGGAAATGGAAGTATAAGGAAAGGGTGGAAGGTAGTCCTGCTAAATACCAGGAGCTTGGGCAATAATATGCCTGAGCTCCAGGCGATGCTAACTGAGGGAGAGGTGGATGTGGCAGTGGTCACTGATACCTGGGCCACCGCAGGGCATGACTGGGACCTGAACCTGGAGGGTTACACCTTGTTCAGGAAGGACAGGGCGGAGGGAAGGGGAGGAGGGGTAGCAATAACTGTCAAAAACTGCATTGCCATAGGAGGAGTGGAGGAGGCGGAGGGAACAGTGGAGGCAATTTGGGTCACGTTGATAACAAGGGGGGAAGAGAGCAAAAATAGGAGTGGTGTATAGACCCCTGCACTGGCAGAGGAGCTGGAAGAGAGTCTGGTGGCAGATGTTGGGAGACACTGCAGATTGAACAGGGGAAGGGTGATGGTGTTGGGGGACTTAAACATGCCAGGAACAGACTGGGAGACTATGACATCCTCAGAGGCCAGGGAACAGACTCTGTTGGATGTCTTTCAGGATGCATTCCTAACTCAGCAGGTGGGGGAACCGACCAGGGAGGAGTGGATACTAGATGTGGTCCTGGCAGACAGTGACCAAATTGGGGGCCTGGAGGTAAGGGATCCATTGGTGGGGAGCGACCATGCCACGGTCTGGTTCTGCCTGAACCTAGGAGGGATAGAAGGCTGCACAAAGACGGAGGTAACTTCGGGGGGGGGCTTCAGGGGGGTGGATTTCAAGGAAATGGGAAGGATCCTTAAGGAGCACTTGGATGGGATTGGGCCAGACATGGACATTGACAGTAGGTGGGAAATCAACAGGAGGGGGTGCAGGATGCTACAAGCACCTGCACAAGAGTAAGATGAAAATGCGGTAGGGCCCAAAAACCCTGCTGGTGGACCAGGGAGGTTCAGGAGGTGGTGAGAGGAAAGAAGGCAGTCTATAGGCAATTCAAGTGCTCAAGGAGTGAAAGTGACCAAGGGGAGCACGAGCTGATGGCCAGAAGGGCCACTAGGATGGTGAAGGCAGCTAAGGTAAGGAAGGAGCAGAACCTGGCCAGGGAAATTAGGAGAGGGAACAAAGGGTTCTTTAGATACATTGGGGAAAAACGAAGGGTGAAGGGGCAGATTAGCAGGATTAAAACAAGGGAGAGATGGGCACAAGACCTGGGGGAGCAGGCTGAGGTACTAAATGAGTACTTCACCTCAGTTTTCACCAAGGAAAATGGGGGGCTGCATCATACATGGGAGGAGATGGTGAAACTGAGGGGGGACCCCTACCGATCGGCAGGTCGGGTGGGGATGACTGGTGGGTGGGGGGAAGGAAAAGTAGGGGGACAAGGTAGAGGAGATGGAAATCATGGCAGAGAGAGAGTGAGGGAAGCCCTCAGGTCCCTTAAGATGGAGAAAGCATCAGGGCCTGATAAATTACATCCCAGAATGCTGAAGGAACTGGCTGATGTCCTGTTGAAACCTCTGGTGGAGCTCTTCAGCATCTCTCTGAGGACAGGGTGGGTGCCCCAGGACTGGAAGGTGGTGCATATAGTGCCTATCCATAAGGGGGGATCAAGGGAGGTGGCAGGAAACTACAGGCCCGTCAGCCTGACATCGGTGGTAGGCAAGGTGATGGAGGGCATTGTCAAGGAGAGACTAGGAGGGGACCTGGAAAAGCTGGGGTGCATGGATGATAGACAGCATGAATTCATCCTGGGGAAATCGTGTCAGACAAACCTTGTGGAGTTCTATGACTGGGTGATGAGTGCCTTGGACCTGGGTAGACCAATGGAAGTCCTCTTTCTTGACTTCAGCAAGGCATTTTGCTCTGTTCCTCATGGGGGCCTGTTGGATAATCTGGGAAAAATGGGGGTGAGGAACCAGATGATCAGATGGATAGGCAATTGGCTCCAGAACTGGACCCAGAGGGTCGTGGTTGGTGGGATAGTCTTATCCTCAAGGAGGGTCATTAGTGGAGTCCCTCAGAGATCGGTCCTTGGGCCCCTCCTGTTCACCGCCTATGTCTTTGACATAAGGAAGGGTATCAGGAGTGAGATGAGTCTTTTTGTGGATGACTCAAAACTGGGGGTGGTGGTGGATGGGGTGGAGGGGAGGGTGGCCCTACAGGGGGACCCGGAGGCTCTGGAAAGGTGGTCTAGAAAGTGGAAGCTGAGGTTCAATGCAGGGAAATGCAAGGTACTGCACCTGGGAGCCAGAAACCCAAGCCAAGTGTACACCCTGGGGGGAGGGGAATGCTACAAGTCTCAATGGCAGAGAGGGACCTGGGGGTGGTGGTGGATGTCAAGATGAACAACTCGGAGACTTGTAGGAGGGCAGCGGCAAAGGCCAACAGGATCCTTAGATGCATCGCTAGAGGGCTCACCTCCAGAAGGAGGGAAGTGATACTCCCACTGTATAACTGCTTGGTGAGGCCACACCTTGAGTACTGCGTGCAGTTTTGGAGGCCACATTTAAAGATGGACATTGAACTCCTGGAGAGGGTCCAGAGGAGGGCAACCAAAATGATTTGGGGCTTGGGGGATAGGACCTATGGGGAGAGGCTCAAAGAGCTAAATATGTACACATTGGAAGAGAGAATGGACCTGGGGGACATGATACAGGTCTTCAGGTACATGAAGGGGATAAATAGGGGAGGAGTAGTCAGGGTGCTCTGAAGGAAGGGGGGCAACTAGAGGGCATGGGTGGAAGCTGGAAGGGGAGATTCAGGGGAGAAAGGAGGAGGTGCTACTTCACTGAGAGGGTGGTGGAGCCATGGAATGTGCTGCTCAGGGGGCTGGTGGAGGCAGAAACGGTGGAGGGGTTCAAGAGGTGGGACAGGTACAGGGGAGGGTTCTGGAAGCAAAATCCAATGCAGCGAGAATAACTGGGACTGGGAAAGAAGAAACCAGAGAGGGAGAGGGGGGCAGCAAGGTAAGCTCCCAGGGTGGGGGCTGACCAAATGAGCAGACACGAAAGACCATTAGGCCTATTTTGCTGGCATTTTAGTATGTTAGTATGAAGCTTTTTGTACAAAATATGTAAAATTGTGCACTTTGGCAGATTAAGGTGTATAAAAATGTGCAACGTCAAAAGTTTTTATGCTCAGCTTATAACATTCTTTGCAAAAATTACACATTTTAAGAATTCCCATTTTTTAACAATTCACAGTGTGAGAAGATATGGTGCTATATGTTGAAATTGCACATTTCTTTTTTATTTTTAAACTCTCTTTATACTCCTTCACTGATCCTCAGACCCTCTCCATTTGGGGACTCATGGCACGGCCTGGTCCCACCCACCTGAAGCCCCAGTCCTACCTCTCGGACCCAGGGAAGTCCTCCTCACAAGCTCTGACAAACCCAGCCCCCTGGATCTAAGCACCCTGGGCAGGGCTGTTTTTGTGCATAGGCTAACTAGGCTGCAGCCTAGGGGCTCCAGCCATTTAGGGGCACCTGCAAAATTAGGCAGCAAAAAGAAAAAAAAGTAAAAAAAAAATGTTTCTTTCTGGGCTGGCTGCTTGTGTTGTCTGGCAGTATGTCTTGCTAAAAACAAAAAAAAAGACACAAAAGTCTAAAGACGTTCCAGTTCAGACTCCTACTAAGGGACCCCCTGCCAGCGTCATTTAAACAATTGGCTCACCGCCCTCCCCTTTGTCGTGACAGACATAAATGTTTATTGCTCCTGCTGTCGTGCTGATGACCAGCCCCTTCCCCCCTTAGGCAATGGATGATGTGACATCAATGTACATGACTGCTGGTGCCCTCCCGCCCCCCACTTAGGCAATGGCTGACTTGACCCTGACTGATGTCGACATCAATGTACTTACTCCGACTGTTGGTGCCCCACCCACCCACTCTACCCCACCCCAGTATGAAACTATTATCCTCAGCAAGTCAGCAGCTCCCCACGGACGTTGTGATTTAGGATTTCAATCAGGTCCACGGTGGGCGTATACTGTGCTGTGCATCCTCTGATTGGCTGCCGTTTCAAGTAAGAGGAGTGGCAAGTTTAAATGGACCCAGTACAAGTACAGCAAAGTACTTGGAAGATAGAAGGAGAACTGTATCAACCGCCACTCTGCCAGCCGGAATTGGGAGGAAGTGAGAGAGCGCCACAAGCCGCTGTGTCTTCAAGTCCACTGGGTCTCTGTCCGGGAGAGCCACCATCGCAGAGATAAGACAAGTGTAACTGCGTAGGAGATTCGAGAGTCAGAAGCAAGCAGCAGATGCGGAGTGGTAGTACTAGTCTGGAACAGCTAGACCAGCCAGCTACAGCTACTTAATTTTAGCCCAGCAAACTGTATTGTGGACTGAAGTGAAAGAAATTCAAATCCTCCATCCTCTCCTGAGCTGACTGAGTGAGCGTAGAGGAGTCAGGTAGGCTGGAGAGCAAAGACTGAGAGGGACCTTCCTTGCCAGACAGTGAGTGCAGACAGTGCCGCCAGCCCAGTAGTCATGGCCGGTCTGGTTGGGGAGAAGTTTGAAAGCAAGTTGAGAGGTCACTGAGACTTGCACAGTCAGCACCAGATCCACTTTACTTTAGTAAGTAAATAGAACTGTTCTTCATCTTTTCGAGTGAGCAGTGCCAGCCAGTGTGTGTGAGGCGAGCTGTAGACTAGGTGTGTTCCAAATCAACGCAGATGCATCATTCATCACAACTAGTCGGACGGATTGGGTCGTCATGTCCTGTCGGTCGGCTTCTCTGGATAAATAACTGCTGCCTGCAACTTCTGCCAGACTATTTATCTTCCCACAGAATCATTCACGGCATATCAGGTATCATTTTTGTTTTATTGCACACAATGTTGTCTGATGGTTTGTTTGAAGCTTATCTTATTTTATTGTCTGTGTTATATAGTAACAAAAATAAATGCTGCTCCTGGTTGATCTGTAGTGTATCCATTTCTTTTTTAGAAAGTTCAGGATGCATGCTACCTCCCCAACCCCATGACCTGCAGTGAATTTGAAGGTTTTTTTTCTCCTGTAAATTAAATTGATAGCAGCAGCTTCAGAGTTCAGACTGTTCACCCACAGGTTCTGTATTATCAGACAGTGACACTGACCGGCACTGCAGTAGCTTTTATTCTTAAATAATGTTATCACCACACTTGGTAACAAAAATGCTGCCCCCTGACCTTCGGACCACTTGGATAAAAAAAAGTTTAACCACTAGCCTCCATTTTAAAATGCTAACCCCCCCATGACCTGCAGATTTTTTTTTCCCTCTAACTCCTAAAGAAGTTAAAACGGGGAGTTTTGGGCAATGCATTTATTCTTGCAGCTTGTCTGTTATGACACTAACTTTAGTTTAGCCTTAAAATGCTACCCCTAAATAACTTGCAGTGATTGAACTCAGACCATTTAGGTAAAAGTGACTTTTGTTCTGTTCAGTGCATTACTTTTTTTCTAACTAGGGAGTCTCTGAATGAGAATGCACACTGTTTGGCCTTGTTCAGATCAAATGCATAAATGAGCGAGTGTTTGTGCTTGCTTGTGTGCTGATAGACTGTTTTTTTCCCACCTCTAAATAAGTGTAAACAGTTTATTAAAAGGAATTTTAACATTTTGTCTGTAAAAATTTTCATATTATGGAAAAGTTTTATACAAGTTTAGCTTTCAAAAGGGTATGAGTGGGACCAGGCAGGGACTCTGTGGTGTGGATGTAACTCAGCAGGACATGGTAGAGAAGGGTGTGTGTGTGTGTGTGTGTGTGTGTGTGTGTGTGTGTGTGTGTGTGTGTGTGTGTGTGAGTGTGTTGAAGGGGGACATGCCTGTTGCACACTGGGTGCACGGGTCAGTGGTGGGGGGGCACCTGAAGTTTCAAGCCTATGGGCGCTATCTATGTAAACACAGCCCTGACCCTGGGGCAGGACCACCAACTCCTCCTGGCAACCTTTCTGATAACTAGACAGGTTTCCATGGAGTAATGGTAGTACTGAAGGCAGGCTGTGGACCCGGCACTGGGAGTGGAGGTCAGCCCCTGGTCCCCACCATTGCCTACCAAGGATCAGGGCCATTTTCTGTGTTCCCTTAGTTGACCCCAGAGCACAGACGTGCAATGATGTCTGTGCAGGCATGCTGCTGACATCTGCCGCCACTCCATCCTTCTCTATTCCAGCTCCTGCAATATCTCCAGTCTCCATCAGGGACCACTCAAGAAATGAGTAAAGCCCACACCCTACCCTGGAGGAGAGCAGTCCTCCGGATGCTCGATCCTCTCCCTCCCTCCCTGGCCGACTCCCGATGGCCCGAGTGCATCTCTGAACCTGGGTAGCTGGCATGATGTGAGGTAAGGCATCCAGCACCTCAGCCCTCAGCACCACCAGGCCATCAATATTGCACATTTCTAATAACATGTTTTTAAAAATGCATAATTTGGGGAGTTATGGCATTATTTTCTAAAACTGCATCTTTTTAAGAACTCATGTTTTTAAAAAAAGCAGTGAAATTATACTGGATTTTTGCTGCAATTTTGCAAAAACTGCATGAATGCAAAATTGATGATTTTGCACAATTTCATGAGAGTACTATAAATTTTCCCTGCACTGGTCTGGGGTGCTACTGATGGTATGGGAGTTTAACATGCCAAACATAGACCAAACATTTCCAGACATGGCAAGCTCAAGAATCCAGCTCTTGATGGAAGTATGCCTGGAAGCTTTCATTAAAGAGGCAGTATAGCATAGTGGTTAAGGGCACCGAGCTGCAAACCTGAAGACCTAGTTTTGAATCCCAATAACCTCCATTTGCATACTGTATAACTCTGAACAAGTCACTTGACTTCCTTGTGCTCCCAAGTCATACCTGGAAACAAGCTTTGGCTTGCTTCCACTTGGGGCTCATCCCATGCCTTCTGGGACAATATAAAGGAGCTCAATGGAAAGACCAGCTCCCCCCAGCATCACAACTGTCCATTGATGGTACCGTCACCACTGATCCACCCCTCAAAGCTGAGTGCCTCAATAAAGCTTTCTCTAATCTAAGCACTGTCCTCTCCAACCACTTTTTCAACCCTATCCCTGCATCCACCCCCCCACCCTAGATCACCCCCCCTTTCTACCTATGTGCCATGTTCCCCCTTGAAGCCAGGCCTCATCTGCAAAAGGCCCTTGCCAGAAACAACCACAGCTGTGATCCCCTGGACTCCATAATCCTCTGATTAGTCTTGGATACTGTACTAGCCCCTCTCACCGACCTTTTAAACCAGTCTCTTTGTCTGGACCAGTTCCCAAGTGCTTGTAAAATTGCAGAAATCACCCCTATCCATAAGAGTGGTGATAGAACCTCCCCTAACAATTTCAGGCCCATCTCCATTCTCCCCCCACTCTCCAAAGCACTTGAAAAAATAGTGACCATACAGTTCTCCGAGTACCTAGCCAAATACAACCTGATGTGTCCGGAACAACATGGATTCCACCTTTGCCACAGTACCACTGCAGCCCTCCTATTGTCCCCCCAGCACCTCCACTCTGCTCTCAACTCTGGTCATGTAGCAGATGCAGTGTTCATTGACCTCTCCAAGGCCTTTGACACTGTCTGTCACCCCCCCCACTTGACTCCCTCCACCAACATGGTTTCTCCCCTGGCCCCCTTGCTTGGTTTACCAGTTACCTCTCCACCAGATCTCAGCATGAGAAGACAAACGGCATCCTGTCCAACACCCTGCTCATTCACTCCGGAGTCCCCCAAGGTTCCATCCTGGGCCCTGTTCTGTTCAGCCTCTTTCTCAGTACTCTCCCCAGCTCCTGCATGGGCAATATGCTCCTCTATGCCGATGATGCAGTCCTCTTTGCCTCCTACCTTGACCCCGCATCTCTATAGGTATCCCTGAAGCATACTTTCAACCAAGGTGAAAAGTGGTTCCCTGACCACTGGTTGGTCATTAAGCTCAAGAAAACCAAACCCATGATCTTTTCTCACCACCAGAATAAGACCAACAATGCCCCCCTCTCCATTCTCCCCAGTAACCCACTCCCTCTCGAACAGGTGTTATCCTACAAATACCTGAGCGTCACCTTCGACTCGGCTCTTACTTTCCACACCCACATTAATACCCTGTCCTCAGCCATAAATTCTTGGATTGGCCTCCTCTGTCAACATAGAGATTGCCTCCCCCAAACCGCCTCCGGCTGGCCATCAACTCCTCCGTCCTGTCCTTAGTGGACTACGGTCTATCCATCTACGCCGCAGCTGCCAACACTGCCCTCATCAAAATTCAGACCTCAATAAACAAGGCCTGCAGGCTCCTGACTGATGCATCCCTCCGCACCCATACATGCCTACTCTATTCTACCGCCAACCTGCTCACCTTTGAGGAACGCTTGCGCTACCAAATCTGCCTACTTGCCAAGAAATCCCTTCTAGGTCTCTCCCCCCCAGGGGTCACTGCTTCCTTGTGGCATGCATCCACATCTATTGCCAGTCACAATACAGTTAAGCCCACCTTCCAGGTGCCCCATACCATGACCTCTTTAGCCCAAAGGTCCTTCCACTACCGTGCCCACACACAGTTCAGCTCCCTGGCACCCTCTGTCACCAATCTTCCCAGAATTGGTCCATTCAGAGTCACTCTTCATAACCTCCTTTTTGATGCCCGAAGCTGTATTTGCCCATAAGTAATGCAATAATGGGGTCCCTCCCACCTGGTCCTCAGCCCTGACAATGTCCGCTGGACTGCTGCCCCCCCCCCTTCCCACATAGGTATTCCTCCCTGGTACATCCAGGGCTGCACCTTCTATTATTGTAATATTCTTATTTTGATTGTAACTTCTGTATGCAACTTTATCTGCAAACCACTGCTGTAAATGAGTTCTTATTGTTATCTGTGTTGCACCTGTATGTTACCACTGTTGTACTCACATTGTATTTATTTCTACCTTCCCTGTGATGAGGTGCCTTTGTAAATGAGTCCACAGCTCAAAGGCAGTAAATCTGACTTCTCTAATAAAAAAAAAAAAAAAGAGAAATAGTGTGCTTTTCCTGCTTAAACAATTCTCTATTCCCTTTCTCTTTCCATTACACAATCAGTTCAGGCCCCTACAAAGAAGGAAGCATTGCTGGACCTGGTACTCACCAATAGTGAGTGAGTTTACAGTATCACTGTTCAATAATTGCATAAGTCAAGAGATCACAGGACTGTGTAGAGAGAGGTGCAGCTGGAAGTTAACATGGGAAGGAGCCAAGCAAAAATGTGGGAATTTAGGAAAGCAGATTTCAATAAGATGAGGAAAAGAACTGTGGACAATGTTAGAGGAGAACAGGGACTGAGGAAGTGTAATAGAAATGGAAGTATTCAAGACAAGGGTTTCAGATGAAGTAGATTGTTGCACTTGGAGGTTAAGTAAGGGCAGGATTGTTAGGGAATAAAGATGCAGCGGAGTTTAACTTTGCTAGTGTAGTAGAGGCGAAATGGCCCACTCCGCCTCAACATATAGCTACTCGAAGTGCCCATTAAAATGCAGTACTTCACCTCTTCGCGTCATAATGACTTTGTGTTATTATGATTCCGCGGTACTTTGCTTTATTTTCTTTTAAAGGAGGAGTGAGTGAGCATTGTAACAGTCCACAGATCACATGGCTCACACTTTGCAGGTCACATACTTCAGGCAGGAAGTTAATCATGTAAGAGAGTGAAAGACTTTCACTTTCACCTTACCTAGTGTGGGAGAAAGAGCTGTGTTTGACAGGAGATGTACAGATAGCAAAAAATATAAACCCGCATCTGAACCAGAGCACCTTTCGAACTAGTGGTCCCCTCCCTGAAGCAGGAGGTAGTGGTGCCATGGAAGCACCTCCTCTGGTGACACCTACCAGTGCCCCCCCATCACTGCCACCACCTGCCATGGCCCCTGTGCCAGCTGCTCAGCAGGAAGTGAGGGAGGAGCCACAGAGTCACAGCTGCAGCCACAGCAACAGGTTTCCCCACCACCAGCCCCAATTGAGCACCAACAGCAGCAGCCAGCAACTACATCTGGGGCACCCTCTGCCTGTGCCCAGTCCTCCCTGCAGCTGATTAGTGTGGGAATTCTTCACTACACTACCTGCGGAAACCAATGTAGTGAAGTGCAATATGTGTGGTGAGGTGGTGCACTGTGGCTCCAAGTGAAGTCATCTGGGCACAGGTGGTCAGCTCACCCACCTATACAACCACCACCATGCAGATTGGCAAGCCAAACTTTTTGAACAGGGCAGCAATGTGCCTGCTGGAAAACAGGAGGCAGCATAGCCTCCACCTGCATGTGGTGTCAAGTGAGGGAGGGCCATGGAGCAAGCGGCTGCTCCACAACCTGCAGGTGACGGTGGCAACCCTTCACAAATACCTGCCACACATGCTGATTTAGACCTGATGTGGAATGAGTTGGACCATGTGAACCACCAGACTGAAAACATTGAGCAGCAGTTGGAGCACGTGGAAGTGCACCAACTCCAAATAATGGGCATGCTTCATCTGCTGCTCTCACACCATAACATTGATCATTAGTTTTTGTTTGTCCATGCACCCACCAACCTCTCTGTGAAACAATAGTTCCTGACATTGCCCCTGATCTGTCCCCTCTCTATCTTCAAATTGTGCCCCCTTGTTCATGCACATTTCTTTTTCGGAAAGATGCTACCCTCTTGGACATTGTTGATTCCCTTTCGGTACTTGATAGTTTCAAGCATGCCCCCCAATCTTTGTGGTTATACATATGAAGCTTTAGATTTCACAATATTTGAGAAACTGGATAACTTGTTGTCATGGGTTGAAATTGGGGCAATGCTTATGCCATCAGCAACTTCACTACCACCAGCGGGGACAACAGCATCTCCAACCATGATCGAAGCTACTGATTGCACTGCAAAAAACATAGTCAAAGAACTTCCTTTACTGGCATTAACTATGCACTTCTGCGGCATACTACCATGCTCATGGCCACTCTTGCCACTGGTAGCAGTGCCATGGCCAGAAGCATATTTGCATGCACGTCTCTTTGCAGACATTCTTTGGGATTACACAGAAAATTCACAACAAATTGAGATTTCTGAAATTTGGGGTGGATGGGAAGCCAAAAAAAACCTGTGGCTTACAGATGCAGACTGGGCACTAAACAGGTGCAAACACACAGACACAGATTGCACACTATAAAGAGATGCAGCCACACAGGCAGAAACACACCTTAACCAGTGGTCACACAGATCCCAAACTGGAAAAATAAATTATACCCTTTGTGGGTTGGGGGGTGCTGCAGTAGCAGTCCACTAGCTAGCTAGAAGGAAGCAGTAAAAAATACTGCAGATGTATAATCGACTCAGAGTGCAGCAATTACTGTGTGGCACAATAAAATGTGTCTGACTTGATGGCACACACACACACACTAACACATTACAGGCAATGTGCAGAAAATGTAACAGTGCAGTACACTATATAAACAAATCTTTTAAATAGAATTAAAATATACACTGCACCACAACAAACCGGAAATAATTATCAAAAATGACTTCAAGTATTACTGTGTGTACATAAACACACAAATACTAACATACACTACTAATACAAAACAGTTACAAAGACTGCCTTTCTCATGTGAATCTTACTCCGCCACAGATACGCCCCTCCCCCAAAGCACACTTCAACAGTGTCTGTCAGTACACAGGCTGAATATTCTAAATTAACGTTCAAAATGCACACAAAAACAATCAACACTCAATGATCTAAGCACAGGAGGGTTTCCAACAGTCGATGTACTAAATTTGGAACAAAATAATTAGATCAAAAGTGATTTTTGTAAAGCTTTTTTGATGGTTTGATTCTCAGAGCTCTGACAGCAAACTGTCTCCAGCTTTCAACTATATACACTACATAGAACTGAGGTTGTGCAAGACTATATAGAGCCCATGTGACCTGCCATCCCACGAATCAGTGCAAAATTCACCTCAAATAGCAATAAACAGGTGAAGCAAAGTGAAGCCCATTAAAATCAATAGCACTTTGCATTAAAAACAGGGGTGGTCCCCAGGGACTGGAGGACTGCTGATGTGGTTCCCCTGTACAGAAGTGGCAGGAAGGATGAAACTGGTAACTATAGACCAGTCCACCAGATTTCGAAATTAGGAAAGGTGCTAGAGGCCATACTAAAAGACAAGCTGTAGACTTTCTCAGGGTAAAAGGGCTACAGAATGACAAGCAGCATGGGATCACATTAGGGATGTCAAGCAAGACAAAACTAATCAAGTTCTTTAACTGGGTGACTAGAGCGGCTGACAATGAACAGACAGTTGACATACCATTTTTTTTTTGAACTAAAGTAACCAGCACCAGACACTCTAAGAACTCATAGCATAACAACATGTAATTAATGCTAAAGTGCAAAGTCATTTGTGGAAATATTGAATTGCCCTTGCAGACAGTAGGACAGGGTGGTGAACCCACACCAAAGCCCAACCAGTTTCACTTCAAAGCTTTGTTTAGTGGTCCCAGATGCAGTCTGACATGTTACTGAAATAGGGAATGTCTTAAAGTAACCCAACTTCTGGAAATAAAAGTTGACAGGAGACGTAGCCCTCCATGACAGCCTTAGTATTTAAGAGGTGAGGAGCCAAAAACCCTACTTCACTAGCCCTTCGGCTCTCTCTTTCTCATCAGTTGCTCATTCCTAGCCAAATCCAGGACAGACTTTTGGGATTCAGATAGAAGCATGACAGTAACAATATATTAAGATAAATAAGAAAAGATGAGGGGTCCACACCATAAGTGGTTGTTCAGAGTGTCAGAACTGGTAAGGAGAATGGAGGGGTGGGTAGGGCTAGGACCCTAGAGTAACAGTAGGTCCCAGGACTAAATAGGGAACTCAGGCAGACTGGATAGACCTCTGGTCTTTTTCTGCCATCATTGTCTATGTTTCTATGTAACAGTGTTTTTATGTTACAGAAACATATACATTTTAGGAAGGAGGCAGTATAACCTAGTGGTTAAGGGCACTAAGCTGCAAACCTGGAGACCTGGGTTTGAATCCCATCAACTCCCACTTGCATACTTCGTGACCCTGAGCCAGTCACTTAACTTCCTTGTGTTGTCATGTTGCATCTGGAAAAAAGCTCTGGCTTAGTGTGCCTTTCTTGATAAAACAATTTCCCCTTTCCTTATATGAAAGTGCAAACTAATGCTAAAAAAGATACACAGAAAGACATACATAAGTCAAAACAGTGCAGAATTCAGAATAGGTTCTAATGAAAATTCTTTAGTGTTACTCAGAAAAACAATAGCACTCATATGAATTAGTAGAGATTGCTATTGAATAGCACTTAAAAGACAATGTGCAAATTTCATTCTGTTACACTGAATTAAAGTGTTTAAACTGGTGACAATTCCACAGAGAAGAATTTCATGTCTCTGATAATGAGGAAAAGGCAGAGAAAATCAAAATTATTTTCATCTTATTATTTCCTTTGGCACAGACTACTGTGTTCAGATAATGTATATGCTGCACTAGACACAGGATTCAAATTGAGAAAGCCTTAAAAAGTGAATTTAGCACTATGTACAAAGTACACAGGGAATATACAGTATACTGATCTGTCATTGAACCGATGAAGTCTCAAGGCTCCCAACTGTACTATCCAGAAGCTTTCCCTTTTCAAATGTAGAACAGCAGTGTCACCCGCTCTCCTATAGACTTGGACTTTTTCAATGCTGCAAAATGTAAAATAATGATTTCTATCAACAGTTTGGAAGCACAAGTGCTATGCCAATGCATTTGCAGCACATCCTTTGGCAACAGGTCTTAGATGTTCTGCTGTTTGTATCTTCAAGATATAGGAGGTCTTTACCATGTAGGAGGCTCAGCATTTAGAAACAACCAAATAAATAATGTTTTGTCTGTCACCATTTATAAAACTGTGAATCTCATAAGTCTTTCTGGAATGGGCAGTAGTAAATTTGTCAGTTTTGAGCTTAGCCAAGAAAAATTAGCATTTGCTATATACATGATTCCCATTGATTAACTGGGGCCACCAAGTTCTATTACTGAGTTTTTCCAGTGGTTGGTGGCTATGTACCAAGGGGTCCTCTAGGTTTGGTGACCTTGTAATGACCATACTTGTTTGTTCTGAGGTAGTTTTTAAGGATTGGGTTTACCTTCAGAACTGAGCAATGTTTATGAATACCTTCTCTGGCAACATTAGCCTGCCTGCAAAAGACTGTAACAACATTTACATTCCGGGAACTCCAATCCACTCCTTAGTGCTAGTAGGGCAGTACTGTCATAATCATTGGCATGTTGTCTGGTCTCTCAGTTCTGGTTCTGCTATAGTCCCATTCTGAAAACCAGTTTTCCAGTTCTACATGATTCTTTACAAAATCAATATAATAATTACTATTTGTGTTTAATGTGGAGGAACTGAGATTTTTAAGCCTGGATAAAAACACACAGGAACATTCCTTGAAATATTACTTAAGTGCAATTCAGAACCCAGCCTACAGAGAAATACTGTATTAACCATTTATAGGTTCAAAGTGTTCTCCAGCAATGTTCTAACATTTAGGTATAAGAAAGAACACATCTTGACAGAGAATTGTAACTGTTATTTAAAGGAAAAAGAAGATCTACTGTGTATCATGTTATAATGAGATGACCCTGGTATTAAAAAAATATGATTGAAGTACCTTGCTAAGCACCTTGATTTATATGTTACACCCTTTAGATATATCCTTGATTTCCTCTTCAATGCTGACAATTTACAAACACTTTATGATCTAGCAGTGTTTCTAGTACTTGTTAAAAATAATAAGAAATAATGCAGAGTCCACTCTGACCCCTCATATTGTCACCAAAAAAATTTGAAATAATACATTACATCACAATTTTCAGGATGACCATCAAGAAGCATTTTGTAATACTGGAGGGTGGTAAATGCCTAAATTCAAATAAATAATCCAAAGAGCTTTATCCTGGTATCTACTCTGACTGATTCACAAACATAAGGACTATTAGTTTGAATATTCTAAATAGGGTTTTTAATCCCATTGGTCATTTTGCCCAAATGGTTTCACACTGTCCCTTCTGTTTATATATTAAAAATAAGCAATTTAAAATCAAACATTTTAAATAACCAATAGTTACTGTAACTAGTGTTAAGTTATTTTTATATTTAGTAGAACTCTAGAGCAGGAAAGCAATCTGATGTAATTCTAGGATTATAAACTTGCTGTGTAACTATAATTTTGTAGGGTTCAGAAAGGTGAGATTAGATGGCTGCTAGGGCTACCTTGGCTAACTTTGTCAGATGATGCATAGTAAAAATGTATATAAACAAAGTGAAATCATCAGAACTGGTGAAAGCACATCTGACCAGGGCTCTAGCAGCATCCTGGGCAGAAAGGCTGAAGCTTTGCTTGCTGAGCTATGCAAAGCAGACATGTGGCCCTCTCTAGATACATTTGCAAAGCATTACAGATTAGATCTTAATTATTTCATAGATACAGCTTTTAGGCACAATGTGATGCAAATGACAGTCAAAAAATTATATAGGATCATTGGCCTTAACTTATAAGAAAGGAGATTACAGATGGAGAAAAAGAAAGGGGATGTAGGTAACCAGACCCGAACCCGCCTGTGTCACTTTACACTTTATTATATTTTCTACAATAGAGTTTTTTAAGGTGAGAAAGTCAGAGTGAACCCTCAATGTACTACTAATTAGTATATTGTAATGAAACCACAAAATGAAAGTTTGCACGAAAAGCTTACTATTTTGTACTAGAAAGTTCTTTTTTTTTCATGGAAATCAAAATTTTGCTATAGATAACCAGGGAAGGGTCATCATGGCTCAAAAGGAAATGTACTAGCTCTTTTATGTATCACAAACTGTACTTTCATGTTTTTAATGCTTGTAATGACAGTTTCTGTCAACAATAAAATCTAACTGAATTGAATTGAAAATTGAGATTTTCAAAATGTCTGTTGCTATGTGTCTGGGGTAACAGCTGAATGACAGTGCGATTCTATTTCTGCTTCATGGAACAAATATGTGCTGACAGTGCAATTCTCTGTATGATTTATAGATTACAGACACATACAGGTAGAGTGATTCCTTTGCTTATTTTGTTGACAGATGATACCTAGACTTCAGTAAGGGTTTTTATTCAGTCCCACACAATAGACTAATGAAGAAACAGAGGGTTCTGGGGGTAGAAAAGGATAACAACATGGGTTGAAATCTGGCTGAGGTTGAGGATGCACAGAGTGGTGGTGAACAAGCAGTTCTCTGCTGCTAAACTGATAATGAGCAGGAGTACCACAGGGCTTGGTCCAGAGGCCCATCCTCTTCAACATATTCATCTGAGACTAGGAGTAGTTGCTCATGGAAAGATCTACCTCTTCATTGATGATACTAAAATCTTCAGAAATGTGGACAGTGAAGATTTAATCTGAGTACTGGGGGAGGACTCACGAATTCTGGAGAGATTATCCAAGATATGGCAACTGAATTTTAATTAAAACAAACCTAAGATAATGCACATCAGGAAAAAAAGGACTGAAAACACAATACACAACAGGGTAAATAATGACAGAAGGCAAAGTAGATAACAAGGATATGTAAGTGATACTGTCAGAGTGTTTGAAAATTATGTTACACTGCACCATGTCAGTGGGGAAGCAAAAAGGATGCAGAGTTGCATAGGAAAGGGAAATCAGTAGTAGAAATGATTCTTCCCTGTACAGATCCCTGGTACACCTGCATCTGGATTGTGGTGTAAGGCTTTGAAGTCCATGCAAGCAAAGAACTATTTGTCTTAAGCATGAACATAAGCACATGTGGGAAGTCAATTAAACTGGCCAGATGAAGATTCAAGAAGGATGTCAACAAGCACTTTTTCATGGAAAAGGTGGTGGACAAGTGGAATTCATTGCCAGAAGACATGGTATCTGCCAAAATAGGGGGATTTAAAGAAGGCTGAGACAAGTGCAAACTGTAATAATTACATTAGGGGGCAAAAGATCAGGGAGAATTATGGCCATTAGAGACACCTTAGGAGAATCAGGATGGCTGGGCAGACTGGAATGGCTGCTGGGCTTTTCTCTGTGGTCACATTCTGTGATTCTAGGTTTCTTTATGTCATTTTATTTACTTATTTAGGACATCCATTACAATAGCCTTATACAGTTCCAGGAGGTAGCCTTGACCACTTACTTATTTCAAAGAGATACCAGGAAAGGCATACTGATCTGAGTTAGCTGATTTCCAGAGCATCCTGGTGTGTGTGTGTGGGAGGAGAGAAAAGAGTCAAGTTACAACACTGCATGCACAAATCAAAAATCAAATATATAAGTTGAACAACTATGTAGCAACAAAATGAATAAGATGAGCTTGACAGAGCATATGAAGTGCAACCAGTAATGTAAGTGCAAATTAGAACATAATTAGAATGTGAACAATGCACTGCTAGGTACAATGTGCAATTGTGTTTCCACTGCTAGGTACAATGTTAAAGTGCAGATGGCAGCAACTATAGAGTGAATGAAATGCTTTTGGTGCTTCATTCAGCAGGGAAGGGTGAAGGAAACTAGGGGACATCAGAAAATTAATTAAGGTAGGAACAAGTGAAATGGGAGGGGGGAAAATGAAGAACGGCAAAATACAGCACAGGATCAGAAGCAACTGCTGAAGTGAGTAATGAATTCACAGGGAGAGGTGTGATATAACAAGGTGTTCCTGGAGTTTAGACAGAGAAGGGAGAAGTGTTGTGTAATTCACTTTGATAAAAAAGACTGTGAAACACACTATTTTATGAATGGAACTCCTTTGCTGAAATATGAGGAGAAAACAGACTTGGGCATACTTATAGATTATAAACTCTCATATAAATCACACTACAATAAACATTACAAAAGCAAAAAGAGTGCTGTGGAACATAAAAAGAAATTTCAAAAGGTCGTCATGCCACTCTATAGGGCTTATGTCAGACTATTACTAGACTAAGGGCCCCAGTGAGTGGTCCAGTCTCTAAGGGGGGAGTAGAACAAACTGAAAGAGTACCGAGACAAGCTACTAAAATGATCCATAAACTAAAAAAATGTAACATATGAGCAACAACTTGATAGTTTACAACTTATGTCACTAGAGATTAGGAGAATAAGAAGGGACCAATTATTATGCTATGACATAATGCAGGATGATTATATGCTAGGCTTAGATTCAAGAGGGATTAGAGGGAAGCAGAGGATGTGGTTGGGGAGAAGCAGAAGGGGTGCATGGGAGATGGGAGTCAAGGCAGGAGGGGAAGGGGAGCAAGGGTGGATGAAGAGGCAGTGAAGTAGGAAGAAGGGAGGAAAGAAGGGAAATGGCACTGGAGGTGAAAATGTAGTATAAATATGAAGTGACAATGGCACAGTTGGAGACAGGGTGTCTCTGTGTCAGGTGTTGTGAAGGGCCTTGTAACAAGAAAGTTCAAATGGGAAAACAATGGGCTTACAAGTTCACCAGGCAAGGTCATGTGCTTAATGATAGGCCAGCAACTCAGCTGAGATCTAGGACAGGTGAGAACCTTAGATCCTAGTTTTTCTGAGTTGGGCATGGTGACGCAGACAGACAAAAACTTGGATTTAAAGAATTTGAGGGAGGTGTTGGATGTTGCTAGCTGCTGTAATAGGGACCAACCAGAAGCTGCCAGGTCAGCATGATGGGAGGACAGGTCTGGGTATTAGAAAGATCAGATTTGTAAGAATTTGGTGAGGAGCTTTGGGATGATGTGTCTTATATATTAACAGTAGACAATATGGTGGTCAATAAGGGCATATGGGAGGGTACTAGCACCCACTACACCATGAGAGTGCTAGGAGAAGACTCAGTCCAGGATGGAGTGGTTGAAGGATTTGTGATTGAGCTGAGTAAAATAAGAGATTAGCTGTGAGAGATTAAGGGACTTTATACTTTGGCATAATTTGTGAAGGGAGGTGGTGAGTCAATTGAGACTGAATCACCTAGGATGACCAACTCAATAGAGGAGGCATGAGAGTATATGATGGTGAGGAGTTCTGTGACTGATGTGGGAGATATGCCAAGACAGCAATAAAAACTAACAATGAATATGGATATTGAAAAGGGAGGGCAAGGTTGAGGAACACCTCGTAGGCAGAAGAGGAGGAGACAGACAGCACAGTTTTAAACTGGATACAAGAAAAAAGATAGATGGCAACACCACCACACCTCTTTACATGATCCTGTCTGGTGATGGAGAAACCTGGGATAGTATCAGCAAAATCTGGGATTTTGGTGGCTAGACAAGACTCTGAGATCACCAGCATATCAGATTTTAGGTTAACTATGACTGGTTATAATAGGGCAGTTTTGGGAAGGAGACTGAGGAGATTGACATGAGCCATTCTCAACCCTTTCGGGGAGGTGAGTGGGGGGTGATGGGGCTGGACTAGGTAAAACTCAATGCCATCTACTACTATAAGGTACAAAGAGACAAGGAGCTTAAGGGAGCCAATGAGATGTTTGTGAGGAAAGGAAGGGGGAATGAGGGAGAGGATGGGTGAGGGAGGCAGGGGTGTCAGAGGCCCCTGAGTGCTTCAAGATGAATCCAAGTAGAAGGGAGGAGGCTAGACCCAAAAAGCCAAGAGGAATGGGTGAGAAGGGAGAGACAGAGAAAGGGAAAGTGGGGGAGGGGGAGGGATGAACTTAGATGGAAGGGAGGGGGCAATGGGGAGGAGAGACTAGCTGGGAGGGGGGGAAGAGTAAGTGTTATAAGCAGGATAATGGACAGCAAGAGAAGCAGTTGCCCTGATTGAACTAGTACAAACTGAGGGATAGTTCAGCTACCAGTTAACTGAGCAAAACTATGTAATTTTATATTTATAAGCAAAGAAATAGAAACATATCAACATAGAATCTGATGGCAGATAAGGACCGCTTGACTCACCTAGTCTTCCAATTTCCCTGCCTATTGGATAAGCTGCAGATTCCAGTTACCTAACATGTCTGTCCCATGCATTCCTGAATTTCCCTACTGTTTTTGATTCCATAACCTCCTCAGGAAGCTGGTTTCATGCGTCTACCACCCTCTCCATGAAAAAATACTTCCTCATGTTGCCCCTGAGCCATCCCCCCTCTAGCTTCAAATTGTTCCCTCCTGTTCTTGTACATCTCTTTTTCTGAAAGATGCTCCCTTCTTGGACTTTTTTGATTCCCTTGAGGTACTTGAAAGTTTTTATCTTATCCCCCTCACCTTCCATTCCTCAAGGGTAAACATATTAAGCACTTCTAGTCTCTCTTTGTATGGCTTCTTTTGCAGACTGTGCACCATTTTAGTTGCCCTCCTCTGGACTGCCTCCATCCTGTCTATGTTACTGTAGAGATGGGGTCTCCAGAACTGTACGCAGTACTCCAGATGGGGTTTCACCAACTGTCTATACAGAGGGATAACAACTTCTTGTTTTCTACTGGTGTTGCCTCTCCCTATACATCCTAGTATCCCCCCAGCCCTCCTTACTGCTTTCTCACATTGCTTACCTACCTAAAGGTCATCTGATATGACTACCTCCAGGTCCCTTTCCATTTGTGTTGTTGTTAGTACCTTCCCCCCATTGTGTACTCTTCTCCTTGGTTTTTGTTTCCCAGGTGCATTACTTTGCACATTTTGCATTGAATCTAAGCTGCTGTATGTTTGACCATTCATCCAATCTTGCCAAGCGCCTTCTCATCCTTTGCACCTCCCCTTGTGTATCAAACCTGTTGCAGATCTTTGAGTCATCTGCAAAGAGACATACTTTTCCTTCCAGCCCCTCTGCAAAGTCTCCTATAAAGACATTAAAGGGAACCGGTCCCAATACTGAACCCTGTGATACCCCACTAGTAACCCCTTTTCTTCAGCGTGTACTCCATTTACTATTACCCTCTGCATCCTGTTGCCCAGCCAGTTTGTTACCCAGGCTACCACCCTGGGACACACTCCAAGGCTGGCTAACTTGATTCTTAATTTTTTATGTGGGACTGTGTCAAATGCCTTGCTGAAGTCTAGGTAGGACATATCCACAGCCCCACTCTGGTCTGTGTCAAATGCCTTGCTAAAGTCTAGGTAGGCCATATCCACAGCCCCACCCTTGTCTAGTACTTCAGTTACCCAGTCAAAGAAATCTAATAGATTCATCTGACATGACCTTCCTGTTGTGAATCCATGCTGCCTTGGGTCCTGTGCCCCACTGGCCTCTTTGTACTCAACAGTTCTTTCTTTCAGAAGTGATTCCATTATTTTCCCTACCACTGAGGTCAAGCTAACAGGTCTTTAGTTTCATGCTTCTGCCTTGCTCCCACATTTGTGAAGAGGAATCACATCTGCCCTTCTCCAGTCCTCAGGTACCACACCATCCTCCCATGATTTTTTAAAAAGAATAGTCAGTAGTGTCACTAGGTCTCTCCTTAGTTCTTTTAGAATTCTGAGGTGAATCCCATCAGGCCTCATTACTTTGTCCATCTTGAGTTACAGGAGTTTTTTCATGACCCTTTCCTCTGTGAATGGACTGGTATCGACCCCCCTGTCCAAAGTGCTTTTATTGTTTGGTTTAGGTACCTCCCCATCTTCTTCTTTTGTGAATACTGAGAAAAATTATTCATTCAGGATCTTTGCCTTTTCACAGTCACCCCCCTGCCCACCATCCCTTCCCTTTATTAAGCCTCACTATACCTCCCTTGGTCTTCCTTTACTCCCTGATGTACCTATAAAAGGTTTTATCCCCCTTCTTAACTGAGTTGGCTATCTTTTCCTCAGTTTGGGCCTTTGCTATTCTGACTGCCTTCCCTGCTTTCTTCTGCGTTAACTGATACAGTTCTCTGTCCTGCTCCTTCTATGATTCCTTGTACTTCCTGAATGCAATCTTTTTCTCTCTAATCCTCCCTGCCACCTCCTTTGAGAAACATATATGTTTTTTTGCCTCATTCTGTGTTGTTTATTTGCTTCACACAAAGGCTTGTTGCCTCTGTGGTGGCAGTTTACATTTTTCCCCATTGTTCTTCCACCCCTCCTTCCTGCCCATTTGCTAGTGCATTCCATAGACACACACCCATTTTGGCAGAGTTAGCCCCCCTAAAGTCCAGGACCTTTGCCTTTGTATGCCTTGACTCTACTGCTGTGTTTATTGTGAACCATATTGCTCATTAGTCGCTAGTTCCCAGGTGGCTTCCCACTTCTAAATCAGCGATCCTCTCTCCATCTCCATTTGAGAGTACCAGGTCTAAGATTGCTCCCTCCTGAGTGGGTTCCAATACTAGCTGCCTGAGGCATGCCCCTTGCAAGGCATCAAGAATGACCCCGCTCTTGGATGTGGCTGCAGCACATGTCCTCCAGTTAACATCTGGCATATTCAGGTCCCCCATCAAGAATATCTCCCCTTTTTCTGCCATTCTAAGGATACCTTCTATCATTTTCTTGTCTATTTCCTCCCCCGAGATGGGGGTCTGCATACAACCCCCAGGCAGATTGTGTGCCACTGCCTGTCTCCAAGTTGACCCACAGTTTCTCATCTCCCTTCCCCGTTTTCCCTTTAGATCTGTTGCTTTGATTCCTTCCCTTATGTTGACAGCTACTCCTAATCCTCTTTTACGCTCCCTGCCCCTCCTGTAGATTGTGTACCCTGGTATGCTTACCTCCCAGTCATGGCTATGTGTGTACCACGTTTCTGTGACTGCCACAATATCCAGGTGTTCCTCTTCCATCAAGGTCACTAGTTCAGGAAGCTTGTTATCCAGACAACAGGCACTGGTACTCATTACTCTCCATTTTTTGATGGCTTTACCTCTTTTAGACACATCCTTACCCTCACTGACTTTGTCTTTTCCATTTACTCCTGTCCTGCTCCCTACTAACCTTTCTACCTTGGTGTTTACCTCACTAACTACCCTGTTTTGTGGGGGGTGGTTGGGAATTCCCTGCTTCTTATCAGTGCCTCCCCCCTTGGCTAGTTTAAAAGCGTGGCAGTGAAGAATTTAAACCTATCACCCTGGAGACTGCTTCCCCTCCCAGACAGATTCATTTTTCATTTCATTTTTATTTGTTAACCGGGTTTAGATTCTGGGCCAAAGCCCTTTTTCAGGACCGAGCCGGAACATAAAACACAACAAACAACATCAAATACAAACAATTGTACAATTTTACAAAGTACATAAACACTTAGACTATATTAACAAATAGTTTTTAAACTTTACCTTAAAACTTGAGTAAGATTTAATTACCCTTAGTGCAACTGGCAGCCTATTCCATAGTGAAGAAACCTGATGATCAAATGCTCTTAATCTATAATTATTATTTGCACCTTGTACTGCCAATATAACCCCCTGGGACATTCTCAAATTTGCTTGAATTTCCTGAACCTGAACCAAATCAAATAACGGAGATAAGCCATTTGAATAAATGGCCTGGTGAACCAATTTTACCAAAGCAAATTCATATTTAAACTGAGGCACCAACCATTTCAATGAAGAGTACTGTATAAAAAACAATGGTGGGTCAAATAAGGAGTATCCAAAACAAATCTGCAAATGCTGTTATAAACTATATTCAAAATCCATTTCTCCTTGGTTCCCAATTTAACATATAAGGACCATCTTGCCAGTATAGGCGGGTATCCCTCCCAGTGGAATCCTAGTTCCCAATGAAGCCAAAACCCTGTGCTCCTCACCAGTTTTTCAACCATTCATTGAATTGTAAGGTGCAGAGTACCCTGGCCTCACCCGTGCCATAGACAGGCAGCACCTCCGAGAAGGATACTGTGTGTACTACTTTTCTAAGGCCTCGCCCCATCTCCACAGACTCCTCCTAAACTGCTCTGATTCCATGCCCAGCCAAGTCATTTGTCTCTAGGTGGACAGTGACATCCAGCTCCCTCTCCTGTGCAGCTGCTCTCATGATCCTGAGGATTAGCTTCCTGTTTCTTAAAGCCATGGTGCTGGGCAGGCACCTTATGTCACTTTCCCTTGCCTCTCCCAGTTCTACCCCTCTAATAACTGAGTCCCCTACCTGGATCTGCTTCCTTCCCTGTGGAGTCCTTTGCCACCTTCCTGTGGGCCTCCCTTGTGGTGATTACCAGCAACCTCCTCAGTCTCCACTGTGGGTGCCACCATAGGGGAACTATGCCCCACCAGAATGGCGTATGGATTGTGGAGCAGTACAACTGGAGGGATGTGCCTTTGTCCACCACCATCACCCTCCCTGAGCCCACTATGGTCCAACTGCTCCTCTTTCTTGACAACCTCTGATGCAGCGGTGGTGGCCCTGGTGTTCTCACAGTGGGAGAGGTTCCCCTACTTCTATCCAGTTTGGCCTGGAGATAGACAACCTCCTCCCTCAGAGCAGAGATTTGCCTGCAAATAGGGCAGCATCGCAGCCTCCAGAAGGTCTCCCAGAAGACTGCTGCCCCACAGCCAGTGCATTGAGCTGCTCCCCACATGTATGCCTTTTTTCTTGCTTATCCTGTTTGTTTTTTATATTTTTTTTTTAGTTAGTGTGTGCGTGCATTTACCCTCAATGCTGTGTGCTGTGCTGGTAAGGATATGACTTTTGTATAACCCTTGTCCTCTTGAGAAAATGATGTCAGAACCCCTGGTATAAAGGAAATGACACCCTGGGGGGGTGGGGTGAGGGGCAGAGAGAGGTGGGCCCAAGCCGTGCGCTCCAGAAACAATTAGCTACAAACTCTGACCCTCCACTATGATAAGTGTTGACATTCCTTTCAGCAAAAAAACCTGCACAACAATTTAACAGAGAAAATAAACAGCAAAACAACAAACAATTAGAGAAAATCAAGCAGTTGAGCCCAATACCTGTGATGTAAGCCTCCCCACCCAATACAACCTGGTGTTCTGTGCTCTGAAAGCTGTCAGGGGAAACCAGTTTCCACTACCTGAGGCACTGTCTGGGTTCAAATACACAAACTGCCATGTTTGCAATGACAACTCCTCAGACACCAGTATATTATTTAAAAATGGTTTGATGCAAACTGTCACAAAATACTAGTAGACAATTCAGCTAACCACAAGGGAAAACCACATATGCAGTATGCCAATCCTTCTGAAGTTACTTACAAGATAAGCAGTTTTGCAAACTCCCTTCTTGATTAAAAACTAAGTAAATAAACACAAAATAATTCCAAGTGTAAGAGTTAAAGTAAAGTAAGATACATATCCCTCAGATTTGAGCAAGAGTGAGCTTTATTGAGGATTCCTAGTTCAATATAGTGCCTCCCACACAGGTCCCAGTTGTTTCAAAGCAGGTTGCTTCCAACTTCAAGAAGATGAGCTTTCTGCAATCTTTTGGAGGTAAGGCAAGGTGAATAGCAGCAGTACAATGAACCAGCACTATAGTGAGGTAATACAAAATTAAACAACAGTGGTACTATGAAGCAACTTTAAAATCAGGTAATACAAATTAAACAGAAGTGATACTATAAGACAGCTCTATAAGTAGATTATCGAAATTTTTAAAAGTAGAGGTGCTTTGAGTCAGTTCTACTGATAGATAATACAGAATATTAAAATAAGTGGTTTTCAGCCTGCCCCATGGTGCCCAGTGATGGGGCATCCGCTTGGCATCCTAGCAACCCAGATTTGAGCCTTGAGCCTCATACATAAGATAAGGCCTGCAGGTTCTACTCCCAGGGAAGGGTGTTGTGGAGTACTGCTTGATGAGAGACATCTGATGGTGTGCAGAGCCTTGCCGGTGTGGGTGACCACATGTTGGCTGACTCCACCTTCATGGCATCACCACAGTGCACACCATTGGGGTGTGGAAAGGGGCCAGGAAATGGAAACAGTGCCCATCTCATGCTGCCAGATAATGGTTGCCTAGTCCCACCATGCTAACAGTCCACCTAGTGCACTGCCCCATTCCCCAACCCTGCATGCCTCAGAGGACCCACCAGGAATGTTGTTCCTCTTCTCCCACAGAAGGAGTCTGCCCAGTAAAGATAAACTAGACCCTCTGAGGTTACAAGGATAGTCCGGGGATCAAGGTGGAAGAAATCAGCAGCAAGGAGTGTAACTTGAAGGCAGAATGGGACAATGGGCAGCCAGAAGGAGTGGCATGTTTGGGGGTACAGAAAGGAGCAAATAAAAACTCAGAAATACTGCTAAAATGCTCAGAGTGGGACTGGCCCACCATGATACTTGGAAGTTTCCTGGTGGCCCCCTCTGATGGGTACCTTGTCGCATTCAGAACTCTGAAAATCTTTGCATTTGTCATCTATTTTCTAATTAAGTGGGGTTTTTTGGTCACTGCAAGTAAATTTAAGATGCAAACATAGAGCTAATGTATCAAATGTAAGTGGAATACTGATAAGAATATTTTCACTGTGTGCCCACCCTTATTAATTTTCTTGGTGGGTCCTTGCATCAGCTTTCCATGTGGCCTCCTGTATCCCAGACAAACCCTGAAGCAGCTCTACAGACAGATATTACAAACTGACAAAAGTAGTACTGTTATAAGGCAGCACTATGGATAGGTAACATAGAGGAGCAGGCTTACCACAGGTCACAAAACATGACAGTCAGCCATGGCAAACGCTGTTTCTTATGATGCTGCTACACATGAGGCCACTGGAACTAAGAGTTCATATATAAGTACAGTTCTAACAGTCTCAGCAAGAAATTCTTGGAGAATGCAGACATAACTTCATTGACTAAACCTGTTTTATCATCAGCTGGTGAAAACCCTTTAGTGATTATGCATGTAGGAACCAATGATGTTGGGAGATCTCATCTCCAGCAAATTAAACAGGACTATGTCGCCCTATGCAATGTCTTAACAGAACATGGCTGTAGCTTACATATCTCTGAAATTTTACCCATTCCAAGAGCCACTAGATACACCACCACCAAAATAAAAGCTCTGAATGAGTGGCTTCATAAATGGTGCTATCAGAAGGGAATAACTTATCTGACACACTGGGAGGAATTTGAAGATAGACCATCTTTTTATAGCTGGGATGGTTTACATCTCAGCAGAAGGGGAAGTACTGTTCTAGGGCGTAAGATAACCTCCCTCATAAATAAACATTTAAACTGATAAATAAGGGGGAGACTTATAAATAAGGAGGCGACTGGGGCACCCCCCACATCTCTTATTACTAATCCCAGTCTACAACATAGTACTAATCTAAATATCCTGTCTTTGAATGCACGTTCAATGACTATTTCCAAGCACGCTGAGCTCGTAATATTGGCTCAGTCTTTAGATCTAGCTTTAATAGCCATTACTGAAACTTGGAGTAACATAGACAAAACATGGACTACGGAAATTCCTGGCTTTAAGCACTACTATAGAAACAGAGAGGACTCAAGAAAAGGGGGTGGGGTCAGTTTATATGTAAGGGAAAGCCATCCCCTCTTATGAATCAACAATTAAAGTACATACTGAGAGTTTATGGGTCTATATTAGACCCACAGGTACCCCCAGCTACATATTGGGACTTGTTACCAACCACCTTCCTCTGATATAAACCAAACTAGACAGCTAGCAGATGAGATCACCCAGATAGCGCATAAAGACTCAGTCCTCATATTGGGGGACTTCAATCTTCCTACTATTGACTGGAACACCTTATCTGGTATTAACCAACATGATGGACATATTCTTTCGGCTATTATTAACCTAGGTCTCAAGCAAATAGTCACAGAGCCAACAAGGGGAATAAACATACTAGATCTTGTTATAACAAATCTAGAGATTTCCACATCTGATATTAGGATCTTAAATCCATTAGATAATAGTGACAACATGACCATATTCTTTTCTATACAATTTCCTCTACAACCTAAAACTAACAAATTAAAAATAAAACAATATCATAAGGCAGATTTTCATAATATTAATGGTTCTTTAAAGTCTCTTAATTGGGAACAACTACTTTCTGCACTAAAAACTGAAGAAGCCTGGGAATTCTTTAAGACATAAATTCTTCAACTTGAAAAGCAAAATGTACCAGAAAAACATAAGTACAATAGCAAAGACAAGATACCACCGTGGTTTAATGAAACTATTAAATGGTTAATATCACATAAAAGAAAACTCTTTATAAACTTAAAGAATTGCCTATTAGATCAGAAAGATATAGCCTCGACAAAATATAGGGAGGCAGTCAAAGAACTAAAAAAACAAATCATTCTAGCTTAACGTAACCTGAAATTTAAAACAGCACATACAAAAGACTGCCATAAGCCACTATATTCTTATCTAAATGGGAAAAAAGGTAATAACAACCTGATTGGTCCACTGGTTACCAACAATGTAACTATAACATCTGATATTGAGATGACTATGGAACTTAACAAGTATTTTTCAACAGTTTTTGTCCAGGAACCAACTATCACTCCACCTAAAGAAATAGCATCAACGATAGAAGTATGTAAAATCACCTTGCAGGATACACTGGGGGTACTTGACTCATTAAAACAACATATGAGCCCAGGCCCGGACGACATAAATTCCAAGTTTCTTATAGGTACAAAAGATTCAATTATTGTACCTTTAACAATTATCTTTAATAAATCCCTTCAAGAATCCTCAGTCCCTGTCGATTGGCGTACGGCCACTGTTACACCTATTTTTAAACAGGGTTCCCATTCAAAAGTTGAAAACTATAGGCCCATTAGCCTCACTTCTATACTGTGCAAATTAATGGAAAAAATTATAAAACAACAACTTGAGAGCGAAATGGTTACTTTAAACATCAATGATGATTACCAACATGGGTTTAAACCAGGTTTTTCCTGTACTACGAACTTGCTCTATTTCTATAATCACATCAGTTATAATCTTGACTGTAATATACCTATGAATGTCATTCTTTTGGACTATAGTAAGGCATTCGATAAGGTATTGCATGTCATCTTGATCAATAAATTAATCCATTTAGGTTTTTCACCATCCATTACTTCATGGATAGACAGCTGGTTGGGAAATAGGACTCAGAGGGTAAGAGTTAGTGGTGCAATGTCTGACTTGGGTGAGGTGACTAGTGGGGTTCCTCAGGGATCAGTCCTGGGTCCTACCTTGTTTAACTTGTTCATTAGTGATATGGATATCTCAGCCAACAATTTTATGGTTAAATTCGCCGATGACACCAAACTTGGGGGTAAGGTAAACAACCAGAATAATTGTCATAACCTAAAGATTGATCTAGCCTTAATTGAGAACTGGGCATTTAACAACAGAATGTACTTCAATGTTTCTAAATGTGTAGTACTTCACCTAGGAAAAAACAACCCCAGACAAACTTATCTCCTAAACAATACCATTATTAGGACCTCTAACATAGAAAAAGATTTAGGAATATTAGTAAACGATAAATTATCTTCTACCTCTCACTGCTCCAGAGTTGCAAACCAAACCAATGTGCTACTTCGTAGAATTAACAAGACATTTATTTCCAAAACAGAACAATGCCTCATCACTTTGTATAGATCACATGTTAGGCCCCATCTGGACTATGGATCACCATTTTGGAGTCCTTATTTAAAGACCGATATTAATAGAATAGAACAAGTTCAACGAAGAACTACTGAACTTGTCCCCCACCTTACTCATCTTGATTATGATACCAGACTCAAAAAAACAGGACTCCATTTACTTAAGCAGAGACAGATCAGAGATGACCTATTGCAGTTGTTTAGGATCCTGGAATCTCCTGCCCAAATGATAATATGTGGTATTGCTTACTCGTCAAGGAAAGTTGTGGCTAGACTCCACAATAAACAATTAGAAGTAAAAAAAGCAAATAATAAAAAGAGGCTAAATTATTTTTCAATTAGAACACCTAGAATATGGAATACATTATCGCAGGACATAGTTGATTCACCAACTATTACACTATTTAAGAGTAAACTTGATAAATGGATAGAAGATCAGAATTTGGGTTAAATGTTCCATGTATATGGAGGACAATCTCGATAGGCACATCGCCTCCTTTTGTCCTATAAACCAAGTTACCAAGTTACCAAATTTAAGCTGATTACTTTACCCCCCATGGCACCAAAGAGTATGAAGTTTGATGGTGGCCAGGTTTTGAGGGAGGTGGGCTTCTCTTCTGTACCTTCACCACTCAGAATCCCACTGCAGGAAGTATAGAATGGAAAGCACAGTCCACCAGAACTAGTGCACTATAAACAAGAACAAACAAGGGTGCTGTTCTGAGAAGAAGCAGAATGGAGCAAGCAGAAGAGTACCAGTACCAGGCAGCCCCAAGGTGTCTGAATAAGTGGGTAATAGAGTATGAGGGGGTATCCTGCTACTCCAACTCAGTCACATGAAAGGGGAAAGCACTCTTTTCCCCACTACAGCATAGGCTAACCACAATTAAGACCCCCAAAGTGCAATTTGGTGAGACAGGTGAATATTTTAACCAGTGCTGTCAACAGAGGTACCAACACAAATTGTCAAGTAGTATCAGACTGAAAGAATTTAGTGTTATATTAGATACACATCTGTCTTCCAGCTAGTCCAAAAAGAAACTGGCAAGGAATCCGGAGATAAGTAGGGGGTACAGCAGATAGATTGCAAGGCAATGCTGAACCCTTTTTAGTGTCCAGGATGTGTTAATTACTGCTCTGGGGCAGGAGCATACTGATTCTTTGCCCAACACTCTCTGATGTTGCCAGCAGCAGACAGTAAACAAGACTGCATATTCAGTGCTCCTGTTGTAACTGAAGTTTATGAAACATAGAATTTGATGGCAGATAAGGACCGCTTGGCCCACCCAGTCTGCCCATTTCCCTACCTAATGGATAAGCTGCAGATCCTAGTTAACCAGCACCCTACTTCTTCCTACCCCAACCCCCTAGAATTGCCTTATGACTGTCCCATGCATGCTTGAATTACACCACTGTTTTTGACTCCACAACCTCCTCTGGAAGGCCATTCCATGCATCCACAACCCTCTATGTGAAAAAATACTTCCTTAAATTACCTCTGAGCTGCCCCCCACCTCTAGCTTCAAATTGTGCCCCTTGTTCTTGCACACCTCTTTTTTTGAAAGATGCTACCCTCTTGGACTTTGGTGATTCCCTTGAGGTACTTGAAAGTTTCTATCATGTCCCCCCTCTCCCTCCTTTCCTCGAGGCTATACATATTAAGCTCCTTAAGTCTCTCTTCATATTTCTCCGGTGCAGACCCTGCACCATTTTAGTTGCCCTCCTCTGGACAGCTTCCATCCTGTCTATGTCTTTGCGGAGATTGGGTCTCCAGAACTGCACGCAGTACTCCAGATAGGGTCTCACCAGCTGTCTGTACAGAGGGATAATAATTTCCTGTTTTCTACTGGTGATGCCTCTCCCTATGCATCCCAGTATCCTCCCAATCCTCCTTGCTGCCCTCTCACATTGCTTGCCCACCTTTAGGTCATCTGATATGACTACCCCCAGGTCTCTTTCCATTTTTGTTGTTAGTATCTCACCCCCCATAGTGTACTCTTCCCCTGGGTTTTTGTTTCCCAGGTGCATTACCTTGCACTTCTTAGCATTGAATCTAAGCTGCCATACATTTGACCATTCCTCTAACCTTGCCAAGTCCCTTCTCATCCTTTTCACCCCACCTTGTGCATCAACTCTGTTGCAGATCTTTGTGTCATCTGCAAAGAGACATACTTTTCCTTCCAGTCCCTCTGCAATGTCGCTTATAAAGACATTGAAGAGGACCGGTCCTAATACTGAACCCTGCGGTACCCCACTAGTAACCCCCCTTTCTTCAGAGTGGACTCCATTTACTATTACTCTCTGTGTCCTATTCTCCAGCCAATTCTTTACCCAGGCTGTCATCTTGGGACCCACTCCCAGGCTGGCTAACTTGTATATTAATCTTTTGTGTGGGACTGTGTCAAATGCCTTGCTAAAGTCTAGGTAGGCCATGTCCACAGCCCCTCCCTGATCTACTACTTTGGTCACCCAGTCAAAGAAATCTATCAGATTTGTCTGGCATGACCTTGCTGCTGTGAATCCATGCTGCCTTGGGTCCTGTGCCCCTCTGGTCTCTAGATACTCGACAATTCTTTCATTCAGAAGTGATTCCATCATTTTCCCTACCACTGAGGTTAAACTAACAGGTCTGTAGTTTCCTGCTTCTGTCTTGCTCCCACTTTTGTGAAGGGGAATCACATCTGCCCTCCTCCAGTCCTCGGGGTACCACCCCATCCTCCCATGATTTGTTAAAGAGGGTAGTCAGTGGTGTCACTAGCTCTACCTTTAGTTCTTTTAGAATGCTGGGATGAATCCCATCAGGCCCCATTGCTTTGTCCACCTTCTGTTTTAAGAGTTCTTTCAGAACCCTTTCTTCTGTAAATGGGCTGGTATCAACTTCTGTATCCAGAGTGTTTCTACTGTTTGTTTTAGGTACCTCTCCCTCTTCCTTTGTAAATACTGAGCAAAAATATTTGTTTAGGTTCTCTGCCTTTTCACAGTCACCTCTGCCCACCCTCCCTCCCCTTTATTAAGCCTCACTATCCCTCCCTTGGTCTTCCTTCACTCCCTGATGTACCTATAAAAGGTTTTATCCCCCTTCTTAACTGAGTTGGCTATCTTTTCCTCGGTTTGGGCCTTTGCTGTTCTGACTGCCTTCCCACCTTACTTTTGCTTTAACTGATACAGTTCTCTGTCCTGCTCCTTCTCTGATTCCTTGTACTTCTGGAATGCTTTCTTTTTCTCTTGAACCTTCACTGCCACTTCCTTTGAGAACCATAGGGTTTCTTACATCATTTCATTTTATTTATTTGCTTCACACAAAGACTTGTTACCTCTGTGATGGCAGTTTTTATTATTCCCCATTGTTCTTCCACCCCTCCTTCCTGCCCATTTGCTAGTGCATTCCTTAGGCACTCACCCAGTTTGGCAAAGTCAGCCCTCCTAAAGTCCAGTACTTTTGCCTTTGTATGGCTTGACTCTATTGCTGTGTTTATTGTGAACCATACTGTTCGATGGTCGCTAGTTCCCAGATGGCTACCCACTTCTACATCTGTGATCCTCTCTTCCTCTCCATTTGAGAGAACCTGGTCTAAGATTGCTACCTCTCGAGTGGGCTCCAATACTAGTTGTCTAAGGCATGCCCCCTGTAAGGCATCTAGAATAACCCCACTCTTCAAAGTGGCTGCTGCAACTGCACTCCAGTTAACATCTGGCATATTCAGATCACCCATCAGCAATATCTCCCCTTTTTCTGCCATTCTAAGTATACTTTCTATCATTTCCTTGTCCATTTCCTCCCCCTGAGAAGGGGGTCTGTATACAACCCCTGTGCAGATTGTGGTGCCATTGCCGGTCTCCAAATTTACCCACAGTGCTTCTTCTCCTCCCTGCTTTCCCTTTTGTTCTGTTGCTTTGATTCCTTCCCTTATGTAAAGAGCTACTCCTCCTCCTCTTTTACCTTCCCTGTCACTCCTGTAGATAGTGTATCCTGGTATGTTTACATCCCAGTCATGGTTTTGTGTGTACCATGTTTCTGTGACTGCCACGATATCCAGATGTTCCTCCTCCATCAAGGCCACTAATTCAGGAAGCTTGTTACTCAGACTACAGGCATTGGTACTCATTGCTCTTCATTTTTTGATGGCTTTACCTTCTTTTGCAGCATCCCCCACTGACCTTTCTACCTCGGTCTTTTTCTCATTTAGTACCCTGTTTTGTAGGGAGGCTGGGATTTTCCTGCTGCTTATCAGTGCCTCCCCTTGACTAGTTTAAAGGCTTGCCAATGAAGCATTTGAAACCGATTGCTCAAAGACTTGTTCCTTCCTGGACAGATGCAGACCATCCTGCCAGTATAGGCTGGTGTCCCTCCAGGTGGAACCCCAGTCCCCAATGAAGCCAAACCCCTGTGCCCCACACCATTTTTTCAACCATTCATTAAACTGCATGGTGCAAAGTACCCTTGCCTCAATCATGCCATTGACAGGCAGAACCTCAGAGAAGGATACTGTGTGTGCTACTTGTCTTAGGCCCCTCCCCAACTCTACAAAGTCCTTCTGCACTGCTCTAATCTCATGATGAGCCAAGTCATTTGTCCCTAGGTGGACAATGACGTCCAGCTCAAACTCCCGTGCAACTGTTCTCATGATCCTAAGGATGTGCTTCCTGTCCCTCCAAGCCATGGCACCAGGCAGGTACCTTACTTCAGTTTTCCCTGCTCTCCCCAGTTCTATCCCCCTAATAATTGAGTCCCCCACCAGGAGCTGCTTCCTTTCCTTGTGGTGTCCTCTGCCTCCTTCCTGTGGGCCTCCCTTGTGACAGTTGTCCTCAGCCACCTTAGTCTCCTCTTTGGGTGCATCCATAGGGGAGCTATGCTCCCCCAGAATGGTGTATGGATTGTGGAGTAGAACAACTGACTGGGTCTTCCTCTGTTCCAACATCCTCACCCTCCCTGAGCCCACTGTGGTCCAACTGATGTGCTTTCTTCACAACCTCTGAGGTAGTGGTGGTGGCTCTGGTGCTCCCTGGATGGGGGAGGTTCCCTTCCTACCATCCAGTGTGGCCTGGGAGAAGGTTCCCTTACTACTATCCAGTGTGGCCTGAAGACGGGCAACTTCCTCCCTCAGGGCAGAGAGTTGTCTGCAAATAGGGCAGCATCTCAGCCTCCAGAAAGACTCCCGGAAGACTGCTGCCTCACAGCCATTACATTGCACTACTCCCCACATGTTTATCTACTTTTTTTTTGTGTGTTTGTGTGTGTGATTGGTTTGTTATATAAAAATATTTATATTATACAATGTGCATGCTTATATTGTCAGACCATATGTAGACCAGTGTTTCTCAAACAGTGAGGCCAGCCTCACTGGGGAGGCCCCAATCTGTTCTATGGGAAGGATCAAGCAAGTCTGAAAAAGTACTGTATTTAAATTTTTGAAGTTTTAGATATTTGTGTTGAAGGGGTGAGGCAAACTGAAAGAGGATAATAGTAGGTGAATGTGTTTATGTATTTATTCACTTACAAATCAGTGACAAGCAAAGGCACACTGAGCTGAAGCTCATTTCAGATGTACTTGGGGAACTGTAGGGAGTGAATACAATTCAAACGTTAAGTGCAAAACTGTCAAACAATATAAAATGAACAATGTCGAAAATAAGTAAGAAAAATGAACAAATAATGACAGGTAATAATTGACCAATTAGACTAGTGGCAGAACAACCCAAACACAATGATTAAGCAGAGAGGTACTGGGAGCAACAGCAGGAGGAAGCAAAAGAATCTCGCAGGGTATGATGGGAAGACGCAGAGGTGGGTAGGAAAATTATTTCAAATAGAGGTGAAACAGACAGAGGGACACATTTTTAAATGGGGATGCAGGGCTTGCATCCCCGCAAAGTTTGCCACACCTGTGGCCAAGGGTTTGCCACAACTTGCACCCAGTTTTATAATCTGGAATGCAAGTTGCCATAGTGCCCTCATTTTACAGCAGCCTCTGCCAAAGCTGCGGCACAAGCCCCATATAATGCATCCCCCCAGATGCAAAGTTAGACATGGGGGGCTGGTCTAACTTTGCTATGGCACTGCATCGGACTTGTGGCAGGGGGGTTGAGGCAAGCTTCCTTTCAAAATTGTACTTGTGTCACAGTTTGATGCATGTTTCCACTTGTGTCAAACTCTTGGCAAGAAGTCCATTGGGACAACTGCAAAAGTTTTAAAAATTGGCCCAAGAGAATGCAGTCTAACCCATGAAGGTATTGCATCAAGGGGTAACAAGGGTTCGAGAGTCAAAGTACCAGAGCAGGCAGGCTGGCCTGGCATGGGGAGGGGGTTATAAGGGGGGTTTAAATAAGCTGAACTAAATAAAAGTCAACCACTCAAAGAAGTTTTACTTTGTTCTTGATGTACTGCACAAAATATCTTACTTTTCTGTCAGGAGGCCCAATATTATTTCAATATTTGGGAGAGGCTTTAGATCTTTTCCCTGGCTAGGGGGAGGCTCACTATGACAAAGTCTAAGAACTAATGCCGTAGATCAATGTGCTGAGTGATATTTTCCAAGAGATGCAACAGGGCTCTCAGCCCATTCCCTGAGTTGGTTCCAGAGCTACCTCACAGACCGTGAACAAAGGGTAAAAATAAGTAACACATTCTCTGACCCCCTGCTAGTTTCCTCTGGGGTTCCCCAAGGCTCCATACTGGGACCCCTCCTCTTTAGCCTCTTTTTAAACAACCTTCCGCAAGCATGTCAACATAAAATACTCCTCTGTGCAGATGATGCAGTTATCTACTCCAGCCACACTGACCCAGCCACCCTAGAACAACGTCTGCAAGAGGACTTTAGCAAAGTGGAGGACTGTTTTACCGATGCCAAACTACTAGTTAACCCCAAAAAAAACAAGTCCATGCTCTTTGACCCAGCCCATAGCCGCCACAAGTCATCCACTATAAATATCCATATTAATCAAAATGCAGCCATCAAAATGGTCACTACTTCAAGTACCTTGGGCTTATGTTAGACAGCTCTCTCTCTCTCTCCTTCTCCTCTAATGTCGACCACATCGCCACATTGGCTAACAGAAAGATAGGTCTACTGTACAAACACCGAAACTGCCTCACCAATCAAGTCATTCGGCTCGCCATCTCCAGCTCAATCTTCTCAACCATTGACTATAGGCTTGCCATCTACAGTGCCGCTCCAGACAACACCCTCAGGCGGCTGGCCACCACACTTAATAAAGCCTGCAGATTAGCCCTAGGAGCTCCAAGTCTCAACCATACTTGCAATCTCAATTCACAAACAGGTTGGCTTAGACTAAGTGATAGGGCCAGCTACCAAGTCTGCCTTCTTGCCAAAAGAGCGGTCCTGGGACTGCTGCCCCCTGCCACCAGTTCCTTATTCCAGCAGGTCAAACCTGCCAAGTCTACAAGGGCATCTAACAAACACTCTGTCAAGGTGCCTTTCCATCGCACCTCTCAAGGGCAGCGTTCCTTTGAATACCGAGCTCCACTCTGGCTGAACTCTCTCCCACCAGAGATATCCTCCATTACCAAAATAGGCCCTTTCAAATCCATGCTTAAAACTCACCTGTCCAGCCAATCACAATGCTCCTGCCACCTCTGACCACTGCTTCCCAAAGCACATCCTGTGTAACCCAACTATGCCCTCCTTTATGACCCCACAATCTACTTACACCCTTTCGTTCTTCCCTCTGCCCCCTTTCTCTCCTCCCCCTCTCCCCTCACTACTCTAGACACTCTTACCACCTCCCCCCATTTACCTACCTTAGCCTACCCCCCCATCTACAGACAAGGTTTCTCAAGCCCGAGGAATTGCTACCTCCCACCTCCACTCCCTCCTACTGACCACCTATCCTGGTCTACCAGCCACCTACATCTCCCATTACTATCCCACACCAATTCTGCTTAGTAGCTGCTGAACCTGTATATCCCTTAGTACCTGATCTACAATCTGTTAGCTAGGATTCAGTTATGTCAGTGGCTGCTAGCACCTATATATGACTGTGTTTCTTTGTGAATTTAAATTGCTCTACTTTGTTTCTGTGTCTTGACGTAGAACCTTTGTAAATGAGCCGGTAGCTCAAAGGTTGTAATCCGAGAACTTAGATAAATAAATATTCCAAAACTGATTTCAAATTGAGTTTTGCAAAAAAAAAAGCAGACACTCAATGATAAAAATGTTAAAGCAGTTCTGTACTGAAGCTTTCCCAGATAATATAATTAAAAATAGTGAAGGAAATCCAGGAATGAGAAGATGACAAACAACAAAACTAAAGGTATAAAGAGGACAGACACAGCTAGCAATCTACTATGACACCCATCTTGATCCCTTTTCTACTGCAATGGGTACCTCTTTTTGGCTACCCTGTCCTGCCAGTATGATGAAGGATTTCTGCAGTGGTGCTGATGGAGCAGTGTGCACCCTTCCCATCACCCCACCCTCCCATAATATTGAGGCAGATGCTCAAACCCAGAACTGGCTCTGAAATCAGCTTCAGCCAATCAGATACACTCTTGTATGGGGAAAGTTAAGTCACAGACCATGAAATCCACCACATTTCTAAGGTGAAGGGGGGTGAAAAGAAAGCAATACATGAGGTTCTCTCTTTCTTTTCCTGGGAATTCTGTGTGAACTATTCCAAGGAGGGGATATTCTGTGGGTCTGAAGAAAAGACTGATGTAAGAGAGTGTAATGTGCTTAGTGAGGTTAGCAAACCCTGTAACTCTTTAGAAAATAACCAAGGATCCACCTGAACAAGTGTGCAAGCTTAGAAGTTTTAAACACCTGAACAGAAAATATTTGAACTCATGTAGAATAGTTCACCCGTGGAACAGTCTACCTTCTGCAGTGGTAATTAGCGAGTCTAAAGATATATTTAAAACTAGACTGGACAAAATTTTACTATCCAATAATAACTTAAAATATTATACTTAATAAAGAACTGACGCATTCATGGGCTTTCTGGCCTTCTAGCTTTGTATATCACGTAGTATGAAACCTTTATTTTCTAAGTCGTCTTATTCTTAGTCTTTGTATTGATTGCTTGTATCGGTTATACCTGTTAACTATTGTTTAGAGAAGGGTGAAGTTGCTGAAATTCGCAAATTTCAGCAACTTTTACCAGCCATTTTCAGCAACTTTGCTTAGCTGATGACTGCAGTTTGCATAATTATTCACACAGCAAACTTGCCAAATCTGTACAGTGAAATTACATGAATTTCCAATTTGTGGGTGAATTAGGCAATTTGGGAAGTTCACTCCACACATTTTGCCAATTCACAAGTAAAAACCTATGTGAATTGCTGTAGTCTATATCACTAAAACTTAAAAAAAAAAACTTACTAACAACCACTTCATGCCTCCCCCACCTCAAAATTCTTTATAGTCAAATGACCTCACTCCTGTCCCCTGTTGGCACTCTCATCCCTTTGGTGAATTTCAACTAGGCTAAGTGTGTCAAAGAATAACTATCCAGTCTGACTGCTGCCAGTGCTGTGGTGTGTGTTGTAATATAGCGCAATAAGCATTTAACTTCATCAAACACAGTATACACCCTTCCCCCACCCTCGCACCAAACACTCCCCACCTCCCACCATTTGAGTCCCCACACAGCTCCATGGCTAAGGAGATCCTCCACCCAACCACCCTCTGACAATAGGCCCAACATGAATGAATGCTACTGACATCTTTTGCTCTAAGTAAAACCTGATCAGCTAATCAGGTTTTACCAGTAGTAAACTACAGCAGTCAGCATTCATTCATATGTGGCTCATTATCATAATGGACACTGAACTGAGCAAATGCTCTTTACCGGGGGACTGTTTTCTTTATTAAAGGTCACATATCTTATTCTTTTTTGGTGCTAGAGTGTGAGGAGGGTGGTCATGCCCAGGGGACATTGTGCATGGGGCTCTCCTTGATCAAAGACCTGTGGTGGGAGGAGGGTGGGGGAGTCAGGGGAAACCATAAAAGAAATTTGAGAAGACAAATTTGGTGCCAAGCAGGGAAGATCATGAAGATTCATGAACTCCAAATTTCACAGCTTTGCATTAACTTCACTAGAGAATAAAAACTTTGCTGCATCTCTAATACTGTTACTTTTAGCTAACTGTGTTTAGTAATAAGTTAAATATTATTTTTAAAACCTGGAGTAACTGGCTTGTGGGGGAGACTGTGTCCCTGAAGGAAAGATACCTGGATAAGGTGTGCAGGATAAATTATCTCTGAGAGAGTCAAGTATGCATACCCAGTGCAGAGATCCTCACTGAGGGAGTCAGTAGAATAGTAGGTGTTGGACAAAAGGATGGCAAGATCACAAGGATCTGCACTCTTACTGAAGTGCAAATCTTTATTTCAACAATGCTGGTCTGGACGATCTAAGGGGCAAAGCCTGAATGAAAAAGAGAGGCCCACAGGTGAATGCAGGGTGCCCCCACCATCCCACTTACAGAGAGATAGGACTCCACTGAAAATGAGTTACTTTATCTTAGCCAGTTTGTTTAGCATAAATACATTTTATAATGAGCAAATGCTTTTTCATTTGTAATAAAAAGCTAAATGTCATAGGAGAAGCAAAATGTTCTCTGAATAGCATATGTAAAGTAGATTAAGGTTTTAAAAACCACATTTGTTGCAAATAAATCAAGAATGCTTGATCATGAATATTATAGTAAACACTAACACATAATTAAAAAATGAGGCCACCCAGACTGCAATAAAACCAAAACAGAAAATGTACTTTTTTATGTTATGCTGGTTCAAGTACTCTTTGAATAAACATATGCAAGAAATTGGAAACAGGAACAGTTCGTATTTGGAAATATGCAATATTCCGATTGCAAGGGGAAAAGAACACTTTGCTTTGTCTACTTGGAATCCTGAAAGCCTTCTGTCACTGTTTAATACCAAATTACATTAAAACAGCAGAATGTCAAAACAGCAATATATCATTTTCCTTTCATCTCTTTAAGCACGCAAACTCTGAAGTTCTTTGGGACTGACAGCAGTGATTTTAAAGGTGTGCATAAAGGATGCATGACCTCATTTGACACAATTTCCTGTGTCATAAAAATCAATTGATCAACACCACATTGGCTTTGAAATGTAATATCCCTTGCCCCCAGGGTAAACCACAGCTAATAAAATGCCATACCTCTTGAACTAGCAATGTGCTGCCATAGTTTGTTAACTGCTTGATTAAAAAAATGCAGACGATTTAGTAAATCATGGGAACTAATAGCCTCCTAAACTCTCTAAAACACATACCTTACTTACAGAATACATCTGACTCCATAAAAAATGTTGATTTTGGATTCATAATGCAAATACTGCACTTTAGTTATTGCCCATTTGACAGTTTTAATAACTTAATTTAAAACATGATGGCATGTCAATTGGAAGATTGAATCCATTCAATGGAATATGTGAATAAAGCTATTACTTTTTACCATTAGATGCTGAGGATTAAAGCACAACTCAATTCACAACTGAGATTTATGCAGGACAGTACTGATTTGGGCAGCTGTGTCCTGCAAAAGAACAGGAAAAATATTACATGTCCTGACTTTATAGTAGAACAAATATTTTCTAACTTTCTACTTAAGGTTGTAGAAAACTATAATACCTTAACTAAAATACCTTAAAATGATAAGAAATAATAAAAACAACTAAGAAACTGCAAGAATTAGACTTAATTCTGATTATATAGAGAAAACAAATCTGTTGCATTGGTCAAGGTTAGGCTCTGTCCTGTGAAAAATCATGTTTCAGTAAGAAATGTTCCACTTTGGGCTTCTTAAAAGATGGTAATCCTAGCTCTATGGCTGAATTCTCAAGGAACAGGGACAGTAGGTAAACACAAAAATAGTCCACACTGGAAAACCATGATTAAGTGCCTGAACTGCAAACCTGGAGAACTGGGTTTGAATCCCATAACCACCACTTGCCGACTGTCTGACCATAAGCAAGTCATTTAACTTCCCTGTGCTCCAAGGACATACCTGGAAAGAAGCCTCAGCTTAGTATGTCTTTCCTGGCCAAATATTGTAACAAAAAAAAGTAAATATGGAATGAGGACAGATTTTGTGTTGAACAGAGGTGGACCTTCCTTTTTGGCAAGCAGTGCTGCACTGCAAACTGAAAACAAAATGGGTCCTCTGATTGGGGTTACTGTGGGTGGAAAGACTACAAACACAATATTACCTAGTCTAAGGGGTGATATCTCATACCTACATGCAGTAGAGAAAGTCTAAGATGCATAAGGAACCTTTGCTTTTTACAGTATGTGTGGCAGATAATCCAGGGGGCATTGCACAGTAACTTTTCCATTGAACTGTGGTGTTGGCAGCAAAATATTGTTTGGTGAGATGGCTTACTTCAAAATCTGGTATACATAGTTATACTTTAAGAGAGAGAACAATAATTATATTAATGCAGCATTATAGGGTACTTTTTGTACCCATACATTTTGATCCAATTTTAGATTACTATTTTTCTCATAACTTTAAAGTTTTAAGGGTCATTGGGCTCCTTCTAAAGGAATGGTTTATGAATGCACAGGGATAACTGATGTAGTTCATAGCAGTTTGTTACTGCTTGAGCAAACTGAACTTTGGCCAACAACCTCTCTGTCACTTCTTTGGGAACTACCACCCTGTTGGGGTACCATTAAGATGTAGAAACCCTCAGGAAAGAGTTTCAACCCCTCACGGTGCCACTGAGATAAAGTCACTGAGACTACAGGAACCTTAAAGAAGGACCAACCTCAAGGATGAAGAGGCACCTTCAGAGGAGGAGGGAAGAATGGTGCAATGACAACCTGTGTGTCCAAGGGACACTTGAGCATGTACAGTTTAAACACTGCTCATGGGGGGAGGCAAGTTTTGCCCACTGCACCCTCCGAACCACAGGTAAAGCCTTCCCATTAAAGGGGTCTGTGGGCCCCGTACATTGAAATGGTTTATAATTGGGCTTTCATCAAACAGCCTTAAAGAAAAGCATGTATTACATTTTATATGAATTAAGAGAAACTACAGTACAGAGGAAGAATCCATGAAAGAGTTCAAGAATATAAGCAGTAAGTTCAGAAAAAGAAGTTACAGTGAGGTAACATTGAAACAGACTCAGCAAAGAATGATGTAGACAGAAAGGACAATATTTCTCCAAAACAGCAAAGCCATAACACTATCAAAACAGCGTTCATCACATACAGTTCCAATGACATTAGGAGATTACTTAACTCTAACTGGAAAATACTATCAGCAGATTAGAGACACAAGAATGTTCAAATGTCTTCCAGTTCTAAGCAAATAAAAAGACTCCAACTCTGACAGACAAGTTAGTATATACTGATAATCATACTGAAAAAAACTGGTCCAGGGACTCAGCTAATTATTGGACCACTAAAACAATGCAGTTGCCGCTGTGGGAAATAGGGCCAATGCAATAACTGCAGTTGTAAGGAAGCCTTCACAGATGCACATGACCAGAAACAGCACCCCATCAGACAGTACATGAAATACCACAGCACATATATAGTCTACCTCATGATGTGCAGTTGTGATAAAATGCACATGGGGAAAACCATGAAAAATTTGGCAAGGAGAATTTCAGAGCATATGTCAATTGTGATTGGTTGACATCCATGGCACTCCAGACATTACCTCATGGGTTTTAACCCACCTGATAGGCTAGTGATGCACATGACTCTAGGATTAGATTTCTACCATATCCAGGTCCCAGAAGCCCCTGCTCCCCAGTTCAAACTTTGCATCTGATCAGGCTAGCACACCAGGGTCCCTGCTGTCCTAATTACCAAGGTAAGCCTCTTAAATTGCCTTATATCACAGTATCTAAACAACTCCTTTAGGTCAGTAGCTATATCAGAGGTTCAGGCAACCCTGCAGGGAAATATTTGCTGTTTTTGCTGATCTGTAAGGGTTTTTTAATATTTGGCCCTGCTGTTTTCAGTTAGGGAGCAAACCTTGTCGAGCACTCATTTCTGTACCCTCCTCATTTGTTCTAGCAAGCTGCAGTTAATAGTTTATTACCAGAGCCGTTTGTGTGTGTGTTTTTACTGCCGTTGATATTCATTTGTTAAAGTAAGAGGTTTCTTCGTGTCGCCGATGGAGCTCACAGGGTGTTTACAATCATTAGCGTTTCCCCTAGCTGCAGGTAGAGCTATTGTTGCTAACTCCCTCAGGACTCGACGGCGCGAGCTCCCGGATCGCTACCACGTTGCTCCACTCCCCTCCCCCCACAGGGCATCCTCTGGGGCCTGAGGCCTCATGCTCCCAGCCGCGCCTGACTCCCTGGCTGTAAAGAACCCCCCCAGGCAGTCCAACTCGGGGCCTAGGCCCAATGGGCAGAGGTGCCTGCATCTTCCCACCACTTGCCTTGCAACTCCGCCTTCTGCCGCATTGCCTCTGGGGAGGATGTCCCTCAGTGCGGCCTACTCAGCCAGGCCCAACGCCACCTCTCCGGTGCCTCCCTTCCCTTCCATCAAAAGCAGGAGGCCTACATGGGGACCATTTCCAGGGGAGGACCGAGCGCATCTAAGTGCCCCTGCCAATGGCAGACTCAGGCACAGGAATGCTCGGCACCCCCCCTCCTCCAGCTGGTTCTCAGGTAGTGGCGCAGTGGCTCAGGCCTCCCACAGAGTTCACAGCAACCACGTGGCCATGGCCACCGCGTCCCTGCACTCCCCCCTCGCTCTTGGGCCTTGGCCACCGGCCCCTCTCTAGAGACAGGGGTATCTCGTTGATCCTCCTTCCCCACGCAAGCGGGAGCCTCTAAGACACAGGGGGTCTGCCCTCGTTCTCTATGGGCCAAACTGTCATGGGCATGATGTGGCCTAGGGGCGCCCCCCCATTGAGGCTGATACGTGTGCCTCTGTTCCAATTTTGGGAGGGCCAGCGTGTCAGTATCTGCAGCGTGGTCTCTGCGGCAGATCCAGGTAGTGTACTGGATAACAAGCAGGGTTGGTGGTCCTTGCCAAATGAATAAAAGGGCCACCTAGGAGCTCTACCTGACTGGAACCTTATCTGGTCCATCCCTCCAGCGTAGTCCACTAGGGGCCTATGCACATGGTGCTGCCCCCTCCTCCACATTCTTGGGTGCTATCTAGAAGAAAAAAATAAAAATAAAAATAAAAAGGGGTTGGAAGGAAAGCTGATCATTCTTGTCTGTCCATATGGGCTCCTCCCTCAGCAGCCCATATGAGTCTCCAGCGACATTTTCCACTGCGGTCCCTCTCTATAGCGATCCCCAGAATCACAGTCTCCATGTGGGTCCCTCACTACAGAGACCCCCATTTGAGGACAGCATGCATCTTTATTACATACTCACTCTCTCACTTGAATGCAGCCTAAGCCACATCATCAACGCGGCCTATCAGGGCCCACCACCCGGTGCAGGCCCAGTTGGCACTCATGGTAATGCTTATATCTTTTGTTTTCCTCAGATAGTCAAAACCAAGAAGTGCACAGCGTGCAGATCCAACCTCCTGCCCCAAGTCCCTGGCCCCCTGTGCGCCGCATGTCTCCATGATGACGACGACCTATCCATGGGGCAGTCCGCCGGCATGGGCCCAAGCAACCCTGGCCCTAGCAGCTCATCTTGGCTGGATCCAGGTGCCTTTCTTCTACAGAACCAACAGGCTACCATAGCCATGATGGAGAGTCAGCAGAATTTTATGCTGAAGGTGATGGAGAAATTGGAGTCCCTCACCCAATAGAGATTGCCTGCGAACCCACCTCTGGAACAAGACATTGGGGAAGGGGCCAATGAGGATCACATGGATTTGACAGAGCCTAACCCGGATAACCACAAACCCTACACCGGGGAGGACGTTGACCTACTGGATGAGGAAGATGGTGCAATCTCTGACGAAGAAGACTTGGAGCAACAGGCCATTCCTTCGCTCACCTCCAAACTATGCTCCTTTGACATGGTCCCAGGCCTCATTAAGATCGTCAAGACCACCATGGGGTTTGAGATGGAGGAAAGCAAACCTGAATCCAAATTGGACCCCCTGATCCAGCAGAGGTCCACCGTTAGAGAGAGTTTTCCTGTCTCTCCGGCCATCGAAGACATTGTCAATAAGGAGTGGCAATCCGCCGACCCAGGCCGGATGCCGAACAGGAGAAACCTGGACCGGATGTATCCCATTCAGGAAGACAAAGCCAAAACCTGGTGCTCCGCCCCAATGGTCGACCCTCAGGTGGCTGCACTTAGCAGACGGACTATCCTACCCTGCGGAACAATCTCCCTAAAGGACCCTACAGACAAAAGGGTCGAGGACATGCTAAAGAAGGCTTTTGAAACAGAACGCATGGTGGCAAGAGTGTCCACAGCAGCCATCTATACAGCACGGGCACATATACATTGGCTGGAGGAACTCCTGGAACAGGCCAACCCCAAGTCTAGAGAGACAGAGTTATTAGAGTGCACCATCAATGCGGCAAGATACCTAGCCGAAATGGTGGTTGACACCCTCAGACTTAACGCAAGGGCCACAGCCATCACAAACAGGGCTAGACAGGCTTTGTGGCTTAAATTATGGAAGGCTGACAATGAGTCCAAAACCTTACTGCAAAATCTCCCTTTGAAGGGCAAACATGTTTTTGGGAATGGTCTCTTAGAGTTCCTAAAGCAGAAAGACGAGGGCAAGGAACTCCTTAGAAACAAGAGTAGGCACTCCTATCTACCCTCCGCTAGACAGAGATTCTGGGGGGGGGCAGAGGTTGTACCAAAACCGCAGAGACACACACCAGGCCACTTCCTTTCGAGGTAGAGGCTCTTACACTTCACTACGCACCCCCACCACCCAATCCTACTACCCTTCATCCTTCAGAGCCCGTGGGTCTAGGTTCGGAAGAAGAGGCAGGGGTCAGCGAGGCAAGCCGCAATGACTGCTCACACCAGACCCCCTTGGAACAGGGGCGCTGCCCCCCCATGGGCCAAAGATTAGTGCTCTTCAGCCACTAATGGTTACACACCACCTCCGACAGATGGGTTCACGAAGTCATGTCACAAGGATACTCGATAGAATCATCAGAGACCCCTCTGACACACAGTTTTATCACCTCACCGATCATGGAAAAGAGGGCCACGGCTCATCAGGTACAACAGATCCTGTGGGACCTGATCAACAACAAGGCGATTCAGCCCATACCACCACATGAGCAGGGGTTAGGAGTCTACTCCATCTTCTTTCTCGTTCCGAAGAAGAACGGCGACCTCCACCCCATCCTGGACCTCAAACACCTAAATCAACACATTGTGCCCCAGAGGTTCAAGATAGACACTCTGAGGTCAACACTACGCAGTATTCATGTGGGTGACTTCCTGACGTCCATAGACCTCAAGGATGCATACCTCCACATACCCATCAGGCCGGCTCACAGGCAGTACCTCCGGTTCCACATCCTCGGCCAACACTTTCAATACCAGGCTCTACCATTCGGGCTTTCATTGGCTCCAAGAGTCTTTACCAAAGTATCAGTGGTACTGGTGGCCAGACTCCAAGAACAGGGTCTCGACATCATCCCCTACCTCGACGACTGGCTGATCCGGGCGCTATCCAGGGAAAGCTCTCACCTACACACCACTCTCGCTCTAAGGGCCCTAGAGCAGCACGGCTGGGTAGCAAACCGGGACAAGAGCCACCTAACACCCACACAACAGATAGAGCATCTAGGCGCAAGCCTAGACACAGCACAGGGGTGGGTAACACCATCTGAGGCAAGGGTCCTCAACCTGATCAATCTGGTGAGCAGAATATGCACCAGCCATCGGGCATCCATGGCAAACCTAGCCCAACTGCTAGGTTGCATGGCATCATGTATTGATCTGGTCCCATGGGCCAGATGGCACATGCGGCCACTACAGACTCACGTCCTCAGATGGAGATCCCCGAATGAGCACAATCTAGAGACCTTCCTCCTGTTACCTCCTTCGGTGAGAAAGTCTCTAACCTGGTGGACAGCCCGCTCAAACCTAACCAGAGGTGTCCCACAGGAGGATCCCTCCCAGGTCTCCATCGAGACGGATGCGAGTCTTCAGGGATGGGGTTCTTGCCTGGCCAACAGAACAGCACAGGGCCAATGGACCTGCACAGAATCCAGGCTATCTATCAACGTCCTGGAAATGCGGCAGTCTACCATGCACTAACAGCTTTCAAGTCCACTATTTCAGGACAATCAGTGCTGATCCGATCCAACAATCGGGTGAAGGTGGCATATATCGCCAAACAAGGAGGCACCCGAAGCAGAGCGATGCTGAAGGAGGTGGCAAGGGTCCTCAACTGGGCCCAGTCCCACCTCGCCCACCTCAGCGTGGTCCACCTCGCCGGAAAGCTCAACATTAAAGCAGACTGGCTGAGCCGGCAACAAGTCCACCCAGGAGATTGGCATCTCCACACCAGCCTCTTTCAAATGATACAGGACACCTGGGGACCCATCTCCATGGACCTCATGGCCACGGCTCAAAACACGCAGGTCATGGACTACTTCTCGAGGTACAGGGACAGTCAGTCACACCGAACCGACTCCCTGTCACAACCTTGGCTCCAGGACCACTCCTACATCTTCCCTCCCATTCCCCTACTACCTCAGGTGCTCACCAAGATCCGCTCCTCAAGACAGACCATCACACTGGTAGCTCCCTACTGGCCACAGAGGACGTGGTTTGCCACAATCCTCTCAATGACGATGGCTTCTCTCAGACTGCCCTACCGTCCCGACATGTTGAACCAGGGTCCAGTACTACACCCAACCCCCAGGACCCTGAAGCTCACAGCCTGGCTCCTGAGAGGAGAAGACTAAGGAACGAAGGCTACCACGACTCAGTTATAGCAATGATGCTGCAGTTCAGATGTTCATCAACCACTTCCACCTATAGCAGGCAATGGGCGGTGTTCACCAAATGGTGCCGTGATCGGGCGACAGACCCGGAGCTCGCTGACATGCCCACTATCCTGTTATTTCTCCAGCAAGGCCTGGATAGGGGACTGGCTCACTCATCCCTCAGGGTACAGCTGTCGGCCATTGGAGCAGCTGTGGGGTCCATAGAGGGCCACAGCCCCGGTGCTCACCCGAATGCCCTGCACTTCCTAAGGGCGGCCGAGATGCTACAGCCTCGAATGTGCCCAACTGTCGTTCCTTGGGACCTTCACCTGGTACTGGACTCCCTCAACTCAGCCCCATTCAAACCCCTCCAAAATGTAGACTTGTTCTGGGTTGGTTTAAAGACCTGCTTCCTCGTGGTGATATGCTCAGCCCGCAGAATCGGTGAGTTAGGCGCACTGTCCTGCAGGGAACCCTACACAGTGTTCACACCACACGGGGTACACCTATGCACTGTTCCAGCCTTTTAACCTAAGGTCTCCTCCCCCTTCCACAGGGAACAGAGTATCGAGTTACCCACTTTCCGGGGAGACTCCCAATCGGGAGGCACTACCGTCCCACAAGGCCTGGACGTAGGCACCACCCTATCTACATACATAACCAGGACACAACCTCTTCGAAAGACAGAGAGACTGTTCATAGTTATGAGGGGCCAGAGACAGGGGAAAGCAGCCTCCAAGACCACCATCATTGGTTGGTTGCGGAGAACTATCCAGGAGGCCTACATAGCAAAACAAAGGACACCCCCTCAGGGAATCAAGGCACACTCCACTCATACGGTAGCTACCTCCTGGGCGGAGAGGGCGAACGTGTCAGCAGAAAACATCTGCAAGGCAGCTACATGGACCTCAATCCACACCTTTGCCAGACATTATCATTTAGATCACCTGTACCAGTTGCAACCTACCTTCACAACAGAGGTCCTCTCTGTGGCCACCTCCTCCACCACTTCCTTCCGCCCCTAGACCACTCTGTCTCCTCCACTGATACAGTACTGCTTCTTATCTACCCATGAGGTAATGTCTGGAGTGCCATGGATGTCAACCAATCACAATGGGTGTTTACTCACCTGGTAAAAGTGATTGTGTTGGTTGACATCCATGGCACTCCACGACCCACCTGACGCAGTAGTCATGAGGCGTCCAGGATATAAGCAGACAACCTTACATTGAGCTGTTTTATTGCCATACAATTTGACATCCAGGATGTCCACGTCGGCCCATTAGGGTCGAGTCTAGATTGTATCATCAGGGGAATAAATTAGGGGCCCTGGCCCGGTTTCACAGTCACCTCGCTATATTCATTTTCTTTCTATTAGCATCTCATCTGGTATTGGTTGTCATTATCTTCTATTTGTATTGCCTTTCACTAACCTTACTTTCAGCTTTGGAATATTTGAACTGGAGAGCAGGGGCTTCTGGGACCTGGATATGGTAGAAATCTAATCCTAGAGTCATGTGCATCACTAGCCTATCAGGTGGGTTAAAACCCATGAGGTAATGTCTGGAGTGCCATGGATGTCAACCAACACAATCACCTTTACCAGGTGAGTAAACACCCATTATTAGAAGATTAGAAGAGAAATATGTGGTGGCTAGGTACTTTAATGCAGCAGGACACACTCCTGCTTCTCTCAATTATTAGAGTCTGGAGCATGTACCAAAGCCTTACAATACTAGTGACAATGAATTGGAAAGGGCATTAAGAAGAGGAAACTGTTCTGGATTCACCAGTTGGGAAATCTGGATCAAACAAGAGGCATGAATGAAGATGCTGACTAGATAATGTTCATGGAGGAGGGGAAGGGGTTGCAGGAGGACCTGAATAAGCTGCAGGAGTGGGCAAATAAATTGCAGCTGGGGTTCAACACCAAGAAGTGCAAGGTTCTGCATTTCGGAGCTCAGAACCAGGGAAGGGATTATCACTTAAATGGGGTTCAGTTAAGTTGCTTCACAGAAGAGAAGGATGTAGGGGTGATCATAACAGGGAGCATGAACAACTCTGTTCAATGCAGAAGGGCGGCAGCAAATGCCAACAAAATGCTGGGATGTACAGCTAGAAGGATCTCCTCCAGAAGTAGGGATGTTATCCTGCCCCTGCACAGGTCACTGTTCAGGCCCCACCTGGAGTACTGCATGCAATACTGGCGCCCATTCCTTTAGAAGGACATCAGATTGTTGGAGGGGGAACAGCGTAGAGCTAGAAAGATGATCCAGGAATTGAAGAGCAAGCCATGTGAGGAAAGACTGGGAGAGTTGAATATGTACTGTCTGGAAGAGTGGAGGGACAGGGGAGATATAACTGAGACCTTTAAGTACCTGAAGGGAATAAACAAGACTAACAGAGAGATTTTCTAGAGAAGAAAGGGGAGGGACATGAGAGGACACCAGCTGATACTGGAGGGGGCTAGATTCAGGAGAGAGATGAGGAGACATTTTTTTCATGGAAAGAGTGGTGGACAAGTGAAACTCCTTGCCAGGTGAGGTAGTGGCCTGCAAGATGGTAGACAGCTGCAAGAGGGGTTGGGATAGGGGAAGGGGAAGGGGTAATAGGATGGGGGGAAGGTAGAGACAGCAGCATTATAAGGTGCTTGCTGCCCACTTGTGCATATTTGATAGACCATGAGGCCTATTTCTCCTGGCATTTTCATATGTTCATATGTGAGCTAGCCCTGGAATTAATGAGTCACATTTCCCCACCTCACCACTTTTGGTCTTTCTATGCTTAGCAGTTCATAGGGTGTGTAGCAGTGGGACAAACCCTTTACCCCCCAGAGTTAGCAGTCTCCAAGATACCTTCTGATTATGGAGACAGTACATGGGGAACTGCCACATATCTATCGCCACTGTCGGGGATAGACTCTTGCCCAGACACCCTCTATTCATCAGGTTTTGGTCCCCTCCGTTCCATAACTTCTAATTTCATATTATGAATTTTATTTTAATCAAAAAAAATTTGAAATGAGCAGTCCTACATATGACATGTCCCCACTGACAGTTTCTTTGTAGTATGACTACCCCTTGATACACAGGCTTCCACATAATCATACCCTCCCCTGCCCCAACCTCTTGCCTGTAATTCAACAGTATCATGCCATGCTGAGGATATTGCAGGGCCTTTGAACAATTAAGTTTCTCCATACCAATATTAAAGATGTGAGCAAAATAAGTATCAGAAAAAGTATATTTGTAAGCATGGCTCACATAGTATTAAGCAGCTGTTAATGGCTTAATTCTCAAGTTACCGATGTCCAAGAAAGAGCACCTTGAAAGGTAAGGTTACACTAGTTTGTACTGTGTCACACACCACCATACCATAGTACCCAAGTCCTGACCCTGTCAAAAAATGTGAAACCATCCTCATCCCCCAAATCCTGTCGCTGACTGATGAAAAAGTTAACAGGTGACTTCAAGCAAGCCTGTAAAGTACACATTACGAAATGCATTGAGCACCCTAGTCTGACCCCAGTCCATTTGCCACCAATTTTCCATTAACTTAACTGCCTCTGCAGAATCCCCAGGTTCTCCCTGAGTGGCTTTGGAGGTGGATGAACAAAAGAAAGACCTGAGAAAAGGAGGACTACCAGTCACCTAATCCCAGGGTCATGACTGGACTTGGAGTACTATGGGTTAGTGGTATGAGCTGGGGTGCCTGCCCAACCTGTTGAACTTGGCATTAATTACTGGAGTAGTGGTAAGTAACATTAAACCTGTGCTGTAGTTCATTAAACCATCAAACCCCCACTCACAATCTTCAATTTTGATTCACCTACCCATTTGACATCACCCTCCCCAAATTTATCAATTGTTAACAAAGCCTCTCCCTGATTTATTTTTAAATCCTAGACATTTTTAGTACCCCCAAGCTCATTAATCCCAGTTTTAGTCCTGATATATGAACATGTGAACATATTAAATTGCCAGCAGATAAAGGCATGCAATCTATCTTGTCTGTTCGTGTGCAGCATGCTGTCTATTAAACTGCAGATGTCCCCTTCCCCTTGCACCCCCTTCTAACTTAATGCCCCCCATTTCTGACTTAGCTTCCCCAACCCTCCCCACAATTTTAAACCTCCCTTTGGCCCTATCTCACCCTCCCTTGAATCTGCCCACTGTCTGCAGTGCTACCACTTTTTTTGGCAGTGCATTCCAACCAGCCACCATCCTCTCTGTGAAATAGTGCCACCTCATCTCTCTTCAACTTTCCTTCCTCCAATTTCAGACTGTGTTCCCTGGTATCCCTCCCCCCCCCTTTTAACTTAAACAAGCCCTGTGAATTAACTCTGTTTATGCCCTTTAGGAACTTGAATGTCTCAATCATATCCCTTCTCTCCCTTCTATCTTCTAAGGTATACATGTTGAGCTCCCTCAGTCTCTCCTCAAAAGTCTTCTACCTCATCCCCAGGATCATCTACTTCACCCTTCGCTGGACCCCCTCCAGTAGTTTGATGCTTCTTTTCAAGTAGGGGCACCAAAACTGCACACAGTAATCCAAGTGTGGCTTCACAAGGGACCTGTACAGGAGCAAAATGGCTTCCTCCCTCCAAGAGTTGATTACGCTGGTGATGCATCCCAGCATTCTGTTCACCTTTGCAGCTGCCTTCCTGAAAGGTGCCAAGTGTTTCATGTCTGCTGTCACGAGCACTCCCAGATCTTTCTCCTCCTCTGAAGTGGCTAGCTGAACTCCCCCCAACCAGCAGCTGTTCTTTGGGTTTTTTGTCCCCATGTGCAAGACCTTGCACTTTTTGGCACTGAACCTCAGCTGCCATGTGGCTGACCAGCACTCAAGTGTCGCCAAATCCTCTTGCAGTGCCTTACCCCCTTCCTCACTATCCACCTCCACACATATATTAGTGTCATCTGCAAATAGGTTGATCTTGCTCCTTATTCCATTTGATATGTCTGCTATGAATACGTTAAATAGAACCGGTCCTAGCATTGACCCCTGCAGAGTCCCGCTGGATACTGCCATGAGTACCGAGAGCTCTCCCGCAACTATCACCCTCTGCTGCCTGCCCTACAACCAGCTCTTGATGCACCCAACCAGCTTTCTCCCTGCACCCAGGCTGTTTAACTTGTTGGTCAGCCTTCCTTGGGGTAAGGAGTCAAATGCCTTACTGAAATCCAGGTAAAGAACATTCACTGCATGGCCTCTATCTAGTGACCTCATCACCCAGTAAGAAAACTCAACAAGTTTTGTCTGACATGATCTCCCAGGCACAAACCCATGCTGCCTGTCATCCTGTAAGCCATTCTCCTCCTTGAAACTCACCAGCCTTTCCTTAAGTATCGTATTAGCTTTCCCCACATTGGCTGTAAGGCTCACTGGTCTGTAGTTCTCAGGTTCATCTTTGGGCCCACTCTTATGAATTGGTACCACATGTGTCATCTTCCAATCCCTGGGCATGCATCCAGTATACAAGGAAGTGTTGAACAAATCTGCCAGTGGTCTCTCCAGGACCCCTGCCAATTCCCTGAGTACCCTAGGATGCACTCTGTCCAGACCAGGTGCACTTTCCACCCTTAGGGTCCTTAGGCCCTCCAACACCCTTTCAACTGGGATCTCCATGTCCGTTATCTCCTCTCACCCTGCCCCCCTTCTACCCTTCCCTTGAGGTATCAGCCCATCCTTCTCTCTGGTAAACACTGAGCAGAAGTACTCATTTAGTACCTCCAACTGCTCTGCCCCCTGCTCTACCCACCTTCCCTCCTTCCTGATCCTTACAACCCACTCCTTGCAATTCCTGCTCTCTCCTATATATCTAAAGAAATCATTTTCCCCTTCCCTGATCCCTTGTGCCACCATTTGTTCTTTTGAAGCCTTGGCTAACCTCACTGCTTTGCTTACCTCCCTGGACTTCTTCACGTAATCTTCCTTATCTTCATCCTGGCAGGATCTATTATACTTTTTAAAGGTTGCTCTCTTTTCCCTCACCCTTTCCACTAGGTCTCTTGTTCCTGGCCTTCTTGCTTTGGCACTTAGTGCAAGAATTAATGGCCTCTGCCAGACCCCTCTTTATGATGTTCCATTTCTGCTCTGCATCCATGTTTGGGCTGATGTTTTCTAAGTGCCCCTTGAAAAGGATTCTTAAAATCTATCACTCTTGTTTATGTATTGACTACATCCTTCCCCAGGTTGAGGGAGAACCACACTGTGAGGTGGTCACTTCCTCCTAGGGGGTCCTCCACCTCAATGTCTTGGACTAGCTCTCCATCTGTAAGTACCAGGTCTAGAATGTTCCCCTCATTGGATGGTTCCATCATTTTCTGTGTGAGGAAGCTGTCCTGGAAGGCCTCCAGGAGGACCTGTTCTCTGGCACTTGAGGTGGCTGGGATGCTCCAATCCACCCCCAGATGGCTGAAGTCCCTGACCACCACTGTGTTGCTCTTAACGCTAAGCGTCTTAATTTGTTCTCGCAGTTCCCTGTCTATTTCCACAGTTTGGGAGGGTGACCTATACACCACCCCCAATCTCACCTTCCTACCCTTTGAGCAGTGCAGTTAGGAAGGCATTTTGGTGCCCTGGGCAAGAGACTAAGTTTGTGCCCCCCACCCCAAGAAAAGAGCTGGGGGTCTGTGGGATGCAAGGCCCCCAGAAGCTCTGAAGGGTTTACATGCTCTGTGGTGAGTTTTGGAGCTTTTCTTGAAGCAAAAACATGCTTTTGTTACAGTTTCCTACACCTGATTTCAAGAAATATTTTTCACCTATGGAATATGAGATGTGGGAGACTCTTTACTGACTCCCTCCCTCCCTCCCAGATAAAACCGGGATGGATCCACCCAACCCGGGAAGTATAGTACCACTACTACTACCACTGTCCACTGGCCCTGCTACCCTCTAGGCTGATGATAAACAGATAACTTTAAAATTACTGGAGTCAGGTGACACCACACTAGACTGAAGTGACTACTGGACTGGCTGGCTCTCTGGGACTGGGGCAGATGGCCCGCCAGTGACAGCCAGATACAACTGTGTACAGTACTATTCTGCTGTCTGCTCAGCTCCCAGAGAAGCCTGCTGCTTCTATTTCCCAGTGGTGTGGTTTTTTGGAAACTCCACACACTATGGTGGAGATGTGATCACACTGTGGGCATGATCCTGTTGCAAAGTCCAACATCCTCCACAGTCACTGAAACCTATCAACGCAGGAGCTCATAATTATTGATGGGGATTTAGTGGGTGTAGCCCTCCAAATTACAAAATTTTTAAATTTACCGTAAAAGGGGGATCATGTGATGCAGAGCATGAGCTAGCTGCTTCTTCTCGGAGCTCCGTCTACCCAACCTACATTTACTCTTATTCAGCAGTCTACTTTAATTTTTTCAATATTTCTAATATTCCTTTGTGACCTGGGAGAAGACGCTTTCTGTCGGGTAGCTTATGATGGATGCAGAGCTGAAAGAAGCCTTACCACGACACACGCCGTCGGCTACTCAGAGAAGGCCCCAAAAAAAGCTAGGGCCTCAACTACACTGCAAACCCAAGCTCAGGTTCCTGGCTCTTATGATATGGAACCGCTTACCTTAGCCAGATTTCTTAAAGAATTCCAGCCTTTTAAGGAAGAGATGAAAGAGCTGGCGGGAGAAGTCAAGAACATAACGCGTGCCCTGGAAGATTTAGCACGTCGGACTGCTGACAATGAAGCCCGTATACGTTCTGTAGAAAGAAAAAATGAAAAACTGTAACCCGATCTTGCTGCAATGAGGCAACATATTTCAAAGTTGGAAGGCAAGGTCGAAGACCTAGAAGGTTGGAGTCGCCGTAACAATGTTGTCATTATCGGCCTCCCGGAGAAAGAAGAAGGAACTGAACCCATCAAGTTTGCACAGTGACTAGTAGGAAAAATTGCCGGTCCTTCACCTTTTGGGCATGCTTATATTATAGAAAGAGCCCACCGAGCATTAAGAGCGTCACCTCCAGCTGGAGCCCCTCCACGTACCTTTATCCTATGCTTCCTTAATTACTTGGAACGCCAGCATTTCCTATTGAAAATAAAAGAAGTAAAGGAATTGACCTGGGAAGGCGCGACGTTGAGAGTGGTACAGGATTTGCCGCTTTCGATTCGGCAGAAGAGAGCGACCTATCACCCCATCATCACAAAGTTAATTGCAGCTAATATTAAATTCAGGATGGGATATCCTGCACGTTTTCAGGTACTGGTGGCTGGAACTTGGCGTGGCTTTGAGAGCTATGAGTCTGAGTTAGTTGCTCTCAAGCAAGCTTTCCTAGACCTATTTAAGGAGCCCTGAAATTTGCTGCTGCTAATTTCATGTGATACACCTTTCGGTTGGCGCTGCATGGCTGTTTGTGAAAGTTGTTTCTGTGATGCCATGTTCTTGTTGTGGAGTGGATCGGATGCCGGCTCAACTTCACTAGTGTTTGGATTCCCTTTGTTCCTTGCCTGACTCTCATTTCCCCTCTCAATGGTATTGGTTTGGGGATTTTGATGTGGTTCTGGGCTGGATGGCTCGTCCTCTTTATGAAATTGGGCAGTTTTCCGGGCCGTGATTGCCCTTTATTTTGCTGCTCCTGTTAAAGCGCTCGTCTATTTTATGTAAATCCGTTTGGATTTCTAAGCTGATGTAAGCTGTTATCTGGACAACTCATTACGTTACTTTCCTCTAGGTGGCGCTAGTGACTGCTGGATCGTCAGGAGCACGTTTGCAGATATGGAACGGATTTTGTTTTACTACTGGGAATACAACTACATTGTAAAGTCAAGCATTTCCTCTGCAAAGTTGTTAATATTCTATGTTTAATCGCTGCTGTTTGTCTTGAAGTGTTGGTAAAATGGTTTTCCAACAAATAGCAGAGGAACTTGCTTTGTTGATAGAGGGTTGTATTGTTAAGTTCTGTAATACTGTTTTGGGGGTTCAAACGGTTTTATTTTTTGCTTTGGAACTGACATCAGCTGATGTATGAGGGTTAACTCATTTATTAGAAATTTCTCTAATTTTTTACTTAGTATTACTTTATTCGGTTTCAACTTTAAGGTGTGGGGTTTAATAAGTAAAATCGTCCAGGGTTTGTACATCATGGGCTTGGGCATTGCTGACTCGGAGAGGTTGGGTGGATGGGACGGAAGTAGTAAACCTCACTGAACTGCAATCATGTTCATTGGTAGATCGGGAGAGATGAGGGTGGAGGAGAAAAGGGGTTTAGGGGTTTGTTATTGTTATGTGGGGAATTTGGGTTATGAGAAGTTTGGTACACGAGGGGGGGTTTGCACAGCATGCATAACATTAGGTATAGAAGGTTGGGCCGGTTCTATAGACTTTTGCTGCTTTGAAAATATTAATATTCTAACAAATGGCTAGGGATATAAATCTTGTGAGTTGGAATGTTCATGGCCTTCTCCACAAATCGAAGCAATATAAGATCTTAAAATATCTGGAGTATGTGAAAGCAGATATTGTTTTCCTGCAGGAGACCCATTTACTTAATTCTGAATGTAATCAGTTACGGAGGCTCCAAATAGGTCAGGTATTTGCCTCTGAAGGTAGTACCAAAGTAGAGGGTGATGGTCATATTCGTAGATCAGTCCCTTTCAATCCGATTCAAACATTCCATGATAGGTCTGGGAGATACATTTTGTTAGGGTACACTGCACACTCTTGAGATTGTCCTGGGTTCGATTTATGGCCCCAATGTTGATACCCCTGGATTTTTTGTTCAGATAATCGAAGTGCTCTCTCCCTGTTGCAATCTACCTATTGTAATAGGAGGGGATTTAAACTTGGTAATGGATCCTGTTATGGATAGATCTGGTTCTATCAGGAAGGGATTATCTCCTGGCCAAAGAGCGGTAAGAGAAATGATGGACCACATGGGCCTTTGCGATGTGTGGAGGATCCTCCACCCGAATGTCCACGAGTTTACCTTTACCTCTCAGGTACATAATACCTTGTCCAGAATTGATTATGTTTTAATCTCAAACACCCTTTTACCAGGCGTTTTGAATACCAGTATATCCCCTGGGCCACCATTGGACCATTCTATAGTAACATGTTTAATTGCGTTTTCATCTTTACCCAAGCCAGGGAATAGATGGAAAATTAACAATCAGTTATTAAAAGATCCTAAATTGGTTAAGTGTATTTCTTCTCAGATAACAGAATTCATTTCTTTTAACCAAAATTCCACTAGTCGGCCAGATATAGAATGGGGGGCGCTCAAAGCCTTCATACGTGGCACTTTGATAGGGCTTGCCTCCCGGAGGAAGAAGGAGAAGCTGAAATGTATCTCGGAGCTACTTACCCAGATTCGAGAAAAAGAATCCGGGCTTTTGGCCTCCTCTTCAGATGATTATAGACAGGAGCTAACTTTGTTAGGGGATTCGTATCTCAGGATCTTAGGTGAACAGGCCGAATGGGCGATCATTAAAACTGGGGCAATATATACGGACCAAGGAGAGAAAGCTGGCCGACTATTAGCTAGGAGGGTTAAGCAATTAGATTCTTCCAGATTGGTGCCTGTCATCCGCTCGTTGGAAGATGGCTCAATTAAAACTTCTCCTAAGGATATTTTGGAGGAATTTAAAAAATATTTTGAAGAGATTTATGGACTCATGAGGGATCCACCATCAGAGGAGAGGATAAGCACCTTCTTAAGTGGGTTGAATCTACCCTCCTTGAGTGAATTTAATCGGGCCCAGCTTACGGTACCTATCACAAAGAACGAAATAGACCGGGTTATTAAGTCCCTCCCCTCGGATAAAACACCAGGCCCTGATGGTTTCTCAGCCAAGTTCTACCAAACTTTCTCTAAGGAGTTAATTTCCTCATTGTTGAGACTGTTTCAATGTATTTTAAACGGTGCCGCTACTGACATTTCTCTTTTTGAGGTCCTAATTGTGCTTCTGCCTAAACCGGGTAAACCTCAGGATCGGTGTCCAGCTATAGACCCATCTCACTTTGAATCAGGATATTAAAATCCTCACCAAATTACTAGCTGATCAGATTAGTGGGGTTCTTCCTGGTCTAATAGGACCTGAACAGGTTGGATTTATGAAAGGAAAATCCTCAACTGATCATTTGAGGTTTTGGCACCGTCTTCTCGGCTTCCAGAGATACAGATCATCCGATGGTATTGGTTTCTCTGGATGCCGAAGATACTGATAAGTCTAGGAAATACCTATCCATGGTTATGAATACCTTCGGTTTTCCCCAACAGTTTTGTTCTTGGGTCAATTCTATTTACAAGTTCCCAACTGCAAGAATTGCTTGTAACGGGGTAACTTCAGACCCTTTCAAACTTTTCGTTGGTACTAGACAAGGCTGCCCACTATCTCCGCTTCTTTTTAATTTATATATTGAACCCCTTATTAGACAGATTAAACAGGAACAACGGATTCAGGGTATTCAGGCTTGGGGGCACACCTTGAAAGTACTTGCGTACGCAGATGATCTGCTGTTGCAAGTCTCCCATCCGTCTTCCTCTATTCCGGTTCTACTTGAAACTATAGGCAATTTTTGTGCTGTTGCTAACTATAAGCTCAATACTGGAAAATCAGTGGTTTTCCCCTTAAATTATAAAACATACGCTCATGATATTACCCCTTTTGGGTTAACCTGGAATGCTGATGTAATCAAATACTTAGGCCTTACTTTAACCAGGTCTTTTTCCAGTTTGGTTTAATTAAACCTAGATTCAGTATTACAATGTATTGAGGTCGATCTTAAAAGATGGGCGCTGCTTCCTTTGTCCATCTGGGGTAAAGTTAATTTAGTTAAAATGAATGTTTTCCCCCGTTTGTTTTATCCCATAAATATGTTAAATATTTGGCTCCCATTAAAATGGTTTAAAAAAATTCATGGCATAACTACCACTTTCATTTGGAATTATAAGAAACCTAGATTGGCTTACCATAAATTGATTGCCCCCAAATTGACTGGTGGCCTGAGACTCCCCCATGTTGGTCTGTATTATTGGGCCAGTCATGCTAATAAATACCTTAGGTGGCTTTCGGTGATCGATGGTCCTGAAACTAGCAGTTATATACCCTTATGGTTAAAAGTGGAGATATCCCGGATAGTTGATTCTGGGCTCACGCCAAGGGCCTTGTTGTATTGTATGCCAAAATCCCTTCCCATATCTCTGCGTAACTCTCCTATTGAGATATCCATCAAAGTTCATGCGCAATTATGTACTTTTTTAAAATATTCTCATGTTACAGATCCATCTCAACCACTAATTGGTAATCCTAATTTTCTAATAGATGGGAAACCCATTAGGGATGATTGGTTACCTCTATTGGGAAGGTATTGATTAAAGACTTGTTATCGGTGAAGGAAAATTGCTTACTTCAATTGATATATTGAACAAATTTCAAATTCCTCAGGTTATGGTATTCAAGGTCTTTTAACTTCGACATTTGGTGGCTAATAAATTGGGCACGCTTCCCCTTAATGGGGTAGTTTCTGATTTCTGCGGTACACTGGAACCACTGGTGGGGAAAGCCCATGCAGTATCTGCCATATACAGTACACTACTTAATTGGATACACCCCCTAATTCTTGCTCCAAGACAGTACTGGTCTCAGCTTCTCTCAGAGCATAATTTTGATTGGGCAGGCATCTGGAAATCGTGTCATAAATTTCTGTTGCAAGACAGACTTAGAATAATGCAATTCAAATTATTGCATAACATTTATTACTCTCCTTTAAAATTAATTAAACTCAGCATTGTGTCTTCTTCTTGCTGTTACAGATGCCAACAAGAAGCTGGTGACCTACTTCACATTTTCTGGTATTGCCCTAAAATAGCCTCACTGTGGAACAGTATTAAGCAGAAATTAGACCCTCTTTTGGGGCTGGATAACCTATTTACTGCAGAGATATGTATTTTAGGGAATGTGGCCACTATTGATGTCCGAAAAAGGAAGTACCATATTTGTTTGATATCTGCCTCTGTCAAAAAAGTGGTGTTGAGGCATTGGAAAGACACTTTAGAGATTTCTTATGGCGAATGGTTGCAAGAACTCCTGGCAAATCTTAGAACAGAAAGGACTGTTGCAAGTCTTCAGAATAGCCTGTCCAAGTTTAACTGAATCTGGAGTCCATTATATTCCTTCTATTCTTTATCAGATTAAATTGGTTAACGGTAACATCATGTTCAAGGATATGTAATTTGTGTGCTGTGCAAGGGGAGGGTTTGGTGGGGGGGGTGATTGGGGAGTGGTGGGGGGTGGGAGGTGGATTGCATCCGGAAGGTCTTGTATTTCATGTTTGTTATTTTCATCCCTATTTATGTTCTTACTGGATGTACTCCTGTATTCAAAATTTTCAATAAAGTTTGAATAGCAAAAAAAAAAATTTACCGTAAAAGACTGCTTGCTTAACCTCCCCGTACAATGCGATGCAATAATTATAACACACTGACAATTTGCTGGAGCACATTCCAATGTTCCAGGCTGCCAAACAGGCAGAGGAGAATGAGGATCCACAATAATTTAACTGCCTAACTAGTTGTGAGGTTGCTTTATATGTTTCATAATATTCCATGATAATCTTTCTGTGGAGGTGCTCTGCCCTCCCCACCACCACCCCAGGTGAAAAATACAACTTCATCAGTGAACCTGGGGAATGTGGGGGGAGAGCACCCCCCCCCCACAGAAAGACTAATATCACAGAATATCACAAAACATAAGACCAGAAACCATAAAAAATTAAAAACAGTGCTGTGGATGTACAGTAATGTAATGGGGGCAAGTGCGACGTTGCTGGAGGACGTTGGACCAGTTGTAATCAGGTTGTGTGGAGAAGTTAAACAAGCAGTCTCTTATTGCAAATGTAATGTCATTCTTGTAATTGGGGGCCTTTGCCTCCACCCCCCCACACCCCCATCAATAATTATGAAATATTAATCAATTTAATTATTGACAGGGGTGTTTGGGGGACAGACTAGAGCCCCACAATTACAAGAATATCCATTATCATTAATAACAAGCAGCATTATTCCAAAACAGGCATATAGTTGTATCTGACTGACATCTCTCTTTGTGACAGGGGGGCATTGTGCTTGCTGCATTTCAGCAGGTTACTGTAAGTAACCTAATAAGTGCCAGTGAAACATAGAAACATAGACTTTGATGGCAGATAAGGACCGCTTGGCCCACCTAGTCTGCCCATTTTCCTACCTACAGGATAGGCCGCAGATCCTAGATAACCAACAGCCTATTTCTTCCTACTACCCCACAAGAACTGCCTTATGTCTGTCCCATGCATTCTTGAATTCTCCCACAGTTTTAGACCCCACAACCTCTTCAGGAAGGCTGTTCCATGCATCCACTACCCTCTCTGTGAAAAAATACTTCCTCACATTGCCCCGGAACCGCCCCCCCCTCTATCTTTAAATTGTGTCCCCTTGTTCTTGGTGGTCCAACATTCTCCATCACAAAGAAATGCCTAATTGCAGTACTCCCTCCCTGCCCTGGTAAGCCTAAGGGGTACCATGATCAGCCACATATGGTATCTTGGTATGGGGGGGGTATGTAAACAGCAAATAACTTCCTTCCTTATGACAGGACTAGAAGGCTAAGTAGTAAGTTCAATTTAGCCTTCTAGTCCTGTCATAAGGAAGGAAGTTATTTGCAGATTACATATCCCCAAGTTGACCACTGTCTGTAATTTGTTGTTGAAATAATAAAAATACCATTTCCATTTAATACATTTAAACAACTTAGACTCAGGTAGTTGAATTTGAAATCATATAGATTCACTCTCAAAGGGAAGGAAGGACATTTCTATTACTCAAGTAGCTGAATTTGAAATCATGTAGATTCACTCTCAAAGGGAAGGAAGGGCATTTCTGTTACATCAATAACAAAGAAATTACAGTGCACAGTGGTGTGTGTGTGTGTCAGTTTTGTGCTTGTGCTTACAGTGCTTCTGTACTTGTGCCGCTTATTTTTTTATTTGCACATTCATTTATTGCTCTTTGCCATTACTGCCCTGCACTAATGCCTTGCATGCCATTGCCAATTGCTATATAAATAACATAACTTTATTAAGCCTTGCCTTGCTAGTGAATAACCTCCCCCCCTCAAAATGAGAGTATGCCACTGTTCATCCATCCTCTATGCCCTGCCCTATGAGTTATGAGACTGGGAGGTTATCAGCACAGCAGTTGGAGGAATAAAAATTTGATGTGGGTGCAGGACACTTGCATTCATGATCATCACAACAACAGACTCACTCAACCAGCTGCGGCCCGGCCCAGCTCTCACATGTTCCAAAAAAAGCGAGAGATGGGCTCACAGTCAGTCACTGCTGCTGCCGGGTGTGTGGGGCCAGAGGGGCTGCTGGATTGTGCAGGGAAGGGGAGTCTGGGAGAAGTAGTGGGAGGTTGGATGCAAGCCTGGCTGGCTGCTTGCCAGTGCCAGAGCTGTTGGACAAAAGCTAAATAATCTGCAACAGAGTTGATGCACAGGATCTGCAACAGAGTTGATGCACAGGGTGGGGTGGAAAGGATGAGAAGGGACTTGGCAAGGTTAGAGGAATGGTCAAATGTATGGCAGCTTAGATTCAATGCTAAGAAGTGCAAGGTAATGCACCTGGGAAACAAAAACCCAGGGGAAGAGTACACAATGGGGGTGAGATACTAACAACAACAAGAATGGAAAGGGACCTGGGAGTAGTCATATCAGATGACCTAAAGATGGGCAAGCAATGTGAGAGGGCAGCAAGGAGGGTTGGGGGATACTGGGATGCATAGGGAGAGCATCACCAGTAGAAAACAGGAAGTTATTATCCCTCTGTACAGACAGCTGGTGAGACCCCATCTGGAGTACTGTGTGCAGTTCTGGAGACCCAATCTCCGCAAAGACATAGACAGGATGGAAGCTGTCCAGAGGAGGGAGAACTAAATGGTGCAGGGTCTGCACCGGAAGTCATATGAAGAGAGACTTAAGGAGCTTAATATGTATAGCCTCGAGGAAAGGAGGGAGAGGGGGGACATGATAGAAACTTTCAAGTACCTCAAGGGAATCAACAAAGTCCAAGAGGGTAGCATCTTTCAAAAAAAGAGGTGTGCAAGAACAAGAGGGCACAATTTGAAGATGGGGGCGGCTCAGAGGTAATTTAAGGAAGTATTTTTCACAGAGAGGGTTGTGGATGCATGGAACGGCCTTCCGGAGGAGGTTGTGGAGTCAAAATCAGTGGGGGAATTCAAGCATGCATGGGATAGTCATAAGGCAATTCTGGGGGGTGGGGGTAGGAAGAAGTAGGCTGCTGGTTAACTAGGATCTGCAGCTTATCCAGTAGGTAGGGAAATGGGCAGACTGGGTGGGCCAAGCGGTCCTTATCTGCCGTCAAATTCTATAATATAACTATAATAATAATAAATAATATAAAATAATAATAGTCAAATTAACCAGCCTGGGAGTGGGTCCCAGGGTGGTAGCCTGGGTAAAACATCGGCTGGACAACAGGACACAGAAGGTAATTGCAAATGGAGTCCACTCTGAAGCAAGAGGGGTTACTAGTGGGGTACCGCAGGGTTCAGTAATGGGTCCAGTCCTTTTTAATGTCTTTATAAGTGACATTGCAGAGGGACTGGAAGGAAAAGCATGCCTCTTTGCAGATGACACAAAGATCTGCAACAGGGTTGATGCACAAGGAGGTGTGGAAAGGATGAGAAGGGACTTGGCAAGGTTGGAGGAATGGTCAGAAGTATGGCAGTTTAGATTCAATGCAAAGAAGTGCAAAATAATGCACTTGGGAAACAAAATCCAGGGAAGATTACACAATGGGGGGTAGTAACAACAAAAATGGAGCGATACCTGGAGGTAATCATATCAGATGATCTTAAGGTTGGCAAGCAATGTGAGAAGGCAGTAGGGAGGGCTGGGTGGGGATATTGGGATGTATCGGGAGAGGCATCACCAGCAGAAATCAGGAAGTTGTTATCCCCCTGTACAGACAGTTGGTGAGACCCCATCTGGAGTACTGCATCCAGTTCTGGATACCCCATCTCCGCAAGGACATAGACAGGATGGAGGCAGTTCAGAGGAGGGCAACTAAAATGGTGCAGGGTCTGCAAGAGAAGCCATATGAGGAGAGACTAAAGGAGCTTGATATGTATACCCTTGAGGAAAGGAGGGAGAGGGGGCATGATAGAAATGTTTAAGTACCTCAGGGAATCAACAAAGTCCAAGAGGGTAGCATCTTTCAGAAAAAGAGATGTGCAAGAACAAGGGGACACAATTTGAAGATAGAGGGGGGACGGCTCAGGGGCAAAGTGAGGAAGTATTTTTTCACAGAGAGGGTGGTGGACACATAGAACAGCCTTCCTGGGGAGGTTCTTGGGTCTAAAACTGTGAGAGAATTCAAGAATGCATGGCACAGACATAAGGCAATTTTTGTGGGTGGTAGGAAGAAATAGGCTGTTGGTTAAATAGGATCTGCAACTTATCATCTAGGTAGGGAAATGAGCAGACTAGGTGGCCCAAGCGGTCCTTATCTGCCATCAAAGTCTACATTTCTATGACAAAATAAAATTCATTTTCTTTCCAGTCTTCGCCATCTGACTCAGTGGACTCAGAAGGGACGGTCCCGGATGAGGACCAGAGGGAGTACTAGTCGTCTAGTAAGTCCAGAGAATCACCAGCCAGGCTCGGCTCCCACACAGCAGAGGACTGCCTTGTTTTACTAAACATGTGTGCATGTTTTGCATTGCCAGGAGGGGGTATTATTGATATTTACTTCCATTTTTGAAATGGTTTATTGGACAGTGCTGCAGTTTCATTTCTGTTTCTGCTCGTTTCTGCATGGGATTCAGGAGAGACAGTAAAAGAAATAAAAGTTGCATACACACACACCGGGTAATGCAGCCCTGGTCTATTTTAAATCTGTGTAAAGAAAAGAGAAACCATTTAAAAGAGCACATGTGAAACAAGCAATGGTGGATCTAGGGGGGGCAGGGGGGGCCAGCACCCACCCTGGACTGTTTTGCCTCCGATTTTTCGCCCCCTTGCCTCCAGCCATTTTGCTTCCCTGGGCTGGCTTCCACCCGTGGCAGGCAGCAGTCCTGCCTGGCTGGTGCCCCTAGACTAGATCCCAAGCCCCAACAAGTAATCAGCCGCTGCTGCGGGAGCGGGACACGACATGGGTCACCCCAGACTCGGAAATTCCTTCCCCCTCCCCCGCTCCACTCTGTAGTGCGATCAGGCTGCTGCGGGCACAAAAAAAACAAAAACTAACCGATCTGCTGACTGAAGACAAGTGCACCAAAAAAGCAACACAGTGCTCAGTCGGTCACAGCAAGCATTTCAGCTACTTACACCACCAGCTGTAGACTGTTCACTCCAACCAGGAACCCGTCCCACCCCCACAGGCATTCCACTGCTTCGCTGGCCCGGTGCTGAATCTGAGCCAGCTGACACCACTGGCAGCGCTACACTGGGGCACACCAGGGCACGTGCCCGGGTCAAAAAATGCTGTGCCCTTTTTATTCCAGTTATCACAAATAACATGACGCAAAACACTACCCTTAGTGATAAACACACAGCTGAAAGTGCACAATATTAATATAGTGCCAACAAGTGGAAACTTTAATAACATCCCTACGTTTTTAACATGCTAGTATACTGGGCTAAGTTTACAGTCGCAACATAGGGATGGCTGCAGACCAGCGGATGAACGTAAGTGCGTTTATGGTATATTATTATAATGGCTAATAATATTAAATGATGCATACTGAGTAGCCGCATATTGTACATTTCACCTCGCTAACATATGTTATTAATACTGCAAGCTAAAATGAAATCAGCATTTGAGTTTTTGACAGTTGCTGTTGAGGCTCAGTTCTGTTCACGGTTACAAAGTTATTAAAGCAATGCATTGTCATTAGTCTGACTTTGTCGTATATGCAGACACCAAGCAGGCAACAGTGCATTTTCTACCTAAATTAATAAGGGTGTTTAATTAGTTTTGCATTTTTATCTCAAGGAGTTTGGTATAGCCTGTTTGCATAAACCACATATTTCTTACGCTACAGCCAGGGCCCTCATACTTCTTAACTCATTGCCTCCACATGCTCACTCTGAGATTACACCACTTGTCTCCAGAATCTCCTGTATACTTTTAACAGTGAATCCTGGGCCTTTCTAAGCAAAATCAAGCCATAGTCAGCATGTTGCAAACAAATGCTAATAGCTCAATAACTGTATATGCTAGACACAAAGTATGAGTGGCAGAGTTATTCAGCACAAAATTGCCTTTCCAATGGTGGCATGCATGTAATAATAAGTAATTTAGTTTTTTTTCTATACTGGTCGAAAGAGCAAACTAAATATTTTTTTCACTAAAAAAGTGCAACATAAGCCATTTTTTGTTGGAAAATATGTAAAATATCAACACCAAATTAAGCATACAGACATTAGATGGTGTTTTAATATTATGTTAGTTAAAAAAGATATCTTTTACTATAAAACGTGATTTTCCCATTTTAGTCAAGGTGCTTTGGCGAGATTTGAGGGCTGAATCTCAACCACATACACCATATCATAAACAAATGCATATAACTCCAAAGTATACATGATACACACAAAGTATCAGCATGAAAGTTGATTAGCACAAAATGCCTTTCCAATGGTGCTATGCAACCAGTTGTAATCAATACAGTTTTATTTTATATCTGCTGAAGTGCCAAAAAGTGAATTTTATTCAAGCTGCTTAGGTGAATCTTGATGGAAACATGTCAGCCATACACACCATACCATAAACAAATGTGAATAACTCCAAAGTATACATGATATACACAAAATATCAGTGGCAAAGTTGTTCAGCAGAACATTACCTTCCCAATGGTGGTGTGCAAATAATAATATGTAATTTTGTTTTGTTATTTTTAAACTGGTTAAAACAGCAAAAAAATATTTTTTCACTAAAACAGGCAACATAAGCCATACACACCATACCATAAACAAATGCAAATAACTCCTACATTATGCATGATGTGCACAAAATATCAGTGACAAAGTTGTTCAGCATAACATTACCTTTCCAACGGTGCTATGCAGTCAAATATATATTATATTCTATTACACTATATATTAAAATATATAAGTGACTTCTCCAGATGTTGCTTGGGCACACTGGGAGTCAGTAGCCGACTTCTGCAGACTACTCAGGACACACCAGTGTTTTTTTACTGACGACTACAGGCGTCGTCTAGGAGACAATGAGTTAAGTAAACTGTAAACGCAAATCAAACCAGAGAAGTCCAGGGCAGAAAAATACACTTTGGTGAATATATAAACATTGGAATTTCACATGGTATGTAACGATGGTACCTAATTCAACTTTTGTTTAAAATTATTTTAATATAAATAAATCAGCTTGTCTTTAAAATGACACTGCTAATACAGTGGGTGCCTATTGGTGTGTTCTGGAACATCTGCTAACTGGGTCCTCAGTTCCTTCCCCATTACATCAGCCTTCATCCTCAAATAATCTTGTGCCCAGGAAGCAACCTATATAAAAGTCAGAAAGCTTCACCCTAATTTACAGAGGACCACAGGCTGTTGGGGTCACTCACTGTTGATGGGAATGTGCCTACCACATATATGGTGTTAGTATTTCTTTAACTATTGAACCGTACAGTACTTCTTCATAAAGATTTCTTACAGATAGTTTCACTCTGCAGAGTATGCACAGGGAACAGTGAGATTACATTGGGCTATTTTTACTATGGCAGATGCTAGGCAGTGTTTCTGTACTGCCTCCCTGTTGATTTCATTTAGTTTGCTACTTTCAGTGCTTGGCCCAGAAATGCCATTTCAAGGACTTCTTCAACTTATAACATTCATTTCAACCATTTTAAATATAAGTGACTCTGCAGTGAGGAAAAATCCAGGACTTCGAGGGTGGGGTAGAGGCACTGTTCCATATGAGTATGAAATCAGGGTGCCCCAGTGTTGTTGCTAGCCTCTGTCCTCCTTGGCATTGCAAGCTAGAGCTAGGAGTCAGGACCAACGTCAGAAATGCCTATCCGTGTTTGCGGGGTGGGGTGGGTGGGGGAGTGTCTGCATTAAGTCAGTCACTTGGATTAGCTCAGGCAGATAGAGGCGGATTAGCGGGTCTTTTAAAAAAATCAGCTGCTGCAGTGATCGACTTTCTTTATTCCTGTTCCTGTTTTTTCCAGCCGGTTCACACAGCGTGGGTCTACTGCGGGTTGCGGGTCACTTCAGTATCAGTGGCGGGTTCCAGCAGCAGCATTTGAATGATGATCTGGTCAAGTGACTCCAAGATGAATGATGAGCCAGAACACTAAGGAGGATTCAGGAAGAACACCTCTCTGACTCCGTTGTGACTGTTTTGGCCCGGGAACTCGGATGGATGGCTGGAAAGAAGATTTAGGAGCATCGGTGCTGTGCTGGGTGGCAGTGAAAAGACCCTTTCCAGCAGCTGCTGCAGCAGACCCCAGTCAGAAACTGAAGACTCTCTGAGTCCAAGCTACTCTCCAGCTTTGGTCTAAACCCTGTTGCACTTCAGTCTGCAGATCGAGAGGCAGAGTGCAATTGCTTTGCGAATCTCTCCCTCAGTACTCCGTACTATGGCTGTCTTATTCTTCTTTCCCCAGAGTCACTGCAGGCAAAGCAAGACTGCAAAGTAATAATTAATACATTTATTTTATTCACAAATTATAGCAATCAATCACCAAATCACACTGACTGTCTTGTCATGGTGTTGCCTGGGTTGTAAAAGTTTTTTTTTTTTTTTCGAACGAACTTTCGGGAGGGAGAAATGCTGTGTGCTGGCTACTTGTGGACTCAGGAGAGACAGACTGGGACTGGCATGCACAGCTATCATTTTCCCCGGGGTGTGATTGTGAATGTGAATGAACTGAACTTAGGATAGATTTAATTTCCTAATTCACAGTTGCTAATTCTACGAATTGCTATTTATTGCCTGCTTTTTTCCTGAGTGAGCCATGGCCGTAGCAGGGGGATCTTTTTTGAAAGTCTGCTAACTATTTTAGTGTGAATGTGTGAAGTGTGTGTCAGAATTTACTATCTATAGCAAGTGATTCAGTTCCAGCCCACACCAGAAAAACTAAAAAAGGGATAAAAAAAATACAGAATGCTAGGTACTCACACGTGCTTTTCCCCCTTCCCCCAGGCCATCTTGAAATTGTTCAGTCAGACTGTGTTTCAGTAATTTGAATTAATTTAAAGCACCAAGGAGGAGCAAGCTTAAGGAACAGGTTTTTTTCATGTTGAATTAGGACTGAGTGCAGCAGCTGTATGTCTGACAAAATATACCCAAATGCAGTACATTGATCTCTGAGAGATCAGTGTACTGCATTTGGGTATATTATGATAGGGAATCATTGATTGTTTGGAGTACATAGAAACATAGAAACATAGAAGTTGACGGCAGATAAGGACCGCAAGGCCCATCCAGTCTGCCCATTTCTTTTTCTACCTTATAAATGTGCCATCGGCCTTTGCTCTGTCAGTGGCCTATCTATTCATAGTCATTTGTAGTGCTCCCCTTATGCCTATCCCATGCCTGTTTGAAGCCCTGCACTGTTTTCATAGCCACCACTTCTTGTGGTAAGCCATTCCATGCATCCACCACCCTTTCTGTGAAAAAAATATGTTCTGAGGTGGCCTTAAACCACCAACCTTTCTGCTAAGAATCCAATGTACTACCTGATTGTGTCACAGAGACAACGCTCTCACTATCTCTCATTAATCCAAACAATCAATGATTCCCTATCAAAAGATCATGAAACCATGCCCAGAAAGAAATTCAGCACTTTCACCAGTGTAGGGATCTGTTAATACTCTGGTTAAAGCTAATATTTAATATTTAATTAAATATCTTGGAAACGCTGTTTAGTGTAAACTTGCTTCATTCAGCTCCCACACACTTTTTTTGTTCAGTTTCCACTGAGTGACTCTATACCACTGTAAGAGCAAGACTGAGTTTGTGTGCGGGTTGAAAGTGGGGGCAAGAATGAGTGAGCCCTGACTTTGAGTATGATGGGATCAACAGGCTGGTGGCTAGGGAATGACTGGCTGCAGAAAAAGGTAAGCAGTCCACCACCAGTTCAGCACACATGCAGCCAAACTGAATAATGAATGTAGCCATGTATCTGTATGATGTAAAAAGTTTCTTCTGGGGACAAGTGGACAACAGCACTATACACTGGCACTTTGACACAGGCTGTGAGAGACTGCTATTTTTGACTGAGCAGAGGCAAGGGGTACAGTGCTGCCATGCTCTTGTTCCCACAGAGTGCTAAACATTTTTATCTGTATTTGTGAACTGTGAATTTGTGGTGGTCCGCTTGTCTTAATTCTCACCCTGATCATTATCTCAAGTAGGGTGAGCTCTCCTGCTTTGTGGTTCTTGCAGGAAGGAGATGGAGTCTGGGGAGCTTAGATCAAAAGCTCAATGATATAACTTTAGTTTTTGATTCTGGCTTGCTTAAAAAGCACAGGAAACAAGCACAGTTAGAAGGAACAAATGTTTTTCCTCTTCAACACTTCTTCAGACTGTCAGAGGGACATGACCTGAGTTTTGAGGTGTATGAGCTTGCTGTTTAAAATTTGGGGTGCCTGGTTAAGTATGTTACTTCACTTGGTGTGTGTGTGGGGGGGGGGGATTAGTTGGCATTCTTGCTGTTTAATGCATGAAATGATTTTGGGCTGTTGGTGAAGCAGTACCACTCAATATGCTGTTTTGGGGGAATAAGTTGTTAAGCCTCATACATGTTGTTTTAAAAAGTATTGGGGACAAATCTGTCTTAGCCAAGTAGCAAAGAACCGCACAACCTCAGTCCTGGAGTACAAAGTATAATTTATTTAACAATTAGTAAGGACGCCAACATGACAAAGAAGCTTTTCTTCCCAGGTGTAGAGCTGGGAGGAAGAACTTCGTTGTCATGTTGGCGTCCTTACTAATTGGTAAATAAATTATACTTTGTACTCCAGGACTGAGGTTGTGCAGTTCTTTGCTACTTGGCTAAGATTACTTTGTGAATTGCACCTTGGTGTCTGCAGAGCTGGATTTGCTGGACTCACAAATCTGTCTTGCAGTAATCAGAGGAGGCATGATCTTATTGTATACATTTCAGTTTCTGCTTTATACTCCGGACCTGTACATTATATTCCTCATTCCTTGATGACTCCCTTGCTGATCTACACTGGATTGTTCCATTCAGCACTGCAGGAAAATGGAGTATGGATGGATACGGGGGTAATTGAGTTAGCTGGGAATACTGTATTTTACCTGTGCCCCAAACCAGGGATTGGTGTTTAGGACTGGAGTGGGGTGGTGTGGGGACTGAGGGGTTTTGGGTTACAGAACACTGATGAACTGAAAATAAGTGGCTGGGTTCAGCTGGCACACTGCCAACAGATGGCCTAGTCTAGAAGCCAGGGATTGGCAGTTGGGGGGGGTGCCTTGGATTCTGTGGATGGAGGTGGGGATTGGGCTAGGGATGGCTGGTAAACTAAAAATAAGGGACTGGCTCTTCCACCTGGCACACTGCTGGCATACTGTTTTAAGGGGAAGGAAGAAATGAGTCTGGAGAAACAGAAGAGGTGATGAGCAGCAGAAAGGAAAGGAAAGAACTGCAGTGGGGGAATGGATAGCCATAGGAAGGGCTAGTTGTGCTATTGTAAGACAGGAATTTTTGTACACTGGATCACTGGATTTTTGTATATTGGACCTTAAGCTTCTTTTGCTCACCCTCGATGAGGTAATTCATCCATTAACAAAAATCCTAAACCTCTCTCTCAGCTGTGTAAAATTCCCGGACCTATGGAAAACAGCCACCGTGACACCCATCCATAAAAGTGGGGACAAGACGTTTCACTCAAATTATCGCCCTATCTCCATACTGCCTCCACTCTCTAAGGCACTTGAGCTCATCATGGCTGATCAACTTGCTGACCACTTGGATAAATACAATATACCTTGTCCACAACAACACGGCTTCCAGAAAGGTCACAGCACCACCATAGCCCTTCTTGAGTCCACTGGAGCTTTGCACAAATCCCTTGACAACGGCCTTCTCACAGGGGCCGTTTTCGTCGACCTCTCCAAGGCCTTTGATACAGTACACCATGGATTATTAATACACCAACTACTGAATGCCGGGCTATCACCTGACTCTTCTCTCTGGTTTAAAAGCTACTTAGAAAACCGGTCACAGAGAGTAAAAATTGCGGGCGCTCTTTCTAACACCCTGCCTGTTCGCTCGGGTGTCCCACAGGGATCCATACTGGGACCTCTCCTTTTTAGCCTTTTCTTAAACTCCTTCCCTTACCACTGCTCTGAGCAGATTATACTATATACCGATGATGCTGTTATATTCTCCACTCACAAAGATCCTGCAACTCTTCAACACAACCTTCAACTTGGTTTCAGTTCTGTAGAGACATGGTTTCTTAATCATAAACTGGTCCTCAATGACAAGAAAACCAAATCTATGCTCTTCTGCAGCTCTCATAACCCACACAAGCTATACCACTTGGCTATCTCCACCACCCAGGGAACACTCTAGATCAGGTGGGGTCCTTCAAATACTTAGGGATACAGTTTGACCCTAATCTCTCCTATGGACTTCATGTAGATAATGTAGCTAGAGCTTACACAGCTTGGTCTCCTCTACAAACACAGACCACACCTCACGCCAGAAGCTTTGAAGGTTGCAGTCCTGAGCTCTGTGATCTCTGTAATAGACTATGGTCTCATCATTTATGGCTCGGCCACAACCACAACCCTTAGATGCCTCTCAGCTACCTTAAATAAAGTATGTCGGCTCATCACTGGTGCTCACCGTCTCACCCACACATGTGACCTGTACACTCAGACCGGCTGGCTCCAACTACCAAACCACATAAAGTTTCTCACCTGCTCCATGGTGAAAAAAATCTACCTTGGCCTTGCACCTTCTGGGGTCTCAACTCTGTTACAACACTGAATTAACAAATGGCGCCTTAGGAGATCCACGCTACAGCTACTGAAAGTCCCCCACTGTCACACTTCACAGGGACAACGCTCTTTTGCTTATTGAGCGCCACTCTGGTTCAATGGCCTCAGCCCAACCATCTCCTCTGCCCCAACTATTGGTATGTTTAAAACTAGGCTCTGGGACTATCTCACTACCAACAGCTCCTGTGACTGCCCAACTTAACCTTGTTTCTCCACTTCCCTTTCTGCTCTAGTTGTCCTCCCCCACTGGATTCTACCCTCACACCTTGGTATACCCAATGATGCACTTTTCACCCTCTTGCCACCCTTCCTACATTCCTTCTCCCCTTCTCCACCCCCACCCTCTTCCCTCTCCTTATGACTCTGGCACTTCTTATCTGTTGTCTATTTTCTCTGACAAATGCCGCTGGCTGCCTTGTTACAATGCTACCCTTGAACTGTATTAATCTGTACTCTGTTTGCAATGTCCACATTGTTGTAATGCCTGTCTTGATGTTCCCCATAATTTGTATTTCTCTGACGTGGAACCTTTGTAAAAGAGCCATGGCTCAAAGGTATTTGTAATCCTAGACTTGATAAATAAATAAATAAATAAATAAATCACCATCCCCCAAACAAATGCTTTCACAGAAACGCCTCTTCCCCTAACATTAGCTACATACTTCACACCTCATTCAACCCCACCCAGGCCCATTACTAAACCAGCAAATGGCATTGTATTGCTAATCTTACTCTGGAAGTGCATGTGTGTGCTTTAGAGACCAGAGTGAACTGATTATGCATGCATGAGTGCTGGTTTGAATGGACCTCTGTTAGGCTGGCTACCTTGATGTGGTACAGGCCTATCGCATGTTTGCTAAACAGTGTAGCTAAAGGCCAGTTTTACTTCTGTGTCTGTTAGGATGAAATGTTGTGAATCCTGATGTGGTATAGAATCTTATCAGATGGGCACGTAGGAATAAACACACATGATTTGCATTCTGGTTTCTGTAGGTGCCCTGGCTCCCAACTGTGGTGCCCCGTAGTCTGTCATTCGGCTTTTCATTTCAAGTGGTCTTGTCTTGCTACCACACACTTCGTAGTCTGTGCCAGTCACTGACTGTGAGGTGGCACCATCCACAAGTGTGATCTCGGATACAGAGTTTGTTATGGTAGCAGCCAGGGGAGAATTACTAGAATTCAGCACCACCCAAGACAAGGTCCTCCCCCATGGGCACTGTTCTTGGAATACTAGAATTCAGCACCACCACGACAAGGTCCTCTCCCATGGGCACTGGTCTTGGCAAGTTCTACAGTAGTGTCCATGATAATGAAAGATGCTATGTTGCTTAGATGACTTAATATGCAATAGATAGGAATGTTTCAATGTACAGTTAATGGCCATAACGGTCACAATTTCAAATGATCACTTTTACTCGATACCATCTTAGCGCCCCCAAAATGACTGACTTGCCCCCCTGGCTCCCAAACCTGGCTCCGCCACTGGAAACAAGGGTTATCTGGGTTTGAAATACAGGTGTGCAGGTGTACTGCTTGGATAGTTTCAAAACTGAGTCCATAATATGCTTTGTAGTTTTTTATTTAATTTTTTTTTTTTTATCCTTTTATTCCTTCTCCACTTCTGTCACATTATCGTGAATGACCCTCAAACTGTCTCCTAACTTGATCTGGCATCTCACCTTCTCAAGGGAAAGGTTAATATTTCTTAGAGGTCAAATAATGGCAAAATACAATGCAAGCAAAGCTTACTCATTTGGTTGATTGCTCATGAAACTGACAAACAACGGAATTTATTGTAAAGTAATTTCCTTTGCCAACACCAAGACTACATATTTAGTGGTAATACTCGAGAATCTTTCCAAAGGGAAAAAAGATTTTAGCTAGCATTATGCTGGGTCTTCCTGTTGTTTTTCTTTAATGCCAGTCATTACTTAAGCTGCAGTACATTGCCTTTTTGTGAAAAAAAATATGTGAAATGGACCTGTGGCTTAAAACCTGTTTCGACCCAAATGCACCTCTAAAGCCGATTTGGATCAGCAGCCCAAATCTTTTGAACACTGAATGGAAACGCAAGAGGTTAAGACACCTATCATCCACACTGAAGGCAAGCAAGGGAGCTACTCGAGGTGGACGGCGGCCAGGCTCAAGTCAAGTCACTGCTGCCAGGAGTGTGGGGCTGGAGGATTGTGCAGAGGAGGGATCGGGGGGGGGGCAGGGCTGGCTGGCTGCCTGCCTGCTGGCATTGCATGGAGCCGAACACTGCTCAACCAAATATTTTTTTCCAACCGCCATCAGACTCGGCGGGGTGGGGAGTCGGGAGGAACAAGAGCAACAGGGAGTACTAGGGACTCGGGAGGGACTCAGATGAGAGAGAGAGGGAGTACTAGTGTCAACTCAACTTGACGACAGTCACCTCAGAGAACGAGAGAGGGACAGGCCGGGGGAACCAGAGGTCGGAGTGTGGAACTTTGGAAGTATTCGGAGGACAGGTCAGGATGTAAGAAGACTACTTTAGGAATTATTGTCGGAATCGTCAATTATGGTCATCTTTCAAATTAATTCACAATTTCCAAATACTTTTTAATTTAAAATGAAAAACATGCAGACCAGTTCATCTAACTTCTACCTACCCCACTCCGCGGTCCCGGCCCCCCCCCCAGAGTAAGGAGGATTCAGGACCGCAGGACGATTAGATTAAAATCATTAAACAAGAGATGAGTGCTTGGCTGCTTACACAGACACAGAGGCTCAGGTATCTTATCTAGCTCCGTGCTCACACCACTCTGTGCTCTCTTCTAGTCTACTCGATATTCTCCTTTGTTTTTTCTCTTAGCTATCACTATGTCTACCATCCGCCTCTGTCTCTCACTACAACTGTCAGTCTCCCGCACTCGGGCCGTACCTATTATACTGTCTGTCTGTGTCTGTCCTTGACCCCACCACATGATTTTTTCTTTACGAGAGACAGCAGACCATGTGAACCCCCTTCCCCCTTGCTGGGCCTTCAGCGGGGATGCGTCCCTTCTGGAAAGCATAGTTATTACATTTAAAAAAATGTTTTTTTAAAGTTACAGCACAGATTTAAAAACTGCACCATTGCGACCCTCAGAGGCATGCACCCGGGCCGGGTGCACCACCCACCCCACCCTTCCTACGGTACTGCCTTTGAGTGCTGTAGGTGAAGCCATAAGGCTTCGGCTTTGCCCTCCTCGTCTTCCTCCCTGTTGCACAATATCCCCTTCTTAACTTATATAGCTACACCCCTTTCCCTTTGTCCCTGTCCCTATGGTACAGTTTGTACCCAGTGATCACTAGACCCCAGTCCTGGTAATGAGTGGCCCATGTTTCTGTTATGGCAGCTATGTCTACCTCCCCTTCCACCATCAAAGCCTGTAGTTCTATTGTCTTGTTGCCAAGGTTTCTTGTGATCAGTGAGATCAACCTCTACTGTGAGTTCTTCCCCTGCTTGCCTATACCCTCCTCCCTAGCCCTTCCTCTTTTTGCCTTTTGCTTCCCCTCTTCCTGCCTGTCTATGGGGAGGGGGGGCTGGTGGTCTCCATTGCCTGGTGGCAGTGTTTGCTGCCCACCCCCTTGCCTCCCCTCCAAGTTTAAATTATACTTTTCTGAAATGAACTCCCCAGCTTTTTTCTTTAGGACCCTTGAGCCTTCCCTAGTCAGGTGCAGCCTATCTAGTGCATACAGGTCTTGGTTCTCCCTTGTGCTACCCAATCCCCCCACCAGTCCATATCTCATGTCCTCACACCATGTTTCAACCATTTATTGAACTCTGAGATTACTAGTTTCCTGGCCATGCTAGCCCTTGGTACCTGGAGAATCTCAGAGAATGCCACTGTCCTCCCCTCTCTACTGCACAACCTTCCTACTTCCTTGAATCTCTCCTGCACTTCTTCCAACCTATATCCTTTCAGATCATTAGTACTCAAGTGCACCATGATATGAGGTTCCCCCAGCCTCTCCTCACACCTCTTAACATGCTGCCCCTCTTTTCCCACTGTCATGCCTGGCATACACTCCACTTATATGCAGCTCTTCCTGGCTCCTCTGAACCCTTATCTTACACCTTTTAATATTGAATCCCATAGGATAATGATTTTCCCTCTTTATCCTGCTCACCTCCCTGGTGTAGCCCATTCCTCTGCACACACTTTTGGTCTCCCACCACTGATTCCATCCTTGAGGGCCCCTCTGCCTCACTTGATTCCTGCTGTACCCCTGCATTAGATCTCCCATGCTCCCTCCCTACTGCTGCCCATGTTAGCTGTGTTCTTGCCCCTACCATTCCCTACCTGTCCCCTGGAGGCAGTATAGCGCAGTGGTCTAAGGCTCCGAGCTGCAAATCTGGTGACATCCAGCAGACCAGACCTGGGTTTGAATCCCACAGCTTCCACTTGCATACTGTGTGACCCTGAGCAAGTCATTTAACTTCCTTGTGCTCCCAGGTCGCACCTGGAAACAAGCTCCAGCTTAGTGTGCCTTTCCTGGTTAAACAATTTCCCCTTTCCCTTTCCCTTTTCCTGATTCAGACCCCTTCTGATCTGTATTAGTCCTCTCCCTATCTATGGCCACTAGTGCATCCTCTGATCTTTTTCCCTTGTTCTACAATCAGTCCTCTCCTCTCCCTCTTAATACTCCTGTCCTGACGGAGTGCCCCACCCTCCTTTCCGTATCCTTCCCTTGTCTCACCACACTTTTCTGAGTCTTCTGGACCCTTTCTGCCACCTCTCCTACACTACCCCTGTTACTCTCTCCAGAGTTGATCCTGAGTCTAGCCTCTGTATGAGTTCCCCCCACCAGCACTACTATCTCATTCCCCTGCAATCCCTGCAACTGGCCTTCCCCCCCTCATGCTGCTCCAGGCTTGCTAGCACCGAAAACCTGTTCTTATCCTCCCTCCCTTTATCCCGATAAAATTAAAGTCAAAGTAGAAAAATGTTGGAGAAATGGAGAATGGAAGGGAAAATAGAATGAGACTAGACTGAATGTGGGGTTACTGATAGATAGTTTACTTAGAAAGTTTTTTTTCTTTCTATTAATTGAATTTTCAAAAGACATATTTTACAGCATAAACATCTGCACACATTGGCCTCTATGCACAAAAGTGTGTAGTGCCTACACACAATATAACTGAGGTGCATAGGCAACACTACGTGTGGATCCCACAGGGTGAGGGTCATTTAGCATGCACTACTGGTTTGCCAGCCAATTGCATTCTGGATCCCCCTGCCAATCATGATGCCATGCACCAGGGGCATGCAGGGGCCACGCCAGGGGGCATGCCTACACAGCGCAGCATGCATGAAGGTGCTGCATGCCAGGCTGGGGCAGGAATCTCTATACAAGATGGTCCCTGACATAAGTGTTACGTGCCCCCCCCAATGGACACCTGCTGGTGGCAGCAGCTCCCAGACCCATGTCACACTGCTCTCCCAGCCCACTGGGCAGATGGGGAGGGCTGGGGCAGCCAATTGGGAGTTTGCCCATGCATTCACACATTCTGGACCTGCACATTCCCACACTCCCCTGCTTCCATGGCATAGGCGATCCACTCGGGCCTGGGACCAGCATTCAGTTGGATGCCTGCCTGGGTTCACAGATCTACACCCATCTGCACCCAATGGTCCTGCATGCTAGGTGGGAGGGGCCACAAACATGTACCCTGCAGGTGCTTGCAGTCGTGCATCCATGCACCCTGAACCTGTCCATGGTGCAGAGACACACAGGCAATTTACACACAAATGGAATGTACTTTATGTACTTACTGTACGTGCATAGCCCCAGCAAGCATTGCCTGATATAGCCATTCATTTTAACATCAGTATTAGTCAGTCTACAGATATTCATTTATGTTTGTTTTTTTTTTGTGTGTTTTTTTTGTACTCCTCTGCCCCTCCTGGCCAGCACCTCCTTCGGGCCCCCAAGGTCCTATCTCATCTGTCCACCATCTCCACCACCTACCCTTACCTCAGATCACAACCCCTTGAAGGTAGCCCGGCATTATACCCTTCGCCAGGTGGGTCCCCCTCCTCCGAGAGGGAAGGCACCGGTGGGGGTCATCCAGCGCACTGCGGCATTGGCTCCAGGTGCAGCTGAGGTGGGAGATCATGGAGCTGTGACGGCAGCGATGGGACCAGAGAGCCATCATCTGACTAGCCAGGGAACCATTTTCTCAGTTTTCTCCCCTTGGAGAGTGATGTACCTGACGTCAAGGCGAATGCTGATGTCCATCACTCCCCCGGAAATTAGAGCCCTGACACCCTGTCATGCTCCTGGCCTCTGCCAGGGGCCAGCAGGTGCCCGGCTCACATCCCCACCCTCCCCCCTGGAGAAGGCAAGCTGTCTACGGATGCTCCAACCTTCTCCCCTGGCCGGCTCTCCGATGACCCAAATCCATTCCTGAACCCGGGTTGCCGGCATCGCAAGCAGAAATCCAACCACTGCGCCGATGAGCCGGGTCTTCATTTATGTTTTTGATAACTGAGTGAGCACACTGGTCCCAGGGACCATTTTCAGGCATGACCCAGGCCATCTAGATGGAATAAAAGTGTACAAATTTGAGAATGAGTGACACAGTAGCAGTCATATTGGGGATAACAATCTCAGGTGCCTAGATGATATCTCCTACAGATAGTTATCACATGTGCTAAGCTAAAAAAGACTTATGGACTAATAATAAAAAAGTACTGTATTCGGCATACTATTTGGTATCACTGTAACGTTTAGAGTTACTATGCCCACAAGACATAAATGCATCGTAAGGAACCATTATACCTCAATCAGCAGTTCCCTCCTGTTTCTCACCTTATAAGCCTATTGTGTCAAGAAGGATGAGAAACATTTTTAAAAGTCTTAACCACTGATCTGCCTGTAAATAATAAAAGAAACTTAAGGGAGGTGTCTATGTAGTTTATGATAAGTCCAAGAATTTAAGTTCATACTTTTGAACAGACAATTTAATACAGAAGCTTGCAGTTTCTCACAGTCTGACCTCTTGGTACCCTCCCCCTCCTACTGAGCCACACTATTTGAGTGACCAGCAACATGTTGACATACCCAGTCAGGCAGCATATACAAATGAACAAACATTTTTATTTTTATCTTTATTCCCATGAACATACATCCTGGTCACCTTGAGGACAGAGATATGGGAAGTCATCGCAGCCAGGGACACTCTCCCTATCCTGCATGAGATGACCCTTATATGCAATTATTTTACTGCACAGGTACTTGTGGGGTAGTATTACACAGGGACTTGGTGAAAACTGGATTGCCAGAACCACACTAGACATGTTGGGTAAAACCTGGACTGGCAGGTGTGGCCAAACCAACTGGACCAGGCACAAGTTGCGCACATTTTGCTGGTCCAGCTTTTTCCAGTCTAGTCCGGTCTGGTTCTGGCAGTCCATTTTTCACCCATGCCCAGGGCTGGGTGAAAACCTGATTGCCAGAGCTAGACCTGACTAGATCAGTAAAAGTCAGACTAGGCAGGCTGGCAAAATTTACACAACTTCCAACTCATTTGTCTGAATGGGTTAGTCTGATTTTTACTGACCTGTGCCAATATGGGTCCAGCAGTCTTGTTTTCACCCATATCCATATTTCATGTATGTATCCTCCTTAAGAGGTAGTGGAGCCAAAACAGGCAGACAAGAAAATAATACAACTTTTAAGAAGCAGTCTGTTGTAATGTTATATTTCTGAAGTATTTTTCTTTTTCCTTTTGCTCATTAGAAAGTCCTCTGTGTGATAATATGGTGCTATATGTGTAAAACAGCTCTAAGCTTGGCAGCTGACGTGTCTGTCTCTCCTGCCCCCACTACATCATCAACATTGTGAGCTCATTGACAGTGACATCACAGGTGGCTCATCTGGCAGTTACTGTGTGGTTATTCCTAAGCAGCAGAGATGTCACAGTCGGTGAGATCACAGTGTTGATGATGATGTAAGTGGGGGGCAAATAGGCAGATACAGTATGTCAGCTGCCAGGCAGTGATGTCCCACACATCACACCTATTGTACTAACATCAGGTATACAGTCTTCTAATTAAACAAAGGGAAAAGAAAAAGTACCTCAGATATAAAAGGTAATGGTTAACTACTTTTAAAAACTAATATTGGTTTTAGGCAGTACATTAGCTCTTTAACATGTGCAAGTGCCTATAAAGTAAAATAATCATACAGTGACCCAGATATTCAAAAGGGTTACGCATGGCGCAACCCACTGATGTGCCCCAGCGCGATATTCAAAAGGGAAAAGTGCGCGGCACAAATCCCGATGCGCTGGAGCGCATCAGTAATGTATGCAGGCACAGGTGGGGGGGGCGTGCCCATGCATAACCTGCACAGCCCGATATTCAGCCCAGGATGTGCAGAGCCATGCATGCTCAACCCCTACCTGTGCCAGCACCTAAAGTTACGCCAAAAAAAAAAGGAACAACTGATGGCCACCCACAGGTGAGATGCCACATTGCAGGGCGCAACACGGCAGCTGCCACCTGTGGGTGGCCACCCGAGTTCCGGCTGCACCTGGTGGCGTCCCCCCATGCCCGATCGTGGGCATTTGTACAAAAAAGAATAATACGTCCTATATCCCTGGTGGTCCAGTGGACTGCTATCTGCCCGATCGCGGTCATATGTATACACAAATAAAATGATCCAATAGCCCTGGTGGTCCAGTGGACTTCTATCTGCCCGATTGTGGGCATATGTATAAAAATAAAATGATCCAATAGCCCTGGTGGTCCACAGCGTGAATCAATGGGTGTGCAGCCCTACCAAGGTGTCAGTCGGTGGGTGGCGGGGCGGCAGGCGGGTGGGGTGCTGCCTCCCGCTGGCTGACCGGGGGGGAGCAGGGTGGTGGGACTCAGTGGGCATGTGGGGCGTACCACTAGACCACCAGGGATATTGGAATTATCTTTGTTTTATAAATGCCCGCGATCGGGCAGATAGAGGTCCACTGGACCACCAGGGCTATTGGATTGTTTTATTTTTATACATAGATGCCCGCAATCGGGCAGATAGAGGTCCACTGACCACCAGGGCTATTGGATCATTTTATTTTTATACATAGATGCCCACGATCGGGCAGATAGAGGTCCACTAGACCACCAGGGCTATTGGATCATTTTATTTTTATACATAGATGCCCGCGATCGGGCAGATAGAGGTCCACTGGACCACCAGGGCTATTGGATCATTTTATTTTTATTCATAGATGCCCGCAATCAGGCGGATAGTGGTCCACTGGACCACCAGGGATATTGGTACGTTTTATTTGTGTAAACATATGCCCGTGATTGGGTAGATAGTGGTCCACTGGGCCAACAGGGATATTGGAACGTTTTATTTGTGTATACATATGCCCGTGATCAGGCAGATAGTGGTCCACTGGGCCAACAGGGATATTGGCAAGAATAGTTATTTTTATACATACAAATGCCCGCGATCAGGCTGCAGGGGGTGTCGGTCCCCAACGGCTGCTGCCTGGCAGGGCGCCAGGCACAAGTCGTCGGGGATTGGCGCACCTGCATGCAAATGGGGCCATAATGACATGCAAATGGCCCCATGTTCGCCTTGCATACATTATGGCCCCATTTGCATGTTAAGTTTTGAATATAGCGGTTGCTGTGCATGGCGCAAAGGAACTTGCGCTAGCGAATCCCAATGCTCCACTCTGACCACTTGTGCTGGCGCAGTGCCACTGCTCCATGCACACTGGGGCTGGCCAGGGTGCGATATTCAAAGCTGCTGAGCCATGGATCAGCTCCGTTGAATATCGCCCAGGCCACACCCCTGCGCAGCTAAGTTGCGCTGCGCCCAAGCTTGTGCCACAGCCGGGCGTAGTTTGAATATCTGGACCCATATGTAAAGGTTATTGCTGTCCCCAACCATGATCCATGCCTATTAGAAGCCCTGTAGCCCCTTCCCTACCTGACATCATCAAAGTGCTGCTTTTAGGTGTGGGACTGTGGTGGGTGCTCAATGGCTCTGCAAAATATGGTGCAGAGATTCTAGCAGTACTATCAATATCTAAATGATGTCCTCACAATTTGGATAATATCTCATTTATGTCCTTGGGCAGGAAACCCCTTGCAATGAGTTGCCTCACCAAAGGACATGATAGTGTCAGCTGATCTTTAATAAAAAATATTGTAAAGCAGTGGAACTGCATCTACCAATCAGAATGCAGCATTACTGTACCTCTTATTGAGCATACAGTTGCTGCTTCATGCTCCTCCACACAGCTGACTCCTGCCACGATGACTCATCTGTCACAAGGTTTCTGTCAGGATCACTGTGGTGGAACCAGCTGTAAGAGAAATTCTGACTTAAAAAAAATCTGTCTGTTAAAGCACAGATGTTCCCAATGAACTGCCACTGTGTACTTTAAAGGAGCAGTCATTCACATTCAAGTGATCGGCAAGTGTAATGGAATGCTAAAGCACTGTATTTACATAGAAAACTTCCCCACTACTTGTAACAGCACTTCCTGAAACAAGCAGTACTTCAGCCACAGAAGTGATTGTCACTCATTCTGTCAAATGAGCAGTTTATCCAGACAGTGGCAGTAAATTTAGCCAGGTAACTGAAAGGGACCTTCTGAGTGCATACTATCAAATGAACACATAACACTTTGCAATAAGTGATAATGTTATATGTCTACATCGTAGTTTGATTTTTTTTAACTGCAGCAAAACTGCTGCTCATTTAGTGTAACTAGCAACACTCAAATAACTTGGCAAAAGGTAAAAAAAAAAGTTTTATCTAAGATATCTCCCTGCTACCATCATACAAGCGAGTTATGCTCCTTTTCAAAATGCAAATCACAACCCTACTCGCAAAAGTTCCCAATTTTCAGAATGCAAAATGTAAAAGAAAACTGGAAAAAGCATGGCATAAGCAAAAGTTTAATGCAATGTCAGCCAGCCTCGATGCTTACATGGTGAGTATGCAGCCACCATTACATGCCACGTAAGCAGTGTTAGAACATAATCACTGATCTTGGAAAGTACTACTAAAATGTGAAAGGGGGTGGAGAACATCAAAAAGGGCAAAAATAAAATGAAGATTCTCAGTAAAATTTCTGCTCTTTTGAGCTGGAGTTAGTTCCACTACTTTATAATATATTAATATGTAGACATAGGAATGTCTCTTACAGTATAAGAAAGTTATCTCATGCTGTTTTGGGCTGACATAACCGCTCAGCTTTGCTTTGCTGTTCTCTCACCCAAAACAGCACGAGATAACCTTTTATCTCATAACAGACACCCCTCAGTCTACATATTAATATATAATAATTGTCGGCCTAGTGGCATTTCAGTAGTGACACAGCCCACCATGCCACAAACCCAGATTTGGGAGCAAACTTGAGTTGCTAGGGGTCAGTTGGGGGGACAGGCCCATGCAGTCAATGGACTACTCATGTCTCCAAGGGGGAAGGATGCTTTTCAGAACTGAAGTTGACTGCCACGAGGTGGAGACCTGGTGGTAGTGCAGGCTGAGGTGGCACACAGGGAGGTACAAATAGTCTGGCACACACTACAGTCTGTCCATGGCATGTCGCGGTGGACAACACAAAAGCAGAAAAGACATGCAGTTTCATAAAGCCCTACATACTCATTCTCAACCTGTACAACCACCCAGGAGCATGCTATCAGCAGAGCTGTGCAGAATGATAAAATTCAAAATTTGAAGAATTTTGAGAAAATGTCATGGAATTCTGCAAAATTTCATGTAATTTCTTCAGAATTTTGTGGAATTTTTAAAATGTATTAATTTAATAGTAACTCAGCCATCTGCTCAAATAGAGCTCTGACACATGGTATCCTAATTATACATAGAAACATATTTTATTTGGTTTTTGTTTACCGGGTAAGTACACTAGACAACAATGTTGCCTATATTCAGGCATGACCCGGGAGAGTACAGACAGGGGAGACCAGAGTCAACATTAAAGAGTATTTCATGACGCAGCATGAGGTGAGAACAAACATTTGAACAGTATACAGCCAGGTACAGTCATTATCAGTAACGACAAAGAGAAACAGATAACATTACATTAATTATTTTCATCTGATGATCCATCAATGACTAAATTGAAAGACAAACAGCAAACAAAACTTAAATGAAGTAGCATTATAACAATAGGATTTCTGCTGGATGTGGGAAACTTTCAGATTTTGGAGACCAGTAGGAAATCAGTAAGTGCCATAGGGAGGAGAAAATGCTAGGAGAGAAGCTCAAGTTACAGCACAAGAGCAGCAGTCGGATTCTAATAGGTGTGCCTGAAGACTCAGTTTAAAGGCCTTGTGGGATTTGGAGAGTTTGATGTGGGAGGGAATGGAGTTCCAGAAGCGGGGGGCAGATATGGCAAAGGATCATTCTCCTTCTTGTGTGAGATATCTGGGAATTTCAAGTTGGGTTTGAGCAGATGCCCTGAGGAGGTATGCTTGGGAGGGCTAAGTTAATAGTTCGGCAAGGTATTTAGGGGACCCCATTCTGATCATATTATCAATTGTACAGCCTGCAGAATAGTGTCTGAGCGAGTCTGGGGAGAGTCAATTTAGTTTTGAGTAGAGCAGGCATTGATGGGTAAGTCTGTGAGCGGAGAGAGCAAATCTGCATAGACTGTTATAGCAGGTGCTCCATTTCTGGAGTGCTCCTTTGCTAGCTTTAAGGTAAACCTGAGAGCAATATGTTAGAGCAGGGAGGAGAAATCCTTGTGCAATAGCAAGCCGGGCAGCATCATTGAGGGAGGACCTCATTTTAAAGGCAAGACCAAGTTTTGAGTAAACTGTCTTACATGTAGCCGCAATGTGGAGGTTAAAGTCAAGAGATGGGTCGAGAGTGACTCCTAGATACCTGAAGGAGGTAACGAATTCAAAAGGGGAGTCATCTAGAGAATGTATCAATAAGTCTGGAGTAAGAGATCTGATTCTTGACGGGGGGCCAAAAAGCATAGTTACAGTTTTCTTAGGATTCATTAGGAGCCTGTTCTGTAGTAACCACTCCTGCAAACAGTTGAAGTCTGCTTGAAGATGTGCTCTTACTGATAAGGGATCTTTACCACTGGAGAGAAGCACCATGTTATCGGCATAAAGGATTAATGAGGAGGAGCAGGGAAGGGAGGGCAAGTTGTTAATGAAAAGGGAGAAACGTAGTGGGCCAAGAATAGATCCGTGAGGGACTCCAACAGAGGTAGGGGAAAGATTTGAGACAGCGGATTCAATTTGGACAAATTGCAACCTCCCTGAGAGGTAGCTATCGAACCAGGAGATGGACGACAGGTCAAAGCCAAGGCGGGACAGTTTGGAAAGTAGCAGAGAGTGATTCACAAGGTCAAATGCCTTTGTGAGATCGATAAATATAGCGCCAGTGAGCAGGCTCTTATCCATCACTGTAAGGACTGCATTTGTCAGCTGAAGTAGAGCAGTTATGGTGCTGTGTCCTGTTCGGAATCCATGCTGGGTAGGGGATATAAGGTTGTTAAGGTGCAGGTAATTTGTGACCCGAGTAGCAATGGCCTTCTCGAGAAGTTTATTTAGGGTAGAGAGAATGGCAATTGGTCTATAGTTTGACATATTTTTGGTATCCCCTTTTTTGTGAACAGGGACAACGCGAGTGGTTTTCCACAATGTTGGTACCGTTTGGGTTATTATGGAAAGATTAAAGATTCTTGCAATAGGAACAGCAAGGGCAGGGGCTGCCTGCTTCAAGAAGCTTGGCAGTAGCCCATCCAGGCCAGCAGATCCATAGGTGGGTACTGATTTGAGGAGATGCAGCACTTCGATGGAGGAGACTAATGTGAGATGAAAAGGGGTTTCATGCGAAAGTTGCACCTCAGGAGGAGGTGAAAGAGGTTGGTTGAATTTCTCAGTGTATTCGGAGAGATCCGAGTGAACTATGAAAGAGCATTAGCAATAGTAGGTAACTTGTTACAGTTTGTGTCATTCAGTGTCATGTCGGTAATGGCCATCTTGGGCCTTTGCCCAATGAAATTTTTGATGTGGTTCCAAAAAACCCCTGGTATCACCCGCTGAAGATTGGAGAAGCTTAAGGCAGTAGCTCCTTTTAGCCTTCCGAATATCTTTTTTGCAGGCATTTCTCAGTTGTTTATAGTTAACCCAGTCTTCTGATTGTTGGGATTTCTTTGCCAAGGTCCAGGCCTTGTCTCTTTTTATCATGGCTCGAGGGAGGTCTTTTTTAAGCCATTTATTAGGGGAGCTCCTAAGACGCCTTTTTTTCAGAGGGATGTGCAGATCCTGAAGGGCCAGAAGCTGAGACATCAGGTATTCAAGTGCTGTGTTTACATCATCAGTGTGATAGATGGGAGACCAGTCTAAATTATTAATATCCTCGAGAAGTGCAGTTCGGTTTAGTTTGGCAAAATCCCGAAATTGAATGATTCTTGGGGGGGGGGTTTAAGGCAGTGGCCATTCCAGATACAGAACATAGGCAGGTGATCACTAATAGAATCCGAAAAGGTCCCTGCAGCAATTATTTTATTTGCTCTATTTGTAGCCATCCAGTCCAGGAGAGATTGGTGCTCCGAGTTGGAAGAGATGCGTGTGGAGCTAGAGATAAGTTGAGCGAGGTTAAGTCGGGCGAGATCTTCAGTATATGTACTGGCGTGACTCCCTGATAGGTCTAGATTGAAGTCTCCCATAAGTATGACTTCAGATCTACCATTTAGAGTGGCCAGATAATCCAAGAGCCCATTTAAGCCAGGGACAGCCCCCTTTGGAGGATTGTAGGCACAGATCAGATTTAGCCTTTTATCACCACCTAGTTGTAGAACTGTATGCAGAGCTTCACAGTGATTTGTTATCCAAGACTGGCGTACAGAGACATTGAGATGCTCTTTATGATAAAGGCAACCTCCACCCTTTTGTTTGGTGGGGTGATCGAATCTGGACAAGCTGTAGCCAGGTATTTTGTACATGGAATCAAGCATCTGTGGCCTGAGCCATGTTTCAGTTAGTCCAAGTATGTCCGGACAGTACAGGGCTATCCAAGCTTCAAGTTCAGGAAAGTTTGCTGGTAAACTTTGATATTCATGTGGGCAATTTTCATGCCCTTAGTGGAAAACCAAGAGAGTCATCCATGGACCTGGCACTCAATGGGGCCAGGGTTAGATCTATGTCTCTGACAAGCATAAGCAGAAGCATCACCCAAACTTTTTAGAATCTGTAATTGCGCTTTGAGGTATTTGGGCATGCTAGGGGGGGTGATAGAGAAGGAAATGCCCCAATTTGGAAGGATGAGTTATATTGAGGTACAGGTTAGGAGAGGGGAGCAAGGTTCTAGTTGGTATAAGGTTGGAGAATACAAAGGAGAATTCTTCATGGCAGTGGGACCCAGGGTATCCAGCTGGTATGTTACATGAGAGATAGGAGAGGATGATTATGGTGGGTAGTAATCCTGATACCGCCAGAAGTGACCTTGGGCATGCAAGAGAGAACATTATGTATGCCTTGTATGAAACCTCTGTAAATCAGAAGTAGATTGTCCCTTATAAGAGAAGAATATAAGTGACAGAAATGGTGACTTAAGGGCAGGGTGACACCTATAGTGAAGGCAGTTTGAGTGAGACCCTTAGTGACCAGAGGTTGGCAGTCAATTATACAAGTTATTCACAAGAGGCAGGTATTCCAATAGAGTGCAGTTTATGAGGAGTGGACAGGAGCAGGGGGAATTTGAAAAGGTGAGGGGAAAAGATAAAACTGGGATACCCTCAGTCTGAGTTACTTTTCCATACAAAATAAGTGTAGAACAGAGGCAAACAGAGAATAGGCAAGAGTGATTGGAGGGAGAAAAGAAAAAAAAAAAAACAAGGACTGCCTCGCTGGTTTGAATTAGGACTGATGCAGCAAGGGGGAGGGGTAGGACTGCCTTCCAAGTGAGTTTATAGGTTGGAACAAAAGTCGGTGGGATTACCAGTGTATTTAATTAATGGTGGGAGGGGGGGTGAAAATTTCAAGCCTGCAAGCAGCTGCTGTGTTAGAGGATATGCTAAAATTAATTAAAACAGCAGCTGCAGTGTACCAGAATCAGCAAAAGTTAATTAAATCAAGGTAGGCAGGCTAGAGTGTATCGTAGGCACAGTCTTGAGAGTCAAAATACATTAATTTCCTTGGGATTAAAGTGGCTGCAGCAGCGAGTACAACAGCGCCAGGGAGCTGCGCAGAAAAAAGGCGCCAAGTTTTAAAACCGAGCACAGTCTTGAGATCGCGTACCTTCCTGCTGCCAGCCTTGTAGCTTCGGGGAACCAAGGGGAGCTGGGGAGGGCTTTTCAACAAACCGTAGCCCTCTCGACCCTTCCTGCTGCCAGCCTTGTAGCTTCGGGAAACCGAGGGGAGCTGGGAGGGCTTTCAGCAAACCGTATCCCTCGACCTTCCTGCTGCCAGCCTTGTAGCTTCGGGGAACCGAGGGGAGCTGGGGAGGGCTTTTCAACAAACCGTAGCCCTCTCGACCCTTCCTGCTGCCAGCCTTGTAGCTTTGGGGAACCGAGGGGAGCTGGGGAGGGCTTTTCAACAAACCGTAGCCCTCTCAACCCTTCCTGCTGCCAGCCTTGTAGCTTCGGGGAACCGAGGGGAGCTAGGGAGGGCTTTTCAACAAACTGTAGCCCACATAGAAGTTGTTGGCAGATAAGGACCGCAAGGCCCATCCAGTCTGCCCATTTCTTTTTCTACCTTATGAATGTGCCATAGGCCTTTGCTCTGGCAATGGTCTATCTATTCATACTCATCTGTATTGCTCCCTTATTCCTATCCAATTGCCTGTTTGAAGCCCTGCACTGTATTCATATCCACCACTTCCTGAGGTAGGCCATTCCATGCATCCACCACTCTTTCTGTGAAAAAGAACTTCCTCACATTACCCCTTTATCAGCCTCCCTCTAATCTCATGCTGTGTCCTCTTGTCCTGCTATTTTTGTTATATTGAAAATGTTAGACTCTTTTACCTTGTTAATGCCCTTAAGGTGTTCGAATGTTTCAATCATATCACCTCTCTCCCTCCTTTGCTCTAGGGAATACATATTGAGTTCAGTTACTCTGTCCTCATATGTTTTCTGATGCAGTCCCTACGCTATTTTGGTTGCCCTTCTCTGGACTGCCTCAATTTGGTTAATGTCCTTGTGAAGGTGTGGCCTCCAGCACTGCATGCAGTACTCCAGATGGGGCCTAACCAGTGTCTTGTAAAGAGGGATTACTACCTCCCTCTTCTGACTTGTGATACCCCTACTAAAACACCCCAACATCCCTCTAGCCTTACCTACTGCTTTAGAGGTCTGCTTGGATGATTTCAGGTCATCGGTGATGATGACGCCCAAGTCTCTTTCTTCCTTTGTGACTGCCAGCAACTCCCCTCCCAGCCTATAGGTGGCTTCAGGGTTTCTTTTCCCTATGTGCATGATCTTGCACTTCTTTGTGTTAAACCCCAGTTGCCACTCTTCCAACCATTTTGCTAGTTTATCCAGATCTCTTTTAATTCTGCTCACACCATCTGGGTCATCTACTCTGTTGCAGATCTTGGTGTCATCTGCAAACAAATAAACCTTACCCTTTAGTCCATCTGCAATGTCACTGATGAAGATATTGAAGAGGACTGGCCCCAGGACTGATCCCTGAGGTACCCCACTTGTGACTTGCATCTCTTCTGACTGTATACCATTTACCACCACTCTCTGTTTCCTGCCTGTCAACCAGTTTGCCACCCAGTTGACCAACATCTGACCCACCCTGAGCCTACCCAGCTTATTAATCAATCTTCTATGTGGAACAGTATTGAAAGCTTTGCTGAAATCAAGGTAGGCAACATCAACTGCTCCCCCTTGGTCCACCAGTCTGGTTACCCAGTCAAAGAAATCTATGAGATTAGTTTGACAGGACCTTTCTTTTGTAAACCCATACTGTCTTGGATCCTGTGCTCCTATGGATTCCAGGTGTTGCACTATCCTTTCCTTAAGGAGTGTCTCCATAATGTTGCCACTGCTAAGGTAAGACTGACTGGTCAGTAGTTCCCTGCCTCCTCCCTACTACCACTCTTGTGGAGCGGGATCACATGAGCCGTACTCCAGTTTTCTGGGACCTCTCCTGTGCTCAGAGACTCACTAAACAGTTCTGATAATGGCTCTGCTAGTTCCACCCTTATCTCCTTTAGTACCCTGGGATGTATGCCATCAGGTCCCATTGCCTTGTCCACCCTGAGTTTATTGAGTTCTTGTAGGAACCTTTCTTTGTGAAGGGACTAGTGCACACCTCCCTCCCCTCCCTCCTCCTCGTCCATGGTGCAGAGCTGTCTGCTCTGCCCTACCTTCTCTTTAGTAAATACTGAGCAGAAGTATCAATTTAGGATAGATGCTTTTCATTGGTCCTCCTCCTCACACTCCTCCTTATCCCCTTTGATCTTAGCAATACCCCCTCTGGACTTTCTCCATTCACTAATGTATTTATAGAAAGTCTTAATAATAATAATAATAAGTTTATTTATAAAGCACCTTTCAACATACTAAGGCGCTGAACACATTAAAACCACATCAAATATAAATAAGTAATACATATAAATAAAATCATATCATAATAACATCACATATTAAATCAATTAATAAAATAAAAATAAGATCTCAGCGTAATAAAATTAACTTAACCATCCAATAAGGCCATTTGTCAAAGATGAGTCTTCAAATTCTTCTTGAATTCCTCCACGGAGGTGCACTCCCATAACCGGCGTGGTAGAACATTCCAAAGACTGGGTGCAGCATAAGAAAATGCTCTGCTGCCAGAAGATTTTAAACTCACTCTTGGAATCTCTAACAACCCCTCGCCGGCCGAGCGGAGCGATAGGCTGGGGTAGTAAGGCACCAGGAGTTCTTTCAGATAGGCTGGACCCTGATCATGAAGGGCTTTGAAAGTCAATAAAATGACTTTAAAAGTGATCCGCTACTGTATAGGAAGCCAGTGCAGTTGGTGCAGCACTGGGGTAATACGACAGGACCTACTTTCCCAGTCAAAACCCGGGCTGCAGCGTTCTGTACCAGCTGTAGGTGACGGATTTCAACCCCAGAAAGCCCAAAGTATAGGGCATTGCAGTAGTCCAAACACGAGGACACAAAGGCGTGGACCAACATTGGCAAAGAGTCAGATGGAACAATGTGCCTAACCCTGGCGATATTGCTAAGATGGTAAAAGGAAGTCCTGACAATGGCCGACAGTTGAGACTGCAATGTCAGCCTGTCATCTAGGACAATCTCAAGACTACACACCCGTTCAGAGGTCAGAAGTGACACGCTGCCAAGAAAAATTGCAGAGGGCGTGCCATCACACAACCTCTCTATCTGACCACCCGGGTCCACAACCAGAACCTCTGTCTTCTCTGAGTTCAACTTTATCCAACTAGAATCCATCCAACCCTGGATTTCTTCCAGACAGTTGTTAAACACCACGAGAGCTCCATCCTGGTCGGGTGCAAAAGGCAGGTATAGCTGGGTATCATCTGCATATCAGTGAAACCTCAGCCCATACCATCTTACAATGTCTCCAAGGGGCAGCATGAACACTGCAAATAACATGGGTGACAGCATGGAACCCTGAGGCACCCCACACAACAAAGGAGTTGGGCCAGAGGAAAAGACTCCCGACACAACTCTTTGTGATCTCCCAGTGAGGAATGAGGTGAACCACTGTAAAACAGTTCCCGACATTCCACAAATTTGCCTCAGGCGTGCTATCAACACCTGGTGATCCACAGTGTCAAAAGCTGACAAGAGATCAAAGAGAACCAGAATGGAACATCTCTTCTGATCTCTTGCCCTCAGAAGATCATTAAGCACCCGAACCAGTGTAGTCTCGGTGCTGTGTCTTTTACAAAAACTGGATTGTAAAGATTCATAGATATTATGGATGGTTAAATGGTCTTCCAATTGGGCTGCCACTACCTTCTCAATAACCTTTCCAATAAAGGGAAGGTTAGAGATAGGTCTGTAGGTTGAGAAACAGTCTAGGTCCAAGGTAGCTTTCTTCAAGAGAGGTGTCACCACCACCTCTTTCAGGAAGCTAGGAAACTCACCTGACTCCAGGGAGCTCCAGACTATTTGCACCAGGACTGGACCGATGATATCAGTACGACCCAAAATTAGGGGACTCAGTCCAGGATCCAAACTACAGCTTGTGCTACACACACTATGGATGATCCTCATAATATCCACGAACTCAGGTCAACCAAAGGAACTCCATGAGAATTGAGGTACTGTGAAATCACACTCTTCGATGACAGCACCCTTAGAGATTGCCGAACACAAGTCCGCCCTGATGTCAGCCACTTTAGTTGCAAAGTAATGAGCGAGCTCCCCGCACTCTAATTGCGAAAAGGCTTTTCAAACTTGCAGACAGTCTGGGTTGCACAGTCTGTCTACAGTCCAAAACAGCTGAGCCGGTCTATTCTGAGCAACTGTAACCTCCCTGGACAGGAATTCTGCCTTCTTACAGGTGATTTCAGATTGATAGGTAGAATAATGTTCCATCAACCTAAGGTGGTCGACCCTTAAGGGCGGACTTGCGCCAACAACGCTCTAACCTTCACCCCATCTCCACATCTCCCTCAATGTCATATCAAACCAAAGCGACCTGGGGTGAAGGGATAAGGGGCACTCACGAACAGGAGCAATAAGATCCAGGGCTGCCATAACGGCCACATTATAGGCCGACACCAGCATCCCCGGATTACTGCTTGCCAACATGGGGGATGATTGGTCAAGGACCGCCGTAAGGTCTTGGTAAGTAATATTCCATAACGGACGGTACCTGACCATCTCCACAGGGGAAGGCCTTGTCAGGGGGGTGAAAAAATGGAATCTCATGGTGTAGTAGTCTGACCATGCTACTGGTTCCACTCCCACGTCGGATGCATCAATCCCTAAGAGGAAGACTAAGTCCAGAGACTGCCCAGATTTATGAGTAGCAGTGGAAATTACCTGTGTAAGGCCCAAAGAAGACATTAATTGGAGGAAGTGATTGCCAAATTGTGAGAGTTCATCGTCGACCCAGGCGTTGAAGTCACCCAGAACCATCAATCTGGGTGATTCAAATGACATGTCGACAAGGAAGTCTGCTACTTCCTGTAAGAAGCATTTCCCATCTCCGGGTAGATGGTAGATGAGAACGATTCAAACACCTACACCCGCTACAGCTGTGCACTCAAAGGACTCAGCCTCACCCACGACTACATTCATGAGGCCCAATTCAGTCTTGAAACAGACTGCAACCCCCCCTCCCCTGTGGTCCAATCTCGGGCGGTTTATCACCGAGTACCCGGCCAGTGTCATGGCCTCCACTATGGGGCCTGAATTTTCATCCAGCCAGGTCTCGGTGATGCAAGCCAAGTCAGTCGAGCCAATAAGATTGGCAATAATGGCGGTCTTATTCCTGACAGACCTGGCATTGCATAACACCACCTGAGTTGGACAAACGTCAGAGGCTGTCAGGCCTATCTGCCTACTAAATTCAGTAGTGCCATTGGGTATGGGCACCAGACATGGTGAACCACAATCTGGGTTCCATTTGGCCCCAGGGCACCTTCTGGACTTAATAACCCTGATACGGTGGCCCCCCTCATTCATCCTCTCCTGTTCACACACCCCCACCTTCCTCAATCTCCTACAAACAATCCCCAATGCTCTACAGCACTGGTAAGTATTGAACTGTAAGGGAGGAGTATAAAAAGGGTGGAGGGCACAAAGAGAGGAGGATGAATAGTGCACCAGCGTGGGGACTGAAGGCCGGCACATGTTGCTGCTTAAACAAAACAATAAACCCCAAACACAAAATACTCAATCTTAACAACATAAAATTAACCAAATAATCCCAAACATAACCAACATAAATAAAAAAAATCAAATAAGCAAAAACCTCACCTCACAGATAACTGAGTCTAGACTGGACTGAAGACTCACAAACAAAATAAAATAAATTAAAATAAAAAGAAACAAAAAATAAAAATATAAATAAATATAAATATAAATGTAAGGGTTCTCTCACCATCCCTACAACCAAAAAGAAATGAAAAATTAATTACCCCCGTTTAGCTCTCTCACAGCCAGGGAGAGAGAAGGAAAAAAGAATACTTTTAACACTCTCACTGCAAGATATAAAATAATAACAAATCGAAAACAATTTAAACTTTAAACAAATAAATAAGGTGTCTCTTCTCCCGAGTCCTCTCACGACCCAGGGAGAGGGTACAGTCCAAATTAAAATAATGGACACAAGGTCCTGTCACCACCTCGAATGTCCAAAGTAAAAAGTCTTCAAATTGCCAGGTCCAGAAACGGATTAATCCACGGGTTTAAAGTCAGCAAAACACAGGTCGTTCCAGAGGATATCCAAAATCCAAGTCTAGAAATCAGGAAGGTCACGATTTGAATAAGGCCCTTAACCCCCAGCCGGGCAACCACACATGAAAAAGTGGACCAATACAATACCCAAAATCAGGCCACAACAGTGGCCCAACTTGGGGGTCTAGGGGGCAGAGACCCCCAGCCAATTCTTTGACTAAAGGCTCCCAAATGCCCCCTTCAGACCACAAATCAGGTGAGGCCCAGCAGGAGGATACACCCCAAATTGATATTAAGGAAAAGTCACAGGTTTCCTTGAAAAATCTTCATAAAAATCACAGTCCCAGGAATCAACAAACAATCTAATTATTCCCCAACTTAAATTCAACGCAGAGACAAAGTACCTCAATCCAGGGGAAAAACAGCTTCCTGGAAAAAAAATCCTTGAAACCATGAACCCTCAATCTGCTCTGCATCCACCTCCGTGTCAGCCCCAGCAATGGAGCACCAGCCACAAGGATGCCCTCTCTTCTCTCTTCGTCCCAGCCAAATCCCAGCGGGACCTGAAAAAATTCAACCCAAATGGTTAAATCAACAGGTCAAGGAACTCCACACTCTGCTGCATGACCCCCAATACAGTGACAGCCAGCGGAGCCTCACACTTTAAAAACCAACCACTCAAAGTTGGTTTAATAGAATTTCTGAGGTTTCTGAGGTTTCCAGATTTAAAATCCATTACCGGACCAAAAGCACGCTCCTCCTCTTACTCCTCAAATAACGAGTGTCTTCCAGCCGATTCGGGAAATAAAACCAAATGAGTGTCCTCCAGCCAATTCAAAAAGCAAAACCAAAGTAAAACTTAAACGCTCAAACTAACTAGATAAATGAGATAAACTAAAGGAAACTAAACTAAATGTAACTCAAAACATGTTGCAGATACAACTCTGCAGCCAGTGGCACACACAGCCCAGAGGCCATCTTAGATGTCTTGTCACCTTCTTTTGCTGTTCATGCTAGTGTTTCCTCGGTTTGCAGCTTTGCCTGCCTTACTGCCTGCCCTGTTTCCCTTAGGGAAGTCTGGTATGCCTCCCTATCTTCATCCTACTGCATTCCCTTATATTTCCTGAAGGCCAGTCTTTTGGCTTGGACCTTTTCTGCTACTGTGTTTGAGAACCAAAGTGGTTTCCTTCTTCTTTTGCACTTCCTTTTCTCATTAACACGATAGGATGTTGCTTCAAGCATCGCATCTTTAATGCTTGCCCACTTTGCCTGTACCCCCTCACCTGTATTTCTTTTTGCCAGGACTAGCTTAACTCTGTTGGCCATCTTATCAAAGTCAGCTCCTCTGAAATACCATATTTTTGCCTTGGACTGGGATGATTTTGTTCTAGAGGCCAAACAGAACCATACCATGTGATGGTCACTGGCCCCCAGGTGACTTTCTACCTGGAGATCTGTGATCCCTTCCCTGTTAGTCAATACTAGATCTAGGATAGCCATTGTCTCTTGTGGGTTGTTGTAAAAGTTGTTTGAGGCCCTCCCCCTTCAGGGAATCTGCCAGTTGTCTAGTTCTGTCAGATGTCCCAGTTGGTATTGGCCAATCGGTATCTGGCTTGTTGAAGTCTCCCATTATCAGAACCTTCCCTTTAACTGTCATGTTTAGTATATCTTCTAACAGTAACGTGTCTATGTCCTCCCCCTGGTCTGGAGGCATGTACACAACCCCAGTTTGTATGGCTGTCCCATTTCCAGTTTCCAGGGTGACCCACAGTTCTTCTGACTCCTTATGTCTATTCTGAATTTCTGTAGCTTTGATATTTTCATTGACATAAAGGGCCACTCCACCCCCTCTTTTGCACCTCTGTCTCTTCTGAACAGTACATAGCCAGGTACTGAAGTCTCCCAAGTGTGGTTACTGGTTAACCATGTCTTGCTAATGGCTACTATGTCCAGTTTAGCCTCTGTCATTATTGCCTGCAGGTCTGGGATCTTGTTTCCCAGACTGTGAGCATTTGTGTACATGATTTTTCATTGGTCAGATTTCGGTGTGTTAGTTGTTGGGCGAGGTCCAGCGTTTCCCCTGTGCATCATATGGGGAGTCAGACCTTTTTCTTTACCTGGTAATGCAAATGAACTTCAAACATGTAGAACTCCTGTTTGACCACTAGCTGAGCCCCCTGACGTTTCGGATGCTGCACTCCTCTCCCCATTTGCTAGTTTAAATATTCTGCAAAGACATCAAACTTCTGCCCCAATGCACTGACTCCCTTCTTAGTCAGATGCAGTCCATCAAATTTAAAGAACTTTCGCTCCCAAAACTGTTGCCAGTTCCCTACAAATGTGTGCCCTTTTTCCTGGCACCAGCCCTTGAGCCACATGTTTAGCTCCCCTATCTCCCCTTCTGTGTCCTTCCGTCCATCTGTCCCCCTCTCCTAGACTGGCAGGATCTCAGAGAAGGAGATGCTAGACAAAATGGATGATAGTTTGTCACCCAGCCTGGTTAGGTGTTCCTTGGTCTCCACAAATGACTGGCTGGTTAGATCGTTAGTCTCTCTCTGTGTACCAGGACATCAATGTTTTCTCCTGCTTCCTGAACAATTTTAGCAATGCGGTCAGTGTCTCTCCATGCTGATGTACCTGGGAGACATCTGACCATTACCCCTGGCTGGAGATATATATCAACTCCCCGAATCATGGAGTCTCCTATGATCAGACGCTTTTTTGATTTCCTTTTTGCTTTTTTTGTTTTGGTTCCTGTTTTGGGCGTGTTTGTTGTGCTAGCTCCTGTGCTGCAGTGTTCTGCTCTGCAGTGTCCTCTGCCCCTTTGTTTGATTTTTGAGATAAATGCAGATACCTGTTTGTAGTTTTTATATGGTTTATGGAGGTGATATGTTGGAAAACACTGAGTGATGGGGCACCCAATTTTCCCTTCCTAACCACCTGCCAACCTCCCGGACCAACTACCCTCTGCAGTCGAGGTGCTTCTGTCGGATATTGGGGAGATGGCGGGCGGTTCTTATGGTATATTTCCTCTTGAATTTGCAATTTGAGGCACGCAATCTCTGCCCATGCTGCCTGCAGCTGAGCCCTTAGATCTCCAATGGCTCAACATCTATGACAGTGTCCTAAATCCTGTAAACCTGCCCTTCTGAAAAGTGTTCCACAGTACCTGCAGTTAATGATATCCATTCCTGGTAAGTTGCTGGGTTTATAACCTCATCAGAGTAATTAGAAGGAAGAAAATGAAAACAAAAGTTTGATTTTGTGTTTTGTTTGTTTGTTTTTGTATAACTTGTTATAACAAGTTAAATTACTAGTGCCCCAGTAAATGAGATCACTGTATGGATACACCTCTGATCCGCCCCTGCCTGCTTTGCTACAGGAAATGTCATGACTGTGCTACCCTATAAAAGGAGTGTAGTGTTGGTTGGTTTGGGATGGGGGTGGGTGGCTGGGCCCTTCCCCTGCTGAAAAAGAATAACCATGGACGAAAGAAACAAGGAGGTAAGAGCAGAAACAATCAGCCAGCAACAAATGCAGTAACCCTGAAAGCTTATCCTAATGATAGATAAAACTGTGAAACCTGCAAAGCACCACCTTTAATAATTTCACAGAAGATATACCCTGTAAGAAACACTTTGCTACAGAGAAAAATAAAGCAGTATCAGAAGATATACCTTGCAAAAGGCAATTTGAATCAGAAGATTACAGCAGTAATCTGTAAACACAGACCTGTAGGCACACCCTGTAATAATTCTGGGAGGAGTTCTAATGATGTGTGGAATATGATGAGATTAACATGGACTGTCTCAAAATTATAAGTTCTCAAAGTCTGTCATTTTATTTTTTTGTTGGAAATGTCATGAAAATATGTATCTGCATACAGCTCAGCCATCTATTGAGCCAGAAATCTTAAATTTGACACAATTACTTGGTGATAGGTTTACTAGAAATGTACCACATTTAGAAATGTAGCGAATTTTTAATCCACTGGTGAAGTGAACGCGAAGTGGGCACTTTTTGTTGATGGAGCACAACACGAAGTGAGCACTGTAAAGTGCTCATTTCACGTTATCATTATTACTTCGCGTTGCCATTATGCCTTAACACAAAGTAAGGTGAAGTGCCAAGTAAATAGGCAGCCCCCCACACATCACATGGCTTACAGTACTGTAAGTCACATGCTTTAGCCAGACAGGAAGGATGTGAGTCAGAAAAGCAGTTTCACTTTCTCCTTTGCATTCGTAGAGGGAGAAGGCTTTGTGAGAGAGCAGTGTAGGAGTCTGTGACAAAGTGCTTTATTGTCTTTCTAAAACAACAGTTTTTTTAAAAGCTATCTTTATTTAATTTTGTATTGTGTTTGTGATTGTTTTTTTGGTAGTTAATTTTTTTTTTTTATAAGTTTTGTTTTGTTTTGTTTTGTTTTGTTTTGTGTGTGTGTGTGTGTGTGTGTGTATGTGTGTGACTGTGTGTGAGTGTGTGTGGGAGGGATGAACGTGGACCCTGGAGAAGGCGAGTCGCCGGCCTGTGGGTGCTGTCAGAGGAGGGGAGTTCTGACATGTGGGGGCAGTTGTGTGATACTGGACCACTCCTGACTCCTGGGTGTTGCTTCCTCCCCAGTGGAAGCAACAGCAGCAGCAGCAGTGGCAGCGCCACTGGTGGCTGCTGTGCATCCACCTTCTCGGCCACTACCACATCCACTGGTAGCAGCTGTAAGGGCTCCAGCAGCACCCCTCCACCACCTCCACAACCACAGGAGGTGCCCCTGGAAACCATAGATGGTGCGAGGACTGTGTCTGTCCCCCACCCGCAGCTCACCAGTGTAGGAGATTTTTAACTCTGTGGGGGGGAGACAGCACAGTCATGGTGTGTCATCTGTGTGGTGTGCTGGTGTGCTGTGGCCCCCGGGCGACACATTGGGGACCAGTGGCCAGTGCATTCACATGTTCAACCACCACAAGGTGGAGTGGCAGGCTGCCATGGAAGGGGCCAGGTGTCCACCTGCTGGCCCTTCTATGGCAGTGGCTGACAGTGCTGCTGGAGTCGAAGTTGTGCCTCACCACAGCAGGAGGAGGGCCAGTACAGCAGCTGCACCACCACCACCACAGCCACCAACACCACCCTCTGCACCACCACCACTACCTGGATTTCCACCTGCAGTGGACCCCACCCCAGCCCCTGCAACAGAGGCCAACCTCACCCAGGTGTGGGCAGCCCTGGAGGAGAGTAATCAGAGGGTCAGTGCTTTGCAGCAGCAGGTCGACACAATACAAAAACAGCAGCAGCAAATACTGACAATGCTGCACTTGCTGCTGGACCACCACCGCATCCCACAGCCACAGTAAGGGATTGTTTTCTGCTCCCCCCACTACTGTGTTGTACTGTTTTTGTGTTTTTGCTTTGTTGTCATTTAATAATACACATTTTCCTTTCAAGGGGAATCTTTCTTGCTCCACATTGTGCAATATAGTTCTGTTAAAAATGCTTGTAATTTCATTACAGTGTGTCATGTGATGGAGGAATTCCCATTCTGAAAAGACACCCAGACTCTGCCCGCCTTCTCAGCAACGTTAGGACGTGATGCCAAGGAGAGCACGGGTGCGTGCTCCATTAATGTGAATGTCCAATTGTCAGGCAGCCTTCCAAATGTTTCTTTATGTTATAATGGTCAGTTTGTGGTGAAATGTGTGGGCATGTTTCCAGTAAGAAGGGACTTGTTAGTGGAAACATTCCCACATTTCACCACAAAATGAATCTTATAACATAACGAAACATTGGGATAGCTGCCAGACATTCACTATAGTGGAGCATGCACCTGTGCTCCCAATGGCATCATGTCCTAATGTTGCTGAGAAAGGGGGGCAGAATGTGGGCGGCTTTTCTGAAAGGGAATTCCTCCATCAAGTGACACACTGTAATGAAATTATGGGCGGTTTTCTAAGAAATATGTTGTACTCTGTGGAGCAAGAAATATTCCACTGGAAGTAAGGCCCCCATATATTAGGTTATGTGCATCACCATAATTATGTAACGTGGCGAATCTCTGTAAAGCAGCAGCACAACAATCTGTTGAGAACTCTGACCTATATTTTTTAATGCTATGTTACAACTTCCTTTACTTACATCCTGACTGGAATGATACGAGAATTTGTAGTAGTTGAGTCTGTGTACTACCTTTTTTCATGCGTGAAATAACGAATGGAGCATTCCTTTTAAGTTGGTGCTGATCCGGTCTTTGTCAGTGTTTTATTCTGCTTTTCTCCATCACATCAGTTAGTTGTTATATATCACTTCTGTTTTAAATTAACAGTTATGCAGCAGGCAGTGTTTTATGACACCACTGAACAATATTTATTGAAAAGCAGCTGCAAATAAATACAAACCTGGTCAGAACAATATTGAAAGGCGTGATCATTTTTTTTGTCATACATGAAAAAAAGTAGTCAACTAAGTAAAGCAGACAGAAACTGTGAAAAGAAGCATATCATTCAAGTCACAACTCAGAGTAACTAGTGGCTGTGGAAATGTAAATTAGCATAAAAAAGTACAGTTCAAAATTGTCACAACATTCTTGCAATGCTGCTTTAATTGATAATGTCATTATGACATCATGAGCTCACAACAATCACACAACACACAAAATGCATCCCCAGAATTAATGGCGCACTCAGTCATGTGCGCAGTGTTGGCACAGAGTCCCCAGATTTTTTCTGCAGGCCCAAAATGCATCCTCCTTGTGTGCAGAAAATTGACAAGTGGTAACATAGTGAAATGAGACTGTTTCAGCATGTACAAAGTCCCCCAAGAACTAATGGCGCACTCAGTCATACACGCAGTGGTGGAACAGAGTCCCCAGATTTTTTCTGCAGGGCCAAAATGCATCCTCCTTGTGTGCAGAAAATTGACAAATGGTAACACAGTGAAATGAGACTGTTTCAGCACATACAAAGACCCCCAGAATTAATGGCACACTCAGTCATGTGCACAGTGGTGGCATAGAGTCCCCAGATTTTTTTCTGCATGCCCAAAATGCATCCTCCTTGTGTGCAGAAAATTGACAAGTGGTAACACAGTGAAATGAGACTGTTTCAGTACATACAAAGTCCCCCAGAATTAATGGCGCACTCAGTCATGCACACAGTGGTGGCACTGAGTCCCAGATTTTTTCTGCATGCCCTAAATGCATCCTCCTTGTGTGCAGACAATTGACAAATGGTAACACAGTGAAATGGGACTGTTTCAGCACATACAAAGACATAAGAAAGGGTATCAGGAGTGAGATGAGTCTCTTTGCAGATGACTCAAAACTGGGGGCGGAGGTGGATGGGGAGGAGGGGAGAGTTGCCCTACTGGGGGACCTGGAGGCTCTAGAAAGGTGGTCTAGAAAGTGGAAGCTGAGGTTCAATGCAGGGAAATGCAAGATACTGCACCTGGGAGCCAGAAACCCAGGCCAAGAGTACACCCTGGGGGATGCTACAAGTCTTGATGGCTGAGAGGGACCTGGGGGTGGTAGTGGATGTTAAGATGAACAACTGGGGGACTTGTAGGAGGGCAGTGGCCAATGCCAACAGGATGCTGGGATGCCTCACTAGGGGATCACCTCCAGAAGGAGGAAAGTGATACTCCCTCTGTATAACTGCTTGGTGAGGCCACACCTAGAGTACTGTGTGCAGTTTTGGAGGCCACACTAAAAGAGGGACATTGAACTCCTGGAGAGGATCCAGAGGAGGGCAACCAAAATGATATGGGGCTTGGGGCACAGGACTTATGGGAAGAGGCTTGAAGAGCTAAATATGTACACATTGGAAGAGAGAGGGGACCGGGGATCATGATAGAGGTCTTCAGGTACATGAAGGGGGTAAATAGGGGAGCAGGAGTCAGGGTGCTCTGAAGGAAGGGGGCAACTAGAGGGCATGGGTAGAAGTTGAAGGGGGGAGATTCAGGGGAGAAAGGAAGAGGTGCTACTTCACTGAGAGGGTAGTGGAGCCAAGGAATGCACTGTCCGGGGGGCTGGTGGAGGCAGAGATGGTGGAGGGGTTCAAGAGGGGGTGACACAGGTACAGGGGAAGGGTTCTGGAAGCTAAGTCCAGTGCAGTGAGAATATCCGGGACTGGGAAGGGAGAAGCCAGAGAGGGCGAGAGGGGCAGCAAGGTCAGCTCCCAGGGTGGTGGCTGACCAAATAAGCAGACACAAAAGACCGATAGGCCTATTCTGCTGGCATTTTAGTATGTTAGTAAACTACCCCAGAATTAATGGCGCACTCAGTCATGCGCGCAGTGGTGGCACAGAGTCCCCTGATTTTTTCTGTAGGCCCAAAATTCATCCTCCTTGTGTACAGAAAATTGACAAGTGGTAACACAGTGAAATGAGACTGTTTCAGCACATACAAAGTCCCCCAGAATAAAATGATGACCGTGAGCATCCGGTTGCTGGTCCAATGTGTTCTGCGAGGTGATTCGAGCAAATGCAATATGATCATCTCAAGTGGATGGAAGGGTGCCCTTTGGCTGTACACTAATAGTAGCCTTGGTGAGTAGATGTATATCCTGTAGATATAAGTTTGTGTATTTTGTAGGTGAGGAGGGAGGCTGACATGGACATGCACTCATGGTATTGTTCTGTATCACACACAGATCACAGAAACTGTTGGTGTGCACATTCCAGTGCTCAATGAGAATTTTTTGCGTTGAAATTGGAAACGGATAACTCTCAAGAACATGAAGGTAAGTATTTTTTTGGGGGGGTGGGGAGAATCATATTTGCAGGTTTGTCTGTAATTTTTTCTTATTTTGTTACTTCTTCACAGATTTCATCTGCATCCTTCTGGAGTCCGGTTCTTAATGATGGTCATGGTAATCTAATGAAATGACTTCTACGTGTTGTATGTGTGCCCAATCCTGGGGTAGGGGGGGTGCCTGATGATGTTGAAGAACTTTTTTGGATAAGGCTGCTTTGACAGAACAACAAAGCATCTGGAAGTTTCCTAAAAAAACAAATGAATGACTTCTTACAACTTAATTGTTATTTGTCCCTCCCTGGTTCTCAATCTCAAGTCAAGTTACATTTCAAACCCACATCCTGTCAACTAACACAACCTGTATGCAATATTTGCTGCAGTCTTTCCAAAACAATGAAATGGATGAAATAAAATCTTCATACTTACCAGAAGGGATTTCACATGGATATTCCATAGGTTCCTCTCTGTACGGTACAGCTGCAGTACCATTCTAATTCCCACCGAGCCAAGTTTCAGCAATTGAGACTTTTTTTCTTAACCTGTGAAAAAAACAAAATAAGTATATTGTATGTGTTTTATCATTGCGGCTCTGAAAAACTACAGAAAACAAAACATACAACTAAAGGAAGTGAAGCAGCATAACAAACATGAGTACACATACTCCCTTTATGGTTTAAATATTAAGAAGCTTTGTGTCTGTGGCTGATGGATGTGGTGCTCCAGACAGACTTATGCTCAGTGGTGGCAATGGCTAACATCAGTCCTGATGGTGGTGGTCCGGGGGTCAGACAGACTCATGCTCAGTGGTGGCAGTAGCTAACATCAGTCCCGGCGGTGGTGGTCCGGGGGTCAGACAGACTCATGATGGCAGTGGTGGCAGTGGCTAACATCAGTCCCAGTGGTGGTGGTCTGGGGGTCAGACAGACTCATGGTGGCAGTGGCAAACATCAGTCCCAGTGGTGGTGGTCCAGGGGTCAGACAGACTCATCCTCAGTGGTGGCAGTGGCTAACATCAGTCCTGGTGGTGGTGTTGGTGGTCTGGGGTGGCACACCGCCTTTTAACAGCTTCAGTTAAAACCTGCCAACATTAACCACATCATCATCCTCAGAAAGAAAGCTTCCCTCACAGTCATCTATGTCTGAAGTCTGACCACTGGGAAATTCTTTCTCATATGTGTCATCATCTACATCAGTGGTGGGTCATTTCAGGCAGCCACTACCAGTGCCACCAGGATGATCCATTTCCACATCACCAAAACCACAATGACTAGGCTGGGGTACGAATACCGAGGTTGCAGTCTGTGCTGGTATGTGCTTGTGATTCATTTTAGTGAACGTTAGCAAACTAACATTTGCAGGAGACAGGTTTGTCCGACGATCTCTGACTATTGCACCTGCTGAGCTGAATACCTTCTCAACACTTACATTGGAGGGTGGGCATGTGAGGTACCTCAATGCTACTGCAGTCAGCTCTGGCCATTCACTGACCTTTCCACTCCAATATAAAAGAGGATCTTCAGTTATTGTCAGATGCCTGTTTTCAGACAAATATGACTCAACCATTCTCTGAGCCTCACCAAGTCCAGTTGTTGATGCATCATCCTGTTCTCCCCGAATTCATTTATTTCACAAATACCCACTTGGGACAAAGCCTCCCAAAGTGGGTTGCTGCCAGCCACTTTGGATGACAGACCACCAGGAACTGTTGTCTCCTTCCCCTTGCAGGATATGCTTGATAGTCCTACAGGTACACCTTCAGCTGGATTATGCTGCTGAGGTTTGCTGACCTTGGCATGTGATTTCTGTGCCCCACAAACCAAGCGCACCAGTTGACCACTGATACTTTTTTACCTGTTCAGGCCCTCCCTCCAGTACTGATGCAATTCCACGTTTGTATCGTGGGTCCAGCATTGTTGCTATTGCAAAGTTGTCACTACGCTGAATGTTCACAACGTGACGATTCTGGTCAAATAGTGTCAGCATGTGTTGCAGCAACATACTGCTACCACCATCTCCGGGCAACATCAAGGCTATGCTGTACATTCACCAATGTCTGCCTCAGCACCCGCAGCAGTGGAATTGATTGGTTAATGGAGGCAGACTCGCCACTCACTGCCTGTGTGGCATGTTCAAAAGGCCACCAAATTGTTATTACAGAGTCCATGAGGCACCACTGTTCAGTCGTCATATAGACATGGAGGCCCCAGAACTGTCACGGCTAGTGTGCATCACAAGATATTCTGAGATGGCTTTGTATTGTTCATACAACTTCTCAAGCGGTGCTGAGGCAGGCTGTTTTGTATCTGCAACTGCCACAGTTTGTCACGGGCCATTCCAGATCTTAAAAAGTGAGAGCAGATACGTCATGCAATGGTCAGCATTTCCCTTTAGATCAGGGTGCTGCAGAAACTCCTGCACCACAACATTTAAGCAGTGGGCCATGCATGGAACACAAGAAAACACACCATTTGTGATGCATTTCACCACATTTGACCCATTGTCACTTGCTATGAATCTAGCTCTCAGGGACAGAGGGTTTAGCCATTTGTCAGTTTCAGTCAGTACCACGTTCAACATGTTCTCACCAATGTGTGAACAGGTCACATTGCTCATAGTAATCATTGCATGCTGTCAAATTCCTGGAAGATTGCTACCTAGGCAATCCACCTTACTGCACTGATTATTCACACTACCAATATCACAGACAACCCCCGGCACCTGTGCCCAGTGTGCAGTTATACACAAATATGAACTCCCTGCTCTTTTGCCACTGGTCCACATATCTATACTTAAATGGATGAATGGAGAGGAGGAATGTTAAAGGGCATGTCTTACTGAGTCGGACACAGTTGTGAACAACTCGGGGACAGCATGGGTAGAAAAGTATGTTCTGGATGGGACTTTCTATTTTGAACAGGCACGTGCAGCAAACTGCCGGAACCCAGAATTCTCCAAAAAGGAGATGGGCAAAAGATCAATTGTCAGCATTTCTGCTACAGCGGGATTAAGTTCACGTGACACTGTATGATTCGGGGGTTCTTCAGCTTATGCACAAAAACACTCTGTAACGTGGGCTGACTTAAACGTTTTACATGGGCTGTGATCACAAATGGTTGTGCTCTGTCATGAATGGCATTGGCAGGGGGTGGAGTGTGGACGTTTGATGAAGACGGTTGCACAGGTGATGATGACAAACCCAGAAATGCAGTTATTTTGCCAGATTTGCCAACCTGGGTTGATGTACCACTTGCACTAGACATACTGCATTCAGCACCACCATCATCAATACAAAAACTGCTACTCTCACCAGCACTGAACAATATTTCAAAATCATTATGATCCTCCACCTCATCATGCCTGTAGTATTCTTCTGCTCTTATTACCTCAGTACTGCACACATTTAATTTACTACTGGACTTAACAGTCGTGGAAGGGGATAACATGCTTGCTATGGTTGCCGGTGACGAGGGTGAATGCCCCACTGTGGTATTAGCTGTCAGCTTGTGCTGGGTCCACAGTGCCAAGTGCCTATTCTTAAGATGCTTATGCTGTCCTCCTGTGCCCAGATGGCTCGTCTTTTTACCTCAACTCACACGCACATGGCAAACCTGACAGATTGCAACTGACTCATCATTTGCATCTTGAACAAAAAATCCCAAACAAGGGACTGTGATGCTCTGCTTTTAACATTTCCATGAGGTGGCTTTTTTAAGTCCATTATTTTAAGCACTGAATTGAGGGGGCATGTGATGATTCAGGCACTGCACACCTGGACTACAAGTGACCACCATGACTACCTATCATATTTATTACTGGGTCATCATCATCAACTAAAACTGGTAAATCACAAGTTTTTATGGGGGATTCCTGCAAACAGACTCAGACACAGCAACTTTGAATTTATTTTTCTCCGGTTCCCAGCTGGGGTCAATTACATCATCATCATATTCATCAACGTCACACACATCCACATCATCTGCTTTGATGCTAGCATGTGGGCTGCATTTTACAACAACAGCAACATCATTATCATCATCACATTCATCATCAGCATTTACACCACCATCACCTGATATTTTTTGACCACACTGTGAATCACTGCATGGAAAATGTGTGACATTAACTGCCAGTGCCACGGTGGATGGAATATCACATTGTATGCTATCGTTGACATGATTATCAGAATCCTCAGGTTTAGTCACTGGGATTTTACTGGGAAGTATGGCATCATCTACGCTGCCACTCACTTGCACTGCTTCACACTCAATATTTTTGGATAAGGTACACTGCTTGGAATTTGAACTTGATGCACCAATACTAATACTACCACCACCACCACTAACACCAGAAACACTAACACCACTGGCTGGGAAAACATCATCTCCTCCAACTATGAGTGACACTACTGATTGGGCTGTAAAAAACATTGCAGGAGAAATACCTTTCCTCACATCAGAAGCAATGCACTTCTGTGTCTGCGTACTACCACGCCCACAGACTATCTTACTGCCTGAATTGCCATGGTGAGAAACAGCTTTGCTTGCATGTCTTTTTGCAGGCATTTTGGGGGATCAACCACAATATTATAACCAAATTTAGATTTTGATACGTTCATTCTCTGATTGGGGGGACTCTGGATGTGAAGCCAAAAAAAAATTGCAACTTCAGCAACAGATAAGAGACTAGTCTGTCATGCAATGAAAACAACTTCAGTAACCAGTGTTTATGATGAGGTCACAAAAACAATCCAATCTGGTAAAAAATTCCTTTTGTCGGTGGGGGTGGGGGGAGCACTGACTGCAGATTTTTATGGCAGTACAAGCAGCAAAACAAAGAACAGATACCACGATCACAGTACAAACTCAGGCAGCTACAGTGGATAGCAGGTTCACACTGCTGCACCTGCTATTAAACTAGTCTGTGGCACAAAAAAAGGTGTATTATTTGATGTCGCGCAACACCGCACACACACTCACACACACAGAACAGTTTATCTACAGTGCTGAATGAGTAATGTGTAGCAAATTCAAAAGTTCAGTAGTATGCCACGTATTGTAATGTAAACAAGCTGAAATTATGAACTGCTGCACCAGATCCACACAACACACAAACAGCAAGAACATTTCAACAATTACTGACAATATTACTGTGTGTTCATTAACACACAGTTATATAACAAAAATATAACCAAAAAACAAAGAAATCACTATTTCTACAACTTAAATCTACCTACACCACAGATACGCCCCTCCCCCAAAGCACACTTTCACTGTCTTTCACTACACACACTCAATGTTATACTTTAACATTCAAAATCCACACAAAAACAAAAATGCTCGATGATATGAGCACAGGAGGGTTTCCTACAATCGATGAACTACTGTTTCAGCCCACCCAAAAAATGCAAAAATGCTTTTTTAACAGCTTTTAGACTGTTTCAATCACAGACAGCTCTCAGAGCACACTGTCTCCTACTCCTTCCTACACATACTACCCCAAACTGAGGCTGTGCAGACCAATATAGAGCCCATGTGACCTGAAATCCCATGAATCACTGCAAAATTCGCCTTTGGAGCTCAAAAACAAGGTGAAGTGAGGTGAAGTGCATTGCCCTCAATGCACTTCACCTTAAATTTGGTGGAGTAGTGGTCTTGGGAGGCGGACAAATGCAAAGTCATTGTTTTCAATGGACTTTGCGTTACTCATCATAATGTGAAGTACTCTGCTTCGCGTTGCGGAGCACTTCACAAATCCACCTTTGCTCCGTGAATCACTTTGTGGAGCAGCTTGAGCCCACTTCGCCCACCACTAACCATATTGCATGACATTTGGATGCATTGTCATGAAATTATATGCTCTCAAAGTTAGTCATTTTATTTTATGTAGGAAATTTTATAAGAAAGTTAATCTGCATATAACTTAGGCACCTTTGGAGCTAGGCATGTGTAAATTAGCATGAATAACCTTGTTGTATTGGTTATAGAATCTTCTAAATATGTACACAATTCAATTATAGATTTTTAGTAAGAGGGGTTCAGAACTGTACTATGTAAATATTTGCAAAATTGTGTGAAACCTCTCAAAAATAAGGATGTTTGTACCTTCTCTATCCTGCAAGCATAGGCTTAACAGTTTACATGCATATCCAATGTCAGTGTATACTGATGTCTAACACAAGTGTATACAGTTGGTTTAGCAGTTTTAAATTTACAGTAAAAAACAAAACAAAACAAAAAAGAAATATCAGTAACATTTTCTCAAATATTTATGGTAGCATATAGGTGAAGCATAGAAGATTCTCTTTGTGGAACTGAACATTCACAATGCACGTATCACTACTTTATTTGACAAGTTGGACTGAGCCTTTTGCAGTCCTGCTGTTCTTCTCTGGATAACTATTTTGTCCCCCCTTCTCCCTTAGCATAGCCAGATTGACTCATTAGAACTACTGATCCCACTAATACCCTCTTTGTTCTTTACAGTGATAAAATCCCTTAAAATAAGAGTCACCTACTCCTTTTCCTATCAATCTATCCTATTGGAATAGTCAGAATCCTTCCTTTCTGGTGCCCCAGAAATTGACTTCACCCACTACATCTTTTTGAGTACCTCTAAGTTCCAGACTTACACGTACATCAGGCTCCCTAGATCATCAATTTACTGGGTGTGATCCTCATATATTCTGCATTCAGGTTGAAATTAATGAAACTCTGTGCTCCTTTGCTCCAACTGGAAGTCTACCACTGGTGTGCTACCCAGCTCAGCTGTCCATTTCTTGGTGAAACTGTGCATCCAACTCCTGAACCTTATGACCTCCTGCACTACCTGCCTCTCATGCCCCTGTCCTTTAACTTGAATCCCCCAGATAAGGTTGAGTGAAATTAACAAATTCCAGTTTTAAGGAATGTTCATTAAATTCCACAATTTTCACAAAGACTCATGGAATTTGACTTTACATACATATGTTATTTTGAAATTTCTGGCAGTAAGCAATAAATACAATTGTCACACACAGTCTCCTTGTAAGGTATAAGAACCTGCCAAATTGTTAATGACATTGTATTCTCTAGTTTTAAAGTTTCAAGGGTTTATAAATTTGCAGTTTACATTCTTGCAAAAAATGTATTTTAACATTTTGTGAAAGTTTTACTACTTTTAATTCAGTCCCATTTAAATCTAAAAACATGAACTTTGTCAGAAATGACCATGTGGTATAAGAGTTAAAATGTCTCAAATCTGGTTTATTTGTCAATGCCAATGCTATATTACCTGACACTTCCACACTACCCTCCTGCCCGAGCACTTACATCACTACTACCTGAGCTGGCAGCCCTAACCCTTTTCTATTGGCTCTCCTCCCAAAATATTCTACTCGGGTAATTGTGACCCAGGAATGGCTCTGGCTCTCCTATATTCTTTCACTTCATTAATCAATGTAACCTGCTATTATATATCATTGCTATATATATATATATATATATATATATATATATATATATATGTATATGTTAACATGTTATGCCATAAGCTATATCTGTATTAACTGTGTATCCTACCAGTCCTGTAACTCCCAGGTCACCCTTGAAAAAGAGACCTCCGGGGCCCAGTGGGCCTACCCGGTCATCAAAATTCAATAAATAAATAAATAATTTTTGATATGTTGTTTTAAAATTAGAGGGAAATAACTGAAATTTAAATTTTGGCAACATGATTGGCAGGCTATAACTCATTCCCATTTGAAACTAGAAATCTGAATTTATGTACATATATAAATGTTGTGATAACCTGTACACCTGTGAAATTTTATAACATCTAAATGAATACTATTAGAACAGTACTAAAATAACAGAGATCCAAATTTTGGCAAAATGTGTGGCTACCTATAACTCAGCCTCCTTTGAAGCTTGAGGCTTAAAACATGGTGCACATGCCCATGTTGAATGTTTCTCTCAATCCTGAAACTGTGGAGAAATTTGAATAAGCAATTTTAAAATTAGATTGAAATGACTGAAAATTAAATTAGATTAAATGTTTGGCCATCCATATCTCTGCCCCCTTTCAAGCTATGACTCTGAATGTTATTGCACTTATGTAACCCATCACTAGAAGTCTACATATCTCACATAGTGTGACTTGGATGTGTACTTATAAAATTACAGCAAAATAACTGTCATTTAAAATTTGGCAAGATTCCATGGAATTTTCTCACAATTTCTGTGAACTTCTGCAGAATTTAACTGGTAATTATGTGGGCATTCCATGGGCAGAACTTTATGTTCCACAGAGCTCTACCTACCAGTATCTGGACTGTGTACTGGAGGGAGGGAAACAACCGCCCAACCCCTCCTGGTTGTGGGGGAATCATTGGCCAGGTGAGTTCCCTGGGGAAATGGCAGCTGATCAGGAGACATGAGGGATGGGGCAGGTAAGCCTGCCAGGACATCAAAGGAAAAAAAGCATTATAAAAAAATGATCATGATTCAGAGCATAATTAGATAAAACACCATCATTTAAATAGTACCACCCCAACCTTTTCAGACATGCTGGCATCTCAGATTATCAGTAAAGGGCATGCCAACATGCTATTTTTTCACAGACAACCCCCCCCCAATTTCCTGCACACATACATATCATCAAAACTTCAACCCTTCTCCAGTTTGACTGGTTGTGGCCCTCCCCATCTCAACCAAAACAACTGCATAAAATACATTCCCACCTCCCCTCTACAGTGGCTGAGAGGGATCAAATAAACAATATTTTAAAATGTTGCAAGAGTACGTTGTAGGTTAACCATGGCTCCATCATTGTTTTAAAAAAAAATTACCAAACTAAAAAGAAATCCTGCAGTCAGAATGAAAATGTTCTTTTTGATCACATGAAAGCACAGGACTGTCAGATTTACAGGAGTTCTGTATTAAAAAAGTGAAAGCAGCATTTACAGAAACTGCATTTCCAAAATTGTTCTTAGCTTTTATAGACTAGGTACATGTCACAAGAAAGTACATTTTATTGGGAGATAGAGGAAAAGTGGCAGGTTACAGAACTCCACCCCCCCCAATTGACACACACTCATCAGTAGAGATGGGCAACGTTGATTAAATATGCTCCGCAAATTAATCCGCAAAGTTAGCACAATCTGCAAAGTGCATATCGATCTGTGAAGTGTGGAATTTTGTGGCGAACAGTGGAATTTCACCCACAAATGGCAGAATTTCACACTTACACATTGAAAACTTCTCAATTTTGGGTGTAGTCAAAGTTGCTGAAGGCAGGGAAAACTTCACAAATCTCCAAGAATGCAAATTTTGGCCATTTTTGTGGCAACATCACCGGCAAAGTAAAACTTCACTGTAACTCTACTCATCAACAGACACAGTAGTCACACACCCATGTAAGATAGTTCACTTTTGCAATATAAAAAATAAGAACAAATGTCTCACCTTCTGAAATATTATTTTGTGAAGACAGCAAGCACAGCTTGTGTGTGTGTTGGGGGGGGTTAATATCTGAAGCACTCAAGGATTCAAGGTTCCTTTCAGACTGGGTTATGTTCACCTGATGGGCTTCTGATGCACATGTGACTTCAAAGGTGAAATCCAGAGCTCAGTTTCATATGTGCATGTAACCAGGCTGCAGTAAAGGATCACTGCTTCTGTAACCAGCTTAATTTGTTTGTACTACTTTTGAATTGTGAACAGATACACTCAAGATAAATTCTTATTATGGCTTGTGACAAACATAGTAGTTAGATTTAGGCTTAATTGTTCGAGAGTATTAATTTCTCAACTCTATTTTGGTTACTTTCTATACTAACTGGTCTCTTGCTCTCTTAAGAGCCAACACTGCATTGGATCATTGTGTGTGTTGTGAGTAGGTAGAAAAGGTTATGTCTACTTCTTTTTCCTTAATATGCTTGAGCCCTTTTCTGAGCATTTGTAACTTTTTGAATTTTTCTTCCCCCATTTATGCATGCTGCATGCTTCATTTTAAATATACAGTATCACTCAGCTGTGAGTTGAGTATGCTGATGCCTTACTAGCATGACTGTGCATGCGTGTGACCCCTGAACATGGCAGTCACACTCTGTGCTGTGCATCTGTCATAGTGGAGTGCACCTCTGGGGGCAGGGCACTCACTGCTGGAGAAAATTCACTGAGTGATGTCCTGCACCTCCTGTTAGCAGCTCCAGGATTATCCACTCCCTCCCCACCACAACACGTTGATTAAAAGGGCACGGTGGAGTCATATTAAAGCTGAGCGGTTATCTAGATGAATGAGATCTGTCTCCCTTTGGCCATGGTGTCCTTCAATGCCATCTCCTAGCACCATATTTAAGCACCCTTCTTCTTCCTTCCCCCCTTGGCACTGCCTGCATCAGGGAGGGTGCATGTGCACATCCTCAGCACAAGTGGGAAAAGTGAACATGCTAGCTGTGTGTCATTCCATTACAACACAACTGGCAGGTGCATACACAATTCCCTCAGTATCATCATGTGCAGGACACTCAGAAAACAGGTCTCACTGTGAGTGGGGGCATTCAAGGACTAATGAATGCCAGTCATTCACTACTCTAGTCCTGTGAGGTGTCATAGTCATACTGAGCCCTTGTTCCCTGACACTCTTTTTGACTCCTTTTTTGCATAAAAAGTGGTGGCTACAATCTCAAGGGGCATGAATTCAGCTTAGAGCCACCACAAGTGACGTGAATCATGTTACTACTAGTAGCCATCTTGCAAGCTTGCACCTTAGCTAGCTCTGCCTGACAATATGTAAGGGACATGGTCACTACCTGCAGCTTCCAGAAGTGACCCGACTCATATAACTTCCAGAAACCGTCATGCAAGTCCTTCACATATGCTAGTACTATGCTAGCTCCTCCAGAAGTGGCTTGAGCTGCATCACTTCCAGTGGCCATTTGGAAATGCAGTTAGTTTGTTTGCAAGAATGCAGGCCTTGCAGTCACCAGAAGTGACACAATTTGAGCCACTTTCTGTGGCCATCATCAATGCAACAAACAGTGCCATGAGCATTATACTAGGTATGCCAACTGATGGAAAGGTCAGAATATGTCAGCTCCAACCCTTATGTAGCCATTAGATGAGATTACCCTGTACTGTTCAGCCTGCATATATGTTGAATCATAACCCTAATTCATGGAGAGCAATGTGATCTGGTATGCCCTTGCTATGGCGACAAATTTACCAAGTCCGACACTACAGTGACAACAGCAACTGGTCACTGTAGTGTCAGCACAGGATCCTGGCACTGCTTACTGGGGGTCTTGCACCCCCTTCCTGAATCAACTCTGGCTTGGATTTGATTACTGCAGTTACAGAGGGGTGGAGGGGGTGAAGCCTACTGAAGAAAACACAGTTTCAAGTGGCTGCCTTTATGCTGACTGCAATTGCGGTTGTCATAAAGGTGTTGTTGTAATGTTGGTCGGCTTCGAATTTGTAGACTGACTGTCATGGATCCATGTGATCCATGTTCTCCCAAGGTTCAGTTCTAAGCATATACAGTTGAGTCAGTCATGATGCAACACAGTGACTTGGAGTAAGTGACGTCACAAAATATTGCATGATAAAATGGCTTAATTACCATTGAATTACACTGTTCCCTTTAGAATACTGCAGCATTTTGTGACATACTATACCATTACTACGTTGCATCCTGGCTGGCACCGCTGTATTACTATGTACAGTATTATAAAATGCAGGGATTCCACAGTACTCATCTTCCTTTCCCATTCTGTCTCCTTTCCACATGCACAATGGTTAAGGAGAAGAAATGATAAACATGCAGTGTGCATTTGCTCCCTTTAGAAGAGTACCCTTAATGCCCCACTTGCTCAGAAGGCCCATCAGATTTCTATGATCTGGTCTATAAAAGTAGGTATACCAGTGGCACCTCTCAGGAATCCATAACACAGTTTAACAAGGCCTCCAGTGATATGAACCTCCCACCAAGGAATGGACCAATACAGGAAATGCTCAATGCTACCTCAATTCTGTTACAAAACCAACAAGCCACCACAACACTCATACAGGGACAGCAACCGATTATAATGGCTATGATGGAGAAGCTAGCAGAACTAGCTGATCAACATAACCCTGCACCAGTGGACCACACACTGGCTCCACCTCCCCATCACTCCCACTCCACTGGACCCACATCAGGACAACAATACTCTGGACCTTGAGGAAGAATCAGATAAGGACACAGGAGAAGAGTGAGACATTGAGCACTATTCACAATTCCTGACTACTGAAATATGTTTCCTTGGTCAAGTTCCCAACATGATCTGAATCATCAAGCCTACAGTCAGATTAAATGCAACCCTTCCACCTCTACAGTCCCAACTAATGTCCTTCCTCCTACCAACAGTGAAGCCCAGTGATACATTCCCCATATGTGACTCCATCGATTAGTTGATGGTGAATGAGTGGGAGGCAGCCTAACCAGTCAATATCCTGGAAAGGTGCTAATGAGACAACATGTACCCTCTTCAAGCAGACACATTAAAACTGTGGTGTACTGCCCCAGTGGTAGACTCCCAGCTAGTTGCCCTAAGTAAAAAGACACTTCTACTTTCCTGAAGGAACTACAGGATTTAAAGACCCTGATGATTGCAAAATGGAGGACTTAGACAAGAAGAACTTTGAACTAGCAGAGCTGGGAGCAAGAGTCACATCAACAGCAATCTATGACATCAGAGCTCAGCTGGCATGCATGCAGGACATATGCAAAACATTGGCACCCAAATTGGCAGAAGCCCATCTCATTAAACAGTTTTAACAGTACACTAAATACCTGGTGGACATGGCAGTAGTTTCCTTAAAAATAAAAGTCAGGGCATCAGCAATTGCCAAGAGGGAAAGAACAGTTTGGCTCAAACTTTGGGACATAGATGACAAATCAAAGGTCATGCTACACAAGCTACCATTCAAAGGCACACAGTTGTTTGGGGAAGGCCTAGAAAAATATTTGAAGACCAAGGAGGATGTCAAATCTCCAGGAAAGGATTAAGATTCTAAATCAACTCATCTGCCATCCAGAGCTCATTTTTGGAGAAATGGGAATTTTCAGGGCAGGTGCTAAGGCTAAAGTAAAATTAGAAATGGCAACTTTCATTTATAATACCCAGTTGATAATAACAATACTTGCAGAAACCACACTACTCCTAAAAGGGGAACCTTCAACAATGCATGCAAAACATCAGCCTAAACAATGACTACAATTGTACATCTCACAATTGTACATCTCACTCCCTAGCTCACCCAGCAATTGGAGCACAACTAATGCAATTGGCTTATGAGTAGAAGAAGTCAACACAGGAAAAACTGGTGTTAGAGACTGTTAACATCACAGACAGCCTGCACAACATGGGGGAGGGGGCAGCAAGGTCCTGAGAGAGCCTTAAAGGCCAAGACCCTGGCCCACAGTACTACACATCACAGATAGCCTGCACAATGTGGGGGGCAGCAAAATCCTGAGAGAACTTTGAAGGTAATCCTTCTCCCCATTCTACTGCTGGACTTTGCAAGGGGGTGTTAGCCCATCGACACTGCACATCAACTGCCCCACTCACCCCAGCCACAATCCCACCCAAGGCCGGCTCTCCTCTTATTGCTCCCCAAGGATCACATGATTACCCATGTTTTTTTACTAAGTGCCTGTTTTCTCATTAGCAGGTTATACTGGGTGGCCACTAGAAGTCGCTACTGCATTCTACCCTGCTCCTATTTTCTCTGCTCCCAAGCTGCTCTAGCCCATCTCTGAGCTCCTCTTTCTCTCTTAACCTGCTCTATATACTTGATGGCCCCCTGCAATTTCATGCAGTACAACCAAGGTTCCCCTTGCCAGTTTTGAACCTTGTATCTTTGGCACTGCAGTCTGTGTCACGACCCCTGAGCCATCAGGGCTGTACAGCTTTTCTCACTCACTTTTCTCATATAGCTACTGTAAGCCCCCCCAGTTGCCCAATGGTCTCAGACTCTGACATGGCGACCTCTGTCTCCCGCACCTTTCTCATGTCATTGTTGTTTCTCTGTATACTCAACACAGCTAATTCAACCGCCGCACAGTGGCCAAATAAAACTGACCGGATCACCTTCCTCTACCCCAACGTGAACACCACTCCCCCCACCCACTCCCTTATTTCTCTGCATCTCATGCATCAACTGCCCATATCCCTCTATGTTCCCCACTGACCTGACCTCTTCTCACCTTTGACCCTGCTATGCCACACTGTTTCTCTCCTTCGGGACCTTCCTACTCCTTTTCACTAACCCCATTCCCCCAGACTTGGGCAGCGAGGTAGAAGACCATGCAAAGCACTTAATCTACAGTAGCAGCTCTAAGAGCATTTCTACTCCTTCTCCTACTCTCAGGGAATATACACCCCAACCCAGGCCCTACAACTTCCCCAACTGCAAAGCAGACTATCGCAGGTGAACTCTATATTGCATCCATTAACATCTGCAGCCTGTTAAAAAAACTTGACTATCTGCAGGTTTGGGTAGCCCAGCAATGACCAGACATTATTTCTGTAGTTGAAACCTGGCTAAACAATAATATCCCTGACTTGGCAGTCTCCCTCAAAGGGTACACAATATACCAGACTGATTGACTAGCTAGGCATGGAAGGGGCTGTGCCATCTATCTCCAGGACTCCTTACTAGGGCACATCCTCCCTTCTCCTGACCTGGAATGTAGGGCCCAAGCCCTGTCAATGAAAGTAATAGCCAACTCTGCAAGGGCACCTTTATTCATCTCTTCAGTATACATTCCTTCCAGGAACAAAAAGATTACCTTCTAGTCAGTCCTTGCCATCTCTCCCAACTACCAGACAAGGCTGAAATTATTGCCTTGGGCGATTTCAATGTAAGCTGGTCCTCAGACACTGCCACCTCCCCCCCCAAAAAAAAGATGCTGCAGCAGCTATTGACCTCATACAGATAGTTTCCACTCCCACCCACCACAACCCCAGAACTGGCACCTCAACCCTCCTTGACCTTGTACTTACTAACCATCCCTACAAATTCATAAAAGTAAGTGTATTACCTAATGCTCTCAGTGACCACTCCCCTGTTCTGTGCCAATAGTACTACATGGCTAGAAAACCTCCACCTAAAATTGTCCACCAGCATCATCTCAAACCTTGTAAACTGAGGCATCTCAAACAACACCTAGTTAACTGGGATTGGTCCCCTATAACTACTGCTCCAGATAGAGAGTCTACCCTGGAGTTCTTCATCCAGTCCTTTAACTCAGCCTGTGACGTTTTTGCTCCCTTAGCAGACATATCATTGAGGGCATGGACATCCCCTGGATCACTCAATCCCTACTGGACCAAATGCGTGACAGGGATATTTTCTGGCACACTGCCCTGGAATCTGGAAAGCAAGTTGATAGGCAGTGCTATCAAGCAGCCAGGAACAACTGTACCTGGAGCATCAGCAAGGCTAAAGCTGAATACTACTGGACTGCTCTCACCTCATCCTGGGGATCAGGGTGCAAATTCTGGGACAACATCAAAGAGCTTAATGGCAAAACTGTAACTGCCCCACCCTCTCAAATGTGTGCAAATGAGTGCATCTCTACTGATCCTGGACTCATTGCGAAGTCACTGAACTCCACATTCTCTGATCTCAGCATCATGCTCCCACCTAACTTTTTTGCTCCCATCCCCCTTCCTCCATTCCCTCCCATGCACCTCCTTTCTGCTTCAGAACCCTTTCTCCGCTGGATGCCATTTCTTACCTGCAAAAAGTGTTAAGCAAGTCCAGGTTTAGCTGTGATTCCCTGGACCTTAAACTACTACAATTAATGCTCAGTGAGGTACTCTACCCCCTCACAACATCCTGAATCACTCCCTCACCTTGGGTCAGTTCCCAACAAAGTGGAAAAATAGCACTCATCACACCTATCTACAAGAGTGGAGATCGTACCATTCCTGGAAATTACAGCCCCATATTAATACTCCCACCACTCTCAAAAGCCCTAGAAAAAATCATCACCACACAACTCTCTGACCACCTTACCAAGTACAACCTGCTTTGCAGTGAACAACATGACTTTCATAAAAGTCATCGTACCACCACTGCCCTATTAGAATTTATTAATGCCTTACATATGTCTCTAGATGTGGCGCACCTCACTGGAGCAGTATTTATAGACCTGTCAAAAGCTTTTGACACCGTTCACCACTTTCTGCTTCTGTCCTCCCTTACCCAACTGGGTCTCTTACAGGACACTATAGGCTGGTTCACCGATTACCTAACTGGTAGATTACAGCAAGTACGGATAACCCATACCCTGTCCTCCCCCCCCTCCCAGTCACCTCAGGAGTTCCTCAGGGGTCAATTCTGGTACCCTTTCTATTCAGTTTATTTCTCAATGCCCTACCCAGTGCCTGCTCTGGTAAACTCCTTCTCTATGCCAATGATGCAATACTCTTCAGCATCCAGCTGGACCCCCCCCCCAAACAGGCCCTCCAAAAATCTTTCAATGAAGCTGAGTCTTGGATCTTTAACCACAGGCTTATCCTAAACTATAAAAAAAAAATCAGTGTGGTTTACCCATGCCCAGAATAAACACAGTGGCTACACCCTGCGTGTACTTAACTCTGACCATGAAACCCTGGAGCAGGTCAGCTCCTTCAAATACCTAGGGGTCACCTTGGACTCAGGACTCACCTACCACGTACACGTCCAGCTCCTAAGTACAGCAGTCAACATACACATTGGCCTACTGCACCACTACAAACACTGTCTCCCCCCCCCAGATGGCTTGCAACTAGCAGGCTCCTCATCCATCTTATCACTAATCGACTAAGGAATACTGATCTATGGTGTTGCAGACAATACTGCTGTCCACAGGATCAGGATGTCCCTGAACAGGGCCTGTCATCTGGCCTCTGGCTGTGACTGACTGACCCACACCTGCACCCTCTATACCCAGACCAATTGGCTTAACTTTGACGGGAGACTGAAATACCAGACCTACCTACTGGTGAAAAAAATCTCTGCTGACCTTGCCCCCCTTGGTCTCACATCACTTCTTCCACCTACCCAAACCAGCAAGCACAATCATAGCTCTGAGAATTCCCCCTTCCATGTCCCACTCTGCAAGACAACATTGGGACAAAGAACCTTTCGATACAGGGTACCTCTCTGGTGGAACATACTCCCCAAAACCTTACTGTTGGACCCCAAACTTAGCCATTTCAAATCCTGTCTTTGGGATCATATCTGGCAGAAAGCTGCCTGTGACTGTTACTGATCCTCCCCATTTCTCAGTAAGGTCCCTGACAAAGGACTTCTGCATACATGCTAGTCCTGTGCTATTTAAGAGCAGTATGTCTATACTAGAAACATAGGCCCTGCTTTGTCCTACTGTAGCCTATGTCCATGCTGCTCTGTTCTTGTTACCAGTTTTGTATTGTAATTTCAGTGTATGCCTGCAAAATTGCTTTGCTTGCCTCTAGTTGCTATGTTGCCTCCTTATGCTTAGTTTTGACCCAACTATTTCAGTCTCTTTTAACTCTGTATGTATCTCTGTGTTCACTCTGATGTTTAGCCTTTGTAAAAAAGTCTCTGACTCAAAGGGTTTAATTTCAATATCTTCAATAAATAAATAAATACACAAAGGCAATGCAACAGAGCTGGTAGAGAAGCCTATAAGAGACTGATAAAGTCTCCTATCTCAAAATTAAGAGTACAAGTGTAACAAGTGAAACAAATTCTGCATGGTGTAATCGAAAACAGCCATCACAGAGGTGCCACAAGAAGACAGATGCAAAAGAGTATATTCAGTATTCTTTATGGTGCCCAGAAAGACAGGTATCCTATGACTAATGATAGAATAACAATTCATAAATTGTTTCATTTTGCTCAAGACATTCAAAATGGAGACCATCAGATCCATACTGATAGCAATCCATCTGGGAGAGTACTTAACCTCAATAGACATGAAGGACATATACTTTCACATGCTAAGCAAACCATTGCATCACAAATACCACCAGTTTCACATACTGATACAGCATTACCAATATCAGGCACTCCCATTTCAGACTACTTAGGTACTTAGGCTTAAATGAGGTAGATGTGCACCATTAGGTGCTTCTAGTCTACCTCTCCCATCCAGGACACCTCCCATGTGTCCATATGAGCATCCAATCTTTTTTTGAAGCATTCAATATTTGGAGCATTGATAACATGTTCTGGTAACTGGTTCTAATATTTCACAACTCTTTGTGTAAAAAACGTTCCTCTCTTGTTAGTCTTGTATGGTCTGGCTATAAATTGTTTGGGGTGGTTTCTTGTATTATGCATTTTAACATTTTTGTCAAATAGTAATTCTACCAATAGGTATTCATTATTACTGATATTGTACATCAATATTAAATCTCTTCTTATTTGTCTTCTTTCCAAACTATGCAGCCCAGCACTAGCCAGTCTGGATTTATAGACTATTTGTTCGAGTCCATGAATAATTTTGGTAAATTTTTTTGTATCTTTTATACCTTTTCAATTTGCCAAATTTCTCCCTTCTGGTCTGGTGACCAAAGTTCTGAACAGTAATCCAAGTAAGGCCTTGCCAATGATCTGTACAATTGAATGATTACACTACTGTGACTAGTGTTGTGTGAAATTGAGAAATTTTGTCACATGAAATATTTTGCAAAATTTGTACATTTCATGAAATATTTTGCAGGCAAGAAATGTGAAAATTTGTCTGAAAATTGTGACATTTCACCTGAAAATGGTGAAATTCCATCACACAATGTGAAATATCATAATTTGTGGGTGAAGTTTCACAATTTGCAGGTGAAATTTTGCAATTTTCTGGTGACATTTTGCAATTTTGGGGTGAAATTTCACAATTTGCTGGTGAAAATTTGCATTTTGCACCTGCAAAATATTTTGTGAAATGCACAAATTTTGCAAAATATTTCACATGGCAAAATTACTGATTTTGCAGCAATTTCAACGGTGAAATTTTATTTCTCAACATCTCTAACTGTGACAGCTTTTAAGGTTTTTCCTAATGTAGCCCAGGATTTGTGTAGCTTTTGTTACTGCCTTGGTGTCACAAAAGTATCAATAGTGCTGGCAGTCAAAATGAGAGAATTAGGAATACAGGTCATATCTTAACTCAATGAGTGGCTCATCAGAATCAGATCCCCATCACAGTCAATCCAAGAAACACAAACAGTGTTACAGTGCCTGGAACATCACAGATGGATGGTGAACAAACAGAAGAGAAGTCTTAAGCCCACTCAAGTTATAGAGCACCTGGGAACACTAATATGCACTGGAGCAGGACTAGTGAGTGAACAATATGATTCTGCAGGTGAACAAACTAGAGAGGAACAAACAACCAACTCTAGAACAGATCTCATAAGTCCTCAGCTCTGTTACATCCTGCATAGACCTAGTTTTATGGGCAGATGGAACATGAGACCCATATTTCTTCTAGCCATTTAACAAAGGGCATAACTAGGCCATGAACTCTCAGCCACAGTAACTGTACCCACTCATGTCTGAACATCACTACAATGGTGGACAAACAAATTTATTCTGATCAAGGGGGTAGCTCTGGACATTTAGCACAACGTATTCAACAACACCAATGCCAGTCTCAGAGAGGGAGGAGAAACTATAGGATCTATGACAGTGCAGGGAAATGGTAAGACAGAGACAAAACTACCCATCAATGTGCTAGAAATGAGGGCATTATACCAGGTCCTTATCCACTTCAGCACCATAATCAAGGGCAAGAACATCCTAGTGTGCTCCAACAACAGAGCCACAGTTATGCACATAGCATAGAAAAGAGGACCCAGAAGCAAAGCAATGCAAAAAGAGGCCACAGAAGTACTAACCTGGGTGAAGAAACATCTGGCCCACATCACTACAATTCACCTAGTGTGGAAGATCAACACAACTGCAGATAGGTTCAGCAAAGAACAGATACATCCTGGAACATGGTAGCTTCAGCCAAAAATTTTATTGACAATAAACAGAAGGTGGACCCAGTTCAAACACAGCTCATTTCCACCAGCAAGTCCACAGAAGTCCCAAAATTTCTAACCAAGGTTCAGGACAATCAGGCAATGGGAGTGGATGAACTATCACTGCACTGGTGATTTGATGTGGCATACACCTTTCCACCTTTCCCGGCAATCCCACAAGTCCTGTGGAAAATCTGTCAGTCCAGAGTGAGGGTGATTCTGATATCATACTGGCCATACAGAACATGGTTCACCACTGTGGCACTGGACCACCCATGGAACCTACCTGATCATCCGGACATTTTGCAGCAAGGATCAATAATGCACCCCAGTCCACAAAACCTCAAAATGATGGCCTGGCTCCTGAAAGGAAAAGACTGTTGAGGGTCCGATACCACCCCTCAGTAATAGACACTATGGTCCTACCCAGGACAGGCTCAACCACAAGTACATATATGAGGCAGTGATCCATTTTTACTAAGTGTTGTACACGCAACTCAGTAATGCCAGAGCATGCATCCATTGTAAAAATCCTACTCTTTCTGCTGGAGGGTCTGGACAATGAACTCTCTCATTCCTTACTAAGGGTTCACCTGGTATCTATTGGGGCAGACCACAGACAGCTAGAGAATGCAACACCAGAGACCCATCCTAACATACTATGGTTTCTGAAAGCTGCCTCCAACATACACCAGAAAGCAAGACAAATCATTGTCCAGTGGGACCTTAACTTGCAGTTAAAACTTTAAGTATTTTTCAGTTTACATATGCAGCATGTTGCTGAGAAAACAGGTGCATTTTTTATGAACATTTCATACAGCACTGCTGACTGCTAAAAACATGGAAACAGAGTATACAATGAGCATTTATTTACAAAGTGCACTTTTATCACATTATATGTCAGTAGTGAACCAACTTGTCTAATAGTTCCAACTAACAAAACAGTAACTCTTAGGTGTACAATGGCATCACATAGCAAAGGCTGTCATAAGAGTCTCTATACATAAGGGGATGATGAACTTGTTCTTTACTTAAAGTGGGACTGGGGGAGATATTGACAGAAACAGCCACTATGGGACAATGGGTATGTGTCTAGTGACCAGAGGAAATGGTGCATAGGTGTTATGTTACTGCCTCTGAAAGAAAATTGAGGAGGAGACTCCAGATATTAAGGTAGTCATAGGATTGTGAGATTGCCAAGTGACTAAGTCATTCATTGTGGGCTAAAGAACCCACTTCATGCTTCCAAAGGATTGCCGAAGGGGAATCTACTGTCCTGCATCTCTGTCATATCAGGTGATTAGCCACCTCAGCAAGTACAGCTAACCACTTCTGCTGGAAAGGGCACAGAGGGGAAGGGGTAGGTACTATCCCTATAATAAATTGCTGTGGGAAGAAGGGTATTAGTGTCCTGAGGACCTTTTAAAAGGCAACATAGATTCCCTTCCAGAAGTCCTTCGGAGCCAGACAGGACAACAAGATGTGCAGCAGGGAGTGCTCTGATACCTGGCACCTCCAGCAATGGGTCATAGGTAGGGCCCCTTATTTTTTGCAGAACCTGGGGTGCTCTGTATCAGTAGTGGAAACTCTTGTTTTGTATTAGACAACTTCTGTAATCCCTACAGGCAGTATGAGCTGTAATCCAATTTACTAGTCATCTAGGAAGATGGGCTCTAAACAGTCCCATTACCAATGGCACTTAGCTGACAAGCTCTGGTCTAGCTGGGCCTCCCTAATGGACTTGTGTATGGCTCCTTCTCTGCCTCTTGGCAATTTGAGCCATGTTAGTGGGGAATGGTGTTAGGCATGGGGTGTTTAGGGGAGGCTCATCTGATTGCTGTGGAGCACTTCTCATTTGCTGAAGTTTCAAGTGTTCCCGTAGTGTTATTCCACGTGTCTGAGAAAGAATTCCAAAGGACTGAATATGTCTGGTGCATGGGACTATGAGGTTTTTACCCAGGAGAAACCCAGCATTTTCAGTACTCCCACTTAATTGTTTTATTTTAAATACTGATAATTGGGATGCCCCACATAGGCATTATGTTCAATAGCAGTTAGGTCTGTTTTAGCGAGCTTGCTCAGGGTTCTCCAGCCTTGCTAAGATAAGACAATGTTGACATGCAGAGGTTCTTTGCATGGTTGTGGGATACAGAGATATGTACTCTATAGCAACCACCCCCAGTAGTCATTGGTCCATCCTTACCCATAAAGGACAGCACTCTGTGATGTCATCAAACCACCAGAGAGTTTGTGCACCCAGAAAAGATAAGTAGTAATGCTGAATCCATGGTAAACCCCAACTCCCTAGATGCATGAGCCCTTAGCTTACCTCTCCTATAATGTGGTGGTTTCTCTTCCCAGAGAAATGACCCAAATAACATCAGTTTCCAAAAACCATTGGTCAGAAATAAGAAGGAGAGGGGGTGACTGAATACGAACATATGAAGGTGCCACCAGAACAGACCTACTGGTCTATCAAAGTCTGCTCGATTGTGCAGCTAGCCCCCTACCAGGTAGCTGCCCCTCCCCATCCCCCATGTCCTTCCTTTGTTGACCTCCTCACCCACCCTTACCAACCTCTGTAATCTGTCCCATGCATTCTTAAAGCCAACCACTTTTCTGCTTGATTAACCCTCTCCTGCAGTGCATTCCACTTTGCAACCACTCTGTCTGTGAAGTAATGTCTCTGCATCTCCCTTCTGAGTCTCCCTCCTTCTGTTCTTAGACCATGCTCCCTAGTTTCCCTACCATTCCTTAGTTTCAATACTCCCTCCCCCCCTTGTTGATAACCTTCAGGTACTTGAAGATTTTGATCATGTCTCCCCTCTCCCTCCTCTCCTCCAGTGCATACATATTCAGCTCCCTTAGCCTCATCTTATAGTCCATTCCCTCCATCCCCTGAATCATCCTTGTTGACCTCTGCTGTACACTCTCTAGCAGCTTGACATCCCATCTCAGGTACAGCCTCCAGAACTTCACACAGTACTCCAAGTGCAGCCTGACCAGCACCCTATAGAGGGGTAAGATCATCTTCCTGTGCCTGGACGTGAATCCCCATGCTATGCACCCTAGCATCTTGTTTGCCTTCACCACCACTCTCCTGCATTGGGCAGTATTGTTCATGCTCACTGTTATCAAAACTCCCAGGTCCTTTTCCTCCTCAGTGCTCCCCAGGTTGATACCCCTTAGTCAGTAGTCCCTCCTTAGGTTTGTAGCCCAAAATGCCACACCTTGCATTCTTTCACATTGAACCCCGGCTGCCACTTCTCTGACCATTCCTCCAGCTTGGTCAAGACCCTCTGTAGTTGCATCCATCTCCCCTCATTGCTACCTCCATTTTGGTGTTGACAGTGAACAGGCTAATCCTGCTCACTACCCCCTCCACAATGTCCAAGACGAATAGCCCAAACAGTGCCTGGCCCAGCACCGAGCCCTGTGGTACCCTGCTAATCACAGATCTAGGCTCCGTGACTTACCCCACCACCACCACCCTTTGTAGCCTACCCTGTAGTGAGTTTGATATCCAACATGCCATCTTCATCCCCACTCCCACCCCAGACAACTTCACCCCTAGTCGCCCATGGAGCACTGAACTGAAAGGTCTTACTGAAATCCAAGTACAGCACATCCACAGCAGGGACCCCATCCACCTCCCCTAGTCACCGAGTCTTAGTACTGTATAAGACTGGCTTGGCAGGATCTCCTCGAAGTGAACCCATGCTGCCTCCCATCCTGTAGATCATTGCCCTCCAGAAATGCCACCAGCCTTTCTTTTAATATCGTCTCCATGCGCTTCACCACTATGGACTTCAGACTGACTGGCCTATGGTTTTCTAGATCATCCCTTGGTTCGCTTTTGTATAACAGAACCAAGTGGGCCATCCTCCAGGCCTGCGGCACCTCCCCTGTTTCCAGGGAGGTGCTAAACAGGGTCCGCTAGTGGTTCCACTAGAACCTCTGCCATTTCCCACAGCACACTGGGGTGGATACCATCTGACCCCTGTGCTTTGTTCACCTTCAGCGCCCTCAGCCCCTCCAAAACTCTGCTACCTTCTATCCTGCCATCTGTTACATCATGCCCCCCATCCCCCCTTCTTCCCAACCAGTGTGGTAAAGGACTCCCCTCCTCTCTTGTAAACACTGAGCAAAAGTACTCATTCAGTGCTTCCACTTGTTCCCCCCTTTACCATCCATTCCTCCCCAATTTTTATCCTAACTATACTGTCCTTGCACTTCCTTTTCTCCTTGATGTACCTAAAAAAAAGTATTTCTCCCCTCCTTTTATTCCCTGCAGTAGTCAGAGTTCCCTAGTAGCTTTCGCACCCCTTACCCTCTTAGTCACCTCCTTAGACAATTTGGTGTACTCTTCCCTGTTCTCCTTCTTCCCTGTCCTTCTGAACTTCAAGTATGCTGCTCTTTTTGCCCTCACCCCCTCTATTACCTCACTGTTCAGCCAGCATGACCTCTTTATCTTACTCTTCTTACTCTGTAGCCTGGTGCACATTTCTGTTACCTCCATGATTCCTTGTTTAATTATTTCCTATTTCTACGCTGTCTCCATCCCCTGTTTTATTCCTTGAAGTCTCCCCTTCAGCAATTCCCTCATTCTCACGAAGTCAGCCTTCATGAAGTCTAACACCTTGGTTGCTGATCCCTCCAGTTCCCTGCTTGTTGTGATATTGAACCACACTGTTTGATGATCGCTGTCGGCCAATGGATCCTCCACTCTTATGTCCCTCACTGCCTCACTGTTAGATAGTACCAGTCTACTGGGTTCAGCAACCAGCTGTGTCAGAAACCTCTCCTGAAAAGCATCTAGGAGGACCCTCTCCCTAGTGCTGGAGGTGACCAGTATGGTCTGATCCACCCCCTGCAGGTTGAAATCCCCTAATATGACCACCTTCCCCCTCCTACATACTTTACTGATTTGATCCACCTGTTCCCTGTCCCTATCCACTGTCTGGTATGGCAACCTATACACCACTCCAAACCTCAACTTCCTTCCCCTGGAGTCCAGGAACTATAACCACATTGCCTCCGTTCCCCTCTCTTCCCTTTCAGCCCTTGTACATTTAATCCCCTCCCTCACATAGACAGCCACCCCCCTCTTCCCCATGGTCCTTTCTGTACAGTCTGAAATCTGGGATTGTAAGATCCTAGTCCTGGAGCTCTGTGGCCCCACATTTCTATGATGGCCACAATGTCCTCCCTCCCTACAGCCAAGAGAGCCTGTAGCTCCACTGCCTTGTTGCCAAGGCTTCTTGTATTCACAGAGACCACCCTCCACCCTGCCGCCCTCTCTTCTTTTCCAGATCCCCTTCCCCACCTTGCCCCTTCTGTACTAAATTCCCTAGTACTTAGAATAGGTACAAGAGCTTTGCGAATGTAAAAACTGTCAGTACCTCAATTTTCCCCATTAGTAAGAGTGTTAGTACTCTCCAGCAGTCACACTCAGAATACAAATTCTATAATAGAGTGGCCAGGTTGGCCCTGGGAATAGAAGGAATGTATGTAGTAACCTTTACCCCTAGATATATAATGCCCTCCACTGCCCATTTCAGACCTATTTGTCCGAAGGGGAAAGATGAATAATTTTTATGAAGAGAGCAGGACCTAAGTTTTGCATTTATTCACTATGAGTCCTGAGAATTCTGACAAAGTCTGAAGCATATCAGTTTCAGGACAGGTCATTAGTACCAACAGGTCATCAGCGTACATCAGTGTGGAGTACTGTAGCTCTCTGATCCTGCCGAGATGCCTTGCAAGTCTGGATGAGAGCAGTTGATCATGTCAAGAGGTTCATTTTCCAGTAGGAAAAGGAGAGGGGATATCTATGCCTAATACCTTTTTGTTGGGGGAAGGGGCAAAAAGGAGTCCGTTAGTGAGGTCCTGGCAACCAATGCCAAGTACAGAACCTTTAGCCGCTGTATGAAATGATGCCCACAACCAAAGTGGGACAACGCTTTTTATAGAAAGTCTGAAGTGACTGAATTAAATGCCTTTTTGAAGTCAATGGATACTTCCCCTGCTGGTATTTCACATGACTGTACGGCCGAGATTAATGTCATGAGTGACCGTAAATGGTCAGATCCTGGTCATCTCTTGACAAAACCTGCCTGTGCTGGGTGCACCAACTTGTGTAGGCATAGTTTGAGTCAAGTTGCCAGGACTTTAACCAGTTCCTTACAGTTAGTTCTCAGACCAATGACAACTGAACCATTCAAAACTCTTACTTCAGTAGACTTGAAATGGCTGAATCTAAAGACAGTTTTCATGGTAGTGATAGACTTAGCCAGAAGAAAGTGCAAACTCCATGCACTATCCTGCAAGGAACCATTTTTGGTATTCCACAATGACAGAGTAACTCTAAGGACCATACCACCATTTCCCCCTTAAATAGCAACTGACTTCCACATGAGTCAAACTATTAAACTACCAGCTGCATAGCCTGCATACGCCTGGCATCAAAAGAGTCATAGCAATACACATCATCAGAATGCAAGACTTCAGGAAGTTGGACAGACTGTTAGTCATTTTGCATGACTGCAAGAAAGGCTCAGTGTATAATAGTAGCAAGGTTGAAGTTAACCATATAGTAGGCTTACAAGGCAAGCTCTAAACCTCCACCAGCAGACCTGAAGGCCCACTCCATGATGGCAGTGGCCACCTCTTATGTAGAAGGAAACATGGCCACAGCAGGTGAGATATGTGTGGACTCAAAATGATCCTCAATAAATACCTACATGAGACACTATAAACAAGATGTCTCCCATGAATCAAAGACTAACTTTGGATGATCTGTACTACAGACTACAATTTCCACTTCTCTCAAACACAGCCTGTCTCCCCACCCAGTTATTAACATGTACTGCTTTTTATTACACTGTCTGAAAGGATCCTTAAGCTGTTGCTGTTTTTGCACTCACCATTTTTTACTTGCCAAAATCACATGGAAACATTCCCTCCCCATAGTGGCAGTCATTGGGCTGGACCAGTTCCTCTGAAAGGCTACTTGTGGTGCTCTTTAAGTGAGCCTAGGTTGGGGTGTTGCAGGGTCTGCAGGCTGCCCAGAGCCATCATGGAGCATGGCTTTGTTTTCTCTTTTTTCCTCATTCCACCCAGGGACACTGGCTAATCAGTGTGTTCACACAGGGTGTGTACGTCAGTCCAATGAATCAGCTGTCCCCAACCCCAGTACTGCTCTAAGACCTGTACTGCCAGCAGTGAACACTCAGGTGGTGGTCATGCAGTGACAGTACTCCCCTCCCTCCCTTGAGGAGGGGAGCATTGTGTGAGAGGCTAAATCCTCCTCCCCCAGTCAGCCCTCCAACAACCCAGGCTAGTTCCCGCATCAGGTCATCAGCGTTGTGAGTGGTAGCGCTACCACTGTACTGGTGGGCCAGCTGGAGGGGTAAGTCTTTGATTACTTATTTAATTAATATTGGTGTTACAATGTATATATAATGTCTTACTTACCAGAGGGTCTCAATGCAAAAAATATAGTGCATTTAAAAAAAAATCTGGATAAGGATTAGAAACTAATTATCACATGATAGTGAGATGTAATGATTAATTCATAATTTGGAGCTGAAATCTTATGTTATATGTCAAAATGAATTATACAAAAAAAATCATAATATCACACTATAGTGGGCACAAATAATATTGAATATACCAAATGTATGCAATACTAAGTATTTACTATATGAATGCATACATTTTTTTTTCGGTTTTTAAAAACATCATACATAAACTAATATATCATAGGGAAAAAAATATAAACTTACTCATATTCAAAAACTATTGTCAGTGAAATATATTTGTGTGTTGTTTCCAATTCCCTAACTTTTATATTATAACAAGATAAAACTATGTATAAAGTCTCTCTCTTCAATATAATAGGACCACAACTCATGAATAAGTTCTATAAGGGAAACATGGAGTATGGAAGTGGCCAAAGAAAAAAAGAAAAGGTATAATATACACTGATTGAAGAGGTGTCCTATCGTTTTGTACACTGGGATTGGCTGTAGGACAATCATTTTCACTGTATATATTGCATAAAGAAAATTCCTTATGGGGACCTAGGTCAGCTTGGTGCAGTGTTGGATGTGGTTCAGTGTATGCCTAGAGAGGAACTGACCCTATCACCAGATGTTCAGAAATCAGTGACAGTATAACTAAATTCTCCAAGGATGTGTGACAGTACATTATGCTCATCTGTGACCTAAAAGGATAAATGCTTGCATGAGAGACTGATGGTCCAGAAAGGGATCCTTTCAGTGCCTACCACTACAGGCGCCAAGAGGATGATTGTTACTATAATGAATGAGTCTGACAGAGACAGAGACATCACCATATACTTACTCACATCTAACAAGCATGTGTGTTATTCCTACTCTGGGGCAAAAATAAAACCCTGACAAACTGTAGATCCACAAATGTTTCACTTTGGAGACTTTTCTGTGCTAAGTACTGCAGAAGGAGATTGAGTTACAAGATGACCTGTAAGTCAAAAGTGTTTATCTGATTAGGTCTCTTATCCCCTTTACCTGAACAGAAGAGACATACACAGTGTTTTGGAAGAAATGGCCACAGTCATGAGTTTACTATAAACAACTATAACAAGTAATAGTGTTACATGCACAGATCGTTAGTGTCAGCAAGCCTCTTTTTAAGTGGGCCTCATCTTCCCTGGTCTGCCTACTTCTCCAAAGTGGACCTGACAAAACAGACCTGCCATCCTTTAAAAAGGAAGGGATCCCCCCCCAGAAGGACTACAACCTCTGAGGTCTGAGGGGTGGCTCCAGAGCCATGTGTCATGCACACCTCCCCCATCAGAGAAAGTAACACACACAGGACAAAACCCAAGGATGGTGTTTCCTCACTGCCCACTTGGGCTCACCATCATAAGGGTCCCTCACCTCCTTCCAGACTCGAGAGGAACCAATCTGTATCAGTGGTTGGTTCCTCTTGTTACCCATTTTGTACTCAATCTATGAGACTACCGTGCTACTAAAGGATGATTATAGTCATTCCCCAAAAGAAAGCCATACTAACAGCTCTCCAAATCGCTCTGTATATCTTCTATAAATCTATCCTTCAAACCCAAGGAATCCTTCACTTAAGTTTAACAACAGCAATCATTCCCTGGAATGAGTAGCCACAGAGCTTTTAGAAGTTATGGAATTTGAAACTAAATTCAAACTCTTCTGTCTGTCCAAGCTTACCCCTGCACTCTGACATCAGATTTATTTCTCTGCCTAAGAGAGCAGTTATCACTGAAGTGTTCTGTTCATTTCTGCCCAGTCTATGGTTTAAATTTCCTTCCTTTTATAGTATTTCAGTATTTTATTATTCAATACTTTACATTATTTATGCTGTTATTTGTATTATTTTTGTTATCATACTGTTTTTCTCTGGTTCCTAGTCAGTTCCAAGAAACCAGAGAAGGGCATTTTTTTTTGTTTTTTGTTTTTTGTATGGTTTCCTCTCTAAGGGAGCAGCTAATTTAAAGATTTAGAACCTAAAAAGTAATTGTTTGTTCACAAGCGCTTAATTATTTTACATTGTTTTAGTCTCAATTATACATTTTGGGGAACTGAGATAATATTTTTCTAGAAACATAGAATTTGATGGCAGATAAGGACCACTTGGCCCACCCAGTCTGCTCATTTCCCTACCTATTGGATAAGTTGCAGATCCTTGTTAACCAACAGCCTACTTCCTCCTACCCCCACAAGAATTGCTTTATGTCTGTCCCATGCATTCTTGAATTCCCCCACTGTTTTTGACCCCACGATCTCCTCAGGAAGGCTGTACCATGCACTACCCTCTCTGTAAAAACAAACTTCCTTACATTGCCCCTGAGCCGTCCCCCTTCTATCTTCAAATTGTGCCTTCTTATTCTTGCACATCTCTTTTTCTGAAAGATGCTACCCTCTTGGACTTTATTGATTCCCTTGAGGAACTTAAATGTTTCTATCATGTCCCCCCCTCCCTCCTTTCCTCAAGGGTATACATATTAAGCTCGTTTAGTCTCTTTTCATTGGGCTTCTGGTGCCAACCCTGCACCATTTTAGTTGCCCTCCTCTGGACTGCCTCCATCCTGTTTCTGTCCTTGCAGAGATGAGGTCTCTAGAACTGCATGTAGTATTCTAGATGGAGTCTCACCAACTGTCTGTAAAGAGGGATAACAACTTCTTGTTTTCCACCAGTGATGCCTCTCCCTATGCATCCCTGTATCCCCCTAGCCCTCCTTACTGCCTTCTCACATTGCTTGCCTACCTTTAAGTCATCTGATATGACTACCCCCAGGTCCCTTGCCATTTTTGTTGTTGTTAGTTCCTCCCCCCACATTGTGTACTCTTCGCCTGGGTTCTTGTTTTGCCAGGTGCATTACTTTGCACTTCTTTGCATTGAATCTAAGCTACCATACTTTTGACCATTCCTCCAACCTTGCCAAGTCTCTTCTCATCCTTTCCACCCCCTCTTGTGTATCAACCCTGTTGCAGATCTTTGTGTCGTCTGCAAAGAGGCATAATTTCCCTTCCAGTCCCACTACAATGTCACATATAAAGACATTAAAGAGGACAGGTCCCAGTACTGAACCCTGTGGTACCCCACTAGTAACTTCCCTTTCTTCAGAGTGGACTGCATTTACTATTACTCTCTGCATCCTGTTGTCCAGCCAATGTTTTACCCAGTGTACAACCCTGGGACCCACTCCAAGTTGGCTTGCTTGTTTATTAATCTTTTGTGTGGGACTGTGTCAAATGCCTTGTTAAAGTCTTTGTAGGCCATGTCCGCAGCCCCTCCCTGGTCTACTACTTTGGTCACCCAGTCAAAGAAATCAATTAGATTCGTCTGACATGACCTTCCTGCTATGAATCCATGCTGCCTTGGGTCCTGTGTCCCACTGATCTCTAGTAACTCAACAGTTCTTTCCTTCAGAAGTGATTCCATCATCTTCCCTACCACTGAGGTCAAACTAACAGGTTCTATAGTTCCCTGCTTCTGTCTTCCTCCATAGGCTTGCTAGCTTTTCGTATTGGAACATCTTTTTTTTTTATTTTTTTTATTTTAGCTTTTTGGTCCCTGTCACCTCCTTCCACCAACTGGTGACTGGAACGCATATGTATTTTTTGCAGATTTTCTCCCCTGACCCCCCCCCCAGGCCCCAGCACATGGCTGTGCAAGCATGTGAAGGCATGCTTTGCATCCCGTGGCACTAGCTCATCCCCTTCCATCTCCCAATTTTTGCTGCCCCCACTCCACCTACGCTACCGGCTGGACCTCCACCAGGTGGGAGCGGAACTATAAGGGGGTGTCAACCCACCCTCAGGAGAGGAAAGCTGCTGGCTGGCATGCTCAGTCCTGCTCTGCCCTCCCCCCATGCCGGCATCTTGATGACCTGAGGTCATTCCCGAACCCGGGTTGCCAGTGTAGCGCGAGGTAAGGTATCCAGCGCTTCAACCCTCTCTGCCACCAGGCCAGATCATAGGAACCTCTTTTGAGGTAATTTTCATTGTGGTTACTTTTTAGAATGAACCCAACCATATTTATTGTTTTAAAAGCCCTTTTTATGTTTATTGAGTGTATTGCATTTTACAGTTCATGTTTCTGGGAACTGGAAATGCTTTTCAGAGGGTGTTCAGTGATTAGCATGACTGACAGACCTAAAAAGAAGACTGGACCTACAGGCTTCAAAAACTGTAATTTGTTTTCAGCTCTTGGCAAAGGTAGACTACCAAAAACTGTGTTTAAGGTGCCTGGGTTCAGATCACAACTTCTCCAGTTGTGATCTCTATAAATCTTTTGCCCTAAAACACAAAAGAAAAGGGGAAAAACATTATAAATCCTTATGGCTTTTCAGTGTGCCTCAATGTCATCAAGTAATTCAGGTAATGATCCAGCTCTTCAGAATAAGCAGCAGTCCCTGTCAAAGGGGATAGAAAAGTCAGATTAAGATGCAAAAAATGGTTCAGAACTCAGGATGTCCAAAAGGGGGAACCATGAATCCCCACCCCAAAAGGAATAAAAGTGACTCTGAGCAGATATTGGAGATAGTGCCTGCTAAAAAACACAAAAATATTTCACTGTCTCTCCTCCTGAAGAAGGAAAGGAGCAACCTGTGGACACAAAACTAATGCCCTCACTAAAGGACATGAAAAATCCTTGGCAATTTCTCCAGGCATTCCAAGCAATGGGGGAACATCACAGTTATGCTTGCCCCCCCCCCAACTCTGGTTCCATTTCCAAAGCCTATGGAGGAGGACATTGAAATGTACAATGATTATGATGAGGAATAACCCTTAGAACTGGACAGTTCTCCTGAGCAGGAATTTGGCTCTCCTCCTAGGCCTTCAGAGGACTATAGCTCATATTCTACCTTTGTAAGGCATATGGTAAATACCCTTACCATCTCCTCCCATGTGACTATTACCACAGGTCCTACTTGCTCTCTGTTCCATTCACCCACCCCTTCCTTTGTCCCCCATCCATGATCAGTGGAGGGAAGACTGGCTCACTACTTCCAGGAATGGATAAAAATCACCACAGACTAGTAGGTCCTGGAAGTACTGAATCAAGGTTTGTCCCTGCAGTTCAAAACATTTCCAAAACTGCAGAACCCAAAGGTTTTATTCAGGATGCTTCTCGGCCCATAAGAAAAATGGGAATTGTCAACCCTTTTTAGACCTGAGATACCTGAATGAACATTTAAAGAAAGAAAAATTCAGGATGGTATACTGGGCTCAGTGATTCCATCTCTGCAAATCGGAGACTGGTTAGGGTCACTAAATCTGAAAGACACCTACTTTCACATACTAGTTAGGCCAGCTCACAGAAAATACTTCAGATTCAGGTCAGGGAACCACCAGTACCAGTTCACAGCCTTTCCTTTGGCCTCACCTCAGCTCCAAGAGTATTCATGAAGTGTCTAGCTGTGTTGAAGGTACTTTTGAAAAGAAAAGGGGTGGTGGTGTTTCCCCTACCTGGATGACTGGCTGACTTCAGGAAAAACACAGAAGGAAACAAACTCCTCTATAATGCTGACACAAAGCACTTTGGAAGATGTGGACTTCCTCATAAACCTTCAAAAGTCACAAACAGAATCAGTTCAAGTCCTGGACTTTATCAGTGCAAAGTGGGATACTCTACAGGGGAAAGCATTCAAGGGCCCTTTCTCTTACACTGCCACCTCTTTCCCATCCTGGTTCTTTTATGTTTGTATGCTGATTTTCCCTTTGCAGTTCCCTCAGTCTGGGGCTTTGTCACGGCCTGTATGTTGGATCTTCTTCAGGTAGTCTCTTTGAAAATGGTGCTGGTTAGCTAGTTTCTCTGACTCTGACTCTGACTCACTTGCAGTGCTAAGGGAACTGCAATGGGGGCTACTTGCGCCCTCTAAATCATAAATATTAATGTTGGGGAGTAGGAAAATAAATATGTACTCAACTGTGCCAATAACACATTTTTCCACAATATCATTGTTTGGCGACGTTTTATTGACAATATTTTTTTTAATATGGAAAGAGGATACTAACGAATTATGTGATTTTATGAATTTTATGCAAGAAACAAATTTTAATCTTAGATTTGCCTGTAAGGAAGACAAAGAGAGAATTAATTACCTGGGTGTGACGATTATTATAAAGAAGCAGACAAAAGTGCTACTACTGACATTTTTAGGAAAGAGATAGATGGGAATATTATACTGCTAGTGAATAGTTGTCTCCCATGGCATGTTATTAAAAATATCCCTAAAGGCCAAGAATAAACTATGGTACTGTGGAACATTATGAGAAGGGGCAGAAGATCTTAGCAACCATTTACTGGAATGAGGCTATAGGGAAGGGAACATTGTGACAAGGAGAGAGTTTGCACTTCAACAGGAAAGGGAGAGCCTATTGGATTAAAACGAGGTGATTTTAGTAATACTAGGTTTAACTTTGTGATGTGATTTTTGGCACAAGCTGGGGAGTTTGAAAAAATCATTAAGAAACAATTGGGGGTGGTTGGGAAGTGATTCAGGCTTGAAAGAGCTTGGGATGAATCCTCCAAGAATGGCATTTAGAAAAGTCCCAACTCTGGGAGATAAATTGGTACTGTACACAACAATTTTTTAGATAAAAGTAATAATACTTGGCTTAACCGCCAGGCAGTAGGGTGCCACCCTTGCAAAAGATGCTCTTTATGTAAATACATCAATAAGGATAAGGACTTTCATAATGTTTTAACAGAGAAAAGGTATGAAGTTTGACAACTAATAACCTATGATACTGAAGGTGTGATCTACTTGGCTGAATGTGAATGTGGAGTATTTTATGTGGGAAGACTAAAAGAAATTTAAAGATGTGAGTTAGTGACCATGTAAGAGCAATAGGGAAGGGTGATATTACATATGCTACAGCAGTTCATATGGTCAGGATGTGTAATCAGGAAGGACATGGCTTCAAATTCAAAGGAATTCATAAAGTAAACCTGAAACTGAGAGGTAGAAATTTTAATGACCTGCTGCTAAAAAGAAATGCATTCTGGATTGTAAATCTCGATGCCACAAAAAAAAGGTGTCTGAATTCCAGATTTGATTTGAAGCCATTCCTTAAAAAGAAATGAGGTATATGTTTCTAGACACCCACTATTTACATTATCATACTGTACTCCCCCAACCACATAACCTTTATCCTTCACCTCTCACTTCCCTAATTAATCTCCTCCTTTTATATATTTATTATATATTTTTTCATATATGTTTTCACATTGCTTTTTGCTTTCCTATTTAGTATCCCCACATTTAATATAAGCATTTCGTATGCTGAGTCACCTAGAGCATTAGAGAAATCTTATCATTTAAATATCAGTGTCTAACTCGTCTCTGCTTCCCTCTCCCTTTTTATGTTGCTTGCACGCATGTGCAAGAAACATAGTGCCATCATCGGAGATTTCGGAGGTGTGTCACCTCCTCCTCCAATTCAGGCAGTGTCCTGGCAGTAGCGGCCTATTAAACTCAATGCATTTTGGAGCTGTCTATGACACGCTCCAAAATGCAGTAACACTACAATTGAAAGGGAATACGCTTGAGTGAGCAGCGGTGGCTGCTCAAAGCGCTGGCTCCCCGCAGGCATCCGAGCCCCACACACTGTATAGCCAACGGGGTGCTCAATCCCGTCGGCTGAGCTGCGTCGTCTTCCCCCTCCAGTAGTTGGTGCCACGCTGAGGAGCCCACCCCAGAGTGGCAATCAGTCTTGCCGGCCGGGGTGCCCAATCCCCGTCGGCTGAATTTCCCAAAGTTCTTGTGCCACGCTGAGCCCACCCCAGCATGGCAAGCAATCCCACAATGTCTTTTTGTTTTTTACCTGTAAGACAAAAAGCGGTCGTCTCCCGACCCCTCCCACAACCCGCACCCACCCACTGCGCACCCAGCCTCCCCACACCCCCTCACCCCATACTTACCTCCGGACTCCGGCGCGACGATCTTCGGTGGACCGGGAACACGTCTGCACTCTTCAAAGCCGACCGCGAACTGAGGAAATGCCGGTAAGCTGTATAATGGGCTAGATAGGGGGTTTCAACTTTATTGCATATCTCAGGCATTTTTGGGAATTTTTGCACCAAATTTTCAACATGGGGTTTTTGGGACCCCTTCTCATGAATGATGTCACTGTCATGGCGTTATTCTGGCCCGAAGGGTGATTTCGCGCAGTGACTGTGAAATCACCCTTTGGGCCTGAATACCGTCATGACAGTGACGTCATTCATGAGAAGGGGGCCCAAAACCCCCATGTTGAAAATTTGGTACCAAAATTCCAACTCGACTGTTCTGATGTGCGTGCGCGCAGTTCCTGCGCAGGCTCGTAAGTTCATGAAATTTCAATATTTTCACTCCAGATTTTCAACATTGTCATTTTATCACACCTTCTTATGAGTAGTACAGCTGTCATTTTTCACATCTCACCCAAAATGTGTTTCCGCCCATGTAGCACAGAATGGCGCAGTCGGTGTGTGAAATCAATGTACGGGACAAATTAAGAAAATTACAGTGACACTGTTCATGAGCAGAGGTCTTAAAATGGCTATGTTGAAAATTTGGTGAAAAAATTCCTAAAAATGACTGTTTTACCAGTGTGCGTTGCGCAGTTCCTACGCATGCTCGTAGGTTTGCGAATTTTCAATATTTCCACTCCAGATTTTCAACATTGCCATTTTTCCACACCTTATGAGCAGTACAGCTGTCATTTTCACATCTCGCCCCAAATGTTTCCTTTACGCATGAAGTACAATGGCGCAGTCGGTGTGCAAACTCAATGTATGGGACACATTAACAAAATCACAGTGACACTGTTCATGACCAGAGGTCTTAAAATGGCTATGTTGAAAATTTGGTGAAAAAAATCCTAAAAATGACTGTTTTACGAGCGTGCATTGCGCAGTTCCTACGCACTCTCGTAAGTTCGCAAATTTTCAATATTTACACTCCAATGACTTCCAAATACCTAAACAGCACATAGAAGCAAGCAACATTCAGCAAGCAACATTCAGCATTGACAAATGCTTTTTTATGTATTGCTTGTTTGTACATATGTAAATATATTGTTCTTGTTTCACTGCTGCTAGTGTGCTCGGAATCCAAAGGAAGTTTTAATTTACAGTATATGTTTAAAATGTTTATTTAAAAAAAAACACCTTTTATCCAATGAAATTTAATTTTATCTGTTGCCAAGTCATTGTGAAGTCACATGATGCTTGTATTTAACTGTTGTTTCAGTCATTCATGCCTTAGCCTTTGATAATGGATGAATTGCTATCCAAAACGTGGCAGGTGGACACTGACTGTTGTATTTTTTTTATTCTTATGCTACAATAAATGTTTTTAATTTTATGAAGACTGGTGCCATTGTATTTGAGGAGCTGTGTGCCTAACATAGGTACACACATGGTGTCTGAATTCCATCTGAATAAGTCCATTACCCTTCCAGTCTTTTTCACAGGAAAATCCAACTCAGGGGAGCAAAACCTCCACAGTCTAGATATGAAAAGGGCACTCAGTTACTACTTGGACCACACAAAAGCTATCAGATCCTCTAGAACTCAACTGTTTGTCAACTGTGATGAAGTGAGGAAAGGGAAACTAGCATCCAAGAGAACCATCTCTTGCTGGATAGCCCCCTGCATTCAGTTCTGTTATGACAAAGCTGGTAAACTGCCATATATCACCCTCAGGGCACAATATAAGTTGTACGTTTGCCTCTGTGGCAGCATAAAGGGGTATACCCCTGCAGGAAATCTGTAAAGCAGCTACTTGGAAAACAGTAAACAGTCTTACAAAGCACTACCATTTAGTCATACAGTCCAGAAGAGATGCCAGTTTTGGCATTGCTGTCTTGCAGACCAATTTCCTTAAAAAGGTTCTGTACCCAACCTCCCAAAGTACTACTATGGAATCTGCAATTGTTAAACTTAAGCGATGAATTTCTGGGGTTTGAAGAAAAAAATACCATAAGAATGCTGTTTCTTCCAAAGGGATCCTTCACTAAATTTAACAGTCCCTAATCCCTGCCCGCCCTTCCAGAACCTACTAAAAGGTTCAGACAAGAATCAATTACTTTCTACTTGCTTGAGCATTACTTGTACAGTGCCTTTGCAATTGTTGCCAAGTGGTCTTATTTATTTATTTTTTTAATAAAACATAAGCTTGTTCTGCCTTGTTTAAGTATTTTTAAAATCCTGGTAAAATAAAAAAATGGTAGCTATTTAGCTAGTTTCAGTGGTTACAACTCCCCCTAGCCTTAGAAAGAAATCTGACATTAGAGTGCAGGGGTGAGCACCATCACAGAGAGGAGAGTTTGAATTTAGTTCCAAGTTCCATAATTTTCATAAATTCTAGAAGCTCCTTGGCTGCTTATTTTAGGGAATGACTGTTGTTGTTAAACATAATGAGGGACCCCTTAGAAGAAACAACATTACTAATGATGAGAAATTGTTTCATATCTACCATAGACAGATGTACCCTGTGGCACATCAAGTCTTCCTAATCATTGAGCTGTGTGACACCTCACCCTGGACTCTCAGCTCTGGCATGAATCTCTACATTGCACAATTCATCCCAGGACAAGTTTATTTTATAGTATTTATGCAGGGGGCAAATTGTCCAGGGATGAATTGTGCAGGGTGCCAATTCATAATGGAGCTAAGAGTGTGGGATGAGTTGTGTGGTGACATAACCGGTATGACTTCTCATGTAGCCAAAGTACTCAGCCCCTTGCACACAGATGAGGCAATGTGATCACAATCTCATCATGTAAGACTATCTTCCCACCTATCCACCCCATAAAGGAGCACATCAGCTACCCTGCACATCTTCTCAGTTGCTTCCAGATCCCTCACATGCCATCACTTCTGGCATTGCACTATGTGCGGCCAAACTAGTAGCACACCCAGCCAGCATTACCACTAAAAACAGAGGCCATTCTTCATTAGGCAAATCACACTTGGTGATTTTTCTGGCACTACAGCATTACCACCCAAATGGATGAGCAGTACCCCATGAGGGCCTTGCCATTGCGCCTCTGCCATAACCTGTGGCAAAAAAGTCTTTCCACCTGCTTCCTTTGTGACCCATCCATTGCACCCGCTGCTTTTGTGGGTCCAAGAAGAGATTAACACCTCCCAGCATCTGCTATACCCTTCTGGCTGCCCGATGTATGAATGAGTTCCCACACATCCATGTTTGCCTTGGATGAGGTCTGCTAACTGTTGATAAATAGAAAGAAAATTACAGTAGGTGAGGGTGTACATACCCCTCAAAGGTCTGTGACCTCCATCATCCCAATGCCTTTATCTGGGTGTCTGCCAACTCTACTGCCCTTGCATTCATGACTGTCCAAATTGGGAAGGAGCATGTATTAAAGTTCAAACCTTTCATGGCCCTGCCAAGGACATATCTGAACTTAAATACTGTCAAGGGTGTTCTGTTTCCTCGATGAAAGAATGCCCCCCATCCAGTTCTCTGGGCTATGAATTTCTGTTTTTCTTCCCTTATGTCCCATGTTCTCCCCAATGGTGCCAGCAGGCTGCACCAACACCCAAATGCTAAAGTGTTCATTTCACTCTTATGGATACACAAAAACACCCCTTCTATCATCAATGCCACTTGTGAAAAGGCCAAAACCATCTCTGTCTCAGTTGTTTTGCTAAGCTGCATCAACTCAGATACCCTAAAGACATCACAGAAAGCCACCTGAAAGACTGTCCTAAATAGTATTATGTCTGATCTAGTTGAGTATACCTTCTTTAACCTATTACAAACATTACCTTCTCCAACCTGTCCCAAACCTGCTCCAGCAGGCAAGAGCTAATTGGCCAATGGTGATTAATCTGCTTTCATGACCCTTTCACCCATCTTTCTATCAGCTTTAAAAGTTGAAATGCTCTCTTGTTGTCCTTGAACCCAGACCCATTGGAAAACTATGCTATCCCTACCAGGTGTTTTCCTATCACTCCCAGTGTGACCCCTTCCTGGGTCTTCTACAGATCATACCTGCATATGTGCTCCAATGATATAGGCCATTTGTTCTCCCACCACTGTCTTTCCCTGACATTCAGGAAGTCTTCCATCCCACTTTTGTATGCAGCCCTTGGGCTAGAGCTGATGCATTCCTGATCAACTCCCAGTCTTCTGGATCACCAGTTTCCAGATGAAAGCTGGGACTGCTCTGAGGTGCCCCTCTGCTATGGGCAACAGCTCCCGGAACCTCTACCACTGTACGAACATATGAACATACAAAATTTGCCAGCAGATAAAGGCCTAGAGGTCTATCAAGTCTGCTTGAATGTGCAGCTAGCACCCCTTATTCTGCAGCTGCCCCTCCCTGTACATGAGAACGAGCATCAAAGAATGTTATCTACTCCAGGCACATGGAAAATCTTAAAATGGATGTTTAACATTATTCATTTTAAAATGAAAACTCTCATCAAATCTCCCATTGGTCCATTTGACACCAGCTGCCATTGATGGTGTGTACCAAACCCGTGTTATCTGACCTGAAAATCAACTTTTTCTCCCAAAACTGGTCACCCCACATCCAGAGTGCCAGCACAATTGAAAAGAATTCCAGCAAGGTAACATTCTTTGTCAAATCAGTATCCCACCAACTGGATGGCCACTGCTCAGGGCACCACACACCACAGTAATACAGCCCTAAGCCAAAGCCCCTTGATGCATCTATGTAAAGATCCATTTCTTGGCTGGTGGTCACAGCTGGACAGATTAACTTACTTTTATAATAATGCAAAATAAGCCTTTCATACTCTCAAATTCTCATTCATACCCTCTGTCTCCCAGATTCTATGATATGGTTTGTGGCAGCCTGCCCCTACTTTTGCCATTCTGCACAGACAAACTGTTCCCATTGGGATTATCTTTCATGCAGACTTGAAGTGTCCAAACAAGTGTTGCAACTCTCATAGCATATATTTTCATACCTCCAACACCTTGACCAAGAAATCCTGCAAGGCCTGTACCTTGTCATCTAGCAATTGAAAGACTGTGGCCTTAGTATCAATCTCTATTTCTAAAGAGAACAGCACCATGAATGTGCCCTTCATCTTAGCCTTTGCCATTGGAACCCCAGTGTATACATACACTTCCTGAAAATTGTTCAGTAAGTGTCAACATTTTCCCATGTCTGCCTTTCCTTTAAACAATAAGTCATCCAAGTAATGAACCACTTCCATTCATGCTGACTTGGGTGTTACCTCCCACAAATGTACTAAAAAGCTTGACCACCATGCACTCTACTGTACACCCCTAGGGCATCCACCTGTTTACATAGCACTGCCCCTCAAATTTTATTCTCAGTAAATCCCTCTCCCCTTCTTGCACTGACAACAGCCACAAAGCCAACTCAATGTCTGCCTTTGCCAGAAATGCCCATTTTCCTGCCACCCTCACCACTTCTGTTGCCCTATCAAATAATGCATATTACACTGCTGTAAAACATGGGTCAATATAGCCATTGACAGAATCCCCTTCTGGGTACAAGAGGTGGCTTATTAACATGAACCTCCCTAGGACTTTCTTGGAAAACCAGCCTAATTAGTCATACATGCAGTAATGGTGAGGTCGGAGATAAAAAGGGGCCACTAATCCTCCCTGCTCACAGCTCCTTGGCTAACTTCTCAGCCTAGCCAGTCTCTGGCAGATTTTAGATTCTCAGCCTCATAACACCGACGAGGGTCCCCATTTGGGATATGAAAGTGTGTTCAAAACCCTTCAGTTAGCGTACGAGCAGCCACTTAGTCTGGTTAATGGAACAGCATTGGTCTAATTTTTGATCCACCATTGTTGCCATTGGGAGGCTGATTCTTCCACTTTCAAATTGGCTGAGGTGCTCCACCACCTAGCTTACACTGTGTGAATGGGTGAAGCCACTTGCAGGCCATGCATTTGTGCTTGAACCTGTACGACTACATTTTATTCATGCTTTGGTTATAGCTGTAGCAAAACCTGGTTCCTGCTTCACCATGGGCTATCTTCTGGTAAGAGGCCCTCCTGACTGGGAAACAACTGTCTGTGTGCTGCACCCTACCATGTTCTATGGCCTGCAGCAGTGTCATATCCAGTAGCCCCCAATGTCTGGTTGGATCTGCCTGTTTCTGTTAATGGAACTCCATGTCATACTCCAGCCACCAGTATCCTAGCTTATTCACATGCATGGCCATGATGACCCTGCTGTAATAAATCCACAGTCCATGAGCATTCTCCAGGACCACCTGTAGGACTGTACCTGCAAATATGACAAATGCTGCAAAACAATTCTCTCATGTGTAGCAGATTTGCACCTATCATCTGACCTGTACCCCGTCAGCCTTGTCTTTTTTTTGCTTATCCTCCTTGGGCTCCCTGGGTCAGTAAAGAAGTGAAAATATGTCTATGTACCCACCAAAAAAAATAATCTGCAACCTCACTTTCACAACACAACATTTTTCCCAAGGCTTATGAAGCCATCAGTGGGGAAAATAATCCCTGCATGGGAGCCCACCAAGTGACCCCTGGCTCCCATTACTGTCACCCCACCCCCATTGACTGAGGGCACCTGTCCCACCAGGGAAGAATGAGAGACTGTGATGGGAGCAACCAACTGGATCTGTTCCTCTAGTTCTGAAGTTCCACCCCCATCGGGGGGGTAAGGATACCAATGGCTGTGGCAGGGAACCTCCTCCACCTCAGAAATTCTTTGTTCGGCATGCAAGGAGCCTGTCAAGTCTTTATTCCAATGCCAAATGCCTTTCAGTCAGCTCCTTTCCCTGCGCTGATGAAACAGTTCCCATACTGGAAGCCCCATTGATGTTGCAAGGCTATGCGGCTGTGAAGGGGCTAACATTCCTGAATGACACTCCTGATACCAGCCATCTCCAGAACACTTACCTCCTGCCCTGTAGGGAGGGCCATTGTGGGAAGAATTGGTACTACAGTGCTAACTGGTCCCCTGCTGTGGAAGGTTGGTCGGGCATTACACTTACCAGCAATGTCCTTGCAGGATCCCTCCAAAGAGTCACTGCTGCTGCTTATGGAGTTGCTTCCACCTCTACTGGTCTTTTTTTGCCTCCACTTCTGCACAAGGGTGTCCCCCTTCCAATGTCCTTTCCAGCAGCACCATCATCTACTCTGGATTCCATTTCCAAAAAATGGTATCTACCTTTATCTGTGTTGGCTGGCGCTGCCAATTCCCTTCATTACCAAAGGGCCAGCATCACCTTCCTAGCCATCATCCTCTTGGTCTCCAGTTTTTTGGCCACTGGCTGTGGTGCCACTGCCATCTTCTTCTTCTCTTGTACCTTGTCCATCTTGGGTGAAGTGCAAAATTTAAATTTGATAGCAAAGTCATGGGATGATCCCATCTATAAGAGAATGTGTAACATATGGCAGAGATAATAGTTTCATTGTTCAAGCTTATTATACCAAAACTATGTTACACATTAGTTTTCTTCAAAAATAATGAACCAGTACAGACATCACTTTTTATAGAGTTAAGAACAGCTGTGTATTATTTTATTTTCTTTAGCAAATTTTAACAAACTTATTTGGAATGTACTGTAAATAAGAGCTCTAAGGTTTGTGTCTGATTACCTACATTCTCTAGCCACTGTAATTGAGCTGATATTCCCAAATTCCAAGAAGTAACAGAGAGCTTTATGAGCTTTAAAAAGATTTACCGTAATACACATCAATATCAAAGATGTTTTACCCTTAAGATATAAGCATCAATTTTAAAGATTTAATATATACAATAAAGTTCAATAAGTAGTAAAATATAGTCAGCATAAGGTAATAAACAGTATTCAGAAAGTTCTTATCACTTTTAAAAATGCAAAACATTTTCTGTATATTTGAGATTTTATGAAGAAAATAAAGTGTATAACTCTTGTTGATCAAAAGCAGGAGTTTCCAATAGGATATTGTGCAGCCAATATTTTCTTTCATTATTAAACATTAGACATGTAAAAATTAGGTGCTCAAGATCATCCTGCACACCCATACACAGTTATGGTAAGGAGAATGAACCCCATCACATTTTTGTTTAAAAAATAGTTAATTGGAGGAATATAGTTCAAGTCTAAAATGGGTAAAAAAAATCATTTTGTCCTTCTTGGCAGAAGACTCCAGGAGAAAGGACTGCTGTGTGACTGAACTTCTCTGCTGGGACTAAATTAGAAGAACTTTTGTATTTAGACCTTTAATTTAGGGTAAAAAAACTAACATACAAAACAAAACAAAAAAAAGTGTGTGTTTGGGTTAACTGAACTGAATGGGTAACTGAAAAGTCATCTAGGTGTAAATCTCAGGTGACTGAAAGGACTTAACTGTTGTGAGGTTTAAATTACTTGTAGAAAGATCTGGTAAGTAGGGTGAGTGGCTTAGCTAGAAGGAAGCTACATTTAAAGACTGCCTTAGAAAGATTCTGCTAATAGCTTGGCAGAAGACTCCAGGAGACAGGACTGCTGTGTGACTGAACTTCTCTACTGGGACTATATTGCCCCCCCCCACCCAAAGCTAGTTCTATTTTTATAGGCACAGGATTTGACTGACAACAGGAACTTCCTGTTTAGGGGCAGGAAGTGAGTGATCACAGAACCACCAAAGACCCACCATCCTAGAAGGGCAAGAGTAGCTCTCCAGCCCCCTCTAGCTGCTGGAGGTCTGCCTCTGAACAAGTAAGCGGTCTACTAGAAATATAGGATATTCTTGTCTCAGAACAGGACAATCAGGAGCTTAAAGGGCACACAGACAGAAAGTAAGAAGAGAGAAAAAAAACAGAGGAAAGAGTAAGGATTTGCAAACAGTTAAGGGGCCAGAAATAAGACATGATTGGCGTGGTGCAGTGCAGTGGCTGTGGAGCAGCCATCTTCCGAGGAGATGTTCTGGAGGATGCGGTGTTGTCCCATCTGCAGGCACCTCTCTGGGCTGAGGAGGAGGTTGCTCATCTCCAGGCTGAGTTGGCCAGGATTTGTGGGACCTCCTCTTCCATCCAGGGACCACCAGTGCCACTGCCGTTGCCTCAGAGGTTGCCAAGAAGAGGGTGGTTGGACCACAGTGGGCTCAGGGAGGTGAGGGGTGGTGGAACAGAGGCACATCCTCAGTTGTGCACTCTCTGCAATTCCTATGCCATTCTGGCAAAGTGTGTTCCTCTGGGAGGCACCTACCGTGGAGACCAAGGAGGATGCTGGGACCTCCACAAGGAGACCCACAGAAGGGTGGCAGGGGACCCTGCAGGGGAAGGAAACAACTCCTGGTGGGGGACTCCATTGTTAGGAAGGTAGAACTGGGCAAGGAAGGGGAGAGGGAGGTAAGGTGCCTGCCTGGCGCCATGGCTTGGAGGGACAGGGAGCGAATCCTCAGGATTGCTGGAGCAGCTGCACAGGGAAGGGAGCTGGATGTCATTGTCCACTTAGGGACAAATGACCTGGTTAAGAAAGGGATTAGAGAAGTGCAGGAAGAGTTTGTGGAATTGGGGAGGGGCCTTAGCCAAGTAACGGTAACCTTCTCAGAGGTACTACCATCTATGGCATATGAGAGGCTAGGATGTTCCATACCATGGAATTCAATCAGTGGTTGAAAAACTGGTGTGGAGCTCAGGGATTTGGCTTCATTGGGGACTGGGGGTCCACCTGGAGTGATGCAAGCCTATACTGGCATGATGGGCTGCATCTGTCTGGGAGGGGAACCAGGATCCTAGGTGATAGGTTTAAATGCTTCATTGGCAAGCTTTTAAACTAGCCAAGGGGGGAGGCATTGGAAAGGAGTAGGAAAATCCTAGCCCCCCCCAAACAATCACGGTAGTAAGTGTGGCAAACACCAACATGGAGGTGTCGATAGGGAGAAGGGCAGGGGTAAATGGAGAAAGTGACAAAGGCAAGAAGGACAGGGATGGGGCAAAAGGGGGTAAGGCCATCAGGAAATGGAGGGTAATGAGTACCAATGCTCATAGTCTGGGCAACAAGCTCCCTGAGCTGGTGGCCTTAATGGAAGAGGGATGCCTGGATATCGTAGCAGTCACAGAAACATGGTACACAGAGAACCATGACTGGGATGTTAACATACCAGGGTACACAACCTACAGGAGAGACAGGCAGGGAGAAGAGGGGGAGGAGTAGCTCTCTATGTAAAGGAAGGGATAAAAGCAACTGAACAAAAGAGTAAACAGGGAGGAGAGGAGGCACTGGGTCACCTTGGAGACTGGAAAGGGCACCACAATCCGCACAGGGGTTGTGTACAGACCCCCATGTCAGGGGGAAGGAATGGACAAGGATATCATGAAAGGCATTCTTAGAATGGCAGAGAAAGGGGAGATACTGTTGATGGGAGACCTGAATATGCCAGATGTTAACTGGAGCACATTTGCTGCAGCGACATCCAAGAGCCGGGCCATTCTTGATGCCCTACAAGTGGCAGGCATTAGACAGCTAGTTTTGGAACCCACTCGTGAGGGAGCAATCTTAGACCTCATACTCTCAAACGGGGGCAGTGAGAGGATCTCAGATCTAGAAGTGGGTTGCCATCTGGGGACAAGTGACCATCAAACAGTGTGGTTCACGTTAAACTCAGCTACAGAGTCAAGCCATACAAAGTGAGGGTACTGGACTTTAGGAGGGCTGACTTTGGCAAGATGGGAGAGTGCCCTCAGAAAAGCACTAGTAAACAGGCTAGAAGGAGGTGTGGAGCAACAATGGGAATTATCAAAACTGCCATCACAGGGCAACAAGCCTTTGTGTGAAGCAAATAAACAAATCAAAGCGAAAAAAAAGCCACTATGGTTCTCAAGAGAGTGGCTGTGAAAGTCAAGAAGAAAAGATAGCATTCCAGAAGTATATAGGAAACACAGAAGGAGCAGGACAGAGAGCTGTACCAGTTAAGGCAGAAAGAAGCAGGGAGGAAGTCAGAATAGCAAAGGCCCAAACTGAGGAAAAGATAGCCAACTCAGTTAAGAAGGGGATAAAACCTTTATAGGTACATCAGCAGTGTAGAAAGACAAAGGAGGATAGTGAGGCTGAATAGAATATAAGCGATTGGGTGGGCAGAGAGGGACAGTGAAAAAGCAGGAATACTGAGCGAATATTTCTGCTCAGTATTCACAAAAGAGGAGGAAGTGCCTAATCCAATTAACAGAAGCACTCTTGATAGGGGGTGATCCCAGTCCTTTCACAGAAGAAAGGGTTCTGCAAGAACTCCTAAAACTGAAGGTGGACAAAGCAATGGGTCCTGATGGAATTCACCCCAGAATTCTAAAAGAATTAAGGAAGGAACTAGTGAAACCACTGGCTACTCTTTTTAATAAATCATGGGAGGATGGTGTGGTACCTGAGGACTGGAGGAAGGCGGATGTGATTCCCCTTCACAAAAGTGGGACCAAGACAGAGGCAGAAACTACAGACCTGTCAGTCTGACCTCTGTGGTAGGGAAAGTGATGGAGTCACTTCTGAAGGAAAGAATAGTTGAGTACCTAGAGGTCAGTGGAGCACAGGATCCAAGGCAGCATGGGTTCACAGCGGGAAGGTCATGTCAGGCGAATCTAATAGATTTCTTTGACTGGGTGACCAAAGTTGTAGACCAGGAGGGGCTGTGGACATGGCCTACCTAGACTTTAGCAAGGCATTTGACACAGTCCCACACAAAGATTATTAGTCAAATTAACCAGCCTGGGAGTGGGTCCCAGGGTGGAAGCCTGAGTAAAACATTGGCTGGACAACGGACACAGAAGGTAATTGTAAATGGAGTCCACCTCTGAAGAAAGGAGTTACTAGTGGGGTACCTTAGGAGTTCAGTATTGGTCCAGTCCTTTTAATGTCTTCATCAGGGCATTGCAGAGGGACTGGAAGGAAAAGTATGCCTTTTGCAGATGACACAAAGATCTGCAACAGGGTTGATACACAAGGCGTGGAAAGGATGAAAAGGGACTTGGCAAGGTTGGAGGAATGGTCAGACGTATGGCAGCTAGGATTCAATGCAAAAGTGCAAAATAATGCACCTGGGAAACAAGAACCCAGGGAAGAATACACCAAGGTGGGGAGGTAGTAACAACAAAACAGGAAAGGGACCTGGGGTAATCATATCAGATGACCTTAAGGTTAGCAAGCAATGTGAGAAGGCAGTAGGGAGGGCAGGGTATACTGGGATGTATAGGGAGAGCATCAGCAGCAGAAAACAGGAAGTTGTTATCCCTCTTACAGACAGTTGGTGAGACCCCATCTGGAATACTGTGTCCAGTTCTGGAGACCCCATCTCTGCAAGGACATAGACAGAATAGAGGCAGTCCAGAGGAGGGCAACTAAAATGATGCAGGGTCTGCAAGAGAAGCCGTATGAGGAGAGACTAAAGGAGCTTAATATGTATACCCTTGAGGAAAGAAGGAGAGGGGGACATGATAGAAACTTTCAAGTACCTCAAGGAATCAACAAAGTCCAAGAGGTAGCATCTTTCAGAAAAAGAGACTTGCAAGAACAAGGGACACAATTTAAAAGATAGAAGGAGGCGGTTCAGGGGCAATGTGAGGAAGTATTATTTCACAGAGAGGTAGTGGATGCATGGAACAGCCTTTCTGAGGAAGTTGTGGAGTCTAAAACTGTGGGAGAATTCAAGAATGCATGGGACAGACATAAGGCAATTCTTGTGGGGGGCAGGAAGATATAGGCTGTTGGTTAAATAGGATCTGCGGCCTATCCTGTAGGTAGGGAAATGGGCAGACTAGATGGGCCTAGCGGTCCTTATCTGCCGTCAAAGTCTATGTTTCTATGTTTCTCTACAATTTTTGAAAGTTATAACTTCCTACCCAAATTTTTTTTTTTTTTTAAAGAAATTTCTATGCAATGTGAATTTTGGACGTATGAACCTTGGCCATGTCTTGTTGGGCAGCTATGTCCTTACATCTTAAATATATCAGTTCTACTATAATGCTCAAGAAGTACTGTATATGCCTGTTAAAATACAACAAAAATCCATTAGGTGTAAGTGTGATTTCATGAAATTTATATATGGAAACATATTGCCTCTCAGTGAATAATAAATGTGTTCTTCAAAGCATTTTTTTTGTTTTATTAGGTAAAGGGTCCTAGTGCATTGGTTTTAAATCAATAATATAAATAATAATGTTTGCAAGAATATGTAATTCCAAAGCATGCTGACCAAGTGTATACCTAAGAATATATGATTATGTAGAAGAAACATTCAGTATGAAACAGTATAATTTATTTTAAATTATGTCAAGAGATGAATAATCTATTAAACCCCAGATTCCAGCAGTATATACTACATCATAAATAATTTTCACATTTATTGCCACTTGTGCTCCCTGAAGAGTGTCCTCCATATGTTTTCATAAAATGTTTGATGTCAACTATTGATGACTGTAACTTGAACTTTATATATTTTATATGTATATTCCAAGCTGTGTTTACTGCTGTTATATACATTTTTTTAAACAAAACCTGTGGTATTCTATGTTCTGCCACATAACACATCCCACAGTTACCTTCCAAATCTGCTACCCCCAATTCTCCTGGCTCTGCCATACCTATGAACACCTTTATCCCAGCCATGCCATGGACAAGATGCTGACCCAGGTATGTGTACTGTGAGCCCTCTTGCACAAAATGGTGGCCCACATATGTGCACTATGGGCCTTCCTATGGTGCTCCTCTCTGCTATGCCCACTCCACATATTTCCCATGGTGATCATAATTGATCTAAACCTGGATCCCCATCAAACTGTATAACTTATTTGTGGCTCCACCAGCCCCCTCCTGCACAAAATGGTGGTCTTCACATGCACACCATGGGCCATGCAATGCACAAAATGGTAGCCTGTGCTTGTACACCATGGACCCCACTGTAGCGCTACACCTTTCCCATGCACCAGCTCATGCTGCCTACACTCTGCCAGCACCTCATACCAATAACCATTTAATGCTGTAACTCATGCAAAGAATACCTTTCTCATTTTTTAGCTTTCCACCCTCCAAATAACCCTTGTTTCCTATATCTAATGCTACAGCTTTTTAAACATGTCATTCCCCCAAACAGTGATGACACTTTAAATGCAGAGTCTGTGAAGAGAGGAAATGGCATGCTCCAAACTGGCAGTATTGGCTGCTAATACCTTTGCCCAAAAACATAACTTTTAATTTCTGTTCCCTTATAAATATTGATTTCCCTGTCTGGTAACAGTGCCTCCAGAGCTGAGTACGATGGAAAGAAAAATGTAATGCGTTGCACTGGCTGCTAGCACCGGCTCTTCCTCTAAGGCAGTGCTTCAACCCAGGCCCGCCTGTGACTCCCCCCATATCACTTCCACCACTCTCAGCCCTGATCATGAATGCCCACTCCTTCAAGTGGGCCAGCAAGCTCCAGCACAGCACATTGCCTTAATAGGAGCACTGGATGACATGAAGATCAAGCTGGACCCAGACACACCTGCAAGCCTTCAAGCAGGCCAGCCAGCTCTGCATAGCACCCCATAACTGAATAGGAACCCAGATGAAAGTAACGTCTCCACTGATGGGCCAACAAGTTCTGTCATAGCCAATAAGCTCTGCTGGGCAGTCAGCCTTGATTGGGAAGCACAGAATTAACTATCTCACAATGAATATCTACTAGCACGTTCACTGCCAAATACTGGAGAGACTCCTTGACCAAGTAACTTTCTTAATCAAAGCTACTACCCTCAGCCCCTCATTAATTATTCATCAACAGAAGACAAATGATAGCCTGTTACCCACTCAGAGACAGAAATCTTTTTTTTTATCTTCCTGAGTTCAGTGCACAGGCAAATGTTGTCACACCCAGGCATATTCTTGTCTTACCCTAACAGCGCTCCTGTAAAAGGCTAATTAACTTAGCTGGCTTACCCCTTTTTCTGGTTCCTCTAGAAGGTGGTCCTTCTGTGAATTTCACCTGGCGGGAGGAACAAAGAAGCAGGGCTATCATGCCTCATCCCTTTTATAGCCTTTTTTACTCCTCTACTCCAGTCCAACTCTCTCTCATCTCTGGGTGGACCTAGTTTGCTATCTTAACCCTCCCCTTTTCCTTTCCCCTTGTCCTCCCCTTCACTCTTTCTTGCCTTCTGCCCAATAACAGAAAGAGGGGCCATAGACAAATGCACACGGGTATCAAGGAGCCCCTTTATCTGCTTTCTATTAGCTTGCACATTTAGGATGTTGGGTGTGTAAAGGGCGAGGAGCTACATATTGAACTCAGTGATAATTGACACTTTCTGCAGGGGTCCCTAGGATTAGTACCTTCAAATATTGAATATATTTGGACATCAGCAAAAGATGATGGTAGCAAGCATGATCAAGGAATCCTGGCATCTTTACTTTTCACTGACAGCTGTGTGACAAGGAAGAAGAATGGAACCATTCTGATTCACATCAGTTACCAGACCCTCCACAAGCATACCATACCTATACAATTCACAATGTTGTATGTGGAGAATTTTCTTGACTGTCTCACAGGAATCAAGTGGTTTTCTGTCCTTGATCTTGGGAGTGGTACTACCACATTTCCATTGCCAAATAGGGCAAGGAGAAGTGGTGTTTATCTTCTCTTTTGGTTTCCATTAGTTGTAGTTGATTCCCCAAGGTATATTGATGTCCAATCCACATTTAAATTATTAATAAAGAAGGTGGCTGGGGTTATAAACCTGTCTGAGGTGAGAGTGTACTTTCACTGTGTTAAGGAAGATCTAGGAGTAACATGAAGTATAATTCATGAAGGCATTGGACAGGCTACAGTTGTACAGCTGTAAGCTATCAAAAGACAAGTGCCAGTTCTCCCTAACATATGTGAATTATGTGAAGCACATTGTCTAGAAAAATGGAGTCAATACTGATCCTGCCAAGGTATAGGCCTTTGCCACCTGTCTCTGATCCCACAACCAAATGACAATGCAATCCTTCCTTGGTTTCTGTAAGTACTACCAGAAGTTTGTGAATGATTTCTCCATGGTGATCTGACCATTCTTCAGTTGAACAAAGATGTACCCACCCACCAACAAGAACAAAAAAAAAACTCCCTGGAGAAGTCAACACAAAATATGACTAACAGACTAACTGTAAACTTTAGTTCCTGATTGAACCACAACTGTATAACTGCCTTCAAGGAGATCACACAGTACCAGGACTAACAAGTACCTGTTGTGACTTTTCCTAAAACTGCCAAGCTGTACACTCTCCTTGTTGACGTTATCCAGAGATTTGGGTGCTGTTTTGTACTAAGAGTACCTGGATAGGCTACAACCAGTTGTATTTGCTAGCCATGGCTTGATGAACTCAATTAAGCAGAATGGGTGGCCTTCATTATCATCTGAAGATCAATCAAGAAACACACTTGCAGGTCTTCATGGTACACTCCCCTGTTATGACCACTCAGGCGACCAGCACAGTCTAAGAGGCTCTACTGTTTTTATTACCACACTACTTGGCCTACTCATTCTTCAAGCCTCTTACTCAATTTCCATGCACAGTTCCTGTATTTTTGTCCCCACTAAGTTGCAGATCTCAGTTTGTACCCTTGTTCCTATTTGTGCATTATTTTGTAACTTGCCACTGGGCCAGTACTTTTATGGAGCCTTTAGCTTTGTGATGGGCCAGCCAAAGTTTTTAATGTATAGCACATTTGGGACCATGGGCACGCAGAGATTGTGGGACACAATATAAATGTTTTCCTTCTAAATAACATATTGTCCATAACACACAGACACATCTAGCAGCTATGGTTTATTCAGGTGGATGGTATTACATTACAGCTCCTTCCTGAGACCAGGACAGTGCAGCATACACTTCATTTGTTCTCGATAGGTACATTGATTTTAGACAAAATTCATGTTCAATAAAGGAACACAATCTTTGCACTTTGACAGATATCAATTCTTTAGTATGCTTTCCAGGGAACTTCCAAGTTAAGCATGTGCACTGGCACAGGATGGGAGCTGCACTTGAAAAGGTCCCACAGGGGGTTTGATCCTCACTGAAATACCCTGTAACATCTGTGGGAAACACTGAAAAATGCAATATTTACTGTACATTCACGTCTGCTTACTTTTTACATAGTTTTGTATTTGTCTTGAAGCAGAAAAATCCCCCCCAGCAAGCAGCATGAGCCAGGGCACCCAAATGCTGGGACTGCTGTCCCTGCACAGCACATGGTGCTTTTATTTAAAGTTTAGCTGGTGGTTAGTGGCAAGTGCTCGGGGCTCGAGGACTGGAACCCCAAGTGCTTTAAAAGGGAGGATGACTATTTTGCAAGGAGATCGGGCTGGTGTCAAGAGGAGGAGGAGGAGGAGGATGCCAGAAATCAGAAAAAGATAGAAAAAAGGGCTTATCTGAGGGGTGGAAGCCTTCCCATTTGTTGTCTACATGCCTTGGCTCCTGCTCCACCAGTGAAGAAATCTGCTGTGCTCCTGCTCTTCTGCCCTCCATTCTTGCTGTTCAGTCTGGCAGTCCCTAGTGAAGAATCCTGTCCCCTGTGCTCGGTATGGACTCTGTTTAGCCACATTTATTGTTTTCTTGCTCTGGTGCCTGTGTGTTTAGTCCCTTGGTGGCAGCATGTAAAGAAGAGCCACATCTTCTGAGTGAGAGAGAGAGACCATCAGGCATCACAAAGGCCCACAAAGCCCCCAGTTGTCCTCCTTCCTGCCTGCTTACCTTCCTCCCTCTGCCAGCAAGCACCTCCTGCCTCCTTTTATTTTATTTGTTTAACCAGGTATAGCACACTAAGCTGAAAGCTTTTTTACAGGAGTGACCTGGGAGCACAAGGAGATTAAGTGACTTGCTCAGGGTCACACAATATGCAAGTGGAAGTTTTAAACCCAGGTCTGGTCTGCTGGATGTCACCAAATTTGCAGCTCAGAGCCTTAGACCACTGCACTATACTGCCTCCTGCAGCAACTTCTTCACCCCAGGCCAGGGCAGTGAGTTGACGGCATCACCAACAGTCAGGTGTTGACTACCTAAAATAGTTCAAAGGAATTAATAGTTTTAAAGCACTCAGAGTGCCTTAGGAAATGGCTGAGAGCTGTGGTGTGGGCGCAGTGATGCCTGGAGGAGGGGCCAAGAGCAAAGGCCTTAGGGCAAAGTGTTTAATTATTTAAATAAGGGGCGGAGCTGAGGTGGGGTGGCCCAGTTACATGTTAAGTACAGTTGTCAAGTCACATGGATTATTCTTGTTAGACTTCCTAACTGTATTTTTTGTAATAATATAATATAATACCATAGACTATATTTATAAGGCACTCCCAGGACTTAGACAGACACAGTAAGTTACACCTTATCGTACATAACGGGCAATATATCACTCAGCAACGCCTAGATTTAAAGGGGCCAGCCACAGAATGGCCCAAATTAATTAAAGGGGCAAGTAGGCCCAACAGAATCAAGATAGCACAGCCAGTTAGGGGCCCAGTAGCCATTTAAGTCCCAGGTGTTAATGGGGCCTAGTCGAAGGGAAGGTCACAGCCACTTAAAGGAGCAACACAAGACCCAGGACCCGTAGCTAGCCATCTAGGCCTACAGGGGTTATGGGGGCCCAGCAGCATAATAAACCCCAGGTATTATAGGAGCCTAGCTAGCCATTCAGGTATACAAGTGTTAAAAGACATGGTCAGACATTTGGGTTCATAGCATTTTGAAAAAGCCTATTCCCAACTGCAGCTTATCCATCATAACAGGAGAACCTGATTTAGCTAGAGGAACCCCTTGGTAGTTAGGTCCACTGAAAGCCAGGGTTCACCGAGAATAGTTAAGTGGCTGTTTATTTACTGTGGTCTGGACATTGAGACTGTGTAGTTGACCACTACAGTAGGAACTGTGACATTTATTACATTGCTGTCCATTTTACGTACAGCATAAGTGCCAGAACTGTCTTTGCATTGCTTTGTGCCAGCATTTCAGTGCTGATAAAGTATCCGAATCAGTCTTCAGCAATCTTCAGAGTCACTTCACCAGAGTGCATCCCTATCAGTCTTTAACAGTTCTTCAGGAATCATTTTACAGTGCATCTCAGAGGCAACGAACAGCAACTTTCTGGAGAACTGTACTGCAGTTGTCTCAGCTACAATGCCCTGTTTGTTATTTTCCTCTATCAGTTCTCAGTGTATGGCCTGGCCCAGTACAAAGCCTGCCATTCATTTTCTTGTTTTTGTTATTCACACCAAAGTGCCATCCAGTTCTTCGTTCCAGTTCCGTAATCAACATCCTGTTTATTATTTTGCATCAGTCCTTGACTCGTCCAGCCATGGTATCCAGGACTCTGTTGTTCCCTAATGTCCTCAGACTTTCTTCTTCTATCATCCTCCTCATCACCCAGCAATCCAGAAGCGGGCTGTGGCAGGGTGGTCTACATCTTCTTTTCCCGACAGTCCAGAAGCGGGCTGTGGCCAATTGTTCCACATCTTCCTCATCACTCAGCAGTCCAGAAGTGGGCTGTAGCAGGGTGGTCTGCATCTTCTTTTTCCAGCAGTCCAGAAGTGGCTATGGCCTGATCCATTGAGCTTCAGTTCTGGTGGCCCACTAGCAGGTTTTTAGCTGAGGAAGTTTTGCAGTTGTTCTTCAATTTTGGTGGCCCACCAGCAGGTTCTTTGCCAAGGAATCTTGTGCGGTTGTTCTTGTTTCCAGCAACCCAGGAGAGGTGGGTCAAGCAGATGGAAGCATGGCCTGTTGAAATACTTCTCAAATCCTAGTGGCCTCCCCAAGGCTGGCTCGCAGGATTTTCCTCATTTATTCTCTTCATCTCTTCATCATCATCCTCTCAACTGTGTGCACAAAGATCTTCACCAGAAGTGAACTCAAAGTGTATTTACTATAGTCTTAGTTACAGAAGGTGTTCCCGGAGCCAATGGTCAACCAATCGTGCTTACTTAGGGTTTACAGTACTTTTTTTAGAGTTACAGCATTATTTTTTAGATTTTACAGTATTTTTAGAGTTTACAGTACTTTTTAGAGTTTAGGTAGATAACTATGATACTGTTCCTAAAACCTAGTGTCTTGCTCTGTAATTCATTTCTCATAGAGTATAAGTTCCCTGTCCCTCATATTTGTTATTGCTGTCTGAAAATTCAGTAAACTGTCATTGTATCTGACTCTTATCATGTCCATCTCTTTTCTGCTGATTACCCTGTGGTACCCACGTAGGGGAACAGAGCCTTTCCTTTATTCCAGCTCTCTTTAAACTTACCAGTTGCCGGTTCTGATTGGCCTGCATTGAGATAGGGGTCAGTCACCCGGCCATTGTGCCGAACATCTCAACAAGGCCCCTGCCCTCCTCCTTAGCTAATTGACTTTCTTCATCCAGGGCGGGGCCGGTTACAGTCTTTTCCTCTGTTTGTTAATGAGGGCAGCTACTTGAAAATAGGATTCTTGATCCCCAGAGTTCCTTTACTTCTGCAACTCTTCACAAAATGTCATACTCATCTGTTTATGTATCCAAATTATTTACCATGAAAAAAATTGTATCAACCATTTCCCCAAAATGGATGAGGTTGTTATCAGTCTGTCCAATAAGACTCTAGATGCCAACCCACACATAGCTTAGCCCTGGGTAGAATGGGGTGGAGCTCAGTGTTAGAGCTGGTGCTCATACCTGAAGAAGGACATCAGATTGTTGGAGGGTGTGCAGCAAAGAGCCACAAAGATGATCCAGGGATTAGAGAGCAAGCCCTATGAGGACAGGCTGGGAGAGTTGAATATGTATTTACTGGAGGACAGGAGGGATGGCGGGATATGACCTTTAAGTATCTGAAGGGGATGAACAAGACCAACACAGAAGGGATTTTCCAGATGAGAAGGGGCAGGGACACAAGAGGGCATGGACTGAGATTGGAGGGGGGAAGATTCAGGAGGGAGATGAGGAGACATTTTTTCACTGAAAGAGTGGTGGACAAATAGAACACCTTACCAGACCAGATAGTGTCCTGTAAGATGGTGGCCAGTTTCAAGAGGGGTTGGGACAGGGTAAGGGATACTGGGAAGAGGGGGTGGGAGGGGCTGCTGCGAGATGAGGTGCTAGCTGCACACTCCAGCAGACTCAATAGACTGTGAGGCCTGATTCTGCTGGCAATTTTGTATGTTCATAAATAGGGAGATTTTGGTGGAAAGCAGGGCCATTTGGGGTGGCTGGAGCCATTTATTTTTGGGAGTAAAGTCAGATTAAAAGGAGCCACCAGCATCCATACTGTAAGTGAACTGGCATGTGGGATTTCATCACTGCAGCAAAGTTTCCACTGGGTAAGTGATGAGGATATGGGGCTCAGAAGGAAACATGGACCTTTGGAGGATAAGAGGGGTCTTGGATCTGTAGATTGTCCCCTGTGTGGAACAGTTCACAGGCAGGTCTCACAACTTGGTAAATAGTGAAATGGGTATGGATGGTGGGGGTCAGATTTAGGAAGCAACAGTGAGTTCCAAGGTGGACACCCACAAGGGATGCAATCCAATAGCTTTCAGGCCTGGAGCAGACTCTGAAGATGGCTGTATGAAGTAGAGAAGTGGAAGAACTGTTGACCCTGACTGGGAGATGGAGGAGAGAGAGGTTATACATGAACTTGCAGAGGTAACTGATGCCATTTCCTGACTCTGGGACTCCATTAGAACCATGTAACAACCATGTTGTTGAACCCATCCCAACATGAGATGAAACTCAATGGTCTGGGACAGTACAATATGCCTATAAGTTATCATAACCAGGTGTAGTCAGTGGTAGTAGTCATAGTAGAAGCGGGTAATTGGGAATTAGAGTAAGCAATGAAGTGCCTGGTGGTAAGAGACAGTAGCTTCCTAAAATATCTGTCTAGAACACGTTACCATGACATAAAAGTAGTGGTAATGGTATAAGCTAGTGTATTGAAATGTTTTATAGTATCTGAGGCCACATCATGAAGTTTAGTAGGTTGGCATGGACTCTCAGTAGTTGCCTGTAACGGATGAATGATGTATGAAATGAATTGTCCCCAAAACCCTTGTCCCTAAGTAAAGAACTGTGTTAAGGTGGTTTCATGACTATGATGTCACTAGTTTGAAATTAACATAACATGTGTAGACAAACAGCAGCAAAATACTAAGTCAAAGAACTCCATAGTAATAGGGTATGAGGGGAAAATAAAACAGTAACTATAGAAAATACTGTATAAAGGGGTCTGTAATTAACCAGCAATATTGATGATTTCCGATTTTAACCTAATGCCTGAAAAAAATGTCCAGTGGTATTTTTACAGGCAGTATCCATTAAAACCTAAACCCAGATACACTAGAAATACATCTAGAATGGTATGCAGTTTTCAAAGTTTGCTGAGGCATCAGAGGCTCTTTAAGAGGTGCTCTACAGGACTGCTTTCCTACCACCCCAACTACAAAAAGCTTCTTCTTCTACCCAGAGGTGCAGCCAGGAATTTAAAACTTGTACTCAAAACTTAGGCAACTTGCCCCCCCCCATAGGTGTGCACAAGTCAATGAAAAAAGAGGGCAAAAAAACTCTAAAAGCTAGGGGGGTCTGGGGCATACCCCGGAAATTTTTAAAACGTCAATGTAAATGGTGCATTTTCCTGCATTTTAGAGCTAATTAACAGACTCTTACTTATCTTAAAATAATAGACCATGCCCCATACTTTGTAACATCTGTTTTGGATAAGGTTAGAGTGCCTTGCATCTGCAGCAGCATGTAGATGGACAGGAAAAGTAACAGAAAAGAATACTTAAGCAATATACCATGAGAGGGTGTTGATGATGTTAGGATTTGCCCATGCCCTGGGGTGTTGTCTGGTCATGAGGTGCAGCAGAGTGACCAACAACACACCAGAAGTGGGTAAATCCTGGCATCACCTACACCCATGAGAGGTATATTGCGATTATTCAATGGGTACATTTTTTTAGCTAGAAAAAAATTAAATAAATCGGATTTTATCATCTTAGAAACAACATTGCCCAGATCCAAGCCCTGATTCTACCTGAGCACCTGACCACTCTGATGCACGCCTTTGGCACATAAAGACTGGACTACTGCAATGCCCTGTGCCTATGGTTATCTGGAAGCAGCCTCCACCAGCTGAAGTTGATGCAGAACATGGCGGCAAGATTGCTGATGGGAGTGAAAAGAAGTGATCATATCACCCTGGTCCTCTGCAAACTGCACTGGCTGCCAGTCAGGTGGAGGATGGTTTTCAAGGTATGGCTCCTAAACTACAAGACCCTACACGAAGCGGGGGGGCAGTCTTTCTGCAAGATCTCCTTGTTCCTCATCACCCCTCCCGGGCACTCCATTCTGTTAAGGGAGGCCTCCTTGGAGTTCCCAGGTCTAGGTTGTGACATTCGGGAGATCGGATGTTTTCGGTGGCTGCACCTACCCTGTAGAACTCACTGCCTAGACATCTAAGGGAGGCCTCCTCAATAGAAACCTTCAAAAAGGGACTAAAGACTTTTTTGTTTCAGCAGGCTTTTAATATTTGAATTGTTATTTGCCGCATTACTATGAGATAGATAGTTTTAATTTGATGAATGACTCCCAGCTGTTGCTATGTTGTTTGTATATGTTTGTTTTTATTGTACAGTGCTCTGAGTCCCTGGAAAGGGATGCTTTATAAAGTATCTATCTATCTATCTATCTATCTATCTATCTATCTATCTATCTATCTACTGTACTTTTCTAAAGAAAAAATCCTTGTTAGTAGAAGTTTGACTCTCTACCCCTTCCCCCACGAACCTTATTGAAGTACTTTGAAGTAATTTCTTTCATGGATTCAGCAACACCCCATTGTTATCCCATTGGTAAAGGGCACCATGAATGTGTTGGAGCAATGAACAGCAATCAAAAGAATACTGTACCTCCACTAAGTCATTTTGGCCCTTTCTCTGATCCCATTTTAATGTTGTTTTCTATGCCATTTCCTTCTGTAGGAGTTGTACTATCCAGGGTCTTAGTATTCTAACTATTGATTTATTTAGGAATGTGGATATTGTTGATATTGAGAATTGTGGGGGGTTCAGATCTTGTACATTTAGCCCATTCTGCCTTACATTGGAACAGGAAAGGTGTGTTGCAGATCAGCTTGTTGTAGCCCATTATCTGCAATTTCTGCTTGCCAGTTAGGTTCTGATCTATCTATTTATTTATTCTTTCCATCTCTATCTTTATTCTATCTATTATCAACCTGTTGACCTCACTATCCATGCGTGTTGATAATAAAATTGTTGACATAGGTAGGATGCACTGGTGTTAATGTGGTGCCTACCCTTGTCTGCCTGATACAATTTAGGTCTCTATGCAACTGTGTACCTTATTCTTTCTCCTCCTACCCTCAGTATCAACAACTATTTAATCTAGGTGCCTCCCTCCCACCATGGCCCCAAAATGGTGTGCCCCTCTTTGTTGCTGTTTACTTTTTAAAACCCATTCTCTACATTTTTGCCTGTGTCATTTGATTTTTGTTGTTGTTTGATTTCAGGTTTCCTTGCACCTTATTCCACCTTCTCAACTACCCCCCTCCCCCGGTGGGAGAAGTTCCCAGGTTGTTGTTTTTTTTATAGCTGTTCTTATGGATGTCAGTCTGGTTACTCCTGACCCGCCCCTTGCAAGTTTTTAAATATTTTTTGTGATAAATGCAAATGCTCCATCTGGTCCTGGAGAGGTTCTATCCATGCTTGTGGGTGACAGCTTTGTATTTGATGGTGTACTGTTCTCCACTCACCTTAATACCTCTGTGACAAGGTGAGGAGGATTTATAATGCTAAAGGGAGGAAGAGTAGAACTGCTGGTGCTTGTTGCTGATTAGAACTTAAAATGTCAGAGGGGAGACTAATCCCAACCCATTGTGATTCTATTGATTCATCAAGCAAGCCCCAACCTAATGATGTCCCGTCACAATCTGTGTTAGAATTCAGGATGTACATGACTGAGGTCTATTCCTTAACTGATCAGCTAATTCATTAACTGATTCATTAATTTATCTGCTCACAGATTTGCTTACCTGAATACTTTACCATTTGACCATCATAGTACCGTTATATATTTTCTTCTCTTTTTCAGTTATATCTTTTTAGTTGGAGCCCCCCCCCCCACTAAGCCTTGTCTCGCCATGAGGTGTAACCCTCCTTACTGTGCAGGCCATAAAACCATCGTGTGGTATTCTGTGATGGTGCAAATATCTGTATCACTGGCTCTGCTCATGTGTTAAGGCTGTGCCCCCCCCCGATGATCAGTACGCTCCAGACAAATTATTCTTTTCTTATAGATGTTTTACTTTTCGCATTACTACTGGCTTCTGGAGACATAGGGATCCCAAGGCATTATTAAGGCAGTACTAAGAATACCCCAACCAACACAAGGCTATAGGGTGGCTATCACAAAGGGATACCTGTACTTCAATGTTGAAAGGCCTTCAAAATCATTCTTAGGTGACCTATCCTTGGGCATTATCCACTGAGGAGCCTCTTTTCACTCATTATCATATAAAAGCAATGAGTAGCATTGAATTGCATTGAGCAAAAGACACATTAGAAGACTGCTGCTTAAAATACTGCTTGAATTGTATTCACTTTAAGTAGTAAGTAATAATTAACTGTATTGCTGTCAGATAACTGTTTAACTGTAGAAATCTTAAGCGCTTTTTAAGTAAATCTAAGCGACCTCATCTTAATGGCTTTGATAATTAAACTTTAACATCGAGAATTAACAGTACAACATCTACTCCCCTTATCAGGCGCCACTTTGTCGTGTCAGACCAGGATGATCGCAGGGTAAACTTTTAATTAAACACAACACAACTGAAGTCACCCTATGATCAAAAGGAAAATGTTACCTTCTCCTTTCTGGTTCTGAAAAATTAAACATAAAATCCCTAGTAGAGTTGAGGCAGTTCACGAAGCATTTTGGATTAACAGCTCTTTCTCTGGGTCATAATGTGGCCCTTCTGGCTTTTCAGGATCCTCAGTGATGGGTAGTATCACAGTAATGCTGGCAGTCAAGGGCAGAAGGGCTTGTTGATTTTAATGTCAGTTACAGTTATTGCCGGATTCAATGTCAGTTGCTCTGGTGCTGTCAACCGGTCTTCCACGTCTATTTCTTGTGGTGTGTTCTGAGTCTGACTGACCTGAAGACCACTGAGATGACTTGGGGGACTCCAGGAGGGGGGAGATTTGTCTTCACTCTGCTCAATGCCTCGGCGCTCTGAAAAAAGGGAGGATTTTTCCAAAAGCCCACCGGATATACACTTCAGTACCTGCCCTTCGCCTCTCGACCAGTCCACCATTTATTATAACACCAACACATAATAAACCAACTGCCTTGCAGGCACTACCCTGCTTGCTTGTGAGTGACTGGAATTGTTTAAGCTAACAGTCTTTCTCCCCTTAGCCTCCCTCATTTCATTCTGCTGCTGCTGCTGCTGCACCATGCCTGTTTTCTTGATCGGACCATGAACACTGCTCCTCTTAAAGTTGGCCATCAGATGAATAAATCCTTTTCTGTTTGAGGTCTGTGATAGCCAGTCATGTGATGATGATCTACAACATTCTGCCACCTGCACCCACCAACCAAGGTACTGTGCCACTGTTGACAAGTTGGACAACCACTTGTCCTTCACCCGCTGAATCCCGATCTTGCCACACAAGAAATAGAAGGCAGTTTAAAGTCATGCACTGATCGGCTTGCTGAAATCATAAAATCAGCATTATCAGCAGCAGAGGCATAATGACAGAAGATGTCCTGAATTGCTGACTTGTATCCAACTCACAGTTCCGACTGTGTACCCCCCCATCTCGGACTGGTCTCAGCTTCGAACAACTTACAGTAAAAAACATTTTTAAAGCGTCAGACACAAAGTGTTTTATTTAACCACAGCTCTTTTTGATGCCCCCCCTTAGTTTTTTTCTGTATGCTCGGGTGTACTGAGCGCATGTCTGCCGATGGACTTGCTTCTACCCATTTAACCCAAGCCCCAGAGAGGAACCATGACACAGTCAATGCCTCGTTTTCCTTGGTCCCTTTCTGAATCCAAAAATAAATAGAACCTGTAGTTCACTACCACCTCTTTCTTCATTACACCTTTTAGGCAGCCTCTAACTCTTCAGTTTAGGGCTGTCTGGAGCTCCATTGATCCGGAAAAATGTGCTTGCCCTGCAGTATTCAAGCATCTGTAGTAGCCTCAGTCCACTCACACTAATATGCTCCTCTTTCTTGTTTCCCATCTTTTTAGGAGTCTCCTCTTTTAAGCCCAGAGGTAGACCAATCAGACCAGAGCCATAGACAATATATATACTGTACATAGAAACTAGAGGGCAAATAACATGAAAAAAATGGGGGGGGGGCCTTCATGCTACCATATGCAACTCTCCTATACTACTTTTATGGAGCTATTATGCAAATGATTAGAGAGATCAGATGATGACACGTCTAGTGTTTATATATATATACTATACTGTATATGAGCAAGCAGGCCATACCAAGTAACCAACTTTGGCCAGGGGTTGCATCTGTATTAAGAAAGGTGATAAATTACTAGGTATGGTATTGAATATATAAAAGAAAGTAAATTAGTGTTACCTTCTGTTGTACAAAAAAAGTCTTACATATACAGTAATCAGCAGTTTTCTAATGTTTGATAATGCCTGATCATTAAACATGCCACTTTTCAGTAGTTATATAGAACATCTGTTGAGGGGGAAGAATTTATGACAGCAATTTACACTACTTCCTACTTAACATTGCTTTCATGTGGCTTTTCTTGATTTTCTGTGTTTATGTTTTATAGCCTAAAACTGGTTTTGATGTCTGTACATATGTTACAGTACTGTGTCGTTTTGATATTTTATGTGTAAGAGTTTTTTCACAATAGCAACATACATAACCTGCTTTTGTGCATTTGCAATAAACCTTTTATTACATTGATTATTAGAATGTACCATTACTGGCATTGTGTAATCTGAGATTGTTGGATCATTTCAGAAGGCTTTAGTCTCATAGCTTTAAACTGCCTCATAACATGACCCAATGATCTATTGTACTTTTGTGGCTAAGTGAAAGACATTTTTAATCTTTTGGTTATATAATTGTAGCAATCTGATTTTGTATGGTGTTTGCATAGTAGCACTTTTTAATGTGTGCCTGAGAGAACCAGACTACATTTTCCTTGTCAAACTGGAAACAGTTCAAATTCAAACTGAAACGGATTTGAAAGTGTGCATATCTTTTCAAATGACTCTCTAGCCGCATAGTCCTAACATTATATTTTATTTACTTTCCTGCCCATGAACATGTTAACCCCCTCTCAAACTGGTTAAAGCAATTCAGAGAGTGCTAAGGGTCAAATGTTAAGCACCTGGAGAAGGCCAAGTTGGGAACATTTGAGTAGGCCATGATTGAAAAAGCTTAATTAAAATTTCAACTTTCTATTTACCTCCTGGAATCCAGCCTACCCTCATCAGCTGCACCACCTCCAGCCACACCTGAACTTATTACAGCCTCCCTGTTCCTTCCTGGTTTACTTCTAAGTGTGGGGTCAATGGTTTCAGAGGTTCTGTTCAGTTCAGATGTGAGTGTCTAGGTTGTTGGTGCAGGCCTGAGGAGTGGGAGCTGGCGTCATTGTGCCTTGGATGTTTTTTCCCCTGTTTTGTTTACCCTCCAGCATGACACTGACAGGCCTGAGCCATCAGCATGCATACACATAAATGTGCATTGGTGTGTCACATTCTGGGGAAGGAAATAAAGAAAGGGATCACTAAAGGATTAAAGGGTCACCGTAATTCCCCCTTCCTGATTACCAGATGCACTTGCAGCACTACCTGTTGTCACCCAAGTGGCAGTATCACAGTGGAGTCTTAGCCTACTCTATGATGCTTATTCCTTCTTCTTCCAGCTGGTCTTTGACAACTTGGGCTTCTTCACAAACCTAGGTTGCTGGTATTGTGAATGGTAATGCTACTGCTGTGCTGATAGGCTGGCCAGGGACTTTTATTTTATGATGCTTTGTACAGTATTAATGTTTTCTGATCACTCAAATGGACATAAAAATGCTTGTGATTTTCCTGATCTCACTAAAGTACTCTGCAAATGATTGAAGAGTGTGAAAAAAATAATGCAAACTAATTTATTAAGGCTGACGGTGAATCAAAGTCACTAAGGATCCCATATTTAGCCATAGCATTTTGCACTGAGCGAAACATAGCATACGGCCATAAGCAAGGCATATTCAAAAAGGCAGTGAACCATCTCTGGCACATGCTGCCTATATGAATATCAAGCTGTGGTTGTACTGCGCAAAGTGCATGTGCCCCCTGCACCACAGCCCCCTGTTGACAACAGCCACTGAGGAGAAAAAGGGGATAGCACATACCGAATGGGGGAGCACCTTTGCTCCTGGGTACCAATTCAAAGGCTAGCATTATAATCACCCAATATGGTATTATTGGCACTAAGAATCTATTTGTGTTCCATTATGTGGTCCTTAACAATTCTATGCAATGACCTCTTGAACATACATGCATGGAGGCATTGTGCTGAGCTGTGGCCATTGCTTGCCCCCTTATCCAAACCCTGTACCATAAATGAAAGTTCCTTAGCAGTCTAGTGATGCCCCCTTCTACCCTAACTCCTGTTTTGGTAGGAATAAATGTCCTTGTAGTCAAGGCATGGTGCACCCCTCCACCCCAATCTTTATTAAAATATAAATAAATTCCCTGGTAGTTCACTAGTACCCCTCTCCCATTCCAATTGTCCAGAAGTACCCCTCTCCCATTCTGATCCCTTGCTGTGTTATTAATAATTTGCTTGGTAGTCCAGTGGAAATCCCTTTCTACCCTGATAGTCATTAAAAAATGACCCCGCCCCCGGCATGCACACTCAGCACCTACCACCTCCATCAGACTTTCCTGCATCCAGTCATGTTTTTGCAGGGTCTGTGTCCTGGCTATGTCAGATGTAAGAGCACACCATGCAGTTTTTGGTACTTTTTGTACTAGACTCAAGATATAAGTAACATAGGGGCACAATTGTGCCTCTGTAGTTGGGGTTGAGTAGCCTATTTAATGTTAAACCTCAAATTTTTCACTTTATTGACTTTTCCACCATTCAACTGATTTGCACCAAATTTGGTATGCACTGTCCTGTGGGGTACATCTCTTGAAGTGACAAGTTTTATACCAGTTGAATAGGTGGATTCTGAGATCTGGATAGTGTTAAAAAGTTAAAAGTTACTACTTCTTCAGTTTTTTCCTCCAGATGGTGTGGAATTTTGGTGTGATTTTTTTATGGTAGAAATAACTTGGATAACAGAACTACCAGTGTTTGGTGCAAAACTATTAATCTGTTGCAAAGTTATTCAGTTTTTAAATTCCCATTATTCCCTATGAGAAGTTCTTTTTTCAGGACAGAGGTACAATATTCGACAAAGGAATTGATCTTGTGAAAAAGGATCCACTCTCATGAGATCATTTTCTTTCTCGTGAAAACAAAATCCGTTTTTGTGAGAGTAAATTCCTTTTTCACGAGCCGCCATCTTGTTTTCTGTTTTTTTTTTTAAATAAAATAATTGAAAACCTACAAAAATGATATCCTGGAGAGAGACCAACACACCTGGCTGGCTGATTGGGACCCCCGTAGTTGTAATCTGCACTTCATATGTTATGGACATTTTTTAATTTTTTATTTTTATGAATCCTTTTTTGTGATCGTGTGATACTAAAAAATAAGTATTTTTTGTATCACGAGTAATGAAAAAGGATCCTCCCCAGTGCTCCAGGAGCATCACGGATGGCCTGCAAGACATCAGGCTGCACTCTCCATCCCCCACGCAGCACACCAGGAGCATTGCGTGTGGTCTGAAAGACCTCAAGCTGCACTCTTCATTCCTCCTCTCCCCAGCAAACCAGTAGTATTGCAGGCATCCTGCAAAACATCAGATAGAGCACCTATTTAGAATTCCTCACTAGAGAGCACAGGCTACACTGTTAAAATGTGTTTTCTGTCGTCGTAGTCATACTGATTGATTTTCAGACTGTGCTTGCTACTATTTGCCTCTGCTTTTCAGAAGAGTGTTTCCTGCACCTTAGTTAATTGCTAGTTTTTATTTGTGTTTTTTTCACTGTACGGCTTTGCCTGCTGCTCTGCTACAATCTGAGCTGCAGCTAGGGTTGATTGCTTTGTTATTTACCTGTACCAGCTAGCCCTCTTACTTCTTCTCCAGTCCTCTGCTCATGTTTTGCTCTCTCTACTCACTTTCTCTCCTCTAGGGGGTCTGCTCTTGTTGCCACCATTTGCCTTAGCCTCACTGCACATACAAGGCAGCACTAGTGCAATGTAGGCCTCCCCCATCCCCTCTCTGCCTCCCCTTCCCTCCTTGACCACTGCTCCTTTGTTTACTGCGACACTTTAATGATCCCTTTCTTTATTTCCTTCCCCAGGTTGTACTCCTCCCTTCCACACCCTGGGCATTGCAGGCGGCCAGCAAGACATGAGGCATAGCACCTCTTCAGCATTCCTCACAAGAAAGCACAGGCTGCATTGTGTTAGCCCATTATTGCCCCACCCCACCCTGGGTAGGCCTTACCATTGTTGCTAAGGTCCATTATTGGTAAGGTAGGTCATATGACCTATGAAGTGCTTCTCCTGCCCTAGCTCCCCAATTTCCCTGTTGCATTTTATACTCCTCGGTCACTATGAGTCACTGTTTCCCCTACCTCTCACTCCTTTTTCTCCCTAATGTAAAGTACCTCTCCATTGTCAGTTGATGCTCATACCTGTCTCAGTCCTGTCTAATCAGCCATGCATCTAGCCATCCTACACTGTGGGATTCAAACCCCCAACCCTCTTCACTGAGGTCCATTACACTAACTACTAGGCTATCATAGATGGATAGTTAGGTATCAGACTTTTATTTACCTTAAACTTTCCTTGGTCCCCCCTCACCCTCTACCCTCTGCCCTCTGAACCCTCTTGCAACTACACCTGCTCTCTGTTCATGTCAGTTCGTAAGGCTCATCACACTTCTCCCTCTGAGTCTCTTTTATCATGGCTGCTAACTACATCTTGTTTCCCCTCACCTTCAGTCTGCTCTTTCCATGCAGTCCTTCCCACCTCAGAAATCTCACCCAGCCTCCTTCTGTTCTCTGCCTCCCTTCACTTCTGCCTTCCCCTCCTTCCTCCCCATTTCAGTCCTCATCCTCCCTACACCTCTCCCTTTACTCCTTCCACTTCCTTCCACCCTCCCCCTTTAACCCCCATCCTCCCTATACTTCACCTCCTCCTCCTTAGTTCTCCTTCTCCTCTCTCCCCTCAATGCCACTATCACCTCTTCCTTCCCACTAAACCTTTACTGCTCCCCTTCCCCTATCCCCTGCATCTTACCTTATCCTATTCCCTCCTACACCTCCACCTTCCCTTCTGTTTCTCAAAGAACTGCAGTAATCTTATTATCTGCACTATCAAATTGCCATGCCTTCACTAGAACAAAACCCGCTTCCTTAACACCAGGCACACCAGAACCATCCTTCTCCTACCCTTCGTCTCAGGGATGGTACACCCCAACCTCGGCCCTACTAATTTGCTTTCCACCCACCGACTACAATGGCATGAGTAATCATGTCATGAGCAACCATGTCAAGAGTAATAAATACATCAACATCGTTCTCCTTAACGTGCAAAGTCTCCCTGCCAAGAAAGATGCCTTTTAGGACTAGGTCAAAGTTAATAATTTTGAAATCATATTACTTTCTGATACCTGGCTCTCAGATAAAATCTCCTGCGGGGAAATCGAGCTTGATGGATTCATTTCTCTCAGGAAATACAAGCCAGGAAGAAAGGAGGGGGTCTGCCTGTTCTATGCATTAAAAAATTTATCTTTCAATGATTTCAGTCCTGACATAATATCTACTAAGCTCGAGTCCCTCTCCATCCACCTTCTTCTAGGTGAAAACAAAACACTTACTATCATCACCACTTATCTCCCACCCAGTACCCCGTCTGATTTTGGTTCCCTTCTTTACATCAAAAAGACCCTCCCCCTCAACAGGGAGTGGATTCTATTCAGGGATTTCAACATAAACTGGATCTCCAGTCATTCAGATCATGCCACATCTGTCATCTCAGATCTTGGGCTACACCATCTTATCTCTTCCACTACTAGGACTAACTATAAAACTGACTCCCAGTCAGTCATCGACTCCATTGTCTCCAGCCCTGCCAGAATCCTCAAAGCCAGGACACTTTCAGACTGCTTAAGTGACCACTGTGCCACATTTTTTCACTGGTCTATGCATTCCCCCAAGCCCCCTCCCAACTTCATCTACTCGAGACATCTAAACAACAATGTCCTCACTGACATTACTTAGGCCTTTCACCAGGTCAACAGGTCTTTCACCAGAACCATGGACAATATTGATGCTGTCATTGACCATGTCTCAGGTATCTTTGCTGGGGTCTATGATAAATTCACTCCCCTAAACAAATCCTGGTTTGGGGCCATGTATGCAAAGTGGGTCACCCCAGACATCCTCAAACTGAAGAGGTGGAGAGAGACAGGGCCTGGACCAGACACAGAAGGCATGGTGACCCCGTTCAACTTACATTGTACAAAACACTTTGGAACAAATGCAAAGTGGCTGTCAGGTCAGCCAAGGTTAATTTTTTCCACAGCAAACAGCTTGGGGATAATGCCAATCCCAGGCAACTTTGGTGCACCCTTAACAACCTCCTTGGTAGCTGAAAGTTAAAGTCAAAGTCAAATTTTATTTATTGAAGCCACTTTTCCACAACCAAAGTGCCTGTACAATACATCGCTAAAAAACTCTTCAAATTAAAATCCCAAATCATAAAATTCTAAACTCACATTAAAATCAAATCAAATCAGGGAATGCTAGTTCAAATAAGTACGTCTTCAGAGCAGACTTAAAAGACTCATTAAATAGGTACTCTTTCACCCAACGAGGTAGAGAGTTCCACAGGGTCAGGGCCATAAAAGCAAATGCTCTGGCCCCCAAGGTCTTCAAGCGGACCCTGGGAACCTCCAGCAATCCCTTGTCAGCAGAACAGAGTGGGCAGAGGGGGCAGCAAGGACAAAGAAGGTCTTGCAAATAATGCGATCCCTGTTTGTGCAGGGCCTTATAGGTCAGCAGCGTGACCCTGGAGGTGATTCTCCACCCCCCCAGCATCCAGTGCAGTTCACGGAGCACAGGCATAATATGACTGGCTCCTGATGAGCCAATCAACAGTCTGGCAGCCACATTCTGCACCAGCTGCAGGCAGCGGATATCCATCCCCAGAAGTCCTAGGCATAGAGCATTGCAATATTCAAGGCAGGAGGACACAAAGGCATGGACCAGCATAGTAAGGTCCTCAGGTGGAACAAGGTGTTTCACCCAGGCAATGTTCCTCAGATGATAAAATGAGGTCTTGACAATGGCTGACACCTCAGCTTTAAGTGTCAGTTCACAGTCAAGTGCAACACCCAGGTTACACAACCATTCAGAGGCCCTCAACTTGTTGTCCACTTGTATAATACTGGTTGGGTGACAAGGAGGTAGCCTCTCTACCCAATAGCCTGTGTCCACCACCAGCATCTCAGTCTTTTCGGGGTTTAATTTCAACCAGCTGGCACTCATCCAATCCTGAATCTCAGTGAGGTAGTTGTTAAAGACTGAGATAGCATCACCTTGCTCAGGCACAAAGGACATGTACAGCTGAGTATCATCTGCATAGCAGTTAAAACTCAGCCCATACTTCCTCATAAAGTCTCCCAACGACAGCATATACACCGCGAACAACAAGGGATCCAAAATGGAGCCCTGCGGTACCCCACATGGCAGAGGAAGAGGGTCCAATGAAAAGATCCCCAACCACTCTTTGAGATCTGCCTGTGAGGAATGAATGGAACCATCTGAGGTCTGTTCCCAGCAGTCCGCAGGTCAACCGCAGGCACCCCAGTAATATTCCATGGTCCACTGTGTCAAATGCCACCAAAAGATCAAGGAGAACCAAGATCAAATGGCTCTTCCAATTTCTTGCCATCAGGGGATCATTAAGTACCCATACAAGGGCCATCTCGGTACTATGCCTCTTCCGGAAGCCGGACCGGAGAGGATCATAGACCTTATGGGTGGTAAGATGGTCTTTGCGCTGCAGCATGACTACCTTATTGATAACCTTGTCCAAAAAGGGCAGGTTAGAGACTAGCCTATAGTTTGCAAGACAGTCTGGGTTGAGGGAGGGTTTCTTCAAAAAGAGTGTTACCACTGCCTCCTTCAAGTGGTCCGGGAACACACCCTTCTCCAATGAACATCAGACAATCTAAGTTAGGAATGGCTTGATGACATCCAAACACTTCACAAAGAGACAGGTTGGAGCTGGATCCAAACTATGGCAAGTTGGCTGCAAGCCCCGGACAATCTTCATGATATTAGTGATTGATGGCTGATCAAAAGTAGCCCAGACTGATTGGGTGCCTTGCCCTCCCACTGACAGTCGCAACATTCAACAGAATGTGTTAGCTGGATCTCAGACCTAATGGCGGCAACCTTATCTGCAAAAAATCAAGCAAACTCCTCACACTTCAGCTGTGACAAAGCTCTCTGATTCTGCACAACCTGTCCACAGTATGGAAGAGCGGAGCCAGTTAATTCCTTGCTGCAGACATCTCTTTGGACAGGATTTCTGCCCTTTTATGAGAGATTTCTAAATGATAGTCCAAATAGTGGGCCATCAGTCTAAGCTTGTCACCCTCCAGGCCAGATTTCTGCCAGCATCATTCCAACCTTCAACCACTTGTCTCAGCTCACTGCACTTTTATAGTACTATACCGGTTCCCCTGGATCCTTGCATCCCCTCGGCCTGCTCAAAAGGTCCAGCACAGTCATCAGACCCAATGGGGTCACACCCCTTAAAGGGTGGTACTGGACCATCTCCAAAGGGTCAGTTCTATTGGGGGGAGCTGCAAAACTGAACCCTATGGTGTGATGGTCTGACCACTTGTCCGGTTCTACTACCAGGTAGGAGACCTCCATCCCTAGGAGGAACACCAGATCCAAGGAGTAACTCTGATTATGGGTCGCAGCAGTAACAACCTGTGTGAAGCCCAACAAAATTATCAGTTGGAGGAAGTCCTGTCCAAACTGCAACCCAATCATTGAAGTCCCCCAGGACCAATCACCTGGGGAACTCCAACACCATGTTGACCACAAAGTCTGCAACTTCCTGCAGGAATACTTTTCAGTTCCCGTGTGGATGGTAAAGCAAGGCAAGGCAATTTTATTTATAAGTCGTCCAATCCCAGAAGGTCTGGGCCCCAAACATGAGTAAAATATACAGCAATAAATTAAAACATATAATAAAACCTCACTTAAACCATAAAAAAAATAATATTCTGCAATAATAAAAAGGTTCCAGAGGTCAAAACTTCAAGGGACTGGCCGATAATAAGGATGACATCAGCAATCTAAGGCCAGACTGAAGAGGTGGGCCTTTAGCCTCCTTTTAAACACCTCAATCGAGGGAGTCTCCCAGACTAAGAATGGAAGCTAGTTCCACAGGGTAGGCCCAGAGATGAGAAGTATCCAACAATCCACACCTGCACCCATGATACACTCACAGGATCTGGGAACCCCCACTGGTATCTCCACAAGTTTCGGTTCCATCTTTAAACAGATGGCTACTCCCCCACCCCTATGATCCAATATCAGGCAGTGTATCACAGAGTACCCAGCAGGAACTGCTGGTCCCAATACAGGACCAGCATTTTGGACCCATTTCACCACAGGGTCCCTCCTCATACCCACCACCCCAGTCCATCCACACCCTCCTGGCCAGGAACCTGCACCTCTCCAACCCCTCCAAACTATCCCCAGGGCCCAACAGTGCTTATAGACCTCTGGGGACAGTGGAGGACAGTCAAAAAGGTGCAGGCTCCTTAGCCTAGAGGAGAAGTAGTGCCTGTCCCCCGAAGACAACTGCTAGCACATAGCTATTCCCCAAAACTAGCAGCAGTATGCCAGCAACAACAGAACCCACACTAAAATAAATAATCAATTAAATCCCCCTCCCTTATATAGCATAAAACCACCCCACAACTTTACCATGAACTACCCCCAAAAGCCCCAAACCAATGAACAATAAATAACACACTATACACAAAATGTTTAAAGTGCAGCAGAGATTAAAATCTGAGAATTAATGAGTGAGGTATAACTGTAAGAGAGTTACTGACACTCTCAAGGTAGAAAGTTCAAATAGATGTCCCTTAGACCTCTCATATCAAAAGGACAATGAATGCTGAGAGCTCCATATAAATCCCACTCCCAACAGGACTCAAATGGATATAGTAGATTCTTATAAGCAGTAAATTGAATCTAAGGCACTCTTACTGCCTTAATACTGTATTATACCAAAATCAGGATCCCACTGGTGTAATGGAGAGAGAAGCTTGATGTCCATTCCAAAAGCAAACAAATAATCCAGCAATCTTGTGGCAACAACCCATGGTAGATTCTTGAGGCAACAATTCATAGGCTGTGAGCATTACCCTAGCTTGGTCACTCCCCTCCTGAACAGGCTTCTCCTACCAGGCAGCAGATACCACCACTGTCTAGGGGTTATTCTTTGGCCAGCAAGAGTAGGGATGTTAAAGATGAGCTACAACCCCCTTGGGGCCCCCAAAGATACTAGAGAGGGTCCACTAGCCCAACTAATCCCCAGTCAACAAGAGCGATGCTCACCCACATGCAACCATCCCTGGAAGACCTAATGATCCCAAGCAAAGGAACGGCCCTTCAGCTTGCCCTTAAACTGGGTCACTCCACAGACCAGGCATCAGACCCCCCACCACTCGCAACAGAGTCCCAGTTGCCACAGGTGGAACTCACCCTAAATTGTTCATCAGTCCAGGCCAGCCAGCTGGTATGCAGTCCCATATGGTTCCACACAACAAAACACTTGAGGATGTTCCAGCATAATTCCAGCCAAATGATCTTCCCGGTGATGTTCTGATTCGATGACCTCACTGTAGTACTCTGGCAGAGTTCCTCCATCAGTCAGGCTGCTCCATCGCAAGTTGCTTGATAGCAGGTCCTCAATCCATGATCTCCTGCTTGGCTTCAAGACACCGGTGTATAAAAGATTCAAGTTGTCAAAGATAATGGATGATAAATAATTCAGCTGGTAAGCCGTTTATATCTGTAAAAGCTTTGGTGATAGTGCATCAACTTGGACAGCTCAACAACGCTGTTATTTATTTATTTATTTGATATATCGGTTTACAACCTTTGAGCCAGAGGTTCATTTGCAAAGGTACCTTGTCACATGTAAGACAGATGGAAACACAGAGTAGGTTTAACAACAATTACATTAAACATGAGATACATGGTATAACAGTGGTTACATTAAGCATGTGTTACAGACATTTGTCACAGACAATATTTACAAGATTTGGAAGTAGGTATTTTCTGACATTATTTATAACCTTTGGATGACAATATTTACAACATAACAGCAGCGAGGCATTATCAGCTTGAGAAGGCATCTAAACATAGTAGTCAGACCTAATCATGGGTTTGGTGTTAAAGATGGAGGTTGCAATCCATAATGGACTTTGTCAGAGAATATTGGATCAGAGTGGGTAAGAGAGTGAAAGAATTAGAAGCAGTTACAGGAGCGGATATTGAAGAGGTGGTTGCGAAGAGTGGTTTTGAAATGGGCGATCTTGGGTGCACTAGTGATGGTGCTTGGGAGTGCATTAAACCATGTGGGTGCCCTATGGTGGAAAGATCTCGGGGCAAGGGAGGTTTTTACCCTGGGCACAACCAGAGGAGCTTTCTGAATTATGGGTGAAGATAGTGGGGTCGCAGGCTGAAGAGAGGTGGTGACCCCGGGGGGGGGGGGAGTCCAAGCAGTATTTTCTTGGAGAGTAAGCAGGTCTGGTAGCGGAGCCTTTCATCAAGGTTGAGAATATTGGCAGAGGTATAGAGCGAGCAGGTGTGAGTGAGCCTAGGTGCACCTGTAAGGAGCCTGCAGGCCTTGTTTAGTGTGGCCTGGATTTTCTGGAGTGTGGTGTTATTTGCTGCACCGTATACAGGGAGCCCATAGTCCACTAAGGACAGTATCGATGAGGTGATGGCAAGCCTAAGGGCGTGGGGAGGGAAGGCAGTCCCTGTGTCGGTAAAGGAGTCCAATCCAGGTGTTTGTTGCGGCAGCAAGGGTGCTTATGTGGTCATGGAAGGTAAGGGCCGAGTTGAGGGTAAGTCCAAGATATTTGTAGTTGGATACCTGCTCAAGGGGGTGCTGGGTGCTGGGGAGGATGTTGAGCGGTGCGTTCTTAGCTCTGTTTTGGTGGTGAGAGAAGATCATTGACTTCGTCTTTTTTAAGTTGAGGACCAGTCTATGGTCCTTAAACCAGGTTTTGGCCTGGGAGAAGGCAAGTTGGAGGGAGTCCTGAAGGGGTGTGGGTTTATGATGCGAGGTGAAGAGCACTGCATCATCTGCATATAGTAAGATTTTTGTGGAGCAGGCCTTTGGTAAGGAGTTTAGGTAGAGGGAGAAAAGAAGCGGTCCCAAGATAGAGCCCTGGGGCACCCCGGAGCAGACGGGTAGTGTGTCGGATAGAGTTCCATTAATTTTGACGATTGGGACTGGGTGGAAAGGTAAACTGGAGCACCAGGCCAGGGGCCTGTGGAGAAACCAAGTTGGTGGAGTGAGTCGAGAAGGAGAGGGTGGCAGACTGTGTTGAAGGCCTTGGATAGGTCTATGAACACAGCTCCTGCAATGTTACCGGCGTCTAGGGAGGAGTGCAGGAAGTTGGTGAATTCCAGGAGGGCTGTGGTGGTGCTATGGCCTGAATGGAAGCCATGTTGCTCTGGGCATAGGATGTTATACTTGGCTAGGTATTCAGTAAGTTGGGTGGCCACCACTTTTTCTAGAGCTTTAGAGAGGGGGGGAAGAATGGAGATGGGTCGATAGTTATTAGTGGAGGCTTTGTCACCGCTTTTATGGATGGGGGTAATGACAGCTGTTTTCCAGGCACTAGGGAATTGCCCTAGGCATAGGGATTTGTTAAGCAGGTCTGTTAGGGGAACTAGGACCAAGTCGAGGACTAGTCGAAGGAGCCTGGCATCTAGGGGATCATTTATAGGGTTATTGATGTTTAGCGCTTTTTGTAGGTAAGGATGAGCTTCGTGGGGGGATGTTGTACTAAACTACATCTGAATAACGCCAGTTTTACTAACTAATTCACTAGAAGTCCTAACTACACTACCACTACTCTCGACTATCCCCACTTAAACAAAATGAAATAAAACAAACTAAAATCACAAAAGAAATAAAGTAAAATTACAAACAAATTAAGATAAAACTTAAATAAACTGGTCTTGTTCCCTGCTGTTGATGGCTAACCCATGACAACATACCAGGATACACAATCTGCAGGAGGGACAGGGAGGGTAGAAGAGGAGGAGGAGTAGCTCTCTATGTAAGGGAAGGGATCAAAGCAACAGAAGTAAAGGGTAAACAGGGAGGACAGGAAGCACTGTGGGTGACCCTGGAGACTGGAAATGGCACCACAATCTGCACAGGGGTTGTATACAGACCCCCGTCTCAGGGGGAGGAAATGGATAAGGAAATGATAGAAGGCATCCTTAGGATGGCAGAGAAAGGGGAGGTATTGCTGATGGGGGACCTGAATATGTTAGATGTTAACTGGAGCATCTTTGCTGCAGCCACATCCAAGAGCAGGGCCATTCTCAATGCCCTACAGCTAGTTTTGGAACCCATTCAGGAGGGAGCAATCTTAGACCTGGTACTTTCAAATGGGGAGAGAGAGAGAGGATCTCAGATCTAGAAGTGGGTAGCCATCTGGGAACAAGTGACCACCAAACAGTATGGTTCACGATAAACAACTGTAGAGTCAAGCCATACAAAAGTGAAGGTACTGGACTTCAGGAGGGCAGATTTTGTCAAAATGGGAGAGTGCCTCAGAAAAGCACTAGCAAACAGGCAAGAAGGTGGGGTGGAGCAACAAGGGGAAAACATCAAAACCACCATATGAAGCCAATAAACAATTTAAAATGAAAGAAAAAAACACTATGGTTCTTAAAAGTAGTGTCGGGGAAGGTTAGGGAGAAAAAGACAGCATTCAGGAAGTATAAGGAAATACAGAAGGAGCAGGACAGAGACCTGTACCAGTTAAAACAGAAGGAAGTGGGGAAGGCAGTCATAATAGCAAAGACCCAAACTGAGGAAAAGATTGCCAACTTGGTTAAGAAGGGGGATAAAACCTTTTATAGGTATATTAGGGAGCAAAAAAAGACTAAGGCAGGGATACTGAGGCTGAATAAAGAGGAAGGTGGTTCGGCAGAGAGCAACAGTGAAAAAGCAGGGATACTGAATGAATACTTCTGCTCAGTATTCACAAAGAAATAGCAGGGGGTGAGTCCTAATCCAGTCAATAGAAGCACTCTGGATAAGAGGGCTGATATTAGTCCTTTCAAAGAAGAAAGGGTTCTGAAAGAACTCTTAAAACTGAAGGTGGATAAAGCAATGGGGCCTGATGGGATTCACCCCAGAATTTTAAAAGAACTAAGGGAAGAACTAGTAACAGCACTGACTACCCTTTTTAATAAATCATGGGAGGATGGTGTGGTACCTGAGGACTGGAGGAGGGCAGATGTGATTCCCCTTCACAAAAGTGGGAGCAAGACAGAGGCAGGGAACTACAGACCTGTCAGTCTGACCTCAGTGGTAGGGAAAATTATGGAATCACTTTTGTAGGAATGAATTGTTGAGTACCTAGAGGCCAGTGGGGCACAGGACCCAAGGCAGCATGGAATTCACAGCAGGAAAGTCATGTCAGACAAATCTAATTGATTTCTTTGACTGGGTGACCAAAGTAGTAGACATGGGAGGGGCTGTGGACATGGCCTACCTAGACTTTAGCAAGGCATTTGACACAGTCCCACACAAAAGATTAATAAACAAATTAGCCAGCCTGGGAGTGGGGCCCAGGGTGATAGCCTGCGTAAAACACTGGCTGGACAACAGGAAACAGAGGGTAATAGTAAATGGAGTCCACAGTGAAGAAAGGGGGGTTACTAGTGGGGTACCGCAGGGTTCAGTACTGGGGCCGGTCCTTTTTAATGTCTTTATAAGTGACATTGCAGAAGGACTGGAAGGAAAAGTATGTCTCTTTGCAGATGACACAAAGATTTGAAATAGGGTTGATACACAAGGTGGGGTGTAAAGGATGAAAAGGGACTTGGCAAGGTTGGAGGAATGGTCAAATGTATGGTAGCTTAGATTCAACACAAAGAAGTGCAAAGTAATGCACCTGGGAAACAAAAACCCATGGGAAGAGTACACAATGGGGGTGAGATACTGACAACAACAAAAATGGAAAGGGACCTGGGGGTAGTCATATCAGATGACCTAAAGGTGGGCAAGCAATGTGAGAAGGCAGTAAGGAGGGCTGAGGGATACTGGGATGCATAGGGAGAGGCATCACCAGTAGAAAACAGGAAGTTGTTTTCTGTCTGTACAGACAGTTGGTAAGACCACATCTGGAGTACTGTGTGCAGTTTTGGAGACCCCATCTCTGCAAAGACATAGACAGGGTGGAGGCTGTCCAGAGGAGGGCAATGAAAATGGTGCAGGGTCTGCACCAGAAGGCATATGAAGAAAGACTAAAGGAGCTTAAGATGTATAGCCTCGAGAAAAGGAGGGAGAGGGGGAACATGATAGAAACTTTCAAATACCTCAACGGAATCAACAAAATCCAAGAGGGTAGCATCTTTCAGAAAAAGAGATTTGCAAGAACAAGGGGGCACAATTTGAAGATATAGGGGGATGGCTCAGAGGTAAAGTGAGGAAGTATTTCTTCACAGAGAGGGTTGTAGATGCATGGAACAGCCTTCTTGAGGAGGTCGTAGAATCAAAAACAGTGGGGGAATTCAAGAATGCATGGGACAGACATAAGGCAATTCTAGTAGGGGTAGGAGGAAGTAGGCTGTTGCTTAACTAGGATTTGCTGCTTATCCGTTAGGTAGGGAAATGGGCAGACTAGGTGGGCCAAGCGGTCCATATCTGCCATCATATTCTACGTTTCTATGTTTCTATTCTAGGCACCATCTTCCTCCAGGGTCCTGTCTGCACTTAACAGCTCACTTCATAGAAACACAGAGACAGAATTTGATGGCAGATAAGTATCGCCTGGCCCACCCAGTCTGCCATTTCCCTACCTAATGGATAAGCTGCAGATCCTAGTTAACCAACAGTCTACATCCTCCTACCCCCAACCCCTTGAATTGCCTTATGTCTGTCCCATGCATTTTTGACCACTCTGATGTTGCCAACATGTTTAACAAATTCTTCAGGAATTTGGATAAATGCAAACCTCCCCCCTCACGCCCCCACTGAGATTCTGCCCCCATCCCTCTACACCACACCTTGGTACCATTCCAGATTTCTACTTCTGGGCTCTGTCACCCTCTGACACCATTAAGCTCATCCCCTCAAATAACCACTGACCCAGTAAAGAAGCGGACAGGATAGAATACAAAATCCTTAAACTTGTCATTGCCCCCCTAGCGGTCCCACTCAACAACATCTTAAACCTCTTTCTCTACACCAGCATTTTTACCAAACATTTGGAAAACAGCCATAGTCAAACCCATTTAAATCCAGCTCCAGGACTGAGGTTGGCAACTACAGGACAATTTCTGTCCTTGCCCCCCTCTCCAAGATTCTGGAAATAGTGGTCCATAACCAAGTCACCTCCTTTCTCAACAGTTACAACATCCTCAGTGATGCCCAGCATGACTTTAGAGCTGCCCACAGTACTGAGACTGCCCTAGTCAAGTTCACCAGGGATATCTACTGTATGGAGCGATAGACAACAGCCTGTACATGGGCTCAGTATTCATGGACCTGACTAAGGTCTTCAACCTTGTCGACCATGATCTGGTCCTGAACATTCTTTTGGACCTCCTCTTCTCAAATGACACTATCAAATGGATCGGGAACTATCTTACCAATAGATCACAGATAACCAATATAGATGGGCACCTCTCCTCAGAATGCCCTATTAATTATAGTTTTCCTCAGGGCTCTATCCTAGGCCCCCTCCTTTTCACACTCTTCACCAATAAGCTCCCTGAAGTTTGTTCCAGCATCACAGTGGTCATCTACGCAGATGAAGCCGTACTTTACTGCAGTAACAAAAAAACAGAAGAGATGCTCACATGCCTACAATCAGATTTCCTGAAGCTATACTCTATGTTCTCCAAAAAAGACATGGTCCTTAACTCGAAAAAAACCAAAAAAACTGAATACATGGTTTTCTCTAGTCCCAGGAAAATCTAAAACCCCATCTTACCCTCTCGGACAACCTTGGGAATGGTATAGAACTAGTAGGTGAATTTAAATACCTGGGTATCCTACTCGATCCCCACCTGTCCTTTAGCCTCCATGTCTCCAGTGTGATTAGCAAGATACACATGAGGCTAGGGCTACTATATAGGATCAGGGAGTTCCTAATACCCGACTCGGGACTCTGACTAGCTATTTCCCTTCTCCTGCCGCTATTATTATATGGATCCATCATTTATGCCCCCCCCCCAAGTAAATTCTCAACTCTTTAGCAAACTAAAATCCAATTACAATAATATAATCTGCTTTGTCACTAGTCTTCCCTGGAGAATGCACCACTGCACCCTAGGCAAAGCACTAGACTGGCTCCCCTTGAGGGGCGTTTCAACCAAAAACCCTGTCCTCCACAAAATTTATCTGAAGAAACTACCACCCAGCGTGATATCTCTTTTCCCCAAATCTGCTCCTACCTGCCTGACCAAAGGAGCCTCTAGTAATATCTTCAACATCCCTTTTTTCAAACCTCTCTTGCTCAAAATTCCCTTGCCTATAATGGCACGAAGCTTTATAACCAGCTCCCTCTCACACTACTGGCCTGCAGCACTACCCACGCCATTCAAAGATCACTTAAGAGTCACCTCCTTGCAAAGCTCACTTGCACTTGTTCTTCCATCTCCTGTGGTACCTAACTTCTAATCCCCACCCACCCATCTTAAACACCCCGTCTCTCCCAGTCTTGGCCTTCCATCTTCCTCCCCAACCCCCTTTCCCTAACCCTTTACAGCTTTGCTAATTTCACCCTGCACAACATTACCAGATATCCTTACTTTTCTACTGCTTATAAATCCTTATCACTTTTGTAGATTCTGACTTGCTAATGAATTATGTACCTTCACCATTGTTCCCTAATGTCTCTTATTGAATTCCTGTATACATGATATTATCAAAACTGTATGTACTCATGTATGTATGTATATGTAATTCGCTCATGACTGTTTATCTGTTCCGTTGTATATAATGCTATCGCTACTTATATATACTATGTATTATGTATATTGATTACTTGTATCATTGTAACTACTTGTACAAGTGGACATTTGTGAAAATGGGCATTTTTGCTCACATACTTTCCAGTATAAAATACACTTAAAATCTTGAATATTTATTTCTGTCCCCCATTCTGTAATGTATTTCCCTGGTGTCTAGTGGCACACCCTACCTACTGATCACTGTATGATTTTCCTGGTATCTAGCTGCACCTGACACCCTCCAATCACTGTCCCCACATTTGTTTTAATTTCCCTGGTGTTTAGTGGCACCCCTCACCCTCAATACCCATTACTATTATTGTTTAATTCATTTTTCCCCTTTTTATTTTTATTTTATAATTCCCCTTTAGTGTTTGCTGGAGGCATGGGTGTCTCATTACTCCTCAGGCATCCTATGGCTAATGGAAAAATGGCTAAAGTCAAATATCACTGATTCCATGTGTGCTTTAAATGGCTACAGGCTTCTCAGAATGGACCATCCTTCTGCAAAGAGGGGGTGTGGGGTTGCCTTTTACTTTAGAGAACATCTTAATCTTAAAGCACAACCTGTCAAGACTAAATGCACCTGTGAAGCCCTCCACATGGTCCTTGTTCTCAGAAATTCAAAAAATTAATTATATTTTATATGTCTACAATCCACCTCAGTGTGGTCTAAATGCATTCATGAACATCATAGATTACCTAGCATCTTTAAATGGAAATAATGGATTTCCTCCTCCTGAGCAATTTCAATCATGACTGGACAGGAAAAAATTCTGGTATATATGACACAACTCTATGGAAGCTACACCTATCTCAACTTATCACTTGCCCAACAAGAATATCTCCATGTAGTAATCACCAGTCCCTACTAGACTGGACCATTAAAAATAGAACTGAATGGGTCCTGGATGCTGGTGCACTGCCAGACTCCCTCAGTGACCACTCATCAGTTTTTTGCATCTGGAGTGCACGTACATGAAAGCTCCCACCCAAGGAAATACAATTTCGAGAGCTCTCAAAACTGAGCATTGGGGCTTTATACTGTTTGCTGATCTTCATCATATTGACTGGTCCCCATTATATCAGACATCAGGTGTAGAGAACGCTCTTAACTTCCTCATATCCACTCTCCAAACACTATAAGATACATGTGTGTCCCTCAAGAAGTGAAGAGTTAGAAGCTCAGTGACCAGATGGATGCATAGCAATCTACTGGCCTCCACTAGAGGAAAGGATAAGACCTAGACCAAAGCAAAACAATCTATGTATACAGCAGACTGGGTTCATTACAGAAGACAGAGGAATGCCTGTAAAAAAGCTATAAGTGCTGTGAAAAGGGTCTACTCCAAGCAGCTTCCTCAACCATCTGTTAGTGACTCCTGAGGTTTTTGGAATCACATAAAATCTTTCATGGGTCAGAGCAACAACACATCAATATCAGAGATAATGCTGGATGGAGCAAACTAATAATATTGGCACAATTATGACAACCTTAACTCCCATTTTTCTGACCTCTCCAAATACACAAAATTGACTGGTCTGGTCACAACTTCCACATCCTGTGCTGAGGAACTTGCTTCACCTCTGCTTAACCTAAGGACAGTCACCAAAACATAAGTGCCTCTCTCCTGAGGTTCATCCCAGCTTGGGGGTCAGCTGGATCTCATGGGCTGCTACCCAGGTTCCTCAAAACTGCTGCCCCTCTCATAGCTGCACCAGTTACTAGGCTTTGCAATCTATCACTCTGCTCAGGGTCAGTCCCTAAGCTCTGGAAAATTGCATGTGTGGTACCCATTCATAAAAAGGGTGATACCAAGAATATGGATAATTACCACCTAATAGCCATTGTATTGGTACTAAACAGATTGCTTGAGAAAAGTGTGGCTAAACAGGTAACAGAACACCTACAACAGTATAACTTACTATCCCCAGCACAACACGGTTTTAGGCAGGCACACAGCACATCTACTGCACTCATCCAGTTCATCAGTGACTTCAAAGTGGAAATAGATAAGGGAATGCATACATGAGCAGTTTTCATCCACCTAACCAAGGTGTTTGACCTTGTGGACCACCCATTGCTGTTATCTAACCTGTCTACCCTGAGTTTCTCTCCTGATACCACTTTCTGGTTAGCAAGCTACCTCACTGGATGACAACAATTTGTGCACATTGATAAAATCAAATCTAATCTCTCCCCCATTAGTGTTGGTATACCTCAAGGATCCATACTCAGTCCATTACTTTTCTCTCTGTTTCTCAAAATGTGCCTTCTATGGGTGGCCCTTGCTCATACATCCAGTATGGAGAAAACATAGTTCTGTACACTAGTACCATGGACATATCCAACACCAATTCAAACCTAAAGATGGATTTTGATCTTGTATGAACTTGGTTAAAACAAAACAAACTGCTAATGAATACCAAAAAGGCAGTCACCATGATATATGGTTCACTTCCCAAAATCAAGGCCAGTCCCTCTGCACTAACCATCCCCAGTCCAGATGGCACCCCTCTGGATGTAGTTGACTCCTTCTAACACTAGACCCTACACTGGACTTTAATCTGCATCTGTCAACTATACATAGATCAGTAAACAGAAAGGTTTGGGCTTGCCTACAAAATCAGGAATATCTTACCACAGCAGCAAGGCTAGGTATTGCCATGAGGGTCCTGCGGCTGAGTCTAACCTATGGACTAATGACATACCTGGATGCCAACAAAGGGGTATTACAAAAATGGAACACATGTTATAATACAGTAACATCTGCCATTTTGTCTTATCTGTATCCAGACTCACCCATCACTGCATACTCTACTCTAGTCTCGACTGGCTCTCCCCATCATCTTGTCATTGATACACCACTGAGTACACCAGTGACACTGGCCAGCAGGTTAAGACAAGCCACACAGACCTATCCCTCGTAGTCTTCTGATAGGTCTCTTCCAGATGGACCAAAATGTGTTATAAATTGGATGAGCAGGCATTTGCAGCATCTGATCCGAAACTCTGGAACTCCCTGCCAATATCTATATGGCACTCGTAGTCACACAAGGCTTTTAAGAGGGAACATTGTAATTTCCTTATGTGCACAGATAAATGCACGTGTAACTAACATAAAATACACATGCTTATCATGGCTTTACCTTTCTACCACATATCATTTATGAGTACTAGGTCAGAAGAGCACTGTCAATAATCGCATCAACCAGAACAGCACCGTATTGACAGTACTTTCCAGAACAGAGGCACAACAGAATGCTGCAGTAAAGCACAGCACCAACAAACAAATAATATTCATTTATGTGGGGGGCTCTTCCTCCACACCCCCTGATGAAGGGGGCTCTGACCCTGCAACCCCTGATCTTTAGAATTCCCACTCAAGGGGGAGCAGATCTAGGGAAAAAAGAAATATGTGTGGCCATGGAATACTGTTTCCATGGCCTCTTCTAAAAAAAAAAAAAAAAGACCCCACAAGGAAAATCTAAAGGGAGACCAGGATTAGAACCCTGGTCTTCACCATCATTTTACCTAACTGCGTTATGCCTTAGCACTCCAAGCCACAGGAGTACCTCAAAAGCCTCCTGATTTTATCTGTCCTTGTGGTGTTCCCTAATACCACTGACATCGACCAGGGGAGCACTTAGTACTAGCGTTGTTAATCTCCTATCGCTCTCCAGGATACCGCTATAGTGACCATGTTGTTCTTCCAGACAGTATTATTGTAGTGCTATTCTAACCAGGTAGGCATTTATGCACTTATTTATGATTGTCTTCTGAAAAGCTTTGTACTCTGCTTTGTTTTATGGTACTCAGTTTTTTTTGTCTAACCATTGTTGATGTTTTTTTATTGCAGTATCACATGTAATTGCTGTTTCTTTGTCTGTAACTGTTCCAGGTTGTGCCTGAAAATAGGCAATGCTATTTGTCTAGTGCACTTACGTGGTAAACAAAAACTAGATAAATAAGCGAGGGATTGGGGAACACTTAAAATCTATTGAGAAACTGGATGCCACAAATGCTTTGGCATTACATGTAAAAAATAAGGGGGCTGGATATTTTTTTAAATAATTTAGTTTAGAAAAGGTATTTGTTAGCATTCAGTGGGGGAGTTTAGGTAACAGACTGTTTCAATGAGAAACATCTTGGCAGTACACACTTAGAGCTATGACATAACCAGGACTCAATGAATCATTCCATCTCCATTTAAAAAATATTTTTTTAAATGGCTGTTAAATAATTTATTATAGCATACTCTATTCTTTTCCATAATTCATATATATATATATACATATATAATAATAATTTTCCGTGTGCTTATATGAGGTGATGTATAATTATATGATTAAGAAAGTACATATTTATTTTGTGCCGGAAAGGGTTGCAAATGTATTTCAGTTGTCGAAAACAAAACTGTAGTTCTATAGTATTTTGTGTTTGCTGGGAATGCTTTGTGATTGTGATATGAATAATTTTTGGTTGTTCTGAACTGCTAATTCAAGTGTGGGCACTTTCAGAATACCATTTTAATAGTTGCCCCTTACCACAAGTGCCATGCCTTGAGAAAACCCACTTGGCTGTTGGGTGAAATGCTGGCAGACAGTGGCAGGATGAGTGAGTGGCATGGTTTATGAAATAAAGCCTTTTTAACTACAAACTAAACTATGGTTTGCTTTTTATCTACATGGGTGCATTTTAGCCACCTGTGATCTTCAGGGTTTTTATGAGTCCATTAATGTTTTGCAGCATTTGATTTTTGACTGGGTGAGACACACGAATCCACCATGTAGTTTTTGGTGCTTTTTCTGGTACTCTAATTATATTAGTACCAATTATTTAAAATATATCTTCTCTGTGTTTTGTTATATATCTATGGGCTTTCCTGTGCCAAGCCATCTCACTTTCTGAAGCATCTGTGTCACAGATAGGTCAGAAAAAGGAGCTCACAGAGCAGTTTTTTGGTATTTTTTGTAGTACACCAGTACTCAGTTGTGAGTTTTCAATGGCTATATATAACCCTCCCTTTCAACCTACAATATGGTCCATCTTGCGTGCAGGGTCACAAATATGGGTTTCCTTTGTGCAAGCACAAATAAAAGGTGAGCAACAGGTTAAGGTCTTTAAAGCAGGCACTCAAACTCAAATTAATTCAGATTATGTTATTTTATTATTGCTCTTTGCTATTCAGAACTAGTATCATTCAGTGCAAAACGTGCATTCAGTTGGTACTTTCATACAAGTAATCCAGATAATAAAATCCATCACATAAAAAAACTGAACAATTGCACAGACCTAGTCTAATAAAATTGACTAGCCAGCCACCTCTAAATCCAAAACTACTGGTATGTGACTAGATGAAATTCCTTTTGCAACTATTTTAGCAGAACAGCAAAAGCTTTAGAGAGTAAAATAGACTGTTCAGCAGTGCAGCCAGCACAAGTACCTTGCACACAAGACAGATTGCTTCACAGTGAGGTAAGGACCATGCCCATGATGTCTATGTGTATGAGCTCAGTCGCATGATCTGATTTACCCACACAGTTCTTAATTGTCCCAGAATGACTGCTGATGGCCATTAATGGCTTAATCAGTGAGAAATCTAAAATATGATTTTAGTGCCAAATTTACTGAAATTTGGCTGATTTGGTGCATGATTAGGATTTGGCACACACCACTGAGAACTGTAAAGTTCTTTGGTGGGAGAAAGAAGTATAGCTTAGAGATGTTTCTGAGATGCTAAAATGCATGTGAGACCACAGCTAATGCCTAAGTCTCAGTCACATGAGACATAGGCATTAACTGTGGGCCCATTGTCAAAGTGGGCCCAAATTTAGCCTTTTCCAGAGCTCCACTGCTGGTGTGACAGGTAATTTGTTACAGAGAATGGTTGCTTGCTTTCCACTGTATTTCATTACAGAACTGAAATTTTGGGGTTTAAGGTTTTTAAAAGTTCCTGCTCCCAGGCCTTCTCAGTCAACTTCTTGGTGTGTTGTTCTGATGTTTTCTATTTACCAAAAAAAAAAAATATCAAAAAAAAAGTGTGCTAGCACTCACCTAATACAGCTACAGTAAGAAAACAGGGCCCAATTCCAAGACAGTGGTGAGAGCATGGTGCAAAGTACGCCAGTACATAAAGTTACGCCAAAACCACTGCAACATGCGAGCTGCACCATATTCCAAGAGAATCACAGATATGATGGAGGTGCCAAAGAATGCATGTCGCAAGTTACGCCCACAAGACAAGGCCTAACTGGCTATAGCGGGTGTACCACATATGCTTGTCGCAAGCCGATGACCATAGAAAAGTGCACAAGTCACAGACATGTCATAGGAGCCCCAGGAAAGATGGCAGGCAGCAGTGCAGAGGTGGCAAGCATGGCAAAATGCAGGAAGTGCAATTACACATACGAGGAGACAGATGTATTGCTCAATGAACTGGAGGCCCAGCCAGAACTGCTAATGGTCAATGTAGGGAAATGGCAGCAGTGCCGCAAGTGGAAGGAGGCATGGGAGGAGGTGGCCAAGAGGGTGAATGCTGTGGCCAATGTGAAGTGCACTGTGCAAGATCTCCAAAATTGAGTCATTGACCTGAAGTGCCACACCAAGGCCAAGGAGGCCCAGAACATGCAGGAGACAGCAGCCACAGGAGGTGGGCCATAGGAGGTGAGACCCCTCAGTGGACATGAGGAGAGGCACTGGCATTCCTGAGCCAGCACAGCATCCATGGGGACACTGACCTAGATACAACATGGATGGATGAAAAGACAGGTAAGTGGATGGTCAGCACTGCCCACAGTGCATGGGACAGCGATGCAGGGGTGGGAATGGAGGCAGACATGGTAGGCATGACATGGTGCGGTAGCACAGATGCACTGTCATTGCCCCACAGGGCAGAAGCAGTGGATATAGGGACAGTGGACAGTGGTGACACAGGCACAGAGCTGGAACCCATGCAGCCGACCACCCAACAGGCCAATACATTGCACATCCCTGGTGGTGCCAATGTGGGACAGCTGGACACAGCCCTGACACCAGTGGTTGGGGAGCATGAGGCAGTGGAGGAGCAACAGCAGGAGGAGGAGGAGGAGGAGGGACTGCACTTGAGTGATCTGTTCAGCTGTAGCAGCATTGTGGACAACATAGCACAGGACCTAAGCCCCACATCATATTTCAGGCTGGAGGAGGCCCTGGTTGGGACCAGGCCATCCCCATAGGATGACCACTCAGATGCACCCACGGACTATGCAGGGTTCTGCTGGACACTCGTGAGAGCACACGAGGAACAGGACAAGATGCTGGGCTGTATATAGCTCAGCATAGATGCAAACCACATGTCAATGGAAGAGCACATGGGCACCCTGATAGGTTTGCGAGAGACAGGATCACGCACCACAGAGACAGCCATAGATCACATCGTGGACATCATGGCCACCTCCCAGGCCCGTGTGTAGGCACAGACAAGAGCCATCACTTGCCTGTCTGTGGCTGCAGATGGGTCTGTGGTCCAGCAGACCAGGCAGGTGGACATATTGTCCACAGTGCTAGAGTGTGCACACACAAGCTAGCCACTGTGAGGCACAGAATGGAGGGACACTACCACACAGGCACCACAGGTGTTGCACCTGCCACCAACACCGCAACAGCCACCAACAGCTGCGGCGACAACACCATCACCACCAAGAGCAGCAGGGCCTGTAGCAGCACCCACCACACCACTGCCACTACTACCAGCAACCCTGGAGCAGCAGCACCCACCAGTGCCACTAACACCCCAATCAGTGCCTGCGCAGGTGATCCCACCACTGCCACTACCTACACCACCATCAACACCTGTGCCACAGATGCCAAAGACCCCACTGCCAACAACATCTGCAGTGCCAGTGCAACTGCAACCAACACCACCCCCAACAGCACCACTGGTGGCACCACAGGCTGCCAAAGTGCCAAGGCAGAGGGCCAAAGCAACACCTGCCTCCACGGCTATGGGGCATGTGACGGTGGGTACAAGGAACAGGACACATGCCAGATGGGGAAGGCTAGCACTGGATGGAAAATCAGGACAGGGTACAGCCCAGTGATGGCACAATCACAGGCCACAGGGGCCAGTGGGCCACACAACATGGACCTGGGACCATGCCAGCACATGCACCATCAGACCCTGGGAAGTATGGAAGATGTCAGTGGACGGTGGTGCAGACTATGCCATTGGACATTGGTGGACCATCGAGCATGCCACAGGCCCAGGCAGGGCCTGATGGTGACACGTAGGTGGCTGGACATGCAACATATGGTGCCGGGCAGGGAGTGCTTGCCCCCAAGTGCAGGAAACCTGGGCGGCAGCACATGGCACGGGACTGTCCCTGACACTGTGCCACGGTGCCGCAATGGGTGGTGGGCAGTGTGTGGGGTGGCATGCTGGGAGGGCACTGAGTGAGGATGTGTGGTGTGCATAGGGCATTCGAGTGTGTGACTATGTGTGTATGGGTGGGTGTATGTGTGTGCATGCAGGTGTGGGTTCAATGGTGATCATCAAGTGTTGGGTATGTATGCTGTGAACTGTCACGTGATGTGGGTATGTGTAATCGGATTGTTGACACTATTGTTATGTAGCACTGTACCATGTCATGACTTAACTGAATATACACCTTGCACTATACATCTGTGTGGCATCACTGATTTCTACCGCTGTACAGGCAGCATGTAGCATTGCCTGGTGCCTGAGATGGGTGCAGGGCCAATGGCACACAGGCATATCCATACTGTAGACACAGTTATACTGTAGACGCAGTTGCATGCATGTGGACTACACATGCTGCATGCATCAGAATTGTACACATATGCACTCTGCACATATGGCCCGCATGTGCCGCATGGACGTGCACCATGTGCAGGGTGCATCTGTGATTGCACGGCTTGCACAACACAGGTGGAATGCACAGAGAAGGCCTGGAGGCACTAGCAGATGGCTACAGGGGGCAATCAGCCAAGCAGGAGGGCCACCAAACCAGCAACTGAGACAGGACAGTGGTGAGTAGAGCCTACTCCTGCTGATACATACACATGCTACTATTTGCACACTACATGATACCGGCTCTGCACATGTGTACAGGTATGCCTACAAATGCAATAGCTACAACTGGACCCAAAAACACCTAAGGCAGTGACCTTAGGTATCAGTAACATGCCAGCACAATACCTACTGGGTACCACTGTGTGTAGCCAATGTTGAGTGTCACGTGATCAGTGCTGCGCAACCTGGCCATCCACTGTGATAGTTGTAGGCCACCACTGTGACCATACTGCTGAGTGGTCGAGGGGTATGGGGGGACGGTGTGTGCTGGGCAATGCCTCCAGCTGTGCAACAAGCCTGTGGTACTGCAGTGCAGTGCCCATGGGGCAGGTGGACCACACAGTCTACAGCAGGTGGCAACAGTCAGGGAAATGCTCCGCCTGCACCATCACGCCAAACATGTGGTTGCACCACCTGACAGTGACACAGCACATGAGATGTACCATCCATGTGTACCTCAGAACACCCGGAGCAGTGCTGCATGATGTGCCTACAGGGGCTTACTGACAACCATCATGCCTTGTAGGGTGGCATTACCAGGGCACCTCAATTAGCCAGAGCATGTAGCAGGGGCAGAGGCAGGCATTCTCCGTGGACAGCATGGCCCATGGGGACACAGGGGGTTGGGGAGGCTGAGGGTCCCTGGACTGCAGCCATTGTCCATACCGCCATACCGGTGGGGCTGTGGCACAAGACCCATGTACTGGATCACCATAGATACGTGTGGAAGGGAGTGCCACAGAGCATGGCCATGACACCTACAGGATGTACAGCCTACGAGGCCTTGGGCTGTTGTTTTGGTATCCTGGGGGCAATGCAGGTGTCCCATCTGTATCCATGCCTGGGGGGGGTTGGGCAGTGGCCAGGGCCATGTGCCCCTGGGGTGTGGCATATGGTCCCGGTGCCCACAATACATGTGTCAGGCTATGCCCATGCGATGAAGCAGTGACACAGACCATGCAGGGAGTGTAGCACTGACAGGTCATGATATGTTGCTATTTGTGTTTGCAGGTCACAGTCGCATGGTGCAGGACAGGACTACAAACCGTAGGACAGATGTGCACGCAACACAACCCATGGCGTACAGGAACCTATCACAGCTCAGCAGCTGTGTGCCCAACTTCACAGCTGCTGAAATGGCACAGATGATTAACCTGGTGCAGCAGTGGTGCACCACACTGCTGCCCCCGTCCTGCAGGAACCACACACCCGCCGAACTGGAGAGGGCATGGTGGGCCATTAGGGCATAACTCAGTAAGCTGAGTGGGGTGGCCTGCACAATCAGGAAGATCCAGCATAGGTGGCAGGACCTTGAGTGCCATAACCCTGACATCCTACGCCACCTGCTGAACATGGCAGAGGGGTGTGACAGGGAGATGCGCACCAGACATGCAGGTGGGTCCCATGACATGGTGCATGTACCCAGTCATACAGGCATCACATTCCATGGCCAGAGGTGGTGTGCAGGATTAACTGTGTCCCCATTCCCCACAGGTGCAGGGCCCAATGGAGTTCGACAGCAGAGTCAGCCGGTGGTGGTGCACAGCCATGGCCACCCACAGCAGCGATCGCAGGGCCACTGGGCATCAGGTAGGTGCATGCACAGTCCATGTGGTGTGTCGGCCATGCCACGATGGGGGGTGTGTGCCAACCGGCCATGCGCATGTGTGCAGCAGCACACCAGCATGCACAGCCTGTCAGCCCAGGTGTAGCCATGCACACCTGCGGCATTTGTGGCTGCTGCGCACTACAAGTGTGCCTGCCAAAGTGCACCCTGGGCATGCACCATGTGTGTGTTTGTGAGTGTGTGTGTGTGCGTGTGTCTGTCTGGCACCCCCCTTGCATGGTGTGGCATGGTACGCATGCATGTGTGCCCATGCATGCGGTGTGTCACGGTCTGGCAATATTCAACGCCTATCTTGCTTTACAGGTAGGAGGAGCTGCCTTGCCCCAAGGCACCATGCCCTGCTGAGGGCAATAGTGGAGCAGAAGGTCCATGAAGCAGAGGAGTACCATCGCTGTACCCGCCGATGCCGACATGTGGTATGGCTTTTGCCAGAGAACACATCTGAGAGGAGGAGAGTGAAGAGGATGCAACCCTGGTAAACCCAGAGGCGGTGGGAGTGAATGCTGCAGGGCATGCCAGTGACACTGCAGATGCAACAACCAGTGCGGCACCACTGACCATGAAGGACCCCTTGGCGGATGAGGCACTGAGCCATGGATGCCAGCAGGGGCCATCAGTGGCCATGCCGCAGGATGGGCAGGCGGCAGTGGACACACCACCAGTGGGGCAGGCAGAGGTGGACATGTCACCAGAGGGGCTGACAGAGGAGGAACTGCCACCAGTGGGGCCGGCAGTGATGGACATGGCCACTAGTGGAGGGGCCCATAACTGGGGTCAGTAACATTGCTGTGCCCCCACCAGACCAGGGTGGTTCTGCATCTGTGGAACACCCACCAGCAGGACATCAGAGGCCACTGGATGCTGGATGGCAGCAGGGGGTGATGTAATTGTTCCCAGGGCAGCTGGCAGACAGGGAACAGGAGCTGGTTCGGCTGGTCTCAGCTGTGATGGAGGATGTTGGCCGGCTGCATGGGTGCCTTGGCATGCTTCTGGCTGCACTTTAGAACTGCTAGGACTGTGCTGCTGTGGACTGTGTGGTGGGGTCATGGCAGGGGTTGGGGTGGGTTTGTCTGTAGGGGTGGTCCTTGGGTGGGAGAGGGGGGCTGTGTAGTGTTCTGTTGCATGTTTGCTGTTGTACCCATTTGCTGTTTTTACTGTACCTCTGTTGTGTTATTAAACTGTTTTTGCACATCCCTGGCTCAGTGTCTCCATCCTTCGCTACAAGTGCCTGTGCATGTGTGGTTCACTGTGCTCATGTGGGCCCACCTGTTGCAGTGCAGCCCTGTTCCAGGCATGTCCACACACAGCACAGAATTCATGTGTGTCAGCCGTCCATCGTACAGGTGGGCATGCCCTCATGGTGGTCTGTGTGGGTAGCAGCTCCATGTGCTTGGTCCTGTTTACTTGCCGTCGCACCATGTGTGACATGCCTGTGTGACAGTCCTGTGCCAGTATGGCACCGTTCCACCCGGGGGCCCCCTTGAAGGCTTGTAGCTGAGGTGCTAGGGGCTTGCACTGGTGTGAATTTTCAATACAACAATTTTAGTTGATGAAACATCTTGGAGTCTTTGGTTATTTTTGGTGCGCTATTGCTTTGGGAATATCACCCAGGGGCACAGTTGGCCCTGTGGGTGGCACTGGATGCATGGCGTAGTGGCGTGCCATACTGCCATATGTCTGGAGGTCTGTGATGACCGGTGCTGTGTCCCCATTGTGGTTGCACTGTTAACATGCATCAGTGGCCATGGCGGGTGCATTGTGCCTGGCTCTGCCATCATCAGCGCTATGTGACTCCATCCCGTGTGTGTCTATAGCCACCTTTGTCTGCCTGTCCGTGGGCCATGTGTGCTGTGGTCCTCCATTGCTGTGTTGCATGTTGCGCCATCTGGGGGCCGCAGGAGACATCCTTGGGTGTTTGGCCTCCTCCGGCTTGGTGGTCCCCACTGTGTCCTCTGTGGGCATTTGGATGGTGCTGTTGGTGTGTAGGCACAGCGCAGCTCTCATGCACACCTCCGGTGGTGGTAGGTAGCCCCTGTTGTTGGTGCTGCATCAGTCACTGCTGAGGTCCTGGCATTGTTCCTGTTGCAGCACAAGCTGTGCCTCTGGCATGCTTGGCACTGCTGCTCAGTCAAGTCCTCACTGGTTGTGTTGGGGCAACTTGCTCTGCACCAGTGGTCTTGGTACAATTGTTGGACACTGGGGCTTGTTCCCTGGGTCCTACCTTTGTACCCAGCTTGCCTGTGCTTATGGTGCTTTGTTTTCATTCTTCTCAGCAGGGCTCCTCTTGCTGACATTGCTTTGTGTCTCACTGCATTGCTGTCTGCTGTCTGGCTATGTGGGGGGGTCTGTGGCCTGTGCTCTGGTTAGGACAGCTATTCCTTGCTCTAACTTACATTGGCTTCCTCTGGCATATTTACTTATGCCACCTGTTGTAGAATAGCAGTTTTGTGGTGCTGCTGGGTTACGCATGTCGCAAGCCACATTAAACAGTGGCACAGCCTTTCTTTGGCATAACTGCGTCGTAACTTGAGTTTGTCATAGCGGTTGCGGGTTGTGGCGTAAGAGTTATTTTGGAATCGTGCATGTCACAAGTCACTGGTGTAACTTGCAATTTGCTTCATTGGGACTGGTATCCTGCATTTACACCTGGCATAGCTGTCTTGGAATCTGGCCCACAGTGTATAAAGTCAAACGGTAACATGGACTAAGTGATTTTTAAAAACTACTAGTGGCAGCTGTATTTAATGACTTGAGTCATTAATTATAAAATTAGTAACACAAGCTGTTTAAAAAATCACAAATAAATGAATATATGAGCATGATACATCTAATTATGTTAGAAACATACTACATAGAAACATAGAAACATAGAAGTCGACGGCAGATAAGGAACGCAAGGCCCATCCAGTCTGCCCATTTCTTTTTCTACCTTATAAATGTGCCATTGGTCTTTGCTCTGTCAGTGGCCTATCTATTCATACTCATTTGTATTGCTCCTTAGAAACATAGAAGTTGACGGCAGATAAGGACCGCAAGGCCCATCCAGTCTGCCCTTTATGCCTATCCCATGCCTATTTCAAGCCCTGAACTTTATTCATAGCCACCACTTCTTGAGGTAAGCCATTCCATGCATCCACCACCCTTTCTGTGAAAAAGAATTTCCTCACATTCCCCCTTAATCGGCCCCCCACTAATCTCATGCTGTGTCCTCTTGTCCTGCTATTTTTCTTATATTTAAACATGTTAGACTCTTTCACCTTGTTAATGCCCTTAAGGTGTTTGAATGCCTCAATCATATCACCTCTCTCCCTCCTTTGCTCAAGGGTATACATATTGAGCTCTGTTAATCTGTCCTCATATGTCTTCTGGTGCAGTCCCTGCACCATTTTGGTGCCCTTCTCTGGACTGCCTCAATTTGGTTAATGTCCTTGTGAAGGTGTGGCCTCAATACTGCATGCAGTACTCCAGATGGGGCTCTAACCAGTGTCTTGTAAAGAGGATTATTACCTCCTCTTACGACTTGTGATACCCCTACTAATACACCCTAACACCCCCTAGCCTTACCTACTGCTTTAGAGGTCTGCTTGAATGATTTCGTCATCAGTGATGATGATGCCCAAGTCTCTTTCTTCCTTTGTGACTGCTAGCAACTCCCCTCCTAGCCTATAGGTGGCTTCAGGGTTTCTCTTCCCTATGTGCATGATCTTGCACTTCTTTGCATTAAATCCCAGTTGCCACTCTTCTGACCATTTTGCTAGTTTATCCAGATCTCTTCTCATTCTGCCCACCCCATCTGGATCATCTACTCTGTTGTAGATCATGGTGTCATCTGCAAACAGACAAGCCTTACCCTCTAGTCCATCTGCGAGGTCACTAATGAAGATGTTGAAGAGTACTGGCCCCAGGACTGATCCCTGAGGTACCCCACTTGTGACTTGCATCTCTTCTGACTGTATACCATTTACCACCACTCTCTGTTTTCTGCCCGTCAACCAGTTTGCCACCCAGTTGACCAACTTCTGACCCACCCCGAGCCTACCTATCTTATTTATCAATCTTCTATGTGGAACAGTGTCAAAAGCTTTGCTGAAGTCAAGGTAGGCGACATCAACTGCTTCCCCTTGGTCCACCACTCTGGTTACCCAGTCAAAGAAATCTATGAGATTAGTTTGACAGGATCTTCCTTTTGTAAACCCATGCTGTCTTGGATCCTGTGCCCCTATGGATTCCAGGTGTTGCACTATCCTTTCCTTAAGGAGTGCCTCCATAATCTTGTCCACTACTGAGGTAAGACTGACTGGTCTGTAGTTCCCTGCCTCCTCCCTGCTACCACTCTTGTGGAGCAGGATCACATGAGCCCTTCTCCAGTCTTCTGGGACCTCTCCTGTGCTCAGAGACTCACTAAACAGTTCTGCTAATGGCTCTGCTAGTTCCACCTTTAGCTCCTTAAGTACCCTGGGGTGTATGCCATCAGGTCCCATTGCCTTATCCACCCTGAGCTTAGCAAGCTCTTGCTACTGCTAAAAGACAATGGGGCTATACATAAACATAAACATATGCGTAAAAGGCTCGTACCGGTGCATGCAGCTCCGCACACTAGGGATTTCATGCGGTGGATGCATTCATGAACACCAGCCCCCACCTGGGTCCCATACATGGCCCTTCCCCCAGGCATGCAGGTCAATGGGAGGGGGGCAGGTGGGTGCAGAGCAGTGGATCTGGGCAGGCAGCCAATCGGCTGCCCAGGCAGTGGATCCTTTGTACCCTTGGAGTGTCATGTTGTTGGCCGGCTCGCACAGAACTCACTATACTGTTGTGGGGGAGTACTCCATCTGTCCAACTCTCGACCTCCCAGTGTGCCCCAATGGCAGGGGCAACATTGTTGTGGGGAATTTCCCCCCACCATGTCCACTGCATCAGGCGGCAGCTTCACTGAGGGCGTGCATAACTGGCCCTGTTGGTTTACAGCTGCCTTTCAGATGTGGAGCCAGAAGCCCCTGTGCACAGCACACTGCACTGTAGTGAATGCACAGAGTGCTGGCTCGGCCCTCCCCCGCACCACCCCCAGGCCCTTCCCCATGTGGAGCTCTGTAATCTCCAGGGAGATCGGGTGTATACAGGGGGTGTATCCTTGTTCTGAATAGGGCAGAGGGGGCACAGTGAGTGCAGGCAGCTGTGGTGTGGCTACGCACCTGAGTTAAGCATTGTATAGCCACCAAATGTTTTTGTGAATAGGATCCATTATAAGGAAATGTTTTGTCAAGTAACAAATACTGCTGTTTACTTTTTTTTTTACTTTGTCCTATTTTTGGTATAATAAACATTGCAGAGACAGACAGGATGGAGGCAGTCCAGAGGAGGGCAACTAAAATGGTGCAGGGTCTGCAAAAGAAGCCATAAGAAGAGAGACTAAAAGTGCTTAATGTGTATACCCTTGAGGAAAGGAGGGAGAGGGGGACATGATAGAAACTTTCAAGTACCTCAAGGGAATCAACAAAGTCCAAGATGGGAGCATCTTTAAGAAAAAGAGACTTGCAAGAACAAGGGGGCACAATTTGAAGATAGAGGAGGGACGGCTCAGGGCAATGTGAGGAAGTCCATTTTCACAGACAGGATGGTGGATGCATGGAACCGCCTTCCTGAGGAGGCAGTGGGGTCACAAAAAGTGGGGGAATTCAAAAATGCATGGGATAGACATAAGGTAATTATAGTGAGGAGTAGGAGGAAGTAGGGTGTTGGATAACTGGAATCTGCAGCTTATCCAATAGGTAGGAAATGGGCAGACTAGGTGGGCCAAGCAGTCCTTATCTGCCATCAAAGTCTATGTTTCTATGTAATGCAGTGCTTATTTGACTGTGTCTTTCAAATACACTGTAGTCCTCAACTGACCTCACATTCACAGTTTGTGATATCTTACTCTCTTGCCATGAAGCGTTTATTTTGCCATAAACAAAAATAATGTATATATAAACCACACTCACTGCCAAACCCAGCAGCCTGTGCAAAATGCCCCAAAGATAACATAAGTTTTTAAAAACAGATTCCAGGCATTTCACGTCAGAACTAGAGAGCAGCACCCATGCACATAGCCTGTATGCACTAGAAGACAAACATGATGTATGTATGAGACATCAGCTGTCCAGGTGAGAGAAACTGGCAGATAGACAGCAATGAAATGGCAGATCAGACAATGACAGACAGGCAGCAGAGGCTGGCAAACCAGACAGGCAGTAATAGGCAGATAGCAGCAATCAGCTATGAGCAAAGGGGGGGGGGGCACAGCCACACAGCAGCATTTTATAAAATCAGTTCACCTCCAACACTCCCAAATACACCATCACACATCAGACTGACCTCCACCTAAAAACTCAGCCAAGCCTCCCACCACACTAACACAGTGAGACCCTCTGCCCCCTCATCTCACTGGCTGTACAGCCTCACACTCCCGGGTCAGAGCCCCCCCCGACTGAGCCTCTTACATCTAGAGCCCCCCAACCACATTCTTGCCTAAGCGCCTCCCCACCACACACTGTCACTAGTGACCCCCACTACACACACTGTCACCTTTGCACCCCACTAAACACACACACTCTCACCTAAGCCTCCAATACACTCTCGCCTCAACCCCTCTACACACACTGTTGCCTGTGTCCCCACCACACTGTCACCAGAGACCCACCTTACGCTGTCAACTGAGCCCCACCACACACTCTTACCTGTGCACACTCTCCAAAGCCCCCACTCCCCCTCTCCAGCAAGCTGTCTGGGTCAGCATAACCACATTAACGCAACAATGACTGATAAATCACATCTCAAGTATCACAGATACTCTTAATGAGGAATGGGGGGATGCAACTAAGTGCCCCCTCCATCTCCGATTACATCCTGGCCAAGGTAAGTGTTACAAGGAGGGCAGATCTATTCTGTATTCTATATCCAAGTAACTACCCCATGAACAGATATCATTCCACACAGTGTGAATGAGAAGCTACATGAAACTGAATATTACTTTAAATATTAATCAAGACATTGATAGAAAACTCCACTACAATCTCCAGCCTCCAGTAAGTATACATTTTTTCTTAACAACAAATGCTGTCATGTCATTTGCCCCTCATTTGGAAAGATAAGTGCGAAGCCACAAAGTTCAGTGGTTGCATGACATGCACAACTGGAGACTCGCTATCCCAGGTGGTGAAGTCATCAGGGAGAGCCAGGGTCCCATATAGTGAAGAGTCTAGGCCATGGGTTCAAACCCAGAGGGAGCAATGTCCCAGGGTTCAAGCCCAGAGGAGGCAGTCACAGCACAACTGAAATGGGAGGAAGCAGAGAACCTCACTGTGCCAAAAGACAGTGAGAAGAGACACATGATCCTAGCCTAGCATGCCTGTTGGGGCTAAGATTTTTGAGGGTTTGCAGCACCTCAGCAGAAGAGAGCCATGGCACAAGTGACAGTCACTCAGAAAGAGAGAGAGAGATCTCCTTCCCACCAACCTCTGCCTTCCCCGTGCACTTGCCACCCCCCCAACTCCTCCAGCCAACATCTCCAAATCCCCAATCAGCTGGCTCATGCATTCCTAGAAAAAGCTTGGCAGACACATCAGAGAAAAGTGCTTTTGAGAAGATGCAAGCCAGGCAGTTCCAAGAACGTGAGATGAGAAGAGCACCAACTGTGGCTGCCCTGTGAGGGGTGGTGAGGATAGAGCAGATGCTCACCGGGAGTAAGCAGTGGGGCACAAATCGCAAGGAGTGCAATCAGTGATCCTAAAGGTAATACATACACGGACATTTTTGTTAAAATGGGGTTCTCTCGCAGGCCCCTTCCCGAAAGTTTGGATTGGAATAGCAGACCTCCCCTTTCAGTTAGTATGAGCCATCATATGAACCCTACATCCTTGGATGGGCAGATAACTTTAGTCAGAATGCCTGGCAGTTTTTGAGAATTGAAAGGGGAGGAGGAGTTGTGGGAAAGGGGACATGTCAAAGGATGTTGCTGGGCTGCAATTGACAGAATGTTTTAAAGCTGACAGGAAATGTTTTTCATGCATTCCTTGATAGATGTGACCGCCGGCACTGTGCACTGTGAAATAGTGCAGTTATGCAGTCGATAGGGACAACATACACAGACTGTTTCACAGGAGACTGTGATGCAAGTCCAACATGCTGTTCATTTGGAAGGAATGCAGAGTACTTTTTCTGCTGATCGTAAAAGGATTGCAGAGCTCAACCCACTGTAGCCATAATACAAATTACCCTATTAAAATAAAATGACATCTCTCTGGATACAACTAAATGAACTAGCTTCAAGAAAAACAGAACTCCAAATTCATAGAAACAAACATAAATATTGGGTGACTGAAGAGAAGGCCAGTAAGCAACAATCAGAATGGTATATTGCTAAGCTTAAAAACTCTACAGGTTGCTTACATTAGACTCCGACAGCAGTCAGTTAGATTATGGTGGTCTTTTATCACATTTTAAACAAATCTCATAACCCATTTGACGCTCAAAAATTTGCATTTTTTTATCTCAGATTTACATCTGTCTGCACTGCAGGATTCTCAAAAGAATTTGCTGGAGGCCCATTTTCTATTCTAGAATTAACACTGGCCATCAACTCCCTGGTTGTTCATAAATCCCCGTGTAGTGATGATTTCCAAGCCAATTTTTAATTTTTTTAACTTTATATTTTTTCTGCCTACATGCCTTCCATGTCTGATCCTTCAGGGGCACCTGGGAGTCATCTTCTGCCAACCATCTGACCCAGAGACCTACCTTGTACCTCATGTAGCCCTGGTTGTACCCCCCCGGGGGGAATGAGGTGGGGCCCATACACCCCCATACACTTTCTTGATTCATTGGGCAAGGTGGTCTGGGCAAGTGGTGACACATCGAGGGCATGCTCCTGGTGCCCTGTCTAGGAAGGCTATGTTTTCTCTGGTTTCCTCCCCTCGCATGGTGTGTGCCTTGATGTCAAGGCACTACGAGCCGATGTCCACCACGACTCATGGCTGCCCACCCCCTGTGAACAGGGCTTGCTGTACCTCGAGCCTCCACTCGGGAGCAGGAAAGTAACTGGCCTTGGCCCCCCTCCCCCTTGAGAAGGCTAGCTGTCATGGGATGCTCAAGCCGTTCTCCCCCAGCAGGCCCTCCAGCGACCTGAGTCCACTCCCCAACCTGGGTTGCTGGTGTCACAAGCAGAAATCCAACTGCTGCACTGATGGGCTGGCTCCAAGTAAATTTTTATCAGCTAATCACAGAGGAGATATCATAACCCTTGCTTGCCATGGTATCTGAGGTGCATATGAAGACAATTCTCCCTGCAACATTAAGAAAAGTTATCATTACCATCCTTCTTAAGGACGGCAAAGATCTAATGTTACCAGACAGTTACTGGCCAATATAGCTTATAAATGCAGATACAAGAATGATATATAAACTCCTCACTGCTGGTCTATAGAGCATTTTGCCTTCTATAATCCATGCCTCCAAAGTGAGGTTTGTAAATTGCAGAATTATCTTTGATCACTTGCAGGCCTTAATCTCTTTAAAGCAGACTGCTGCAGTTATTCCCACTCCAGCCACAGCCATTTCTATCGATTTTGGAAAAGCTTTTGATTTGGTGGAGTGGGGATATCTCCATGCTGCTCTGGAGCATCTCAGCTTCAGACCACAATTAAGAACCTGGGTAAAAGCTTTATATTCTGACCCCATTGCCTGTCTCCTTACAAACAGCACTCTTTCTGCCCCATGTTCACTATACAGAGGAACTCAACAAGGGTGCCCCCTTTCCTCACTGTTATTTGCACTAGCCAAGTGCCCCTTGATGCAGCTATATGAGAGCATCCAGGTAGATAGGGTAGTCAAGTTGGAGAAATGGAATACCAGATTAAATTATACGCAGATGACTTCCTAGTACTAACCTGAGATGTTGCTCATGGTATACCTCATCTTTTGCATCTCCTTGATAACTTTGCTAAACTTTCTGTTATCCATATTAACCTCTCCAAATCAGAAATCCTTCCTTTAAACTTGCAAACTACCCAAAATATTATACAAACCTTTGGGCTTGTTTGGGCACTACAGTTCATCAAATATTTAGTGATAAAAATTACAGTTGAGCTCAAGTAATCTCATTTTGGCTAATTTTCAACCTCTCATAAAGAAACATCAAGATGACATGGCTAGATGGAAATATTTACATCTTTTTATGACATGAAAATGTTCAACTATTAAGATAATTGCAGCCCCCATGGTATTTCATATTTTAGCTCCCCCACCACTGAATATTCCCCTCAATTGGATTCAAAAATTAGACTCCACAGTAGTGATTTTTTTATGGGAAGGATCAATGCCACACTATAGCAGAGCCATTTTAAGAGCTCACTGGTATTGAGGAGGATGGGGTCTTCCCCACTTTTTACATTATTGCTACACTTTTAGAATGGCTCAAACCTGTACGGTAGTCCAGCCTCCTCATGTTAATTTTCCTTCCTGGGTTGCAATCAAAATCATTCTTCTCTCACTGGCCCAGTGGCCTTGAGCATTGAGGAACCGGACATCACACCTCACGCTACACTGTTGACCCGGGTTTGGAAACATGCCTAGGTAGTCAGGGGTTGGCAGGGAAGGGATAGGATCAAGCATCCGAGGGACTGCTCTCCTGTCCCTGAGGAGGACTGAGGATTGTCACCGCCCTGCAATAGCCACTGATGATGACTGAGGGCACTACTAGAGTAGGTGCCTTTGGGGTGGAGTGCAGCAGACATTGGGCATAGTTATGCCTTTAAGGCCACACATGTCTCAGACTCAGGGCCGCAACTAGGAGGAAAATGGCTGGGCATGACTGCAGCAGCTTGATAGCCATGCTCTGCACCACCCAGAGGACTGTTGTGCAATTGCACTGGGGGTCTGAGCCTGGTCTGATTCAGAGTGGCATGGAGGGGGCCCTTGGGCGGGTCGGGGCATGGCCGCACCAGACCCTCATCATGTGAGTGAACTTGCTGCTTTCTGGGCAGGCAGAGCTGGTGGCTGGATGCCTCAACCGGTTACGCCGCAGTAGGTGAGAAAAAGAACTACGATAAAAAAAAAATTATTCTGGATAACACAAGCCCTACTATATTTTCAGGCTGCCTTCCTTGTAAAATACAAAACAGAGTCTGTGTGTTTTGCTCACTGACAGAAATTGAAGAGACTTTCTGAGATAACATCATTAAATAAGTAAGTAAAATGTATTTGTTAAGTGCCCCATTGTGGAGATTCTAGGCACTGTACAGGTAGCTAGAAATTAAACAACATTCATAAATACAAAGGCATAAGATAAAACAACAATAATAAACAGCAATTAAACCTAACCAAATCCTAAATTAAACTAAAACAATGCATCACTTTGTGTATTCTATGCTATAGACAATCCACAAACCCTTCTTTAAAAAGATGCGCCTTCAGCCCCAGCTTAAAACCTCCACTGATGGGGCCTCCCTCAAGGACTTTATCAGTGAGTTTCACAATACCAAGCTCACCACCTCAAATGAACGATCTCCAGAGGACATCAGATGGGCCCTGAGAACCACTAGTTTGCAATGAACCATGGGATAGGAGGTCATATGTTGCTGAACAGCCAGTGAAAAGCTAGTTTTGTCATTCTGTGAGTGTAGTGTGTGTGAGACAGACTTAGAGAGCAGAGCTTGTGCTGCAGCTTAAGAGTCAAATCTAAAAACATTATATAAAAGAGCATTTTGTTTCTCAGATTGCTTCAGAACTGTTACTGTGAGTGCCCTTTGCACACATAGTGATTTTTTGTGTTGATTTTCTGCATCCTGTATTGTTTATTTGAAGTATTCAGTTTGCTGTTAGAAGTTTCGGTTTGGTGGCTTGTGTGGGAGAGGGTAGGAGCAGTTTAGAAGGCACTGTTTTCTTCTGAACAAAATCAGTGAGCAAGTGCTCTGTTTTCTTAAGAATTAAAAAAATCACTGTCCTTCTGACTGTGATTTAACCAGAGTGATTATTGTGTGACTGCATGCACAACTGTATTTAGGAAAAAAATCACTGTTCTACAGACAGTGATTTAACCAGAGTGATTGTTGTGTGACTGCATGGGCAGCTGTATTTGGGAAAAAAATCATTGTTATCCAAAGAGCGATTTAACCTGAGTCATTGTAGTGTCCCTACATACACACCTGTATTTAGGAAAAAAAAATCACTGTCCTCTTGACTATGATTTAACCCAAGTGATTGTTGTGTCCCTGTATACACACCTGTATTTATGAAAAAAAAATCACTATTCTCTAGACAGAGATTTAATCAGAGCAATTTTTGTGTGACTGTGTGCACAAATGTATTTAGGAAAAAAAATCACTGTTCTCTAGACAGTGATTTTAACCAGAGTGATTTTTGCATGACTGGTTGCACAACTGTATTTAGGGGAAAAATTACTGTCCTCCTGACTGTGATTCAACATGAGTGATTGTTGTGTCCCTGCATGCACACCAGTATTTGGGGAAAAAATCACTGTTCTCCAAACAGCTATTTAACCAGAGTCATTGTAGTGTCCCAGCGCACACACCTGTATTTAGGAAAAAAAATCACTGTCCTCTTGACTATGATTTAACCCAAATGATTGTTGTGTCCCTGCATACACACCTGTATATATGAAAAAGAAAATCACTGTTCTCCAAACAGCGATTTAACCTGAGTGATTTTTGTGTAACTTTGTGCACTGAAGAATGACTGGGAAGAAAAGAGCAACTAAAGGGAGAGGCCATGGATTGGCCACAAAGAACATTTCCCAATTTATGGTTACTAATCCTAATAGTGGTGTAGGAACCAGAAACGTGTCTGTGTGAACATAGGGATAGCATTCAGATGACTCTGTGGCAGGCAGTAGCAGTAGTAGCAACAAACATGGCCCTGGTGTGGGCTTTTCTGCTGTTAAGTTTTTCTCTGCTGAATCTGTGGCAGACATGTTGACAGATGTGTCAATGTCAAGTGACAGTGAAAGAAAGCAGCAGCACCACCAGCAAACAACTGTGGTCTTGGAGGAGGTTGGTTCTGAAGTGCAATTTGAAAGTGGTGCTGCTGGTGAGGGTGGGTTGGAGGTGGAGCCCGAACAAGGTGTGTCCACTCAGTGAGGGTGAGATGGTGGTACATGTGGAGAAACATGAGGGCAACAGTCATGATGAGGACGTGCATGTCACAGAGCCTGTGGCACTTGCTACTGAGGCAGACAGACCTGCTGAGACTGAGACTGCCAGCAGTGCCAGCTTTTTTCCAGACTATGATGTGGATGATGATGATGTGTCAGACAACACGGATCCCTCATGGGAGCCAGAAAAGAAGAGGGCAAAACAGGGTGTTACAGAACGTGTCTTTACTGTTGCCTTATCTGCTAAAACCACCAAGGAGAAGGACACCCCAACCACTGTTTCTCCCATTTCTATATTGTTGCAGTCACCCCACAACATAGCAAAGAGCAAATCTTCTCCTTTGCTATCACAATCACAGTCATTTTGGCACCAAGTAAATACAAGACCCTATAAATCCCTAGTGTGGGATTTTTATGCACCGGACCCATCTGATGAGGCAGTAGTAATCTGCCAACTGTGTCAAACCCCAGTAAGTCAGGGTAAGAAGGGTAGTCACCTCAGCATGGGTTGGCAAAACACACACCTTGAAAATAAGCACCCATTTCGGTGGCATCAACATCAGAGGTCAGCCAGCACCAGTGGTTCTAGTCCATCCAATCAGAGGGCAATGTAAGCAAAATACACTCAGCACCACTACAGGGACATGGAGGTGCAGGTGAGGAGGAAGAGGACATTGTTGTGGTACTGGATGAGAAGGATTCTCGAAGTGGACAAAGTAGTGATCCTAGCTTCTGGAGTACCACCCCAACCCAAAATGTGATTGCTACCCTGGTTATGAAAAACCAAAAAGCCGCTGAGGTATGTCGTGTATTGCCAGAGGCCATGAGTACCATTGGCAGGACCCAGGCAAGAAGCACCCCGTTACTGGCACAATGACAAGGCAAGCTGTTTGGCACACCACCATGTGCATCACTGATATCAGCAGTATCAAGAAAAGTTCAGCTGATGCAGCCTTCCATTTTGGATAGGCAAACAAAATTCCCTCCTAATCATGGTGCAGCGTGGGAGCTGAATGCAGCATGTGCAGAAATGATTACTCTGGATTTCTTGCCATACTCCTTTGTAGAAAATGTGGGATTTAGGTGGTTCATTGCCCGTGCCTTGCCAAAATGGCAGGTGCCATCACGTACATACTTTTCAAAGCGTGCCATCCCTGAACTGTACAGTACTGTATGTGACATGGTACATCATGCTCTGCAGCATTTCCCTGCACAGTACAGTACGTCCATCCGAGCATGAACACGTGGAGCAGTGGGAAAACATCTGGTAGCTCTTACCTGTGCATTACAGCACACTGGGCACAGGTACCATGTGTAGCGGCTGATTGGGGGAGAGACAAAAATTGCACTAGGACAATCTGCGGTGATAGTAACATGCCTGGTGTTAGGCAGCATGTGACACTGACCATGAAGAGTATCCCCAGCTCACACACTGGAGAAAAGATGCTGGAAGTTGTACGAACCGAGACTGATCAGTGGCTCCACCCCCATGAAAGCTGGATTAATTGCCAGTGATAATGGCTGAAATGTGTGGAAATGCATCACTGATGGGGGATTTGTTAGGGTGCCATGCCTGGCACATTACTTTAACCTTGTTGTGCAGACTTTCATTAACCATCCGGATATAACAGAAGTTTTGACTCTTGATAAATGCATCTGTGCCTACTTTGCAAGTTCAGCATAACCACGTGACCATCTCCGTGATCTACAGGTAAAAAACAAGCTTCCTCAGCACCATTTAATGTTTGACATTGTCATCCGGTGGAACTTCTCCTTGCACACAGTAGAGCATCTATACCAGCAGTACAAGGCTATATTTGAGTATCTGCTAATTTATGTGAGTCGTGACAACAGTGGGGCATACATGTGTCTCACAACAGAGCAGTGGCGCCTAATGGATGGGCTCATCTTGATTCTAAGACCCTTTGAGCATGCAACACAGGCATTGAGTGGGGATACTGCCTGCATCAACAAGCAATCCCCCGCAAACAAACTAAAAAATATTTACCTTTATGGTTGGTCAATGTTGGGCATGAGTCAGACTACAGCATCTATTTTGTAGCTGTCCAGCAGTATAATGTCATATGCACAAATAACTGAAAATCAGTGAAAGAGAATTACAAATGTATTAGACTTTGAACAATAGCAATAACCCCCCTCCATTACAATGAAAAAAAAACAAAGGTACTTACCTGTGCAGTATGTCTATATGCCATCATGAATCCATGACTGCAACGAGCAAGAGGCTGTTTCTCTGACTTTGGAACAACAGCAGCATGCAGCAGCAGCATCAAAGCACCCTTTCCATGCAGCAATAGTATTTGACTGAAAGGAAGTCTTTTCTTCCTGGGGACACAACTTCACATTTCTGGCAAAGTGCTGGTGGCGGTGGTTGTGGGGTGACAGGCACAAAAATGCTTAGTATGATAAATATGTTTAAGTTCTCTTGCAAGCTTCAAAAATGCTTTGCACTTCCTTCTCTGGTGTGTGTGGCACTAGTATTTGACTAAAAGGAACTGGGGTGGAAGGCCCAAAAATACTTAGTATGATGAACATGTTTAGGTTCTCTTGCAAGCTTCACATATGCTTTGCATCATCTTCTCTGGTGTGTGCAGCAACAGTATTTGACTGAAAGGATGCGTTTTCTCTCTGGGGACACAACTTCACATTTCTGGCAAAGTGCTGGTGGAGGTGGGGCAGCAGGCCCAAAAATGCTTATTACGATAAGTATTTTTAAGTTTTCTTGCAAGCTTCACATATGCTTTGCATCACCTTTTCTAGTGTGTACAGCAACAGTATTTGACTGAAAGGATGGGTTTTCTCTCTGGGGACACAACTTCACATTTTTGGCAAAGTGCTAGTGGTGGTGGTGGTGGTGGGGTGGCAGGCCTAAAAATGCTTAGTGCGATAAATATGTTAAGTGTATCCCCCTACAAATGGGGGTTCCTGAAAAGTCATCATTGAGCTTGCCTAAATGCTCACTGCCAGGCTGGTGTCCTGCATTTTAGAAGTTTAAATGTGAATGCCAGTGAGTGCCTGTATAGCCTCTGTGTACCGTTTCTTTAAGAGCTGCCAGGATTGCAGTCAAAAGTAATCTGAGAGGGAGCTCTGTTAAAAGATGTAACTATTTGCTGAAAATCATTTAGCGTGATAATGATAATGTAGATTGTCTAACCTGCCTTCTTTGCAGCAAGGAATGTTTTGTTTATCTCCACTATCTTGGTCCTGGACTGTGAATTGGACCAGTCAATTCTGGTGAGACCTAAAATGGAGCCAGACTACAGGAGCTGTCTGGAGTCAAAATCTGTAGGAACTGTAGTTTTGGGCTTTTAGCACCTTTTTACACCTGAAGGGGGAGCCTTTGTTGTGACTGACAGACAGATCAGCCAACCAAACCTTTTGGATTCTGGGGAAAGTCCTAGGCTTGCTGGCAGTTGAGTCAGATCTAAGTTGGAAGCTGAAGGAGCAAGAGCTTGAGACAGTCAAGCAGCCTTTTGAGTGGTTTCCTGTGGGAGAACTGTGGAAAGGCCTGAATTGTGGCCTGCATGTCTGTCTGCTGCCCCTGAGAGGGAGAGAAGAGAATTATTTCGGCCTAAATCCAAGTCTGTGAGAACGAAGTAAGCCACTGATTTTTTACCAGGCTCATGCCTGAAGAAGACAGAAGATTTTGCTGAATGCAATAGGCCTGTCAGGATTTCCAGCTGCTTTTGAATACCTGGTTTGTGCAGAGACTTTGCGATCGTGACCGGAGAGCAGTTTGCCTTGTACAGTAAAATTTCCTTACATGTAAATGAGCTGTGTATTGAAAGTGGGTAGTGATTTGGTTCCCCACTGTGTGAACTGTGTTCTGCTTGCTGGAAGCTTTATCCAGACTAATTGGACTGAATCCACATTCATCTCCATTCAGCCTGGGCCATGCCACACTGGCCCTGTCAGACTACCTCACTGCACAGAGAAAGCCACTGATGAGAGACCTGCCTGGGGATCAACCCCTGCTCCATGCTTGAACAGGAATGACGCCTCGGCGATTCGTGTGGGCCCTGCTTCTCCTGGCACTCCAAATTAACCACCTGCTGTCTCGATTTTCATCCAGCCTGTATCCAGTCTTGGGTATCATGAGTAATCATCAGGGTAGCTCCCTGCAAGAACAGCCTAATCTAAAAGTGTGTCATCTGATTGTCCTGTTGTTTTCTTTTCACGAACTGACCCCTCCGGCTCCGGATTACAGATAGTGTGTGTTGTGCATGTTGTTGTTCTTCCATCACAGGGCCCCAACCAGCTGCAACGTTCCTGGCTAGCCCATCATTCTCCATCTGGGTACCCATGTGTGTGATTGTTTATGAACCCTGAAGTGCATGCATAACTGTTTGATTGATACAGCCTTTAAGCAAATTAACCTGATTACACCCCTCCCTTGTTCAAGTCCCTTAAATAAATCAGATCTAACTCTTTTTTGCATTTACCCTGACTGTGGTTCCAGTTTGTGCAAGAGTACTGTACTGCTGTTATTTGCTGTGTGTAACCTTGTTTTACAGTGGGTCCCCAGGGCCAAGCCAGAGGAAAGCCCTGGTGGTAAGTGCAAACAGTGTGGGTACTTGTGTGGTGTATCAGGGGTATTGTGAAAGTGATTATTGTGTATTGTTCTGGCAACTAGTAAGGAAAGAGGGTGGTTCCAGTGTTCCAGAGGGCTGTGCTCAGCTTATCAGGACCACTACCAAACCTGCCCTCTGAAGGGATGCACCTGTTTCAGAACTCAGGCCCCTTAACCTGCTACTAGCCAAGCTGTCAGGGGTAGTAGCCTTTGGGATAGCACCACCTAGGGGTTACATCTTGGAGGCTGACAGCTGGGATTTTGTGCATTCTAGTGGCCATAAATTGTGAATTATTGTTAAAGATTAATGGCTATCCCAGTAGAAATGGCTGTGCACCAGTTGGTGGGGTGGTGTACTGGGCAGGAGATCGACCCTCACAATGCCCTGCTCATATTGGATATTCCCCGAGCATTGGTAAAGACACTGTAGAATGAGTACTTTCCAAAGCTGAATGTTTAACAAATGCTGTGGTGGTGGGGCGACAGACTATTTTGACCACCCAAACTTTCATTGCCTTAGTAGAGTGCAGTGATCCAGTGGACAGTTACAAAGTGCCATGGACTATTGCCTCAGAAAGGGCCCCAGCCACCTGGAGAGTGATAACTAAAGACAAAAAGGCCCTTGCAGGGGATGAGCCCCCACCACTATGTGAGACTTTTGAGGGAAAGTTGGCTAAGTTATTGCTGGAGGAGAGAAAGACTATAGAGGATTTTAAGAGACTATTCTTGTTGCCTGGGGGTAATCCTTCTCCCACACTTTCACCCACTCCAGTACCGGGTCCTGCTCAGGTTCTGTGTCGGCACCCCTGCCCAAGCCTGCAGTTAGTCATGACACATACCACAAGTTGAGGATGTTCTCGGGCATGCTCCCCACCCCCCAGGGGGAGGATGACTGGGAGACTTGGATCGACTATGTTGCCCCCTTGGTACCCAAGTGTCAATGTGAGAAGGCCGAGAAGCAGAAAACAATCATAGAAATTTGAGGGGTCCCACCCTCAAAGCCATTAAATTTTTGAGGTCCACAAACCCTGATGCATCTGCTCAGAAGTACCTATCTGCACTCGAAGGCTATTTTGGGAGCAATGAATCAGGGGAGACTTTGACGTGGAAATTCCAAGGTACCAAACAATGGAAGGGGGAAAGTTTGTCTGTGTGTGTTACTCACCTAGAAAGACCTCTGCAGAAAGGTTACCGGAAAGATGGTGTAGCCGCCAGTGACTTGAACCATGTGAGATTGGGGCACATACTGCAACATGCAAACCATTCTAAATTGCAGATCCTCCAGTTAAGACTCCAGGACAAGAGAAGTAACCCACCTGACTACTGTGACTTGATAAAAGAACTCCAGGAGTTTGAAGGGGAAAAGGGAGATTGTAATTATGGGGTGAGTGCAGCTCAAGTGATCATGGCACCGGAAGGCCCTTCTGAAATGGAGACCACTAAGGGTGTCCCGCCGTGGGCTAAATGGTAGGAAAAGGAGTTGCTGAAGGACATCAACATGCAAAGCATTCTAAATTGCAGATCCTCCAGTTAAGACTCCAGGATAGCAGAAGTAACCCACCTGACTACTGTGACTTGATAAAAGAATTCCAGAAGGTTGAAGGGGAAGAGGGAGATTGTAATTATGGGGTGAGTGCAGCTCAACTGATCATGGCAAAAGAAGGCCCTTCCAAAATGGAGACCACTAAGGGTGTCCCGCTGTGAGCTAAATGGTGGGAAGAGAAGTTGCTGAAGGAAGTCCGCTGTGGGCTAAACGATGGGAAGAGGAGTTGCTGAAGGAAGTCAGAAAGGTACAACCGGATGTTCTCACTGAGGTATCCCCTGTTGACAAAGACCCTGGCCCCTGTCAGGATGTGACTGCCATGGGGGTGGGGGTTCATCCTCAGGCATCCGCTACTGAGGGTGGCTTTTTGGCTGAGATCAAGGAATAGACTGCCACCCTAAAGGGACTTTTGAGACATTGCACACTATCAGCAGGAGCCAGATCACAATCTCCGGTCAGTGTTCCAGCATCCCCTGCAATGCTCTCTCCAAGGATGTCCTGAGAGCCTGTAATTTGTCACAGTTGCGGCAAGGATGGTTACATGAAGAGGGAATGCCATTCTCAGAGGGACTTAGAGTGGTGAACTGGCTTCAAGGGGAGTTTTGGAAACTGAATCAGTGGTCAAGGGGTGCACAAAATGATCACAGTGAAGACTTCGGACATCCTAACTCAAACCTCTTTGTGGCTAAATCGTCTGTCCAGGCCCCTGCTGCTATCCCTCCCAACTGATCCGAAATAGTGGGCCTTTCAATGGAGACTACTGTGGTTGTGAATGGTATTCCTACTCGGGCTGTGCTTGACAGTGGATCACAAGTGACCATTGTATTTTAGGACTGGTATGACAAATATTTATCTGATATGCCATTACAATCCCTGGAAGGCCTACATGTGTGGGGGCTGAGCGACAAGTCTTATCCCTACTTAGGATATGTCTGCCTTTGGTTGTCTTTTCCTGCAACTGTAACTGGTGTGGAGGAACAAGTAGAGACACTGGCCCTAGTGTGTCCCCCCCACCGGACTGTATGATGGGGTTCCCCTGTTAATTGGAACAAACACCCACATGTTTGGGAGGCTAGCACAACTCTGTCATGAGAAACAAGGGTAGCAGACAGGAAGGGCTCTAAGAATTCTTGCTCTGATCAAGAGGGCCTATGACTTGCAACAGAAACCTGAGGAAGTAGACCAGGATGAACTGGTGGGGATCGTGTGGAAGAAGGATCCCGACTCAATGGTACTGGCCTTGAATGCCCAGTGTACCATTCAAGGGGATGTCCACCTCCAGAAAGATGTCAAGAACAAAATACTGATGTTGGATGCTCCAGGAGATGGAAAATTGCCAGAAGAATTATTGGTCAAGCCCAGCATCTTGCCTGCTCGTGCCCATGCCTGAGCATGATGAGTGATGGTCCAGATTCACAATGTGTCAAATTGGGAGACCCGGGTGAACAGGTGGCGCACCCTAACTATGGTACACTGCGCCGACACTGCAGTGTTGCCCAGCAACAAGCACTCTGGCAGGAAGGAGAGAGTGACCCCAGACTTTTGACTTTTGTGACTCCTCATTGCCAGCTGAATGGAAGGCTAGAATTAGCAAAGGACTTGCCCAGAGAGACCAAGTGTTTTCGTTGAAGGAATGGGATGTGGAATGTGTCCAGGGTGTAGAGCATCACATACACTTGCACAATGAATGGCCATTTCGAGAGAGGTCCCGACACCTAGCCCCAGCAGACACAGATGATGTGAGAAGACACCTGCAGGAAATGCTCGCTGTTGGTATGATACAAGAATCCAGCAGCCCATACACCTCTCCCATTGTGGTTGTGCATATGAAGAATGGGTCTGTGAGGATGGGTGTTGATTATTGAATCCTGAACTGGCGGACCATCCCAGACCAATACACTATGCCTCATGTACAAGATGCCCTGGACTGCTTGAATGGGAGTAAATGGTTCTCAGTGTTGGATCTTTGCAGCGGATACTACCAGATCTTGATGGCCCCAGAAGACCATGAGAAAACAGCCTTCATCTGTCCATTGGGGTTCTATGAATTTCTGAGGATGCCACAGGGGATAGTGGGAGCCCCGGCCACCTTTCAGCGACTGATGGAACGTGCGGTGGGAGATATGAATTTGCTGGAATGTCTGGTGTACTTGGACAATGTTATTGTGTTTGGGAGCACCTTAGAGGAGCATGAGAACCAACTGTTTAATGTCCTAGACCGACTGGAAGACTTCGGCATCAAGCTGTCCATTGACAAGTGCGAGTTTTTCCAAACCTCTGTGAAGTATGTGGGGCACATAGTATGTACAAAAGGGATAGAGACTGATCCCAGTAAGGCTGAAGCACTGACTACTTGGCCCCAGCCCCATAATCTGAAAGAACTACAACATTTTCTGGGGTTCTGTGGCTACTACCGCAGGTTCATAAAAGACTATTCCAAGGTGATTCACCCACTCTTGAACCTTACCAGGGTTAACCTCCCACCGATCGTAAATACAAAAAAGGGTCCGTTAAAGAACCAGAAAAAGTATACTTCTGCCCATGTGAACTCCTCGGGCCCCGCAGGATGCCTGATTATGAGACAGCCTTCCATGAGATCATATACCAGCTCACCCATGCCCCCATTCTTGGCTATGCTGACCCCACCAAACCCTATGTGCTGCATACGGACGCTAGTTTGCAGGGTCTAGGAGCGATGCTGTATCAAGACCATGAGGATAGCCTGAGATCAGTAGCTTTCGCCAGTAGGAGCTTGACCCCATCTGAACGAAACTACCCTGTGAATAATTTGGAGTTCCTTGCACCAAAATGGACCATCGATGACCAGTTTCATGAATATCTCTATGGGGCAAAAATATTGGTGAAGACTGACAATAACCCATTGACCTATGTACAGACTTCAGCCAAGTTAGACACCACTGGGCACTGGTGGCTTTCTGCATTATCAACCTATGATTATGCTGTCGAATACAGACCAGGCTTGAACCATATTGATGCTGTTGCCCTATCATGAAGGCCCACTTCCAAGAGTGAATGGGTCAGGCTGTCTGAACCTGACATTCAAGCATTGTGCCAAAAGATTGATAGAGATGAACAGATGTCTGTGGACACAGAGGACTGTTTAGTAGATTGCTTGGGCCCATCTGACACCTGCATACCAGCTGCTTATTGCCATTTCTCTGCTCTAGATATTAGTGCACTACCTCCATTTGACAATGACAGCATTCAGTGGGCTCAATCCCAAGAGCCTATGATTCAGCCAGCACTTGATGCCCTGCGTGTGGGGAAAGATGTGTCTAAGTTACATTCCACTGACTTGTGAACTGCTTTATTATTTAAAGAAGGCCCCAGACTGAAGTTGCTCAATCAGTTGTTGAATAGAGAGACAGCAGATCGTAGTGGCAAAGTAGACAAGCAACAATTGGTCCTGCCCATGGCCTTTAAAGATTTGGTACTGAGGTCCCGTCACAATCACATGGGGCACTTGGTATTGGCAGAACCCTTGACCTGGTATGATCTCGCTTCTACTGGCCCAAAATGGGGGCCGATGTTGAGCACCATGTAAAGACTTGTAGTCGCTGCCTGCAAAGAAAAGCCCTGCCTCAGAAGGCTGGCCCCCTTGTTAATATTACTACCAGCACTCCCATGGAACGAGTCTGCATAGACTTCTTGTGTTTAGAACCTGTTCGGCAGAACATTGGCAATGTGTTAGTGGTTGCAGATCATTTCACACGGTATGCATGAGCTTTCCCCACCAAAGATCAAAAGGCATCTACCGTGGCCAAGGTGCTAGTGGAAAATTTCTTCGTTCACTATGGTGCCCGCCATCGGATTCATTCTGATCAAGGCAGTGACTTTGAGAGTTGGCTAATCAAAGAAATGCTTTCTCTGGGGGGGGGGGGTGGAAGTCAAGAACCACCCCTTATCATCCACAGGGGACCCTCAGCCAGAATGCTTTAACCACACAGTGCTAGACATGTTAGGCACCCTCCACCCAAAAGACAAGCATAAATGGAGCCAGCAGATTAGCACCTTGGTACACTCTTACAATTACATGAAAAATGATGTTACCGGGTTCTCTCCCTACTGCCTCATGTTCAGGAGAGAGGCCTGACTGCCTGTTGATGTCTGTTTTGGGGTCCCTCCAGATGGGGTCCAAGCTGAAAACTGCTTGTAATATGTACAAAAACTGAAAGCTCAATTGAACCATGCCTATCAACTGGCCTAGACAATGGCCACCAAGAGAAATCTAGCCAGCAAAGAGAGGCATGATAAAAAAGTAAAGGCTCAAGAACTTCGACCTGGAGATCGTGTGTTGTTATGCAATTTGGGACTGCATGGTAAACACAAAATTGCTGATCGGTGGCACCATCTTTCCTATGTAGTAGTTGGAAAGTTGGATGATTTACCTGTGTACAAGGTGCACCGAGAGAACAATTCCAAAGCTGTGAAGACCATGTACGGTAACCACTTGCTACCTATTGGCCAAGTCATAATTGAGGCTGAACAATTAGAGATTGATTCCCCTGGGCTGGTGACTCATCCTGCTGCAAAGAAGAGACAAAGTCAACCTACCCCAGTGGTTACAAGTTCAAGGTTTCACCCACAGCAGGTCCAGAATGATGGTGACTGTCAGTCCACTTCAGCCAAAAGTGAGTGCGGCTATGCCTATTAATGCTCTTATGAACTGAGTGAGCTGTTTTGAGGTAACCCCATGATTAATTTTGGTGATGAAGCTGGGCCTTCTGGACTGCCTACCCCGCCCCCAGCTTCGTCCTTGGAGCCAATGCTCCCTGAAAGTGAAGTGCAAAGTATCACATCTGAAGATGCTGATTCCCTGTGTATTGTGGAACTGTATGATTTGCCTGAAGGAGGGGCTGACGGTTTGAGTCTTTCTGGTGACATGCCAGAACCTGAAGAACACTATGAGAGTGCTGACAACCCCCCTTCCATGCCTCAAAGTGTGATTGTGCCTGAGCCTTTGCAAAATGCATTTATTTATTTATTAATTAATTAATTAATTAATTAATTAATTAATTTATTTTTATTATTTATTTAGTTTTTGTTGACCGGGTAAGTGCACTAGACAAATCCTGCCTATTTTCAGGCATGACCCAGGGCAGGGGGATACAGATGAATGCCAACTGACCTTGAACCAGATGAAGCTGAGTCAAGTGTTATAGAAACAGAGCCTGCAGAACAAGGAGCCGACAGTGCCCCAAGTTTGGACTTTCCCCTCCAGGTAGAGGCAACCCTCACAAGTTATGAAAGCCCCAAGATTGTTGCTGAAAGTACAGAGACTGTGGTTGTTCCCCACAGAAAGACTGGCTGAGCTGTCAAGCCAGTAATGCGTTTCAGCTATGATTCTCCCGGGAGGCCAGTGGATTTGCCTCTCAATGCAGTGCACAAAGGTGTTTATGTTTCACCAAGCTTACCACCCAAATTGAGCTTGAAAGCCAATTCCAGGTTACTTGTCTTTACCTCTCATCATGGTGCCCCGGCCCCCTCTAGCCCCAAGTTAGCTGATAGGGAAGGGCCCCCTCTTGCATTGTTTAAGGTACAAGAAGTTATTACCTGATTCAGTATAGTAATGTTCAATTTACCTGTGTGAAATATGACAATGTGTTGTAAGAATGCATATAGTATCATGAAGTGCAGTGAATATGTATAGTAAAGTAATAAGTTTATGTTAGCTGATGCATGATGGTACAGACTTGATGCGGATGCCAGGTTTTCTCCTGGCAGGGAAGGGTGTAACCCTCTACAAATGGGGCTTCCAGAAAAGTCTTCCTTGAGTTTGCCTAAATGCTCACTGCCAGGCTGGTGTCCTGCATTTTAGCAGTTTAAATGTGATTACCAGAGAGTGCCTGTACAGCCTCTGTGCACTGTCTTTTTAATAGCTGCCGGGATTACAGTCATAAGTAATCTGAGAGGGAGCTCTGTTGAAAGATGTAACTATTTGCTGAAAATCATTTAGAGTGATGATCATTATGTACAGTAGTTTGTCTAACCTGCCTTCTTTGCAGCAAGTACTCTTTTGTTTATCTCCACTATCTTGGTCCTGGACTGCAAATTGAACCAATCAGTTCTGGCGGGACCTAAAATGGAGCCAGACTACAAGAGCTGTCTGGAGTCAAAATCTGTAGGAATTGTAGTTTGGGGCTTTTGGTGCCTTTTTGCACCTGAAGTGGGAGCCTTTGTTGTGACTGACAGACCTATCAGCCAACCGAACCTTTTGGATTCTGGGGAAAGTCCCAAGCTTGCTGGCAGTTGAGTCAGATCTAAGTTGGGAGCTAAAGGAGCAAGAGCTTGAGACAGTCAAGCAGCAGTCTGAGCGGTTTCATGCAGGAGAACTGTGGAAAGGCCTGAATTGTGGCCTGCATGTCTGCCTGCTGCCCCTGAGAGGGAGAGATGAGAATTACTTCTGAATAAATCCAAGTTTGTGAGACCGAAGCAAGCCACTGATTTTTTACCAGGTTTATACCTAAAGAAGACCGAAGATTTTGCTGAATGCGATCAGCCTGTCAGGATTTCCAGCTGCTTTTGAATCCCTGGTTTGCATAGAGACTTTGTGATCATGACCAGAGAGTGGTTTGCCTGGTACAGTAGGATTTCCTTACATGTAAATGTGCTGTGTATTGAAAGTGGGTTGTGATTTGGTTCCTCACTGTGTGAACTGTATTCTGCTTGCTGGTACCATGGAATCCTTTACATGTAAATGTGCTGTGTATTGAAAGTGGGTCGTGATTTGGTTCTCCACTCTGTGAACTGGCTTTATGCAGCCTAATCGGACTGAACCCGTGTTCATCTCCATTCGGCCTGGGCCATGCCATGCTGGCCCTGCCAGACTACCCCACTGTACAGAGAAAGCCACTGACGAGAGACCTGCCTGAGGATCAGCCCCCTGCTCCATGCTTGAATAGGAATGATGACTTACAATTCATGTGGGCCCTGCTTCTCCTGGCACTCCAGATTAACCACCTGCTGTCTCAATTTTCGTCCAGCCTGTGTCCAGACTTGGGTATTGTGAGTGATCATCAGGGTAGCTTCCTGCAACAACAGTCTAATCTAAAAGTGTGTCATCTGATTGTCTTGTTTTCTTTTCATGAACTGAGCCCCCCGGCTCTGGGTTACAAATAGTGTGTGTTGTGCATGTTGTTTTTCTTCCATCACAGGGCCCCAACCAGCTGCAACATTCCTGGCTAGCCCACTATTCTCCATCTGGGTACCCATGGTGTGTGATTGTTTATGGACCCTGAAGTGCATGCATAACTGTTTGATTGATACAGCCTTTAAACAAATTAACCTGATTACACCCCTCCCTTGTTCAAGTCCCTTAAATAAATCAGATCTAACTCTTTTTTGCATTTACCCTGACTGTGGTTCCAGTTTGTGCAAGAGTACTGTACTGCTGTTATTTTCTGTGTATAACCTTGTTTTACTGGGGGTCCACAGGGCTGAGCCAGAGGAAAGCCCTGGTGGTAAGTGCAAACAGTGTGGGTACTCGTGTGATGTATCAGGGGTATTGTGAAAGTGATTATTGTGTATTGTTCTGGCCACTAGTAAGGAAAGAGGGGGGTTATAGTGTCCCAGAGGGCTGTGCCCAGGTTAGCTTGACCACTACCAACCCTGACCTCTGGGTGGAGGCACCTGTTTCAGAACTCAGGCCCCTGAACCTGCTACTAACCAAGCCGGCAAGGGTAGTAGCCCTTGGGATAATGTACCTAGAGGTTACATAAGGTTCTCTTGCAAGCTTCACATATGCTTTGCACCACCTTCTCAGGTGTGTGCGACAACAGTATTTGACTGTAAGGATACGTTTTCTCTCTGGGAAGACAACTTCACATTTCTGGCAAAATGCTGGTGATGGTGGTGGTGGAGGTGGCGTGGCTTGCCCAAAAATGCTTAGTATGGTAAATATGTTTAAGTTCTCTTGCAAGCTTCAGATATGCTTTGCATTGCCTTCTTTGGTGTGTGGGGCAACAGGATTTGACTGAAAGGAACCGGGGTGACAGGCCCAAAAATGCTTAGTATGATTAATATATTTAGGTTCTCTTGCAAGCTTCACTTATGCTTTACACCACCTTCTCAGGTGTGTGCGACAACAGTATTTGACTGAAAGGATAAATTTTTCTCTCTGGGGACACAACTTCACATTTTTGGCAAAGTGCTGGTGGTGGTGGAGTTGCCGGCCCAAAAATGCTTAGTACGATAAATATGTTTAAGTTCTCTTGCAAGCTTTTTGCAAGCTTCACATACGCCTTGCACTGCCTTCTCTGGTGTGTGCAGCAACAGTATTTCAGTAATGGGAAGTAATTTATGTCTGAGGACACAGCACATTTCGGGCAAATATGTTAAGTGCTTAAAACAAGTTTTTGTTTAACTTCTCCACGGAATAGCTCATTTTTGCGTTATGGTTTGCACTTTTTTTGGGTGGTTGGCAGTTGCACACAACACAACTACCATTTTTGCACCATCACCTACCACCAAACTCAGTACTCCTGCAGTCAGGAGTCTGCAGCTCTATTACTTAACCACCATATCTTTGCTTTTTTGGCCTTATTTTCTAAGGCTCTCATAGTCTCCTGACCCCCATAGTCTGCTAAAAAAATACTTATTTTTTCTTTGTACTACTGCAGGTCTCAAACCCTGCATCCTTTCAACCAGAGTCAGCAGTTCTACCACTCAGCTATCATATCAGACTATTATCAGCTATACTCTAAGACTCTCAAAGCTTCTAACCCTCATACTCTGCTAAAATTTTATTCTTGATGCCATTGCAGGCATCAAACTCTACACTCTTTTAACTACAAACAACAACTCTACCACTCAGCCATCACATTCAGACTGTTATTAGTTATAGATTTAAGGCTCTCAAAGCCTCTAACCCCCCCTCCCAGCCTACTAAAATAATATCCTGGGTGTTACTGCAGGCTTCAAACCTTGCACCCTTATTACCAGACTCTGCAGCTCTGTCACTCAGCTACCATGTCTGGTTCTTGCAATCTCTGGCCACCTCCCTGATCCATGGCAATGGGTAAGGAAGTTCACCTCAGTCCAGGAAAGCCATGTGTGCTGCCATTGGCCCAGAATTCTCAGAGCTCTACCTGATTGGTCCTTGCCCTCTCTGCCTGGTCATGATTGGCTGCAGTGACCCTGACCCCGTGGCCAAGCTTCAGGGCGGCTGTGCCCATAGACTAGCATTGCACTCTGCCACAGCTTCTGTCACAGCACCAACCTCACTATTTCCTGGTCTCCTACAGACTGGGGTGCTGGACTATTATTTTCTGCCCCGAGCGTAGCTGCCCAGTGGTTGCTAAAAAAAATATTTGTTTATCTGCTGATAGTGTACACTGTTTACTGCCGAATCCAACAACTGTTTTATCTGTATTTTACTTCTGCTGTGCACTGCCAAATCTGAGGATTGTATTTTTGCTGAGTTATACTTCCTGCCTTAATTCTACTGCCCTCCTGTAACTCTCTCTTTCCCCTGCTCACGGGGCCTGAACTGCCCCCCCACTCGCCTACCTGCCTAAATCCCCTTTTTTCCCTTGCATCCTCTGCCCTCACATTGTAGTACATCCTCCTCAGCCTTCCTCACAGCTCCTTTCTCTTTTCCCCCTCCACAAACTATGCCTTCCTTCCCTACTATCCCCATACCTCCCTCTCCTCCTTTTTGCCCTCACCCCATTGCTCCAGCTCCCTTCATCCTGCTTTCCATCCCCCCCCACATATCTATAAGCATAATCTCTGCTATAGCCACACTTGCACCATGCTACCCGACAACTTCCTCACCCCTAGGGCTCACCTCACCACACTGTGCTCTCACTTTCATACCAGGGTACAGTGTGCCCCATTACCACCACAGCTCACTACGCTCCTGTTTTGGACACACAAAACTTCTGCAAACAACCCCTCCACAATCAAGTACCACAAGTTCTCCTACAGAAAACTGTGCCTGGCCATCCTGAAACTCCTTCTCCTACTCCTGCTATTATCTGGAAACATTCACCCCAACCCTGGCCCTCGGGCTGCCATGAACTCCACCCAAACCAAGCACCTTTGCACTCTCTCCATTTTCTGCCCGAACATCTGCAGCTTATTGTCTAAATTTGATCAACTACAAGCCTTCACAAATGCCCACCAGCCCGATATCCAGGCAGTAGTAGAAACCTGGCTCACCCCCTTGGTTCCTGATCATACACTCTCCATCCCTGGCTACACTATCTTTAGGCTTGACTGAAAATCAAAATGAGGAGGGGGCTGCGCCCTTTACCTAAAAGACAACCTGATGGGGCACACTGCCCACACTGACATACCAACACAAAATGCCCAGCTATTGCATATAAAAATCCTGCTTGGAGCTCAGCACAAAGCCCTCTCGGTCATCGTCGTTTATATCCCCCTGAAAGAACAGAGACCAGGCCTCCATGCAGTACTGGAGTACATCAAATCACTCCCACCCGACTCGGAAGTCATCACATTGGGTGATTTCAACACAAACTGGTTGGAACCTGATGCTGGCGACACCAGGAACATGGTCACATCAGCAAATCTTACACAGATATTGGACTCCACAACTAGAATGAACTACAAATCCGGCACCAGCACTTTACTCGACTGGATCCTGACTACTCACCTCTCCTGTATCACTAGCTTCGCCATACTGCCTGACTCTCTCAGCGACCATTCCCCCGTCAGCTGCACCTGGTCAAACAAATTCTGGAAATCTCCACCAAAGATCATCCTGAGCAGAGTCCTACCCCGTGGGAAGCTAACCCACCTAAAATCACACCTACTAAATCAAGACTGGTCCCCCATCAACCTGGCACCTGATGCAAATACAGCCCTTGATCAATTCATGCGCATTTTCAATGAAGCTTGTAACATCTTTGCCCCGCAAAAAAAGAGAAAAATTAAACCCGTCTGTAATCCTTGGCTCACGGGTTCCTTCTTAAAGAAGCTGAAACACAGGGACCACCTTTGGGAACTAGCCAGAGAAACAGGAAAACAGGCAGACATCCAAAACTTCAAAAGAGCTAGAAATGATTGCACCAAATCCATACACCAACAGAAATCTGAATACTACAAGACTGCACTCACTGACACCTGGAGAAATGCAAGAGCATTCTGGAATAACATTAAAGATGTTACTGGGAAGGAGTCCAAATCATCCCCTACTGCAATCACAATAAACGGGAATACTATCCTGGACCTAAAAGTCATAGCCAACACCTTTAATGATGCCTTCACCGACCTCAGCAGCATCCTCCCTCCTGACTTTTTCAACGACAGGGACCCCCCTCTTCCCACCCATCAGTCATCACCAAAAAATTGTCCCCCTTTCTACTTCAGAGCAGTAAGCAAATATACCGTCAGGAAATACATTTCCAACGCCATCAAAAACACTAGAGCAAGTGCTAACACACTGGACCTCAAACTTCTGTCCCTCACTCTAGATGAGGTTCTGGGGCCTCTCACCAGGATCTGTAATCTCTCCCTTTCTCTCAGCCAATTCCCTGACAAATGGAAGGCAGCGACTGTCATGCCTATCCATAAAGGTGGTGACCGGACCTCCCATGTGAACTACCGACCTATCTCTATCCTGCCACCCCTCTCTAAGGCCCTGGAATGGATAGTAGCAGACCAGCTCACTGATCATCTGGACAAGTACAACATCCTTTGCTGGCAGCAACACGGATTTAGAAAAGGGCACAGCACTGCCACGGCACTTCTTGAGTTTATGGGAACCATACACAACTCCCTTCATCAGGGTCGCCTAACCGGAGCTACATTCATCGACCTGTCAAAGGCTTTTGACACTGTCCACCACCGCCTCCTGCTTCATCAGCTACTGAACATTGGCCTCTCCGCGGAATCAGTGAAATGGTTCAATAGCTATCTTGACAACAGGTCCCAATGCGTAAAAATATCAGGCGTGGTCTCCGACACTTAACAGGTTCACTCCGGTGTCCCCCAAGGCTCCATCCTGGGCCCATTGCTGTTCAGCCTGTTCCTCAACTCCCTCCCCGACTCCACCTCTCAGCAAGTCATACTCTATACAGATGACACGGTGATTCTTGCCTCTCATCATGACCCAAGCCACCTGCAACAAACCCTTCAACACAGCTTCACCTCTGTTGAAAGCTGGTTCAAAGAATATAAGTTAATCCTTAACCAGAAAAAAACGAAGACCATGATTTTCACCAACCACCAAAACAAGCACAAACACCACCAACTCTCCTTAAACACCTGCCTTGGGGACTTCCTGGAGCAGGATGACTCCTTCAGATACCTAGGAATCACCCTAGACCCACACCTGTCCTTCGGAACCCATATAACCAATGTCACTAAAACCGTGAATACTAGACTGGGCTTACTCTACCGGCTTTGTTGGCACCTGACTAAAGAGGCCCTCTTTGCAGCAGTTCAAAGCTCCATCATCTCCCAGATTGACTATGGTCTTGTCATCTATGGCACTGCCACTACCACTGCACTCAAAAGGATTACTACCACCCTAAACAAGGCCTGTCGACTCATCACTGGGGCCAAATGGCTCACCCACACCTCTAACTGACTTCAACTTGATAAAATAATTCAGTACCAAACCTGCGTGGTTGCTAAGAAAATACAGTTGGGAACTGCCCCTCCTGGGGTCTGTCCACTCCTTCAAATGAAAACCAGCTCCAGAATTACCAGGGAATCAAAGCCACAACTTTTCCATATCCCTCGCTGCCGCACAGCCATTGGCCAGCGTTCATTAGCCTACAGGGCACCCACTTGGTTTAATGGTTTTGCCAATGATACTGTCAATACCACTGGGCTAGGGGCCTTCAAATCCAGGCTCCGTAACACCCTGGTCACTTCCAGCGTCAGTGACTATCATGGATAATGTCTATACAACTCCACTCCACTACCGCTCTTTCCTATATCTAGCTCCTTACATAATGCACTTGCCCTAGTTTGGCCTCTGCCCCACATGCTCTACAGTACCTAACAATGCCACCTTCCTGGCAGCTCCACCCCACCTCCCTCCTTATCCTTACCTATCCTCCACCTCTCCTCTCTTCTCATTTTCTTACCTCCCCCTTGCCCCTCCCATTTCTTTCTACCACCCCCCCATTGTCCTCTTCCTTTCCACTTTACCCTCTCCCTGTCTGTTCAAAATTAATTTGATATCTTTTACCCTTATTTGTGTAACAATTTTGTCTATTGTCATGTGATACCTATGTCTTGACGTGGAACCTTTGTAAAAGAGCCCTGGGCTCAAAGGTAATTGTAATCCTAGAATTGAAATAAATAAATAAAAATAAATAAATGGGGAAACAATTTATGTAATGTGGTAAATACTTTACATTTGTGGCTAGAAGGAGGGAATATACATGATGAACCAGTGACAAAAATGAAAGGAAGGAAAGTGGTTCATTATGTTTAAAAAGAATTAAAGAAATAACAGAACTGGACAAGCAAGGGACATCCACACGATTGAAACAATACTAACAAATACTAAAAAAGAGGACAGAGAAAAAAATACCTTAAACAACTGAGCTTCTTTTTTTACTTTTTGTATTTTTGAGGTGTTTTTAATTTTTAATTGGGGGGACTAGAGAGTGGAGAAATTAAGAACACAAATGACAGAATAACTACATATAAAATAAAATGTTTCTTGAAACAAAACAACTAATGCCACCCCACCATTACTGCCAGAAGATGAGCCATGCCCACCACCACCACCACGCAGTTCAGATAGGAGAGTGAGGATCCTGTCATGGCTGGACATGACACTGTCCAGTCGATCCATCACCTCCTCCCAGAAGGTGTTCAATTCTTGTAGCAGATCATTCACCTCGGCCAAGAAAACTACCAAGTGGCTATTTGTGGCAGGTGCCATGGGGTCATTATTACTGCCACTGCTATAATGGCAGTGCTGTCTGTGAGGTACAGAACGAGTACTGCTGTGGTCCATCCCATGCCTGCCACGCTGACTCGCTGCAGCAGAACCACCAACCTCATGCAGCTCCACATTTCCCCAAGGGCCATCACCACCACCACCATCATATGATGCAGCCCCATCACTCTCCTTGGCCCTCCAGTCAGTGAGGTGGTGGATGCAGAGGTGCATCCTCTGGCCACCAGTCCCAAGATGGCTACGTCTTTTACCCCGGCTCACACACCACCCACACACCTTGCAGATGGCCACTGTCTCATCTGCAGGGTGCATGTCAAAACAATCCCACACCACAGAGCACGCCGGACTGGGGGAGCACCAGAAGAGGAGGTGGCAGGCTCCTGCTGGGGGAAGGAACTTGTGGCTGCTGCTGCTATTTTTCCTGCTCCTGCTGCTGCTGTTTAAGATGCTGAACTTTTTCTTGTTGCTGCTACTCTGCAACAGCAGAACTCCCTTCATGAGCCTGGTGGGGGGCCACAGTCTCTTTTGAAAAAACATTCCTGCTAAAGCATGGGAGCCTTACTGGTGTTCCAGCCCCACCCAGTCTGGACTCAGCTGAGTCCTGACGCTGCCCCTCCATCACAAAAAGAAATGTAAAGAAAATGAAAGAAAAAGTAAGAAGTCAGAAAAAAGAAGAATGCATTAACAAACTTTATAAAATCAGAAACTACAGTAAAGAAAGATAATGATTACAACTAAAAAAGGTGTAAAACATTCAACTCTAAACTCTAAAGATATATAAAATGCTCTCCTCTGAGTCAGTCAGACTGTCTCCACTCTCCCTCAGCTACAACTGCTGAAATGAAAGTAAAACATTTACTTCCTGCCTGACTGGCATCTCCCATGTGACATGCAGTAAGTGAACTATGTGAAAAACATGTTGTTCATTAACTTCAAAGTTACTAACAAAGTCGAAATTGCCTTCGAAGTTAACCAGCAAAGTTTTGGCACCAGATTAAGCCAATTACCTTCAAAGTTATTAAAACAAGTCTAAGTTAACTGATGAAGTTACCCAACAAAGTTTTAGCACCAGAGAGGCCATTTACACAAAGTTTTTCGCAGGGCAAATTTGGTGACTTAGTGGGAACTTCGCCAGCAGATTTAAACTTTGCAACATCTCTAGTGACGGGCCAGAGATAAGGGACAAGGGCTTAAATGGTAGAGAGGTGGACACCAGTCCTTTAACAGAGGAAAAAGTCCTCAAGGTACTAGCACAATTAAAAGTAGACAAGGCAATGGTGCACCCCTGGACACTGAGGGACCTCAAAGAGGTACTGCCTGTACCTCTGTCAACTCTGTTCAGCTTGTCATTAAAAAGATGGGCAGATGTGGTCCCACTTCACAGAAGTGGAAACAGGGAAGAGGCAGGAAATTACAAACCTGTCATCCTGACTTTGGTAGTGGGCAAAGTAATGGAAACACTACTGAAAGAAAGGATAGTATAATATCTTGTAACCAGTGGATTACAGGATCCAAGGCAACATGGTTTCACAGGGTGAGGTCTTGCCAGACAAACCTCATTGAGTTCTTTGAATGGGTGACCAGGGTAGTGGATCAGGGAAGAGCAATAAATGTGGCCTACCTGGATTTCAGTAAGACCTTCATCACCATTCCACATACCCCCTGTAGAAGACTGGTGAATAAGCTAACCTGTATGGGAGTGGTTAAAAAGTTATGAACTGGGTAAGAAGTTGGTCAAGCAACTGCAGTCACAGGGTGGTGGTAAATGGTGTCCACTCAGGAGAAGACAAGGTGGCTGGTGGGGGTGCCTCAGGGCACAATACCAGGCCCGGTCCTCTTCAATGTCTTTATTAGTGACATTGTGGAAGGGTTAGAATGGAAAGTATGCCTGTTCATGGATGACACAAACATCTGCAACAGAGAAAACACACTGGAGGGTGTGTGTGGAAAAAATGAAAGACGATTAAAAAAAAAAATGTTGAATAATTGTCAAGGGTTTGGCAGCTGTGTTTCAGTGCAAAAAAGTGTAAAATGAGGCACTTGGAGCACAGAAATCCAGGGGCTATGTACTATTTGGGGGGGGGGGAGTACTGGCACCACCAAACAGGAAAGGGACCTGGAGTAATCCTTTCTAATGGCCAGATGGTTGCCAAGCAGTGTGATAAGGCAGTGGAGAAGGCTAGCAGGATGCTCAGGTGCGTAGGGAGGGGTACGACCACTAGGAGGAAGGAAGTAATATTACCCCTGTACAGATCACTGGAAAGACCCCACCTTGAGCACTATGTCCAGTTCTTGAGGCCCCAGCTCTGGAAGAACATTGATAAGGTGGAGGCGGTACAAAAGAGGGCTACCAAAATACTGCAGGGCCTGCATCAAAAAACATACAAGAAAAGACTCAAGGAACCAAATATGTACTCTCTAGAGGAAAGTAGGGAAATTGGAAATATGATGAAAACATTGAAATACCTAACAGGTATTAATAAGATACAGGAAAACAGTATTTTACAGAGGAAAAAGAAGCTCAAGGGCAAGGGGTCACACTATGAAGTTGGGGGGACTCAGAGGAAATGTGAGGAAATGCTTCTTCATGGAGAAGGTGGTGGACACTTGGAACAGCCTTTCAGGGGAGGTTGTGGGTGCCAAAATGGTGACAGGATTCGAGCATGCATGGGCCAGATACAAGGGGACCTTGGTAGTAAGGTAAGGGGAGGAAACAACCAGATAGTGAGTAGGGTCTGCAGTGGCACAGTAAGCAGGGAAAACTGGGCAGACTAGGTGGGCCATGAGGTCCTTATCTGCCTACAACTTCTATGTTTCTAAGTTTCATATCATAAATGGCTTACTATTAAAGCAGCACATGTAGCCTGGACTAAGATAAGGAGTTGGGCAAACATGTGCTCTGGTTTGGGGTCCTATATCTTTCTTTGAAATTACCCAGTCCTGCACATTGGTAAAAAATAACTTCTATTGGTATGACTTGGAAACCAAAAATATACATACTCTTCAGGATCTCTTGGGGCCAGATCTCAGAATTATGGACTCCTTTGAAAGCCTGCATTGCATATATGCTCTTCCAGGAACTGATTTCTGAAAGTATTTACACATCAAAATCTTATATATCCAATGGCAAAGGGAGAAGTGAATCTGTTCTATTTGTAATAAAACATCTCTAGTTAACTATCCTAGATTCCCCATCCAAGCTTGGAGTAAACATCTGCAAGGTTTGGCTGACATTATTTAGAGAATTGTCTGAGATGCTACCTCAGATCCCTCTGTATCCCCAGACAAAAATGGCAAACTTCGCTAAATTACAAAATTACTGAAGTCACTTGGACCGAATGTTGGCATTTAGCTCATAAGGCCTACATAGAACTTTACAGTCTTTTAATACAAAACAAGATACCACATCAATGATACTGTATCATCCGCCCAGTTCAATTTAAAAGAACGGGCCTCCTTATACAGGATAACTTTTGGAGATGTGATTCTCCTGGAGCAGACCTCCACCATATTATGTGGAGCTGTAGCAATATAAGTAACTGGAAACAGGTGATCCAGCACTGCTCCAAGATCCTGAAAATTCCTATCCACTTCTCACCAGAATTGCTACTGCTAGGTATCTTTATATCTGGACTCCAGCTGAAAGACCCTGAAAGGCAATGACTGATGGTAGCTATTACTGAGGCAAAAAGATTGTTCCTCTGCAGGTGGAGGACCACAAATATGCCTACCTTCTCTGAATGGCTTAACTCCCTAGAAACCTTGGCCATGTACTCTCATATGCCTCATTGTTCTCAAAACACTATAAAGAAATATGCGGCTAGATGGGGTCCCTACTACTTAACATTCCTTAGTAGCCATGTAGGAAATCTTAGGACACCTATTGATAAAGACTTTCTATGCCCTTCATGAACAGCCTGTGAACTTTTGTGGGAGTAACTTTCTCAGAGGTAATGCCTCTATTATATACTAGGAGATAACTCTCCTAGTGTGTGTTTGCACTACTTATACTACTTACGAACTTTGCAAGTAACATAAAGTATGATAGATTGATCTCTGCAGAATAGATCAATTGATAAGGACTCCTCAGACCGCCCTCTGCCAGAACTGAATACTTATTCTTCCTCATAGCAGGTATTCTCTTTCCTCTAGTCTGACTTACATTTCATACTATACAGTCTCACCTGAAATATTATATCTGATACAGTATTGACTCAGATCCAAGATGAATGTCTGAGTTTATGTATGACACTGTTAAATCTCTCTGTAATATCTTGTCATGTCAAACCTGAAATGTATTATAAGATGTAATGCTCAATGTCTGTACAGATGGAACAATTGTAATTGAAAAATCAATAAACTTAATTAACTGCAAAATAAACTGCCAGTATCATTATAGTACCAGTAAGAATTATTCCAAAAATATTGCCATGTTTGTTCAAGAAGCAAGCTTTTTGCTAGTACATTTATTGAAGTATATTCAAATGCAAGTTCAAAACCATTAGAGCTTTCAAACTGCTGTCTATAGGGAGAGTCACATGACAAATTGCTCTAGGCAGCGGCCAGCACAATTGGCTCTTGGAGAAGTTTCTCAAATTTCCCTCTTTCCACAGTCTTTTTTTAATTTAATAAACTTTATTGAACAGTAAAAAACAATACATTAAAAAGAACAAAAGCGGAGGCAACAAGACAAACAGTAAAAACAAGCTACAGAACAATAAGAAATATCCACACCATGGTAACAAGTACACCGTCCCTTACCCACCCCACACAGAATCCCAAAGTTTATTAATGACAAAATGGGAATTACAGAGAGGGATAAGTACCAAATACCTTAAGGAATAATACAATATAGTATCACACCCGGAGGGGATATAAAAACCATTAAATGCATCCAAACAGAAAAGAATAATGGTGGTGGTACGGTGTGTGTGTACCCTGGACTCATGCACTTAACAACAATAAGGTGTGTAATGGCTCCCAGGTCAATTGATAAAAGATCAGATAGTCCATCATGCTAGCAGTCATTTTCTTGGCATGTAGACTAAACAGAATTTCATTATAACCTTGTGTATAGTTCGGCATAACTTGATCCCCCCAGTGCCTTGGAATAACTTTTTTTGCACAAACAGAAATTAATGCCATGTGATACTTCTGTGTACCTATTAGTTTGTCTTTATACACACCAAGTAAACAAATATCTGGGGAAAGACACTACCCTTGGACATCCCCACATAACACGCAATAGCAAATCAGGAGGAGTTTGACAATGAGTGCAAGAGTCAGAGGGCACCCAACTAATTATAAACAGTTTAAGAGAGGTATAATTAAGCAATAAGGCATGACAGGGTGTAGCATATCATGGGATACTGTCATGCCTCTGGTGGTTGGGCACGAGGCTGCAGGCCGAGTGCGTCAAATGACCTGAGAAGTGATGATATCCCATGATATACCACACCCTGAAGTGACTTATTGCTATTATGAACTGGCCGAAAAGTTTTAATGGTAATAAATAAAAAAAGAGTTTTTAAAACCTTTGAAATTGCATTTTTGGGGGAGTTGGAGGTATGTGTTTTAAGACAATAGTTCTTGGAGGGCTCTGGACAGCAAGTGGTGCTGTTGTAAGGAGGTGCAGCTGTTAACTGTGTGTCATTCTGCTAGGTGTAGTCTCAAATGTTCTGTGTTTGACTCGGTTCTGGTGACTGGTCTGGGACTTGACTCGGTTGTGCTGTCTGGTCTGGGACCGGGTGAAGCGTGTGTTGAACTTGTTTTTTTTTTTATCCAATCTTTTGAAAGTGCGACCGGAATGGGGAAAAATGCAGGCTGCTACTTCCTGTTTGCCGGTGGCAATCGGTCCAGAGAAACAGTAAGTCCCCTGCAGTTGTTTTTTTGGAAGGGGAGAGTAAGTTAACAGGTGAAAGGGTAAAGTGCTAAAATGCTTCCAATAGTCCTGAAAAAAAAACAGCATGTGGCAGTTTTGGGGTCGTGTGGTCATTGATAGCCGTTAACAGATTTCAATCATTTTGGTAGTGCTGAGCCACTTGTGTGGACAGAGCCGGTACTTCTCTGTGCGCAGTTATCAGTGGTAGGTTTTTTTTTAATGTACTCAGGCAATTTCTGAGAGAATTTGATGTGGTTTTGTTTCTTTTTTGGTTAAGGCGACTGTCTCAAGGTCTGACTCTCTGAAGACCACAGCAGGTGTTGTCTTGGGATTGTGTGTAGTGGAGTGAGAGTGATGGGGAACATTGCAGTTAGATGAGTTCCTTGACAGTGAGGAGGCTGGGGGCTGGAGGTTTTTTGAAGCTGTGATGATGCAGCCCGATATCATCATGGCTTCAAAGAGCTCTCGGCCAATCAGCTTCCTCAATTTTTGTGATCCCGTTCATAATAAATATTATGTAATAGTTTAAATTGCATAAAACAAAACTGGTGAAACTTAATAAATTTCTACAGATCCCCCTAAAAGTGAAATGAATTGTATAAGCCATTAGAAACAGGGAGGGCATGATCCCAATAAGAGATCCCACCCTCGGCAGCAGTTGGAAGTAAGGCACAAATCTGGAAATAAAGAAAGGCAATAGCATTTTGCAAAATGACCCTGGTGGCTAAGGAATGAAATTTCTGACCACGTTCATTAAACCAAGTGCCAAAGCCAAACTGCTTAAGAAACAAATGAGAGCGCTGCAGATATCTAAAGCAATGCACATTAGGAGCATGATAATGTTGCTGAAATTCTGTAAATTTAAGGAGAACCCCATTATTCGTGAGCTGTTTAACTGAGGTAATATCCCTGTAGGGCCAAAAAAGAGAAGATAGCACTTGCTCATTCAGTTCAAAATTAGGATTGCCAACAATCAGTTGGGAAATATCTCTAACATTTTCCAGCCTAAGCAAAGCACATAATTGCTTATGGATGCTCACTGATGCTGCTATCTGACTGTCTCTAAAAGAACTTGGGGAAACTGGGAGTAGAAGTGTGCAACATCACAGTAATATTTAATTTCAACCGTTGACACAGGAAGGTCTCAATTTCTAACCATTGAGTAATAGATTGAGGAATAGGAGGCAGTATAGCACCGTGGTCTAATGCTCTGAGCTGCAAATTTGTTGATATCCAGAAGACCAGACCTGGGTTTGAATCCCCCAGCTTCTACTTGCATACTGTGTGACCCAGAATAAGTCACTTAACTTCCTTGTGCTCCAATGTCGCACCTGGAAACAAGTTCTGGCTTAGTGTACCTTTCCTGGTTAAACAATTTCCCCTTTCCCTATATCAACCAGGTATTACATTTGTAAGATCTTGGAACCATTTAAGATATTTGGCACAATGAGTAGCTAAAGAATACAGATATAAGTTCATTATGTGAAGTCCACCCACTTGTTAGGGAGCTGTGAGTTTATTAAACTCCCGCTGAACTGCTCTGCAATACCAAATATAATGGGAGATAAGCCTATGCAGGTTGGTGAACCATTTCTGTGGAATATACTGGGTTAACATGGTTAATGGATACAGGACCCTTAGCGGGAGGTTCATCTTTACCATATTCACTCTACACCACAGAGAAAGGGGAAGGTGAGTCCAAAGGGCCAAATTCTATTTAAGCTGATCAAACATCGAATCCAAATTGTACTTTCATCTTTCTCGAGGAAGTACTTAGGTAAAGACCAAGACATTTAAGCTTGTCTGGCACCCAGACTAGCCCAAAATCAACTATTTAGTCTTATTAGTCAGAGCAATAAAAAAGGCATAAGTTCGGTTTTAGCAATATTTAGCTTGTAACATGAAATGGTGCCAAAATCCTGAATAGTATAAAAAAAACACAGACAAAGAAGTCTTGGGGAATGACAAATGTGATAAAATATTGTCTGCATAAACAGACAATTTATACTGCTGGGGCCGAATGGGTATATGTCATATTGCCTCTAAACCATTACTCTTCCTAATTATTATTATTATTATTTATTAGAGAGAATGCTAGCCCAAGGTTTTTTTTATCACTAGAATGCTTTCTTAGCATACTGAGTGATTTTAAAATTTATGTGATAAAAACTCTCTGGTTGTTGAGAATTATTGATAACCTTTGCCCTTCTGAGGCTCCTCAGTTAGAAGCATACTGGTGTTAATTAGCTTCTCTGACATAATCGTCTGTTAAGTTTTAAATGTATATGTTAAACCAATGAGAATTATTTCTGTTTTTTCAACATAATCTGGTGTTAATAGTATGGGATTTTCAAAATAACTGCCATAAAGCTTCTGAAGAAGGACCGGGTAGGTTCGAAAGCTAGAGCACGTTGTTCTTTTCTGTAACATCCATGTTGGTCCAATAAAAGGTATCAAATCATTTGTTTCTGGATCTGTTCTTCGTAATTAGGGATTCTAAGTAAAGATTAAACAAAAGAGAGGAAAGGAGCAACCCTGCCTTGTGCCCCTATGCAGGGCAAACAATTTAGAGTGGACCCCATTACAAAAGATTCTAGCAGTAGGATTACTATAAAGAACCTGATTCCATGTAATACATTTTTATGGTATGTTAAATTTATCTAAGACAGCAAATAAATAATCTCAAGAGACACGATCAAATACCTTCTCCATGTCTAGAGAGACCAAAACCATAGGGTCTTGGCTGTCAGTGGACACAGAGAAAAGATAGCCCAACTTCCTAAAATATCAGCAGAGAGTCAGCCAGGAACAAAGCCCACTTGCTCACTACTAATTAAAGCACCCCATATTTTTTTTAAGATATGTAGCCAAAACCTTAGAAAGTATCTTATAGTCTAGGTTAATCAAACAAATAGGTCTATAACTAGTGACTTTTGAAGGATTTTTTCCCGGATTTGGTAACACCATAATAAGGGCTTCAGTTAGCATCAAATCCAGAGTACCATGGGAACAAATATAAATGTAGGTATCCAAAAGAATTGGGGCTGATAAATACAGAAATGTTTTATAAAAACTGGGGATATACCCATCAGAACTGGGGCTGTATCCAGGAATAGGGATAAATAGTATCCAGAACCTCACGCAGACTATGGGGAGATTTAACACATAAATACTGGGCCTCATCTAATTGTGGAAGCTTTTAGTCCCTGAAAGAATTATCAGCTTGTCATGCATCCAAAACCACTTGATCAGGAGAATACAACTGTTGATAACATACCTGAAACTGGTCCACAATATCTTGTAGGTGAGTAACTATACGACCCTGGTTTATAACTATGTGAGGAATAATTCTGTCCATAGCCTGTTTACGCAGGCACAAAGCTAATAACCAACTCACCTCTCACCTTGGTCAAAATACTTAATGTTCATTTCTGGATAGCATGTTCTGCGTATTCTTGCATAAGCTCCCTATAGTTAGCCCATAAAGAGAGCAGTTCAAGCCAGATATTCTTGGGGGAAGAAGAGGAGAGGTACCAGGCAAGCTCACAAAGCTGATTCAAAATATCTGATGACACCTGCTCTGTAAGTTTTTTCCTCTTAGAGGCCAAGCGAATCAACTCTCCCCACAAAGCCCATTTCAAAGCCCTCCATAGGAGGTCTAGGTTTGGCATAGTGGGTGAATTGGTTCCTATTACGGTTTTAATTCACTCAATGAGATCGGGAGATTTTAACAATTTATTATTGAAGTGCCAGCTTTTATCTACTATTTGAGAGGGAGAAAAACTTAACTAAAAGATAACAGGATGATGATGCGACAACACTTTAATGCCATGTTTGCAAAAGCAGATACCTGGGAGATGTTCAACCCCAACAAAAAATAAGTCAATTCCCAAAAAAGTATTTTAAGGAATCGAGTGAAATGTATACTTCCTAAGGTCTGGGTTCAACACCCTCCATGGATCTATGAGCCCCACTGAGTATATTAGATCTTATAAAATGGAAGATGGAAATCATGCATCCTGATTCGTTGTTAACTGTGCATTAGATCTGTCTAATGCACAGGTAAAATCAAGTACATGGAAATCTGATGCAGTGCAACAGAAATCAGTGTGCAATTAGAACGCTGATGTTTTAAAATGCTGCAATTTTTTTAAGTGTTAGTGTGGAAATCATACAGATACTAACCTGCACAGTCCTACTACACACCTACTGATTTTTATGTCAGTTTAACAGTGCTAGGGTTATTTTTCTTTTAGCATTTTTAAATATTTTTTCACAAGAAGATCCGCAGACTCCACACACTACCCGCTTCCCTGACTCGCTTGGGTGCTTCGCTTCTATACCGGCAATCAAATGTTAAAATGTTCAAGTTCACTGAATTCTACCCCAGAGAGCCATGGCTGGCAATCAGGACACATGATTTACTTTTCTTATTTTATAATTCGCAAATATGTCATGTCTTTCATGCTGCTTACTGAAATGTTTTTTTTCTTGAACACCATCATAGCTGTGTCTCTATACATTACTGTGTCAGTGAGACATGGAGGCAGTTGAAGCGGCACAGCCAGAAAACAAGTAGCATCCCAACTGGTATCTGTAGAGCATGGTCAGTTGCCTTTTTTCAGAGTCTCTTGCTGGCAGTACAGAAAGCAAATGGGTGTGACAGAGTAGAAAAAAAAATGGAACATCAGCGAGCTCAGCAGGACCACATACAGTAGTGACCTCAATTTCTCCTACACTACCAGTTATTATCACGGCAGCACCACCAGGGCAGGTGCTGACCGCAAGTTAAACAAAAATGTCTTTTTAATGAACTAACACTGCAGACAGGGGCTAAGCCTGTGGTGTGTGAGTGAAGGGAGGCAATTGCAGACCCAAAGAAAAATAACACAAAGGGAAATGGGACAAGGGGCAAGAAAAGCCCAAATCAACAGGACCGTGGGGAGAGAAAAGTGGAGAGATGATACACACGCCGAGCTACTGAGATGGTCTCAGGAGAGACTACTATAGAGTCCTTAATGGGATAAACGTCCTGCATATAAAAAATGCATTCAGGCGGAGGAACTAATTTATGGCAAACTTATACAAATATTTTACTTTTCTATTCTTTAAAATTAATAGTTTTAATTTTAACAAACATACAAAATACAGATTTCCATTTTATAAGCACAATAAGACAGTCCGGCGTTGTACATTTGACATTTCTAACGCACGGCCAGGGGCTGAAGGCACTTGGTCTACAGCCTTGTGCCTCACTATGCCCCTAGCCATTCATTAGAAATGTCTAATGCACACCCCCTTGTGTCTTATTGCTTACACATAACACTCTTTGAGCTGGAGTCAGAACTTGTCTCCTAGTACCTGATGAGTCCACTTCCTTACAATACACAATATTTCAATCCCTGTCCAAAAGAACCAGAAGTGTAGTCCAAGCTAATAAGATATTTAGAAGACCAGTAAATAAACCCGGATCATGAAATGTAGGACACTCCAGGTGGAGTAGAAAAGATAAAGGCCGACCCTAAGGCTCTGGAAAAATGGTCAGAACCATGGCAACTAAAGTTTAATACAAAACAATGCAAGGTCATGCACTTAGGAAGGGCCAACCCAGGAGAGGACGGTATACCATGTACAGCGCGACTGCTATTGAGCACTTTCAAAAAGGGTGACTCAATCATGGTGCCTGTTCACAGGGCTACATGGCAGGGAGGGCGACTGGATAGGGGGTTCGGCTAATATAGTGACAGGATGTCATTATGTATACATATGCATGGGGGGGTGGAAAGGGACCACACCATGTGACAGGTGGAAGGGGAGGGAGGGTTTGTGGGGTGTAGTATGGTGGTGAGCTGCTGAGCTGGCTGTGTGGAGTGGTGGATTGATGTCAGACTGGGGTTGGGAAGGTGCTGGGTTTGGTTCTGGGTGGGCTTGTGGTTTTGTGCCAGGTCGTTTTTGCACCTAGGTTGAGAATCCTTTAGTGGGGGTGCAAAGTCTAGCCCCGCATAAAGAAGAAACCTAAGTCTCGGGCACCTCCTTGCTATTTGCATAGTGTACATCACTTAAATTTTTGGGGGGCGATGTACACTCCCCCAAATGGCGATCACCATTCCGCAGTCACCATTATTACATGGAACCTGCTAGGACTACTACTTGGGAAGAGTACAACTGAAATCGTCCAAACAGGAAAGAGATTTGGGAATAATTATAACAGATGACCTGAAGATGTCTAAACAGTGTGAGAAAGCGGTACTACGGGTGAATGGCATATTGGGCTGCATAGGCAGGGGGATCATCAGCATAAAAAGGAGCTCATCCTGCCACTCTATAGATCCCTGGTGCGGCCACACCTGGAGTACCACATACAGTTCTGGAGACCACACCTCAAAAAGGATATCAACAGACTGGAGACAGTGCAAAAGACAGTGCAAAGGACTGGAGACAGTGCAAAGTCCTCTTCCATCGGGCCATTAGGTTCATGACAAATGCCCCTTTTCGAATACACTATTGCAACCTATATTTAGCTGTCGGGTGGATGTCACTCTCAACTAGACGTATGATTCATGCTAGGACATGGACACTCAAACTCCTCTTGGAAAAGCTTCCAGGCTACTTATCCTCCCTTGTCCATATATCCCAAAGTACATACTCACTCAGGAAATCTGACTTTTTACTTCTAGATATTCCATGGACCCGTAACACTTCTGATAAACAGGCTATATCCTACACCCTCTCTGCTACCTGGAACCAGCTCCAGAATGTTCTTAAACTTACCTGCTTGGTGGCTGTTAATACCTTTAAAACTCTAGTTGGAAATAAACTGAAACATATATGCAGCTGCATTTAGCTTGGCCAGTCCCACAATTTCCCAAGACTTGCCCTTCCTCCTCTCTCTCCTCTCCATTTTGCTCCCTCATACCTTCTCTCAATGTCCTTGCCTTCTGCTCCACATCCATTTAGGTAGTTTAGAGATTGTGTTGTATAGATGTGTCTGCAAGTTTTATCTTTTATTGTATTATTTTATATTTTGTAAACCTTTTTACTGCTGTGAACTGCTATGTATGCCTCATGACTGTATGTATATTACCTTGCATCTACCTCCTTGCATGTATTTGTACCCTTGTTATGTATTCTTTATGCCTTGTACATGTATATGCTTCTGCTATATTCTCTCTGGACCTCATTGTGAATGATACTGCTCAATGGAGTTATTCCTGCAATAAACCTGAACTTGAACTTGAAAGGAGAGCTACAAAAATGGTACATGGCCTACAGAACAAAAACAATAATGAGCATCTGTAAAACCTAAACATGTACTCCCTGGAGCTGCGGAGGGAGAGGGGAGACATGACTGAGACCTACAAGTTCCTAAATGGAATAAACAACGTGCAGGTTCAGGAACTGTTCCAAGTCAGAAAGCACCAAAGAACTAGGGGGGACAACATGAAGCTGGAGGGGGGCAAATTCAGAGATAACACACCAAGTTTTTCTTTACTGAGAGGGTGGTGGATGCATGGAACAGTCTTCCTCAGGTAGTGGTGGGGGCAAAAACAATGGTAGGTTTCAAGAACACTTGGGACATGTACAAAGGCATCACCGCGCTGACTAGCAGTGAAGGGGGGGGTAGGTCTATGGGCAGACTAGATGGACTGTATGGCCTCTTTCTGCCATCACTTCCTATGTTTCTATAAATAGAGACCTAAACCACCTCTTGATGTCACATCAAAGCACAAATAAAAATAAACCTACCGTGAGGATCAGGGATTTCCTGCAAGAGATGAAATGGAATAGAGTGGGCCACCAAAATCACCACTCCCCTTTTGTGGGTATCTGTCCTCACCCCAAAAACATGGCCAACCCAATGCTGGTGAAATAAGAGAAGCTGAGGGACCATTAAGTGAGTGTCTTGTAGCATTGCAATATCTATTTGCAGCCACTTTAAATGTTACAATATTTTATAACATTTATTCAGTGTTTAAGTTCCTTTAATATTCCACATACAAATATGTAGCTTAGTGCCATACTCAAATAAAGACTATCCGAAAAATTATAAAAGGATCTCTCAGAGTAATCTCCAATGACCATTTTACCCTCAGCAAAGTGCTCTGGAATAATCCCCCACCCCTCCCGACCAACAAAACAAACCCCTGAAGGAAAAACCCCACTGAACAACAAAAAAACAACAAAGCAAACCCCACCCACCCCCAAAAGCCCACCCTCCAAGAAGCACAAATATATTCTCTATAAATGATCTGGTTCAAGAATCACATCACACCCGGCCAGGTGGTGCTGAGGGCTGAGGCGCTGGTGCCTTACCTCGTGTGTCACACCGGCGACCCATGTTCGGGAATGGACATGGGTCGCCGGGGATTGGCAGGGAGGAGAAGGATTGAGCGTCCCCAGGACTGCTCTCCTTCTCTTGGGAGGGGAGTCAATAGTGTCCAGCGATTACCTGTCCCCTAGCGGAGACTGGGAGGTGGCACGTCAGCACTTAAGAACACGGGGAGGGATTGAGGCAGGCGCTTGGTGAGGGTGCGCATGGGAGCATGCGCGCGCTACTGCCATTGGCACCATTGCATGCCACAGCCTGTCGGGGAAAGAACAGAAAAACAGTGAAAAAGGTAGCATCCTCTGCACGAATGGCGATTGTTCCTCTCCTGCGTCGGCTCAGGAAGGCACCTCCCCAACACTATATCCGGTCCGGTGGGTCGAGTCGCTCACCACCCCCTGCCACGAAGGGTAAGTTGTGGGGTTAAGGGAAGGGTGTCTCATACCTGGTGCTGATGTGGGGGGACGTCAGAAGTATAGCAGAGGACTCCAGGGGAGAAAAAGAATAACTAAAAAAAAAAGAATCACATTACAAGGAGTCCTGCTACCTGGTGCCCCGTCCCCCAAATTCCTGGAAACTAACAAAAGCCAATAATACTAAGAAAACCTCTGAAAAAGAAAGAAACAGAGCTGCTGGCATGGGAAGTATAAATCCATAGCTAAAGGATCCAGTAGAGAAAAAGATATATACTAGAACAAGCACAATCATATACCACTTGAAAAGATTTCAGAAATGTACAACTACAGTATGGAAACATGAAACTAATACCATGCCAGGAGCTCACTCTCGTAGCAGCAATAAAAAATAGCACCTTAGTAAAATATAAACTGCTGACCTAACTTGAACAATAAAATAAAGAAGACCCTCTCCCTCAAGTATTGAAAACCATATATAGATCACCTAATAAACCTCCAGAACATACAGAAGCAACATAAAACAGTACAGAAAAAATAGTAGACTCCCATAGTTAGGCATATGAAAAGATAAAGACCTTGGGGCCTATGCACGATAGTGAGGAGTGGCTACGCACCCATTGTGCCTCCCGCGCAGGATGCACCTACTGGGGTGTACAGCCCATACACACCCGATGCCCAGGCAACACAGAGAGAAATGTGCTGGGGCAGGCAGGGGGGGTGGTGGCGCTATGCGGCAGTCACTACAGCGTGTAGTGCTGTATTCTGGGATGTGGAGGACAGTGCAGGTTATAGCAGGGGGGGGCCCTGCCATAATGCCAGTATGCACCAGTGTGCAAACAGTTCCCAGCTGGGCCCAGACAGCCTGTGGGACACCCACTGGCACAGCAGCATTCCCACCCCTGTCCCGTATGCCTGCCCCCCTACCACGGTGTTGCATAAGAACCCCCCCACACCCACAGAGGAGCCCTGGCATAACTCTCCCCTGGCCTGTGCCAGACACTCTGCCAATTCTAGTGGTGGCCAGGCCCTAATAGCTCCCAACACCTCCCCCCACTGCCACATGCCAGTCCTGTCCCCATATGTGTGGCCGGGCTCCCCCAACATTCATCTGCCGCATCCCCACCAGTGCCAGTCTTACCCACCCCCCAACACCAAGTCTGCCCCGGTCCTATGTCATAACAGGCACACACACACACACACACACACACACACACACACCCAGTAGCCTCAGGCACCAGTACCCTGATCCCGTGTCCGCACCAGAACAGTGGTGGCCAGTGAGTGCCCCCCCCACACACAGTACAGCACAACCGGTCCAGTCCCCTCCCCCCATGGCAGCTGATCCATCCTGACCTGTCTGGCCGATCATTGGTGTTCAGTGGACCCCCACACTCCTGTGGCACCATCCTCCCCATCCCCATACCTTGCCGATGGTGCTGCAGCCTTGGACAGCCTGCAGCAAAGCCCTCCTCACACCTCTTCAGCTGTCAGCCATCCATGTGATGCTGGGAGCGCAACAGCTATATATATAGTGGCACACTCCCATCAGCACTTGGATGGCTGGCAGCTAAGGCGGTGTCAGGAGGGCTGTGCTGCTGGCCGACCTGGGCCGTGACACTAGCGGCGAGGTACAGGGATGGGGAGTGATGGTGCCCTGGGGGTATGTGGTCCTCTGAAGACCAATGTTCGACTGGACAGGTCAGGAATGGGAGGGTGGACTGATTGTGCCCTACTGCGTGGGGGGGACTGCAGTGTGTTCAGACAGGGCCACGAGGCTTTGTTGTGTTGGCGGAAGCTGCCTTCATGTGGCCGGTGCCCCTATGTGTGACACGGGGGGTCTGCCATCATGTGGCTGGTGCCCCAATGTGTAGTGGGGGTCTGCACTGCTGGAGACAGTGCCCTGCCATGTTTGTGACCAGTGGGCAGGCATCGGGGACAGGGGCAGGTGCTGTGCCATGGTGGGGGGTGATCACCTCTCTGGGGATGGAGCCTGAACATGTGCAAGGGGTTACCACAGTCACAGAACTGATGCCACGATATGTGTTGGGGGGACTGCCATGGTTCATGCTGGGGACAAGGCTCTGCTGTGTTCGGGGTTGGTGGGCTGGCATCGGGGACTGGGGTGGGTATCTTGCTGTGTTGGGGGTGGTACAGCTGTGCTTCCACCACTGGGGCAGGCATCCAGCTGCTGGGGTTTTCTGCCAACAGTGACCACAGCTGTGTCTGCCATGGGTGCCTGCATGTGATGCACCAACCATGACCCACACCTACATGTGTGGGGGATCCACTCTGGGACCCAGGATGTGCATCCAATTGGATGCCCGCATGGATCTGCTACTCACCCCTGGCCACCCTGCATTGTCCTGCATGCCGGAGGGGCAGAGCCACGGACAGGTGGTGGCCGGTGATGAATACCAGCCTGTGCTCACCTGTCTGCAGATGCGGAACTACGCGGGTGGGATACATGCCTCTGGCATGTATTTCCTAACCGTTCTTGCATAGGCCCCCATATTACCATTAAGCTAACCCTCACTAAACAACTACCTTGCATAATACAAACACCCTGTCACAAAACATAAAAAGCACAATAACTAAAGTAATCAGCATGATAGCTTCAAACAGCAAAAATTAATAAGTACAATGTAGGGAATATGAAGTTCTGACAGTAAAACTAATAACCTTGCAGTAAACGTAGGTGTTCATAAGGCAATCCAGATTATGCCGGTCTATTGGAAAAATTGTCAGAAACACATACTGGAGCTTCAAAACTGGGAGAAAAACACAGACCAGCCATTTAAAGAAAAGCACTAATGAAATTATTACAGCAGCCTCCTACCAATAAAAGCAGAAAAACAAACAACCATGTCATGTAAAAGGTTACACGCTACAAAGCCATAATAGGTGTTCAGGGAGAGCAGCCTCATGATGCCGATGGAGCTGTGACTTAGCAGAAGGAAATAAGTCAGGGAAACAAGTATGCAAGCTGACCCAAGTTTCTTTAGCAGTTCCAAATTGATGAGTGCCCCTTTCTGTATAAATCAAGAGCTTCACAGGGTAGAGCAAAAGAAAGTGAATACTGGCAGCAGCTAACTTAGAAGTGATAGCTTTATAGCGTATCGTGGAATGTGATTCACAACTAATTTCAATGTGTCTCAAAACGTTGTTCTGCATTAGTAGTGATGTCCAAAGTGCAGCAGAATAACTTTTCATTCTGCTGTAGTACGGATGTCATACTGGCACGTCCTTAATCTGTAAGTTTTGACAGTTGTCATAACCTAGCCTTTCGTTCAGGGCTTCAGATAATATTTTTTGGGTGGAAGTCAAATACTTCCATGGGTTAAAATTTGGAAGCCATTTCAGTTTCACTGGAGTCAAAATACTCCAGCCATCAATTTTTTGGAAGTCAAAATAATTCCAGTCGTTAAACTCTGGCAGTCAAACTACTCCAAGTCCTATAGTTTTAGAGGTCAACTAATTGGCCTTATGATTTCCTCACTTCTTTCTAGATTCTAAGTGGAATGTGGAAATAACATTACTCCATGCGGCTGCCAGCCACCTGTGCTTTTAATCACTGTCTCTAACCCCCCCCCCCCCATGGCACTGTCTGTCAGGCACTCTTTAATGGTATACTGGAATTTGGCAATGGTATCTTTTAAAATTAGATGACAGTATCAGTAAATATGTAATAATGTTAGTTACAGCACTTTGTGGGACACTAGAGTGTCAACATACTGTACATCCCTGTCCTGTCCCTGGGGACCAGTTGCCTGGCCCCTTCCCCATGTAGTCACAAGGCACATACTCTGTTTGCAAAGCTAAGTCAGCAAGGTCACCTCACAGCATTTAAAAAGAAAAGACATCTGTTTCTGAGATGAAACCAGTATGAGCAACACATGTCACTGAAGAAAACAAATGCATTTTTTTCACAATCAGTTTATCCTGTTTATTTCAATGAAGGGACATTTTAAAATAAAATATGTCAAATAAGTTCATGGGGTAATATATTTAAATCACTCCAAGGATCCTGACAAACACATTTGCAGTCCCTTTTATAATTTTAAGGTCAAGGGGAGTCAGTGATCAATGCCTGTTAACAGAGAACATAAAGCTCAATGTAATAGAATGTGTATGCTAGCTGCATTAAGAGGCAAGGGGTCAATACTGTGGACAGTCCCATCACAGGACAGTCACAAATTTAATGCAGAGCAGAGCAGACATGGTGGTGTGTCTAATAAAAAAAAAGTACCTTATCCTTTTCAGATAACCCTGGTCAGGCATTCTCATTCCAGTCCTCGAGGCTCTCTCTAGTATCTGCACTCCTCCAGTCCTGCAACAAGGCTGCAGCCTGCAACTTGCACTGTGCAACTTGAGGAACTTTCTTTAGGGAGTCCAACAGCAGTGCCAGTCAGCACAGATTCATTTTTTCATGCCTCAGAACCAGCTCTTCTACCTCGCTCTTCCAGATGATGCCTCCTCCGGCCCTCTTCTCCTCAACAGGCAGTATGCAGCAGGCAGTACACACACTCCTGCTCTTGGACTCAGCGCCATGCTATGCAGTAGGGTCCACAGAGTCCACTCCACTGGGCCAGCACCTTCTGACCTACGTGACCAAGCAGCAGGCTCCAGTCCTTAGGCTCCCTCACAGACTAGTCCCAGACTCCCATGCCACCCTGGCCTAGCTAAGCTCCTCTGCCTGCTACAACTGCACAGACGCCCCTTACCACTGTCACATGTGTGTGGTGCGTTGACTTTGCAGCCAAGCCAGCCACCCTTATTTCTGATCAGATTCTCCTGAGCTGCTCAGCTCAAACAAAACTGCTGTTGCCTGTCTGACTCAGAAAAAGTCCCTCTCCCAAGAATCTGGAGTCCTACTCCATCTCTCCCAGCCTTCGATTAATTCACAAGTTTGCTCACTCGCTCCTGCCCTCAGGCTCACTGGTTGCTCTCCTCTCAGAACACAGTCCGTCCTCCCACTGACTGACAGCGCCAAATGGTCTGTCCATGCAGACATGTGTGAAATGAATGGGAGTTTGTGGGGGAAGGGACATGAATTTTGAATAAGACAAAAAAAAAGAATGCCATGGCAACTGGCACAGTGGCACCCATCCACAGGATTGAAAAAAAAACTTAAAGATGTGAAGTCCACACAATGAAAACAGGACATCAGTCTTAAGCAAGGGAAATGTTACTGGATGTCAATGACCCCAGAGGGCTCATTTTTGGATGTTTTGAGCCAATTCATGGATGTAAAATACATCCAAAATAGACTCATCTGAAGGGCTGCTTTCATTCTATCCGCATAAAAAACACATAGGCGAGATTTTAGTCAGCAGTTTTCAAAAGTGACAGTTCTGATAGCTGTAGCATAATAAAAACTCACCAGTAAAATCTTGTTCCAAAATGATGGCTGCAGCAGTGTATTCTAAGCCAGCCTCAGACTGGCAGAAATTAATTCTCTAGCAGGATAACAAAAAAACTGTGAAAAAGACAGAAAATGACATCAGGCAAATTCACAGTTTCCCTCAAGACAATGATGAACACAGGGCACTGCATGAAGAAGAAGAAGAAGAAGAAGAAGAATCAGCATTTATATAGCATATATGACATCCCTCTCAAGGAACTAGACCCCCTATTAGCAGACTATATTTTCAAAATAAAGTGCTTAGATGGCAGTGACTATGAGCCCTCAACTCTGAGGGGGATACTAGACTGTGAGGACCGCTATCTTAAGAAGTTTGGGCACAAAAGAACTAATTTTTAAATCATCTGAGACTAGCTTCCTAGAAACAGTGAAGACACTGACAGCAAAGCAAAAGTACCTAAAAGAGATAGGCATATGAAATAAGCCAGACCATGCAGAAGCACTGACAGAAACAGATATTGGACATTTGTACAGTACTGGGGTACTTGGATTACAAAACCCTGCATCCTTACTGAATTTTATATTCTTCAACATTGGGTTCTATTTTGCTCTAAGGACATCAGAGCAATATAATCTCAGGTGTGGTGATCTGGAGTTATGCAGAGACACTGAAGGTACCCCATAATTAGAGTATAACGAATGTCAGACGAAGACCCATTCAGGGGTCAATGCAAGAGATGTTTGTCCTGTCAAATCCCACATATATCAGTGTCAAAATCCTGACAGTGACCCAACTGCAGCTTACCTTAGGTACAAATCTCAGAGACCCACCAAAATGTTGGAGCCAGATGCTCCTTTTTTCTTGGCACCTAATGTCAACCACAAGCCTGGCATCTCCCTGTGGTACCGCTCAATGACCGTGGGTGAAAATAAAATCCGTTCCATGAAGCGAAATATAAAGGTAGTAGCTGGACTCCCTGACAGTAAAAAAAATAACAAGCCATTCAACTAGAAAAACCTCGATCCAGAGGCTTGTGGACAATAATATGCCTCCTACTGAAGTTGCACAGGTTTCTGGGCACCATAATGTGCAATTGATCAGTAATTATTCTTTCTTCTCGGAGGGTAAACAAAAGAGACACTCTGAAATTTTTTCCAGCAGAGCCACCCAATCAATAGTTCACCCTTACCCAACAAGTCCTGTTTTGGCACACCCAGCAGTTCAAGGGACGTCTGCACAGCCATACCGTCCACCATTCAACGACTGCTCAAACTCACAAATATTTGGTAGCAGCTGCATCTTTAATCACTCCATAATAAAGATTGTTCACCCAACCATGGAACTGAAAAGGAAGAGAGTCGCAGTGATTCACAACACATCTTCTGATTAGGAATAAGGTTACTACAATTGGTGATTAGCACAGTCATTCAATCTTTGTGGTAAAATTAGCAGCCAATACAGTTTCTCAATGGGCAGGGCAATGTTTTTCAGGGGTGTAGCTGTTTATGGCAGGTCACGGCACTTGCTCGGTTGGGGGGGCAGCTGATCATTTTCCATACCTATCTGGCTGCCTTTTGATTCTGAAAAAAAGTAGGTGCAATAAACTTCTATTTTAACTGTGTTTCCCTTCTCATCTTATGTCTCCTTAGATCATGAATCACTGCAGGAAAACCGTGAGTCTTCTTGCACTTGCGACTTCTCTGTTGAACTCTGTTATTGCCGTTTACTGTTTTCTCGCCCTGTGTTGTAAAAAAAAAAAAGCATGCATGTGTTGTGCCACAGTAAAATTTCTCACCTGCTTACACAAACTACTGTCTCAGCCTATTTTTTTTTTTGCATAGACCATACACTATATAGAAAAGTGTGACTAACTGTTCACAATGGGGCTCTTCTTTACCCTCGTCGTTACTGTGATGACTGAAGGACCTCTCGAGCTGCACTCTCGGGGTCATCAGTCATCATAGTAATGACTCGGGTGAAGAATAGCCCTGTCGTGAACAGTGAATCATGCACTATCCTATATATATTATCCTCAGAGCTGCCGTGTAAGAGAAATATAGTCATTAAAGATGAAAAATTGTTTAGCATGGCAGAGCAGTTCACCTTTTTCATGAGCCTTCTGCTGTATGTAGACCTTGTCCCTGCAGTTCAAACATATCATAATAATGTGTCAGGGACACTCTGAGGGGCCGGGAATTGGCATGAGGGCTCTGTGGGCTCATTCCATCATATGCATAGGACCATGGGGGGAAGGCAACTGCCACCATTTGAAAGAGCCACTGAACAAATCCCTGAAAGTCTGAGCTTTCCTCCTGCTCCAGAATTCCCACCAAAACCAAATTATTTTGATGATGGCACCATTCTTGATCTTCAATTCGAGACTCCAGTTTGGTAACCTTTTGCCACAATACCACTAGTTCCTTCTCATCCTGGAACTGTCGGCCCTCCACCAAACTAATGCAGGCCTCCACATCAGAGGCCCCACAAGTAAAAGAATCCAGCACCAGAAGAAGGAGCTTCATATCAGCAGCCAGTTCCAAGACCACAGCTCTTATGGTCAATAAATCATCTTTAAGTTCCACCACAGAGACTGCATCCTCCATCTCTGTTGAGTTAGTAACTGGAGAAGTGGCTCCCTTCAGCTGTTTCTTTTTTTTTTTTTATATTTACTATACTTTTTGTCCCAGCCAGCGTTGGGACATCTGCCCTGGTCACGGCCCCTGCCACCTCCTGCTCCCAAATGAGCCATACTCCCCCATGCCCCCTGGCTTACCCCCACCCGGGCGAGGTCGCGGCAGGACGTCGGTTCAGGTCGGGGGAGCCAGCCTGGATGCACTTGGAGAGGCAGTGAGGAGGACATCATAGAGGTGCTGACTGGGGATTTCTGAGTCCCCAAAAGAACGTTGTTTCCTCGAGGCGGGGACATGCAATGACATCCCGCGTCCGCCCCACCCCCCAGAACATCCAGATGCCGGTTGCGGTGGATTCCCCGTCCTCCGCCAGGGGTCCATAGTGCACCGGATGTTCATTCCCTTCCCCCCAGAGAAGGAGAGCAATCCAAAGGATGCTACGTCCATCTCCCCCCAGCCAGCCCTCCGGCAACCCAGGTCTGTTCCTGAATCCAGGTTGCCGGTGTCACATGCGGAAATCCAACTGCTGTGCCGACGGGCCTGTCTCCCTTCATCTGTTTTTAATCCTGCAGCTTTTTGTGTGTTTCGGGTGGGGTATGGCATGTTGACACTTCTAGAAATGGTGTAGTTTCCATCTCCTTTATGTCGGGCAGAATAAATGCTTTCTACCAGAAAACTGAATCAAATCCCAATTCTAGTAGGGTAGGAAAAGTATAAAAAAGGTATCAATGCTAGTATTGGTGTCCTTGGTATTGAAAATATAATTTTGGGTGTGGAGCTAGCCAACCAAGATGGTGGATGTGTAACTGAGCTGCTTCATTACCTATCTCTCCTACCAGGACCCATCCGGCAATCCAACTAATATCTATTCCTGAACACTCGATGGGTTAGACTGCTACAGCCATCGACCAGTCTTTTGATACCATTCTTGCCAGAGTTTGGACGTGGGGGCACTAAATACAGCTAGTTTGTTTCTGCCAACTAGCAGCGCACTCTTGGGGCCTGTTGGACACAGTCAGACCACCAAATTAGAGTTAGTGGGCCCAGGACTGAGAGCTCACCATGGAGGGGCACCTGGATCAGGGAGTTGGGGCTCCCACATCTAATGCTTCAAGCATGGAGCTACAGTTGGTGAACATCACGACTATGCTTAGCAAACTCTTATCAGATACAGCAGAATTAAAAGAAACAACTGCCAGTACTAAAAAAGATCTGTCTTCCTTGTCAACTAGACTTACTGCAAATTAAACTGTTATAAAATGACAAGACAGTATCTTGCATGACCACCACCGTCAATTAAAGGGTCATAACCACCAGATACAATACTTACTTGCCAAAATTGATGATCTGGAAAACTGTGGCAGAAGAAAGGACATATGAATAATAGGGATTCCTGAGGGTGCAGAAGGCCAGGACATGCATGCCTTTCTGAGGAATAACCTCCCAGAGATGCTTAAAATGAACAATAGGACACCCCCCCACCAGAGCTGGAAAGAGCGCATCATTCTCTTGTCCCTAGATCACAACAAGGAGAATGGCCGAGGCCAGTCCTATGTAAATTACTGTGCTTCCCCGAAAAGGAAATGTACCTGAGGGCCACTAGAGACCTGAAAAGCTTAACATGGAATGGCTACAATGGGCAGATTTATCAGGACTATTTCTATGAATTATCCAAGCGAAGAAGAGCATATGGCCTGGTAAAACAAATATTATACAGTGAGCATACCAGCCTCCTTGCGCTATCCGGCGATGCTGAGAGTCCAATTCAGGGGGGAATTCCTAACTTTTAATAATCTGAAAGAAGTTCAGATGCTTATTGAAGATATGGCAGGAGAGCGTGTGGATCCCCAGCAGCCACCATGTCCTCCTTGTGGTGAGGCCCAGCATGAGATGGAGATCTCCACTACCTTAGACACCCAGGTCGTAACTCCTCAGCGTACAGTGAATAACCAGTAAGATGGGGCAGAGTGGCATAAGGTCCAATGAGGCAAGCAAAAGAACAAGGTGCGGCACCCTAATGTGGAACATCCCCAGCCAAGACATGCCAGAGCCCGTAGAGAGAGAGATCGAGAAGTCGACAGCGGAAGGTCCACCTGTCTGATGGGAGCAACTCCTCTTCTTACAACACTCCGGTGAAGACAGTGAACCACTATGAACCATTGAGGGATCTCCTACTGACTGCTTTGTCCCTGGAAGATCCAATGGTTACCGGAGCACCACACAGCCCAAAAAAAGGACAGGAGGAATGCACTGGCAACTGGGCCTCCATTCCCCAGGACTGGGCAGTCTGTATCCGGCAGCCCGCACCTGAAAACCTATCTGCTGCAGCACTCGATCCGGAGGCCTCACTCACACTGTGAGAATGAACTTGTACACAGGTATTATGGGGAACTAACTATCTCTGGAGGTAACCTGCTCCCTTTGGAGTTATACAAATGTTTTTTCTTGGTCTTGACTTTAGAATGTTCCTTCAGTCACTTGTAGAGCAGGTTCTTTCATTCTCCCCGAGATGCTTGGTTCGATGGGGGAGGGGGGAGTAATTGGTAATGGAGCGGTATTTCACTCACTCTTACCTCCCCCCCCCCGCTGCTTGTGTTTGGTCCCCGAGAAGGTTTTGACCCCCAAATTAGCTTTTGCCTGAGCAATCTGTTTTGGTTGTGGCCTATATAATGGTGGGGACTCAGGATACAGTTACTGGCTCCAGGGTTTGTGTTCCCTAATCAAACTGAAATTTCTCACCTGGCACAGGCCCTGGGCAGCATAACGGAGGGCTGATTACCCTTGAAATGTCCTTCCAGGCCTTTGCAGAGAGGGAGGCGAATGACTGCAAGCTTAAGATTTACCTGCGAGGTCGGCTCTCACAGCAATTGTACTGCAGAATGTGTCAAGCACTTGCAGGACATTGAGAGGGCAATGGGTAGCTGCTTCTCCCATATAAGGCATTAGCATTGATAGGAATAGCTCCAATGGTCACTAATCAATCAGTGTCTCACCTGGGGGTTAATAAGTGGATGGGTGGCTGGAATAGATCTCCATGGGGGGCGCTGCACTTACTTCCTTATGGTGTTGCCTAGCTATACCCCTCAGAGCAGTGCAAGCTCAGCTGAATCTAGCACCAATCATAAGTGAGGAAAAGAGTCCTGGAGCATGGGCATAGGGTTTAAACAGCAGGAGAAAGCAAACGCTATGACTGCCAGCAGGGCCCTGCCCCATGAAGCACCGAGTGGGTCTGTGCTTCCCCACAATACTTGTGAAAATAAGCTTGGGAGATGAGTTAGACAAAATAACCCTTGACTCATACTGACTGGATCATTATCTGCTTTTTAGGGGACAGGGAAGCTTGGGCAACCACTTTTGGAAGGGGAGCTCTGGGTATGCCTCTCACCCCCTACTCCACAACTGTAAGCTACTCAGCTGTAATAGTACAGGGCTGGGTGTGGAAGGTAATTAATTGTCTTTCTCCCAGAGGGAAACCACTGGACCATTGAAGGAGGGGTGCCTTCCACCACCTTGAGGCCATAACAGGTGGTCAGTCCTCAAAGTGTAACCAAACATTCAATTTTCAGTGTGATGATGCATTTAATGGTTTTTGCTATGTTAAAAATGCTGTCGTTCATTGGGGCATCTCAGATGTTGTTAGAGATGCGACCCCCTCAGATGTTTACTCTGTTACATAGGTTTAAGATCTGAACAGCATTTCAGCAGTGGCAGCACTTAATTCTCGAGCAGCAGCATGATTGGGAGGGTACTTTGTGTGCCGCTCTAGGGTGATCTTCAGAGTGGGCTGCATCTTTGGGGCTGTCTGACCAGAAGAAAGCTCTACTTGTGGCAGCATTGATTTTCTTTCAGGGGTAACACTTGACTCATGGGGCTGTGTAGACCACGTGAAACAAGTTATTTTGGTTGCTTGTGGGTGTGGAGGTGTACTTTTCAGACTCATGGGACTGGGAGTCACACCACCACTGCTATGCCCACTACAGGACAGATCAAAGGATTGCTCACCCTCCTCCACCACCGGCCCACTCTGCTCTCCCTCCTCCTGCTCTTGCTCTACTACATGTAACTTGCCACCAACAGCTCTGGCATCCTTCTGGTGTCGCTGCCATCTCAGTGGGTGCTTGTTTTTCAGGTGGACGTGTTGGCCACCGATGCCTATGTGACTTCCCTTTTTCCCTGACTAACATGTGCTTGACAAAGTTGGCATATTGCTATGGTCTCGTCAGCAGGATCAAGCACGTAAAAGTCCCAAACTAGGGACGTTTGACCTCTGGACTTCAGATGCTTCTGGGACTGGGATAATTCATGAACAGATGCGGAAGTGTGTGTTTTTTGGGCTGCTCTCATCACTTCAATAAAATTACTTTTGGGAGGGGGTTACTTGTCTGCTTGAAGGTTTGCTTATAGGCTTGGTGACAGACTGACCAATGGGCTGTGCATGTAAATGGCCTATATCACCTTTGCCATTTTTTAACTCAAGCTCCCATGTTGGATCAACCCAGTTGTCATCATCACTACCAATATAGATGATGTCATTGTCTTTCCTCCTCCTCCTCTTCCCCCATCACTGTCTTCTTGAAGCACATGACCTTTTTTCTTTCTCTACAACAATCTCAGAGAGCTGACTATCCATATCTCCAGGATTATCAGACTCTTGTTGAACACTATGATCACCAACTCCAGCAGGAACATGGACAGTCACACTGACAGACTTATTACCCTTCTCCTGGACCACTGTTCCTGTGCTGGTGTCAGTGCCTCTCTTCTTCTCACTGTCATCATCCCCCACTAGCAAGGATTCAACAATCAGAGCCTTAAAAAAGTAAGACACAGGTATGCCAGACCCAGTTCTGCCGACAACTCCTTTGCTGGTTCCTGCCACACCACCAGGGCCCACATCAGAAGACACTGATGCAGACATGCATGTGCCTTCAGTGCTATGGGGAACTGGAACTGAAATTGCACTTTTTTCAGCAGACTTCTTAGCTCCCTTGTGCCCCCTGCTATGTGTCCCCCTATATTGGGTCGCTTCTTAGCAGGCATTTTTGCTGGCTGCTGCTTCAAGGCTTTGGCTTTCTCTGGGAGTATTTGAAGAAAAGATGTATTACTACTAACTGTGTGAATAACACCTCACACACAATGTCACACCTTCAGTACTGGCTTCCATATAAGTCCAAATACAATCAGAACAGGTACCAGCGCTTAAAGTACAACTAATACCATATATGGTATGTAGCCTATTCTACTAAAAACAAAAAGGTAACTTTTTCTTTCCCCAAACAGGAATGAAAGAAACACACATAAGGAAAAAGGGCACAAGTGACCGACTTTAAATACAAATCACCTGTGTCTCTTGACAAATAAAGTACTGTAATGTGTTATTACTTAGCATCACATTTTTTTTTTTATTATGTAAGGGCAGAGACAACCAGAAAACCAAACGAAGGCGAGCTCCACACAATGTGGTAGTGGTCTGGATGGGAGGGATCACCAAACGATCTCTTGAAAATGACTATATTAATATATCATTTTTTATAATGCTCACGTCAGGTGTTACACAAACAATGTTGTAACAGAGAAAGGGTAAGGTAAGTCAACTAAAAGAGGAACACCGCACAATGTGCAGAGTCAAGCTCCAGCAATAACTTATAGGGGAGCAATTCAACAATGCAGTGTGACTGAAAATGGACAAGTTCAAGTGATCAAGTCAAAGTACTTACAAAAAATATAGAACTGTTGATCTTCACTGTTTTAGTAACACAAGCTAATACTCCAGCAAACAGAAGTAACCACAAACAAATAAAATAACAGATCAGCTCTGTGTGTTTAAAACTTTAGAATTCACAATCACAACTAAAAGCAGAAGAATGGTATATATAACGCAGGCTAACAGTGGCAGGAACTCTCTCAAATTAGATGGAGAAACTTTTCAGAGAAAAATAAATGGCAAGATATAACAAAATTAATAAGAAATAACAGTAAATAAATAACTCACAATTTGTGAGTAATCTGCTTGACTAGAAATAACCTGTACTGCTTTACACTCCTACCTTACTCTACCCCATGCAACTTTTTCAAAGGCAGAGAGAAAAGTAAAACCTAATTTAAACTAAGTATTTTGCAAAAATCCACAAAAATAGAAAATGTTCCCTAGCAGCACTAGGAAAAAACTTTATATTTTGCAGCAATTAGTTATCACAAACTAATTTTAACTATGTTTTCAAAGGCTTTACTGGCTCTGATGCACCACAACAGACTGCTGTCCAACTCAACACACAGCAGAATGAACTGTAAACAAGCTGCACATGATATTTGCCCTATTTACCCTCAATGTATTGCAAATTTCCCCTTTGGAGGAAAATTGCACTGGTGAAATCAAAAGTTACACCAGTGAAACTGCACCACAAGGCGACATTTGAAGCATCAATGGGTGAAATTGGCAGACCAATGTATTCAGGAGAAATTTCTCCATTTACGTGAAATCGTGAAAACAGTCAAAATTTAGCTTTGCATAGGTGAAATATTTCTCCAAGGCATTTTACATAAAATCTCACCGTTACGCAAAATCAAGAAAACAGGTGAAAAACTTTGCATAATTGTGGAATTACATGAAATATTTCAATTTAGCACAACACCAGTGGAGAAGTAAATTAAAGGAGAGGGTGGCTGGTGTAGGCAGCAGAGGTGGCAGCTGCATGTTTAATGGTGAGCAGGGAGAAACAGTGAACAAATGAAGTAGATGGAGCTAGCCAGTGGTCAACTGAGTGGGAGAGTGATCAAAAAACGATAAGTAAACAAATGTAAACAAACAAGAAGATAACAATGTAAATGGTTAAAGAAAACAGAACACAGTAGTTTCATATATTGTGTAACTTGTTTTATTTAATTGCCTGTTGGTCTGAGATGGAAATATTGAACTTGTGTCCCAGCTAAATTGGCTTCTGATGAACTGAACTTTAAATTTATTCTCACTCAGTTTATTAGTAAGGTGCTAAAAACAGGATCCCCTAGTTGTTTAGTGGAACGCTATTCTTTCTACAGTAGTAATTACAGTCCTTCATCCTTGGCTTTCAGTAATATGGAGGTAATTTTTTCTTGAATACACTGACTGGGCAACACTGTATTTCCTGTAAGCTTCCACTGTTTGGAATGCTATCCCATACTATCTCAAATCTTTATCTAGTACAAAATCTTTCTATGTGACTTTATAAACCTACTTTTGGCAAATCAGCACAATGGTAGTACTACCACTCGCAACACCCTTTACCTGGGTTTGGAAGTGAGTCTGGGTCATCGGAGGCTAGCTGAGGGAGGAAGTTCAATCATACCAAGGTAAGGGGAGGCAGTAATCTCTGATGTAATACTGCCATGTGAGTGACCTCAAGTAGTAGTACACTCACTCCAACTTTCTTGGTGAGGAGATCCACATAGTGACATGGTCTGCATGTGTGCGCACACAAGCTTGTTCACACCCCCATGTCACTGTCTCAGGGTGATTGTAGAGCATTGGCATAAAAATGCAGACCAGATCAGCATGATGGACCAATCCATCAAGGCTCTGCACCAGCAATCTGGACCTCAAAAGAACAGGATCCTAAACTGCAGCAGATGAGGCCCTGTTGCCCCCTCCATGGGTGGAGGGGAGGAAGACATAGGGAAGATATTGCACATCAAGGTAAGTTCACAAGGAGCTGGCTGACAGATGGAGGTGTTGATCCAAAAAGGGGGCATGGTAGGTGAGGAAGGTGGAATAAACAGATAGTCTAAAAACAAAACTATGTTTGTGATCAATATGCACTTGTTTTACATCATATGTCCCTGTGTATTTGCTGGTTGTTATGTGAGAGTTTTCTTTAACTGGACTATACTGTATAACTATTTTTGCAATGTATTTTGTATGTAAGGCTTGGGGGACAGGACCTATGAGGAGAGGCTTGAAGAGCTAAATATGTACACATTGGAAGAGAGAAGGGACTGGGGGGACATGATAGAGGTCTTCAGGTACATGAAGGGGGTAAATAGGGGAGGAGCAGTTAGAGTGCTTCGAAGGAAGGAGGAGGAGGCCACTAGAGGGTATGGGTGGAAGCTGGAGGGGGGAAGATTCAGGGGAGAAAGGAGGAGGCTCTACTTCACTGAGAGGGTGGTGGAGCCATGGAATGCGCTGCCTAGGGGGCTGGTGGAGGCAGAGACTTTGGAGGGATTCAAGACGGGGTGGGACAGATACAGGGGAAGGGTTCTGGAAGCAAAATCCAATGCAGCAAGAATATCTGGAACTGGAAAGGGAGAAGCCAGAGAAGGCAAGGGGGCAGCAAGGTCAGCTCCCAGGGTGGGGGCTGACCAAACGAGCAGACGTGAAAGACCATTAGGCCTATTCTGCTGGCATTTTAGTATGTTAGTAAGTTAGTATTTTTCTGATCCTGAATCACTTCTGCAAAAGGAAACAACATTCCTACATGCTAACCTGGCTAATAAAGTAATATAAACTTAGTAAACATAAATAAATAAATGGCTGACAGTTTAAAATGAAAAAAATGGTGGTACAGAGATTTCTTTTAGGTGCTGCACCCTGATTGCAAGAACTTCTTACCCTTTGATTTTGCTGTCCCAGTCCAGTGGGTAAGAACATGTTTTAACAAGTCAAAAAGCTGCATTCCTAATACTTATTTTATGAAGTGAGATGAGGATATCGTCTCAGCTTAGGATGTTTCCTAACCTATTTATTTGAGGAAAATGTTAATTTGATGAGTTATTTTAATTATGCCGGTGTGGGGAGTTTTCATAGGCAGTACACAATGAAAACTAAGGACATCAGTGATGTGTTTCAATATAAATAAAATCATTACAAACTTATTTGGTTTTGAATATATCGTTATAATTAATGTCTAGATACGGAATGAATGCTTGCACTGTTAAATAAATCAGTTTTGAAAAAAATAAGGGTACTGCAATGATAGGGACTCATAGCAAAAATCGTGTCTGTTGCCACTCTAAGCAGACTCATACATACCAACATATTATGTGGGCAGAGTACAATATGTGCAAACATCTAAACAAGATTTAGACTGTATAACAGAACAAAGGCACAGATAATCCAGGAAAACCACATGAAATAAATCTTAAGTAGGAAGTGGTGCAAACTGCTGTCATAAATTCTTTCTCCCCTACAGATGTTCCACACAACTGAAAAGTGGTATGTTTAAGTATCAAGAGTTATTGAATAGTGGATAAATGGTACCGCTTTTATATATAAGGACTTAATTTACAAAGAACATCACTAATTAACATGTATCATATTTCTGACCTATAACATTTAATGTGCCTTAGCATCTTTCCAAGTAGAAATTATCAGGATTGTTGGTTTCTATATAATTATTAGCAGACTGATCTCTTCCAGAGTGGGAATTTGTAATAATGTAATTGCATTCTGCAGACCTTGCAGTGAGAGTTCTAACAGAGGCATTTACAAATTTAGAAAAGATTTATACTTTTGCTGATGGGGAATACATTTGAGTTACAGTACTGCATGCCATAAGTATCCCATAACGCAGAACACAGTCTGCAATAGCAAGGCCATTTTGACTAACATATTTACTGTTTGCAGTTTTTGAGCAGTAGGTGGCTGATTCTGAAAAGGCTTGAATGGCTAGCTCACTATCTGCTTCATGTGACTATCCAGTTATCATGAAAATTGTTTGCAAATTATGTTTATTTGCTTAATGTGAATAATGGAGAGATTGTTATAATACTGTGTCTCTACCACTGCTAAGAAAAACTCCTCTCATTGCCATAATCAACCACAATATTTGGAATGTCACCTCAATGACCTTATGGAAGGGGATTGTTAAATGCAAAATATTTGTTGTAAGTCCTGGAAGGGGATAGGGGGCTATTTCTACTCCGGTGACCACCTCCAGTAACTATGTACTCACTGGATGATGGTTGATTCACTTGAGTGGTTCTGGGGTTTCACTGTCACTCTACTGCCATGGTTACAATCCTTTTCTTTCAGCCAGGAGCAATTAGAATTGATGGGTATATTCTGTTGTTGCCAATCACCCTAAAATGTGGCATTCCCAAAAATATGGTTTTGTCCTCCGCCCATGCTGTTTTCCATACACATGATTCAGCTTGGGGGAGACCATTAGTAAGTAATGTGTATTGCTGAGTTTTATAGCTTATCTGATAGCACCCAGCTCAATGTTTTGGTCAGTTTTACCTCCTTTTCAGGTAAGTTGATGGAGATCTTGGCAAAGGAATGTTCAGTAGCCTACTTGGTGGAAAATGGGTTGCAGGACAGCAAACAGCATGGGTTTGTGGCAGTGAGGTCTTGTCAGACCAACCATATGGTGTGTTTTGACTGGGTCACTTGGGTATTAGATAAAAAGCATGTGGTAGATTTACTCCACTTTGATTTCAGCAAAGACTTCAATTCAATGTCTCACAGGAGACTACCAAAGAAGTTGGAGAACTTAGCAGTAGCGAAGTGCTGTCAGGTGGGTGGGGAACTGGCAGTGAGGGTGGTAGCTGAGGATGGTAGAAAACGGGATGAAATCTGTCAATGGGGGTCACAAACATGGTGTTCCAGGGTTCTGTCCTGGAACCCCTTCTTTTCAATATGTTCCAGAACCCCCAGGCTGTGCTGCAGACTCCATAGCAGTTGTTTTTGGCAGACTGGTTGCTCTGGACCCCCACCAGCTAAAACCTCTCACTACCTGGCCACTTCCAGTCCTCCCAGCAGCTCACCAGAACCTCCAGGTTGTGCTGCAGACTCCTGGGCAGTTGTTTTGGCAGGCTGGTTTCTCCAGACCCCACCCAACTAAACCCTTTCACTACCTGGCTACATCCAGTCCTCCCAGCAGCTCACCAGAACCCTCAGGCTGCAATGCAGACTCCTTGGCAGTCATTTAGGGCAGGCTTGTTGCTCCAGACTCTCCCAGCTAAACCCTCTCTCTCAATACCTGGCCACTTTCATTCCTCTCAGCAGCTCACTAGAACCCCCAGGTTGTTCTGCAGACTCCTTGGCAGTAGTTCTGGACAGGCTGGTTGCTCTGGCCCCCCTGCAGCTAGACCTTCTCACTAACTGGCCACTTTCATTCCTCACAGATGCTCATCAGAACCCCCAAGCTGTGCTGCAGACTACTCAGCAGTCATTTTTGGCAAGTTAGTTGCTCAGAACCCACCCACGCAATACCCTCTAACTACCTGGCTGCTTCTAGTTCTCCCAGCAGCTCACCAGAACTCCCAGGCTGTGCTGCAAACTCCTTGACAGTTGTTTTGGGCAGGCTGGTTGCTCTGGACCCCCCCAGCTAAGCCCACTCAATGCTTGGCTGCTTCCAGTCCACCCAGCAGATCACCAGAACCTCCAGGCTGCACTGCATACTCTTCGGCAGTCATTTTCGGCAGACTGGTTGCTACAGACCCCCCAGCTAAACCTTCTCACTACCTGGCCACTTCCAGTCCTCCCAGCTCAGCAGCTCACCAGAACCCCTAGGCTGTTCTGCAGACTCCTTGGCACTCATTTTGGGTAGGCTGGTTGCTCCAGACCCCCCCAGCTAAATCTTCTCACTACCTGGCTGCTTCCAGTCCTCCCAGCAGGTACACAGCTTCCTCTCACAGCTCCAGTGTTGCATCCATCTTGATCTCTGCACCACATGGTCTTCCTTTTCGGGTTGGCATACCCTTACCGATTAAAAATGCATCTTCTTTAATTACCTGCATTTAAATGAATTTTTGGTGCCTTTATATACATTTGTAACTTTTACCCGTGTTTATTTAAAGTCCTGTTTCACTGCTGTTTTGCCCATATCACTCTCTAAAGTCATACTGTATATGATCTATTGTAATGTCCTTAATGTTTATTCTGTAACAATCAGTTAATCTGCTGCGTTTAATTAGGGACTGTCTTCTGCTGCATTCCCTTTTCCCTTTATTACCATTTTGTTTTATTGCTGGACATTTACTTTTAATGCATTTCTTAGTTCATTTACAGTAGCTGTTCTAGAAGCTCTTTTCTTGTAACAGTATTGGATCCTTTTTAGCACTGTTTCACTGTGGCTAGCTGCTGTGCTCTATATCCCTTCCCCTTCTTCCATTCCCTCATCTAAGTTTCTAGACATCTCATTTTGTATACCTGCCAGCTTATCTGTTGTCTTTTCTTTTCCTAGCTCACCAGAACCCCCAGGCTGTGATGCAGACACCTCAGAAGTCATTTTGGACAGGCTGGCTGCTCAGCACCCCCCCCCTCAGCTAAACGTTCCCACTACCTGGCCACTTCCAGTCCTCCCATCAGGTACATAGCTTCCTCTCACAGCTCTTTTGTTGTAGTGCCACATGCCCTACCCACCCTCCCCAGCCACCCCCTCCCTAAGCTAGTTTTCAATTTATACGCCACCAAATATTGTTGGAAAGAGTCTGTCTAATTTTACACCTCTATATTGAATCACTGCTTGGTCTTATTCTCCCTCCTCTGCTTCCCTGCCTAAGTGATACATAGTATCTCCTCTTTGACATCTTGCACTTCTGCTGTCAAAGTCATCTCTTCAATTCTTGGATGTGTTGTATCTTTCCTTTATGTACTGGCGCTAAGCAAATGTTACCTGCACTGCCTGTATCAAATTTACAACATAACCTTTTAGACACCTTTTACATAGTGTTCACATTCCTTTATCTCTGTGGCCTCTACCAAATCAATAATGATCTGGTGCTCTTTTCTACTCAGCATGCATATTATCTCTGCCCACTGCTCTCCTCCATTGGACTCCACACAGACCTATCACCTTGATTTCTCTTACTCGAATCCCCTTGTTTCTCAACACACTCACTAAAATATAACTCCTCTCTTAACATTAGGCCATATGTACCTACAGTAATTGCAGAATTTGTATTCAAGCACTGCCACACCTCATCTTTCAAATCGATGGCTCCCTTGGCCCTTCAAGGTACATGGTGCCCCTGCCTGCTTACCCTTATACTTGCTGGTGTCATTGGACTTAATCCAGACCTGCCGCTTCTTATTCTCATGTTAACCCGTAGTGGTCTGGGGTTAGGGGCCTAAGGATTGCCCATCTAAATATTAGTAGCCTCCTATGTAATCTTCCCCAACTTGAAGTCTGGGTGGCTTGTATAAACCTAATATTCTATGTGTGTCTGAAATGTGGCTAAAACCTTCCATTCCTGATTCTGCCTGCTTCTTACCAAATTACAATTTTTTGTAACTGGATCATCTATCAACTAAGAAAGGAAGTGGTGTGGCCATTTGCTTTAAACCACATTTAAATCTCTCTGCCCTCCATACCTCCCCCCTTTACTGCGATGCCCTGCACACTCTTCTTATACTGCGTGATTCTAAAAAACTTTACATAATCTGTGCCTATAACCTTCCTAAAGGTGGCTTGGCTTCCCTCACTGAGCTCCTCTCCCAGTCCAATGCTATTGCTGGAAAAATGAATTATTTCTACTTGGTGACATTAATTTTAACTGGGATGGTAGATCCTTCAAAACTTTAGACACTCTAATTCAGAGCTATAACTTACACCAGCTAATTACTGACCCAACCAGACTCTCTATGAATACTGGAACCTGTACTCTAACTGACAGGGTACTAACAAATAGGACTGACAGAATCTCTAGAGCTGGCATTCTTCCAGATGCTATTGCAGATCACTCCCCCATTCAGTGTGTATGGCAGGCACGTTCACTCCCAAACCCTCCCACTAAGATTATATCCTTTAGGGAATTCTCTAGTCTTAACCCCCCTGCATTTCTAGATGAGCTTTTCCTGGTAGAATGGACCCCTCACTATAACTCAGACAATATCAAGGATGTGCTTGATTACTTCTTATATCAATACTGCTCTCTCTAAAACAAGCACACCCCTCTTATATCATGGATGATATAACACAGATGATACGTGGGACTCCTACCAGATGACTAACCAAAGATCTCCTCACCCAGCTTAAAGCAAGGGATAATAGCTGATTGAAATACAGATCTTCTGGTCTACTGACAGTAGTTCTGTACAATCAGCAAGGCAAGATACACAATCAGCAGACAGCATAGTTGTTTGATGGGCCTCCTGTACCAGAGCCTCCTATCATCCTCCCACCTGGAACAAGGATATGCCTCTTAGGCTTAAAGAGAGCACCCTCATGCAGTCTCTAGGTACTTCAGGTGTTGAACTGGTTCAGGCACGATGTAGTTGCCATGGGTTGGGCAGCATTGGTGTACTTTAAATTAAAAATTAACAGATGTAAAACTTCTGCAAATGAGGTGTTTGTAATCCAGCCTGATGGCCATTTTGCAAACAAACTTCAAACAAATAGTATTTTCCTGAGGCAGGGAAAGCCCAAAGTTTAGTTACAGTTCCCCAACTGGTGATTTCTGTCTCTGAAGGCCTCTAGCACTTCAATCTCCCTTGGTACCTTTTGTTCAGCTGTGCTCACTCCTCAGACAAAATCTGTCTTTCTCAGGAGCTGGCTTTACATGTTCTTATCAGACTGATTGATGGCTCTTCCATTATCTCCCTCTCTCTTCTGACTGTTGTAGTCCTTGAATGACACCCATGTCTCAGCATCTGAAACCTCATGTTGGTTGCAGTCCAACACCTAGCATTGTTGCCTGCTATGGGTCCTGGAACTTCAGACATGGATTTTGGTTTCCTGCTCTATGCTGTTCTTTCAGCATCATCACACATGCAGTTTCTACTCTCCCTGTCTGAAATCCAGCAGCTTCTGTTACTGGGTGTTTCCAGGCAGAAGGCCCAGTGTGGCACAGGGAATAGTTCTTGCACTACTGAGAGCTCTCTCAGATCTTCCAGCCTCCAGCACAGTTCCCTTCTTATAGGCAGTCTAAAACAAGCTTCCAGTGGTTCACACAGTTGTCACTCCAAATCCCCAATGCCTTATAGGTCCAGGAATGGCCCCAGAATTACTGTCCTTACCTCTCTTATAGGCCTCCAGGAGCTTCCCATTGGCCTCCATTCCCTTTATTGGCTATCCAAGGGGTCAAGGGGTCACAAAGATGCTGACATCCATGCCATCCAGGTGTCAATCCCAACTTACATCTTCTTAGGGCTCCTGCCTTCTTTTACAGTTCATACCCCCATTTTGTTCAGGCAGCAGGGTTGTGAGTAGGTCTCTGGTTACAGTGCAGTGATGGTTTGTGTAGTCTTCCATTGATGGTGGCTGCTTGCCTTTGATGTGTAGCAGCAGGTGGTTTAAGCTGCGAAACATAGGAGGCACTGAAGAACCTTGGCTCTTGATGGATAAAACCTTCTACTCCAGGTTTCTTTTCCACAGGAGTCAGTTTCCACGTACCGGAGAAGTCTGACAGCACCAGCAGTGGGATGGAGCAGTTCTTGTGGCCCAAGGTAAGCCACATTTCAAAGAGGGGTTATATTCTTCCTCAGCTGAAAGAAAATAGCTGCCCTTAGCCATTGAGCATTAAGGTCCAAAACAGTTCAGATCTACAACAATAATATACTTATAACAGTGGTTACTCTTGACCCCTAATTCCTAGTCTGGAGCATTCTTTCACAGTTGCTACCTATACAGTGGATTCTTGATTAACAGCATTTAGTCAACATTTCACTAATCATCATCATATCACATTTTCTCCATGTTACCTGAAAACTGAATACAAGGAAGGGACCTAGGTGTGATGTACACCCACTTGTGAACAACTTAGAGGATAATGTATGAGCCATTGTGCACAACAAGGCTGTGTTGTCTTCAAAAGTTTGTAATGACAACCTTCATATTTCTTGAGTGAAACTCAAGAAATCTGTGGTTGTAATGACAACCTCGAGAATTCAACTCAGTCTTGTTGTGCAAACTGGGCCATATTTGTCTTCAAAGTTAATAGGTCTCTTTCTACAACTCCCCCATTCCACATTTCATGCCCCTATTGATAACTCCCATTCTGCACTATAACTTGCACAGCAAAATAGAGAAATGAAAACAGAACAAGCATAGTTTGTGATGATCATTCCTCTTGATGAATAGAAACACTGTAAAAAAAGCTGTTAGTGCTAACTTAACAGTTTAACTGGGACAGGATGGGAGTGAGATAGAGAGGCAGGATTGCTCAGCAATGAATTGCTATCTACTGCATACTAATTTAGACAATACCACCACAGCCATCTCTGATCACTCATTTTAGCCATAGTAACTGACAGAGCAGAGAAACGGTGTGATCGGAGAGGGTTCAGAATTAGATAGCAGTGGAAGGGCATTCTGTGTTGTTCTAGCATAGTAGTGATGTATTCAAGAGGGTACAACAACCTTTTGACATCATTACTATGGTACAACAAACCTGGGATTGTTGATGGTTTCAATATGAAACAGCACTCTTCATATATATGTAAGGTAATATTAGAGGGGAACATCTGGGGCATCATAAAGAAGCTTCAGAATAAGATTTTTAGGTATGGTAGAACATCCCACAGGGACATCTATTTCCTCCTCTGCTTCAGTGAACTCAGTCTCTGAGAGTTGTAGTCCATTGTCCACCTCAGACAATTTGTGTTCCCCATAAGGCTCCTGAGCCTCCATATCCTCTTCCACATTTAAAGAGCATTGTTTCTCTTCAGGCTGTCGAGACACAATGTAATCCTCCCCTGATAACTACTCTTCCTCATGGATACTGGGCTGACATACAGATGACACAAAAGGTTCTGCTTAAGGGTCTGAGGCACCTCTATTTGGACAGTTGTCCCTTTCATGTACAGTATATCATTTTGAAATTCTGCGGATGTTCCTGAAAGAATAGTAGCTGGTCACTTGAGTTTCCTCGTCCAAGTAACAGAATGTTTGCTCTGGGGCATGTGGTGGTACTGCAGCCCACTGTTTCCAATGGGCGCTTGTCTCTAGCCCTTGAGGTGGCTTGTGAGCCATGGTGGCTCTGGGAATGTCTGCATACCCACTTTGAAGTGGATTATTTTAATTCATTGTTTTGACTTTTCCAGACTCTCCATCCAGTCGTATGCATTACACAGGCAGGTTCTAAAGTTGTTCCTGGAAAATAAAAGGATGAAAGGTGGCTACCCCAACAGTCAGTCAGTTTATCCTTGCTAGGCATGGCCAAGTTCTGCACCAAAACTTGGTCCATTGCTTGGAGATCATTTGCTCTCATCTTTCAGTCACAAAATCTTGTTGGCCAGATTTCTCTTCCCAGCCATCTTAGCTGCTAAGCAATAAGCAGTATCCAGTTGATCTGTGGGTTTATGTACATATTACATAGAAACATAGAAGATGATGACAGATGAAGACCATAGGTCCATCTAGTCTTTTCAAGGGTTACTGAGGCTTTCTATGGGCCCTGTGAACTAGCCACCCCACCCTCTGTGCCTTGTTGAGCCTTACTGTGTCCCACCCTCTCTTGAAAGCTGCCACAGTGTTAGTGCCCACCTCCTTGGTGGGCAGTCTATTCCATGGTTCAGTGACTCTTTCTGTGAAGTAATACTTCCTCAGATCCCTTTTGAAGCTCCCACCAGGTAGCTTCCATTTGTGTCCCCTGGTGGCTGAGCCTTCTATTCTGTTAAAAATGTCTGACTACAGCATTTTGTTAATGCTCCTCATGAATCTGAATGTCTCAATCATATCACCCTTCTCCTTTCTTTTCTCTACAGAGTACTGTGCATGTTCAGTGTCTTTAGTCGCTCATCATAAGAGAGCCCCTGGAGGGCCTGAAGCATCTTGGTCACCCTTCTCTGCACAGTCTCCAACCTTTCCCTGTCCTTCCTAAGGTGATGGCTCCAAAACTAGACACAGTATTCCAGGTGGGGTCTCATCAGGGACCTTTGTAGTAGGAGGGTTACTTCCCTGTCCCTACTGTTGAAACCACTCCATATACACCCCAGCATTTAATTTGCTTTGCAGTAAGCTTTGCTGCATTGGCTTGACTGCATAAGGGTGTCACGTATGATGACCCCACAATCCCTTTCCTCATGTGAGGTGCTGAGTTGGACCCATTGAGCCAGTACTCTGCTCTGGGGTTCCCCTTATCCAGATGCAACACCTTGCACTTTTTTGCACTGAACTGTAGCTGCCAAACCTTGGATGATCTCTCCAATTTTTCAGGTCTTTCTGCACATCCTTCACTGCCTCAGCATTGTCAGCCTTACCATCTAACTTATTGTGTTCTGCAAAGAGGGTTATTTACCCCTGAATGCCTTCTCCAGTGTCACTAATGAACATATTAAAAAGGACCTGTCCCAAGACCAACCCCTGTGGCACCTTGCTAGTGACCTCCTTCCCTCTCACCTGACCTCACTGTGTTTACCACCACTCTCTGTGGCCTGTCATTCAACCAGTATCCCATCTACCTGACTATGCTCCCATCAGTGCCCAGGTCCTCTAACTTCTTTAATAGGCACAAATGCGGCATCAAATCAAAGACCTTACTAAAATCAAAGTATTGTAGATTGACTGGGTGGCCTTTATTTAATTCCTTAATCACCTAGTTAAAGAACATAATTATATTTGTCTGACGTGACCTCCCAGCTAGGAACCCATGCTGTCTGCCATCCTGAAGTCTGTTCTTTTCCAGGTATTCTACTAGGTCCTGTTTAATTAATGTTTCCATTAATTTCCCAACTATAGATGTGAGGCTCACTGGCCTGTAATTGCTTGTCTCCTCCCTACCCCCCTGGAGAGGTACCACATCTGATCTTCTCCAGTCCCTAGGTATGATTGCCGTCCATAGTGAGCAGTTGAACAGATGTGCCAGGGGGTCTGCCAATTTCTCAGCAAGTTCCATCAGCACCCTCAGGTGCAGTCCATCTGGTGCAGGTGCTTTGTCTACTTTAAAGATCGTGCGCAAAGGTTTTTGCATATTGTTAATAAAGCTTGAATTCAAGTCTCTGTATCATGATTAGTGTTTCCTTAATTTCATGCTGTTTGGTTTTGTGGTTTTCATTAAATCAGCATTTGTTAACTTGCTCTATAGTGGCTGAAAACGGTGGAAATATTTCTGGCTCTCAGTTAGGCTTGGAGAGCGTTGACATCATATTGGAGTACTGTAGCTTGCTGCTTCAGATTCCCAGTCACAGCAATCTGTAGAATTAATGGTTTGCTCTCCAGGTTTCTTACAAACTCAGTCTGTGGTTTGTGTTTAGATAGATTAACTTAAAATCTATCATTCTCTTCTTATAAAAGTTGATCATTTGAGTTTCAGTGCTGAATTGAACCAGTGGAAAACTTTCTTTGTGAGAGATCAGCGTGTCTGTATCACAGCCAAAATAGTATATCCTGTGAAGCTTTGATAGACCATGTAAAAGAATTAGAGTGGCATTCTGAAGCAAACGGTAAGGGTTTGTTTGGAAAGAAGCACTTGAATGGTAAAAAGGCTAAATTAGGAAAATGAAACCACAAATATAAAGGGAAGTCTTTATTAAAATAACAATCAGGATTGATCTATCCCCATTCAGAAAGAAATTGATATGGTACAAAGGGAAACAGAGCTATTGAAACAGATATTAAGAGGCACCTCCTGATGAAGCCTACATGGAGTAGGTGAAATGTTGAGTAATAAGCCTCAAAGAAATATGAATAAAGTTTATTTTGGAGAAGAATTACAGTGCTGTCTGCTGTTATTCTATTGCGCCCCCAAATGACTTTTTTTGTGTAGAGACTTTTTTTCAGGCTGTATCACAGCTCTCAAGTCTTTCACATAAAAACTCTGATTTTTTTCTAACTATATAACACAGGGTTGTTTAATGAATATAAAATAAATCAAAATTTTGTTCATTCATAGAAATAATTTGTCCTTGATGTAGCCTTCATAAACACATTCATGTAAGAACTTTTTTTCATGTCAGATTGACAAACAGGTGTCTTTCACGCTCTACTATTTCAAGCACATGTACTGTCTAAACTCGCAAATTTCATTTCGCTGGTGGTTTCTGTGTGACAATACGTCATGTATGTGTATAAATAGAAACACTATATGGCATCTCAGTGCTCAGTGTCTCTTCCCCACAATTGAAGCAGCTGAACGCTGCTGCTACCTGTCCCCTGCCCTCCAAGCAGCCTGCCTTCTGCTCCACATTTGAGGCTGCTGCACCCTGCTGCCCACTGTCGTCTCCCACACACTTGGGGATTGTGCATCCTGCTGCCTCCATCCCCTGCCCAAAGAATCAGGGCTGCTGCATCCTGCTGCCCCCTTGTCCAAACAGTTGGGGTTGCTGGACCACGCTGCCCTATCTCCCCAACCCCAAAGTCAGGGACGCTGCACTTGTTGCACTCTGTACTGTCTCCACAGTCAGGGCTGCTCTGCTCTGCTAAGACCTAGAGTCCCAGGTCTTCCTGCCTCCACAGTTGGGGCCTCTACACCATGCTATCCTAGGTCACTTGAGGTGGGGCTTTTGCTGCACCCTGCTACCCACACCATGAGTACTCTGTCACAGTCAGGGCTGCTGTACCCTGCTGTCCCCTGTGTCCTGCCCCACAGTTGAGGCTTCTGCACCCTGCTGTACTCTTTCCTCTGTCACCACATCTAGGGCTGCTGCATTCTGCTGCTGTCTACACAGTTGGGGTTATTGTGGTCTGTTGTGCCCTGTACAAACAGTTGGGATGGCTGGACCCTGCTGCCCTATCTCCTCCACCCCTACAGTCAGGGACGCTGCACTTATTGCACCCTGTTCCTGTCTCCACAGTCAGTGCTGCTGTGCTCTGCTAAGCCCCAGAGACCCAGGTCCCCCTGCCTCCACAGTTGGGGCTGCTACATCATGCTACCCTAGGTCACTTGAGGTGGGGCTTTTACTGCACCCTGCTACCCACTTCCATTGCCCAAAATGGGCAGGGCTGCTGCACCATGTGTACTCTGTCTCACAGTCAGGGCTGCTGTACCCTGCTGCCCCCCTGTGTCCTGCCCCATGGTTGAGGCTTCTGCACCATGCTGTACTCTGTCTCCTGTCACCACAGCCAGGGCTGTTACATTCTGCTGCTGTTTACACAGTTGAGTTTGTTGTGGCCTGCTGTGCCCTAGAGTACCATGCATCTTCAGTTAAGGCTGCTGCACCATATTGCCACTTGCCACAAGAGTCAGGGCATTTGTCGCACCCTGTTGTGTGCCTTCACAGTTGAAGCAGTTGTACCCTCCTGTCCCCCCTGTTATCAGAGTCAGATCCTTTGCTACACCCTGCCTCCTGCATCCTTTGCCCTAAACAGGCATGGCTGCTGCACCCTGTCCCTCATTTTGGACTTTTGTACCCTGATGCCACCCTGTCTCCTACCCAAACAGTTAGGGCTGCTGCACCCTGCTGCCCTCAGTCCCCTCCCCCCACAGTCATAACTATGGCACCCTGTTGCCCCCTGTTCCTGTCTTCACAGTCAGGGCTGCTATGCTGTGCTATACCCTACAATCACATGCCACCTGCCTCTATGATCTGGGCTTTTGAACCCTACTATGCACTGCATTGCCCCAAATGGGCTGGGCTGCTGCATTATGTGTGCTCTGTGCCATGGTCAGGGCTGCTGTACCTTGATGTCTACCTGTGTTCTGCCCCACATTTAAGGCTTCTGCACCATGCTGTCCTCTGTCCTCTGCCATCACTGTGCCCTGCTGCACCATGGAACCCCTTTCCTCCAGTTAGGGTTATTACACTAATCTGCTCCCTCCTACAGGAACGGGGGCAACAGAGTGCCATGGCCTTGACTGTGGGGGTGGGCAATGAGAACAGCAGGGTGCAGCAGCCCTGACTGGTTGTCCAGGAGATAGGGGTGTTATCAGGGTACAGCAGCCCAAACTGTAGGACAGAGTGTAGCAGCCATGCCTGTTTATGACAAGAGATGTAGGCAGCAAAGTGTAGCAAAGTATCTGACTCAGGCGGCAGGGGGAAGCAGGGTGCAACTGTCTAAACTGTGGAGGCACACAACAGGGTGAAGCAAATGCCCTTTGTTTTGTGGCAAGTGGCAGCATAGTGCAGCAGCCCTAGCAGAGGAGGGTTGCTGATTGGGTTAAATATCTTGCACAATGCTCTCATGGTAGATTCAGGAGTCTTCGCCCACTTCAAATTAGTGAGGGTCACAGTACAATGGTGTGAAGACAAGATGTCCACATCCACATAATTCAGGCTTTGATGATACTCCACAGAGTAGTTATAAATAGACAAAGCTGACAACCGTTGACGCCCTACTACATCCAGTTTTGCCAGATTTGCACATACTTTAGTGGATTCTTGTCAGTTTTAGTGATGATTTTAATCTTATACAGATACTACTGGTTTTAATTAACAATGGCCCATCTTCAGGCAAAGAATTACATCTTCTGCACTGAATAATTTTGCTCACTGGGCATCAACTCTGACTGGTAAAGATGACTGGCTTCAACCTTTCCAGTGAGTCTGGTACAAAATGGCCCAGAGGCCATGTAGATTAGTGTATGTGTGCAGAGGTATCATGTAATAATAGTGCCCAAAATGAGTGACTGCAAAAATAGCGACTCAGTTTGGGCACTATTATTCTGGGCTACCCTGCAGAATAGCAAGGGTATAGAATGGCAAATATGGGGAAGAGTGAATGGAAGGGGAAAATAGCGAAGGGAAGGGGATGGAGAGGGAAGGGGTTGAGAGGGACTGGAGTACTTTCTGCTGCCAAGCTAGCCATGTGGCATGGTGGTGTGGGTGACTAGCTGTGGAACAGCAGGTACTGGGTTCGGGAGTGAGAGTGGGTTACTTTTTGCTGCAGCACATTATTTTTTGCTGACATCCAGAATTTGCCCCTCCCCAAAAGGCATCCACCTGGGGTTGAGAATCCTAATTTAGGGTGGTGCAGGGAGGCAAAGACCCCCTCGAGGGGGGTAAGGGGGGCACAGCACCCCCACAAAAACACTTTTTGTACATTCGGATGTTGGGTTGCCTTAAAGTGTATACTGCCGATTTGCTTTTCGGCAATATAAACTCGCCATAATAGAAATCGCTCTTTTGTGATCGCTATTATGACATGGAACCATGTGTGGAACATAGGGATTTTCTGGATTGATACAGTATCTAGCCAAGTACATGTGAGTTCATGAGGCAGTGAATTGTTTCTTTTAATGCCTCAATGCAAGCTGCATACCATCTTGCCCAAATGTTTCATGAATTAAAAATAGGTTGGAAGTTCCTTCCATCATTGGGGCCCAGTTTCCAATCCTTGTTAGTAGGGGTATATCCTTATGTTAAGCTCTACAGTGGCCAAACCACGCAGCTATAGTCTTTGACAATGTACAGAACTGCAGTGCTCCACAGAACAAAACAAGAAAGTCACCAAACAACGAATTTAAACAACGGTTATTGCATTTAATTTGCCACCTTGTGATAGCCCTTAGTGCCTCGACTTAATGCCTTCAAGGGGGCGCCCTTGAAGGCATTAAGGCAAGGTGCTAGATGCTCCCACAAGGTGGTAAATGGCCAAGGATTCATCTATTGTTTTAAAGGCAGACAATAAAGGCAGGGCTACTGTTGTCATGGACAGTGTCAACTATATAAGAGTAGGGATGAGCAAACTGGCTCTGCCGCACTTTCAAACCGCCAAGTCTGGACTGACTTGGCTCTGACTAGGAACCCCGAGCCTTACGTGTCTCAACCTAAATCATCGAGTTAGCCCAGTTTGAAAGTGTGGTCCAGTCCAGGAATTTATTTATTTATTTATTTATTTATTTTATTTGCTTTTGTTAACCGGGTAAGGCACACTAGACAACCAAGTGCCTATTTTCAGGTGCGACCCATGAGGGTTACATAGGTAGAAGCATACAAGAACAGTGAAGGAGTCAAGTTACATACAGTGAGATAACAGGCTTAACAGGGATTGGGTAGGTGGCTGACAGTATAAATCAAATTTAACATGCAAGAAAATAACAGACATAACCGGGAATGAATAGGAAGCAAAACAACATTAGAAAGCGATTAAACACATGATAAATCGCTGTGGAACATACAGGAAACACGGCAGTAAGCATAATAATACATAACTGGTACGGTTAATGCAAATAGGAGTAAGTCCCAGCAGTTGATGGGGGCAAGACATAGGAGGAGGTACACTGGGGTGGGGGGATGTCTAGATAGTCAGGTGACTGCCTTAGGGAAGGAGAACAGGGAGAAAGCATTGTGAGAGGGTGTCCAGGAGGGTAAGTGCAGTGGACCCAGCATACCAGTCACTAGTGTGCTACGAGGTACAGGGACATGTGAAGGATAATTTCAGGAAGTTCCAAAGGGAGGCTTTGAAGCAGGGATGGGAGGGGGAGGACTGGGTGAGGTCTGGAAGCGAGTTCCAGATTTTTGGGGCATAGGTGGTGAAGGCCCGATCCCCCTTAAGGGAACGGGTTCTAGGAACCAGGCTATGCAGTGCTGCCCTTGACCTAAGATGGTAGGATGGGGTGACAGGGTTGAGGGGAAGGGCGAGGGCAGAAGGGGTGGCCGATCTGACGATGTTGTCGATGAAGTTCCCAAGTACGAAGGTGCAGTGCTTCTCTGGAGGGAGCCACTCCAGGTGTGTATAGAGATCACAGTGGTGCATGAGGGGAGGGGCAGAAAGCACAAAGTGGCAGGTGTTGTTATAGGCTGTGTCCCATTTCAGGAGGCTAGATTTAGGTACTGGGGCAAAGGTTACTAGCCCATAGCAGAGTGTAGAGAGGAGGACCACTCTGGTTAGGGCCATGCGAGTGGCTGGAGTTAAGCAGTTTTTGTCTCTGTAAGCGAGGCCGAGCTTACCATTAGTAGCCTTGCAGACTTTCCGAATGTGTAGGGAGAGATCGAGCTGAGGGTCCAGAGTGACAACCAGGTACTTGACTGAAGCCACTGTTTGCAGGGGGGAGCCATCAGCCCCGAAGATTTGAAGGGGAGTAGTGCAGGATTTTGTCTTGTTCTGTGAGCCAAAAAGCATGGCTTAGGTTTTCTTGAGGTTGATGGTAAGTCTATGTTCCACCAGCCAGGCCTGAATGCGCCTGAATGACACTCTTACCACCAGTACTGCATGGATGAGGCAGGGCAGAGAGCAGAAATAAAAATAAAAAAAAGCATTTTTCCCCCTGATCTCTGATGAATACTCCCAAGTCCCTGGACCACCACGTGACCAACAGAAACAAACACTTGTGGTCTTGGGGCACTGAAAGGAGCCAACCAATGAGGGTCTCTGCTTTGTGACTGACTGATGTTCTAGCCAATACTGTGTCTCAGCCACCAAAGGACATCCAATGGAAACAGTGTATTGAGCACCTTTGGGTCTTTGTATTCAAAGGAGACAGTGTGTGTGTGTGTGTGTGTGCGCGCTTGCAGGGAGATTAAAAAAATGAAGCAAAACTTTTTTCTATTTGTTAGAGAGGGAGAGTAGACAGACCAATGAATTCAACAGCAGACAACAGCACAGTACAAACATTGCAGCAGAGTAATCTGTAAAAAAATTATATATATTTTTCATTAAAAAGAAGGAGAGAGTAAAGAGAGACCAATGAATTCAATGGTAGAGTGCAGGGTAGACAGGACAGAGTGCAGATATTGCAGTCTTCACTGTAAAAAATAAAAAAACCTGTTTTTCATTAGTCAGAGAGAGAGAGATAGAAAGAGAGAGAGAGAGAGACTAACAAATTCAACAGCTAACAGCAAAAGAATACAGAAAAAAATATTAAGGGGAGCTGCAGAGTCAGACAGGACAGGAGCACTCTGTCTGATGGTCATAGCACCTCAGTAATTTTGAGAGGAGGGCTTAGTGCCATACAGATTTTGAAGAGGATGTCGACAGTGTATCAGACTCTGTGTTGCCCATTTCTGTGCTGCCCTGAAAGGTCACAGAGCCATAGACTCTGTTTTGCCCATCTCTGTGCCTGGACTACTACTAGGTCATAGTGTCATACAGATTGTGAAGGGGGGGTCATGTCTCAGGCTCTATGTTGCCCATCTCTGTGCCTGAACTACTACTTGGTCATACTGCCATAGCATAGACTCTGTGTTGTCCATCTTTGTGCCTGAGCTACTGTTAGGTGATACTGTCATAGTGTAGACTCTGTTGTCCATCTCCGGTTCCGGCCATCAGTGCACTGGCAACAGTGTGCCTATCATTAGGGAACCAAATAATGGAATTTGTGCCCCAACCCCGAGGTCCCACCCCAGGAGTTAGACTATTTAGAAAGGGCGGGCGTGAGGAGCTCAGGGGGTACAGCTCCCTCAAAAAGAGGGATGGCGACTTGAAAATGTAGCACTCTAATGTCTGGGTGCACTGCCACTGACGGTGCCCTAAATGGGTGGAACTGTCCATTTCTGTGCCTTATCTACTACTAGGTCATACTGCCATTGCATAGATTCTGTATTACCCATCATTGTGCATGAACTACTACTAGGTCATACTCAATTCAATTCAATTCAATTTTATTTTTATACTGGAAGGTATGTGAGCAAAAATGCCCATTTTCACAAACATCCAGTGGTACAAACATTTGATAATGCAGAGAAGAAGGTAAAAACAATATTTGCAAAATTTGATGGTATTTACAATAGGAACAATGTATATGACAGGATCATCTAGAATAGATAAAAAAATACAGAGCACACAACAACAGCCAATATACAGATACTTATAAACTCTAAGGTAACTCAAGGGTTGGTGGACATTCAAGGGGGTTACCTACCGGGGCAGACACAGGTGGTGGATTGGTGGAGGTGATCCTTGAGGGAGGAGGTAAATGAGCCAATTGGACTACAGACCTGAAGTTCAGGAGGCAGTTTATTGTAAAACTTATGGCCATTGCATGTGATGGAATTCTGGGCATGCTTGGTGCAGTAAAAAGGGGTGTCAAAGATATGACATGTTGCCTCTCTTGTACTGCGCTTGGGAACCGATAAGTAGAAAAGGGAGTTAATGCTGATCAACAACAGGTTACAGTGAACTTTGTGTAGGAAAGAGAGCTTTTTAGGTTGGAACCTGCCATCAAGGGTGAGCCAGTTGAGGGAGGCATAGAGGGTACAGTGATGGGTTATCCAGGGGAGGCCGGTCACGAAGTGTGCAATATTATTGTATGTAATCCCGAGTTTGGAGAAATGGGGGGATGTGCTAGGGTAGAGTAGACAATGGAGCCATAATCAAGGAGGGGCAGGAGAAGTGAGCTGGTGAGGCATAGTCTGGAGATGGGATAAGGAACTTTCTGATTCAGTGTGAGAGACCTAGCCTCATATGGATTTTCTTGATGAGGCTGGTAATATGGATATATATATATATATATATATATTTTAAATCAGGATAGACACAGTACGCTGAAAGCTGGGAGCACAAGAAAGTTAAGTGACTTTCTCAGGGTCACACAGTATGCAAATGGGGGCTGTGGGATTCCAATCCAGGTCTCCAGGTTTGCAGCTTAGAGCCTTAAACCACTGCATTATACTGCCTCCAAACCTTGATATTGTAGGTTAGGTGAAGGTCTAAGTACAGTCCAATGTATTTAAATTTGTAGACTTGTTCTGTGATGTTACCAAGATTGTCTGAGAGGGATCAGCCCATGACTGGAGCTTTTCTTCGGCCAAGAAGATCATAAACTCGGTCTTCCTGGAGTTGAGAATCATGCCTTTGGCAGGAAACCAAGTATGTAGCTTGTTGAAGTCAGCCTGCTAGTTACTAAATATGGTATCAAGGTTAGTTTTGCTGCAGTAGTGGGCTGCATCATCAGCATAAAGAACTAGTTGAGTGGTTTGGAAGATGGAAGGGAGGTAATTATTGAAGAGCGAGACCAGGAGCAGGCCTAGGATGGAGCCCTGGGGTACCCCACATTTAATCGGACATTCAGCAGAAAAATGACCATTGATATTAGTTTTCTGTGAACTGATGGAGAGGTAGCTTCTGACTCATTTGACAACATTTTCAGAAATGTGCAAGCCATTGAGGGTGTCCAGGAGAAGGCAATGGTCGACCAGGTCGAACGCTTTGGTCAGGTCCACGAAGATAGAGCCTGTGTACTGGCCCTTATCACTTGCCTTGAGGATATCAATGGTGAACCTGACCAGAGCAGTTTCGGTGCTATGTCCAGATCTGAAACCATGTTGAGCAACAGACAGCAAGTTATGATAGTCAAGGAAGGTGGTGAGCTAGATATGAACAACTTTTTCAATGATTTTGGAGAGGGGAACAAGGAGGGAAATAGGTCAGTAATTCCCTACTTTATTCCTTGACCCTGACTTGAATAATGGTTTAACGGTGGCAGTTTTCTGTATGCTAGGGAAAAAGCCTGAGCAGTGTGAGCTGCTTAGTATGTTGGTGATGGGGACTGCTAATGAATTAATGGCCAGTTTAAGGATTTTAAAGTTGATTCCTTCTGCCCCTTTACTGGGTTTAGGGTTGTTACTTCAGATGAGTTTTATGGTGTCCAAGGGTTTTAGGACCCTAAAATAGACTCTGGGACTGGGCACAAACTTAGAATTAGGGCGAGGAAGTAGGGGATGGATGAGGGGGAGGGGAAGTGGAAGGGGAGCCATGGTGTAGGCTCTGTGTTGCCCATTTCTGTTCCTGAATTACTACTACTGTAGGTCAAACTGCCATAACGTAGACTCTGTGTTGCCCATCTCTGTGCCTGTACTAATACTAGGTCATAATGCCACACAGACTGTAAAGAGGGGGGGTCACGTCTTCGACTCTGTGTTGCCCATCTCTGTGCCTGAACTGCTACTAGGTCATACTGCCATAACGTAGACTCTGTGTTGCACATCTCTGTGCCTAAATTACTACTACTAGGTCACAGAGTCATACATATTGGGAACGGGGAGACTGTCGTCTCAGACTCTATGTTCCCCATCTCTGTGCCTGAACTATTACTAGGTCATAGTGCCATACAGATCGTGAAGGGGGGAGTGACTCGTCTCAGACACTGTGTTGCCCATCTCTGTGCCTGAACTACTAGATCATATAGTGCCTCACATATTTTGAGAGGTGGGTGTCAAGTCTCAGACTCTGTGTTGCCCATGTCTGTGTCCGAAGTAATGCTGCTACGTAAGTAATTACTGTAAGTTGGACCCAAAAAAATAGATTTAGAATCAGAGTCTGTTATGGAAATGGAATATTTGCATTGCAAATTACAGAAGGGCTAGAAGGGAAAGTCTGCCTGTTTGTGGATTACACAAAAATCTGCAACAGGGTGGACACACCTAGGAAGGAGGGGGGAATGAGGAATGATTTATGGTAGTTAGAAGAATGGTCACGTGTTTGGCAGCTGGGATTCAGTACTACATAGAAACATAGACTTTGATGGCAGACAAGGACTGCTTGGCCAACCCAGTCTGCCAATTTCCCTACCTACTGGATGAGCTGGAGATCCTAGTCTTACCAATACCTTACTTCATCATGCCTCCCACTAGAATTGCCTTGTATCTGTCCTATGCATTCTTAAATTCCCCCACTGTTTTTGACCCCATGACCTCCTCAAGAAGGCTGTTCCATGCATTCACCACCCTTTCTGTGAAAAAATGCTTCCTCGCATTGCCCCTGATTCATTCCCCCTCTGTCTTTAAATTGTGCCACCTTGTTCATGCACACCTCTTTTTGTAAAAGATGCTACCCTCTTGGACTTTGTTTATTCCCTTGAGGTACTTAAAAGTTTCTATCATGTCCCCCCTCTCTCTCCTTTCCTCAACGGTATACATATTATGCTCTTTTAGTCTCTCTTTGTATGGTTTCTTGTGCAGACCCTGCACCATTTTAGTTGCCCTTCTCTGGACTGCCTCTATCCTGTCTACTGCCTTGTGGAGATGGGATCTACAGAAATTCATGCAGCAATCCTGATGGGGTCTCACCAACTGTCTGTACAGAGGGATGACAACTTCCTGTTATCTACTGGTGATGCCTTTCTCTATGCATCCCAGTATCCCCACAGCCCTCCTTACTGCCTTGTCACATTGCTTGCCTACCTTTAGGTAATCTGATATGACTACCCCAGGTCCCTTTGTATTTTTGTTGTTGTTAATACCCCCCCCCATTGTGTACTCTTCCCTTGGGTTTTTGTTTCCAAGATGCAATGCTTTGCACTTCTTTGCATTGAATCTAAGCTGCCATACTTTTGACCATTCCTCCAATCTTGCCAAGTCCTTTCTGATTCTTTCCACCCCCACTTGCGTATCAACCCTGTTGCATATCTTTGTGCCATCTGGAAAGAGGCATACTTTTCCTTCCAATCCCACCGCAATGTCACCTATAAAGACATTACAGAGGACTGGTCCCAGTACTGAACCCTGAGGTAACCTGCTAGTAACCCCCCTTCTTCGAAGTGGACTCCATTTACTATTACCCTCTGCATCCTGTTGTTCAGCCAATTTTTTTACCCAGGTTACCACCCTGGGAACCACTCACAGGCTGGCTAACTTGTTTATTAATCTTTTATGTAGGACTGTGTCAAATGCCTTGCCAAATTCTAGATAGGTCACATCCACAGCCCCTCCCTGGTCTACTACTTTGGTCACCCAGTCAAAGAAATCTATTAGAGTCATACGACATGACCTTCCCACTGTGAATCCATGCTGCATTGGGTCCTGTGCTCCACTGGCCTCTAGGTACTCAACAATTCTTCCTTTCAGAAGTGATTCCATCATGTTCCCTACCACTGAGGTCAAACTTACAGGTCTGCAGTTTCCTGCCTCTACCTTGCTCCAGCTTTTGTGAAGGGGAATCACATCTGCCCTCTTCCAGTCCTTAGGTACCACACCTTCCTCCCACGATTTGTTAAAAATGGTAGTCAGTGGTGCCACTAGATCTCCCCTTAGTTGTTTTAGAATTCTGGGTTGAATCCCATCAGGCACCATTGCTTTGTCCACCTTCAGTTTTAGGAGTTCTTTCAGGACCTTTTTTTCTGTGAATGGACTGGCATCAACCCCCTGTCCAGTGTGCTTCCATTATTTGGTTAAGATACCTTCCCCTCCTCTTCTTTTGTGAATACTGAGCAAAAGTATTCATTCAGTATCTCTGCTTTGTCACTGGCACCCTCTGTCCACCCCTTCCCCTTTATTAAACTTCACTATCCCTCCTCAGTCTTTCTTTGCTTCCTAATGTACCTATAAAAGGTTTTATCCCCCTTCTTAACTGAGTTGGTAATTTTTCCCTCGGTTTGAGCCTTTGCTATTCTGACTGCCTTCCCCACTCCCTTTTGCTTTAACTGAAACAGTTCTCTGTCCTGCTCCTACTGTGTTTCTTTATACTTCTGGAATGCTATCTTTTTCTCCCTAACTTCCCCACCATCTCTTTTGAGAATCTTAGTTTTTTTTCCCTTCATTTTGTTTTGTTTATTTGCTTCACACAATGGCTTGTTGCCTCTGTGATGGCAGCTTTGATTTTTCCCCATTGTTCCTCCACCCCATCATCTTGCCCATTTGCTAGTGCTTTTCTGAGGCACTCCCCCATTTTGCCAAAGTCAGACCTCCTAAAGTCCAATACTCTCACCTTTGTGTGACTTGACTCTACAGCTGTGTTTATCAGGAACCACACTGTTTGGTGGTTGCTTGTTCCCAGATGGCAACCCACTTCTAAATCCATGATCCTCTCTTCATTTCTGTTTGAGAATACCAGGTCTAAGATTGCTCCCTGCTGGGTGGGCTCCAGCACTAGCTGTTAGCTGTCTGAGACATGTCCCCTGTAGGGCATTGAGAAGTACCCTAATCTTGGATGTGGCTGCAAAAAAGTGCAAAATCATATATTTGGGGCTCAGAAGCCAGGGGACTACATACCAGTTGGCAGGGGAGGTACTGGCAACCACCAAACAGGAAAGGGACTTGCAGGTAATAATTTCTGATGACCTGAAGTTAGCCAAGCAGAGTGAAAAGGCAGTGAGAAAGGCTATGAGAATGCTGGAGTGCATAGGGAGGGGTATCACTAGTAGGAAGGAGGTAGTGTTGTCCCTGTACAAGTCAATGGTAAGACCATACCTCGAGTACTGTGACAAGTTCTGGAGGCCGCACTTTTTGATGGACAGGTATAGGGTGGAGGCAGTACAGAGTCAGGCAGCCAAATTCTCTATGAGGAAAGACTAAGATAAATGAATATGTACTTGCTGGAGGAAAGATGAGAAAGGGGTGATATGATAGAAACATTCAAATACATAACACGTATTAAAAGGGTACAGGAAGGTAGCATTTTCTTTAGAAAGACAGACTCGAGGACAAGGTTCAAGCTATGAAGCTGGAGGTGGAGGCACAGAGGGAATGTGAGAAAATATTTCTTTACAGATAGGGTGGTGGAAGCCTGGAATGGCCTCCCAATCGAGGTAGTAGGTACCAAAACACTCGTAGGATTCAAGCATGCATGGGACAGATATAAGGGGAACTTGGAAGGAACACAGTGGTTGGGGATGACTGATGATTGCACAAGGGCTGCGGTGGCACAGTAGGCAAGGGGGTCTTTATCTGCCAACAACTTCTATGTTTCTATGTGGCCAGCACCAGCGGTATGACTGAAATTGATACACGTACAATTAGAAATATTTCCCAAAAACAAATTCAGAAAAAAATGGAAATGCACTGCTGAAGATATCATTAGTACAACTAATGAAAATGAAGCAACACAACCAGAAGAAGATAAAGCAACACAATCAGAAAAACCATAACACAACCCAAAAAAAAGCAAGACAACCAGAAAAAGAAAAGAATGTTGATGAATCTCCTGATCAAAGTAATGAAGCACTGTCAGCATTGCCACAAAAATCAGATAAAAGTAAAACACAAAAACAGGTGGCCAGCACACTTTGACCTAGAAAGTTAATGTTAATGATTAAGGAAAAGGCTCTATCTAGTAACACTAGATTTGGTACTCCATGATATGCCACTCATGTGTACTGGGCTCCTTCATCAGAAAGCAGTGCTTCTGATGAAGAATTGGTTGTAAGCATACAAGAACAAGGTCACGGTCATGATGTGTCACAGTAACTCTCTTCCAAAGGTGATGAATCAGAATGTGATACTGATGAGTTAAAGAATGCCACCTGGGTTCCCTCACCCAAAAAGAAAAACATCTAATCCAGAAAATGCCACCAGTAGCCACAGCCAGTAGTGAAACAACAATCAATAATCATGGTAGCTTTTCTGAGGACAGCCACAGTGGACAGCCACAATGTGCATGACTCAGGGTCAGAAACAACTGCCACCAAAATTGATGCAGTTCCTGGCATGATGATAAAATGTTCCACCTCAGTTGTGTGGAGCTAATTTCATATAAGTCCCAAAAATGAATATTTTTCTGTCTGCACATTTTGTTATCTGGAAGGTAGCAGGGGGAAAGTGAGGGGCCAGTTTGGGACATCACTAAGAATCCATCTGCAAAGAGCATATCCAACCATTCACCTGGGCAGCAGTCCTGAGCAAGGGACAAATATCTGTGATGAAAATAATCCTACAGAGAATAGTGATGATGAAAGGACTGAGAGACAGGGCAGAAAAAAAAAACATGTTTGACTTCAGTGACAAAAGTATTTGGACAAGCTACAGCTTTGTCACTACAGTCCAGTGGTGTTTTCCCCCCTGCACGAGCTATACAGCAGACCAGTACTGTGATGCTTGAACAAAAAATGTCTACAATAGATCACATCAAATCACACTAAAAATTAATCAGTTAATAGCTGAATTTATTACCAAAGACCTGCAATCATTTTCTGTCATGGAGAATGATGGTTTTAGAGCCATTTTAAAATATTTTGTTCCATATTACACAATTCCAATTTGTAAATATTTTGCAGCTGTGGCTGTTCCCAAAATGTATGAATGTATGCAAAGTAAAATATAATTGGCTCTTCAAGACAGTGAATGTGGTTGTGTGCCCCTAAACACAGACATGTGGATAAAAGGAAAAAGGGAAATTGTTTAACCAGGAAAGGAACACTAAGCCGGAGTTTGTTTCTGGGTGTCACCTGGGAGCACAAGGAAGTTAAGTGACTTGCTCAGGGTCACACAGTATGCAAGTGGAAGCTGATGAGATTCAAACCAAGGTTTCCAGGTTTGCAGCTCATTGCTCTTAACCATTATGCTATACTGCCTCATGAGTTCTCAAACCACAGATTATACTGTATGTGCATTACAGCAACCAAATATCATGATCATCTTCAAACACCACCACAAGCAACAGTGTACAGGAAGGAAGACAAAGAATGGCAGCTCTTTGCATTAGAATGTTTGGTAAGTATCACACCACTGATAATATTTTGGAAGAGTTGCCTGACAAAATGTATGAGTGGTTAGAGCCCCTGAGATCCACTACTGAATATGTGGTTTCAGACAATGACACCAATATTGTTAGTGCACTGAAACATGGTGGTTTAACTCACATTCCATGCTTTGCACACTCATTAAATCTGTAAGAATGAGCTTTCCTTTCTAGTGACAACAGTAAAGCAACACTATTGGGAGCTGCAAAAAAAATCTGCGATTATTTTTGTCACTCTGTAAAATCACGTGGTATCTTGGCTGACCTCCCCAAAAAAATGGCTTGCCAATACAATATCTAAAACAAAAAGTTCTGAAAAGATTGAACTCAATGTTTTACATGTGTGAGAGACTTATCACAAAAGAAGGTACAGTAGTCCATGAATATAGAATGAAGACAAAATAGCAGATAGTGTTGTGCTGAATTCATTCCAGAAGGACCTCATAGAGTATTTGACATTGCTCTTGACTCCCTTTGAGGAAGCAACTTGACAGAATAGCAAAGAGAATGCTACTCTAAGACAGATTATTCCCATCATAAATTTATTGAAAAAGGAACTCAGGAAGTTACATAAAGGATTTGAACAAAAAGAAGACACATCTGGTGTATCTCTTGTGGACCAGCTGATACAGCAGTTCCAATAGGGCAGAAGATTTCACAATATAACAGCTGAAAAAAATGTTCTTCGTTCTACTCTCCTTGACCCTTGGTGTAAGTGGCAACAGCTGCCTCCTTCAGATCTTGGAAACTCTTATCTCAAACACAAAAACATGCTGATTTCAGAAAAAGCATAGGAAAAGGAATGAACTGTATTAAACAATACAAGTGAATCATGTGATGTGGATGCTGCATCTGATGATGCAACATATATTGGTGGTGACAACAATAAGTTCCATTTACTGCCACCATGTGCTCCTTCATCAAAGTTGGGTAGTCCTGCACAAAGTCTTCTTTCATGGCCCTTGAAAAAGGCATTCATTCTGAAAAGCACAGAGTTGACTCACATTTTTTTTGTCAAAACTCATGGAAACTGCTAATTCAGATGTGTCTGTCATGGAGCCGCCTTCTTTGTCTTTCTCTGATGTTGTGGATGCCCATTGAGGAGAACCATTCAATATTATTGATGATCCCTTTAAGTACTGACTGGAAAAGAGAAACATCTGGCATGTATTATCTGCCTTTGCTATTAAGCTCCTTAGTTGCCCTCTCACTAGTGTTTACTGTGAGTGTATATTTAACAGAGCTGGAACTGTAGTGACTGATGGCCACACAAGGCTTACTCCTGAAAATGTACGGCACCTTAGCTTCCTAAAAGTCAGTCTCAACAAATTCTCTTGCCAGTTCAGTTAACAGTGGCAGGAACATAAAGGAGATGATGATAATAAGCTGCACCATGTTTCTCCTAATAAGGGTGCTTCATTGGTGGTGTTTGAAGATGGTGGTGATGATATTATTTAATTTAATGATTTATTTGAGTTCAGAGGACAAAAGTCAGTTACCATAACAAAAACACCAAGTAAAAAAAATCCTTCTTCTGAGGTCATGGTGTAAATGACATCATATGCATTGCTGTATGTGTTTTTCACATTCAGTTTGGGAACCAAGGTGGAGTGTGATTTGGTTATTCAGCAAGTTAAAAAAGCAAACATGGCACAGGCAGTGAATTTCTGGAAGTTTGGGGTGGACGATGGGAACAGTGGGGCAAAACAAAGGAAAAGTAGCTATGTACACACACGGTTGCTGTGACTGCCAGCCCCAGCAGTCCTCAGGTCCTGCACCATGTGGGTCCACACTGGCTTGACGACAGGGGGAGCGGCAATGGGGCTCAGGAGTGGCAAGTTGTCTTCATGGCAGAAGTAGGTGACATTAGGGTCCAAACAGCCCTAAAAACAAACCAAAACAAAAAATTGTCTACAATTATTAGTTGTGGAAGCTTGTAGGATATATTCAAAAACTACAATGCAGGGTGGGGTTGGGGTTAAGTCATGGTCAGCTACATAAGTTACAAAACACAAGTGATAAAAAATAATTGACTGATCAGGCACCATTTTATGGGATGATTTGGAGCCCATGATGTGTACTATAGCACATAGTAGGCAAGCAAAATAATAACAAATAAAAAAAAACTTCTCAAGTCAAATGGGTGGGAGAGATGGTTGGGCCTCATCACATATCCTGCTCATGCTGCTTGTATCCCATTAAAAAACATACCAGACTCTGAAGGTCTGCACTCTGCTGTTATCCTTCTGCTGTTGAATTTATTGGTCTCTCTCTCTCTCTTTCTGACTTATGCTTGATACACTGCCTCCTTACACTGCGAACCCCCAAATGATCTGCATACACTGTATTGGATTTGCAAACGTTTTTGGGACTAAGTCCCACACAGCAACTCCAGTTGCTGACTGAAATCTCTGTAGCTGAGGAGATTGCTATTCACATCTGCAGCAGCTGCAGAAGATGTTATGTCTGGTCCCACAGCCATAACATTTCTCGACAGCTGTGGGGATTTCCAAGACAACACTACCCACAAGCTGCCATAAATCATGGAGCCAGTCATAAACCAGTTCCACTTTTGAGAATACTGTAGCAGGGTAAGAAATTGTGGTTCTGCAAGTGGCAACCCACTTGTGTCAAGTTTTTCCCACCGCTGTGGGATTTTCATGAACTTTGTGAAGTCAGCCCACTGTTTCCTCCAAATATCATGTGATGGCTGACAAACAGGATTGCCAAGAACAACAGCCAGTTTATTTCATTGCTGCTGGCTTCTTGCAGGCCTTGAAAAATGACATGAAAATACAAATACAAAATGCTTTCTAAAAAGGTTACATTTTATTTATTTATGTTTTAACTGAGGGGATCTAAAAGAATAATACTGATGCATTCCTCATACTCAGATAGACATACTCAGATAGACCTAATTAGGTTTACAATTCATCAGAATAAATCAGAGTAAATCAGAACATGTTGGAAAAGATTCAGAGTCAGAATCAGAACTGGGTCACAGCCCACCCACCCATCCAGATAAAGGAGACTGATCAACAGCTTTCAGATAACACTTTTTGCACACCATTCTCTTTAAATCACACATCCATATTTAAAGATCATGCAGCTGCATTGTTAAATGAAGGTGTTCTAAAGGGGTACCTTTTAGAATTGGCGTATAAGGCATTGACCCTTAATCACCCAGTGGTCCCTACTATTTACATTATGCCAAAAATTCATAAGCTTTTGAGGGACTGTCCAATTATATCAGGAAATGGATGGATCATGGAACCTTTGCCCAAAATGGTAGACACTTATCTACAACCCTACAACCCTTTGTGACTTCACTTCCACCCTTCCTTCCTCATGCCTGAGATCCCCGTTACACTTTCCGTGGCCCCCTGGCCCATTGCTTCTCCAACCCCCCTGCACTTAACATTTCTCAGCACCATAATGTCCTCACACAGTTCCCCATATACACACACACCTCTCCTCTCCTATCCTTTTGCATCACAAACGCTTACCTATCCCCACTTAGCTCCTTATCCCACTGCTGCTACTGATGGCACGTGATGTAGAACCCAACCCAGGCCCCAAGTACTCTTCCCCAACTGACCTCACCAAAGGTTTAAAAATGGCTCAGCTTAACATAAGGAGCCTCCTCCCCAAGATTGATTTGGTACAGTCACTAGTGATCGACCTCAGATCAGATGTGTTAATCATTACAGAATCTTCACTTTCCCCTGAAGATTTCTAAAACTGACATCCACATCCCTGGTTACTCCTTCACCCAACAGGACTATGATAGAAGGGGAGGTGGGGTGGCCATTTACATTTCCTTGTCTATCCAGTTCACTACCATTCTCTCTCTCTCATCCCCTTTAGCCTATGAACTACTGCTCCTAAAACTCTCCCCCCCTCCCCCCTACCAGTCTTCATTGGCAGTGTCTATTGCTGTCCAGATCTTCCTGGTACCTGGATCCATAACCTCATCTCAACTCTTAGTACCCACTCCTGCTCTGGTGAACTCTTCATCATTGTTGATTTTAACTTTAATTGTCTCTCGTCCACTCAATCCAAATTTTGTAATGATATCAAATCCCTCAGCCTCACACAATTGGTCGCAGAACCTGCCCACCTCCATCACAAATCCCTCAAGCATACCCTTCTGGACTGGAAACTTGCCTTTCACCCTCACCGGGTAATTGTTGTGGGGATCCTACCGGATGCATTAAGTGACCATCTCATGATTTATTGTGTACATAAAATTCATAGAACAAAAGCCCCTCCCAAGTATTCTCCTGATTCATTCCTTCAGATCCTTGGACATGTCCTCCTTCCAAGATGATTTAGCAAACACCAACTTGTCTCCCATATCCACAACCTCTTCAGCTGATTCTTCCCTCAATTTCTTTAAGACTAAGTTCCTAACAATCTAGGACCAACACTCTCCCATTAGGAAGACCAGTGTCAAAGGCTCCCACCTCCCTTGGGTGTCAGCCAAACTGATGGCCTGCTTGCGTGCACATGACATAGCATGGAAGGTGCATACATTTATGGATCCCATGTAGATCTACTTAAGTATTGTGCACTCCATAATGCCTACACCAGGGTCAGCAGGCTAGACAAATCTGAATATTTCTCTTCCACCTTCCAGGAAAACATTAACTGCCCTTCTAAGTTCTGGAAGGTTGTTCATGCCCTATTCTCCCTCTCCCCTGCTCAGTTCCCAATTCCAGTCCTAAATGTAGGAGATACCATTATCTCTTACCCCTCTGGGGTGGCCTCTGAATTCAACACTTTCTTCACTGCCTGTGCAGGCTTCCTCCTCTCCTCCTTTACCCCCCACTCCCTTTCCACCTGTCTCATGCTCACTCCCTATGTCCTCCTCTTTGTCATTCTCTCGTATCTCTCCTGCAGACACCCGGAAGGCTCTCCTAGCCCTAAACCACCTCAAAAGTAAAAGCCCTGATGGGCTTGACCCCAAATTCCTTCACCGCTCTGCCTCTGCAAACATCCTTCCTCTAATCTCCCATCTAAACCTCTCTTTCCCCCTTGCTGCTGTCCCTGACACCTGGAAGCATACCACAGTCATTCCCCTCCCCAAGGGTGATGACTCTTCCAAGTCAGGTAACTACCGCCACATATCCCTACTCCTCACTCTTGCCAATCTCCAATAGCATTTCATTCTCTCTCAACTTTCTGCATTTTTTGACTCTTCCTCCTTTTTCACCCCTTTCCAGTCTGGGTTTTGCAAGTCCCACTCCACCCGTACCTTCGTTTTTCAGCTAACTGACTCTATTCTCTCTGGAATGTATTAGGGCTGTGTCACCTCTGACATCTTTGTTGATTTCATCACCTTTCATCATGGTGGACATGCTGGGATGCCATCTGTAAGGGGGGAGTGTTTTTCTGACATTTACTGCTTTTAACTATATTTATTTAACTTTTTGTTAGTAGCGAGATTTAGGGCTGGTAGCATAGTTTGGGCTATAAAAGTGAAGAAGCATTATGAGAAAGTTTTGTTGTTTTTAGAGAGGGTTTCTGTGAGGCACTCTTCCTACCTGTGAGCTGTGTGAAGCATGCTGGGTCAGAGCACCGGAATTCTGGTGTAGAGTCAGAGGAGTGACTGTAGTTTCTGGCTGCACTGAGGTCTGTGTTCAGCTGCCCTGAGGTCTGTGTTTGGCTGCATTGGAGAGTTCTGATGGTTCCCCAATTTACCAGTGGAAGAAGGGCAATGGTGAAGTGGATGTCAGTCCAGGAGCTGGCCAGAGTTGACCTGGAGTGATCCACATTGACCAAGAGTAGTATGAGTCTCTTGGGAGAGGATGGTGTATTTGCTGGACAGACCGTATTTGAGAAAAAATTTTGCCACACTTGGTCTTGGAACATCATTCTGTTGTAATGCAGTATGTCATCTCCCTGAAGTGAGTGAAGAGGGGAGAATGCTGTGTGATTACTGGCTTCTTAGAACTATCTGGAGATGGCGTTTTTGAAGGTGTGCCACACCAGAACGACCAGGGAAGAACTACTTGGTAATGGACCAGGAAATTAGGGTGCCAGATATTAATATTGCTGAATCTGCTGTGCCTTGGTAACTGTGATTTGAATGAGCTAGTTTTTGATATAAGAGGGCTTGAGCCACTATAGTGTGTGGGCTCACTTACTTTTGTCTCAAAAATGGACGCTTTCAACATAAAGTTATCCTTGGACTGTGTTTGAAATTTGAGGGGGACTCCCAGCAGTGAGAGTGGTAGGGACCTTTTGCTCAAGGACTGGTTTAAAGATAGTCACTCTTATGAAATGTGCTTATGGCTGTAGGTGAAGGGATACTCCCTGTGAGAGGGGAGAGTATTCCCTTTGAGTCTGCAGAGTTTTCAATAATCTGACTGCTTTGGCAGGACACTGCCTCATGGACTAGTGATCTCCCCCCAATTTTGAATTTGGTATTATATTGTTGGGAGGGTTTGGGCAGAAGGGTTGTTGGAATGACTGGTGTGTGAGTGTTAATATTTGGATAGGTGAACTGAATTTTTGTATTTTATTGCTGGGAGGGAAGCAATTATTGTGTGATTGTGGTTACAGCCAATATGTGTTGGCAGGGATCTGGGTGGTCAGGCACTACTCTCCCACTAGGTTACAAGATCTCCACCCTTTCAACTATCCTCCTCTGTCTGCCAAAGTTTACAGGCATTGTCGTGCCTTGGAGATAGTTAGGAGGAGGTATAGGGATGGGGGACCCATGCCTGGTGAGAGTATGGAGTAGAGGGGGTGCATTGTGGTGATGAGGGCCAGGAGATGCCCTGGGATGAAATGGGTCCAGGAGAGGAGTCCTCCCTGTCTGGTTCCCATACTCAAGGGCTCCAATTTCTGTGGGCAAATAGCTAGGCCTACCTCAGAGTCCCATCCTACTTGGGCATTGTTATGCAATGCCAGGTCTATTAAAAACAAGATAGCAGTGACTGCTGATCTTGTTGGATCATCTGGCCTGGCTTGCATTTTATTTATTTATTTATTGAAATGTTTCACCAGGAAGGTACACTGAGCAACAAGTTGCTAGTCTCCCAGTGTGACCTGGGGGGTAGGGAACAATGGGATAGAATACAGAGAAATGTTACAATGTTGGAATACAGTTTATTTACTTGCATACAATGAGAGCAGGAGGGATTACAGGTGGATCACATTGGCTAACAATGCAACAGTTAACTATAGTAGATTTGAGGACACGTATAGCAATTTTGCAACAGTTGGTGACACTGGAACACATATAACAACTTGGCAACAATATGTAGCACTAGATGGTAAGGTGACAAAATAGTAATTGGTAGTCATTAGTGTAAAATAGATATTCAAGCTTTATAGTGATTAAAGAGAGGAAGAATGAAAGGAGGAAACAAAAAATTGTGGAGGACAGAATGGAAGAAGGGAAAGAAAATTTATGGAGAGAGATGCAGGCAGAACACGATTTTTGAGGCAAACAGAGACAACAGGTTGGAGTAAAGTGCATATAAGAGGGGAATAGGGATAGGTTATAAGTGCTTAAGTGAGTGTAGGGGGTAGGCCAGTGTTAGGCTATGTTAACCAGAAGGGGGGTAGGAGGAGAGGAGAGGTAGAGTGTGGCAGGGTGATGAGAGAAAGGTATCATAGGTGGGAGGTATCCAAGGTGGGGAAATTCCACAGTGTCCTGTTATCTCTATCTAGGCAGGGCAGTAGACAGTCCTACTGGTAAGACACAGGTTATAGGCGATGAGAGTTATTTATATATAGTGATGTGAGAGAGGGGGGTGTTAAAGGAGGGATGTTGTGGAAGAGGGTAGCAGAGGTCAACTATAGTAGGAGGGGGTAGTACCCCACCAGTGTGCTGGGTGACCTTTCCTGCACAAGGCAGTGATCTAGCAGTGACTGAGAGGGTGCAGTAAAAGGAGAAATAGGGAAAGGGGCTAAAGTTGTTGCCCACCATGCTCTATAGAACCTTCCTGCACAAGGCAGTGATTGAGCTCACAGGAGGGAGCTAGATTAAGGGTAGAGAAAGAAGGGAGAGGAACACTTTAGGAGGAGGGAGAGAAGGGGACTAGGAGGAGCACAGTCAGAGGGAAATAGGAGTGGTGGGGAGTAGACATATGGTAATATTGGCTTGGGGAGATGGAGGGGGGATTAGGGAGGGTCATGGTAGGCACAGGAAGGAGCAAGGAAGTTCTTGAGGGCAGAGTTAATGGAGTAGCAAGAAGATGAGTGGTGATTTGAGGGGAAGTGAATTCCAGATTTTTGGGAGGCGATAAGAATAACCAGATTGGCCAATAAGGGAGGAGCAGCATGGGACCACAAGGGTTTGTGAGTTGGTAGATCTTAGAGAGTCAGAAGGAGGGGGATGGTTTTAAAGGCAAGGGGGGAGATAGGAGGGAAGTTCACCCAGCCAGTCCTTGGAGGTGAATTTTGGGCAGTGAGAGAGACGTTGGTTTGTCAGGGAAGGGAATGGTTTGGTCATGGTAGAGATCACAATGATGAATGCGGAGGAGGATGTCAAGGGCAAAATGGCAAAAGGAGTTGAGGGTAACTAGTCTGGCCAGGGAGGACATGGGGCAGAACTGTAGACTACATCACAGTAGTCAAAGATAAGTAGGATCATCTTCTGGACAATCTCATGCCTAGCCATGGTTGGGATGCAGGCATGGTTCCTGATTAAGATGCGAAGCTGGAGACACAACTTTTTCTGAATGGCATTGATATGACCAGAGAAGTTCAGGTGTTGGTTCAGCCAGACACCTAAATACCTGAAGGAGGATGCATCTTCGAGTAAAGTCCTATCAAGGATGTGGGAGGAGAGTAGAGAGGAAAACCTGGTAAGCCTCTGCCTGGTGCCAAAAGTCATGGAGACTGTTTTTTTGGCATTGAGAGATAGTTGGTGGTTTGCAAACCAATGCTGAACTTTATCAAAGTCATGCTGCAGGTTGGATGCAACCTTAGTGGGGCAGGAGCTAGATGCATACAAGACTATATCATCAGCTTACATGTGAATGGAGGAGAAGGGAGAGCAGGTGGACGGGAGATTATTTAAAAAAATAGAGAATAGAATGGGGCCTAACACTGATCCTTGGGGGACACCAGTTCTTATTGGGAGGGGTGGGGAAATTGCATCAGAGATCTTGGCTGACGAGGTTCTGCCAGTGAGGTATGCCTTGAACCAGTCTGTGGCTAAGGGGGCTAGCCCAGCTGTTTATAGGTTGTCAAGAAGAAGAAAGTGGGATACTGTGTTGAAGGCTTTGGGAGATTGACAAAAATGGCTGAAGTGATTTGGCCATTGTCCATTCCCATGAGGATAAAAACAGTGAGCCGAAGAAGGGAGGTGGTGGAGTGATTTTTCCTGAAGCCAGATCGATAAGGGGTGAATAAGGAGGAGTCACTGAGGTAAACTGTGAGCTGGGAGAGGGCTAGTTGTTCCTGAAGTTTGGCAAGGGTAGGGAGAAGAGAGATGGGGCAGTAGTTGCCAGAGGAGGTGGGGTCTCCACCTTTGGGGAGGAGAAGGACCACTGCATGTTTCCATGGGGAAGGTACTGAAGTGATTGAGAAAGAGAGGTTTAGGATAATAGAGAGTGGGTAGGCAATAGCTGGGACTGAGAGGGATAGTAGTTTAGGGTCAAGGCCATCCTGCAGGGAGCCTTTTGAAGGGCTGATCGCTAGCAGGGCATTTAGGGTGTTATTTGGGTAGAATGTAGTGAAGGAGAAGGGGGAATCAGAAGGGGCTTGTTCATTGGCAATAGGTAGGGAGAGAGGGAGGGGCATAGTTTGGGAGGGATTGGAGTAGCTCATCAGCACAAGTGGTGTAATAAGAGTTGAATTCAGTAGCTATTGCAACTGGATCAGCAATGAGGGTGGTGTTTATCTTAAGTATGAAGTGGGTGAACAGGATGGGGTGTAAAAAGGGCATGGACCACTCTCCAGAACTTGGAGGGGGAGTTGATGTTAGTCACAAAGGTAGAGTTGAAGTACTCTGATTTGGCAAGCCTGGTAGCCCGGGTGCAGGCATTACCGAGTTTTCATAGATAAGAAGGTCATTTGGAAGCTGAGAGACTTTGTGCCATTTCCAGGCCTGATCTCTGGCTCTCTGGCAGGCTAGTAATTCGGGGTAATCCGGTGGAGGAGATGACCTCTAATTCTTGTTTGTTTTAGGGGTGTGAAGGCATTCCAATTTGCTAGGAAGATGTCTTTTTAAATAGATTAGGGCTTTATCAACTGAGGAGGTGCTTGCTAGAGGGGACCAGTCTGAGAGGGCAAGGCTGTGCAGGAGAGGTTCCAATTCTAGGGATTTATAAGTCCGTATTTCTAGGGTTTTATGTGGGAATTTAGGGCTGTGAACTTTTCTGACCAGGAAAACCGGGTTGTGGTCACTAACAGCATCTGGAAGGATGCCTGAGGCAATGATTTTATGGGAGGGTGGGAAGTTAGGGCCCAATCAAGTAGGGAGTGGTTTTGAGTCTTGTGATTAGGGTAGGTGGGTTCTGTAATTAGTTGTATGAGGTTGAGGGTACTGATAGCATATCTTGTGGCAGATGATGTTGGAGACAACCAATTTAAATTGAGGTCATCAAGGATGTAAAGCTGACAAGATTGAAAGAGAAGTAATGGAAGTTAAGAGGTCAAGGGAGACAGTGGGCTGGACATTTGGACAACAATAGATACTGGCTACAAAGATAGGGAGTAAGAAAGGGTGGGATACATTGATGGCTAAGGCATTATGGATTGCTGGGTTGGAGGAGTAGAAGACTAGGAAGTACTGGAGGGAGGTGCAGATATACATGGCCACTCCACCACCCCACCTGCTCTGTCTAGCCATAGGATGGAGTGACCGGGGATTGGGATTGAGTGGTCAGAAACCATGCTCTTTAGCCATGTTTCTGTTAGAATGTTTGGTTTCAGGGCAGCAACCATGGCTTACATGAGGTCTATTTTTTGAAGTAGGCAACAAATGTTACAGTGTAATATCTTGAAACCCTTTATGAGGGATGTTGGGGTAAGGGTATGGGCAGTGGCAGTGGGGGAGATGGCAGAGATGAAGGAAGTAGCAGGACCGCGGTTGGGGTGGATGTCCCCCAAGGTGAGTAATAGTGGAGCTAGGATGAGGAAGTGTAGCTTCATGGATTTGGACTGATGAGGCTTGGAGGCCGAGTGAGTGAGGTAGAAGGGAGTGGTATAGTTAGAAAGCAGGAGGTGGAGAACAGCAAACAAATTTGGAAAAGTTAGTAATGATGCATGTGGAATGATGAGGGAAAGAGACCAGAATACGATGGCGGGGGCAGCAGTCACAGCATGAATATAAGTTGAGGCCTGGAGACTGGAGTTTGTATGGATTTGGAGTAATAGGGCCCTGTGCTGGCAAAATCAGGAGAGGCAGGTAGGGAGAGGGTAAGAAATAAGGTTGGGGGATGAGGTAGAAGGGAGAGGGATTTGAGTAGAGAGGAAACATCCTTAGAGTCAAGGAACATTGGGGGTGGACTTTAGCAGGTAGTAGACTACAACAAGGGGGTGTAGCTGAAAGGAGTTGCTTTGCTACCGAGGGAAAGGGGTGCAATGCTTAAAATAAAGCTCCCTCAGGTATCCAGCTGAATAGCCTGTAGTAGGGAAGTAGAAAGTGAATGATGCTTGCTTTAGTATACACTCTCAAGTGGAGGAGCTGTATAACCTGCTAATGGGGAAGCAGGTACTTCATAAGTTTCACCCTGTGTACCAAGTTCCACCCTGTGTACCACATGTTAGTAAACAACTGTTCCAATAGCAGCTCCCAAGTACTGGTAGGAGAAGAAGTTGCTGAGTTAATGAGCAGAGTGAGTGCATTATCATTAGAAACATTGTATGCAGTTAGTTTGGAGAATGTAAGGGGAACTGGATAGAGATTAACAGGGAAGTGGCCAAAACAAGACAATGAAGGAGCTGTGAGCAGAGTGCAGTTTGTGCAGCACTATGATTCAGTTTCAGCAATTTACAGGGATTAATTCAAGAATTTAAGACAACATAAACAGCACTGTAACAATAACTGTTGTCATTGTGTCTGAAGGAAGGGGCTAATAGAGGAGTTTATTCTAATGGAGAGAGAAAGAAATCCTGGTATTGTGGATCTGGGTATTACCCCTTTAAGTGCTTTGCTGTAGCTCTTAGGTGCTTCCACTTTAAGCAGGAAAGTGAAGTGTAACCAAGTAGGAGGTGGGCGGGCCTCTCAGCTCTGGTAGTGTATTCAATAAAGGAAGGAGGTGGGGGAGAGGATGTGGGATGAAAAATCACTAAGAAACCAGTTCAGGTTTGGCAAATGCTGAAAACAGTGCAGTGAAGGATTTATCAGTTCAGCAAAAGCTACAAGTCGGGCTGAGATTTAAGTCAGGCTGTGTAGCCCTGAAGACTGAGCAGCTGACAAAAAAAACAAGCAAGTTGCAGATCTGCACTGTACAGCTCACAGAACTGTGCAACTGAATGAACTGTGAAGCAAAAAGATCAGGACTTCTCTACGCAGCTGCTAAAAGAAGAAAAGTGAGGCCAGTGTTTATCTGCAGTCTTGTGCTCTAGTCCAATGATTTCAGCACTGGCTGCAGAATTGGGCAGGAAACCAATGTCAGTGCTCCAGGGCCATCTGGAACCTTTCAGGTCCCACAGTGATGGGTGCAAGGTATTCAATTAGAAAAGGGAGGAAAGCTCCAAAATCCCCTTTCCCTTGTCCTGGGTCAGGGCCTAGCTGTTACCTTGTGAGCCAAGGAGGAGAGCAGGCAGCAGATACCTTCTCACCCTGTCATGGGAGGGTGGATTGCATGTGGAGGGGACTGCGTCCACAGTGCCAGCCCAGTGGACACTAATCAGCCTGAGAGAGAGGAAGAGAAGAGAGGGCAGTTATAAGCCTCAGTGGTGGTCGGCAAGAGGTTTCAGAGCAGAAAGGGGTGAGAAAAATTAACAGCTGAAAAGGCTTGGGATGAATGGGGAAGGGCTTTGTTACAGACTCTGGCAAGATGCCAGAGCAAATTGCAACAGAATGCTAAAACAAAGGGTATTAAATGGGGGCATGAATCTGACTTGATCATTGGGTGCCAGAGTCAGGGGGGAGGTCTAGTAGCCAGATGGATTAGAAATGCAGAATCAGTCTTAAACTTTAAAATACACATGCAGAAATTGCCATAAATAATCAAATATGCAATGTAAACACTGTTCAATTTAAATTTATTCAGAAAATCAAATCTACAGTCCATTTATGGAAACCCTAAAGGCAGGATCACCATAAATAATACAAAAGAATCACTAAGAAACCAGTTCAGGTTAGGCAAATGCTGAAAACAGTGCAGCGAAGGATTGATCAAGTTCAGAAAAAGATATAAGTCAGGCTGAGATTCAAGTCAGGCTGTGCAGCCCTGATGACTGAGCAGCTGACAAGAAAACCAAGCAAGCTGCAGATCTGCACTGTACAGCTCACAGAACTGCAACTGAATGAAATGTGAAGCAAAAAGATCAGGATTTCACTACACAGCTGCTAAAAGAAAAAAGTAAGGTCAGTGTTTCTCTATAGTCTTATACCCTAGTCCAATGATTTCAGCACTGGCTGCAGCATTGGGCAAGACACCAATGTCAGCGCTCCGGGGCCATCTGGAACCATTCAGTTCCCACAGTGATGGGTCCAAGGTATTCAATTAGAAAGGGAATAAAGCTCCAAAATCCTCTTTCACTTGTCCTGGGTCAGGGACCAGCCGTTACCTTGTAAGCCAGGGAGGAGAGCAGGCAGCAGGTGCTTTCTTGCCCTGTCCTGGGTGGGCAGGCTGCTTGTGGAGGGGACCACTTTCTTGGTACCAGCCTATTGGGCTCCGATCAGCTTGAGAGAGAGAGAAACAAGACTGATACCTGGCTGGATGAGAATGCTGGTCCAATCCTGGAGTCTGCTATTTGGGCCGGGTACTCAGTGATGCATTGTCTGAGGGAGGATCGTAGGGGCGGGGGTGTAGCCATCTGTTTTAAATTGGAACTGGGACTTGTAGATGTGCCAGTGGGGGTGGCCAAATCCTTCGAGAGTATCATGGGTGCAGGTGTGAGTTGCAGGATTCTTCTCATCTACCATCCATCTGGGTGCCAGATGCAATTACTGAAGGGAGTCGCAGACCTCCTTGTCGACAAGACATTGGAGTCCCCCAGATGGATGGTTCTGTGGAATATCAATGTCTGAGTTGATGATGAACTCACATTTAGGTCAGGACTTCCTCCAACTCATTATTGGGTTGGGTTTCACACAGGTAATTACCTCTGCGACCCATAGTCATGGTCACTCGCTAGATTTCGTATTCCTACTGGGGATGGAGAGATCTCTGACTTGGTGGTGGAGCCGGTTGGATGGTCTGATCATCACACTATAAGTTTCAATTTCCAGGCTCCCCTCAATAGACCTGCCCCTATGGAGATGGCCTGGTACCACCCCTCATGGGGCTTGACCCCAAACGGTCTTGCAGAAGTACTGGATCTATCTAGTATACTGAATGTAAGCTTGGACCCAGAAGATCTGCTACTTGCCTATAATAAAGCAGTGACTGTGGCCCTGGATTCCATAGATCCTATCTGTGTTCACCCCCCTCACTCTTTGCCTTCAGTCTCTCTGGTTTGATGAGACCCTAAGGGAGTTAAGGCAAGTGAAGCGAAGGCTGGAGTGTCGCTGGTGGAAATCTGGCCTTGATGTTGACAAACATAGATTGATGGCCCATTATAAGAACTATCAATTGGCCATCTCCCATTGGAAGGCAGAGTTCCTGTCCAGGGAGATTGCCACCATGCAGAATTGACCAGCCCAGCTCTTCTGAACTGTTGACAGGCTGTGCAGTGCAGCCTGTCTGCAGTCTCAGAGAGTGTTTTCACAGAAGAAATGTGATGAGTTTGCTCAATTCTTCATAGATAAGGTTTCCAGCATCAGGTCAGAGATCTGTGCAGCACACTTCAATGGGTGTGGCAGTGATCAGTGGAAGGTCGTAACTGCCCATCTTGTCTTATCTGACTTTGGCCGGCTGGCGACCACTGATATTGTGAAGATCATCCAGGGTATGCAGCCGACCTACTGTAGTTTGGACCCGGGTCCAACCTTTCTTCTTGTAGGGTGTGTTGCGGTCATCAGCCCAGTCCTGCCTAAGATTGTCTTGTGACCACTAGAGACTGGTGTGTTTCCTGACACCTTGAAGGAGTCAGTGGTAACACCTCTCCTGAAGAAACCATCTCTCGACCCAGACTGTCTTGCCAACTACAGACCTGTCTCTAACCTGACCTTTGCGGGTAAGGCTATTGAGAAGGCAATCATGCTGCAACTGTAGGATCATGTTACCATCCATGATATGTATGATCCTCTCCAGTCTGTATTTTGGAAGAGGCACAGTACCGAGAAGTCACTAGTTTGGGTACTTAATGATCTCCTAATAGCGAGAGATCGGAAGAGCCATTCCATCTTGGTTCACTTTGATTTTGCTGCAGCATTTGACACTGTGGATTATGGAGTGTTATTGGAGCACCAGTGGCTGATATGTGGACTGTCTGGGACAGTCCTCAGGTGGATTCAATCCTTCCTCATGGGCAGGGGTCAGAGTGGTGTCAGGGATTTATTCCTCAGCTTCACTCCCCCTGTCCTGTGGGGTGCCCCAGGGCTCTGTTTTGTCACTCATACTGTTCACGGTGTATATGTTGCCATTGGTGGTCATTATAAGGCAGTATGGATTGAGTTTCCACTGCTATGCAGATGATACTCAGCTATACATGTCCTTTGTTCCCGCACAGGGTGTAGCTATCTTGGTATTTAATTACTGCCTCTCTGAGATCCAGGAATGGCTGTATGCCAGCTGGCTAAAGTTGAACCCTGACAAAACTGAGGTGTTGCTTGTGGACCCTGGTCATCGGGCAGAGGGGTCATAGGCTAGTCAGCCTTCCGAGCTGTGGCTCGGGGGCAGCCAGCTGTTGACCTCTGACCTGGTGCGGAATCTGGGCATTATACTGTAAGATGGTCTGACGCTTAAGTTTTAGATGTCGTCCATCGTCAAGACCTCATTCTACCATCTGAGGAATATCACTCAGATTAAACACCTTGTCCCACCTGAGGACCTTCCTATGCTGGTTCACACCTTTGTGACCTCCCACCTGGATTGCTGCAATGCCCTGTACCTAAGGCTTCCAGGGGTTGATATTCACCGCTAGCAGCTGGTGCAGAATGCAGCGGCCAGGCTGTTGACTGGTTTATCTAGATCATGCCATGTCATGCCTGTGCTCCGTAGTTTGCACTGTCTGCCTGTTCAGTGGCGAATCACCTTCAAGGTCAGTTTACTGACCTATAAGGCCTTATACAGACAGGGGCCTCGGTATTTGCAAGATCTCCTTTGCTCTTACCGCCCCCTCCATCCACTCTGCTCATCTGACAAGGAATTGCTAGAGGTTTCCAGGGTTTGTTTGAAGTCCTCTGCTATCTGGGCATTTGCAACCTCAACCCTGTGGAACTCTCTACCTTGTCGGGTAAAAGAGTGCCTAACCATGGAGAGTTTTAAATCAACACTGAAGACATTTATTTAATATGGCATTCCCTGCTTATTGATAAATTTGGCTGTTGTTTAATCTGGGGATTTTAATAGTTATGTGATACTTATAGTTTTAAGCTTTATTTTATATACAAGTGCTTTGATCTCTGTGAATTGTGCTGTTTTATAAATAAAATTTGATTTGATTTGGTCAAAGCCTTTGACACCGTATCTCACTCCCTCCTCCTAGATAAGCTTATAGCAGCAGGGACTTTCATCCCTGCCACTAACTGGTCCCACTCCTATCTTATGGGTAGATCTCAATCAGTTAGAATAGTCAACTCCATATCACCTCCCCCCATCACCACTGGTGTCCCCCAAGGGTCCATCCTTGGCCTGGTACTTTTCTTGGTCTTTCTAAATGACCTCCTTGTTGTCTTCTCCTCTGTGTCCATTCACATGTACGCAGATGACTCAGTTCTCTATGCCTCAGGTGCCTCCTCCTCTCCTGTTGAAACCAGTTTACAGCTGGAGTTTGATAAATTCCAACTCTGGTTTCACACTAATCAACTATCCCTTAACACCAAAAAGTCAGTCTCCATGACCTTTGGCACCAGGCAAAGGCTCTCTAGGCTTACTGTCACTCCTCCCTTCCATATCCTTAATGGGGTCACACTAGAGGATATCACCTCCATCAAATATCTAGGAATATTTCTTGACCATTACCTCAACTTTTCTGGACATGTGGATGCTATCCACAAACAAGCATTTGTCAATACTGAATGTTGTCTTGCTGGCATTGGCATTGGTAGTACAGGAGTTAGAGAGATGCATAATAGGAATGGCAGTAAAGTATTGAACTGATGCCAACTCCACCCCCACCCTGCAGAGACTGACAGGTGTTGGGGTGTGCGATTGGGTCATCGGCCATAATGGTCAAGCCAATTCACCTCACCTTACCCTGCAGACATTGACAAGTGTCACAGTGTGCCTTGGGGTCTTCAGATCTTACGTTCACCCCATTCCATAAGGAAATATGCTGAGAAGGGTGCAGTATAGGAGAATGGGGTGAACTTTGGGGCCAAAGACTCCAAGGCACACCTCAATGCCTGTCACTGGCTGCAGGGTTGGGGTAGGGGTGAATTGGCATGAGCATTACAGCCAACGATCCCAAGTCACACCCCTGACACCTGTCATGCTCTACAGGGTGGGACATTATGGTTGGGAACCCCAGCACCCTGGGCATTTGTTGTTTTTTTCACTCCAGATTTTCAACATGGGCTTTTTGAGACCCTACCTCATGAACAGTGGCACTATCAGTTCATTACCCAAAAGGTGATTTTACACAGCGACTACGCCATTTGGTGCCACAGGTGTGAAAACACATTTCAGACAGGATATGAAAAATAACTGCTGTACTGTTCATGAGGAGGTGTAAAAAAAGGGCAATGTTGAAAATCTGGAGTGAAAATATGAAAAATTTGTGAAGTCACGAGCATGCGTAGAAACTGAGCAATGCACGCCCAAGACACAATTTTTTTTTTTAACCACATTTTCAACATAGGCATCTTGGGACCTCCCCTCATGAACAGTGGCACTGTGATTTTGTTAATCTGTCCCTAAAGTTGATTTCCCACAGCAACCATGCCATTGTGCTCCACAGGTGCGAAAACACATTTAAAGCAGGATGTGAAAAATTGCAGCTGTACTGTTCATAAGGAGGTGTGAAAAAATTGCAATGTTGAAAATCTGGAGTGAAAATATTAAAAACTGTTGAAGGTATGAGCATGCTTGGAAACTGTGCAATGCACGCTCATAACACAGTCATTTTTTGGAATTTATTTCACCAAATTTGCAACATGGGCTTTTTGGGACCCCCCCCCTTATTAACAGTGGCATTGTCATTTCATTATTTGGTCCCAAAAGGTGATTTCACGCACTGACTGCAAAATCACCTCTTGGGACCGAGTAATGAGACGACAGTGCATGTGTACATGAGGCAGGGTCCCAAGAACCCCATGTTGAAAATCTGGTACCAAAATTCCCAAAAATGGTGGAAATATCGACCTATGTTGAAACCCCCCATTGCCTGCCATTATAAAGCTTATCACATTTTGTTCAGTTCCTGGTGGCTTTTGAAGAGTTCAGATGTGTTCCCACTCCACAGAAGATTGTAGCATTGGCCCTCCGGAGGTAAGTATGGAGTGATGGGGGCATGTGGGGAGGTGGGGTGCACAGAGGGTGGGCACGGGTTAGGGAAGGGGGCATGGTGGGACAATGAGGGACCTTTTTTTTTACAGGTAAAAAAAGAAACTGGACTTTGGGGGACAGTTGCCTTTATTTACAGGTAAAAAAAAAATATTATGGACACACTGGGGTGGGCTCCCAGTGTGCCATGAGTTTGGGGTGGACACGATGCCGATGAGGATTGGGCACCCCAGTCAGCAAACAAATTGAACTGGGGGGGCATGCCGACATGGGGATTGAGCATCCCTGATATCGGTTTTGTGGGGATTGTGTGGCAGGCAGTAGTAACCACCATATTTTTGGGAATGATTCACCAGGAAAGGCATGTAATGGAGCCTTGTCATTTGACACTCCAATGAGGAAACTGCACCTCATTGAAGCAGCAGATTTCTTTCAATGTGTTGGCTCTCTTTGAAGTTTTGCGTCATCGCTAGCATGCTCGCTAATTGGTGGCTGACAGACACACCCACTAAAGCGTTCCATGAATTTGCCAACACTGACACACCCCTGAATGTGATATTACTGCAAGATGTTGCTTGTGCAAGACAACATAAAAACTGCTTCTCAAACTAGGTGCTTTATTCAGGCATCGTGGTTGCATCTTATCTTAAGAGGTGCAAATTGACTGCAATGCTTTGATTTGTAAACTGCTAGTCTAGGTTTTGAATACACAGCCAACCTTTATATCTGTCATACTGCTCAGCAGTTTTCACTTTGACCTGAGGAAGAGAGTTTTATGTCTCAAAAGCTAGTCTTAAAAATAATTTTGTTAGTCCAATAAAAGGTATCACCTGCAACATATTTGTTGTATTTTTTCTCTACATTGTTGACTGGACTAACACTGCTACCATATTTATTTTTCTTAATTCCAAATGGCACTGACTCCTGCTGAGACAAAAGTGTTCTATTAGTAAGAAAAGTTCTAGTTTTTTAGTCAGCTGCTCCTTGCTCTGAAAGCAGTATTCCTTTCTACCAAAAGATAGCAGTAGGAAACAGTAATTGGAGACACCTAGTTTTCTACTCTTAAGCCACACCCCAATTAACTTCTCTCCTCCCTGATACAGTCCCCTTTCCTAACACAGAAAAACACCCTGACTTTCTTTTTTTACCCTAAATGAGACCCCCCCACACTTCTATTAAAGTATCTGTTTGCTAAATCTCAACAGGCACTGACTTCTGCTGAGATAGAAGTGTTCAAATTAGTAAGAAAAGTTCTAGTTTTTATAGTCAGCTGCTCCTTGCTCTGAAAGAAAGATTCCTTTCTGCCAAAATGTAGCAGTAGCAATGTGCAAATATTGCCATCTAAAAACACTAAATAAGCTCAAGGCTTTTCCAGAGTGCACAACACTTTCTATTTAGAAAGTCTAAGTTCTTTTTGGAAAAAAAAAACACAAATCTTCCTTATTGCATCAGACCCTCCAGAAAGCAATGTTCTGCATCTGTAGATTTTCTTTCCTTAGGACTCCATTCAGTTCCTCACAGTTCTGTTCCATCCATATGATTTTGCACTGTTCCCACAATTGAAAGTATAGGGCATCAAATAACTGTAAAGGCACAAGACAGGCACAAGATAAAAAAACATATTAACATATTAAAATACAAGCAATATTCATAGATAAGGCTTCACTTCCAATTTCCCATTGAAATGGGGGGGGCGAAGTGCATTCAGAGTACTTATCTATCTACCCTCTGCAACAATAAATTCTCTAAATCTCCAGTTCTTTATATCACCATTACATGTAACTATTTTATGTTTTTGGATAAATATTTCCTACAAATACATGGCACTGCCATGAGGGCATCTTTTGTCCCAAGGTATGTGAATCTATTCATGGGGTTTGGGGAACAAACATACTGAACACCATGTTAAATTCATATTTTGACAAAATGGATAGACAGTAAAGAAGGGATTAAATGCATGGTATTTTTACCATGGCAATTGATTATTTAATGAAGAATTTTAACTGATTTGTATAACACTTGATTATACTGAGTATTCCTCGCATGTGTAGAAATGATATAAAATATGTTGTCTGTAAGAAACAGATCCCTTGATAAAAATGATTGTCTGATATTTCTTTTTAACCCTGTGGGTTTGGGTATCATGTCAGTATCATGCGGTAAATACAGCATGAGCATTTGACCACTGCTTTAAAAGTGCATAACAAAAATCGCTAAATGCACATTTCATCATGATGCCCAAACAACATAATCTCGATCATGAAACTGAAATCTCTGCACTAGTTTAAAACCTTAGTGGGTTACTGCTTAAACAAGCACAAGACAGCAGTAATACAATTGACATATATTCACCCAGAAAGTATGAAGACCAGATATCACTTTAAATGGGATCAAAAAATAGTAAAATACCTATGGTATACGTCCAGCAGGATATCGAACAACTGAATAAGAAAAATTACACCCCACTATCCAAAGCCCTTGCAGCTGACTTACAGCACTGGCAGCCGCTGCCACTAATTCTGATTAATAACATGGAGGCAATACTCTGTCCAAGTCTACATTTGTCACAGCTGATGTTTCTTGAGATACAGAGATAAAAGTTGCCATCTTACCAGAGAGAGACAACCATAATGCAGCACAATAATATGTTTGCTGAATTATCGTATAAAGATTTTTCCAACCCCCACCCTAAGTCATAGACAATTTCAAAAAAATGTTCCTCTTGTCTTTTATTGGGACAGCAGTTGGAGCAGCAAAACTTAAGAAATACAGTAGTTAAAGAGAGTGACTGTTACAGGAGCATGTATCACTCAAGGAATACTGCAACCACAGCAGGTGAACTAGGGGGAAGTACAGACAGTACTGACTGAGGACTCGGAACATTTGTCTCCAACCAGCATTATATTGCAAGGTAACCAAGTAAGTAAGTAAGTGATAATACACATGGATAGACCAAGGCTGGGGGCCGAATTGTCCGATTACACACCACACTGAGTGTGGGACAGAGAGATTCATTGCAGTCGGCTGCCAAGAAAGCTGAACAGACTGGGCTGTATGGTGCGGGACAGGGGAAAGTAGGTTGTGGGAGATTCAAAGGCCCAGATGACTAAAATACAGAATTCTTCCTCCAGTTGGAACAGTCCATTCATCCAAAAAACATGCAGCAAAACTTAAGAAATACAATAGTTAAAGAAACAAAACTGAAAAAAAAATGCAAGTAGCTGAATACATGTAGATCTTTATCTCAGCTTTGGAAAATACATCTGGTTTCTTTATATTATTTTGTTTTAATGGTTTAGTCAAAAATGCTCAGAGCTGTCAGAGGTGAAATTCTATGCGCTGTACCGAATTTCGCTTGATTCGACCTTAGCAGATGTTGTTTGCTACTAATTTATAGCGCTCAAATTTATCGCAACAAATATGTTGACGCATTATAGACATGGAACCGTGGGTTTGTACCCTGTGCCTTCTATAATAAAGCCTGCTTTTTAAACTGAAGTATATGGCTTGTGGACAATACACTCCTTTTTGTATTTGAGTGAGGTGTTTTGTGCTTTTGTAATCCCCGAATCCCTTAATTACCCCTAGCTAACGTAGCATTTCTTTGTGGTAGGTGTAGATACCATACTTACAGTAACCAAACCAGTACTTTCACAAATCCCCAAAAATGGTATAGAAATTATCATAAAAGATTTTATTAACCTATGGAGTACTGTTTGCCATGATTTGTTCATGTGACTCATATTATGTCGGACGGATGATCCAACAATTTAATAAACATGTCAGTGAACACGTTCAAGCTGCACAGAGAGATGATATTTCATAAACAGTTGGCAAATATTTGCAGCAAAATTCCTGATATCCATAACATGCGTTTTGCAGCACTTGAGAAAGATGTTATGGGACAACATGATGGGAACCGGCAGCAGAAAATTAGTCAATGTGAATGTTTTTGGATATACCAGCTGGGGAACGAGAAGGGCAGGGTTTCAACAAAAATAAAGATTTATCAGCATTTTTTATACAACAACTGAGATTTTTAAGTATGGGGTGTTGCTCTTGGTATTAATAGGCTCAGAGTAAAAAGCATAATGAAGCACTGCTAAAATATTTACTATGCCTGCTTGGGTATTCTACATGAATGGATTTTGTATATTATAAACTTTTTTCTTGTTAGCTCTAGGTGTACTGCATTTCCCATTTTTTTAAAGGAAAGCTATCTAAAGCAGGGGATCTCGCCCCGAAAGGCTGAGCCTCCCCTTTAGCTTTTTACAGTAAGTGCAACGTTTTTCTCAAGCCGCAACTTACTGAATTTTAATTCAAAAATGTCAGAGACCCAGAAGTATGGTGGATGCAGGGGAGGCTCCATTTGCTGCAAAGGTGTGGAGCCACACCGCTTGCTTCAAGACAAAAATATTGAATTGTTGCGTGGCCTAGCTGAACTCAAGATGGCAGCTGAATCCTTACTGAGCTTACAACAATAACAGCAATCTAATTCCATCTGCTATTATCCAGGGTATCAATGTGAACCAACCTTAAGCAGCTTATTAGCAGACCTCCATACAACTGACTCTGTGAGTAATTTTTACATTCTGTGCAAGATCTGGCTACTTTCTCTCTGTGTTACTGCTGCTACCTTACTTCGGGCCTACAATGATGGCAAAGCCAAAAAATCTTTCCACATCCTTATCTAGAGTGGAATCTATATTTCAAAAACTTGTGGAGGACATGAATGAGCTAAAAGTGGTCACTCGTCAAAACAATACCACCTTAAAAATGTTGGATTCAGGACTTTTATCACAGAAGCTAAAGCATCCAAAACAGAAACCACTGTGCAAGAACTAAAAACAACCATAAGGGAGCAAGATTGTGTTATCAAATCACTGCAAATAAAGCTAGACAATTTTGAATACAGAAACCACAGAAATAATTTACATTTTTTGGATTCCCGAAGGTGTGGAACTTGGAGGCACAAATGCTTTCCTTCTTCATGTCCTCCCCTCTATGTTGCGTCTTCCACCTGACCTAAACTTAACTATAGAGCACTCTCACCACTCCTTGGGCCACAAGCCAGGCCAGGACCAAAAACCAAGGCCAGTTTTGGCAAGATTCCTGAATTTTCACACACAAAGATAATATTACAAAAAAACGAGAGAGATCGGGGTCCTAATGTGGCAGGAGTTCTGAATTTCAATCTTCAGGGACTTTTCTAAGGAGCTCTCCCTCAAAAGACAGGCATTCAATCCTATCAAGCCTTCTCTGCCCCAAAAAGGGATAAAATACACCCTAAGGTACCCCACAGTAATGTGTCTCTATCTCAACAATTCTTTTAAAGACTTTAACACTCCCAAAGCACTCTCTGAATGTATTGATAATCTACAACTTGAATACAGCACTTCTGACCTAGTCAGGGCTCTTTGTACCTCCATTGTAAGTGCCTCTATCCTAGGAGATTTGTGACTACTGTCACATGAAGAAGAACACCCATTTACTCACTCAGAAAAAAAACAATATGCCTACAGTAACTCCCTCAATTAGGCATTCAACGCACACACAAGAAAAGCTTTCCTCCAGTACCCAGCCCCAAAAGGTTACCTGCTGTGAAATGGGAAAACCACAGGGAAAATTGACTTCCTTGAGGGCAGCTCCTCCTCCTGAATCCTCAATCCCTCTCAGTAACATGTTCGCCCCACTCCAGGACATTATGCTTTCATCACAAGAAGATCTATCCCATGACGACCTGGAGGTGCAACCTGCCATCCCAAGCGCTCTCGAACATGGGGGTATATGGGCAGACTCTTCATGGGCAAAGGTGGTTGCTAGCTCCCCTTTGAAAGCATATGAGCTGGCCAAGAAGAAACGGAGAGCAAAACAAAAAAATAAAGCATTTTCTTCACCCCCAAATTCTTGTTTTCTAAATCACTACAGCAGTTAACGGTCTGATATTCTCACACCCTATATAATTACTACAGAGACGTTTTGTCTCACTATGAGTAACTGAATATATGCAGGGATACTCTTTCTATCGCACACAACTGGTGCCTAATCAGAAAGCAGTACCTCGTGGGTGAGTTACTTTCACTTTGGGCCACAATATACCTCATAAATTTTATTAATGATGCAATCCTTTTTGTGACCAGGCTGTTTTTCATACCAAAATAGAAATTAATTAATTCCAATCTACCATCTCCTTTAACCTCCGGTTTGATCTGTAGTACCCTACCCATTCTTTTAATTTTAAATCTTTTGGTGCAGCAGATGAAAATAAAACTGCTTAATCTCAACTACTTATAGCTCTGCAAAAAATGCCTTTCCCTATCATACTTGAACCTGATTGAAAATTAACATAATTCCTACATCTTGGCACTCTTTGATCTGGTCTAGTTGTAATCTGCTACCTCATACTGAGCACAGTCAATATTCTAGCTCATGGTGCATATTTATAAGATTCAAACAGGTAATGCCGGAAAATTAATAGTTATAATATCTCTACTTGAAGCCTAGGCAAAAGAGAGTTATTTTATTCCTGTTTCGACTCTCAATTTTGGGGCTTACAGGGCCCAGCGAGTGGACCTAGTCACCCCATATTGTACAACTACTTAGGCAATTTTCTAGTAGAACTGGCACCTCTATACATAATGCCTCCATAGCATCCATATGGCACCAGGAAGCTCGAAGTCTGTTCACTGACTGTGATTTTTGGATACCTAATTTATAGGTACAAAGACCATTTATTTCAATTGACAACATGCTATCTCATAAAAGAACCAAAATAATTTTACTCTCTATGGAGTAACCTGGAGCACCAAAGGAACACTTGTATTTAATGGGTTCATCTCCACTTCATGGAAATGTGGCATAATATTAATATTTAGATTCGACACAGTTGTGTGTATATTATCTGGATTCTCCAACATAATATGACTACTGCTATTTATTTGCAGTTGGCATATTTTCCTTTTTCAATATTTAGTCATATCTATCAACCTGGATTAAATAATCCATTCTTTTTCTCTGCTGGATACTGTCCAGCCCCCCTTTTGTTTAATTATAGAGGGTTAGGATGCTGGTTTTCATGTTGAAACCAGATCTTAAAATCCAACAAGTCTTAACTCAAATTATATATGTTCCTTTACGAACTGCCTACTTAACTACGCTGAATTACAGTTAAATTCATACTAGGTACTAGTATCTCAGGTATTTACCTGACTGTTTAGGTTTAGTGCCTGCCTAGATGTGTGGCAAGAGACTCTCTAGTATAACTGTACTGACTCATATCTTGCTTCATATCAAAATTGTTCTACTGTTGTATGTAGTACCATTAGATAGCAGTTTAATGTTATTGTGTTTGTTACTGGTTTCTAACTTTTATGCATTAGAGAGATGTATTGATTTCTACCATTCTAAGACACCAACCAGATTAAGTATTTGGTCCTGCACAGGTCTGCAAATTCAAATAACCCTTAACACTGCCTTAGCCTGCCCTGTCATCCCTGTGATGCCCCCTGCCCTAACACACTTGAGTCCCTTTTTAAGATCTTTCTTCGCAGCCCTTTTATTGTCTTTACCATGACAGATCTAATATTATATTCCTGGAATGTTAAGGGACTCAACTCTCCTAGGAAACATAAACAAATACTTTCATATCTTAAAAAACATAAAGCAAGGATTGCTTTTTTACAGGAAACTAAGTTATTGGCAGAGGACATAGACAGGTTTAAGAAGGACCGGGTCGGCCATATATACGCCTCATCCTTCTCCGCTAAGAAATGAAGGGTGGCCATACTAATTCACAAGAATCTCAAATGAACCCATATAAAAACAGTCTGTGATACAGAGGGTAGATGGGTGATTGTTATATTTAATATCCTGGCAGGCCCCCTAAGTTTGATAAACGGTATATGCACCCAATTCTGATACCCCTGAATTTTTTCATAACTTATCTCAACAAATTATGGCTAACAACCTAAATAACTCCCCAATATTACTGGGAGGTAACTTTAATCTAGGTTTGAATGCTTACCTAGACAGAAGTAACATATCCATGGATGCCCATCCTGGTTCTATCAATGCCCTCTCCCTACTGATGAAACACTTTGGTCTATCAGATGTATGGAGGTTTTATCACCCCCGCGATCATGACTATACCTTTTGCTCATCTCTGCATAAATCTTACAGTAGAATTGATTACTGGTTTGCATCCCCTTCCTTAACAGAAAAAATAAATGAAACTTCCATCCTTCCAATAGTAATATCAGATCACTCTCCAATTAGTATACATCTGCTTTGGGGACTTGCCCCTACCAAATCCCCATCTTGGTGCTTAGATCCCTTGCAACTTAAAGATCCAGAATTTCTCTCATGGATTAAATTCCAAGTTCATGATTTCCTTTCCTTCAGCATAAATACTGATACCTCTATGAGCTTGATTTGGGAAGCATTGAAAGCCACAATTTGAGGGAAAATCTTAAGTTTTGCAGCTCACAGGAAAAAACTTAGAGAACAATACCTGGTGAGTCTAGATACTCAACTTAAGGAAAAAGAGACCCAATACTTTAAAAATACTAAACCTAACCCACATTCTCCCCTACAGCTTGAGATTTTGCAACTTAGAATAAAAATCAATGAGCTCATAACTAGGAAAATGGAACTAGCCCTATCTAGACTCAAACATAAATTCTGGGAACACGGAGACAAGTGTGGCAAACTACTAGCTTAACAGCTTAAAGCCCTATAAATGGAAAGACACATTGCTGGCCTTAATGACCAAACAGGCCTAATCCATATGGACAACTCTTCCATTAACCGCATTATGGCGTCCTTTTACTAACAACTACAGTATATGCTCAGCCTAAACATATTCAGAGTGCGTTCATACAACAGTACTTTGAAAAACTACAACTACAACTTCCACACCTCAGGGAACAGGATCAAGATCTTCTAAATGAACCATTCACTAAACAAGAAATCCACGATGTCCTATTCTACTTAAAATCAGGTAAATCACCAGGTGGAGATGGCTTTCCTGTTGACTTCTATAAATTACTCTTGGAAACAATTAAATCACTGCTTTTTAAGGTTTTCCAAAAAGCCACTCAAATAGGTAAACTCCCTTCCACGACTGAAGCCATTATCACCATACTACCAAAAAAAGTTAATGACCCCTCCCTCCCCACCAGTTACCGTCCAATTTCCTTACTAAATACAGATGGAAAAAATGTTGACAAGCTTTTAACATTACAATTAAAACCACTTGTTTCTAAACTAGCACATAGATCTCAGGCTGGTTTCATTAAAAACAGAACAGGAACTGACCATTTGAGCTCATTAATTAATATAATGCACAGAGCTATATCAATTAAAACCCCCACAGCCACAATTGCCATTGATTTTGAAAAAGCTTTTGATTCATTAAACAGGAAATATCTATATCAGGTCTCATCCCATTTCGGTATTACCAACAACTTCTGTTCTTGGATTAAACTACTGTATACTTTGCCCTCTGCCAGAATTCTTGCTAATTCCACACTCTCATACCCTTCTATTTAACAAGGGGTACCAGACAAGGTTGCCCTTTATCACCTTCACTCTATATTCTTGCTATGGAACCTCTCTGTGCTCTCCTTTTTCAATCTAATCACATTAAAGGGATTCCTATTGTTAGCTCATGTTACACATCACTATCTTATGCAGACGCTCTTCTGATCTTGCTAGAAAACCTTCAGGAAGCAAGCCAGCCATTAGGTAGCATACTTAACAATTTCACGGAACTTTCTGGACTAGCCTTAAACCATAATAAATCAGAAACCATTCCTCTAAACACTCTTTGTAAGCCTTCTATGAATACTCCCCTAGGCTTTTGCTGGGCACCTCAAGGGCTTACATATCTTAATATCAAGATCACCCCAAAATTAGAAAAGCTCTGGGAAATAAACCTTTCTCAGATATTAACTAAAATAAAGACCATATTTTATAGATGGAAATTACTTAATCTATCCTTTTCAGGAAAAATAGCTGCCATCGAAATCTGTATATCAGCCAAAATTCTTTATCTTTTTGCCAACATTCTCCTAAAGCTACCTCAGAATCTCTTAAATAAACTTGATAAAATAATGGGCAATTTTATTTGGTGTGGGAATATACCCAGATTCAGTTGTACTAAACTTCGTTCACATTGGTCTAAGGGAAGGGGGGCTCCCCTGGGTTTCAACTTACCTATGGGCCTTTTATGCTGAACAAAACATTAGATGGTTTAGTAAACCAATATCACAAGTACAAATGTAGAAATGGAAGAAATGGAAGCTTTGTAAGTCCCAGTAACACTCCTACTTCTTTTATCTACAACACTCTTCCTTATAAACCAAGATCTCACCCTACCTTCTCCCCCTCAGTTTACTACTGGAAAATACAACTGAAAAATAATTAATAAATGATTAAAATCTAACCCTACACCCCTTTTTTACCCCCCTTTATGGAGTAATCATACTATATCTCTCGAATGTCATCCTATCTTCTGTCATACCTGGAAAAATAAAGGCATAATCTTCCTTGGTGACATTTTGGAAAAAACTCTCTAAACCTAAAACTCTTCTTGGACCTCTATGATAAATGGGACCTATCTAAATGTGATTTCTGGAAATATCTTCTACTACGCTCAGCATGTAATAACTTTCTCCCTCACCAGTCCATCCAATCCCTACATGATCACTATATTTTTCATTGGATCAATATATCATCTAATCTAACTAGTATAATATAGAAGACTATCAGAGACAGCCTACCAGACCAATCCATTGCAGCAAAAACTAAATGGACTCTATTTCTAAAATACAACATAACTGATTCACAATGGCACAAATGTTGGCTCCTGTCTCATAAGTAGTAGTAGTAGTAGTAAAAATGTTATTCATTATATACAATGATGAATGAATCAGATAGCTCAACTGAGATAAGCTCATTTTCAGTGAGGTCCTATTTTACAAATATACAAATATTCAAAAATACAAATAAAAAACTAAGAATACAGACATTATAAAAAAATCAATAACTATACAATAAATAAGAATGACATACACACAAACTGCCACAACAATTAGATACAATATTACTTAACACCTAAATACATACACTTACATGTTACCACCTAAGGATGTACGTAACCCTCTTATTCAGACTACAATCCTCCACTTATGGTTTAGAACCCTTATGGTTTTACACAAAATGGGCCTGCCCAACAATAATAATTGTTGGCACTGTAATTCACCTAATGGAGACTTGCTCCATATATTATGGGACTGTAACCCTGTAAAAAAAAACAACTCTGGTTTAAGGTGTATCAATTTGCATCTAGGGATGTTAGCCATAATTTTACATTTGATCCAAAATACTGTCTATTAGGTATATATAGCCATCCCAATGTTCCTCTCTTCCAAGCCCAACATAGGTGGTTGCATTTATTATTTCTACAAGTGAAACAACATATTCTGATGGTCTGGAAATCTAGTAGCATTCCTAGTTTTTCTGATATTATCAAAAATCTATCTCAATATGTATCCTTTGAGCAGATTACTTAAGCAACTTTGAACCAACTTAAAGATTATGAAATGTGTTGGCAGGACTACTTTAATTATCTGGAATCTTCTAACAATAGTAGATAATGAATGGTATTTCCATATAGTATATTACAGAACAGTGTTTACCATAATACCTTAATATAGTTACTTAATATGTCTCTCTCTAGTTAGAATTTTATACTTCTTAAATTGCATTAGACTTTACAAATAATAGTATTAGTCCTTTTCCTTTCTTTTTGTTTATAAGGTCCAGCTGCTGCTCCTCATGTTATACAGCAAGAAATTGTTTCCCTTATATCTTATATTATAAAGCTTACCTTTATAATTAGTTTTCTTAAGTGTATTACACTCTATGGAGTATGTATGGATCCAAGTTTCCTTTTCCTCAATATGGACATTCTTATTGTGGACTTATACATACGTATTACATATGGATCTTACTTAAACAATTAGAAACATTAGATACCTCTTTTTGCTTTATTATACACACAATATGCTGTATTTGATTTATGTATCAAACCTTTGACATGCAGTTACCCCTAAACTGTTTATGTTTATGAAAATTTGAATAAAAAGACAAACTACAAAAAAAAGTATTGAAGCGAGTAGTGAGGTGTCGCACCTTTTCAGCAAATGGAGCCTCCCCTGCATCTGCCATACTTCTGGATCTCAAACTTTTTGGAATTAAAGTGCAGTATGTTTCAGCATGAGAAAAATGCAGCTGTTACTGTAACAAGCTAAACCATAGGGTAAGCTTTTCGGGGGTAGGATCCCCTGTTTTAGACAGCTTTCCTTTAAGATTATTGATAATTACCGTTATCTCACCATTTCCCTAATATATGGAATTCTCTACCTCCCCAAATCTGGCATTCCTCCTCTCTTTATTCCATCAACACTGCCCTTTCCAACTATCTTGCACCTAACTGTTCCTGTCATTACCAGCCTTAATTAGTGAGGTTGCGAGGGTCCTGAAACTGCCCTCCCCCATGCAGAAACACTGAGGCTGGGCCACAGATAGTGAAGTCGTGAGGGTTCTGAAATTGCCCTCCCCCATGCCGAAACACTGCAGGTACGGACTGACAAAATGAAACCTTGAAGGAGCTTGTTGCATTAATTCTAGCCCGTTTGCTGATACGCAGTTCTGTTATAGTTTGGACTTATTTAAAGGGGCTTAATTTTGTGTCCCCACACATGTGCTGATAGTTTTTTCTTGGGGGGCTCTAAGCTCAGAAAGGCTGCATGGTCTGCATGTTGAAATCTCAGAACCCAGTTTGCATTGTTTGGGAGCTTGCAGTCTGGCACCAAAACACAGTTCAAATTTTTTTTATTTGTTTTTTCTCTACTCTGACCAAGAAGTTATACAGTCTGCTCAGCGAACCACCTTTGGTTGAGATTAATTCAAGTAGATTTGGGTTCTGCTTGTGTCTTGGTGCTAAAACCCCCTTTTGAAAAATGTTGCTTCAATTTAATTCTGACTGAGTCATTCCCATAGCCTGATAGAATGAACTGCCTTTAATTTCTCTTAACATTAGTAGCTCAGTAGGTCGGGTTTTGCCACCAACACAGGCTAAATTTATATCTGTAGCAAACATTGCCTGTTTAAAATCAATTCGGGAGTAAAACACTGCATGTTTAAAATCAATTCGGGAGTGAATGCAGAGTGGCAGCCATTGCCCCGGTATCGTGCTGGTGCCTCCCCTGTAATTTAGGTGTTTAAGCTGGCCCTCCCCAAGCCTCCTACCTGATATAATTCTGTGCTCTCTTCCTCTCCTTGTCCACAGCTGGGCCGCAGACAGTGAGGTCACGAGGGTCCTGAAACTGCCCTCCCCATGCCGAAACACTGTAGTATGGACTGATGGATTGAAGCCTTGGAGGAGCTGGTTGCATTGCTTCTTGCCTGCTTGCTGATACACAGTTCTTTTAGCCCCACCGGCGCTCCACACTGGCTGCCACACTGCCCCCACCACTACCCTTGGCAAACATAGTATTATATACTGACGCTCACGTGATCGGTAAAAACAAATCAGCTCACTTTCCCACTAGGAGCCTATACTCGCTCACCACTAGTGGCCACCATCCCATCCAATTCTAAATCTCTCCCAAGAACAACATATATATCTACCTGCACTCTCCCAGTCAAAGAGCCACATATATGGGATCCCAAAGTCTGGCTCCCTACTTGCCCACTTATAGTGCCCCCATAAGCTCCGCCTACCATGAACTAGTTTGCACCTACCATACCTCCAACCTACACGGCACTGCCTCCCTAACCCCAAGGGGATCTCACCCTCTCACGCCCTCTGATCACCCCTCACTCAGCCCCCATCCCTCACTACCCCCCACACTACTAGCCCATCTCGTAGGCACCCTCCCTATACCTGCTAGACCCTCCAAAAACCTAATTTCTCCTCACTCCCATCACCTTGCACCCAAGCCACTATGGAAAGCTTTTCTCCATCTCGCCCTCCTCCTTTTCCTACTGTCAGGCAATGTGCATCCTAATCCAGGGCCACATACTCCTGGTGCTACAACAGAGAGCAAGCAAGGCAGCCTACTACTTGCCTCTCCCTCAACATCTACAGCTTCCTAAGTAAATTCACACCTCTCCAGGGCTGGATCGCTCAACACACCTCTGACATCCTAGCTTTATCAGAGATCTGGCTCTCAAAAAACATCCCTGATGCCTCTGTTACCCTCAGTGGCTACACCATCTTTTGAGCAGACAGACTAAGCAAATGGGGAGGTGGGTGTGCCATCTACTTTAAAACCTTGCTGCAAGCGCTCCCAGTCTTCCTTCCTCCACCGACCCATGGTGCCCAATCCACTGCCATTAAGATCACACTTGGCAATCATGGAAAAACACTATACATTATGGCAGTTTATATCCCCCCCACTAACCAAAAGCCAGTCTTTGACTCTATACTTTCCAGCATCATGCATCTCCTTCCCAATAGCAAACTAATTATAATGGGTGATTTCAACATGAATTGGCTATCCACCATATCTGCCACCTACAAAGACACTGTTCTAACCTATGACCTCACTCAGGTGGTCCCTCCCCCCCCCAGACTTGACCCCAGAATAGGGTCCTCCACTCTTATCAACCTCATCCTCACCAACCACCCCAATTACCTCTTCCAGGTTAAAGTGCTTCCTGACATGCTAAGTGACCACTCCCCTGTCACCTGCTGGTGGTCAAATAAACTCACCCTAGCCTCCCTAAAGTTACAGTCCAAAGGTGCCTCAAAAAAGGTGCCCCCTTCCACCTCAAATCGTACCTTATTTCCTGTGATTGGTTACCCATCCATAATGCTCACTCTGTTGTTACTGCCATGCTCTCCTTTATCACCATCTTTAATGCTGCCTGTGACATCTTTGCCCCATTCTCAAAGCATATTTTAAAAAACAGGGTTCCCCCTGGATCTCACAGTACCTGCTTAATCTGATGCACCATAGAGACAACCTCTGGCATAGGGCCTTGGACTCACAGCTACCCCAGGACAGGCAACTCTACAGAGAGGCCAGAAACAAATGCACCTGGGCCATCCGGCTAGCCAAGGCCACTTATTACAAGCATGCCCTCACCACCACTTGGGGCTCAGGGAAACAATTCTGGAGCAATATAAAAGAGCTGTGTGGGAAAACCATTTCCGTGGCACCCTCGCAGATTCTAGTGGATGGAGCCCTCACCCAAGACCCCACTGCCATATCCAATGCCCTTAATACCACCTTGTCAGACCTCAGTCACATCCTCCCATATAACTTCTTTGACCCAATTCCTAATGGCCCCATAGACACTTCTGCCACCATGGCCCCCTCCACCCTTCTGGCTGAGAATCATCTCTTGCAGTGAGGCTAAACACTACCTCAACAAAGCCTTGATGAAGGTGCACTATAGCAGTGACTCTATTGACCTCAAAATGATCAGGCTAACTGCGGATGTAACCCTGCCACATCTTACCAAAATTCTTAACTGGTCTCTATGCCTCAGCCAGTTACCCACACCATGGAAAAGAGGTATAATTACCCCCATAGTGAAGAGTGGTGACCCTACCTCCACCAGCAATTACCAACCCATCTCGATCCTCCCTCCCAAAGGCACTCGAAAAAATTATGTTGGACCAGCTAACCGACTACTTAACCAAATATTCACTGCTCTGCCATGAACAACATGGGCTCCTGAGAGGGCACAGCACCACCACTGCCCTCCTTAAATTTACCTCATACATTCATGAGGCCCTGGACCAGGGATCTATAGCAGGAGCAATCTACGTTGACTTGACCAAAGTCTTCAATACCGTCAGTCACGCACTTATGCTCCATGCCATTCCTTCACATCATTTCTCCCCTGAGGCCACCTCCTGGTTCAAGGACTATCTCTCTGGCTGGATGCAACAGATTAAAATTAACACTACCCTTTCCTTCGAATGACCAGTCCAATCGGGTGTCCCCCAAGGGTCCATTCTCAGCCCATTGCTCTTCACCCTTTTCCTAAACTCCCTCCCTCAATCATGCAATGGGAAGCTCTTGCTCTATGTGGATGATGCAGTACTGCTCTGGAAACACCCATCCTAACTCCCTACAATCAGCCCTACAAACATAGAAACATAGAGGTGATGGCAGATAAGGACTGCAAGGCCCATCCAGTCTGCCCATTTCTTTTTCTACCTTATAAATGTGCCATTGGCCTTTGCTCTGTCAGTGGCCTATATATTCATACTCATCTGTATTACTCCCTTATGCCTATCCCATGCCTGATTGAAGCCCTGCACTGTATTCATAGCCACCACTTCCTGAGGTAGGCCGTTCCATGCATCCACCACTCTTTCTGTGAAAAAGAATTTCCTCACATTCCCCCTTAATCGCATCCTCTAATCTCATGCCGTGTCCTCTTGTCCTGCTATTTTCTTATATTTAAACATGTTAGACTCTTTCACCCTGTTAATGCCTTAAGGTGTTTGAATGTTTCAATTATCACCTCTCCCTCCTTTGCTCAAGGGTATACATATTGAGCCTTAATCCATCCTCATATGTCTTCTGATGCAGTCCCTGCACCATTTTGGTTGCCTCTTCTCTGGACTGCCTCAATTTTAGTTAATGTCCTTGTGAAGTTGTGGCACTCCAGTACTGCATGCAGTACTCAGATGAGGGCCTAACCAGTGTCTTGTAAAGAGGATTATGCCTCCTCTTCTGACTTGTGATACCCTACTAATACCCTAACATCCCCTAGCCTTACCTACTGCTTTAGTTGTCTGCTTGGATGATTTCAGGTCATCGGTGATGATGATGCCCAAGTCTCTTTCTTCCTTTGTGACTGCCAGCAACTCCCATCCCAGCCTATAGGTGGCTTCAGGGTTTCTCTTCCCTATGTGCATGATCTTGCACTTCTTTGCACTAAATCCCAGTTGCCAGTCTTCCGACCATTTTGCTAGTTTATCCAGATACAAGGCTTTTTGAGTGAAATAGAATCCTGGTTTTATGAGCATCGCCTATTACTCAACTACAACAAGATGAAATCAATGATCTTTGCCCACCACCAAAGCCCACTTGGCAGTGGTCCTCTACTCATCTCAAACTCCCAGGGTCTGCTTCTTGAACAGATCTCTAGCTTTAAATACCTGGGTGTCATTCTGGACACCTCTCTTACCTACCACACACACATCCAACACCTTTCCTCCTCTGTAAACACCAGACTGGGGATCCTATATAGACATAAGCATTGCCTAATCCCTCATGCCCTACATCTCGCTGTAACTTCCTCTGTCCTATCTTTGGTCTACTATAGCATTATGATTTATGGAACTGCCAACCAAAAATGCCCTATGCAGCATCAACATAGCTCTCAATAAAGCCTGCAGACTGGTCACTGGGAGTGATAGACACCCACACATGTGAGCTTTACAAATGTGCAGACTGGCTTACCTTCGAAGGTAGGCTTAAGTACCACACCACCCTCCAAGTCAAAAAATGTTTCATGAATCTAGCACCCAAAGGCCACCACCCCCTCATCCAGACAATCCCATACAGAAGGGCCCTTAGACACACCACTGGCACCTCACTCCTAGTCCCCCACTGTAGGACCTCCCTAGGACAAAGGTCTTTCCGATACCCGGCTCCCCTCTGGCTGAATAGCCTACCAGCCTCTATCTCCCTAGCCTCTAGTCTTGGCCAATTTAAAACTGGCCTCAAGAACCTCCTCCTTGTATCAGCCCCCTGTGACTGCAACTCTTACACCTTCACCTTCTCCAAGACACAAAAGGAAGCTAATTGCTAGCAGTCTATATAGTGCCAGCGAATGTAGAAAATCCATAATGGTAGGGATAAAATTCCCAACCTTACTCCTTGACTGCATCCTCAGGTCCCAAAATCACAATGTATATAAAATCTGACTCAGGGTTCAATTAGGACCCCCTAAATCTGCAATCCACCTTGTGGTCACAGCTAAGACCAAAAATCCACTTCAAGATCCTTGACGCAATGTATATACTGTGCCTATGTATAATACTAGCAAATGTTATGTGTGTGCTTTCTGTACTGATGTGGAGCCTTTGCAAAGGAGTCTATGACTCAAATGATTGTAATTCTGATTCTCTCCAATAAATAAATAATTTCCTTCATCTTGCTCCTTGCAGTTCATCCCCGTTCAGAATTTACCCAATGCCTCTACTGACTCTAGCCCCTCCTATGTGCTAGTTCTTATATCTTTCTCCCATCCCCTACTCTCTCCCCCTTTTTCCCTAGCCTTCACACTCCCCTTTAGGGGTTCTCAGCATTCTGAAGTGGTCCTATAGTGCCTAGGCTTGCCACCTTTTCTTCCCCCATCTACCTGTCCTTGGCCTTCCAGGTCCCCTTGCAGGGTCCCTAGCATCCTGGAGGATTTCTTGGATCAGGCCTCTTCCCCTCCCAGGTCTTATTTCTCACTATCCCTCCCTCTCACTATCCTACTAGAATTACAGCACCTAACCACAGGAGGGTTTACAATCACCTGAACTTCTCTGCCCCTTTGCAGGGTTCATCAGATCCTAATTCTAATAATTCGCATTCTTTATTTATAATGCACCTTTCAAAAAACCAAGGCGCATTACAAAACAATTAAATGAACAACAAAGCCATAAATACAATTTTAAATACCGTAAAATACAAATAAAATCAGAACTGGGTCATACAAAATATGCCTGGTTCCACAGAAAAGTTCTAAGAGCTTGTTTAAATCCCTCCACGGTCGTACACTCCCATACCAGACAGGGTAGAGAATTCCAAAGGGATGGGGCCACGTGCATAAATGCACGTGCCCCAGAAGATTTTAAACAAACCCTTGGAATCTCTAGCAACCCCTCCTCAGCTCAGCGAAGTGATTGCCCAAAGCAGTAAGGAACCAGGATCTAATTCAGGTAATCTGGGCCCAGTCTGTGTAGTGCTTTATAAGTCAGAAGTCTGACTTTAAAGGTGATCCGCCACCACATTGGCAGCCGGCACAGTTGGTGCAGCACCGGAGAAATATTACAGGACCGGGGAGTCCCCGTCAATAACCAGGCTGATGTGTTCTGCACCAGCTACAAGTGGCGGATATGAACCCCAGGTAGCCCTAGGTACAGGGAATTACAGTAATCAAGGCATGAGGATACATAGGCATTGACCAACATGCGGAAATTGCCAGACGGAACAAGGTGCTTAACCCTGGAGATGTTCCTCATGTGGTAAAAAGAGGATTTGATGACTCAAGACAGCTGCGATCACAGTGTCAGCCCTCATCAAAATCACCTCCAGGTTCTGCACCCATTCAGAGGTTGGGAGTGGAAGGCCCAAGAAAAGTCCGGTGGTCCACCCAACCCTTTATCCGTGCCCCTGGCCCACCACCAGCACATCCGTCTTTTTCCGAGTTCAACCTCAACTAGCTCGAATTCATCCAATCTGAATACTGAAGGGTTCTCTTTTTGGGTTAGGCCTTATTTCCCCTCCTGGGTGTTAATCACACTTACTTCCTCCCTCTCTCTCCCTCTCATATCCCTACTCCAGTCCCTGTCCCCTTGCAGGGTTTCCCACATCCTGAAGAGGTCTCTCTGGGACACACTCTGCACTATCTGCCATCTTGTCCTCTCTCTCCTTCACCTCTTATTTCACGATAGCACTTGTTCACTTATTACCATTGCACTTACTAATTGTTCTCACAAATTACAAATGTATGCAACACTGTTTGTAATAACTGCCTTAATTAATTGTATGCTATGTTGATCTTTGTAACTTGAATGTAAAATGATTCATCCCTATCGTACCCCTTCCCCCAGGTCTCACTGGGAGATGAGCAACCTGTTGCTCAGTGCACCTTCCTAGTAAAACATTTCAATAAATAAAATTATGGGAAATATAATCAGGCTGCTTTAATATGTGACGTTAACCGCCCCAAACCATCAGATAATGGTGCTCTATGCTGAAGCTTTACATGCCAGCTTTTTTATATTTTAATGCGTACATGTTTTTGCACAAGAATTACTTTTATCAGTTATGTGCATTTTCTTGTAAACGTGTTTTCTAGTTTAGATAACATTCAGGAATGGTGGCACATGTTTTGCACAAGAATGGATTTTGTTTGCATGTTATACAAAATGTCTTGTCTGCTAGTTTTTAACTATAGTTTTCTTATTTTCAGAGATCACCAATATGAAAATAAGGTTTTAGGAATACAATGACACTTCTTTAATTGGGCGAATCTGCCCCCCTACCCTACCTCCCCCACACACACAGACATGAGCTCTTTTCTTTTTCTGATTTTAGTTCTCTTTGATTATCAAATAATGGTGTCACATCCCTCAAACTTTACATGCTAGCATTTTTATAAACTCTCTTGTTGACATGGTTGATATCTGTGATTTATATTTGGAGACATTGTTAATATTTAATGATATTTCTGAAATGCAATGCAGATGTTTATGTTTGCCATCCCCTAAAAGAATGAGTTTATTTAATTAAATCATTTTCATTCATGCTAATTTTTAAATAATGGTACCACATGTTAGAGTTTTGTATGCCAGCATCTCTCCATGTTCTAAATGCAGTATGGGATCTTTTAAGTTGGTGCCTGTTCACCTTGCTGTGAACATGTTTGTTAAAAAATTGATCTGTGTAAATGAGTATCCAATTAATTCTGATGGTTGCCATAGTGATGGTACACTATATAAATCCACACTGGATCCTGCTATGCTGTCTCTGAAGCCTGGGCATCACCAATTAAAAATGTAGGCATCACATTTCCAGTACGATAGGATTTGTCATTTCCAGTGAGTTGTATATGCCTGACACCTGTGCTTTTGACCAGTTTTTTGGGGGGGGATCAATAAAATAATCAATGAGTTATTTTGTACATTATACTGTAACCGTGGTTTTCCTTACTGTGGGTGCTCTATCACAGTTTATCTCATCATACAAATCTTTAGAGTGAAAATGAATAAAAAAATAGCATCATAACTACATATTATTTTCAATGTGCAGTCCATCACTTCATAAAGTTGTTATCAACTTTTATATTATGCAAACAGAACTCTTAAAAAATGTGTCTATTGCAAATGCACATTCAGCAAAAAAAAATTTCTAAATACAAAGAAACATCACAGATATCTAAGTGCTGTAACTTATATTCTTTGGTATGTCGACTCTTCGCCTCAATATGCATACTGAGACACAGCATTCACAAATTACATTCTTTATTTATAAATATAAAAAAATTTGTTTGTGTTCTTTGGTGGGCCACTACCCCACTTGCTGCAATATACACACAGAGGCAGAGTGCATGAAAATTATACCTTTCATTTAAAAAAAAATGTTTTTCAAGCCATATTAATAAGGAGGGAAAAAAACACAGAAAACAATCAAGTGGAGCATTACTGGAGAAATCCAAACTTAGCCACACTAATGGAGCAACTCAACCTGTCACAGAGTTTGCTATTTTTCAAACAGTTTACACCACAGCTGTACATGCAAGTGCATCACTTGGGAATCTTTCTCACAGCAAGATACAAGCACATTCATAGAAAAAGTGCTGCAAGCTCTTACACTTGTGTGTGTTCACCTTATAGGGAGCATCTAAGCAGAACTGCAACACAAGGCAAATTTTATTTATCAGGCACCCAATCCCTGGGGTTCTAGGCACCTTACATCTAGAGATAGGGTCAATACAAACACAACACACAATAAAAGCTATGAAAACAATAAATAAATCTCAGCATGAATAAACTGCTTCTTAACATTAGTGCAGGTCAGCCACCTTTGTTGGGGAAGGCCATATGAAATAGATGAGCCTTTAGCTCCTTTAGAAACAATTTGACTGTTGGGGCCTCCCACATAGCAGCTGGCAAAGTGTTCCACAGGGTCCACCCAGTGACACTAAAGGCAAAGTCACCAGATGTTTTTAGCCTGACCCTGGGAACATCACAGAGGCCCTGAGTCAAGAAGCGAAGGGAAAGGACAGAGGAGGTAGGTGTTAGAAGATCAACCAGATAGCCAGGACCCAGCCCATATAGGGCTTTATAGGTGAGCGAGCCCACCCTGAAGGGGATCCTCCATCTGACAGGCAGCCAGTGCAGAGCCCACAGGATTGGGGACACATGACTGGCCCTTGCCAGGCCCATCAGCAACCAAGCAGCTGCATTCTGCACCAGCTGCAGTCAGTGGAGAGTCCCTCCTGTGACCCCAAAGTATAGAACATTACAGTAATCAAGCCTCAAAGTCACAGAGGCATGCACCAGTGACACCAGGTCTTTAGGCAGTACTAGGGTCTTAATCCTGGTGATATTCCTCAAGTGATAAAACCCACTTTTAATGACAGATGACACCTGAACTTCAAGTGTCAACATGCTATCCAGAACAATGCCAAGATCACTCATCACAGGGGAGACCATCAATGGAGTGGATCCCAGAAACAATCCTGTACCTACTCCAGAGGTACTCTCATCACACCCACAACCCAGCTCAATCACGAACACCTCCATCTTGTCTGGGTTCAGTCACAACCATCTAGAGGACATCCAGTCATTGATCTCAGCCAGGCAGTTGTTAATTACTTCCATGGCATCATGTGTTCCTGGGACAAAAGACAAATACAGCTGGGTATCATCTGCATAGCAATGAAACCCCAAATGGTACTGTCAAATGAGCTCTCCCAGTGGCAGCATGTATACCACGAATAACATCGGCAACAAGATTGAACCCTGAGGTACTCCACATGACAGGGGCTGCTGGGAGGAGGATAAATTCTCCATCATCACCCGCTGCTCCCTGCCAGAGAGATAGGACTCAAATCAGTTGATGACAATACCAGCGAGTCCACAATACTCTCAAAGGTGATCAAGAAGCATGATATGATCCACAGTATCAAAAGCTGATGAGAGATCAAGGAGAACATGACTTAACCAGTCTCCTCTATCTCCAGCCCTGAGGAGGTCATTATGCACCCTGACTAATGCCGTTTCAGTGCTATGCCTAGCCCTGAAATCTGACAGAAATGGCTCATAGATATCAAAGAATACAAGGTGTTCTTTGAGCTGTTGCTCAACTAATTTCTCAATTACCTTGCTCAGGAATGGCAGGTTGGAGACAGGATAATAATTCACTAGGATGTCAGGGTCGAAAGATGGCTTTTTCAAGAGGAGTCTCTCCAGAGTATCTTTCAAGGCATCTGGAAAGATACCCTCCAACATCAAACACCGGACATTCCAGTGAACACTGGGCCAATGGTCTTGACAAATCTGATCAAGAAATGAGTTGGAGCTGGGTTCAGTGCACAACAAGTGTGCTTCAGCTTCAAAATCACCTCAAAGGCCTTGTCCACCTCCACTGGTTTAAACTCATCCCAGACAGAAGGAGTGTCTCTGCTCCTTCCAGGCTGATCACTGTGAGACAAAACTTGTCTCACTGACGGAATCCTTGCCCAGATGGCAGACAACCCTGTCAGAGAAAAACAGCAAACTTGGAGGCGACACTCATTATTATGAGCAGACCCGAAAGACCGATAGGTCTTCTTCTGCTGGCCATTTCCTTATGTTCCTATGTTCCTCTCACAAAGTGATTGAAAAAGCTTTCTTTGGTTGCAGACAGATAGGATGCAACAGTCTGTCCACAGTCTGAAAGAGCTGAGATGGTCTGTTTTTTTCCTGCAGTAATCTTCCTGGACAGGAACTCTGCCTTCTTACAGTTGATTGCCCCTTGGTACTCATGGTAATGAACACGCAAGGCCAGTTTGTCCCCCTACAACTGGGTCTTCTGCCAGCAATGCTCCAACTTCTGACCCTGATCTTTATCCCCTTGATCTCCCCATTAAACCAAGGGGATCTCAAGTGAGAAGATCTGGGTCATATACAGACCAGTGTGATGGCATCAAGTTCTTCAGAGACCACCCTGTCATAGATGGTCACCGCCTCACTTATGCTAACCTCACATGCAGCATCTACCTTAGATAAGTCAGCTGCCACCAGCAGTCCCCTCAGGGGACAATCCCATTAAAGGGTGGTAGCTGACCAACTCAGCAGGGGAGGGACTTTCTGGGGGGCCCTGAACAAGAACTTCACCATGAAATGATCAGACCAAATTGACCAGATCAGTCTTGAGGTTCATCACCTCAAGCCCCTGCGAGAACACCAGGTCGAGCATGTCACCATGGTGATGGGTTGCAGAAGTAATGACTTGTGTCTGGCCCAATGATGACATCAGCTGGAGGAGGTCATAACCAAATTGAGAGGATCTGATGTCAACCCAGACATTGAAGTCCCCTAGAATTAAAAAACCTGGAGGACTCCAACACCTCGTCAATGATGGAGTCTGTGACCTCCTGCATGACATCTCACCCTGACCCCAGAGGGTGATAAATTAGGAGAATCCTGCAACCTGTACCTGGTCTGTCATACACTGCCACATGCTCTAAAGACCTGGCTGATCCCACTGGGTGCACGGTGAAGCCCAAGTCAGATCTAAAACAGAAGGCCACCTCCCCACCCCTGCATTCCCTCCTCAGGCAAGGCACTATGGAGAACCCAGAGGGGACAGCTGCCTCCAATACTGGCCCAGTGTCATCACCCAGACAGGTCTCAGTAACGCAAGCCAAGTCAACTGAGGAAATGAAGTCTGCCATAATTGCAGTCTTGTTCCTCATTGACCTGACATTGCATAGCATGCCCTGAAGGGGATTGGCAGGTGCTGCTGGACCCCCAGCTACCTGCCCACTCAGTCTGGTGGGAACCCTGGGGACAGAAACCAAACATGTATGGCCTCTCTCAAGGCTGTGCCTAATCCCAGGGCATCTCCTGCACCTGACCACCCCAATGCCACTCATCTCCACCATGCCTGCTGCACCCTGCCAGCACCAGCCTGCATGTTCCTTTGTGATTCCAACCTCCCTACTGTGCCTTTCTGCAATAGCTGACACAGGGATGCAGGTCACAAAACTGGGCAGCAGCATACACTAAATGCAAGGGGCTGAGGATCCAGCATATCCCAGACACAGACCAGTACACTGTACCCTACTATTTAAAAATACCCAACTATCCTTGACCTGGCTGGAAAAGCTAATACAACTAAATTAAATAACAAATATCCAGCACATCCACATTAATACAGAACAAAACTATCCTCTCACACATACCCTACACACAAACACACACACACACAGCACACACACACCTCACCCAAATCAAACAAAGCTACTAAAATCCTTCCCCACAACCAAAACTATTTCCCCTCACAATCCAACTTTTTTTATTTCTCCCCTCTCTATCTAGCCATTCATACACTTTCACACCTATCTAATAAATTACATCATCACTCTATTCGCACACTAACTGTCTAACCCTCAAAATGGCCCCAAAATATTTAAGACACAATCAAACCCTCACCCACCCACCTACAGTAACATAAAATATTAGAGATAGGCCAATTAAGAGGTAATGCGAGGAAGTTTTTTTTCACAGAAAGGGTGGTGGATGTAGCCTACCTCAGGAAGTGGTGGATATGAATACAGTGCAGGGCTTCAAACAGACATGGGATAGGCATAAGGGAGCAATACAGATGAGTATGATTAGATAGGCCATTGACAGAGCAAAAGCTGATGGCACATTCATACGGTAGAAAAAGAAATGGGCAGACTGGATGGGCCTTGCGGTCCTTATCTGACATCAGCTTCTATGTTTCTATGAAGGAGAATCCAAAACTGTGCAGATCAGAGGAGAGAGATAAATTATTTTAGAAATGTGTCCATGAAACTCTTATATCAAGAGTAAATGTCCAACTTAATGGCCAGTCTCAGTGCACACCACTGAAAATCTTATAACCCACTCCAGTGTAGAATGAGTATGGTTTATAGTGAGAAAAATGCTCTCTTATAGCAAATTTTCCAATAGAAATCACCAACGGGGGACTCGCTGCCAGACTATGGTAAATTAACTTGAAACAAATGTTTTAACTTCCAGCAGGAGCTCACACCTCCCGCAATTTGTTTTGTTTAGCCTTCCAACTTTGGCCTAGTTAACTCATGTTCCCCTCTCTCTACATCTCACTCTGGGGCAATGTCACTCTGTAGACTGTAATTTGAAATACAGAAGAGTACTTAATGCCAGTGAGCCTGCAGAGTCACACACAGGAGAAGCGGCACCACTACTCAATGCTGCCTCTTTCTTAATCTGACAGATAAGATCTTTCATTTGATCTTTCGGCAGCCTGTAGGAAAAGCTTGCTCCATGGACAACCATCTCCCCAGCATTATTTTCTTATTGGCAGTAAGAATTGCAGGATTCCATTAAAGTGTAGTAATTTTATAACCAGAGGGGATGAAATGCAACTGAAGTTGCTTGATTTCTGTGCTAAGACACCGAGGATTTGGAAGGATATTTGTGCAATATTTTAGAAGTGTCCTGCTGGCTGAGCAGTGAGTTTATCCCTGGTTTCTGATAAAGGGTTTGTATATTAGAAGACATAGCAAATTATCTTCACTGAAAGGCCTGCTTACATCACAGGTGTCACTAGTCAATCAATTGATTCTGGGAGGGGCTTTTATCACTGAGCTGACTTGGCAAACTACACAGTGAGAAGCCAGTCAGAAAAGACTTGCCCACTTCTGTTGGAAGCTGAGACACTTGCTATACTGCAGAGAACAAACTAGAACACATCTGAGGAACTGGGAACCTGTTAAAACATAATATTGTTGGGGACTTGTTAGGAAGGTAAGCTACGCTTTCTATAGAAAGTTTCATTATTTTCTTATTGGCATTAAGAATTACAGGATTCCATTAAAGTGTAGTCATTTTATAACCGGAGGGAGTGAAATACAACTGAAGTTGCTTGATTTCTGTACTAAGATACCTAGGATTTGGAAGGATATTTGTGCAATATTTTAGAAGTGTCCTGCTGGCTTAGCAGTGAGTTTGTTTTTATCCCTGGACTCAGTAGAGTGGTTTGTGTAGTTGCAGTGGTCTATTAAATTGTGCTGTTGGTTGACTTACTATAAAAGGCAGTACTCACCAGGGTGGTGGAGCAGTGGTGTATTTGATTGTTTCTAACAGTCACCAGTGGTTGTGGCCTACCCACCCACCCTCCCCTCACCCGCCCACCCCAGGCATAGCATTTCCTTTATAGCCAAGGTTCTGACATCACTTCCTCAGCAGGTCTTGGGGCAGAACTGTCATATTCTTAATTACCCAGCACAGTGCATAAAGACTAAGTACACAAAAAAAATATATATTACTCATTGTATATTATAAGGAAGAGGGACATGTGGGGAGTGATGCAATGCACTGGCTGAGGGGAAGCAACTTTCTGAGAGACATTCTGGAACCTGCATTTCTGCCCTATTTGTAGGCAACTGTCAGCTTTGAGGAAGGAGGTTGCCCACCTCCAGGCTGAACTTGCAAGGACTAAGGAGGCCTCCCCCACCCAAAGAGCACTAGTTCCACAACCACTGCCTCAGAAGTTGCCATGTGTGATGAGCAGATGGACCACAGTAGGTTCTGGGAGGGTGAGGTTGGTGCAACAGAGGCATAGCCCCTGAGTTGTACCTCTACACAAATCATATGTCAGTCTGGCAAATCAAGGTTCCTCTATGATGACACCCTCAGTGGAGACCAAGAAGAATGCTGAGGACATCCACAAGGGAGACTCACAAAACAGTGGCAAGGGACACCACAGGGGAAAGAAACAGCTTCTGATAGGGGACTCAGTTGTTAGGGGTGTAGACCTGGGGAAGGGAGAGGAGGGGGAAGTAAGGTGCCTGCCTGGTGCCATGGCTTGGAGGGACAGGAAGCAAATCCTCAGGATTGCAGAAGCAGCATCACAGGAGAGGGAACTAGATATCATTGTCCACTTTGGGACAAATGACCTAGCTAGGCATGAGATCAGGGCAGTGCAGAATGAATTTTTGGAGTTGGGGAGGGGCCTCAGACAGGTAGCAAGCATGGTAGCCTTCTCAGAGGTGCTGCCAGTCCATGGCAGGGTGAGGCAAGGATACTGCACACCACGCAGTTTAATGAACGGTTGCAAAACTGGTGCAGAGCACAGGGCTTTGGCTTCATTGGGGACTGGGGGTCCACCTGGAGCGATGAAGGTATATATTGACATGATGGTCTGCATCTGTCCAGGAAGGCAAACATGCTCCTAGGTGACAGGTTTAAAGGCTTCCTTGGCAAGCTTTTAAACTAGCCAAGGGGGGAGGTGCTGATAGGAAACAGGAAAGTTCAAGCCTCCCCCCAAAAAACATGGCAGATAGTAGGGTAAACACTGAGGTACAGAGCTTGACAGAGGGCAGTACAGGGGTAAATGGAAAAATGGACAAGGGCAATAAGAGCAGGGATGGGGTAAAAAAGGATAAAGCCAACATTAAATGGAGGGCAATGAGTACCAGTGCCCGTAGTCTGGGAAACAAGCTTCCTGAACTAGTAGCCCTGATGGAAGAGGAACACTTGGATATTGTGGCAGTCACAGAAACATGGTACATGGAGAACCATGACTGGGATGTCAACATACCGGGGTACACAATTTACAGAAGGGACAGGGAGGGTAAAAGAGAAGGTGGAGTAGCTCTCTACATAAGGGAAGGGATCAAAGCTACAGAACTAAAAAGTAAAGGGGGAGGACAAGAGTCACTCTGGGTCACCTTGGAGACAGGGAATGGCATCACAATCTGCACAGGGGTTGTATACAGACCCCCATCTCAAGGGGAGGAAATGGACAAGAAAATGATAGAGGGCATTCGCAAAATGGCTGAAAAAGGGGAGATACTGTTGATGGGGGACCTGAATATGACAGATGTTAACTGGGTGACATGGACTGCAGCCACATCCAAGAGCAGGGTCATTCTCGATGCCCTGCAGGGGGCATGCCTTAGACAGATAGTGGTGGAACCCACTTGGGAGGGAGCAATATTAGACCTGGTACTCTCAAATGGAGAAAGGATCACAAATTTAGAAGTCAGTAGACATCTGGGAACAAGCGACCACTGCAGAGTATGCTTCACAATAAACACAACCATGGAGACAAGCCATACAAAGACAAGGATAATGGACTTCAGAAGGGCTGACTTTGGCATAATGGGTGAATACCTGAGGAATGCATTAGCAAATGGCCAGAAAGGAGGGGTGGAAGAACAATGGAGAACAATCAAAACTGCCATCATGGAGGCAACAAGCCTTTGTGTGAAACAGATAAAGAAAACAAAGCGAAATAAAAAAAACACTATGGTTCTCAAAAGAGGTGTCAGGGAAGGTTAAAGAGAAAAAGGCTGCATTCAAAAAGTATAAGGACTCACAGAAGGAGCACAACAGGGAACTGTATCAATTAAAGCCTAAAGAAGTGGGGAAGGCAGTCAGAAAAGCAAAGGCCCAAACTGAGGAAAAGATAGCCAACTCATTTAAGAAGGGGGATAAAACCTTTTATAGGTACATTAGGGAGCATAGAAAGGTTAAGGGAGGGATAGTGAAAATTAATAAAGGAGAGGGGAGGTGGTCAGAGGGAGACACTGAAAGGGCAGAGATACTGAATGAATACTTTTGCTCAATATTCACAAAAGAAGAAGAGGAGGAGTTACCTAAACCAAACAGTAGAAGCACTCTGGGTAGTGGGGTTGATGCCAGTCCATTTACAGAAGAAAGAGTCCTGAAAGAACTCCTAAAACTCAAGGTGGACAAAGCAATGGGGCCTGATGGGATTCACCCTAGAATCCTAAAAGAGCAAAGGGAGGACCTAGTGACACCACTAACCACACTTTTTTAACAAATCACGGGAAGATGGGGTGGTACCTGAGGACTGGAGGAGGGCAGATGTGATTCCCCTTCACAAAAGTGGGAGCAAGGCAGAAGCAGGAAACTACAGACCTGTTAGTTTGAACTCAGTGGTGGGGAAAATGATGGAATCACTTCTGAAAGAAAGAATTTTTAGTACCTAGAGGCCAGTGGGGCACAGGACCCAAAGCAACATGGATTCACAACAGGAAGGTCATGTCAGATGAATCTAATTCATTTCTTTGACTGGGTGACCAAAGTAATAGACCAGGGAGGGGCTGTGGATATGGCCTACCTAGACTGTAGCAAGGCATTTTAACACAGTCCCACACAAAAGATTAATAATCAAGTTAGACAGTCTGGGAGTGGGTCTAGGGTGGTAGCCTGGGTAGCAAACTGGCTTCACAACAGGACACAGAAGGTCATAGTGAATGGAACACATTCTGAAGAAAGCGGGGTTACTAGTGTAGTACCTCAGGGCTCAATACTGGGTCCAGTCCTCTTCAACGTCTTTATAGGTGACATTGCAGAGGGTCTGGAAGGAAAGGTATGCCTCTTTGCAGATGACACAAAGATCTGTAACAGACTTGATACACAAGGTGGGGTAGAAAGGATGAGAAGGGACTTGGCAAGGTTGGAGGAATGGTCAGACATATGGCAACTTAGATTCAATGCAAAGAAGTGCAAAGTAATGCACCTGGGAAATAAAAATCCAGGAGAAGAGTACACAATAGCAGGGGAGGTACTAACCACAACAATAATGGAAAGGGATCTGGGTGTAGTCATATTAGATGACCTAAAGGTGGGTAAGCAATGTGAGAAGTCAGTAAGGAGAGCCAGGGGGATACTGGGATGCATAGGGAGGGGCATCACAAGTAGAAAAAGGGAAGTGGTTATCCCTCTGTACAGACAGTTGGGGAGACCCCATCTGGAGTACTGCATGCAGTTTTGGAGACCTCATCTATGCAAGGACATAGAGAGGATGGAAGCAGTCCAGAGGAGGGCAACTAAAATGGTGCAGGGTCTACATCAGAAACCATATGAAGAGAGACTGAGAGAGCTTAATATGTATACCCTTGATGAAAGGAGGGACAGGGGGACATGATAGAAACTTTTAAGTACCTAAAGGGAATTAACAAAGTCCAGGAGGTTAGCATATTTCAGAAAAAGAGATGTGTAAGAATAAGGGGGCACAATTTAAAGTTAGAGGGTGGACGACTCAGAGGTAAGGTTAGGAAATTCTTTTTCAAGGAGAGAGTTGTGGATGCATGGAATCGCCTTCCTGGAGAGGTTGTGGGGTCTAAAGCCGTGGAGGAATTCAAACATGCATGGGACAGACATAAGGCAATTGTAGTGGGGAGTTTCAGAAAGTAGTCTGTTGGTTAACTAGAATCTGCAGCTTATCCAAGAGGTAGGGAAATGGGCAGACTGGGTGGGCCAAGTGGTCTTTATCTGCCATCAAAGTCTATGTTTCTATGTTTCTGTGTAGGGAGGGAGCCAAAACAGCATTTTTATAGGAAAGAGGCATGATGGATGAGTTGTCTAGCATCAAGGGAATGGAGGGAGAGAGTGTAGTGTAGAGAGCAGTGGTGGGTGTGAGGGGGACAGTCCACAGCATAACAGCAGAAGGAGTGAAATAGAGGATCCAGTCCGGCAAGGGTGGGCTTATGAACAGCGTTGTAAATGATGTCGCCATAATCAATAATGAGGAAGAACATCTTCAAGACGATCTCATGGCAGGAAGGAGGTGGAATACTTGCAGAGGCATTTCTAGCACTTGAACACATTAGGGGCACAAGCCCACTCTTAAAATTCTTCTCCAATAGTCTGTGGTCTGAGGGCCTAGGGTTTTGATGCTCTCTGGTACATTCTGAGTTTTATTGTAGATCCCCTGAAATTACAAATCTGCCATGCATTTTGTAAGAGAAGGAAGGTATTTTTTAGCAAAAAGGGTGAAAATATAATCTGTAGCTTGAGAGGCATCATGAGACATTTGCTAACTAAATTTTCTTTCCTTTATTATAGTGTATTACAGTTCTATATCTACAACGTCTTATATTCCTGCACAGGCTGTGTATGAGCCACTTCACTGTGCCAAACAGACCAAGCTTCATATGTGGTTGATTCAGGCGCTAAAAGAATGAGTGCACAATAGGGCAAACCCACATTATCATTATTGTTTTTCTTATTTTAAAATTTGTGTTTCTTGGTAACCAGCTAAGACCCACTGGATGCAAATACAATTTACAGGAGTGAGCAGGGAGCTATAGTCCAGGAGTCAGTTGCATTTATCTATATGTCTAGATCCAAGAGGTTTGAGGACTGTTTCCTATGTAACAAAAATGTGTAGAATCCAGATTTACAACTCTTACTCACTCAAAGTTGAATGTTTTCTTGGAAAATGGACTTCTTCAATGAAAACAAGAACTGTCGGTGAAAATTGCGTATATTTTAATTAATGGTTCCTTCATTAATTTCAGTTCTATAAGCTTTTATTGAAATACTACAGACATTGTAACAAACAGTAACGTATCAAAGGCTTACTTATTTATCTAGGCAATCATCATTGAGCAACGTTCATTTGCAAGATGGACCTGGTTGGCAAAGGTCAAATACAATGCAAAATACATACTGTATATATAACACTCATGATAAATGAATACAATGTTCAATATCAGGATATATAGAGTAGTAACATAGGTAAATATATAGCAGTAATGAACATGTAACAGTATGAGCAATTTACAGTTTGAGCCTGCATGTAACACATAAAGATGCACCTCATAGAAATAAACCAGGACAACAGAGAGGGAGAGGTGGCGGGGTTGCCCATAGGTCATGGGGAGGTGATAGGGTGGGGGGTGAGGGGAAATTTAAAGGAGCAAGGGGATGCAAGGGGTATAGGAACTGGACACCCATACAAAGTGAAAAAGAAAAGGGGGACAAACGGGATAATGGGTACAGGTCTCGCCCAGGGAATACAGAGTCTTCTTGCCATACAGCAAGAGACAGAAGGAGTGGACAGGTTGGCTGATAATCAATCGTACGAGAGCATATTGGTTAATGGGCTATTTACATGAGTCAAAGAAAAGTTCGGTAGTAAATGGTGAAGGGAGGGAGAGAAAAAAAAAAGAAGACCTAGTGTTAGCGAGAAGGAGTAGAGAAAATGAGAGAAGGAAGAAGGGTACATCAGTGGCCTGCATTATTATTCTTTTTATTCTATATTTAACTTGAAACAATCAACTTTTTATGATGTTTTATGAACCTAAGTACAACAATCAGTATTCTATACAGCCCATGATGCTTTGCATTGTGTGGGCATGTGTGATTTTGTATTTTCTTGAAACTTGGCTTCCCAACCAAATGCCCTTTGGGGTAACCCTTGCCTCAGTGTTTGCACACAGAGGTTCTTTGTCTTTTAAATAGTTTTTTATTTTAATGGGTTCACCACAACATAACCCAGACAGACTGTCTTAGGGTAGCTGGTTCATTCCACTGGGGTGTCAAACAGATGAGACATACTGTTGAGTCCTGGTTGGACGAAACACATGTCTATGTCATCTGTTAGCACCCTTTGCAAACTGTATGAGAGGTCTTTCGGCACCATGCAATTCTGCTTAAAGTTGAACCAGCATGTCATTCTTTGGTGATTTGCATATGCAGCCCATGATGCTTTGCATTGTGTGGGCATGTGTGATTTTGTATTTTCTAATCAGTATTCTTGTTCACTGTCTTCATTATCTAACATGTTAAGCAAATCTGTCTCATCAATATTGACATCACAGTCACTGTTGCCATCTTCTTCATTTGGATTGTTGTCATGTTCATTCAATTGTTCACTCAAGGCTGGTGGTACAGCTCCACATGTGAGCCACATTGGCTTGTATTTGCAGTCCTCCTAGGTCCAGCCATTGTCCTCTGGCTTCAGTAGTATCATTTCTGGTTTGTCTGCATTTTTCCATAACAATGAAACGTAATTTGCACGGCAGATGTGTTGTGTCAGAGTTGATTTGCATGGCAGCAGCAAGCTTGCATCTGCTCCTTTGATCTTTTCTAACGGTGTGTCTTTGTCACTCAGTCGATACTTAACGATAAACATACTGTAGCAGGCTCTGTTAACACTCTTTGCTTTCTGTCCATACAAGGTACACAGGAAGTTCTCAATTGTATCCTCAGTTTCTTTAGACAAGTGTGGACATCCCAGTTTTCCAAATTCCTGTGTGTACTCTGTTTTCTTTTCCATAATTGTTACAGGTCGCACCTTCCCCTTGAATGCTGGTGAATGGTTACACCCTGTCAGTGTATGGAGACCTGGTAGAATGCACATACAGGTCTGCCAAACTCTGCTGACAAGCAGGATACATCTATGAATCTTCTTGTGTTATTCCCTGAATGTCCAATGTCCATGTGCAGTTTCAGATTATCATTTAGATTTGCATGATTCAGCAGAATGACCAGAATATCAGTATCATCTGCCCTAACCACTACATGCACATCTTCATCCTCATATTGATTGCAAATATATATATTTTTTTTTATTTATTGTAGAGAATCAGTTTTACAACCTTTGAGTCAAAGACTCGTTTACAAAGGTACCTCGTCAATGGGGGAGACAACAATAAAAGAAGAGGTTAGGACAGTGGAATGACAGAACATGTTAGATACATAAAAAATAAATATACACTTGGAGAGAGCAGACAGCTAGGCTGCGCTGGATTAAACTTGTGGAAGGTCCTAACATAGGTAAGAACAACAAGGGATTCAAATCGACAGCAAGTCATAAGTTAAGTAGGTAAGTAACATTGGTGTAACAATAATAGTTACAGTATTCAAAGTGAGCATGTCAGGCTAATATGTGGGTATATAAAGACCCGGTGGCCTGGGGATTTGAAAGAGTTAACGGGGACTCGACATAAGGCAGAGGGGACAGGCAGAGGCAGCTACAGGCATTTACAACATCGGCTGTCCATAATATGCTGGCGAAGAGCATTTAAGGGCCAATACCAGGGATCTTGGAGATAGTTTCGGAAGGAGTTGAAACAGGACGGGCTTGGTGATGGAAGGATCTTTGCAACGAGAGGTCCTTGCTCTGGGAACTATGAAAGTGGCCATGGCGGCATACTGGTTGGTAGTGACCTAGCAGCACGCTTAAAAGGTCCAGAGATCCCAGGAGGGCAGAGTCCTGACAGGGATTTTTGGCCAGAAGGCAGGTTTGATAATTCAGTCTTTCCTCAAGAGTGAGTATTTTAGCTGACAGAGTATAGTAAACAGGTGTGGGTTCTGCTGTGGGCACGGTAAAGAGCCTACATGCTCTATTAATAGAGGTCTGAACTTTGGATAAGGCAGAGGCATCAGCGGCATGAACAGGAGCCCATAGTCAGCCAGCGATAATACCGATGAGGTGATGGCTAGTTTTAAGGCCGGTTCAGGGAGACAGTCTTTATGCCGATAGAGAAGACCGATCCTGGAGTTTATAGCAGATGACAGTGCGTTGGGGTGGGCATGGAAAGTAAGGCCAGAGTGAAGGTGATACCAGGTATCTTATAGGATGCAACCTGCTCCAAGAGGTAGGGCGTGCTGGTGGTGATGTGGAGAGGGAAGTTTCTGGCATTGTTTTGCCGATGGGCAAAGAGCATGGACTTTGTTTTCTTTAGGTTCAGGACTAGGCGGTGATTATCGAACCACTTTTCGGTTTGGAGGAAAGCGCTTTGCAGCATGCTTTGGAGTGAGAGTGGGTCAGGGTGTGATGCAAGGATAACGGCGTCATCTGCATAGAGTAATATTTTACTGGAGCAGGAGCTGGGGAGGGTGTTCAGGAATAGGCTGAAAAGGGTTGGGCCAAGGATAGAGCCTTGGGGGACACCCGAGAATACTGGAAGATAGGAGGAGAGGGTCCCATTTAGTTTGACTCTTTGGGACCTGTTGTGTAGGTAGCTTGCGAACCACTTCAAGGGGCCGGTTGCTAGACCGAGTGTGCTGAGGGAGTTAAGTAGTAGGGGGTGGCACATTGTGTCGAAGGCCTTGGACAGGTCTATGAAGACCGCCCCTGCAAGATGACCTTTGTCAAGTGCTGAGTGAATGTGGTGGGAGAATTCCAGAAGGGCAGTGGTTGTGCTATGGCCGGAGCAAAAACGTGTTGCTCCGGACACCGAAGGTTATGAGTTAGTAAGGTATTCCGAGACTGAGTGTTTACTATTTTTTGAGGGCTTTGGATAGGGGGAAAGGATGGAGATGGGCCTGTAGTTGTTAGGCAGAGTCCGGTCCCCGGACTTATGGATGGGGTTACTTCTGCATGCTTCCAGGCCTTAGGGAATCAGCGAAGCAAGAGATTTGTTAATGATAAGGCGTCATGAGGTGGAGAGCTTGACATCCAGTACAGGCGAAGAATCCTGGAGTCGAGGGGTCATTGGTAGGGTTCTGAGATGCAAGGGCCTTTATTAAGAAAGGTTTGGCATCGTGGGGTGAAATCACTCGGAAGTGGAATTGCGGCCTGGAAATGGAGTGCGTGGGAGGGTTTGGCAACTGGGTCAGAAAAATGGGCTGGGAGGATGGCACTTAGTCAGCGAAGGTTTGGTTGAGGCAGTTAACTGTCTGGTGGGGTCAGTCGAGACAGTCCCATTTATGTCAATCTGGGATGGAGGGGGGCGGGTCTTACCATTTAGATCTTTAATGTTGTCCCAGAAAGCTCTGGACGAGCCCCAGGTGGATGTCAACGTGGCCTGGTAAAATTTGGCTTTAGCCTGCTTGATTGACCAGGAGCATTGATTACGGGCTGCCGGTAGGCTTGCCTGTCAGCAACCCTGCCGGAGTCGTTAGCTAGGTGCCAGAGGTTATCTCTCTTTTTTAGTTGTTGGATCAGCGCTGGAGTGATCCATGCAGCAGTCTGTTTTTTTACCCTATGAGTGTTTAGGGGTGCATACATGTCACAGGCGTGGTTGAAGGCCGTGGAGATATAGGTAAGGGCAGAATTTACATCAGGAGCACTGGCTAGTGGGGACCAGTCGATTTGGGCGAGGTGACGTTTGAGGTTGTTGAGACCTCCGGGGAGAAACCGGCGGGGGGTCCTACTGAAACCAGGGCTGAGGTGGGGAGGACCAGAAACAGGTGACTGGGAGTGGTCACTGAGTGAGTCTGCAAGGACGTCAATGGAGATGACTTTATGAGGTCTATTAGAGAGGATGACGTCCAGGAGGAGCTTGTTCCTGTTACTTTGTTTAGTCTAGTGGGCTGAGTGACCAGTTGGGACAGGTCAAAGGGCTGCAAGGTAATTTTTCAGATTATCTGATGAGGAGCTGAGCCAATTTGAATTTAGGTCACCCATAATTAGCTGTTCAGCTTTAGGGGTAAGGTAGCCAGGTAGTCAAGGAGAGGGCTGCTGGAGTCTTTGCTTGACCCGAGAGTAGATAGGCCGTAGTCAGGTAGAGTGGACCACGACCAGGGTGATGGGTGATTTTTAGGGAAATGGCTTGCGCCCCATGGTTAAGCACAGGGGTAGGGGGGCAAGCCAGGGATCGAGTTTCGCAAGTAGATGGCGCACCTCCTCCATGACCCATCCCTATCGGCCCTGAAACTGTAAAGCCAGGAAGGGAGATGGCAGAGTCGGGCGTGAGGGAGGAGAGCCAGGTTTGGCAAGCAAGAGAATATCCGGGGAGTGTTGGGTGACCCAACATTGGAGGGCTGCAATTTGGGAGACTGCATATGTTGATAAAGGCGATTCGAAAGCCTTTGCCAACAGTGGCAGGGGCGTGCTTGAGGATGACAGGCCCAGGGTTTGGGTTCACATTGCCGGAGAGCAGGAGCAGCAGGAGAATTAGGCACCTTGCATGGGATTTATAGCTGGCGGAGGGTTCAAATGTGCCATGATGGGACCCCACCAAGGAGGAGTAGCAGGGGATAGGAAGGAGAGAACAGCTGAGGGCACTAGCAAGGAGTGTCCACTCATAGTGGAAACACAATACTGTGCGTGCACAACAGTGGTTGGTGGGGGTGGCGTGGTAATCCAGAGTATGGGAGGGATTGGAGGAATGGGTTGAGGATTGGTGTGTGGTGGTCCGGTGGGGGCCTGGAGTTCAGAGTGGAAGTGTGTGTTTGGTAGGGGGCAGGTTGATGGGGTGAGCGGATGGGCAGAGAGAGAGCATAAGGTGCTGCTGTAGAAGAGGAGGGCCAGCAAAGAAAAACCATGCTTGAGTGATTCATTTCCAGTAAGAGCAAGAAATGAGGGCAGGCTCCTCTAGTGCTGGAACGATATAACCAGCAAATGGAAAGTAGGCTGATTGGTTTTGAGCCTCATTTGACAAGGAAAGTAAAACTCTATATAAGGGAAAGCCGAGCAAGGGGGTGGTGGTGAGGCGCGGGGTTTCTTCAGAGCAGCACCGACTGATTTGATTTCCGCAGCCCCAGCGAGAAAAGGTGCCAAAACCATAATTCAAACAGCGGATCCCCAGAGCCAGCAGAGAAATCCAACAGAGTAAGCTGGCCCAAGTTCAGTCTTTTTACTGGCAGGGGTTTACCCTTTAGTCGGCCCCCATGACTAGGGTATCCTGGCGGTGGAGATGATCCAGCTTCAGGAGGGCACTTCCAGGTGTAGCCTCGCGACCTCCAGCTCCTCGGGGGAATCGATCTGTAGGAAGAGAAGCAAAGGTTTAAATAGTCAGGCAGGGTGGGGGGTAGCAATTTGAGGCGGGCAGTGCAGGCGGGGATTAGGTGGAAAGGACAGCGCGTGGCAGGGGCTGAGGATGCGATGTGTGAGTGGAGGAAAAAAAAAAAAACACAATGAGCAGCATACAGGGTTACAGTGTGGGAGAGAGAGGGAGCGGACTGGCAAAATTACAGGCAGGGAGAACAACAGTGTACACAAGCAGCGAGTAGAATCTACCAGGCAGAAACTGATAAAATAGCTGTAAATCCCCAACAAAAAATTAATCCAGTCCCAATAGAAAAAATCACTCGGGGGTCCCAAACATATCAGGGGGTTTCTTCAGAGCAGCACCGACTGATTTGATTTCCGCAGCCCCAGCAAGAAAAGGCGCCAAAACCGCAATTCAAACAGCAGATCCCCGAGCGGCAGAGAAATCAAAAGGTAAGCTGGCCCAGGATTCAGTCTTTACTGGCAGAGGTTTTACTCTTGAGTCGACCCTCGCGACTAGGGTATCCTGGCGGTGGAGATGATCAACTTCAGGAGGGCACTTCCAGGTGTAGCCCTCGCGACCTCCAACTCCGGGGAAATCGATCTTGAGGTTGGCCCTCGCGACTAGGGATATCCTGGTGGTGGAGATGATCAAGCTTCAGGAGGGCACTTCCAGGTGTAGCCTCCGACCTCCAGCTCCTCGGGGAGATCGATCTTGCAGTCGGCCCTCGCGACTAGGGTATCCTGGCGGTGGAGATGATCAGCCCAGGAGGCTTCGGGTGTAGCCCTCTCGACCTCCAGCTCCGCGGGGAATCGATCTTGCAGTCGGCCCTCGCGACTAGGGTATCCTCGCAGTGGAGATGATCAGCCCAGGAGGCACTCTGAGGTGAGCCCCCGCGACCTCCAGCTCCTCGGGGAATCGATCTTGCGGTCGGCCCTCGCGACTAGGGTATCCTGGTGGTGGAGATGATCAGCTTCAGGAGGCACTTCCAGGTGTAGCCCTCCGACCTCCAGCTCCTCGGGGGAATCGATCTTGCAGTCGGCCCTCGCGACTAGGGTATCCTGGTGGAGATGATCCCAGCTTCAGGAGGCACTTCCAGGTGTAGCCCTCGCGACCTCCAGCTCCTGGGGAATCGATCTTAGGTCGGCCCTCTGACTAAGGAGTGTATCCTGGCCGGTGGAGATGATCCAGCTTCAGGGAGATCACTTCCAGAGTGTAGCCCTCGTGACCTCCAGCTCCTCGGGGAAATCAATCTTGCAGTCGACCCCTCAGCGACTGGGGTATCCTGGCGGTGGAGATGATCAGCTTCAGGGAGGGGCACTTCCAGGTGTAGCCCTCGCGACCTCCAGCTCCTCGGGGAATCAATCTTGCAGTCGGCCCTCGCGACTAGGGTATCCTGGCGGTGGAGATGATCAGCTTCCAGTTAGGGCACTTCAGGTGTAGCCCTCGTGACCTCCAGCTCCTCGGGAGAATCGATCTTTAGCGAGTGCGACCTCAGCGACTAGAGTATCCTGGCGGTGGAGATGATCAGCTTCAGGGAGGGCACTTCCAGGTGTAGCCCTCGCGACCTCCAGCTCCTCGGGGGGGGGGAATCGATCTTGCGAGTCGGCCCTCGCGACTAGGTAATATAGTGTATGTGTTGCATGATTCTTGTGTCTGCTTCCATGTGTTTGCTTTTTAGGGTCTTGCACTCTAGTCTGAGCATATGCTTCCACTTTGCATGAGTAACAACTTTCTCCTACTGAATACATGAGCTTTTTATCTCCTAGAACATCACAGTTCACATCAGAATTCCATGCTGTAACTAGAAAACATAGGAGTGCTGTCTTGAATAAAAATGAAGACAAGAATCCAGCAAAATCTCTTGGTCGGCTTTGGTCAGGATCAGTTATGAGATAGGAGAGTGGAGCGATGCTATGCTTTCCTCTCTTCTTCTCATCAAGAACTTTAATTGATGGTGACTGGTAAAAGTCACTGACAAGGTGGATTTCATTTGAGGAAGTGCAGCAAACTACAAACAGGATGGTTTTTGCCATACTGTGGAATGTTGGTGGCAGGTTTGTAAGACTCTTGACCAAGAACATAACATCAACCACAGTGGCATTTACAGCACCAGAGTGGCTACGTTGAGCTCTTGTCTCAAGTTTTTTCAGCATTGTTGACTTCATTGTTGTGTTCATTGATCCATCATTTCTTTTTTTTTTCCATTTAATCTTTATTATAGTTTCCAACATACAGTACATCATAGATACGGTACATACGTTGTAGACATATACTTTCAGTATATAATCTAAACAACACTAATAAAACAAAACAGACAGAGAAGGAGAAGAGAAAAAAAAATCTGTTCTCCCCCAATTTCTCTCCCCATCCCCCCCCCAAACATATGCCCGTCCCCGGAATGCTCATCTTGAATTAATAATCATGCAAGGCCTCTATTTCCTTTAAATTGTTATAGTTGAGGTGTACATAGGGAATACAAAGTTAAGAGTGGAGCCCAGATTTTGTTAAATTTGTTCAATCTGTTTTGCAAACTGGCAATCATCCTCTCTAATCTAATATTGCTTAATAGCTCTGCTAACCATTCAGTATATGACATAGCTTCACTATCTTTCCAATGCCTAAGCACTAGCTTTTTAACTGACATCAACATGAGGGCTATGTGATATTTCCATGTCTTAAATGAGACCTCTGAGTAGTTTCCTAACAGGCAAATATCTATCGTGAATAGCTCATCAAGTCCCAGTAGGGGATCGCCCTTTGTTTGATCTGTGCCCATGGGGAGCTACCTTGGAGCATTGCCAGAATATGTGGATTAAATTGCCCTCACTTTGGCCAAATCTCGAACAATTGGCAGAGCATTCCTCATCAAATTTTGATATCTTCTGGGGGGTGTAGTATAGGTTGTGCAGAATGTGGAACTGCATAAGCCGAAGCTTATCTTGAGTGATAAAATTACGGCATCCCCGTCAGAGTATATCCCAGTTAATGGGTGTCTCCGGTAAGAGTTTTTCCGAGTGATCTGTAGGTCCGAAAGGCCCAGGGTATCTTTTATTGTATAAAATTTTGAATATTCTAGAGACTGTGTGGGGTAGGCCTACAAATTGAGTCAATTCTCCCCAGAAGGGAGTAGTCACAGGCATCAGGGGGTTAATTCCTATGTCTTTCACTAGAATGTGTCGCAGTTGGAATGATTTGAATATTTTGGATGGTGGCAGCTTTAATTTTCCCAAGATATCCACAGCTGAAGCCCACTTTCGGTCTACTTCCACCCATAAATAACTAAGTTTAGCTTCTCAGAGTTGCGGGACCCAAAGGGGGGAGAGGACTTTCCTGTCCAATTTAATGTTTGGATTGCCCACTAAAGGTTGCTCTAAATCCCTACAGTGGTTATATTTTATAACTGAACACAGCTGGGAGTGGACCTTGACCGAAATAGCAACTGGTGTCTCCTGTAAAGGTTTGGGAAGGTTTTTGGGCTGGATAAAGAGGAGGGCCTCCGGGGTCAGATTATGATGGCGTATTTGTGCTGATTCTATTTGGACCCACAGGGGAATATATTCTTCGGGATAGTTGAGGTCTTTTGAGGTAAGCCACCTTAGGTATTTACTCACGTGGCTGGTCCAGTAGTAAATTCCAATGTGCGGCACTCGAAGGCCCCCTTTGAGCTTTGGGGCAGCTAATTTATGAAAAGCTAGTCTGTGCCCTTTGCCAGCCCATATGAAATTGGAAAAGATATTGTGTACTTTTTTGAACCATGATTGGGGTAGCCAGACATTTAGAAGATTAAGTGGGTAAAACAGCCATGGGAAAATGTTCATTTTGATGAGGCTGACCCTGCCCCACAGTGTTAAAGGTAAAAGGGACCACCTATTTAGGTCTTGGACAATAATGGTTAACAAGGGATCTAAATTATATTTGCCCCAACGGGTGGTGATCCTCGAGGGAATGATGCCTAGATACTTCAATGACTTCTTCTCCCAGGATAAACCTAATGCCTCAATCTCATTCCTCATCACTTTGTGGTTAAGCGGGAATATCACCATTTTCCCCAAGTTAAGTTTATCATTTGATAATAGACTATATTCTTTGATAAGCTCGAGCAGCCGTAGGATGGCTTTGTTGAGGTGTGAGGTACATAAAAGTAGGTCATCTGCATAGGCTAAAACCTTAATTTCGATTCCCTGCACTAGTATTCCTAGAATTCCGGGGTCAGTCATTAGTCTTCGGATGAGAGGCTCTAAGTATAAATTGAAAAGCAGTGGGGAAAGGGGACATCCTTGCCTCGTGCCTGACAGTATGGGGAATTTGTCAGAGTTACATCCGTTGCATGAAATTCTGGCTGTTGGAGAATTATAGAGGGCCTGAATCCAGTTCCGAAATTCTAAGGGGATGCCGTAGGCCTGTAACGTTCAGAAAAGGAAAACCCAGTTTACTCTATCAAATGCTTTCTCGGCATCCAGAGAAACCAGGGCCATAGGATGTTCCGCATCTCTGAATGCCGAGAAAGCGTGTTCCAGAGTTCGAATATGGTCACCGGCCGACCTACCTTTCATGAATCCCACTTGCTCCATTCCTATCAGATCTGGGAGAACTCTACTTAGGCGATTTGCCAGCAGTTTACTCAGAATTTTGATGTCTAGGTTGAGCAATGAGATCAGTCTGTAATTTGCCATTTCTTCTGGATTTTTTCCTGATTTCAGAATGAGGACTGTTATCGCTTCGAATAATGAAGCATCTGTGCTCTTTCCATCTAGGATCTGCTGGAACGCTGGGAGAAGCAAAGGGATTAGGTCTTTCGCAAATACCTTGTAAAAATTTGGGGAGAACCCATCTGGTCCTGGTGATTTATCGTTGGGGAGACTATGTATTACTCCTAGGATCTCTTCTTCCATTAGTGGGGCACTTAAAGCCGCACTCTTCTTTGTTATAAGGGTGGGGAGGTGTGAATCCTTTAGGTAACGGTCTAAGTCCTCACAGGTTGGGGGGTTTGTCATTGGTAAATATAAGGATTGGTAAAAATTTTTAAACTCTGATGCAATTTCTGTGGGGTTGACCACTAAGGGTCCATTTTGTGACAGGATTGTGGCAATGAATCTATCCGATTCCTGATGTTTAATTCGGGCATCCAGTAGATGCCCTGCCTTTTCCCCCTGATCAGTGTAAGTGGCATTTGTTTTCAGAATCAGATATTATGCTTTCTCTCTGAGAAGCTCTATATAGGAGCTTTTCAGTTTGACCAGATCTAAAAGGGTCTGCTCCGGTGTAGAAGGGGACAGGTCTTTTTCTATATCCCTGATCTGCTTAAGGAGTTGTACTAGCTCTTTTTCTCTCGATTTTTTCCCTTCTTGAGGCCACTTCAATTAGTAGGCCTCGCAGGTAAGCTTTAAGGGCTCCCCATTCCATATCCGGTTTACTCGTGGAGTTAACATTAATCGACCTGTATTGGGAAATATGAGTATTAATTAGCTCTATTATGGCTGGGTCCTTCAAAAGTTGATTGTTGATTTTCCAACGACCCTTTTTTCCCAGGAATGTCTGTTAGGGAAAGTCGACATGTCACTAATGAGTGGTCTGATGGTGGCCCCGGTTGTATAGCGGAGTCGAGGACCCTGGCTACTAGGCAATGCGAGATCAATATGTAATCGATCCTGGAGGAGGTTTTATGAACAGGGGAAGTGAAAGTAAAACCTTTTTCTGTGGGATGTAACGTGCGCCATACATCACATAGACCTATGTTATCCCACAAATCTCTTACTGCTCTCTGAGCCGGTGTCAGACCTCTAGGTCTATTCCCTGTGCGGTCTATATTTGGCTCAAAAACTACATTTAGATCCCCCCCCCTAGAATCATTGGGATTTTGATAAAAGGCATCAGTTTGTTTATGAGTTCCATAAAGAATTTGGTGGTGTCCGAGTTTGGTCCATAAATACTTCCTAGTAGTATTTCTAGATTGTATATTTTCCCATGGACAAGTATATACCTCCCATGGGCATCTCTAACTACCTTGCTCGGCACAAAGGGGACTTTTTTTTTATCAAAATCATAACCCCACAGCTCTGTTTTGTTCCTTGGGCTGTGAATACTTGTCCTATTTGTTGCCTCCTCATTTGTAGTTCTTCTGAGATCAGAAGGTGAGATTCCTGTATAAACGTGACATCTGATCTCAGAAGTTGAAGATGCTTGCATACCTGGTATTGCTTAGTTTTCTGCCTGACACCCTTGACATTCCATGAGGAGATTGTTAGATTACTCATCACAAATTAAAATTGACTTCACATGATCTTCTGGGCTTTTAAACGACAGTTTTTCCCTGGCCTCAACCACATTGGAGTTATCTTCGGGAGCCTGTCTTGGGCATTCCCTCCTCCCACATCCTCCCACCCCCGTATCCCCATACCATAAATGAGAACCTTACTATCTATACCAGCCTCCTCCTACCCTCCCTCCCTATCATAGCTATGGTCCGTGAACAACAGAACCTCGTGCTATGCTCTTTCCTCCCCAGCCCTCCGCACCCATCCTTAACTCTCTCTTCCTAGAACCTTATCTAACCTAAATATGAACAAATTAAGAAGGTAAGATATAACTTGTTGCGTTGCTTCAGCTATCTTGCTCTTTATCTAAGCCACTTCTTTAGGCTATCTTGCTTAACCTCAGAATTTTATGGTTTGCTGCCATTGTGATCATCTTTATTTGATGGACAAATCAAAGACACATCTTATAACTTTGTCTGGCTGATTTTGGCACTGCAAACAGTAACAACTATGCCACTCATGTATTGAAGAAATGAAGAAGTAAAAGAAAAATGTAAGAGATTCTATGTCTTTGGAACTGTTGCTCTGCTTTCCAGCACCTGAGAGCTCTTTCACAGTCCTTTTAAATATCAGGTTAATCAGAGCTCTTTACAGTACAAAAAATTATGTGACAAGGAGTATTGGCACCTCGCTTAATCTAATTAGAAATCATGAGTATTACTGTGTCCCACAAATTAGCTTCAAACTGGGTCACTGGGATGGTTCCGATTGACTTATGGATCATGGTTATTTGAGGTTGTCTCTTTTATGAAGTAGAGTGCTTCAAACATATATCTATCTACTAAACCGTAACAGATTGCAAATAATTGGCCCCTAATTGGGAACCTCGGGATGGAATCCACGATCTCGGACTATGAAAAATAATTATACCCATATTTGTTTCGGGGTGTATTATTACTATTATTATAACTAACAGGATAAATAACTGATCCTATACTAAGTCCTAATAAGCCAGTTAACCATTCGCTTTAGATGTATCTCAACATTTATAGCATTCCAATAGATGGTTTTATACCAGCAAGGGGAGGATGCCCTGGAAATATAAAAAAAAACAAAAAAAAAACCTTACATCTCTCGTTAAGAAATCGGGTTAAATTCACCCAGGTAGAGTTTTAGGCACCTCCTCCTCTGAACGATAGTATATCTGTGAGTAATTCAGGTATGGAAAATAAAATTAGGCAGATCGATTCAATATGATGTCCTCATGGCTATTAACTAACATAATTCCCAAAGTCAGTCCTTACTTGGCTCTTCACCTGTGAGCCGCTCTCCACTTGGATGTAACAGGGTGTACTTGATTAAAACGTGATGTGCTCTTGTTGTGACGGCAGGTTTCACATTAACGTTGCAACCTTATCCCCTTCGCAAGGAGTAGTTCGAGCCATTATCTTCCGTTTCTGGTGTGTGAATGTAATGGATTAGCCGGGATCTAGAACAGAGTGGGTCGTGTGTTAATCATTTTGTTGTCTGGCCTGGTGATAGTGAATCCTGTTCTGTTGCTGAAAGGCTTTACCGCTATTTTGTGGTCTCTGGCGTCCTCCTGCAGTGATTATTGTACAGGTTGGCTGAATTACTGTTATCTTTGGTACTATTGGCAGAGTTGCCGTAGGAAGGTGGCTTTTCAACTCGCTGCAAGGGACAGCATAGAAAGATATGCATAGCCCAGAACTCGGTCAGCGTTTCAATCGAGCAGTTAGACTTCCACAGCATTCCTACTTATTCACTGTTTTGCCATTCAGCCATATTGAGGTTAGTAACTGAGGGCTCCCCTCAAGGCGGATAAAACCCATTTCTTCAATAAGATTGAACTGGGACAAGTTGCTAGTGGACGTCCCTTTACTTCGTGACTTTCAGACTTCTCGAAATAACTCGGGGAAAGCACTTTTGAGCCCTTTTGTGGCTGAATCAGGGTCTTCAAAAAACATCCAAGACCCTGATACCATTACTCCCAACTTCGCTGGATAGGTCATTTTGTATTTTACACTGGCCGCGATTAGTTTGGAGACCAGAGGGTGAAATTGAGCTCTTCTCTGTCTGATTGAGGCTAGAAGATCTTGTGCAATTCTGACCCTGGTGTATTCCCAACGTGCTTCTTTCAATTCTTTTATTTTATTAAATAAATGCTGCCACTCCAGGAAGTTCAGAAATTTAAAGATCAATGGACGTGGGGGGACTCCATGCGCTGGCTTGGGATGCAGAGCCCGGTGCGCTCGTTCCTCGATATAGGTCGGGCCAAAAGGTGACGGTCCAGCTATCTTCTCGATGAATTTTTGGATAAATACTATCGTATCAATTCCTTCGGCACCCTCTGGAAGGCCAATGAGAACTGCATTGTTCCTGCGGCTGTGGACCTCTAGATCCTCGACTTTCATTTCCATTTTGGCCAGTTTTTGACGGATCACTACTAATTCGGGTTCTAACTTGTCTGCTCTCCTCTCTACAGATTTGATTCTGGCATCGTCATCTAGTGAACGTTGTTGCAGGTCTTCAACTGCATGGGTAAGTGATTTTATTTCTGCTGTAATTGTGATCATGTTTTCTTTAAATGGGGAGAATTCTTGCAAGAAGCATTGTAATGTGAGGGGTTGCTGATCCTCCATAGTGGATTCTCCCATGAGGCCCTGGCTTTTTTTGGGGCCTTTTCAGGCGTTGTTGGCGGGGTATGTTTCACCGGATTTTTCCTTGCCTGCATCTCCGTATCAGTGATTTATTCTTTACGTTGTGTGCTCGACCTCTTTTTAACCTCTCAAAACTCTTTTTAGAGAACAGATTACCCAGTATCTTGTCAAAATTGCTGATTTAATGGGTCAGAGAGCTGGAGCTGTAGAGGAAGGCTGCTACCAGGGTGACTGCATCATGTGACTCCACGATCCATCATTTCTTAAGGAGAGGGGTATCAGGGTTAGCAGGTAGGCAAACACCATCATAAGTGCAACTGTTGAAGTCGCAGATAGATATAGCAAGCATTCAAAGAGGTCTCGAGTGCCTTTCAACTTGATGATTTTCTTGTCCTTGTTCTTAATCTTCATCTTCATTACATCATATGCAAAGTTTTTCAACTTATATCTTTTCATGGGTTCCTCGAACCTACTGCCTTTGGTAATGCATTCGTCTCTAAACACATGATACATCCGAGTGCCTATCTCAGTAACCTGTAACACTTCATTTGCTACTTCTTGTGATGCTGCTTTTCCACCACCTACTGAATAAAGATTGCTGTTCTCAAATGCATCCTGGAATGGATTCATGGAGAAGTCTATTATGTTCAACAGCTTGTTTAGATCCTTCGAATCTCATTTAACTCTAAAATTCTTTAGCTCCTGGCAGGCTTCTTCATCGCTGACAAGACCAACCTTTTCCATAAGGCTTTCAACGATTTTACTTCATGCTGACTGCAAAATGTTCCACCTCCTCCTTGCACTGATGTTCTATGACAAAGAAGAAATCCCGGTTAGTCTTGATGCAGCATCGGCATTAACTTGCTGTTCCAAGGTCAAGTCTACGTCATTTCTTTTTTAACATTAAAGATTTTATTGAACTTTTCAGAGTTACACAGCAGTGACAACAGCCAGGGGAGGTACCCATACAATTTGATTGGTCATTATATGCAGCACATTGTTTATACAAAGATAAACACAGGTCCAGAAAAGAATCACATAATACAACCAAATGCAAGTGATATACTATCTGTAGCATGAGCAACATCAAAAAGACAAAATACCAGATCAGATCAACATTCAATGCTTTGTTGTTAGACAATACAATAGGAGTCCATGCACTTTCTGGAGGCCAACGGGTGAGCAAAGGGGGGGAAGGGATATCAAAAGGAGATCATAGTATAAATCCTAATTCAGCCCACTGGGGAAAAAACTGTGAGAAGGCAGTTGTGCTTAAGGAACTAAAATACTGGAAGACTAACATAATTACACCAAGGGCTGAGGTGGGTGATATGAGGTGTTGAGGAAGACAATATCCCAGGGCAGAAGCAACTCTAATATCATAAGGTGTCCAAAAAGGGTGTGCATATGGGAGGGTTACATGGAGGAGTGGGGGGCACCAAACAAAGTTTTGAGTGGAGGTAGGTGTCCCATTTCCTATGAAAAGCCTACATCAGATTCAGATTATAAAAGGCAAGCCTGTTCAGTGTAGTGAGGCTGACTAGTGCGGCTCGACACAAATCACAAGTGGGGGTGGGGTTGCCTCCACTTCATCAGGATTGCTCATTTGGCTTCATTAAGGCAGCCAACACCCAGTGCTTGTGTGGGGATGAGAGCCCCAGTGGTGAATCAGGATCCCCAAGGAGCAGCAGGGGGATTGGATTGGTCTAGGGGGTAATTAATTACAATGGAGCAATTGGCTAACACAGAGTACCAGAAGGAAGCCAGGGAGTGGCACAGCCAGAGGATGTGGAAGAGGTCAGCTGGGCTATGCTGACAACTCCAGCATCGGGCATGGTTAAGGAAGCCCCTGGCATGGAGAGCAGATGAGGTCCTGTACCATCTTAGCAAAATCTAAAGCTAGGTAGTCTGACTTTTGACATCCCTGTATATGGAGTGTGCTGATCTGAGGCATCGACTCCATGACTCCTGAGGGATGGATGAGCCAGTCTCCCTCTCCCCATTGCAAATTACACTTCAAAGTGTGGTCCAGCTGAGCATCCCTCATAGTCTGGCATATTTTGCCTGCTAGGCCCCATGGAGATTCAGATTTGTGAAGAGATACCATCCAAAGCCACTTGGGATCAGAGTCCCAGCAGGCTTGAAAGGGATGAATCATGCTTTGTATCTGGAAATACCACCAGAAGTCCCAAACAGGAAGGTTAAACCAGGTGCTTAGCTGGTCAAAAGATATCAATTCCTTGGAGTTGGGTATACAAAGGTCACATAGGCACAGAATGCTTCTATCATGCCATCCTGCCACCAAAATCTTTCTGTTGTTCCATAACTCCATATAATCCATCGGGGGCAACTGAGCAAGTTTGGTAGTGTGAGCCATTTCCAGAACCTTGTGCTAGGCCCTCTGAGTTTCGACCATGACTGGAGAGAGAATGGAGTCCCGTGCATGGCTCAAAACAAGGAGAGAGCTTAGGGACTCATGCTTACTAAGGTGGCGTTGCAACTGCACCCACAAAGGGGATGGAAGGGGGGAGGGGATGAACCATTTAGCAGCTTGGGCAGCCAGGTAAGCTACTGGTATACCTGGAACCAGGGAAGGCTCAATCCTCCAGCGGTCCGGTGGGCCTGCAATATGTCCTTGCTCCAGCAAGGGGACTTACCTTCCCAAAGTAGTCGAGACATCAACTTGCCCAACCCCAGGAAGATTTTAGGGGAGAGATGAAAGGGGAGGTTGTGGAAGAGACAGGAATCCTTCGGAAGAAGGAACATTCAAATTACCTCTACCTTCTCCCTGAGGGATAATCGAAGAGTGCACCAGAGTTCCACCTCAACAGAGAGGGAGACCAGAAGAGGGGAGAAGTTGACCTTTTCTAGATGTTTCCACCTGAAGGGGATAGTGATTCCAAGATAAGAGAAGCCCTGTGGTGCCCAGGTAATGTCCCTGCCAAGCAGGCAATCTGCTGAACAAGCCAGATTTAGCGAGGTGAGAATATTTTTTTTGTGGTCAACCTGCAGGCCTGAAAGTCCTGCAAACTGTTGAAACACTTCTAGGGCCTTGGATAGGGATCAGGCAGGTTCAGAGAGAGTTGGCAGGAGGTCATCTGCATAGGAGTTCACTAGATAAGAGTGCCCTCCCACTTGAATGCCCACAATTCCCAGAGTGGAGATGAGTGCTCTGGCCAGAGGATCTAAAGCTATGAGAAAGAGAAGGAGGGAAGGGGGCAACCCTGACATGTGCCCCTTTGAAGCAAGAGTGGTGTGGAGATATCCTTGTTGGTTAGGATCCAAGCTGTGGGGGAGTTGTACAGGGTAGAGACCCAGCCCTTAAAATATGGACCAAATCCGTAGAGCTGCAGTACACTATGCAGATATGGCCATTCTACTGAATCAAAAGCTTTAGAGAAATCAACTGCTAGAGCAGCCATCGGTTCTGGGGAGCGCGATGCCAGCCACTTAAGATTCAACACCATTCTAAGGTTGTCGGCCCCTGACTTCCCATTAGTGAAACTGGATTAGGGGGGTGGATTACAGATGATAAGATGTGGAGCAACCTGTTGGTGAGGATTTTCACAGCAATCTTATTATAAACCGACAACAGTGAGATTGGATGGTAGTTCCCACAATCAAGGACATCGGTGGATTTTTGTGGGAGTAGCATAACCAGAGCCTCCTTAATGGTAGGGGGAAGAGACCCCTTGATGTGCGCTTCTTGGAGTGCCCAGAGCAGGGGGTAGAAATCTCACCCCACAGGAGCTGATAAAGCTTGACGGTCATGTCGTCAGGCCCAGGGGCCTTCCCTCTCACTAACTGAGACAGAGCTGTACGAAGCTATGTAATATCAAGTGGTGCTTCCAGCAAAGCAAGCTGCTCTGGTCTTAACCTGGGTATGCCAGTCAAGCCACAGAATCCCACCAAAACTTGAAGGGAGCCTCTCTCATTCAGAGTAGTCTGAGACTGATACAAGGTCTGATAGAACTGCCTCATGACTTCATTGGTTTTTGTGAGATGAGAGGCAACCCACCTCACAGGGTCACGTAGTGCATGGACGTGGGAGGAGACTTGTTACTTCCTAATTTGTTATGCCAGAAGATTGTCCCCCCTATCTCTGCCCTCCCAGTATTTGTTCTTGGAGTGCAAGAGGTGCCACTCGGCTTTGTGTTGAAGCAACGTATTGATTTCATACTTGAGGCCGGTAATGGACCTGATAAGAAGTGGGTCTGCACTGACCCTGGGGGAAGATTCGAGCTGAGTTTCCAACTTGGTTAGGTCTTTCTGCAGTTTACCAACCTCTTCTCTCGGCGCCTTATTCTTAGCCATGGAGAAGGAGATGATGCATCCTCATATCACTGCTTTAAATGCCTCCCAAGCACCGACCTGTCCCTTGGTATTATCAAGGAAGTAATTCTTCACCTCAGACAGCATGGCCACCTGGAAGGTTGGGTCCCAAAGAAGCAGGGGGTTGCAGCACCATCTAGTTGAAGTTGGACGTTGGCCAGGAAGGAAGAAGCAGCAGGAAATGGGGGCATGGTCAGAGATGAGGATGTTATCAATTCTGGTGTCCCCAACACCCCTTGCCACCTTCTGGTTAGTCAGAAAAAAGTCAATGCAACTGTGGGTATTGTGGACCAAAGAGTAGAAGGTGTAATCCTGACTGGTTGGGTGGTCTCTTCTCCAGGGGTTTATCAAGCCCCATTCATCTACCATTTTCTATAGGGCAGCCCTAGTTTTGGGGTGTGCCTGAGGGATAGGATGAGACTTGTCCAAGAAAATAATGCAGACAAGGTTAAAATTACCTCTGATAAGGACCAGCAGGTCCATCTGCCCCTCCAAAAGAGAAGCCATAGCCTGACTGGTCTCCATGAAAAAATCCACTGAATCGGTGTTGGGCCCATACATGTTTGCCACTATAATTCCCAGGAAAAGAGAAGCTGGCAGCCACCCAGTGACCCTGTCTGTCAGACTGGGATGCTTCTACCACCCAGGGACAAGCTTTATGTATAAGAATCGCGACCTCCCTGGTCTTCATGGGAGAGGAACCCACAATCACCTGATCTATCCATATCTTCTTTAGAAATTGCACATTTCTGGTTATTAGGTGTGTCTCCTGAATGAGGGGCACCTCAGCGTGTAAAGTCAGAAGGTGTTGAAGCACCTTAGCGCATTTCACCAGGTGGTTGGGACCCTTAATGTTCCAGGAGACACACCTTCACCCTTATATGGACATGATCCTCACAATACAGTGGACACTATAATAAATGAGTCACTTACCTCCTCATCTAGCAGAAAGGACCAAAGGGAAGGGAATACCTGAGGGGGGGATACTGAATTAAGTATACTGCCACCTGGCATCCTGAGCAAGTGCAGAAACTGGACTCAGCTGCTGGACCTTGCGAGAAAACAGCAGTAACTCTGAGTGCTACAGATAAAATCAGAGAAAAAGACAAATAATTGAAATATTGAAACTCAAAACAGTAGTACAATAGATAACAGCAGTGAACAACACTAAGAGTGTAGAAGTAGACATGTACAGGGGATGCCTATAGCTGGGAGCCCCAAGCTACATTGATTCAAACACCCAAATAAGGAAACAGGAGGATCAGCAGAAGAGAACCCATCCCTTCCTGGACCAAACGTCCTACTACAACAAGCCAGGAATAAGAAACATGGACAAGAGTGGGGGGTGGAGGGTGGGTGGAATGGGGGCAAGTGCCCCCATGGTGGGCAGGCAAGGTGGGGTACCCTCTGCCAACTGCCACAATTAAGCAGTAAAACCACAAATGGAGCTGGATAAAGCTGGATAAAGCCAGGTAGAGGGTGTACAGCCAACCCCCTCAAGCTATGATTTAATAAGCCAACACGGCATCAATCAGGTCACCCCAGGACCAGACAAATTATCTGCATGGGAAACCACCAAGTTAAGAGCGTATTTAGGTGTTCAATGCTGCCCTGAGGAAAGGAAGAGAGGAGGGCATGTGAGAAGCAGCCCATTGCTAAAGAGGGAAACAAAGAGGGCAGCATACCCTCTCCCATAGCCCTCCCAAGCGAGTATCCCCCAGTTGCCCAGATTGCTGAGAGATTGATGGAAGGAAGGGGGGAGGATGCCTATCCCAGCAGGGGGGTTTCTGGATCATATTAGGCATTGCCAGCTGAGCCAAAAGAGGGCAAGAGGCTGGCTGCACCCTCGCCATGCAAGGGCCAAGGGTTGAGGGAGTACTGGGGACCTGCATTCTAAGAACAATAGGTAGGGAACATAACAGAGAAACAGCCATATATAAACTTATCGTATAGTCAAACGCCCTCAGGAAGGAACAACAGACAGTCTTTGGAAAGCTTCTCAGCCATCAGGTTCAACAGTCTCAGGCAGCTGGGATGAAGAAGCTGCAAGGGCCTTTCGCGGTGGCAACCCTCCTGCCACTATTTCTGCAAAAGACTTGTGTCCAGGGTGCACCAGAATGGAGCCGTCACAGTCAGAAGGAGTATCGGCCCAATCCAAGGGAGTGGAGGTATCCATACCTTCAGCCACCAAGGCAGGGGAAGCCAGAGATTCCTCATCCAAGAAGGAGTCACCCCTTGGAAGCTTAGCCAGAGGTGAAGTAAGATGTGTTCTCAGCAGACCTTATCGGGGGCTATGGGATCTGGGTCAGGGGTGGGTAGGCAGACCAGTAGGGGCTGGAGACATCCCAGAGGGTGAGCACCTGGAGGCAGAATTTGGAGAGTTGTGTTCCGCAGGGCTGGAGAATCAGACACTTCCTTGCAGTGGTGCCTGGGGGAATGATGAGCAGATGGACTGGCCTGGCAGCAATCAGTGTCGCTAGAACAATGTCTCCCATTTCTCCTGGGTTGCATGGTTGGTTCTTGGTTCCCGTGGACCCAGAGGCATCTGGGAAGTGTAGTGTGCTGTGAGATGGTGGGCCATTTCTTGGAAATCCAATTCTCCACCTCTCTTGGATGTTGGGCGATGAGAACCTGTCCCTCCTTGGCCACTTGAAGAGAGTTGAGCCCCTTAAACTTGTGTTGAAAGACGTGCTGGTTTAAGTTTTTTAATAGGGGCAAAGGGTTTTCTTTGGGAGGCTACCTCATGGGAAAAATTCCTAAAGAATAAAATACGGGCCCCCTGCCATGAGATGTCACCCAGATCCCTAGCAACCCACAAGATCTTCTCCTTGATGGAGTACCAAAGTATATAGGCAATGATCGGCAGTGGTGTGGAACCTGAGGATCCCTTCCTACTAGTTAGCTGATGAGCTCAATCAATGCCTACTGGGTCCCTCCAGTGATCCCCAGAATTGTGAGGATCCATTCATTTAAGAATCACTCCATGTGTTGCCCCTCTGCACCTTCGGGGATGCCTAGTATGAGTATATTGTTGCGGCAGCCTCTATGCTCTTGATCTTCTGCTTGCTCCCACAAGCAGGCTAGTCTGGCTTCATGGTAATTCAGACACTTCCAGACCAGGCCCTGCTGCCTCTCCAGTTTCTCTGTATGTTGTTTGGTGACATTTAGCTTATCTTCTAGTCGCCAAACATCCTCTACGTTCCCGCTGATGCCATCCACCCTGAACAAAAGAGCCTCCAACATCTTCATGATGTAGCTGAGAGAATACACAGTTGGTGTGTGCTGGGGCTGGGGCTCCATATGAGCAGCTGTTGGGGCAGCTGGAGTGGGGGAACCAGATGCAATCGCAAGAGCAGGAGTACAATACAGATGATATTGACTTAAGAGAGGAGGAAAGGATGGCAGATGCTCTGGTTAGAAGTCCAGAGGAGGCCTGCATAGGATACAAAAGAGATGCCCTTAGAAAATCAGGATGCCATGCCAATAGCACTGTGCATGTCAATTGTGGCCTAGTTCTCTGGCTGGAATGGGAAGGATAGGTGGTGACGGCAACACAGCTCAACACATGGGCATCCCAGCGGCAAAACTTGTATCTGGCAGATGTCTGGGTTAAGGGGACTATCCCCTGCATGAAAAACTGACAATCAGGTGTCAGATCATGCCATCAGCTAAGAGATTAGCCAAGAAAGGGACAGAGAGAGAATCTATGCTGCCATCTTCGTCGGCGCTCAAGGCATGCCCCCAAGTCTATGTCATTTATGCTAAACCCTCTCTTTGATCTTGCAACGGTTAATGTTCCATTCTCAAATTATTTCCTTAGTCCAGGGTGGGTCTCATGCATGTTTAGCAAATTCATAAGGTACAGGGTCATACACTTGTCATAGTTGTGGTGCCCAGCTGCAAGTAAAGAGGTATCATCTTCTATACATCAAGCTATATACAAAGAGAGACAAGTCATTTGTCCTAATGGAATGGCAGAAGAATTGGTACAACTCTACCAAACTACAGTACTGCAGCCAAAATTGGGAAGTTGCATCATGCTCACCATGATGTGTGGAATCTGAGAAAGTTTCATATTTTTCCATGAATGTCTTTAACTCAGCTGTATTCTCTAGGTCCATCATCGAAGAAGGCGATGGGTCATTAAGTAGCTGCTGCAGATGCTTTGAGATTGGAAAGTCTGACAAACCTTTATATTGTATAAAGCACTGCAAATGTTTAATTTTGAATGCCGCTGATAGCATCGGGTGAAGCCTCTTTGCCTGATTGAAAAATGTTCCTTGAAGAAGTCCATTCAGGTATCCCAATGCCAATACACCACTTTTAGCAAGAATGTGGTCTCCACCAGAATCATTCAGGAGGTATTCAAGACCTTTGAAATGTGCTAATTTTATATGGAATGGTCCAAAACATATGACTAGCATGTCATATTCTGGGAACTTTGTAGACTGAATTTGTAGTGCAGGTTTTGCTATGGCCAAGTCATAAGTAATAGGCATAGGCATTTAGTCCTCCTGGCATTCATCCATAACCTTGATAGCAGTAATCATGATGTCTTGCACTACATCAAGTCTTGTAGGAGGCTTTCCTATAGGATCCATGTATCATATGATCTGCTGTGGCAGGTCATCTACAGAAACAAGAGCATTCCATCCATGCCATATTGGAGTAGCATCTACACTTGCACAAGATATCATCCAGGCAATGTCCCTTCTCTTAGCTTGCATGAGATTTTTTGGTTCAGAGCTTTCTGTCACCTTATTTTGACACTGTCTTATATTTGGTTTTCCAGATGTTCAGTATATGGTAGAATGTCTTTCTCGCCAATATATAGATCTCTTTTCCTCTGAGACCTGGGTACAGTGTCTTGTTCCTGTCATGCCATTGGCTGCCTGCAATATCTGCTTCTTTACATTTGACAAGTAGTCTTCATCCTTTGTCTTTGATGTTCTGTGTCATTTGCTTTTTGATGTTAAAGATGGCCCTGCCTGGTTGTTAGCGCCAACTTCTGATCTTTGCTTATCTGTATTGGTTTCCGTTGTGTGTGTTTCATTTCTTGCTTGCGCTTGGTCATCTGTGTGTGTTCTTGTCATAGCTTCTTCAGACCTTTCTTTGGGTTCAGATGTCTCCTCAATATTGGAAGGTATGTTTTGGTTTGCTTTATCCACAGTGTTATGCAAAGTGTCATGACCATCAAGTGTCTCTGTCATCTCATCATAATTGTCAAAAGCCAAAACAGTGGGTAAACCTGGCTGTATGAGCAATCCATCTGGTGTAGCCATATTCTTCTCCATTATATTGGTTGCTACTGCAGTTTCAAGTTCCTCCTCAACATGGTAGCTGACACAGTGACTAAACCTGTTCAAAATTGTTAAAAGTTTCTTACTGCCTCTCATGGATTTAATACCCATGCCCAACAAGAAGTGTTTTTGCAGTTTGATTATTCCCCTTGACACTGCAAACACTGTGTCATCTGCAATAGATTGAATGACCCTCTCCTGTCATTCACTGTCCACTTCTGAGGAACCCGTGAGTACAGTACATAGGAATGTCTGAAAAACGGGTGGCAGTTTTACATTTTCTTCTATTAAGTCTTCAACTGTAACTGTGATTTTATTATGAGGCTATACCTTTAGGAGTTCCAACAACCATTCTCTTATGTGTTGAGCTGCTTGTGCTGCTTGTGCTTCCCTCCAGTCAGCCTGCTTCTTAGCAGACCTGATGATTGTACCTGCTTTTCTACTTTTGGTATCAAATATGATACCATCTCTGAAGTGATCCACCAGTTTTGACTGCAAGCACTGTGGGTCGTAATTTGTTTCACACCCACTACACTCCATAAGAATGTCCATATACCTTTTGTGTAGAGATAGCAATGATGATTATTGCATTCCATTAATAGTGATGCACTGCACATACTTAACAAGTCTGGAAAAGGCAACCTGGTGACTCCCTCAATTGACTGTATTCACATTTTATACCTGTGCCCTTTATTCGTTCTGCCTTTTTTACATACTTGTTCTTACACCTGTTGTGGTACTTTACTTCTGTGGCTATGAGATCAATACTGCCTACCACCATATCCTTTTGTCGATCATCCATTTCTTTTGCTGCATTTTTTATGCTGTCTGTTGCCTCATAAGTTACACATGTTGTAGGATATTCAAAGGTCTCCTTTGACCCCTTAGGATTCATTTTCTTGTATGATTTGCAAAATATACATTCATTTGGGAATATGCCTGATGTGGATGCTGCAGATTCAGACAGAGCACTATGAACTTGGGAGCAAAGCAATTTTGCTGGATAACTGTTTATGATGTGTTATTTTAAAGTTTCATCAGCTGCAAGTTTACCGGAACTCACATGCAGCGAAGTTCTTGTAGCAGATATAATGATACCCATGCTTGCTGGAGTAATGTTCAGGCAATTCAAGACACACCATCTTGTACTTTGACAGTGTTTGACTAGAACACCTTTCCTTTGCATCAACTATTTTCTCCCAATGAGCATCATCAAAAGGTAGTGGGTCTCCATGGTTTGTGCTAACTCCTGGATCATAGTGTAGGATGCATTGCCTCTGCAGTTTGTGAGAAGACTTGCTAGCCATATCTGAAACATTAAATAAATTACATTAAATAAATTACATTAATAACTAAGTAAACTGAATCTATTAAATAAATTAGATAAATTAAATAAATAACTAAGTAAACCGAGTCTATTACATAAATGTAAAACTTTTAGTTACTCTTAAGAAAGTGCATTTTCCTAGAAAACATACAGCTATGGAAGAATAAGAGTTGTAAATCTGAATTCTACACACTTTTTTACATGAGAAACAGTTATCAAACCTTTCAGACCCAGACACATAGATAGATGCACCTGGCTCCTGTTCTACCAGGGAAGTTATCTGACTTGCTCAGGGTCACACAATTTAAAGTGGGACTGCTAACCCATAAGGCCCTACATGGTCTGAGCACAGGCTACCTGACTGAGCTCCTGCATCCTTATATAACCATTCACCCACCATGCTCTGCTTATGAGGGCCTCCTGGTGGTTCCAAGGGCAAGGCTGAAGACTTCATGGGACAGGACATTTGAGGTTGCAGACCCAATCCTCTGAGATTCCCTGTCTGGAACTTTTAGGGTAAAAAAAAATGAGCATGTTTGTCTGAGTTGCCTGAAGTGAATTGTTATCTTTGCAGTTATCTATGTGGTTGTCTGATTTGGCTGAAGGGAATTGTTATCTGTGCAATTAACTAGGTGTAGAAAGAGCTGTAAATGAGGGGGAGTGGGTTAGCTAGAAGGAAGCCAGGTGTTTTAGATTTAAAAACTGCCCTAGAAAGCTTCTGTGAGAGAACAGGAAGAGAAAAGCAAGAGGAAGGAGCAGCTGTTAAAACTATACTTCCCTACTGGGACTAAAGAACTAGAACTCTACTACTGGGATCTTCAATTTAGGGTGAAAAAAGAGTTAGTGTGTTTGTCTTAACTATACTTCTCTACTGGGACTATATTGCACTCCTTCTCTCCCCTCCACCCCCCCCCACCCTTAGCCAGTTCACTTTTATAGGCACAGGATTTGATTGACAACAGGAACTTCCTGTTTGGGAGCAGGAAGTGAGTGATCACAGAGCCATAAAAGACTCACCATCCTAGAAGGAAAAGAGTAGCTCTCCATCCCCCCTCCCTCATCTGCTGGAGGTCTGACTCTGAACAAGTAATGAGACTACTGAGAAATATAGGAACTTCTTGTCTCAGAACAGGAAGATCAGGAGCTTAAAGGGCACAGAGACAGTAAGTAAGTAGGGAGAACAAACAAATAAATAAACAGAGGAAAGAGTAAGTATTCAAAACAACATTTAGGAGGCCAGAAATAAGACGTGATGGGAGTGGTACAGTGCAGTGGCTGTAGAGCAGCAGTCTTCCGGGAGACATTTGGGAAAATGCAGTGTTGTCCCATCTGCAGACACTTCTCTGGGCTGAGGAAAGAGGTTGCTTATCTCTAGGCTGAGTTGGCCAGGATTTGGGGGACCTCCTTTCCCACCCAGGGACCAACAGGGCCACTGCCATTGCCTCAGAGGTTGCCAAGAAAGAGGAGTGGTTGGACCAGAGTGGGCTCAGGGATGGTGAGGGTGGTGGAACAGAGGTGCATCCCTCCAGTTGTACCTCTCCACAATTCATATGCATTATGGCAAAGCGGGGTTCCTCTATGGAGGCACCCACAGTGGAGACCAAGAAGGATGCTGGGAACCTCCACAAAGAAGACCCACAGGAGGGTGGCATGGGACCCCACAGAGGAAGGAAACAATACCTGGTTGGGACTCCATTGTTAGGAGGGTAGAACTGGGGGGAGAAAGTGGAGAGGGAGGTAAGGTGTCTGCCTGGCGCCATGGCTTGGAGGGACAGGGATAAAATCCTCAGGACTGTGGGAGCAGCTGCATGAGGGAGGGAGCTGGATGTCATTGTCCACCTAAGGACAAATGACCTGGCTGAGAAAGGGGTCAGAGCAGTGCAGGAAGAATTTGTGGAGTTGGGGAGGGGACTTAGACAAGTAGCACACATGGTAACCTTCTTGGAGGTGCTGTCTGTCTATGGCATGGGTGAGGCTAGGGTGCTCCACAACATGGGATTCAATCAGTGGTTGAAAAACTGGTACAGAGCACAGGAGTTTGGCTTCATTGGGGACTGGGGATCCACCTGGAGTGATGCAGGCCTAAACTAGCATGATAGTCTGCATCTGTCCAGGAGGGGGGAACCAGGATCCTAGGTGACAGGTTTCAATGCTTCATTGGCAAACATTTAAACTAGCCAAGGGGGGAGGCACTGGAAAGGAGCAGGGAAATACAATCCCCTTCCAAAAAATCAGGGTATTAAGGGAGGTAAACACCAAGATCTCCCCTGCTTCCTCTACCTGCACCCCCCAACCCCCGTTGCACCCTAGGCTATTCTGCTCATGGGTTATGAGTTCTACTGTAACAAAAGTGTAACTGAATTGTATCTTTTTTGTGTAATTGCTGTTGTCCCTTGTACTATTGTTCTTATGTCCTCTGTGTGACGAGGTACCTTTGTAAATGAGCCTCTGGCTCAAAGGTTTCTAAACTGATGTTTAAATAAATAAATAAAATAAATAAATAAAGATAGAGATGTCGATAGGGAGAAGGGCAGGGGAAAATGGAGGAAATGACAAAGGCAATAAGGAGAGGGATGGGGCAAAAAAGGGTAAGGCCATCAAGAAATGAAGGGTAATGACTACCAATGTACATAGTCTGGGCAACAAGCTCCTGACCTGGTGGCCTTGATGGAAGAGGGATGCCTGGTTATCATGGCAGTCATAGAAACATGGTACACAGAGAACTATGACTGGGATGTTAACATACCAGGATACACAACCTACAGGAGAGACAGGAAGGATAGAAGAGGGGGAGGAGTAGCTCTCTATGTAAGGGAAGGGATAAAAGGAACTGAACAAAAGGGTAGACAGGGAGGAGAGGAGGCACTGTGGGTCACCTTAGAGACTGGCAATAGCACCACAATATGCATATACAGACCCACATCTCAGGGTGAGGAAACAGACAAGGATATGATAGAAGGCATCCTTAGGATGGCAGAGAAATAGGAGATACCATTGATGGGGGACCTGAATACGCCAGATGTTAACTGCCGCACCTTTGCAGCAGCCACATCCAAGAGCAGGGCCATTCTCGATGCCCTACAGGGGGGCATGCCTCAGACAGCTAGTGTTGGAACCCACTCCTGAGGGGGCAGTCTTAGTCCTCATACTCTCATATGGAGACAGTGAGAGGATCTCAGATCTAGAAGTGGGTAGCCATCTGGGAACAAGTGACCACCAAACAGTGTGGTTCTCAATAAACTCAGCTGCAGAGTCAAGCCATACAAAAGTGAAGGTACTGGACTTCAGGAGTGCTGACTTTGGCAAGATGGGAGCGTACCTTAGAAAAGCACTAGGAAATAGGCAAGAAGGAGGAGTGGAGCAACAATGGGGAAATATTAAAACTATCACAGAGGCAACAAGCCTTTGTGTGAAGCAAACAAATCAAAATGAAAGCAAAAGCCACTCTGGTTCTCAAAAGAGGTGGCGGGGAAGGTTAGGGAGAAAAAGATAACATTTAGGAAGTATAAGGAAACACAAAAGGAGCAGGACAGAGAACTGTACCAGTTAAGGCAGAAGGAAGCAGGGAAGGCAGTCAGAATAGCAAAGGCCCAAACTGAGGAAAAGACAGCCAACTCAGTTAAGAAGGGGGGATAAAACCTTTAATATGTACATTAGGGAGCCTAGAAAGACAAAGGGAGGGATAGTGAGGCTGAATAGAATGGACTGTGGGTGGGCAAAGAGGGACAGTGAAAAAGCAGGGATACTGAAAGAATACTTCTGCTCAGTATTCATAAAAGAGGAGGAGGGGGAGGTACCTAATCCAATTAAAAGAAGCACTCTGGATATTGGGGTAAATTCCAGTCCTTTCATAGAAGAAAGGGTTCTGAAAGAACTCCTAAAACTGAAGGTGGACAAAGCAATGCAGCCTGACAGGATTCACCTCAGAATACTAAAAGACTTAAGGGGAGAACTAGTGACACCACTGACTACGCTTTTTAACAAATCATGGGAGGATGGTGTGGTACCTGCAGACTGGAGGAGAGTTGATGTGATTCTTCTTCACAAAAGTGGGAGCAAGACAGTGGCAGGAAACTACATACCAGTTAGTTTGCCCTCTGTGGTAGGGAAAGTGATGGAATCACTTCTGAAAGAATGAATTGTTGAGTACCTAGAGGCCAGTGGGGCACAGGACCCAATGCAGCATGGGTTCACAGTGAGAAGGTCATGTCAGATGACTCTAATCAATTTCTTTGACTGTGTGACCAAAGCAGTAGACCAGAGAGGGGCTGTGGATATGGCCTACCTAGACTTTAGCAAGACATTTGACACAGCCCCACACAAAAGACTAATAAACAAATTAACCAGCCTGGGAGTGGTTCCCAGGGTGGTAGCCTGGCTAAAACATTGGCTGGACAACAGGTCACAGAAGGTAATAGTAAACAGAGTCCACTCTGAAGAAAGGGGGTTACTAGTGGGTTACCATAGTGTTCAGTACTGGGTCCAGTCCTTTTTAATGTCTTTATAAGTGGCATTGCAGAGGGACTGGAAGGAAAAGTATGCCTCTTTTCAAATGACATAAAGATCTGCAACAGGGCTGATACACAAAGAGGCATGGGATAGATGAGAAAGGACTTGGCAAGGTTGGAAGAATGGTCAGAAGTGCGGCAGCTTGGATTCAATGCAAAGAAGTGCAAAATAATGCACCTCGGAAACAAAAACCTAGGGGAAGAGTACACAAAGGGGGGCTAGTAACAACATCAAAAATGGAAAGGGATCTGGGGGATAACCATATCAGATGATCTTAAGGTTGGCAAGCAATGTGGGAAGGTAGTAGGGAGGGCTGGGGGGATACAGGGATGTATAGGGAGAGGCATCACCAGCTGAAAACAGGAAGTAGCTATCCCTCTGTACAGACAGTTGGTTGGACCCCATCTGGAGTACTGCATGCAGTTCTGGAGACTCCATCTCCGCAAGGATATAGACAGGATGGAGGCAGTCCAGAGGAGGACAACTAAAATGGTGCAGAATCTGCAAGAGAAGCCATAAGATGAGAGACTAAAGGAGCTTAATATGTATACCCATGAGGAAAGGGGGGTGGGCATGATAGAAACATTTAAGTACCTCAGTGAAATCAACAGAGTCCAAGAGTGTAGCATCTTTCAGAAAAAGAGATGTGCAAGGACAAGGGGACACAATTTGAAGATGGGGGGGGGATAGCTCAGGGGCAATGAGAGGAAGTATTTTTTCACAGAGAGGGTGGTAGACTCATGGAACAGCCTTCCTGAGGAAGTTGCAGATCTAAAACTGTGGGAGAATTCAAGCATGCATGGGACAGATATAAGACAATTCTTGTGGGGAGTAGGAAGAAATAGGCTGCTGGTTAACTAGATCTGCAGCTTATCCAGTAGGTAGGGAAATGGACAGAGTAGGTAGGTCAAGCATTCCTTATCTGATGTTAAAGTCTATGTTTCTATGTTTTTATGTTTCTATAGATGCTCCCTCAGTGCAGGCTTTTAAAACGGACTTGAAAACGTATTTATTTCATCAGGCATTTGGGATGAATATGTAGTATGTTGAACCCCTTTTAGTGTCTCCTATTAATTGATTAATTGATTTATTTATTGATATATTTTTTGAGTGTTTAATGAATCGTATATGTTGATTGTAATTTTATCTTTTATTTATTACCCTATGTTATTGAAATGGTGCCCTGAGCCTCTGGGAAAGGGCACCATTAATAAAGACTACTATTACTAGAGTGTGCAAGTGGAAGTTGTGAGAATCAAACCCTGATCTTCTGTAAGTGCCAAACTCATTCACAGCATGTTGCTTTAACCTCTAGGTTATAAGACTGCCATTGCTACAGCATTTACATGTAATTTAAGCATAAAACCAATGCTGTTGTCTAGTCTTCATAAAATATCTGCAGCTCAGTTGATAATATTTAGGATGGAATTACTAGTGATAATTAAATTCATAGTTCACTTGTCGGTTAGATATGTCATTTCTCCTCCACAGTTTTTACGTTCACTTGTGCTTGTGCAAGGAACATCTTGTTTCTAAGGGCATTTTAGAGGTGTGTCACTGCCAAGCCAATTACAGTTCAAACTACAATAAGCTTGGCAATGTAGACCAATGACCAGGCACTCTGGTCATGACAGTAGTACTGATTGCTGATGTGGCAGGTTCTGTAGTTGAAAGAAATGAACCGCTCCAATGAAAGAGCACTTCATTTATTTCTACAGCCATAGTGCCATACACCGCAACAGTGAGTGAGAGAGAGAGAGAGAGAGAGAGCAGTCTGCCCTGCAACTGAACGGCATTAGACCCGGGCATCCCATTAAACCCTCCAACGCCCTCTCTCTGCGTACTGTCTGCCCCACACCCTCTGTTCCCCCACCAGACCTGGCATCCAATTAAACCCTCCCACTCCCTCTGTGTGCTATCTGCCCTGCACACTACAATCCTCCACCGGACCCGAGATTACAGTGTATGAGGAGCCCTCCACCAGTTTCCAGAACAGGGCTGCTGCTAGTAACCATGGTGACATCATCACTTTCGTCCAATTTCCTCCTGTAGGCGGTGGTGAGAATCCAACATGTAGTAGAGGAGATGGGGCTCAGACAGCGCGCTACCACCAACATGCTTTCATAACCCCTCCAAACCTTTTCATAGAGATCACCACAGACCTGACCCATAGGAAAGCACCCTTCCCACCACGGCAACCAGAGAGCAAGCACAATGTGAGTGGGGTGGTAAAATGAGGAGCACAGAGCCAGCCACCGCAACCACCGCTTTTGGAAATTATAGGTGAAAAAGAAAATGACCAAATAAACACACCAAGATGAGTAAGTTTGTGTTTTGATGGGCACTGCTCTCGTCACAAAATTGCACCATGAAGTTGCTTGTGCTTGCATGATGCATTGTGCCCCCTAGTAAAGTGCAAGGGCTTTGTGGAGAATGGATATGTCAGTTTGTGCCAGGGGGGTGAAGAGCCCCCGCCCCATCTCCAGGCTACGGTGGGGCAATGAGGAGTTGAGTTTCATAGATTCTGTCAGCAGATAAGGACCAGCAGGCTCATCCAGTCGGCCCATTCACGGTAGTTTACAAAGTGATCCGTGACCCTTCTTGGCTTAGCTTTTACTTCCTATCTCTATTATTCCTTTGTTTCTGTCCCATGCATGTTTAAAAGCCACCAAAGTATGGGCTGCCACCACCTCCTGGGGCAGGCTATTCCATGCATCCACCATCCTTTCCGTGAAGAAGAACTTCCTAGTATTTCCCCTTATGTGGCCATCCTTCAGTCTCATGTTCTATCCACTTGTCCTGGCACTACTCCTGAGCTGAAATATGTTGTCCCCTTCCATCTCATGTATGCCCTTGAGGTACCTGAATGTTTCTATTATGTCACCTCTCTCCCTCCTCTGTTCCAGCATGTACAAATTTAGGTCCCTCACTCTCTCCTCGTAAGGCTTGTGATGTAATCCATTCACCATTTTGGTAACCCTCCTCTGCACCATCTCTGTTTTGTCAATGTTCTTTCAAAGGTGTGATCTCCAGAACTGTACACAGTATTCAAGATGAGATCTCACCAGGGTCTTGTACAATGGAACCATTACCTCCCTCCTTCTGCTTGTGATTCCCCTTTCAATACATCCCAACTTCCTACTGGCCTTTCCCACTGCCCTGGCAGTCTGCTTATCGGCTTTCAAGTTATCTGCGATTATGAACCCCAAGTCTCTGTCTTCCTCAGTTACTGTCAACAGCCCCCCCCCATCCTGTAGCACGCTCCAGGGTTTCTGCTCCCCACATGTACAATTTTGCATTTCAATGCATTAAACCTTAGCTGCCATGCCCCTGACCATCTCTCCAACCATTTCAGGTCTCTTCTCATCCTTTCCACCTCCTCCGGAGTAGCCACCCTGTTACAGATCTTGGTGTCATTCACAAACAGGTAAACCTTTCCCTCCTGCCCATCTGCTATATCACCAATGAAGACACTGAAGAGGACTGGCCCCAGTATTGAACTCTGAGGTACCCCACTGGTCACCTCCCTTTCCTCTGATTGGGTTCCATTAACCACTACTCACTGTTTTCTGTCCCTTAACCAGTTGCCAGTCCAATTCACCACTTTGTCTCAGACTCCCAGGCTGCCTAGCTTGTTGACCAGTTTCCTATGTGGGACCATGTCAAAGGCGTTGCTGAAGTCGAGGTATGCAATGTCTACTGCCCCCCCTTGGTCTACCACTTTTGTCACCCTGTCAAAGAAATCTATCAGATTTGTTTGATAGGATCATCTTACAGAGAATCCATGTTGCCAGGGATCCACCAGCCCATTGGCTACAAGGTGTTCCACAATTCTTTCCTTGAGGAGTGCCTCCATTTTCCTCCCAACTACAGAGGTTAAACTATCTGTCCTGCAGTTCCCTGCTTCTTCCCTACTACCACTCTTGTGAACAGGGATGATGTTTGCCCTTCTCCAGTCCTCTGGGACCACTCCAGTTTCTAAGGACTTGCTGCATAGGGCTACCAAAGGGGCTGCTAGTTCATACCTTAGCTCCTTTAGGACCATGGGATGAATGCCATCTGGACCCATGGCTTTGTCAGCCTTAAACTTTGCCAGTTACTCTAGGAACTCTCTCCTCTATGAATGGACTGGTGTTTATCTCCTTATCTTTAACTCTCCTGAAGTCCATCTGTGAGGTTTGCTTATTCCCTTTCACAGTGAAGACTAAACAGAAATATTCATTCAGAATATCTGCGTTTTCCCTGTCTCCCTCCTCTATCTCCTCCCTGACCACTTTAAGATTTGCTATTCCCCCCTTTGCCTTCCTTTTCTCACTGATGTACTGGAAAAATGCCTTGTCCCCTCCTTTAACCAACTGAGCTATTCTTTCTTCTGTAAGAGCTTCAGAGCTCCTTACTGCCTTTCCTGCCTCTATCAAGCACTTATGGTACTGCTCCTTTTCTTCCTCACTTTGTGTCTCCTTATACTTCTCGAATGCTAGCCTCTTGGCCCTTACTTTTTCCCTTCCCCCCCGAGAACCAAAGAGGCTTTCTTCTCCTTTTACTTTTGTCTGTAGGCCTGACATATTGTTCTGTTACCCCCACTATAGCCTCTTTGATGTGTACCCATTTCTCCGCCATGTTCCCGCCTACCCATCTCATTTACAGGGTTTCCTTTAGCTGTAGTCCCATTCTGGTAAAGTCCACCCTTCTAAAGTCTAAGACTCTTGTTTTCATATGGGTTGACTGGCTCCCTGTGTCCACCTTGAACTGCACTATATTGTGGTCACTGGACCCTAACTGTCCTTCTACCCTAAGATCTTATACCCTGTCCCTGTTGGTCAGCACCAGTTTCAGGATTACTCAGTCCCTGTTAGGTTCCTGAATGAGCTGTGTAAGGCCAGCCCCCTCAAGGGAGTTCACAAAGTCTTGTGTCCTCACTGAGGCCCCTACGGGGATGGACTAGTCCACTTCAGGCATGTTATAGTCACCCATTAGCAGTACTTTCCCCTTTGCTGCCATGTCATGCATGTTTTCCAGCAACTGCTTGTCAATTTTCTTGGCCTGAGCGGGGGTCTGTAAATGACCCCAGTGCGTATAGGCAGTTCCATTGCCTGGCTTGAGGGTGAACCATATTTCCTCTGTTTGCTCATGCCCTTTTAGAATTTCAGTTGCCCTTACGTTTCCTCTGATGTGGAGGGCAACCCCTCCCCCCTTTTTACCTTCACTATCTTGTCTTAACAGGGCATAATCTGGTACACTTATGTCCCAGCTGTGATTGCAGGTGTACCATGTTTTGTTTATTGTCACTATGTCCAGATCAGTCTCCATGATTATTGACACCAGGTCAGGGACTTTGTTCCCCAGACTGTGGGCATTAGTGTAAATGATCTTCTATGAAGAATGACATTTTTTTGTTCCCTCCCTATGTGTTGCTTCCTGCTTCATTCTACTTTTCCCAGAGTGTTTTATGTTTTGCCTCCGATTTATTATACTACTGGATGGTTGTGGTCCAGGTCCAACTTTTGGTGGTGATATTGTTATGTCCTGAGTGCATAGCCTATCCCTCCCTGCATATCCACCCCTGGGTTGACATTCTGGTCTTGCTCTATGTCTGCACTAACCTGAGGGGGTGGTTTCCCTGAACATCCCTGCACCTGACAGCCCCCCCCAGTGGCTAGTTTAAATGCTTGTGCAGAAAGCATGTAAACCTCTCATTGAGGACAGATGTGCCCTCCACAGAAGGATGCAGGCCATCCTTCTAATAAAGGTGTGCATCCTCCCAGGTGGCACCCCAGTCCCCAATGTAGCCAAAATCATTGTGCTTGCACCAGTCCTTCAACTATTTATTGAAGGTGCTGATGTGGTGGTTCCTTTCCCCTCTTTTTCCCCCTGACTGGTAGCACCTCCAAGAATGTCACAGAGTTTGTCATAGCCCCAATCTCCCCTTCCGGACTCACCTTTTCTTTAGCTAGATGTCTGTCCCCAGATGGACAATGATGTCTAGCCCACTCTTCTAGCCATGGCCTTTGCGATCATCTGGAACCACTCACCCTCACTCTGAGCCATGCCTCCTGGAGGCACATGACCTCTCTTTCTCTCCTAATGTCTGATCCTATATCCATACCCCGGACTATTGAGTCTCCCATCAGAGAATCTCCTCCCCCGGTTTCTCTGGTCCCTCCCTGTGCCCCTTTCCAGTGGGTCTGCATATTCCCCTGATCAGAACTTTGGGTTTCCTTTCAGGGATATCCCCCTCTGTGAGAACATCATATCTGTTCCTTAGTTGTACCAGGTGGGTGTGTGCCTGATCTCCACCTTCCTTAACCTCTCTGAGCCCACAGTAGTCCATCCAGACCTCTGTTTGAGTAACCTCTGTGGCAGTGGTTGGTGTTGTGGTGGTCCCTGGGTGGGGGCAGAGGATCTCAGTACTCCTGCCAACTGTGCTTGGAGCATGGCAAACTCCTCCCTAAGCCCAGAGAGATGCTTGCAAATGAGGCAGCACCGCAGTTCCCAAAAAGTTATCCTGAACACTGCTGCTCCACACCCACTGCACTGCATCACTCCTTGTGTCATCTTTCGTACTCTTTAATATGGTCCTACCCCCATTCTGTTGTTTGTTTGTTTTTCAAACTTACTTTACTCTCTCCCTATCACAGAATTTCTTTATCCAAGTCCCTAAAGTCTTTATGGGCCTAGTTACCTTGAGTAGCTCCATCCCAAGGGAAATTAGTGACACACTTAGAAGCCTTTGACCCTCAAATCCTGTCCTTGATTTGTCAGATAGTTTTCCTGTGGTAGAGTACACACTTCTATGCTGAGGGCTGGCTTAGTTTTTTTAATTTTTACTTTTGCTTTCAGTCCTATCTGTGGTACCTGACTGATGGTGCTGCCAGTGTGTTTGTGAGGTTCAGGGAGGAGTGTAGTATGGGAATGGCATTGTTGGGGGGAGGCAGCCAGTTAGTGTTTTCATTCCATGGTTTTTTAGCAGCTAGCACTGCTGTGTCTGTGGAGCCGAGTGCTCTCCGACCTTCGCTGGCATTTCTTTCTTGAATCATTTCATTTGCATACTGCATTTTCATTCATAAAAAAAGCAGGGGAGAGGCACCATGCTGCAGTAAAATGTGTCACTTCACATGCTCCTGCCTCCTTCCCTTCTTCCCCTCACAGAGGTCAGCAATGGAGCTACTGTCCATCATTGTTAATCCTAGTTCACCATAATAATTATTAATAACCGTCATGTAATGAGTGTGTGTGTGTGTGTGTGTGTGTGTGTGTGTGTGTGTTGGGGTCTTAAGGGCCCTAACCGCAATACATCAGGTGAATGAACAGCATGGTATTGTTTAAGGATAGGCAACACATGCACCCACGGACAGGCATTCCTCTAGTGTTGAAGTGTAATACATACAGGGACACAAGTCAGTATTGTGAATTGGTTGTATAGAATATACCGAATCAGGGGGAGCAGATTCTGAATATAAGGTTTTCATTTTTGTTATGAGCTACTGGTATTTGCAGGATTAATACACCTTTTCAATGCCTCTGCTCTGATATATATATAAATGGAAGGTATATTGAATTTGGACATCAGACACGCTCATCTTTAATTTATCCTAGGTTTGAGGCACTTCACCTATTTATTAAAATGCAGGTTTACATGCATTGGATAATCTTATGGTGCAGTATGAAAGTACAGTTGTGTAGTTAGATTAGGTCAGCTATCTGCCACTCTACCTCTCCATAGACATGGCAACAAGGCTGTTACTGAATAAAACAATCCCATCATTGTCACATGATCCTGGCCCCTTTCCTTCCCCCCTACCACCCCCCCCCATTTGCACCTTTCCTTTTTTCACCTTCTCCTTCCTCTCCCTCACACCCCCTTCCCCCTTCCTTTCCCATTTTGCCTTTATCCTTTTTTCATTCTTCCATTTTTTCTGTCTCTATTGCTCTTTCTCTTTCTTCTTATATTTTTTCTTCTTGTTTTTCTACACCTTCTCTGACACTCCTGCCTTCTCCTTTCTCTTGCATGGCTCCAGAATTATGCTAAAGTTTCCAGAAGAAGTAGTAGAAAAACTCACTCAGCTCTTATTGATTGATGTTATTGAGATTAAATAAAGCTGTAATAATAATATGTTAGAAGCTGCAGTGATGTAAATATGTAACTATGTTTCTGTTTATATTGATATGAACATTTATATTTGAAAATTGTATATATTTATACCTTGTTTAAGATTTTGTATTTGGTGTGTCACTTTTTGATGATGTCATAAGCACTGTTCACTTTAAATTTGGGTCCTCCCACACACGACCTTACCCCCTCATGAAGACATAACTGCCAAGGTGCTAAGGGGTACTCGTAAGTGCAGCTTGTGTGACAATAATAAAACCTTACATTTTTCACAGCAACTTATTTGCCTGGTAATGACTTCTTTCATTGTGCTGTGATCCTGGATTTTGCATTCATAAATACAGTAATCTTAAGCCACTGTCATTCATAGCTTTGAATACTTTGACAAAATGTTTGCTGTGCATCCATTCAAAAAAATACAACCTTGTATGTGAGCAAGCAGGCAAGTCAAATAAATACAGCTGCTAGGGAAGCTTTTTTTTTCTCCAAGATGAAGTGAGCCAGGTCTGTGCCATTTTCCTGAATGAGAACGTTTTGACTGACCTGCACATTATCAACAGTAATTGTTTAAAGTTTGACAGGGAAGATAAACTGCAGAACACTGACAAGTGTCCCCTTACTAACAGACATTTTATTTAGTATAGTGTTGTTAATAAGGTTGGTTCACTGGAACTCTTCCTTTTTACATTCACTTGAGCATGCACAAGGAATGTCTTGGTACTAACAGCATTTTAGAGGTGTGTCACTGTCAAGCCAATTACAGCTCAAACAGCAATGGGTTTGGCAGTGTACAGCAGACCAATGACCAGGCACTCTGATCATGACAGTAGTTCTGCTTGCTGACATGGCATGTTCTGTACTTGAAAGAAATGAACCACTCCAATGAGAGAGCACTTCATTTCTTTCTGCAGACATAGTGTCACATACTGCAACAGTGAGTGAGAGAGAGAGAGAGAGAGAGAGAGAGAGAGACAGAGCAGCCTGCCCCTGCAACTGGACAGCATTAAACCCAGCATCCAATTAAACCCTCACGCTCACTCTCTCCCTCTGTGTGCTGTCCACCCCACACCCTCTGTTCCACCACAGGATCCAGCATCCAATTAAACCTTCCCACTCCCTCCCTTCCTCCCTTTGTGTGCTGTCTGCCCTGCACCCTCCCTTACACATCCTGGAACAAACCTGCAAGTAAACATTCAGTATTGACAAATGCTTGTTATGAACTGCCACTGTAGATTCCTATTTGCTTAGTAAATGGTAAAAAGTCATCTCTAATTGCCAGTGTCCAGGCCCTCCCTCACTTGGCTTCCCCTTCCCCTCAACACAACTCAGCAGCAAACCCTTCCTAGTTTTTTTTGTGTGTTTTGTTAATGAAAAAAGATATTGACTTGATATAAAAACATAGAAAATGTTGACAGAAAAAGATCATTGGCCCATCCAGTCTGCCCTGTTATAGACTAACCTAGTGTGGTACCTAATGTCTACTCAGGACTACTGTCTGACTCTTAAATTAAGTTTGTGCATTTTTTTACCTTGGTCGCATACAGTCGAAACAAAGATTATCTTTGTGAAAGATGGCAGATTCAGTGTCTCAGAATCAGAAATTTCTTATCTGCAGCTGTTCTTTGGGTGTACCTCCATCAAATTTTACAGACCGCTGTATATTGCTATGCTTCTTTTATATTTATTCTTTCCATTTTCAATCCTAGCATGTGCCCTCACCCCATCGGATGATAAAGCAAACTCTCCACCCAGGCCAAAGTTAAATCAAAGTGGAGGTCAGGTTATTTATTATCAATATTTTTATAAGACGATTAGAAATACCTTTTTGAAATACATTTTTGAGTCTTACTGAGTAATAATAAATCTTTGCCATGGGTTTAAATATTTATCACAAAAAACACCAGCCTGTGAGCAAAAAGAGAAGCTCCACTCAGTGTGAGAGGTATGCATAGATGAGCCTGAGCAGAAGCAGGAGATCTCATCTGATGACTTAGTGACGGGGGGCAATGGGTTCAGTATGTGCTACTGACACTATTCAATAATATCATATTCAGAATCAGTTCACAATCACTCAATGAAAGAGAGTAGCTGGTCAGCACCACACACTTCATAAAAAATGTTGCTCTCAGTTGAAATATGAAATAGTGCCAAAAGATCTTTTGATGAAGTGGCAGAACCCCAAAATGCATTAAGATGAGCACCTTTTAACTGTTTTCTACTTTTGTACACCTGCAATGAAGATTTTGGCACTATTTCATATTTCAACTGACAACAGTGATTTTTTATAAGGAGGTGGTGAGTGCTGGATTTTTGTGTTTTAGCTACGTATATTCCCTATCCAAGGCACCCCATCCGAGTGTGGCTTTTGTTTTGTACTGCATCAGCACCATACTTTAGATTTAGGAAAGAAAATGTTTACCTGCTTATAGTGCGGCTCATTTAATAATTGCCAGTGGTACTTTCCTGCACCATAAGCATTATCCAGGGTGACTTAGATGAGCAACTGGGCATAAACACATTACAGCAAAGCTATTTTTTTCAAAGTCATAAGAAAATTGTGGTAAAGAAAGCTGACTATATGAGTCTTGTGCACTCTCTGAATCAGAGATAAAGTCCAATGTGAAGTCCTTAAATGTGCTGTAAGAACAGCTGACAAAGTGATGTGTGCTGTGCAGCTCAATATTTAAGTTATCACAAAGTTTCAAACATAAGCCACAAGAAAAACAAACCAGCTGATTGCTTGCTTGCCAAGTGACACTCCTGATAGAGCTATACGGTGAAACGTTGAGTGATGTTTTGGGGTGCACTTTAATAATGTTTTTTTATACTCATCTATAGTGTCATTGCTTTTTTTCTCTTGCTCTGGTGAGTGCTGCAGTTTTTTCTTTTGTCTGATATTAAAATCACCAAGGATGGGCAATTATTCAGGAATGGAAAGAGATGGAAGAGAGGAGCTTACTGATCAATGCAGGGGTCACTTCAGGGCAGCAGTAGATCCCTATAACAAAAATAGGGACTGTTAAGTTTGAGGAGGACTAGCTCATTGGCAGAAGGTGAAGAGACAGCATACACAGGCTCAAATTGGATACCAGTGTAGAGGTAAATCACTACACCCCAGCCTCTCTTGGAGTGACCCTGCCCGGCAAAGGTATTACCAAGGATGCTCACTGAAGAATCTTGCACCTTGGAGGAGAATCAAGACTCCAAGATGACAACTGCATCCAGCTGAAGGTTGATCATGAGAGGGGCAGCAACTGATCCAGCTTAGAAGGGAAGCTTTAAATTTAAGGTGGGCAGCCCTCAGTCATCCTATGGGGAGCTGCAAAGGCAAAACTAGGACAAGACTGTAATTAATTTTGATGTAACTTAGGTTTTTCTGAAATTTGGTCTGGATCATTTCTTCTCCACTGGATGGTAGTGCCTCAAATGTAAAAATGCCACAAGAGCAGCATTGGAAGAAGAAGCACTCCTGAAAAATGAGTAGCGGCTTGGTTAGCTCTACCTCAAGCTCTTTAATTCAAACTGCAACTTGGCACACAAGACTACAGCAACATAAGCTAAATAGCTTCTTTGGAGCACTGACAATTTTTTTCCAGAAAGCCCTTTTCCCCCTGCCAGCTTCACCTCAATTGTTAACTTGCACAGCAGTGGTTGCCAAGTCACAGGATGCTGAACTGGATGAACCAGGCTACACTATGGCTGAAGACAAAGGCACAGACCTCCCGCTACCTCACATGGGGCTACTGACCCTGCACTTAGTAATCTGCAAATACAGGTTGGTGCTGCTGCTGAGTTAATCCATTTACCTGATGAAAATAGTTGCTCTGTATCTGTATACTCTAATATGGAAGAGCAGACTTGTTTGCCTCAACATGAGAAGTCAGAACCTGTATCAAATAAGTTGGTCCACAATAAAACGGATACGTTAAACAATGCTACAGAAAATGTAGACACAGACATTGACAATATCTTTGCTTCAGGCCTGATTTCAGGTGCCGGGGATGGAAGAGCATTTCTGCCTGATGGCACAGATCATTTAAATGTTCAGGATTTTCAGAGATGTCAGGATGAAATCAAAAATGAAATCAAAATTGCCTTTGCGTCCATTACTATAGCCACCTCTGATCTTTCCACAATGCACTCTGCTATCCAGAACAAAATGGAAAGTTTAACAATTCATACCACCGAAACAGAAACCAGAATAAGTGCCCTAGATGACAAATTTTACCCCATGTATGGAAAAAGAGCTTGAGGAGCTCAAAGCCAAAATAACAGATTTAGAAGACCTCTCACTGTGGGCTAATGGGAAAATAATTGGCATTCCTGAAGGCCTTGAGGGGTTGGGAGATCTGCTCCCATTTGTTGAAAAAGTATTGACTGTGGTGCTAAATCGCAAATGCACTGAAGAATGCATCTGTTTGGTTAGGGCACACATGGGAGCTAAATCTGCACAGTCTCACTCAAACAATGCAGTGGCCTGAAGTCCCATCTTTGTTAAATCTCACAACTATAAGGATAGAGAACAGATTTTGTGGCATGCTAGGATCAACAGAGCTCTCCAATATGAACAGTTTAAGTTATCTCTCAGCATTTCCTGACCTATCCTCAGATACTTTACAAGCATGATGAGCATTTGATAAAACTAAGGAGTTGCTTAAACAACATGACATTAACTTTTCATTGCTATATCAAGCCAGAATAAGGTTCTTCTTCCATAGCAGAAATTGGATCTTTTCAGAACCAAAGAAAGAAGAACAATTTCTTCTAAGTCAGAACTGGAATTCCAACTCTGCTTGATTAATTCTACAAAGGAAAATCAACAAACAACATTTGACTGAATATGATATAATGAATAGGAGACCCCCTTTTTTTGTTCAAGGGCATAAGTCAGCTCTGGACAAAAGAGCCTTAGAGGTGCTGTATCAAGCTCTTTAGCATGTCCATTGGGATCAGGAACAAGGGGAAGGGGGGAGGGTTTTTCTTAAAACTCTATGGTTATTCAGCTTAGTTTAATTATTACTTATTATTGATATTTTGGACAATAGAAAGAAGAACTTTACAACAGCTTACTTCCTAGATTCAAACTTGAATCTGAAGATTTGGCAATTACATAAACATCAGATAGATAAGTACCATGTATTAAAATGCCTCTTAATCTTTAAGGCTACAGTAATAAAGTCAATCTCGATACTGTCTGGGGGCTTCAAGCCACAAATCCATCCTCAATTTCTTCAGACAGTACAGATTTTAAAGATAAGTATAACTTTCCATTTTCATCATTCCCCCCCCCGGTACTGAGCTGGAAAATGCATGGTATTGTTTGACTTGAGGGGTATGTTATATCGGGCTTAGGGAGGGATGGTGGGGGGTGGGGTTTCATATTAAACACTTTAAAAATATATACTAACTTTTCTATCACCTATAAATGTGACACGTTATCAAAATTATATATATGCATTTGGGGTAATTGATTTAATACTTAAAGTAATCACAAAAACATTTTATTATAGACATGAGGTAATAGTTTATTATTTTTTGGATGTTTAAGATGACACAACAACTAAAAATTATTTCTTGGAATGTGAGGGATATTCATGATAGACTAAAAGTCAGAAACATTTTTAATTATATTGATAGGGTGGGAGCTTATTGTGTTTTGTTACAAAGAATCACATTTGAGTCAAGCAGAGTTTCAGTTTCATGCTAAGAGATGGGGGTAATGGGTTGAATGCTTCACATACCAATGCTTCTAGAGGAGTGGCAATTTTCTTTAAAAAGTCATTGATGTAAAAATTATAAAACATACTACAGATCCGAATGGTCATTATCTGATATGTCAAATCTGTATTTCAGGGCATTTATATATTATTTGCAATATCTATGGCCCCAATGTGAACTTGCCTCAATTTTCACCCATATTGTTTGGGAACTAGCCAGTTATTCAGCACCATTCATTATAGGTGGAGATTTCAGTGTTGTATTAAATCTAGTATTGGACAGGTCAGGAGTTTGACCAGAACAGATTAGCTCTGCTGCCAGTAAAATTATGCCATTTTTGGGGCACTACAATTTAATGGAACCTTGGTGCTCTCAGAATCCTACAGTGTGTCAATACTCATATTTCTCCATTCCTCACCAATCTTATTCTCAAATTGATTATTTAATATCAGAGGCTAGTGAATATCATGTACAGAACATTAAATATTATAATATTATAAGTTCTGATCACGCTTCTCTTCAAATAACTTTGCAAATCCCAAACTATAATAAATTGCCTTTATTTAAGGTGGATCCTATATTATTCAAAAATGCTTTTTTTGTTGATTACATAAAAAAAGAGATTGATTTTTTTCTTAGTCAATACCACTAATGATACCAACATAGTGAATATATGGGATCCATTTAAAGCTTACATTCAAGGCTGTATCACTGCATATGAGATCAAAAGTAATAAAATAAGGTTGAATAAGTTGAGGGATTTTGAAAAATGCATTTCTGAAACTGAATTGCTACATATGCAAACCAATGACCTCCAGATATGTCAAGGGTTTGTCTCTTTGAGGAAGGAGTACAACAGATTGATAGCTGTATGTGTAGAGAAACAGGTGCTTTATACTAGGAGTAATTATTATATCAGTGGAGACCGAATAAATAAGCTAATGGCATGGCAGCTGAAATCTGTGCAACAAAAAAACATGATCACCCAAATAGCTAATCAAGAAGGTCAAATATATACATCACCAAAAGACATTAATTATGTCTTTTACAAATTTTATCAAGATTTGTATACATCAGAAAACCTCGGTCTCTAAATTATCAATCAGATTTTCTATCTAATATCATATTCCCTACTGTACCCCTGACTTAGCCCATGCACTGGACCAGGATGTAACACCTTAAGAAATAGCTCAGGCTATTAAATTACTCCCCACCAGTAAGGCTCCTGGTCCAGATGGACTTTCAACTGATATCTATCAGCTTTTTATCTCAGAAAATTACTCTGCACCTTAAAAAAGTTATTGACTGCACATTCAGCTCACAGTCACTTGTGTTCACCTTCAGGGAAGCTCATATATCACTTTTCCTCAAAAAAGGTAACCCATTACACCCAAATTCTTATCATCTGATTTCACTTATAAATTAAGATGTTAAAATATTGACCAGAGCCCTGGCTGCCAGGCTCGAAAAAATATTGTCCATACTTATCCACCTGAATCAAAATGGCTTCATTAAAGGCAGGTCTCTGAAACCTAATAGTCGATAAACCATCAACATCATGGATTATTTACAGGATTCTGATCTGTCCATGATGTTGGTGGATGCTGAAAAGCATATGACTGGGTGGAGTGGCCATATATCAAACTCATTATGAGTAAATATAATTTTGATCCAGCATTTTGTAAATGTGTGGATATTTTGTATTCAGGTCTGGTAGCAAGGGTTAGGACCAACACTGATCTTTCCCCTATAATACAACTACAGCAAGGCACTAGGCAGGGCTGCCCTCTTTCACCTCTAATTTTTGCCCTTGCAATAGAGCCTATGGACATCGCTGTCAGATCTTCCACTAAAATATATGGCCCCATAATTAAAAACAAAGAAGATTGCATCAGCCTTTATGAGGATGGTACTCTCTTTTTTGTAAAAACTCTAAATCATAGTTTCCCATATATCTTAGAACCCCTAACCCAATTTGGTACATTATCTGGCTGCAAAGTTAGCTGGTCCAAAACTGCAGTATTAGAAACCACTTCACATACTACCCCATTAGTACCCCCACCTCATCTAAATATTAAAATAGTCTCTCAAATTAGATATCTGGGAGTCAAACTTGACAATAAGCTTACAGCAATACAAATGTTAAACTTTGACCCCATAATAGAAGAAACCAAAATATTACTAACGCATTGGAAAATACTTCCCTTCTCTTTACAGGCTGAGTCAATGTTATAAAAATGTTCATTTTACCTAAATGTATGTTTTTGTTCCAGTCTTTACCTATCATATTGATGGAGAATTTTTTCAAAGGATTGAATAGCATTATTAAAAAGTTACTTTGGAAAGGAAAGAAGCCTAGGATTAAATTAAATACATTGGCCCAGATATTCAAAAGAGTTGAGCCATGCGCAATAGGGTTGCGCCTGCGCAAGTCCAAATTTGCGCCATTCTGCTATATTCAGCAGGAGGCAGTTGCGCCCCCGAAATCATGCTGAGCAACAGCGCAATGATAATGAAGGCATGCGCAACTGAAGGGAGAGGAACCATGCATAAATGGTGCAGTGTGATAGTCAAAGACTTGTGCAGTGCACAACAGTGGAGCAAGTGGAAGTTGCGCCATAGCGGAAATGAGCCAAAATAAAAAGGAGCAAGGAAGAGGCACAAGAATGCTACAGGGAAGCCACATGAGGCAGAGGCAGAGGCACACAGACAGGGCAAGTGGCATGAACAGGGCAGGCCAGGGAAAGGCCACAGTTAACAGCCAGGCACAGGGAAGGTGTGGGGAGCCACACAGCATAGAGGCCAGCACAGGCAGGTGTACCTGGTGCAGGGGAGGTAGCAGCCAGGACAGCAGGGGGAATACAGTAACAGCTGCCGGGGGGGTGAACGCAAGCCAGGGACATGGCCAGTGCCACCTTCCACATGGAGACCATAATGAGGGGGTGAGAAGGCGGGCAGCAGGGGGGCATGGCCATGGAAGGGCCCGTCAGTGGTATGCCCCCAAAAGGCAGTACCGAGCCCACACCGCTTTGAGCTGTACACTGGTACTGAGATTGTGGATGGTACCACCTGAACAGGGCAATTCTGAGGTGGCTTTGTGAGCTGTGCAGTGATGTGATGCAGGCACCCACACGACGGAGCCATGCCCTGTCAGTGGAGACCAAGGTAACAGCCTGCATGTGCTTGCTCACCACGGGTACCTTCCAGAGACCAACCGGGGACACCACAGGCATAACCCAGTCAGCCACGTCATGCCACCTCACCCAATTCCTCAGCGCACTGCTGCCACATGCTGAGGAGTACATCCATTTCTCCAGCACAGCGGTGGAGCGCACAGCAAATATACAGGCGTTCCACAGGGTATCACGTATGCCTGGCATGCTAGGGGCAATAGACTGCACCCATGTGGCCATACGCACACCACCTGGCCACGAGGGGGCTGCAAACATAAATCACAAGGGCTATGCCAGCATCAACTGCCAGGTGGTGTGCGATGCCAGGGGGCGCATCATCAATGTCTGTGCCATGCACCCTGGGGGAGCACACAATTCTTTCATCTGGCACCATTCGGCACTGTGCCACAGATTCGAGAGTGGGGACATCCCCACTGGCCACCTAGTGGGTGAGTATGCAAACCACATGGACAAATATAGGGCCTGGGGGGCCATGGCCAGAGGTGCCATGGGTAGTGGCCTACATGGTTTGGGGCAGGGTGATGCTGATCACCAAACTAACCTCCACCCTCTACACACAGATGACAGTGGATACCCACTCCGTCCCTGGCTGCTCACACCCTACCATCGGCCCACGACCCCATTGCAGCAATGCTACAATGAGGCTCACGCCACCACATGTAATGTCTTCAAGCGGGTGTTCGGGATGCTGAAGGCACATTTCCATTGCCTGGACACCTCTGGCGGTGCCCTACAGTACAGCCCCTCAAAGGCCTGTGGGATATTCCTGGCCTGTTGCATCCTGCACAACATGGCCAATGAATGTGGGATAGCCATACAGGTCAAAGAGGGGGACAGCGATGGGGACGATGGGGACGCTGGTGATGATGGTGATGGGCAGCCCCCCTTGGGCGACAGGACCCCCGACTGCTCTGGCTGGCACAGCTGCACTGGGACACCATCACAGAGGAGCACTTCAGCCAACCCAGGTAAGTCATGGGGCCATGCGCAACCACCAGTGGCCAAGGCACAACCCACAAACATGCAGGAACCCACACTGGGGGTGCATGCCATCGAGGGAAGTGGCAGGGCACAGAGGCATGCACACAGCCAGGGATGGGTGAGGATTAACATGCCACACTGAAGCACACACACACACACACGCACACACACAACACAACAAACGTACACAGAGAGCAGAAGGCACACCGACCCAGAACGCACACCCTAGCAACACACATGTCCACAGGCCACCACACCCACTGCCTGTCCATGTGTGTGTGTCAGATGCTGAGCTCCATTTCACATTGGTGTACAGCGCAATGCAGGCATCATCATGCACACGTAACTGCAGACAGCAGCCGGGAGGGTGTGCAGGTGGACTGTGTGTCCGCATGCAGGGCCGGGTACCCACCCGTGCACTGTCCACTGAAACACACAATGCACACAGGGCAGTACCAGACAGTAGCTGCACTGGGAGACAGGTCAGTCCCGCAACACAGTGCCATGGCTGCCACGGATGCATGGGCAGCCCGGCCGAGACCACCAGCACTGGAAAGCTGACCACTGGCCTCATGGGGTGGCACCAATGGTCCCCCAGGGGTTCCACTGTGTGAATGTGATGGTGCCCGCACAGGGATCTGCAGCACACCAAACATGCCTGCACCAGGAGTGCTCGGGATGCCCACAGCTGAACCCGGCATCGACAGGGTGGGAGTTGCACAATGCCAGGAATGGGGGGTGGACAGTGCACTGCGTGGTGTCCGTGATGCATGGACACCTGACTGTGTGCCCATTGTGGCCATGACAGCAAAGAACGCCTGTGCATGCCTGTCAATGGCAGCGGTCACATCCTCCCACAAATGGTCCATCCGTGCCATGGGCATTTCAGCATCCCTGCTGTGACGCTCCTCTGCACACTCCAGAGACACACGCAGTGCATCCACAGATGTTGCAAGCCGCATCTGCTGCTGGACCAATGTTCGCAGTAGGTGGATGTGCTCGTCCAAGAGGTCATCAGCCTCCTCAGCATCCTGTCCCTCAGGGTGTGCAAGGGCCTGATGTTCAGCACCCCTTGAGGGTGGGTGCTGTGCACCAGGACCAGGTCTGGACACGTCCACAGGTGGTACACAGATGCCACCGCTGAACCCTGCACCCCCAAGCCCAGTGGGTGACTGCTGTTGCTGCACCTCTGGCTGCCGCACTCCAGGGCTCAGTGGTGCCACCACAGTGGCCTCAACATTCCCACTGTCCTGAACAGACACCAGTGCTGCCCCACTGGTGCTGACAGGCACAGCCTGGGACTGTGTTGACACACAGGCCTCCAAGGCGGAACCACCTACAGCCATGGGCGTGAATTGCCTTGCTGTGTGTCCATCCTGTGGCACACACGTGTCACTGCCCAAGATGGTCATGTCATCATCACTGGTGCCGGACTCTGCCCTGGCCACAGCCACAGTGTGCTGGCATCCGTGGATGCCAGCATGCTGGGACACAGGCAGGGCTTCCTCCACACCTGTCTCAATGACATCAGTGTGGACAGCCAGGTGGCCCCACTGTTGTACTGATCCACAGATACCTGTGGAGGTGGATGGTCCCACCTCCAACTCCATCCAACTGTCCACAGTGGATGGGCCCACCACCGCTGACCCATGCAGACGCTCAGGATCTGTAAGGGAAAGCAAAGTCGCATTACAGCGTGTGACCTACCCTTCCCCCCCTAGACAGACCATGACTTACCATGCAGTGATGGACCACCACCCATCTGGAAGCCACACACCCGGAACACCCTCAATGGCACTTCGGTGCATGCTTGCAGCAAGTCTGTCCTCCGCTGAGGTGAGCTTTACCACCTCCGGCTGTCCCCCACCTGTTGCAGCATGTGCTGCCCTGATGGCAGCCACCTTCTCCTTTACCCTCCTCCTGTCTGTGCCCATCTTCTTCTTACACTCCTGCACAGAGTGCTGGTGGCTGCCATGCAGGTTCACGGCATGTGCCACCTCCTCCCATGCAGCAGCATGGGCCTGAGGAGTGCCCCACTGTCCACTGAGCAGTGGCTTCTGCAACAGATAGGCCTCGAAAAGGGCCTTGGTTTTGACCTTAGTAAAATTGGGCCTCCTCCTCCTCCTCCCACCACTGTTGTCCTCCCCTCCAATAACGTGCTAGGTCATTATGTAGCCTGTAAGAATGGCAGTTGTTACCTGTGACTGTGCAGTCCCATGCATGTCCCTGAATCCACAGTCCACACTCCCAAACAGCATGCAACTCACCAATAAACTGCAGTAACTGACTATGGCCACTGCAGCACATTGTCACAGCCTTATAGTGCAATCCATGCAAATGAGACGAGGAGCAACTTTAATTAGATGCAAATTGCAGTGCTGCGCCATTGAATGGCTGATCGGATGATTTGCATATGACTGCTGAATATCACGCTGTTGCACTTTGCACAATTGTGTTGAACGTGCTGAGCCAATGGCGCAGTTCTGTGGCATGCGTAGTACACCTCACTGCGCATGCCCAGGTTGCTGACGCAGGCGTCTGCCATGCTGATGATGTGCTGTGTGTGGTAGGCAATGCAGGACATGGCCACCATTGTGCCAGTGGCGCTATAGTGAAGGTCACTACATGGCGCTGTGGCAATGGGTCTTCATAGGCGCAATGGCCCAACTGCCCGATAGTCCGCTGTGATGCTGGCACACAGGCAGCCAATCGTGCTACATGCATTGTCATCCAATGGCGCAGTGCATGGCCTTGCGCCAGAGACACTTGACCCTGTGCCTGACCTTTTCCCCCTTGGCGCCATGCGTCAGGCATAGGTGCACCTCTATCGCACTGTTCGGTAACAGCGCGATAGGGAATGGCAGCACTGTACCTCACAGCATCTGCACATGGGGTACCGCACTGCAGAGTTCCATATTGCCTACTATAGCTATTGCAATGGCGTGGAGAAGAGCTGCTCCTTGGACGGCCATTGAGCTTGCAAATCTGGTGGCCATAGTCGAGCCACACCATGGACCTCTCTTTGGGAAGGCCCCCCTGGATAGGGCAAGGACCCAGGTGTGGCAGGAGATGGCCACAGCCCTTGAGGAGGCAACAGGCAGGGGCCGTAGTGCTGAGCAGTGCAGGCACCGATATGGTGACCTGCAGATGAGGGAGCCGGAGCTACTGGCCCGACTTTGGTCACGTGCCAGGAGAGGCTCAGTCCCATGTCCAGGTAGGGGTTCCGTTAACACACTTTTATCGTCCATATGAGTCACAGTGTTGTATGTGTCCAGCACATAGGGGAGGGACTGTATGGGGTTGGCTGTGGTGGTGTTCACAGGGTGTGGGGTGGGTGGGTCTGGCTGTGTGGGAGGGCACGCTGCTTGGGGCAGGGGGACTTTGCTTTGGGAATGTACTGATGTTCTTCTCTCCTTTTTGTCCCCACAGGCCCAGAAGAACTGCGCCGAGTGCGTGCAGAGTGGTAGGGGGTGGAAACCACAGCCAGGCGGGCCGAGGACCAGCAACGGCCACCTGACCGGCCCGATGTGGGTGAGTGCCAGACATCCATGATTAGTATTGCATGCTGTGTGACAAGGTGGGCAGCGGGGCATGGCCACCATTCATTGACATCACTGCCATGCGCGCCACTTGTTACAGTCAACACTGTCCAGTGGCAATGCATGTCTGGGTGTGTGTCACTGGTGGTCCATGCGTGCACCAGGTGCATGGCTGTGCCACTGCCTTTGCACCACATAGTCATGTCACTAGATGGCCATGGTGGTGCTGTGCATGACTTGGCCGGTGGGTGTGTGCAGCGTTCTGCATGGCTGTATGCATCTGGGTGGGCAGGTCCTGTGGATGTGATCACTGCGGCTGGTCACACACCATCACAGTGGTATGTCCCATGGCCATATGCCATGCACAGTGGGTGGGTTGTATGGGGTTGTGCAGTCACACCTGTTGACTGTGCTCCCTTGTCCTAGGTGTGAGACATCTGAGGGAGATAAGAGACACCATGCGGGAGCTCCTGATTCTGGCCAGTGAGACGGTGGCAATTCTGCAGAGGATAGACGAGTCGGGGGTTCTTCGGAGACACAGAGCCAGGGGGAGCCAAAGCCAGGACCGGAGGAGCCTTCAGTAGTCCCTTGGTCCCTGACTTCCCCTACCCCCTGGACCCACACTCACACCCCTCCTATCCCATCCCATTTGTCCACCTCTTCCCTGCCCACCCCACCTTTTGTGTCCCCACCACAAACATGTAAATAGTTTTTATTCATGTACATAGTTGAGTTTTCTATTTTTATAATACATTTGACTTTTATATGAATACTGTGGTGGTCTCTGATTTGCAGCGGGCTATAGGTGTTCAGATGCAGTGGTGTGCATGGCATCAGGGGTGGTGCAGTCATGGGTATGTGTGTGTGTCCATGTGGAGGTGTCTATGGTGTGGGAGTAGATATCAGTCAGTGTCTGTGTTGTGTGTGTTGTTCCCTGTGCACTGGATGACTGTGTGCAGTGGTCCATGGCATGTGCTCTGTGTCCATGGTGCACCCATCGGCCTGTCCATGGCCTGTGCAGCTGACAGACATGCCTGTCTGTGACCTGCATGGTCCACTGGCATGTCAGTGGTGGCAGTCCCTGCAGGGCGGACACTGTACCCGTTGCTTTGCTGGGTTGCCCATGTCACTGGTGTGGTGCATGCCTGGCTCAGGTGGCACTGTGGGCGACACGGTCATTGTTCAACCTCCATGCTGTGGCTTGTGTGTGTTGTAGGAGATGTGCCCCTCTGTCTTTGGCTTGTGCTCCGGGTGACTACTGGTGGTGTATTGGTCCATGGTGCCTGCGCAAGGTGGTTGGCAAACCAGTGCCATGGTGGACTGGGTTTCAACAGTACATGACACATGGGCCCACAATGGGGGCTTGGTTGCCCCACCACTGCGTCCCTGTGTTGTTGTGCCCTTGGGTATGGGTGGGTGTCTATCCAGACCCTGTGTGGCATCTGGTGTCGTGCATGCTTCCATGCACCACTGTGGGTGTCTGTGCTGGCTGTTGTGGCCAGTGGTGGGCCGGGGGTGTGTCACTGGAATACTGTGCAGAGCGCTGTACCACTGGTGGTGGTGTCAAGGACACGACTGTCCCATATGGGGTAACTCTTGTGCCAACGCATGGTCAGTCTCTCAGCAGTACCTCTGGGGACTGTGTGTGGTGGCACTGTGTCTGCCGTTGTTGCATTGCCATGTGCTACAACCTGCTGATGGGTGCTCATGGTGGGGCTGGCTTGCATAGTTCTGTGGTGCACAGGGTTGCATTGACACTGTGGGGGTGGTGGCATGCATGGGGTTTCCTGCTGTGGTGGTCACTGCTCATGGGGGGATGTCTGGGGGTCACGTTGCAGGGTGTGCTGTGCACTGGGGGGATGTTGTGGCACAGGGTGGTCTGCCCTCCTTGTGTGCCAGTCACAGCTTGCTGGTAGGTGTGATGGGGCACCATGGCCAGGCTGTGGGCTGGTTGCTTGTCTCCATGGACCAGTGGTTATTCCAGCCCTCCCCCTGGTTGTGATGTGCTTGAGGTGTGGGGGCACAATGTCTGTTCTGCTGTGTGTTCCTGTGCCCATCTGTGGCATGGGTGATGGGCCCTTACCTCCCTGATTGTGCAGTTACATTGCTCTGCAGCTGGGGGTCATCCCTGGTTGCGCTATGGCTCCTCTGGACTGCTCAGCTTCCCTTCCCTAGTGTCGCTATGGCACAGGTGGTGCGATATTCAATTATTGGCTGTAGGTGCAATTTGGCCTGCTACTTTTTTGAATATCACGTCTCTTGCGCATGGGTGCAATAGACTTGCACTTGCTCCTGCTATTGCACACTTTTTGGGTGCAGTTTGAATATCTGGGCCATTGTATAAGCTCTGGTCTGAAGCAGGTTTGACTCTTCCATGTTTTAAATACTATTACTATGAAGCTAACTTAGCTATTATATCATCTTGGTTTATTGAAGATATGTATGATCCATCTTATTGCATAGAAACCTTTTGATCTCCTGTTTTCAACATTAAACACTCATTATATATTGGCTTTCACAAATCTAAACTTAGTAATTTGGCATTAGGTACCAAAACTATACTCTGTATGTGGTACAAAATATTCCCAAGAAAATTATATAAATGTATGTACTCAAATAATGCCCCTTTCTAGATTAGCAGTTATTTTTTTCCTTAGCTGCAAGATCCTACTTTCAAAAGTTGGTATAATAAAGGTTTAAGAGAAATTGGGCAATTCTTCCAGGAGGATTATATCTTAGATTTTGCTACCTTGAAGGATAGATATGATATACCAAATTCTCAATTATTTTGTTATCTCCAGACATGAGATTTTATCACTAAAAATATGAATAAACTTCCAGACAAGACACTTAGTAATTTGGAATTTATTTTAAAACAGCCCTCCCATGCAAAATTGATATCCCAAATATATAAAAGTATTATACCTAAAACTAGTCATTTATCCAATAAATTAAAAATAAAGTGAGAAGAGAAACTTAATATATCTACATCACAAAACTCTTGGAAGAAAATAACTAACATTAAACTTTGGGGGCCAAAATCCATAAGGTCACAAAAAATTATGTTTAACATCCTCCATAGAATATATTAATGCCCTATTATTTACATAAGATGAATCCTAATGTTGAGCCACATTGTCCTAGATGTGATACAGCACCAGGAACTTTAGAGTATATGCTTATTCTGTGTCCCAAGTTGAATTCATGGTGGGATTGTATTTATTATTTATATCTGATGCTATTAAAAAAAAAATCTCATTAAAAACCTAGCATGAATGCTGTTACTGATAGGGCCATCTTTAAATTCTCTTTCCTTTTCAACTCAATGTTTAATAAATAGCCAGGCACAGACCTTTAAACAAATGTTGCTTAAATGGAAAGACTCAGAGCCCCCACACTTTAATGTTTGATTAAATTCCATGACTGGGATACATGCATTTGAACGAACACATTATACCGCCATAAAACGGATGCAAACATTTGAATAGATATGGCTACCTTTCAAGAAAAAACTTGATTCTACTCGGAGCCCTTAAGAGATTTTTTGTGTACCCACATGTTCCAGGTTGAATTTAGAGCTAAGAATTAAGAATGCATAATTGCACAATAGCCTTGGGAAATTAGAATAAGGATAACGGATATCAAGACTTTAACATGTTATGAACTATAATGGACATACAATAACAGCATAGTAAATGTAAATGTAATAATTTATATCAGATGATATTTAATACCTCTCTTTCTGCAATGTGCAATATGAAATCTCTTTTCTTTTTTACTGGAAATTTAGCATCAACTGTGTCACTAATTTCTGTGGATATGCATCTTTATATTGAATGAATCAATTACAAAAAAATGTTTGATGTAATCTGCTACCATAAGCAGCAGGCAGACATGAAGCTCTGTTGAACTATTGAACTGTTTGGAGGTAGAGGAGTTAGCAAAGGGGGCACGATAAGGGGGAAGGGGGGCAAAAGGCACCAGAGAGCTTCAAGGAAGAGACAAGGAGAAGATAAGAGGCTGTACTCAGGACCGCAGGAGGAATGGAGTAGGCAGAAGGAAAGAAGGGGAAAGGAGGCTGAAAGAGGAGGGTGGAAGAGGAGGAGGGGGTCTAGGAGAGAGGAAGGAAAGGTGTAGAGAAGGGGAAGGGAGGAGAAAGAAAAAAGGAGGGGGATAATAGGGTAGGGAGTGGCATAGATAATGAGACAGTGCAGCTTGAATGAAGCACTGTAACCAGGAGGTAGAGTGTGGAGAGGAAACACTAATTATGGGGAAATATAGTAGCAGTATCTGACATGGTCAGATATTTGCTGAAATTTCTGTGATATCTCTAGAGAAATTCCATGTCTGCCTGCAGTACCACTGTTAGGTCATGAGATAGAATCTCTTAAGAAGTACTGTGAAATATCTGGACATATCTGACCACGTCATTTGCTGCAACTGTAGGCCTCACCCAGTTAGGGAAGTAACAGGGGAAGAAGGTCTGACCCAGAAATGGAGGCTAAGGGGAATATAGGCTTCACCAAAATCAGGAGGTGATGGTGTTATAGTCTTCATCCAGATAGGGAGATGATGGAGGAAGTAGAAATGAAACATTTAGAGAGGTAACAGGGGAATGTGCACCTCACCTAGATAGGGAGGCTACAGGAGGTGAAGGCCTCATTTAGATAGGGAGGTGAGTGGGGATGTAGGCTTCGCCAAGATACTGTAGGTAGACTACAGGGCTATAAGCCTTACCCAGATAGGGAAGCTACTAGGGATTTAGGCCTCACCTAGACAAGGAGGAGGCTAGGTGAACAGAGAAGTACCAAGAGCACATATTGTAGTAATTGTTTATTGCTTGATCATAATTAAAAGATCATTACACAGTGTACATAATCACAAAAGCTGTATGTTTGTACATTCCCTAAGATATCATAAATATAAAACTACAGAGGTGCAAAAGATACATACATAAGCAGCACATTCAATGATATTGCACACAAGGTCTGGTTTCAAAAAGAACAAGGAATACTTAGCTGTCCTTTACTGCCACAATGCCAGTGATTACCACAATCTCCCCTTCTCATTACTGGGAAATCGCAAAATCCCAGGGGCCAGATATTCAAAATGTTATGCGGGCACTGGGGTTTGTGTTGGAGTTCCATATTCAAAAGAGACATTTGCGCAGGCAAAGAGGGTTAGCACAAGCATAAATCCTAATGTATACATGCGGGCAAGGGAATGGGCCTGGCCATGAATATGAGTGCTACCTCATATTCGGCAGTTTTGCAGTGCACAAAAGGATATTACGTGATCTTTTTGTGCAGCAAAAATACCACCAAACAAAACCCTGGCTTATTCCTGGCAACTCTAGTGACTGCCAGAGGTAAAGCAGCCACCAAGCTGGTCGGCCACAAGGGGAGCACATCCACCCCTGTGGTCTCTGGCATCTCCCTCTGCTGATCGATGACCCCTTTTGTAATAGATAGCATCTCTGTGCTAGTGGTAACCCCCAAATGATTGCCAGGCCATTTTGTAATAGATAGCATCCATGGTGCTAGTGGTACCCCACCCCTCTGCTAATCGCCAGCCTGTTTTGTAAAAGATAGCATCCCTGGTGCTAGTGGTACCCCACCTCTCTGCTGATCGCCAGCCTGTTTTGTTATAGATAGCATCCCGGGTGCTAGTGGAACCCCCATCCACCAATCGACGGCCTGTTTTGTAATAGAGAGCATCCCTGGTGCTAGTGGAACCCCCTGCCTTTGATCCCAGCCCCTACATACATACAATTATCCTTGGTGCTAGTGGTACCATCCCCTTCCAATCCCAACCCCAACCTACACAACCTCACACGGCACCATGCTTTGGATACAGTGAGTGGGGAAATGGTGCCATGGGAACACTGGAAGCCAGGAAGGATTGTCTGTTGGTCTAGGCTGGGATTGGAAGGGGGAGGACATCACTAGCACCAGGGACAATTGTATGTATGCAGGGGCTGGGATCAGAGGGAAGGGGGTTACCACTGGCCCCAAGAATGCTATCAATTTTGAATGGGCCAGCAATCGGTGAAGGGGGGGGTCCACTAGCACCAGGGATGCCATCTATTACAAAACAGGTTGGTGATAGGTGGAGGAAGGGTTCCCCTAGCACCAGGGATGCTATCTATTACAAAACAGGCTGCCGATTGCTGGAGGGGTGGTTCCACTATCACCAGGTGTGCTCTCTATTACAAAATGGGCCAGCGATTGATGGATGGGGGTTCCACTAGCATCAGGGATGCTATCTACAACAAAATGGGCTGTCAATCAGTAGAATGGGGTACCACTAGCACCAGGGATGTTATCTATTACAAAATGGACTGCTAATGAGCAGAGGAGGTACCACTAGCACCAGGGATGCTATCTATTAAAAAACAGGCCAGCAATTGGTGGAGGGGCACCACTAGCACCATGGATACAATCTATTACACAATGGGCCAGAGATCAAAGGAGGAGTTGATACCACTACCACCATGGAAGCTATGTATTAACAAACAGGCTGATGATTGGTAGGGGGAAGGGGGTTCTACTTGCCCCAGGGATGTTATCTATTAAAAACAGACTGGAGACTGGCATAGGGGTGGGTTCCACTAGCACCAGGGATAGGGTGCACATGGCTGGAACTGGGCAATTGGGGGAGGTACTACTCTAACCTTGCTCACTCCCCATGGAAATTAACCCATAATGGGCATACTGATGGCCAGTTAGCACCTTGCATGCCCAATGGGCTCATTTGCATGGGTCTGTTTAATCATTGGAAATTTAGCATAGGTGCAAGCCATTGTAGAGCTCTATTTCAGGAGCCATGTCTGCATGTTGCTATGTGACTTAGTGCTGGGCTGACATGGCCCTATATTCAGTCACATAGTGCTGGTGCACTGTTCCACTAAATATAGCATCTTTGGGCATCCAGGCTATCGCAAGGCGGAGTGCAAATACTTGCACTCCACTTTGCATATTTTTGAATAACAGGCCCCAGATGTTTCAAGCATGTCAACATGAGTAACCTGCCAGTTATCTGCAGGGCACAAATGGTGCCTGTATAAATTGTGAAACTTTTAAGAACTGGTTCTTTAACAATTTTATACCAGTAGTCAAAACACATCTCTGGGCTAAAAAACTCCCAACAAGAGCCATTCTTTGATTGATAATGCTGGAGCCCACCCTGACACTCTGGTAACTGTATATGGCTTAATTCACTGTGAAATTTTTACCTGCAAATAGCACACCAAAGATGTGGCCTATATATCAAGGGGTTTGGGCTACAATTAAGAAACTGTATTGGAACAAGTTACTTACAAGCATCTTAAATGAGGAGAATGACAACACATCTCTGTGCGATATCATCAAGGTACTAAAAATAAAGCATACCGTCAACATGCTTGCAGTGAGCTGGGGTGAGATAAGGACAGACACTACCATCGAATCCTACGACAAGTCTGGGTTACTGAAGGACACTGACAATATTGGCAGCAGTACAGAAAGTGCAGAGGATCAAAATCAGGAAACATAGATCAAAACTGCATTGCACACTTTTGCTGCTGAGCTGAAGGTCGATGCTGATCAATGGGAGCTAGAAGACTCACAACACCCAAGGCACAATCAGCTCAGCAATGCTGAAATCATGGCTTCAGTGTCAGTCAATGACAATGAAGAGACAGATGCAGCTGAATATGAGGGAAAAGATGTGCAAGTACCAACAACAGACACAGAGGCAGTGCACAGCTTCAAAACATGCATCAGATGGCTGAAAAATCAGCTTAAAGACAATCCGCTACAGATCCTCCTGTTACAGTATCTAAAGGTTAAGTCATGTGACTCCATAATGCTAAACAAAAGCAAACTAAATTTTTTGATTACTTTAAATATGCTGTAGTACTATTCTCACTAACTATAGTGTAAGTTAACTTTGTGATCAATAAATGATGAAAAACATTATTAATTACAAGTGGCATAGTGGATATGTTACTGAGTTACAGGACTGCAATGTTAAGTATGGAGTCCTTATTTATCAAGAAACCCATTTAGCAAGAGTTATTTATGTCTCCCAGTACTTTCGAATAAATGGTGTTTCACTGCACTACTGTACAACTTCAGACTACTATGAGCACCAGGAATCACAAGGTACTTGGTCCTTGGTCCTTGCTGTGGACCCCCTCTTCTGGCTGGTGCTAGAAGTGGCCCCCAGTGGGCATTCATACACAACTCCTGCCAGTGGCTTCAGCTAGTCAGGAGCTAGGACACCAGAAGTGCCACCAAATTAGGTCACTTCAACTACAGGCATCAAATTTAAATGGAGCCAAGCTGTGAACACCTTACACCACTATTCTACTAGTAGCAGCAGGGGTTGTGAAGAGCTTGGTCCTTGTTGTGGACCCACTTCTTCTGATGCTGGATGCCAGAATCAGCCCCTAATGAGCACCTGGGTGAAACTCATGCCAGCGGTACCAACCAATTGTGAGCCAGGACATCAGAAGTGCAACCCAGTCAGGTCTTTGCAACTACAAACATTGAATTTGAACAGTGCCAGATACAGAGAACACAACTGTCACTCCTTCACACCAGCAGCAACTCTACTAGGACCATTAGCAGTCATGATGGGCTTGGTCCTTGCTGTGGCCCCCCCCCACCACCTTCTTGCAATGGATGCCAGAAGTGGCCCCCAGTCACCACTAGGGTACATCTCCTGCCAGCAGCTTCAGCCAATCAGGAACTAGGGAACCCACTTCCTCCTCTACTAAACAGGCCCTCCTTAGTACTCCTCTGCACTGTGGACTTCCGTGCTGTGATTCGAAGTGCAAAGGGCATCGTACCAAGGAAATCATCCAAGGAGGCTACTGCCACCCAGGTAAATTGCCCCTATGGTAAGTGCCACTCAACTTGTATAAAAGCACAAAGACATGCATATGCCAATGTTAGAGTTCTGGAAAATGGTGCTGCTTCTTATATGTGCCATTATTCTATACTGCTATAGTGTTAGTGCCACTGAACTTGTGTATTGATACATAGGCCTGTGTAGGTCAATACTAGGGTTTTGGTAAGATATACTACTGCTTATATTTGCCATTATGCTATATTGCAATAGTGTTAGTGCCATTAAACTTGTATAAGAGTACATAGATCTCCATAGGTCAATGCTAGTGTTCTGGGAAAAGGTACTGCTACTTATCCCTGACATTCTGCTATATTGCCATAGTGCTACTGCCTTAGTAAGAAGTAGTAGTAACAACTCTATTCATTTTTCATGAATTGGAAAGTCAGTTGAGCCAAGCTCAATTCCAGTGAGATCCTTAGTGCACAAGGTGACATTAATAACATGTGTTACAGTTAGAGAGTTATACATATAGATAGCTAGATAGATAGATAGATAGATAGATAGATAGATAGATAGATAGATAGATAGATACTTTATTTAAATAAGCCTTTCTAAAAAACATGGCACTTTACATAAGCATAATATAACAAATCCAACATGATAATATAGTATATGGTTGAGTTTTGTTGTGTAGGGATTTCCATACACTCAAAAATCTCATTGTACTACAGTTCAAAGGTCAAAAATGTTGTTGTAATATAGTAGCTACATCACTGTTATACTACAACTTTTTCATTCTAAATTTGAGCATAAGGTGTTCATCGCGTGCCAACCTCTCATATTTTGAAAAGCTCCCCCCTTAGCTTCTCACAGCTCATTCACTGAACAGCTTGTTCGCACACATAACATTCTTTTTACCTGAGATTCAAACCATGTCAACTCTGCCCCTCAAGGTCTTCTCCAGTGATCAGAACATGCTCAAACTCAATAAGACCAAAAGTCACAAGACTGGAAATATTCACTGGACTGCTAATTAACCCCTTCACACTCAGCCCTCTCACTCGGGTCCTCCTGGTCTGTCTCCCAGTAGCTTCCCTTACACATGCACATTCACAAATGGTATTTTCAAAACCATATACAGTACTATATAAAAATAACAGTTAGTTAACTATGCTCAAGCAAGGCTCTGTTTCAATCGTAGGGATTTGATGGCATCATAGGAACCGCTCGAGCATTACTCTCGAGGTCTATGATGCTTTCAAATCCCCTCAATGGAAACACGGCCTTATTGTGCACAGTTATCTATCTGTTCTTCTATGTAAATAAGGTAATATCACATAATTATACTACAGAACAGTGTGAACAACATAACTATTTCTGTCTCCTGCAAAAGCTTGAAAAAGCAGCCCGGTTTTAAGTTTACTTTTAAAGATGGTGACAGAAGGGGCAATACGAATATCCTTTAGCAAACTGTTCCATAGTAAAGGGGGCCACTACAGAGAATACTCTGTCAGCAGTTGTCTTTAATCTTGAGTTTGGAACCACCAACAGCCCAGTACCAGTGGAACAAAACTCTCAGATATCAAGGCAGATTACAAGAAGCTCGCTAAGGTACTGAGGTCCAGTCCATTAAGGGCCTTAAAAGTAAGTAAAATAATTTCAGTCATTCTACCATCTGAGAGAAAGCCAGTTCAGAGAGTGCAGTACTGGAGTAATATGACCACTCCTCATTCCAGATGTAACAAGTCTAGTTGATGCATGTTGCACTAGCTGGAGGCAGGGGATCTAACCTACTACTGCAGTAGTTGAGGCATGAGGTGATGAAAGGGTGCATTAGTGCTAACAGATCATCAGGCAAGGTAAGGACATAATCATGCTATATTCTTTAAATGATAGAAGCCACTCTTGACCACAGCCGACACCTGAGGTACAAGAATCAGCTTTTGGTCAAGAGTTACCCCTAGATTGCAAACTACCTGTCTGGCCTGTAGTCTATCTCCCCCAAACCTGGGAAGATCTAGGCTCTCCAAAATGGAAAACCTTAGAGGGTCCCATCCCACCAGCAACAACTCAGCCCTTCCATGCTTATGCTTCAGCCTACTATTGGTCATCCACCCACTAAGTTCCAATAGAGCTTTTTCAAGCATCCTCACAAAGGAGCCCTGTCGGGGCTTAATTGAAAGATATAACTGAGCATGATCTACATAGCAGTGAAAACTCAAACTATACATGAGAATCCAATCTCCAAGGGGGAGCATAAGCACTGCAAACAAAAGGAGGTGACAAGCAGGAACCCTGAGGAACACTACAGTCAGTGACAGAGGAACAAGACTGATATTTCCCAAAATTGCTGACTGATAGTGATTGCTAAGTAAGGATTGGATCCAGTCAAAGATTGTCCCTACTGCCCCAATAAACCTCCCCATTTGCTCCAACAGCTCCTCATGTTCATCAGTTTTAAACATAGAGGACCCATCCAAGAGACCAGGAAAGAAACCTCTCTCCATGATCCATTTCAAGGAGCAGATACTTTAAAACCCTTACAAAGGTCATCTCAGTGCTATGCAGAGAAGATAAACCAGATTTGAATGGCTCATAGATGGAGAATTCCTCCAGATGCTTCCTAAGCTGCACCAGCACCACTTTCTCAATAACTTTGCCAGAAAAGGTAACTTAGAGATAGATCTAAAACTGGCAAAGTTGTCTGGATTTAAATTAGCCTTCTTTGTGAGATGTGAACCCACTGCCTCTTTCAGAACAAAAGGAAACATACTCTCCCTCAGAGAGGCATTAATAAGTGACAGCTAGATCAATCACCACCTCTTCCATCTTGCTTAGAGAGGTGGGAACAGGATCCAGCACATATTGGTTGGGGCACTGCTCTGACAGCACCTGGTGAATCTCCATGAAATCAGTAGGACAAAACTCATCCCATATGACCACAGTTTCCACTGATCTCCATTTTCAAAAAACACATTTGTGTAAAGTCATCATGGAGGAAACTTCTGACTGGATATCTGCAGTCTTGGCTGTAAAGAAATTTGCAAACCCGTAACACCTCTCTTGAGAAATCTTTCCCAAATCTTGGGTGAGGGATTCAGGATGAAGAATACCATCCACTACTCTAAAGAGGGTGTTGGGATTATCTCTCTCAACTGCAATGATGCCTGAGAAGAAAGTTCTTCTTGTGGCTGGCATTGCTTCCTGGTATTTGCTATAATGAGCAACCAGGACAAGAACACTGGAATCCAAATCAGATTTCCTATACTTGTGCCTTAACCTCTGGCCCCTCATTCAATGAGAATAAAGTGTATCATTAAACCATGGTGCACTCCTTCATTTAGGTGTGGGGCTGAAATGGTCTGGCACCACAGCATGAATAGAAGACAGGATGTTATTATAAAAAACCTCAGCTGCTTTAGTGACACTTCTAGTGGAAGCAGCAATAACACCAGAGACATCCACTCTGATTTTATTATATTGTATGCGAGTGATTTAATTGTATGTTTATATTGTATATCATGTATGTATATATAGTGTACTGTACTGACTGATAAGGTCACCACTGTGAATGAGCTTATGCTCAATAGTCTTAACCTTAAATAAACAAGCAAACAAACAAATCAAAAAACAAGATTCTCAAAAAAGCTTCAGGATTGAGTCTACCCCAAGGTCTGCTGTGGACCATCTCCAAATGAGTGGAAAGACATTGAGGGACCATCAACCTGAAGGATGTGGTGTGATGATCACAACAGACCACAGGATCAATCTGGGAGCTGTCAACCATTGTCCAAGCAGCAAACACAAGCTCCAAAGTGTGACCCCCCCCCACATGTGTGGCAGCCCAAATATGCTGAGTAAAACCCAACAATTCCATCAACTGGAGGAGCTCAGCAGCAATCCCATCATCCTCAGTATCTACCCAGCAACTGAACTCCCCCAGAACCAAAAATCTCCTGGACTCCAAAAGTTGAACAGACACTGTCTGATAACTCCTCCAAATGTTCTCTACCCCACTACATTGGTGTGATATACTAGGAAAATCTTACAATTCAGACCACCCACACATGTCAAGCCCACACACTCAAAGGAAACCTGCTCTTCCATGTGAACTGCTACACCCTTCAGGCTGGATCTATAAATTATGGCCATTCCCCCCAACACCACAAATGTGGACGGTGCCATCTCAGAAATATAAGTACTGGCACTATTCCCCAACCAGGCCTCAGTCACACACACTGGGTTGGAGCCAGAGAATAAAATCAAAGCCCCAAAATGGCAGTTTTATTTCGAACCAACCTGGCATTTGTTATCAACACCCTCGCTGGAATGGTGTTGCTGCTTTGGGTCCCAGCACCTAGTGGCCTCTGGATGGAGACAGAAACCAGGACCAAAGACTCTTCATAATTCTCCTGATCTGTTCCCCCTTCTAGCCTCTTCACCTTTATTGCTTCTTTTTCATCTCCCATTTCTGTAGATTCCAAAGTATCTATATTTCCTAGCTACATCATCAGGGAGCTCAGGAAGCTTGTCATACAAAGGACAGCCTCCTCAGCTCCTCCGAGGAATAAGACTTGGTTAGAAGACCTCTACAAAGTGGATAACTAAAAATAATCACAAGAATAAATCCCCAGATTAAGCTCCCATTCTCCACCCTAACTCACCTTTCATGACAACTTACACACCAATTCAACAAAACCCTTCACTCACTTCTACAAACCCCAAATCACACAAAATGATAAAATAACACAAAAAACAAGAATAACAATAAACAGATTAAATACTTACAACTCTGCAAAAAATATCTACAAAATTACTGCATATTCCCAGTATCATTATACCAAGTCCCATTTAATGAATAGCATAAATAGTCCTAATGTCCATCTGCAACCAGCAGAAGGACAGAGAGTCTAATAATAAATAAACAAAAGTCAGGAGCAGCACAGGTCTTATAAAAGTCCCAGGTTAGTCTCTCTCACAGTTCCAACCATGGCATGTATCAATTAAAGAATGATCCACCAGTTCCCACACACCAGCATAAATATGGAATCAACATTACCAGCTGTTTGATGAATGCCAGTCCAGTCAACAACAAAGTTCCAAACAACCAGGGGAAATATCACCATGTAGGCTTCCTCATGGGCTTCATTCACGCCTCCCTCACAAGCTAAATGTCTCCCTCACCAGGCTTAGCTCTGCTGTGAAGCACCAACAAATGCAAAAAAACACCAGCAAACACTCAGCGGATGTAGGCTCAAAGAAGTGAGAGGCATGGCTTTGGATTCCACACATGTGAGGAAAATTCTTTCACAGCAACCTGACTCACAAGAAACATAATACCCTAGGCTCAATGCTTACCTCAGACCCATAGCTCCTCTGGTTTATCAACTCATAAAAACAGAAAAAAATACAGCTGTATCAACTCAGTAGAATAGCAGCTGGTCTAAATCATTCATGAACGTCCAGTTCAGCAAAGTCCAATACAGTTCAGCTAGTCAGAAAAATCCTGTATTCGTTAAACCTTCCTACCATAAATCAACAATAGTAGGGTCATGCACATAACTGTAACCGTAGGCAGCACAACAGCAAATACACCAGAAAAGTGGAAATATCCTACCTAACCTAAAAATTAAAAACAACTAATCTACACTATCTAACCCACTTAACACAGGTAACAGGTAAAGGGAGGGAATGGGCAGATTTGATGGGCCAGGAAGGCCCTTTTTTGTCTTCACATGTCTATGAATCTATGAACACTTTTATCAATCTAAAACAAGAACAATACAACTTACTACTCTATTGCTAAAATTCACAAAGCCTTAACAAGTGCTGCCCAATAGTAAACATTCAAATGTATGCTCCAAATACTCTGGAGCTTATAGATGTCAGCTCACACAGCAGCCATCTGGAAACCCCTCACACACATATATTATACAAAGAAAGACTTCATAAAACTAACAAATAAATAGATGACTCATAATGTACGTAGGGTCAATGTAAAATTTTAAAATATTGCATGTTGTGTTAAAATGTTCTGCTTCATATCTGTACCATTCTGCTTTACTCACATAGTGACAGTGCCATAGTAAAATGTACTGCTGCTTACCCCAACCATTATTCTATACTTCTATAACATCATTGTCTTAGTAAAATGCACAAACGCTTTTCCTTGCCACTCTGATGTAATGCACTCTACCTGTATCTGAGCTGTACACTATGTGGCTGATTCCCCATAGGTACCTTTCAAGTGCACAGATGCATACCCATGACAGAATGTGCCCTATCTGGGTGATCTTCCTAGTGCATTGCTGACTATTCACCACTAGGTTATTATACTGTTAATAAGCAGCATCTGAGAAGTACCCATTCTGGGTGATCCTTAAACAGGTGCTTTCCCAGTGTAGTACTGCCAACCCAGAGAGCTGTGTCACTACCAGTCTTACATGCTACCCAACCTATTGCTGCTTACCCAGCTGTGTGCTCACCCTGCTCCCACTATTAGTGTTTAGCCAGCACTAGTTTCCACAGCCTCACTAGAAATGCAGCGAATTTAAATTCCACCGGAGAAGTGAATGCGAAGTGGGCACTTCGCCTTGTCACTCCACTAAGCGGAGTGGGCAATGCAAAGTGCTCACTCCACTTTTTCATTACCACTTCCCGTTAAGGAGGAATGGGAATGCGAAGTAAGGTGGAGTCATTGTTTTTAATGGACTTCGTTTTCCTCATTATGATTCTAAGTGATCCACTTCGTGTTTCAGATTTAGCAGCCCCCCACACATCACATGGCTTACAGTATTGTAAGTCACATGCTCTTTAGCCAGGCAGGAAGGAAGTGAGTCATACTGTACGAGCAGACACTTTCACTTTCTTCTGTGCAGACGGAGAGAGAAGAGTGTGTTTTGCGACTGCTGATACTTTGAGATCAGAGCGAGGAGGAGATTTATACTTTGATTTAGACCCAACAGCTTTCTTAAAAGCTACATTTTTTGTCTTTTCTTTACTCTTTTTTTACTTAATTTGTTCTTTCTGTAAATTGTATTTTTCTTACCTTTATAAGTAGTTAGTTGTTTGTGTCTGTGTGACTATGTGTGTGTGTGTGTGTGTGTGTGTGTGTGTGTGTTGTGTGACATCATGAATAGTGATTGCTTGGACTGAGGGAGCACAGTAGGAGCGATGGACCAGGGTGAGGGAATGTCTGGGGCAGGGACAGCTCTAGTAGATCGTGGTACTGGTAAACATCATACCATGCGCATGTGTCGGGGGCATGAGTGCTCATTCCTGTTGGACCACTCAAAACTTCTGAATGTCCACCCTTCCCCGGAAGCAGGACCAGGACTGCCTCCTGACTCTGAGGCAGTTGAATCACCACCACCACCACCACCATGTTCAGCACCAGGTCCTCTGATGCAGGATGTGCCTGTGCCCCTGGGCCCAAGTGTGGATCCCATCCCTGTTCAGCACCATGGCTAGCCAGCTGCCAGTTCATCTGGCCCTCCCCTGCCTGTGCCTAGTCCTCCCCGCACCTCCATTGTTTGGCAGATTATTGACTGTGTCCGGGGGGGATAGCAGTGTGGTCAGGTGCAGCCTATGTGAGGAGGAGGTGTGCCGTGGCCCTCGGGGGACTCATCTGAGGACTGGGGGTCAGCGCATCCATATGCTCAATCACCACCAGTTGGAGAGTCAGGCTGCCACAGAACGGGCCATTCCTGCACCTGCTGGCCATTCTGTGGCAGAGGGTGTAGCTGTGCATGGTGGCAGCCCTAAGAAGATTAGGGCCACAGCAGCACATGATGCTCCACCAGCACCCCCCCCCACCACCACCAGCAGGTCAGCCTGTAGAACACGTGGACCACAGAGAACTGCATGTAACACAGACTGATTTGGCAGTTCTCTGGGGTGCTGTCAAGGAGAACAACGAGAGGTGAGTGATGTGGAGCAGTGGCTGGATCGCGTAGAGAGACATCAGTTGCAAATTATGTCCATGCTGGAACTGCTGTTGGATCACCATGGGATCCCACATTAGTTTTATTTCCTCACACCATGTACCACCTCACACCTTCCTTGCTGTGTCATAAAATGTATTCCTCCACCATCCCTGACCCTTGTATGTAATTATGCCCTTTTTTTGTTGTCTTCCACATGTGTGACACTTTGTATTCTTGCCCCCCTTCCTTCAGTGAAGTGTCTGTGTGTGTGTCAAGTGTGTGTGTGTGTGCGCGTGCTGTTTTGGTGCCTCATTAATGTTTACTTTTTTTGTGACGTTTTTGTGGAAAAGCAGACTAAGCAGTAAAGTTATCCTGTGCTAAACTGCATGTGTGCAGTCAGTCTTCTTTCCTGTGTGTGTATGTACTTCAGACACTGTCCAACTTTTTGCAAACATATATGTGCTGATTGCTGTCTGACATTTGATGTGTTTATGGTATGAAGAACAAAGATAAGAATATGTAATGTATATTTTGTTAGGAGATCATAGCAACCAAAAATCCTGCTTTTCAACAAACCGTATCTAACAGACATGAAGTATTGCTGATGCAACCAAAATATTTCATGGTGTATAGACATTATAAAGTCAGAAAATTTATAAGGTCCAGTTCACTGCCACCACACTGTACTACCACATTCCTTTTTTTCATTATTTGTTCTGGAATATGTCTTTCTAGTTTATACTGGCAGCGTCAGCGTTTCAGTAAGTTGATCTACACCACAACACTACACGGTGACAGCGGTAGTACAGTGTGGTAGCAGTGTACTGCAGGACCTGTTATATATTCTGACTTCAGCATGTCTGTACACCATAAAATATTTTGGGTGCCTCAGCAGTATTTTAGATCTGTTGGGTATGGTTTGTTTAAAAGCATGATTTTTTGTGCTACTATCTCCGCAAAGTCATGAGTGCACTGTGTCTGTGTGACAAGTGATTGAGGTGCACACTGGCCAAAGAAGTCTGAAAACATATAACTTTGTCTGCTGCCATTGATGGTACAAATAAAATATATGATATATATTCTTATCTTTATTCTTCATATCAACACCATGAACAGTGCAACAAGTCAGCAACATTCAGCAAATATATATGTTTACAACTTGACGCTGGACAGTGTCTGCACACACAGAAAAGAAAACGAACTGCAAATATGTAGTTTAGTGCAGTATAATTACAGTGTTCAGTTCTGCTTTTTGACAAATACTTCATGATAGCATAACAGAAAGTAAACATTACTGAAGCTCCAAAAATATTTACCAGAGTCACCAGAATTACCAATCCCAAAATGCATCTAATGGCACACTCAGTCATGCATGCAGTGGTCACACAGAGTCCCCAGATTTTTTCTGCATCCCCAACATGCATCTGTCTTGTGTCCAGAAAATTGACAAGTGGTAATAAAGTGAAATGGGAGCATTACACCACATACAATGTCCCATCATAAATGATGACCATGAGCGAACTGTTGCTGGCCCAATGTGTGCTGCGATTCCCATAAAATATGAATGCTATCATCTCAACTGGATGGAAGGGTGCCCTTTGTCTGTACACTAATAGTAGCCAAGGTGAGTTGATATATGTGTATATATATATATATATATATATATATATATATTTGTATTTTGAAGGTGAGGGGGTTGACATATATACACATGTACTCATTGCATTGTTTTGTATCACAGGTCACAGATGCTGTTGGTGTGCACATTCTAGTGCTTGATGAAAACTTTTTGCATTGAATATTGGAAATGGATAACTCTCAAGCCAATGAAGGTAAGTATATTTTTTTTGGAGTGGGAGCATATTTGCAGGTAGGTCTCATTAATGGTTTCTTATTTGGTTATTTCTTCACAGATTTCATCTGCATCCTTCTCGAGTCCAGTTGGTACTAATGATGGTCATGTTCATTGATTGAAATGACTTCTGCATGCAGCGTGTTGCATGCGTGCTGCAGCCTGGGGGTGCCTGATGTTGAAGAACTTCTTTGGATAAGGCAACTATGACATAACAAAGCATCTGGAAGTTTCCTAAAAAGAGAAATGAAGGATTTCTTACAACTTGATTGCAGCAGTAACACATTATGTTTAAGGTGTGGCTGTTCCACGAGTAACAGGATTATTAACAGAGATAGTAAGCTGTCACAATGCAATCAGCAGATCAATCACAAGTTAATTTAGTACCAGGCCATGTATCCAATAGACTGTGCCAGTGTCCCTGGTTCTTAATCTCAAGTCAAGTTACATTTCAAAACCACATCTTGTCAAGTAACACAACCTGTGCACAAGTTTTTGAACATTGTCATGGCTGCACAGCTGCAAGTTTGGAATACAGTGCATGATATTTTGCAGAAATAGTTTTGGCGACGTACACATATCACCTAGTTTATGAATCCTACTCAGTCTCATTTGCTGCACTCTTTAAAAAAAAATTAACAAATGAAATAAAATCATGATACTTACCAGCATGGATTTGAAATAGATATTCTATAGGTTCCTGTGTAATGTACCGACTTTCAGCAAAGGAGAGTTTTTTTGTTAACCTGTAAAAAAGCAAAATAAGTTTACCATATTGTTTGACCATTGCAGTTCAGAAAAGCAACAGAAAACAAAACATACATCTAAAGGAAGTTAATAGCATAAAAAAATTAGTACACATACTCACTTTATAGTTTTAAAATTAAGAAGCCTTGTGCCTGTGGCTGATCGATGTGGTCTCCTGTTCAACGCCCTCTGCCATGGCATGGTCAATGTAATGGGGGAAACATTAGCTGAATGACACTAGTGGTGAGTGCTAGTGGTGATAGCTACAGCACATGATGACATTCCTTGTGACATCTTTCTGCATCTGGTGGTGAGTGGTGGCAGTGGATAACAGCAAAGGTGGTGGTGGTCTGGGGGGCCAGACAAACTCCATTCTCTGTGGTGACAGTGGCTAACATCAGTCCAGGTGGTGCTGGTGGTCCGGGGGCAGACAAACTCATTATCTGTGGTGGCAGTGGCTAACATTGGTCCCGGTGATGGTGGTGGTGGTGGTGGTCAAGGGGGGAAGACAAACTTATTCTCTGTGGTGGCAGTGGCTAACATCAGTCCTGGTGGTAGTGGTCTGACTCCAGTGGGGCACACCACCTTTTAACAACTTCAGTTAAAACCCACCAACATGAACCACATCATCATCCTCATAAAGAAAGCTGCCATCACAGCCATCTATGTCTGAAGTCTGACCACTGGGAAATTCTTTCTCCATTGTGTCAGACTCATCATCTATGTCAACGGTGGGCCGTTTCATGTTGCCACTGCCAGTGCCACCAGGATGGTCAATTTCTACCTCACCAAAATCACCATGACTAGGCCGGGTTACGAATACCGAGGTTGCAGTCTGTGCAGATATGTGCCTCTCATTCATTTTTATGAATGTTAGCAAACTAACATTTGTAGGAGAGAGGTTTATCTGACGATCCCTGACTATTACACCTGCTGAGCTGACTACCTTCTTGACACTTACACTGAAGGGTGGGCATGTGAGATACTTCAGTACCACTGCAGTCAGCTCTGGCCATTCACTGACCCTTCCACTCCAGTATAAAAGAGGATCATCAGTTATTGACAGATACCTGTTTTCAGACAAATATGACTCAACCATTCTCTGCGCCACTACAAGTCCAGTGGTTAATGCATAATCCTGTTCTCTGGAATCATTTATTTCAAAAATCCCCACTTGGGACAAAGCCTCCCAAAGTGGGTTGATGCCAATCACTTTGGATAACAGACCACCTGGAACTGCAGTCCCCTTCTACTTACAGGATATGCTTTATGCTTCTCCAGGTGCACCTTCAGCCAGATTATGCTGCTGAGGTTTGCTGACCTTGGCGCATGACTTCTGCTCCCCATGAACCAAATGTACCAGTTACCCACTAACACTTTTTACCTGCTCAGGCCCTCCCTCCAGTACTGAGGTAATTCCATGTTTGTATCGTGGGTCCAGCATTGTTTCTATGGCACAGTTGTCCCTATGCTGAATGCTCAAAATGTGATGATTCTGGTTGAATACTGTCAGCATGTGTTTTAGCAACATACTGCTAGCACTGTCTCTGGCAACATCAAGGCCATGCTGTACTTTCACCAGTGTTGGCCTCAGCACCTGCAGCAGTGGAATTGATTGACTAATGGAGGCAGACTCACCACTCACTGCCTGTGTGGCATGTTCAAAAGGTCACAAAATTGTAATTGCAGAGTCCATAAGGCACCACTGTTCAGTCGCCATAGACATGAAGGCCCCAGAACTGTCATGGCTACTGTGCATCACAAGATATTCTGAGATGGCTTTGTATTGTTCATACAACCTCTCTGCCATGTATAAAGTGGAGTTCCACTGGGTGACAACTTCCAGCTTCAAGCAGTGCTGAGGGAGGCTGTTTAGTATCTGCAACTGCTGAAGTTGGTCAAGGGCCTTTGCAGAGCACGAAAAGTGAGAACAGATGTGGCATGCAACTGTCAGTATTTCCTTTACATCAGGGTGCTGCAGAAAATCCTGCACAACAAGATTTAAACAATGGTCCATGCATGGAACACAAAAAAAGCCACCATTTGTGATGCATTTCACCACATTTGACCCATTGTCACTTGCTATGAACCCAGCTCTCAGAGACATGGGTTTCAGCCATTTGTCAATTTCAGTCAGTACCATGTCCAACATGTTTTCACCAGTGTGTAAACAGGTCACAGTGTGCATAGCAATTGTTGCATGCTGTTGAATTCCTGGAAGACTGCTACCATGACACTCCACCTTACTGCACTGATTATTCATACTACCAACATCATAAACAACCACCAGCACCTGTGCCCAGTGTGCAGTTATACACAAATATGAACTCCCCGCTGTTTTACCATTTGTCCACATATCTATACTTATATGGATGAATGGAGAGGAGGAATGTTAAAGAGCATGTCTTACCGAATCTGACACAGTACGGAACAACTCGGGGACAGCAAGGGTCGAAAAGTATGTCCTGGATGGGACTTTCCATTTTGGACAGGCACATGTAGCAAACCTCTGGAACCCAGAATTCTTCACAAAGGAGAAGGGTAAAAGATCAATTGCCAGCATTTCAGCTACAGCAGCATTAAGTTCACGTGACACTGTATGATTGGGTGGGTACTTCAGCTTATGCACAAAAATACTCTTTAACGTGGGCTGACTTAAACGTTTTACACGGGGCGTGATGACAAATGGTTCTGCTCTGTGAATGGCAGGGGATGGAGTGTGGACATTTGATGAAGACGGTTGCACAGGTGTTGATGACAAACCCAGAAATGCAGTTATTTTGCCAGATTTGCCAACCGGTGTTGAAAATTTAAAACATAGTGGTGGTGTAATTCTGTGCTGTCTTTAATTGCTGCAAATTTTATCTTGGCTTGTCTGACTGCCCTGTAGTTGGGTGAAGGGTGTTAATTGTCTGGCCTCTGACCTCAGCTACATGATAACTGGAGGTGGGGCTTAGTCAGAGTTGAGGTAGCAAGTAGAGTTTTATTTTCTCAGAAGAAGCCAGAAGGGGAAGGAAGGAAACATATTCAATTCAGTGTTTTAGAGTAACTGGTAATTGCTATTTTTCTTTTAAACTTAGATTGTGGGGTTTTAGTGACACTGTACTTTCTTTGTTGTATTTACTTATAATTGTTTTTGGGCTGTTGAAAATTTAAAACATAGTGGTGGTGTAATTCTGTGCTGTCTTTAATTGATGCAAATTTTCACCCCTTCCCCTTCCCCAACTCTTAATTATATGCCCTGTTAAATCTGATTGACAGGAGCTAAACACAGGGTATAGTAAGGGTGTGAAGTAGGAGGGGCATAAGGGGGAAGAAGCCCACCCTCAGCACGACAAGTGTTTTGCCTCATTTATGTATTTATTGGTTTCTTTTTTTTTTAAGAAAATTATCTGAGTGTCAGTGGCAGGATTTTTAGGACAGTAAATTAATAAAAAGGGAACTAGGAGAGCTTCAGTAGCAGACAAGTAGTGAAACTGCAGTATAATGTGTGGAGTGGTGCAATGCAGTGGCTGTGGGGCAGCCATATTCAGGCAGACCTTCTGGACACTGAGGTGCTGCCCTATCTGCATGCATCTCTCTGGACTGCAGGATGAGGTAGCCAGACTCAGAGCGGAAGTAAACTGGGTCAGGAGTACCATCACCCCTATCCAGAGACCACCAGTCCAATGCAACTGCCTCAAAGGATGCCGAGAATGAGGAGCACTTGGATGACAGAGGGCTCCAGGAGGTTAGAGTGGTCAGGCAGAGGCACATCCCAGATCCTATTCCACTCAAGAACTCATATGCCACACTGGCAAATGAGGACAACCAAATAGAGGTACCCAGAGAAGTGGAAGGAAAGGATGTGGAGGTTAGCCAGGAGGTGACCTCAGCGGGAAGCAGTAAACCCCAGAGGAGGAGGAAATGAATCCTGGTGGGGACTCCATCATAGGGGGATCCAGCTAGGAACACAGGAGGGGAGGACAGGAGGTGAGGTGTCCACCAGGTGCCACGGCATGGAGGGATGGAAGGAAGATCCTGGGGATCACTGGGAAGGCAAGACGGGAGGGTGAGCTGGATGTCATTATCCACCTAGGTACTAATGACCTGGCAAATGGGGAGCCAAAGGAAGTTCAGGAAGAGTTTAGGAAATTGGGGAGGGGTCTCAAGCAAGTAGCTACTTCTGTCACTTTCTCAGAAGTACTACCTGTGAGAGGCAAGGGAGAGCATAGGAGTGCATGCACCAGGAACTTTAACTCATGGTTGAAGAACTGGTGCTGTGAGGAAGGGTTTGGCTTCATTGGTGACTGGGCACCCACCTGGAGGGATGGAGGTTTGTTCAAGCCTGATGGCCTGCATCCATCCTGGAGGGGAATCCAAGCACTCAATGATAAGCTTAAATGCTACATTGACAAGCATTTAAACTAGCAAAGAGGGGTGGCAGACCAGCAAGGAGGGTACCTACTTGCTCACCCCCCACAGCTAGCAGTGGAACCAGTGAACCAGAGGAGTGGCTATCTCTGCAAAGCAGTGTGCAAAAGATGGAGATTAGTGCCCAAGAGGTGGATAGGCAGAAAAGGGGCAAAATTCAGCAGAAGGGCAGACAGCAAGGAGAACCAGGAATAAAGGACAACCAAGGAAGGGGCTGGAGTAGAACAGTGAAACAGTCTAGGGAGGTCAAATCATGGAAAGCCGTGTGTGCAAATGCCAGGGGCCTTAGCAACAAGATGGAAGATCTGGAGGCTGTCATGGTGCAGTCAGACCTGGACATTGTGGCCATCACTGAAACCTGGTGTAATGATAACAACAACTGGGAGATGGCCATACCTGGCTACAACATATTCAGAAGAGACAGAGCAGGCAGGAAGGGAGGAGGAGTGGCACTGTATGTGAAAAATGACATAAGGGCCACAGAGATCCAGGAGGAACAAAATGGGGGAGAGATACTGTGGGTTAAGCTGGAAAGGAAAATGGGAACAGCCATCCGCACAGGTGTGGTCTATAGACCACCAGCTCAGGAGGAAGAAACAGATAGGGAGCTGATGCTAGCTATCCAAAGGATGGCAGACAAGGGTGAGGTAGTACTGGTTGGAGACTTCAATATTCCAGACGTGGACTGGAGCATCCCAGCAGCAGCATCAACTAGGAGCAGATTTATCCTGGACTCCCTTCAGGGTGCCTTCCTCAAGCAACTGGTCATGGAACCAACTCGGCAGAATGCAATACTGAACCTTGTGCTCACAAACAGGGACAGTGTGATGGGGGTAACAGTGGGGGAGCACCTGGAGAACAGTGACCACCAGTCATTGTGCTTTGAAATCACAGAAAGAGCAGAACCAAACCACACAAAAACATGTATCCTGGATTTTAGGGGAGCAGACTTTGGGAAAATGGGGAGATGCTTGAAAGATGCATTAAGGGGAATGGGACAGGAATCAGAGGTTGAGGAACAGTGGGCAGTATTTAAAATGGGGATTACAAGAACAACAGAATTATGCATTAAGCAGGTTAGCAAAAGGAAAAGGAAGAGGAGACCATTATGGTTTTCAAAGAGGTAGCAAAGAAAGTGAAAGCCAAAAAGACTGCATTCAGGCAATACAAAAAGACACAGGCAGAAGGGGATAGGGAGAAGTACCAGGAGAAGCAAAGGGAGGCAGGAGGTCAGTAAGGAAGCCAAGCTCAGACAGAAGAACACATTGCAAAATCAGTGGGTAGTGGAGACAAAACCTTTTACAGGTACATAAGTGAAAAAAGAAAGACAAAGAGAGGGATAGTGAGACTGAAGGGGGAGGATGGGGGCCGCGTGGAGGATGACAACAGTAAAGCTGACATATTGAACAGGTATTTCTGCTCAGTCTTTACTGAGGAAGAGGAGAGTAATGGGTCTGAAGGGAGTACAAGGGGTGAGAATGGTGCAGAAATTGACACAAGTCCTTTTACACGAGAAAGAGTCCTGAAGGAACTGGAAGTAATAAGAGTTGATAAAGCAATGGGGCCAGATGGAGTGCACCCCAGGGTCCTTAAAGAACTAAGAGAGGTGGTGGCTGAACCTCTGGCTATCCTGTTTAGCCGATCACTGGAAACAGGGGAGGTACCCAAAGACTGAAGGATAGCAGATGTAGTCCCCTTATACAAAAGCGGGAACAAAGAGGAAGCAGGGAACTACAGACCAGTCAGCCTCACCTCGGTAGTGGGGAAGATCATGAAAGCACTACTGAAGGAGAGATTGGTGGAACATCTGTTTGTCAATGGACTACAGGATCCAAGGCAGCATGGTTTCACCAGGGGGGGTCATGTCAGACCAACCTCGTTGAATTTTTTGACTGGGTGACTAGAGAGGTGGATCGGGGAGGGCAGTGGACATGGCCTATCTGGACTTCAGCAAGGCCTTTGACCATACCTCTCAACTGTACCACATTATGAGGAACATTCCTCACTTTACTTCACAAAGGCTCCCTGTTCCACACTGTGCGGACTTGTCCCATATTCAGTGTTAACATTTTAAAGCAATGACCATGACCACTAGTTTGAGAATAACACCATACCAATTGCTCAACTATTAAAAGTGAATATTATCCCTGCTCCCCGTTCTAATGACCATAAAAAGTTTCCTAGCATATATTGTTATATGCCCTGGCCTACAACTGTATTCTAAAATGCATAACCTAGAAAATAACAATGTAGGGTAGACACAATTGAACCTGTTGTGTCTATGGGTCTCAGTCTCATTCCAACAGAGCTCAGTATACAAGCATCTTAGTAGGAATGCTTTTTCTAGCAATTGGCTTTACTACATTACATTGGCAAACAGAATCAGCATTGTGAATCTGCACCTAGGAAAGTCAACAGAAATCAAATCAAGTATGACACCATATACGATTCTACTGACCATGTGTGGGGACATGGAAGTGAGCCCAAGCCCTGGTCCAGCAAATCACAAAATCAAAGTAGTTCACTAAAATGCAAGAAGTCTGGTAAGAAAACTGGACCAGTTTAACCAGTTTTAAAATTTGGCCCATAAATGTAGACTGGGGCAAGATAGGCCTAATGGAAACCAGGCTAAATAACATCCTGGACAAAGATAAACAATTAGGTTGGAAGAGCCTAAGGGGAGAGGAATACTGTTTTACATAAAGGAAAATCTTGGCAACTTGCAAACAATATACTCTGTAACTTCACAAGGGTTTAAATGCATTGCCATGGCCATATGCTCCTTAAAATGAAACTTTGGCATTGTTTTTTCCATATCCAAAGTAAAACCACTTCACTTTGACTTGCTGGCCCAAACCCTACAGGATGCTGTCAAGGGGGGGAGCTGGTCCTCATAGTAAGTTAATGCAGTATGAGGTGGCATGAGGGGGGACAAACTTAATGAGAGTTTTGAACCCCTGGTATAATCTACCTGGTAGACTCACCAATGAGGGAGAGCAAGAAAGCAAAAATTATTTAGAAAATAGCACTATTCACAAATGACCATGGTGCTAGCACAAAAAGTCATAAAACCACAGCTACAATTCATAAATAAAATTAATAAATATCAGCATCAAAAAATTAGTCAGATTTAGGAAAAGCAAGACTAAACAAATATGCTTTCAATGTAGTTTTAAAGCTCTCCACCATCAGGCACTCTTTTATCTGAAAAGGTAGAGAATTCCACAGGGTGGGGCCACAAACTCAAATGCTCGGTCCCCAGAGGTCTTCAACCAAACCCTAGGAATCTCTAGAAATCCCTCATTGGTGGAGCAATGTGGGTGGAGGGGCAGTAGGGGCAAAAGAGTTCTTGCAGGTAGCATGGTCCTTGTCTATGTAAGGCTTTATAGGTCAGCAAGCCGGCCTTGAAGGTGATCCACCACTGAATAGGCAGCCAGTGCAGGCTGTGCAGCACAAGTGTGACATGATAATCTTGAGGGAGCCCAGTCAACAGTCTGCCTGCCATATTTTGCACTAACTGCAAGCAGTGGATATCAACCCCTGGTAGCCATAGGTACAGGGAATTACAGTAGTCAAGGCACTAGGTCACAAAGGTGTGGACTAGAGTTGGAAGGTCATCGGGTGGAACAAGGTGCTTAATCCAGGTGATATTCCTCAGATGGTAAAAGGCAGTCTTGACAATGAATGACACCTGAAATTTCAGGGTCAGCCCCTCATCAAGAATAACACCCAGACTTTGCACCCACTCAGAGGTCATCAGCAGACAGCCTCCTAGCCCAAGCCCGGACAGCTGTCCAGCCAATGGCCACTCTTCCCAATGACCCGGGTCTACCACAAGAACCTTGGTGTTGTCCGGGTTCAACTTCAACAGTTAGCACTCATCCAGTCACAAATCTCAGAGAAGCAATTGTTAAAATTCGAAACACCTCCCAACTGTTCGAGTACAAAGGACATGTGGAGTTGAGTGTCATCTGCATAGGAGTGAAAACACAGCACATACTGCCTTACAATGTCTCCCAATGGCAAAATATACACCTCAAACAACATGGGTGAGAGCACAGAGCCCTGCGGCACCCACACGACAGGGAGAATTTGTCAGAGGAATAAATCTCTGAGACAACTCTCTGAAACCTGCCAGTGAGAAAAGATTGAAACCATCTGAGACCATACCTGATAGGCCACAGATCAGCTGCAGGCACAACAGCAACACACCATGGTCCCCAGTGTCAAATGCTGCCGAGAGGTGAAAAAGAACCAAGATGGAACAGCTCTTCTGCTCTCTCACTATCAGGAGATCACTGAGGACCCAAACAAGGGCCATCTCAGAGCTATGCCTCTTCTTAAATCCAGACTGGAGAGGATCTTAAATGTCATGGATAGTAAGATGATCCTCCAGGTGCAGTATGACCACCTTCTCAATAACCTTACCTATGAAGGGAACGTTAGAGGTGGATCTGTAGTTAGAAAGACAGTCTGGGTCTAGAGAGGATTTCTTAAGGAGATGTGTCACCACCGCCTCCTTCAAGGTGTCTGGAAACACACCTGACTCTAATAAACACCAGACAATCTCTGCTAGGACTGACTCGATGACCTCAATGCACTATACAAGGAGGCAGGTTGGGTCTGTGACCAAACTACAGCAGATCGGCTGCAATATTCTGGATAAACCTCACAACATCCCTGATTGCTGGCCAGTTGAAGTCAACCCAGACCAACTGGGGAACTAAAACCTCCCACCGACCACTGCTATCCCCATTAGAGTGAGCTACACAGATCTTGGACAAGATATCAGCAACCTTATCTGCAAAGAATGGAGCAGACTTGTCTCATTTCTCTTTAGGCAATGCTCTCTGGGTCTGCAGACAGGCTGGATTGCACAGTCTGTCCACAGTTCAAAAGAGTTGAGTTTGTCAGTTCTGGAAAGTGGCAATTTACCTGGACAGGAACTCTGCCTTCTTACAGGAAATAGTCAATTGATAGTCCTTAAAATGGGTCATCAATCTAAGCCTGTAGGCCTCAAGGCCCGATTTCTATCAGTGAAGCACCATCCTTCGACCCACTCACCTCCATCAAACCAAGGGGACAAGGGCACAGGGTGAGGGGGTGAACCTGGGCAGAAGTGACACAGTCCAGAGCCTCTGCCACAGCCCTATTATAGGCCCATACCAGAGTATCTGAATCCCTGCTAGCTCTTGATAGAGCTGATAGGTTCAGAGCCACCACCAGGCCATCTGGAGTCAAATCCCTTAAAGGGCAGTACCGGACAATCTCCATGGGGAAGGCCTATAGGGAGGAGCCTGGAAGTTGAACCTTACAGTGTGATGGGCAGACCATCCATCTGTCTCCAAGTCAGAGGTCTCCATACCCAGTAAGAAGATCAGATCCGAAGAATGATCGTGATTATGGGTTGCAGAGGTAATCACCTGTGTGAAGCCCAACAGATTCATCAGTTGAAGGATGTCCTGTCCAAATTTTCAGAGTTCATCATCGACCCAGGCACTGAAGTCCCCTGAACCATCCATCTGCTGGACTCCAGCACCATGTCAATGATAAAGCCTGTGACTTCCTGCAGGAACTGCTTCTCACCCCTGGGTGGATGGTAGATGAGAAGACTCCTGCACTCCACACATGCTTCCACAATACATTCGAAGGGCTGGGTCTCCCCAACTAGCACATCTACAAGGCTCAATTTCATTCTAAAACATGTGGCTATGCCCCTGCCACTATTAACCACCCTAGGTCGGTGTATCACAGAGAACCAGCCAGAATAGCTAACTCAAGAACTGGGCCAGAATTTTCATCCAGCCAGGTCTCGGTGATGCACGCCACATCTGATGACCCAATAAGATCAGCAATTACAGCAGTCTTGTTTCTAATGGACCTGGTATTGCACAACACAACCTGAGTAGGATAGCACCCTGAGGCTGGCCATGTCATCTGCCCATATAAAGTGGAGCCCTTAGGTATGGGCACCCGACAGGGGGGGTCCCCTATCTATGACCCATTTCACCCCAGGACAGCTTCTGATTCTGACAACCCTGATCTGTTCACCTGGCTCCACTATCCTTCCAGATTCATGGCCCCCGCCCCATTCCTCCTCACATAACAGCACTGGGAATGTCATAGATATGATGTTAATTACCTCACATGTGAAAGTGTTAAGCCACAGGGTACTAAACCCTAAACTGGGAGATTACATTCCAGTAACCTGCTGCCTTGAGAGAACAATAACAAAAGTACCTTAGGAAAATTACAGAACAAGCAGAAATTTTAGAAATTGTAATTCAGAAAGCTTCAACCTTATCATGCACAATGAAAGATGGGACAGGATGGTACTTATCTCAGATGGCAACATGGCCACTGAAGAATTTACAAAATAATTCCTTGAAATATGTAACAAACACGCATCATTAAAAACCAGCAGGATCAGGAAAAAACATATGATGTGAGTAACAGAAAACCTAAGAAAACAAATTAGTATAAAATACAAAGTGTAGAGAAAGGCAAACAAAACAGCCAACCGTAAGGACTGTGACAACTTCAAAAATGTATTACAAGACTGTAAAAATCTAAATCAATAGTGCAAAAGCTAAATACTTCAAGAACAAAATCAATAACTTAACTGATTCCTCCATGTACTGAAAAATGATAAAATTGTTGAAGTCCCAAATGGACCCAGGAATGAGGTACAATTTATGAAAGAGGATGGCACTGCCCAAAATCCAAACATCATAGCAATCAAATTAAACCAGTACTTCTGCATACTCCCCTGTGTAAAAATCCATTCAACTTCAGTGCTTAATAACAATGAAGAGAATGCTTGGACCCAGGATGCAGAAGTCACAGTCAAAAACAGACCAGGTTTTTGCTTCAAAATAGTGAAAGGAAAAGAAGCATGAAAATAACTAAGGGACTAAATCCAAACACATCACCAGGAGTGGACAATGTCAAAATGATGTTCCTAAAAACAGCAGCAGACCAGATATATCCAATCTTGACAAATCTCTTTAACCAAACAATAATGGAGAACCCAGAGACTGTAAACATGCCAGAGTGGTACCTATCTACAAGGAGGAGGGGGTCCAATGACCCCTCACACTACAGACCCATAGCTCTACTATCTGTCTTCTCAAAATTATTTGAAAAACTAGTGTATAAACAATTATTCACAAAGCATAGAAGCACATAGCCTTCTAACAATCCACTAGTCAGTCATTAGGGTTGGTACTGTAGATCCACATCCACTGCCCTTACAGACTTCATTAGGAAGGTCGCTGGAGCCCCAGATGAAAGTGAAGCTATTGGAACAGTGCACATAAACCTCCCAATGGCTTTAATAGGGTGGGCCACAAAATCATTACAGAAAAACTGAAGAAAATAGGAATAGCACCAGCTGTTACTACTTGGTTCACCTCTTACCTAATAAACCACAGACAATCAGTGTCTATAAATAACATCATATCAAACTTGGGTTCCTATCCAGGGGGTCCAACAGGGATTGAAACTGCTCCCCCCACTACTATTCCTGGTCTATGTTTATGACCTTCCTGAATACATACAAAACTTCGCAATACAACTATGTGCAGATGATACAGTCCTCATAGCAAAAGTTGAAAAACTGATCCCAAATGGAGAAGAAACTCTAGTTGGAGTTTGATGTTCTTCAAAAATGGTTCATCTCCACAATGAATAATGCCTAGTGTGGGAAAAACACTGTCTATAATCTTCTTTAAAAAAAGTGCAAAAGTTAAAAGAGTAGTACACTCAGAATTTGCAAAAACATATGATGTGCAGAGGTTTTTGATTGGTGTGCGTAGTCCTAGTTTGTCCTTCCCTTTGTCCGCTATTAGGATTTTTTTTCTAAATTAACTTGCTAGTTTTATAGTAGCTTTACAGCCCCTGGGGATCTCCATCTCAGTATGGTTTACTGTTCTTCTTGTTCCTACAATGCCTCCTGTCTCTTGTGACAGTGGTGTAGCTGGGACCATGGATTCACCAAGCCTGCTTTAGAGTCAGTTTAGAACAGTAAAGCTGTGTAATTTTCTTTATCCAGTGAGCACTAATGGCTACATTTACAGTTTAGAAAATACTTGAGAGTTAATTGAGTAGGTTATTCAGTAAGAAAACAGCTATTCTTTACTAATTATAGCATTGATAATCAGGGGCGATGTATGTGCTTTTTATGGCTGTATGTAATTTGATTAAATTAAATCTTTTAAAGGCAAAACACTTACTCCTGCTGGCTAGACCTGACACATAGGAAACACAAATATTGAATTAGAGATATTTACTGGAGGCCAGAACATCAGGGTCCTATCGTTAGTACTTGATGAAACAGTGGTGCTGGATGCATCACTGTTACATGGGACAGAATACACTGTAGGAAAAAGAAGAGCTATATACTTGCTGAGATCGAGATCCCCCAGCAGCCATACAATTACCATATAACTATAAGACTAATTTAGAAAAAAACTCTTATCAGTAAACAAAGGGAAACACACCAGGACTACACACACACACAAATCAAAACACTCTGTACAACATATGTTGTTGCACATTTTGACTGTACTACTTCTTTAAAGACAACTTTCAAATCATAAATGCGTCTCCTAAATGGGAAACAAAAGACTACAAATATCTAGGAGCAGACATAGACAATACTTTAAGTTTCAAGAAACATATTAAATCCACTATCAAAAAGTGAATGCTAGGCTGGAGCCCTCCACTGAAATATCTACTCCATACAAAAAAAAAAGCAATACTGACCCTAATGACCAAGATGCTGCTACACATTCCTGAATACAGAGGGAGTAATTCCCTTGCTGAATTTAAAATTACTATAGAGTCAGAACTCACAGAGCTATGTGAATGTTACTAAACTGACCGTGCAGTATCCCCCTTGGGGCAAAATCCCTTCAGACTAATTGCATTAGCACCTACTTGAAATATTAAATGTAAGTGCAGTTTATATTGCTGCTTTAACTAATGCACACTGCATGCTTATATTGTCAATTTAGCTGTTGCAATCAATGTAACTAGTCTTGACTTTTTATATTGAAACTGTCATGAGTGTAACTAATGCACTCTACCTCAACAAAAGGCAGCTTTGAAAATGGGACCATAGTAAACCTAACAGTTTTATCCTGTCAAAAATATTCAATTATAGTAACAGACAGACTAATTAACTACTAAAGCTGTGATCCAGAAGCAAATGATTTGATACTTTTTAATGGACCAACATAGATGTAACAACAAGAACAAAGTGCTCTAGCTTTTGGACCAACCAGTCCTTCTTCAGAAGCCTAAAGTTGTGAAATATGTGAACTACATGACTAGGGGTCAACCTTCACCTTTTTTTGCACTTGCCAGCAGGGCAAGTTGATTCAAAATTGCACTAGCTCACAGATTAGGGTTGCCATCTTTGGATGAGATGAAAACTGAATACTAAACCACACCCCCAACTCCACCTCTAACCCTGCCCTTTTTATGACTAATGAGGGCATTGCTTGGACTCTGATTCACTTGATTTATTCAAAATTGCTGCTGATATTGCATTGAGTATAACTTCTTTAACTTACATCATGATTATTATTTTTGATTTAGATTTAAATATTTTAAATTTCAGTGTGTGTTAACATTTGGTGGGGATAGAGAAGGGGTTCAGGGAATTTGCCATCCTGTGTACACAGCTTAGCTGACACATCGAGTGACTACAAGAACACCTCTGACAACCAGCTATTTTGGAATAGGTGGCCTTATCTAGTAAAACTCTTTCAATAAATAAATAAATAAACTACACCAGTAATGGTGGATGAGATGTAATTACAAATATCATCTTCCATTTTAACATGTGCTACTGTCCCCTCCCATTGCTCATACTCTAATGTTATTTGTAATGTCAGAGAAGTTTTTAAAAGTGGTAGGAATTATTCTATGCTGTTAAACACCCTATTTTTTTCCATGTCAGTCATACACACCAGATAGCATATGTGATATGTAGCATGGAGGCAGTATAGCACAGTGGTTTAAGGTTCTGAGCTGCAATTCTGAAGACCAGGGTTTGAATTACATAGCCCAGACTTGCATACTGTGTGACCCTGCACAAATCACTTAACTCAGTTGTGCTCCAGGGTTGCACCTGTAAACAAGCTTCAGCTTAATGTGTCTCTTCTGGTTAAAAAAAAAATAATGTTTTGAGAAATGTTTGATAAATTACTTAAGTTTGCAATGCCATCAAATCTAGATTGTGTTCCTTTCCCCTCATCAGCTGCTGCTCTCTCTCTTCCTTTTCTCACTTCTGTGGCTTAGCATGACATTAGCCACACTATTCTGTGCTGTTCATCTGAGAGGCCTGGAATGGGCTTCCTGGAATATCCAGGTTGTATGAAAATTGACAGCAATAACTACTGAGGAGAGAGAGGTGTAGTATTGCTAGAAATTAAATAAAATATTAGATTATTAATTTAACAACAAAAGAAGTAACAAATATTAAAATTTAGGACAGACCCTAAAAGAAAAAATAGTGAGCATTTAAAGGTTTAAAAGTATTCCTTATCACAGCAGTCAAAGACCATACTCACAATGCAGCCTTGAAAGGATTAGGTTGATTTGCTGATAATGGTCTTAATAGCCCTACTTTACACCTCTCAGACTGACTGGTATACAACCAAAGGTCTGCATGACATCAGAATTTGTTTGTATCTGAACATGCAAGTAAAATGGTGAAGGGTTTAACAGAATCTATTTTACAAGTATGTGAGCATTCAAAATGACTGAAAAAGTACTACCTCTGAATAAAACAGGATTAGCAGATAAAGTTTCTGAAACACATTATACAGTCCTCACTGGGACAAGAAGCTACCCTAATGAGGCGCCTGTCTGAATGTCTAAGGGTTTAAGCAAAATTAAGGTTTTAATTAAGGTGGTATTGTTTACCCTTCCCTTGAATAATCTTCCAATTTACTGGTGTGAAGTTAGAGGTGACAACTGAGTAGACAGAGACACATTTGGTTCTTTAAGTGCCATGCACTTGAAGGCACTTCCTGATTAGCATACACTACAAGCAAGCAAGCACACTGAAATGTCAGACACTTGCTTACAGTTAGAAGAGAAGAAAATGAAACAGTTAGTGGGGAATCTCACAGGTGCTATTTGACCCACCATAAAAATCGAATTTGCAATGGTGAAAACAGGAGGACCGAATCTGGACCTAGAAAACTAAATCCATTTGGTCTAAAACCAAGTACGTGGTAACCTTACCGCAGATGGTTGCTCTAGCCGTTAATTATATTGGTAAAATTTAATCACTTATACAGGAAACAATGCAAGCAAAGCCAAGAAATACTCTGATTATTGCACATTTATCCTGCTTCCACATTGCTTCCAGCTCCACAGCAGAAAAAAAAGATTGCAATGCCATCCATCACAGACAAAGAGCCCCCCCCCCATTGTTTTGTACCATGGCCTCCTCTCTTCCTCTTTCTTCCCCCCACCTCCACAACCACACCAAACAGAGGGACGATATCACAACAGCAAATGTTCAATCAAGCAGTCCTAGCTCTGCAAACACAATAGTTTTAGTTTTTTTTTTTGTTGATTGGGTAAGAGCACTAGACAAATCCCGTCTATTTTCAGGCATGACCAAGGGGAGGGGGATACAGATGAATGCCAACTGACCTTGAACCAGATTAAGCTGTTGGTGGTATTTTTTAATGAATGAGGGAAATTTGGCCAGGACACCAGGGAAATTCCCCTACTCTTTTCAATAAGTGCCATGGGATATTTAACATCCACCTGAACTTCCACCAATCCAGGCAGATAAGACCTCGGTTTAACATCTCATCAGAAAGACGGCACCTCAGAAGTTCAGCACCCCTCTCATGCTGCACTACAGTGTCAGTACTAGGATATTAACCCAAGTGCCAAAATAGCTGACATCATCATTTGCCTCACCACACTATCACCACCACCCACAGGGCAATGAACAGAGTCAGGCAAAGACACTGTCGGTCCCCACCCTATAGTCAACTGGAGACCTGCACTTTTGAAAGTTTTTGTACAGTCTCAAGTGAGCCAGAAGTACATCTAAGATTTCTTTGGAGTGGGGGCTATGCAAAGCTAAAAAGCTTGGGAAATAGAAAACTATAACATTTTTGTTTGTAAAAGAATTGATTTTTAATATGCTCTACCCCAACAATAACAGATTTTTCTTTAACATTGTCTGTTCATAAGCCCAGGGGAAACAGTACACAGGCATAACACAATACTATTTCTGTTTCTGTATAGGATGATCTATGCACCCCAGGAATGTCTGTTTCAAGGTTTCAAATTATGTATTTTATCAAGGTTTATTTTTGTACCATATATGATCCAAAACTTCGTTTTTAGGCTGAAAGGACATGCTGAGTGGGATAAGGGTGGAACTGTATGGATGGTGATGGCTGGCAGGGTCTATTTAGAAGAACTGGGGACCCTCTACACTTGCCAGTAATGACAGCTATGGATCTATGGTCACTTCAGAGTCTGGTATGCAGTGGTGTCCAGGTAAAATACAGAGTTAGGAGATTTGGAGGGAAGAGGGAAGTTGTGATGAGGCTGGGATAAAACCCACCACCTGCAGGGCCGATCCTGTATACCTCTTTGCATTTTGTCACTGAAATGTTGGATACAAACACTCAAAATGTAGAGAAATGAGGGGCACTGGTCTTAACAATATTGGACAAATTGTTAGACATAGACACATTCAGAAAATTGGAACCTAATGACTTAACTGCACTCTACCCTTGATCACACCCTGGACACTAGCTGAAAGTCTTAACAGTGGAGTGATAATAGGCCCTAACTATGGCATAGTAACTATGCACTCTGGTCTTAGGACTAAACTTTGTATATCACTAACTAATGTATAGTCCAGCCTGTAACTATTCTGGACCTGTTGTAATCACCCTGTGTGTATCTACTCTGAACCTATTGTAGCACCATTGTTTTTGTACCTATTTGTATTGTATGTAACCCTCCAGGTCACATCTGGAAATGAGCAGTCCCCGCTCAGTATGCTTATCTGGTAAATCTCTTAAATAAATAAATAAATAAATAAATAATGACTCACATTGAGTCTTTTGTGGGATCACTCTCTTGAACTGCCAGATAATTGCAGCTCTTAATGAGCTGCTAATCACACCTGGCCATCTGGAACATTGAGAGAGATTAGCATGAGGACTAGAGAATGCTAAAGTAGAGACTTTTTTAACTTCATTAACAGCTATAAAAATCTGCACTCGTCAAGACGGGCAAGTAGACAGTTAGCTGCACTAGCCCTGGTCAATTTGCACTAATGTTTGGGCTAGTAAAACAATGTTAAGATCGACCCCTGTACATGACATTTGCATGCATACACTGATCATTAATGGAATTTATTACTTTAAAAAACTGATAGTACCCCTTTAACAGAAATGTGAAAAGTCTATTAAAATGCATCATCAAAAAAAAAATACCACACATGGTAAAAAATAGGATAATAAATACAACATGTAATAATGGGATTTTTTTAAACTAGTTCAACAACCACAGCAGACATACTTCATTAATACTAGACTGAATTTATTTCACCTGCTTTATAGACAAATAATTGCTGGACAATGTATAAAGCAGCCAAAACTAACCATGGAATAGTCCAGAAAAATATGTGACAGTATTTGACAAGAGATGGAAAGTTCAGTGTGTTATAAAACTGCAGATGTTCCAAGAATGCCTCTGTACATCTTGAATGCGTATCTCATAACGTTAAACAGAAGAACATCTTGGACTTTAAAAAATAGTGATAAAAGTTGTGAACAAGTTGGAGAGTTTTGGCATGACTTCATGAAAATAGAGAGTATTTGATTTCACTGTAAAAAGAAGCACACATCCATAATGGAGGAAAAAAATGAAAACAAGTCTATTGTGTGAGATAAATTAAACCAACTGGAATTTATTAGCAAAATATTAAAACAGTAAAGCAACATTCAGACAAGTTCTAACAGCAAAATGACAATCTTGTGGCATTGCACTCTATAAAGAACAATTAATGTGCCATTAACTTTGTTTTAATTATTCCAAGATGAATATTATGTTACTACCCATAGGAACAGCATTATGCTGGCATGTGAAGGTGAAGTCATTCAGCTGGCCTTGTAGGATTTGGGCCTTAAAATATCTGCTGAAATATTGTATTGCGTAAAGTATGACAATTGATCTATTTCAGGTTCTAAACTGCATTGGGATCTTCTCCAATAAAATGGTACCAAACCTTTCTGCCTAGAATTATATGTACAACATTGCTGATGGGGATGGGACAAAGTCATGGGATAAACATAGGGGTATATAAGAACAGAGACAGTGAGGGTGGAGGGTTGCCAGAGACCTGATAGGGTCTTCAGAGATACTGTAGAGTATGAAGGGAACAATTGGGCAGACTAGGTGGGCCAAGCAGTTATATTCTGTTGACAGATTCTAAGCCATTCATCACCAAACTGAGTCAATCCCAAGTTTGTATTTTTGTGACTCCTGAACTGCTTGTTCAGATTGGGTTTTTTATTTTTCTTCCCACCTGCATGCTTTTCATGTGAGAGGTTTAGGGAGTCAGAGGGAGAATTCAGACTGCATGAGAGTAGCATGTGAGCCAGTCAGTGAACTTAGGTTTGTGTCTTGTACATGTGCAAACCAGGGCATATAAGGCTACCATCTGGCAGCTCAGCAACATGTGAAAGACAGATGGGGAGGGAGCTCTGAGTTGAGGATTAGAGCAGGAGAGAGTATGCATCAGGGGATGGCTTCTTATTTCTTTTTGGTGGCCCCATAGTGAGTCAGTATGAGTGTGGAAAGGAAAAACAAGAGGAACAAATGCAGAAAAGAATAAACAAAACATAGTGAACAAAAAAAGGACCAGACGGTTTACATATGCCAATGCGACAACATTGTTGTCAACGTTCAGCATAGAGACATCCCTGATGTCGACAGGTGAAATTTCACCTGTCAGACATCAGTCCATTTTTCTATCGGGGTGTTGTGCCCCCCAAACCCCCTGCACCCCCCAATCTATGGATTGTTAACTCTGAGTCAGAGTTAACTTGAAAGGGGGGCGAAACCCAGTGAAAGGGTGAAATTTAGCCAGCAGGTCCCCCACAGCAACATTTTCGAAACATGTTCAAAATGTCACTGTGGGGAATTTTGCTGACAGGGTTTCACCCTTCTGTTGGCATACTGACCAGACAGTGTGAAGTTTGGGGGTTGGAAGTGTAAAAGAATTGAGAGCACCACTCCTTAAGTCTTATTTAAAATTCTTTATTGTTATCCACCTAGACTGCGGGTAGCATATATTTTGCGGCATCTGCAACTTTCTGAAGGTTGATATGGTGGTATCTGTGAAACACATGACACATGTATCCAGTATTCAAGAAACTGTAGGCTATAATTCCAGGGGATGCAAAACTTTCCCCTTCACATGATTTAGCAACAAGGAGGGAGGATCAGAAGGGAGGAATCTCTGCTAGGGCAGGGGTAAAAGGAGCAAGGATTGGGACATGGCAGAGGACAAGGAGGGGATATGAATCAAGAATGCAAGAAAAGAGGAGTAAAAGAGACAGGAAATGAGGAGGATAAGAAGGGAAGGGGGCTGTGGAGCCTTCAGGGAGCAGCAGAGGAAGGAGGGGTGGAGAGAATGCAGGAAGGCAAGCAATGAGGGAGTAAGGTATGGTGAGCGATATGTGCTAGTACTAGGAGACTGTGAAATAAAATTCCAGACCTGGAGGCCATAATGGAGTAGGCTAGCTGGGATCTGATGGCCATGACAGAGTCAAGGTGCACTAACAGTCTTGACTTGGATGTGGCTATACCAGTCTACTATCTGTTCAGGAGACACAGAGAAGTGAGAAGGGGCTGTACTATATGTAAGAAATATAATCAATGCTACTGAAATACAGGAGCACATATAGGAAAGGGAAGGGAAGGAAAGGAGGTGTTGTGGGTCATCCAAGAGACAATAGCTGGAGCCAGTATTCATACAGGGATTGTATACAGATGTCCAGTTCAGGTAGAGGAGTTAGATAAGGCACATGGGGAAGATATCATCAGGATGGAAAATAAGGGGGAGGTGCTGCTAGTTTGGAACTTCAGTCTGTCAGGTGTGCATTGGAGCCTTGCAGATGCAGTTTCAGCAAGGAGCAGGACCATCCTTGACTCCCTACAAGTGGCTTTTCAGACAGCTAGTCAACAAACCTTCTAGGGATGGATAGTGCAGGGCATACTGCTCACAAACAGGGACAGGATTTCAGAGGTCATGGTGGGCAGTCCCCTGGATACCAATGATCACTGTACAGTGTGGTTTAGCATTAAGATGGTAGCAGAGGAATACCACTTGAAGACCAAGGTCCTGAAGTTTTGGAGTGTGGATTTCAAAGAAAAGGCAGAGAGCCTCAGAAACTGCATAGTAGGGGGGATTGCCAGGGAGGGGTAGAGGAACAGTGGGTAAAAATAAGGACGAGCATAATTAAGACAACCATCCTCTGCATGAAAGAAGTGAGTAAAAGCAAATAGAAACTGGCACTGCTATAATACTGTTGTGAAGTGGCCATGGTGGTGAAGGAAACAATGATGGCATTTAGGAGGTATAAAGAAACACAGAAGGAGGAAGACAGTGGCATGTATCAGGTAAAACACAGGAATGGCAGTAAGGAGGACAAAAGCACAGAAAGAGGAAAGGATAGACAAAGGGAAGCAAATGGGGATAAGACTTTCTTCAGGGACATAAGCCCAGTTAAAAAGGAGAAAGGAGTCTATACTGAGGAGGATCAAGAAAAGGCAACTATCTTAAACAAATACTTCTAGGTATTCAAAGTTGAGGGGGAAGTGGAGAGATGACGAATAAGTACCCAGAGACTGAGGGAAAGGAAATGGTTACCAGTCCCTTTTCTGAGGGTATGGTCAGGAAAGCACTCACTAATCTGAGGGGGGACAAAGCCATGAGGCCAGAGGGAGTGCATCTAAGAGTGTTAAAGGAACTCAGGGAGGTGCTTGCAGCACCACTGACAGACTTGTTTAACAGTTCACTAGAGACCGGCCTGGTCCTGGAGGACTGAAAAGGGCAGATGTAGTCCCACTTCACAAAAGTGGTAGCAAGGAGGAAGCGGGAAATTGCAGGCCTGTCAGTGTGACATCTGTAACAGGGAAATTGATGAAAACACTAATAAAGGAAAAAAACATGGAACACCTGGAATCTAATGGACTGCAGGACCAATGGCAGCACGGCTTTACCAAAGGGAGGTCATGCCAAACAAATCTGATAGATTTTCTTTGGCTGGATAACCAGGGTGTTGGATGGGAGGGGTCAGTGGAGGTGGCTTGCTTGGACTTCAGCAAGGCCTTTGACACCATTCCACATAGGAGGCTGGTAAACAAGCTGGGTAGCATAGTGGCAGGCAACAATGTGTTAACCTGGGTAAGAAACTGGTTAGGGGATAGGAGGCAGAGTGTGGTTGTAAATGGAGTTTGCTCTGAAGAGGGGAAAGTGACCAATGCAGTACTGCTGGGGTCAGTACTGGGCCAGTCCTCTTTAATATCTTCATTAGGGACATAGCAGAGGAACTGGAAGGGAATAACTGCCTCTTTGCCGATGACACCAAGATCTGCAACAGGGTGAACACTCCAGAGGGGGTGCCAAGGATGGAAAGTAACTTGAAACAATTGGAGGAGTAGTCAAAATTTGGCAGCAGAGGTTTAATGCAAAAAAGTGCAAAATAATGCACTTGGTTCACAGAAACCCATGGGTACAGTAAAAATTGGGGGAAGAGATACTAGCAGTGACCAAGCAGGAAAGAGACCTGGGGGTAATCATATCAGATGACTTGAAGGTGGCCAGACAATATGACAATGCGATCAGGAGTGCTAGTGGGATGTTGGTATGTATAGGTAGGGGTATTAACCAGCAGGAAGAGAGAAGTGGTGTTGCCACTATATAGGTCTTTAATAAGACCCCACATGAAGTACTGTGTCCAGTTTTGGATTCCACATCTCAGGAAGGACATAGACAGGATAGAGGCTGTCTGAAGGAGGGCTGCCAAGATGGCACAGCATCTACATCAGATGTCCTAAGAGGAGAGGCTAAAGTAGTTAACCATGTACACCCTGGAGGAAAGAAGGGAGAGGGGGGGATGTGATCAAGACCTTTAAATACCTCACAGGAGTGAATAGAATGCATGTGGGAGGTATTTTTCTGAGGAAAGTGTGCTGCAGAACAAGGGGCCATGATATGAAGCTGGAGGGAGTTGGTTTAGAAGAAATGTGAGGAAGTACTCTATTTCTTCACAGAAAGGGTGGTGGGAGCAGCAGAAACAAGGGGGAGGTGGATTTGAGTCAATTTTCAGAGGAAAGAGATCTGAAGGGACTTGTAGCTCTGAAGGTGGACAAGACTATGGGACCAGATGGGATACCTCCAAGGGTACTTAAAGAACCAAGAGTGCTGCTGGATGCCCCACTGACAGCCTTATTCAACAGATCACTGGAACTGGGAATGGTTCTGGAGGACTGGATGAGAGCAGACGTGGTCCCTGTACATAACAGCAGCAGCAGGGAAGAGGCTAGCAACCATAGGCTGTAAGCCTTACCTCAGTGGTGGGGAAATTAATGGAAACACTGTTAAACGAAAGGTCAGTAGAGTGTCTTGAATACAATGGGCTGCAAAACAAAAAGCAGAATGGAGTCATGTGAGATCCAAAGTGGTGAGGTGTGTTCAAAACTGGTGAATGGATAGGGAACAAAAGGTGGTGGTTAATGGAACTTACTCCAGGGATGGAAGAGTGTCCAGCAGGGTTCTGCTGGGCTCAATATTGGGATCAGTCCTCCTTAATGTCTTCATAAGTGAAATTACAGATGAACTGGAAGGGAAGGTATGCCTTTTTGCAGTTGATACCAACACCTTTAGTAGGGTGGACAATAATGAAGGGGTGGATAGAATGTGTAGGGATCTTGGGAAACTTGAGAAGGGGTTAGAAGCATGGCAGTTAGGGTTCAATGCCAAAAAGTGCAAAATCATACGAACATATGAAATGCCAGCAGAAACAGGCCACACGGTCTATTGGGTCTGCTTAATTGCACAGCTAGCTTCTCAACTTGCAGCTGCCCCACCCCTCCCTCTCCTCTCCACGGTATTTCCCCCCTTCACTGTGTCCCAACCCCTCTTGAAGCAGCCCAACATAATACAAGAAACCACCTTCTCTGGCAAAGTGTTCCACTTGGCTACCACCAACTCCATGAAATAATGTCTCCTGATTTCACTCCTGAATTTTCCCCACTTCAACCTCAGCCCAGTGCCCTCTAGTATTGCTCCCTCTTCTGACCTGGCATATTTATCCTGTATTAGCCTTGTTTATCCCCTTCAGATACTTAATGGTCTCGATCATGTCTCATCTATCCCTCCTCTCCTCCAGGGTATACATGCTAAGTCTGTTCAGCCTTTCTGCATAGGAGATCCCCTCCAAACCATGGATCATCTTAGTTGCTCTGCGCTGCACCACCTCCAACAGTCTGATGTCCTTCTTCAGGAATGAGCACCAGTACTGCATGCAGTATTCCCAGGTGTGGCCTGACCAGTGACCTGTACAAGGGAAGGATCACCTCACTACTTCTCGAGGAGATCACCCTTGCTACACAGTCCAGCATCTTGTTGGCTTTCACTGCTGCCTTCCAGCACTGAACCGAGTTGTTCATATTCCCCATTATAATCACGCCCAGGTCCTTTTCCTCCTCTGTGCACCCTAACTGTACCCCTCCCACCTGATGGCTCCTCTTCTGGTTCTTAGCTCCAAAGTGCAAAATATTGCACCTCTTGGCATTGAACCTCAACTGTCATGTTTCTGACCAATCCTGTAGTTTTGTCAGGTATCCCTGTAGTCCCTTCCACCCCTTGATGTCCTCCACCACAGCTCCCACCTTGGTATCATCTGCGCGAACAGACTGATCTTACTCTGGGTCCTGAACGAGATATCAACTATGAATACCCCAAACAGCACTGGTCCCAGTACTGAACCCTGTGGCACCCTGCTTGTTAGCGCTCTTTGCGAGGAGAGTTTCCCCTCCATCACCACCCTTTGCCACCTGCCCTTGAGCCAGTTAGTGATTCAGTTGACAATCTTTGAACCTACCCCTACATATTCCAGCTTCCCCCCTAGCCTCCCATGTAGCATGAAGTTGAAGGACTTGCTGAAGTCCAAGTACAGGACATCCACTGCATGTCCAGTTCCCTGGTCACCCAATCATAGTACTTAATCAGGTTTGTCTGGCAGGATCTGCCTGAGTCAAACCCATGTGTTGCCTGTCCTGGAGACCATTGTCCTCTAAAAATGTCATCAGTCACTCTTTAAGGATTGACTCGATGAACTTCCCTACAAATGATGTGAGGATCACTGGTCTGTAGTTTCCAGGATCATCCGTTGTGCTACCTTTGTGAATGGGTACCACATGGGCCAATCTCCAGTCCTGTGGTACACATCCCATGTTTAGAAAGGTATTCAACAGGTCAGCCCATGGTCCTGCCAAACACTCAGCCAGTTTCATGAATACCCCAGGGTGAATACCATCAGGACAAGGTGCATTGTTTACCCACAGTGCCCTCAGTCCTTCCAGCACCCTGCCCTCCATAATTTGCATATCTGTCACCCCTTCCCCTCCCCTGCCACTCCAACCTTTCCATGAGGTATCTGTCCCCCCTCTTAACTGTGAATACAGAGCAGAAATACTCATTCAGTGCCTCTGCCTGCTCCTCCCCCTTCTCTACTCACCCTCCGTCCTTCCTAATTCTCACTTTCTGGACCCTGTCCTTCCTTCTTTCACCAGTGAAACTAAAGAAGTCCTTATCTCCTTCCTTAACACCCTGTGCCAGCCTCAGCTCTCTGGATGCCTTGGCAGCTCTGACTAGTCTCGTAACCTCCCTGGACTTCTTTGTATACTCCTCCCCATCGTCCCCCCCCCCAGATCTCTTGAATCTCTGAAAAGCTCTCCTCTTGGCCCCCACCATTACCTCCTTGGTCAGCCAACTGGACTTCTTTGCTCTTCCCTTCTTACTCTGTGCCCTAGTACATGTCTCAGTGGCATTTACAAGCCCTGCTTTAATGATACCCAATTTTTGATTGGCATCAATGGTTGGATGGATTCCCTCCAGATGGCTTATCAGAATTTATCCCATTCTGTTGAAATCTGCCCCACTAAAATCAATCACTCTGGTACCTGAACCTCCCACTTGCTTCCCCATTCTGAGTGTGTACCACATTGAGTGGTGATCACTCCCAACCAGAGTGTCCTCAACCTCCAGGTCTCTTACTGCTTCCCCGTTTGATAGTACAAGGTCTAGAGTCCTTCCTAACCTAGTTGGCTCAAGCACCAACTGCACCTGGAAGCTATCCTGAAATGCCCTCAGTATAACCTGCTCCCAAGCACTTGTGATGGTTGGTGTGCTCCAGTCCACCCCAGATAGGTTGAAGTCCTCCATCACCACTGTGTTCCTCTTCCTACAAACCCTCCTAATCTGTTCTGCAAACTCTCTGTCCAGCTCCTCCCCTTGGTTTGAGGCCCTATGCACAACCCCAATCCTCAGTACCCTGTCCTTTGGATCCTGAAACTGCATCCACAAGGCCTCCGTCCTGCCTTCCTCCCCCTCTTCCATCATGCACCTTATTCCTTCCCTTACATAGATTGCCACCCCCCACCTTTCCTGTTTGCCCTGTCCTTCCTGAACAGCTTGTAACCAGGGACCGTAACATCCCAGTCCTGGTACTGGGTGGCCCAAGTTTCTGTTATGGCCACAATGTCCACCTGCCCCACTGTCAAGAGAGCCTGTAACTAGGCTGCTTTGTTTCCCAGGAGCCTTGCATTTAGTGACACTACCATACATCCTGCTCCTTTGCCTTCCCCACCCCAGTTTACCCCCACCTTTTGCTGGCACTCTGATGCCCTCCTCTATAGGTTGGGTGGTAGGCATGCGCCTACAGCATCAGCATAAATGAGTTTAGGATGGGGGAGGTACTGCCAGTCAGTAAGCAGGAAAGGGACATTGGAGTCATTATATGTGATGACCTCAAAATAGGAAGTGTGTCAGATAATTGAGTGTGGTCAGTGGGATGCTGGAATGCATAGGGAAAGGTATCACCAGTCAGACCAGGGAGGTGGTGTTGCCTCAATATCACTTGCTAGTGAGACCCTACCTGGAGTATTGTGTCCATTTCTGGAGGCCACACATCAGAAAAGACATAGACAAGGCGGAGGCAGTCCAGAAGAGGGCAAATAAAATGGTGCAGGGGTTGCACCAAAAGTCCTATGAAGAGAGACTAAGGTATCACTATGTGTACAACTGGAAGATATGAGATTGAGTGGGGACACAGTAGAGACCTACAAGTACCTCATGGGTGTAAACAGAGTGCAGGAAGGGAAACTCTTTCTAATATGGAAGAGCACCAGAATCTGAGGACATGCAATGAATCTGGATGGGGAGGGGGGGTTTAAGAAGGATGTGAGGAAGTACTATCATAGGTGTTTACAAGCTAGTGTAGATGTGAGTCCGTAATGCTTGCCAAATAAAACTAACTTAATTAAGACAGTATTTGATTCCGTCAGTGTCAGTGGCTCAGTAGGTAGCACACTCGCCTCTGAGGCAGGGAGATCAGAGGGCTGTGGGTTCAGTTCCCACATCTGCCACTTGGGTTAATATCCTAGTACTGACACTGTAGTGCAGCATGAGAGGGGTGCTGTACTTCTGAGGTGCCGTCTTTCGGATGAGATGTTAAAACCGAGGTCCCATCTGCCTGGATTGGTGGTAGTTCGGGTGGATGTTAAAGATCCCATGGCATTTATTGAAAAGAGTAGAGGAATTTCCCCCGTGTCCTGGCCAAATTGCCCTTATTCACTAAAAATACCACCAACAGCAGCTTAATCTGGTTCAAGGTCAATTGGCATTCATCTGTATCCCCCTCCCCCCGGGTCATGCCTGAAAATAGGCAGGATTTGTCTAGTGCACTTATCCGGTCAACATAAATAAATAAATATTGCTAAATCCAAATTTAATTTGAAAGAATCAATATCTGGGCTATCTATCACTTTTAACTGGGAGGTAGTTTCAAGTTGGGACAGACCTGATGCTGAAACAGTTCTTCCTTCTCTGAGTATTCCATTTACCCAAATGTAGCTGTTTTATGTGTCTTCTATTACTAACTCAGTAATCGAAATTGCAAGGCGTAGTCCATTACGGAGGACAGGATCCCTTAGTTCACTGTAAATAAGACACATATCTCCTCTCAGTCTTCTATACTGGTGTGTGTACATGTTGAGGAGTCTCAGCCTTTCCTGATAGGTCTTGTCTTCCATCCCTGAGATGGCCCTAGTAAATCTACACTGTACCCTCTCGACTTTTAACATGTCCTCTTTATTGTATGGGGACCACACCTGGACACAGTACTCAAGGTGCAGCCTGACCAAAGCAACTTATAAAGGGAGCAATACCTCACTAGTGTGACTAGCTACAAATATAATATTATAAGCTGGATCCAGGAGAAGAGTTCACAATAGCAGGGGAGGTACTAACGACAACAATGATGGAAAGGGATCTGGGTGTAGTCATATCAGATGACATAAAGGTGGGTAAGCAATGTGAGAAGTCAGTAAGGAGAGCCAGGGGGATACTGGGATGCATAGGAAGGGGCATCACAACTGAAGCAACACAAGCAGCTCACCTGAGTAGCTGAGGAAGCCGAATCTCCAGCCTGATAACTTTCGAGGCAGCTCCCCCAAGCTAGGCACTCGGGACAATCAAGCAACTGAAGCAACACAAAAGCTCACCTGAGTAGCTGAGGACGAATCTCCAGCCTGATAACTTTGCGGCGCTCCCCAAGCTAGGCACTCGGGACAATCAAGCAACTGAAGCAACACAAGCAGCTCACCTGAGTAGCTGAGGAAGCCGAATCTCCAGCCTGATAACTTTCGAGGCAGCTCCCCTCCCCCAAGCTAGGCACTCGGGACAATCAAGCAACTGAAGCAACACAAGCAGCTCACCTGAGTAGCTGAGGAAGCCAAATCTCCAGCCTGATAACTTTCGAGGCAGCTTCCCCCAAGCTAGGCACTCGGGACAATCAAGCAACTGAAGCAACACAAGCAACTCACCTGAGTAGCTGAGAAAGCCAAATCTCCAGCCTGATAATTTTCGAGGCAGCTCCCTCCACCCAAGCTAGGCACTCGGGACAATCAAGCAACTGAAGCAACACAAGCAGCTCACCTGAGTAGCTGAGAGCCGAATGTCAGCCTGATAACTTTCGAGGTAAAGAGGCCTCTTCTCTTCATCTGGGACGCCTGCAGAGGGTGACCAGGCTGACGCGCTGCCATCTGCCCCACCGCCCCAACCACCTCCCACCCAGGGGCGGCTGTCAATTTAAGGATCCACCCCATGACATCACATCCGGTGACATCATGTCCTGTTGCCCAGAACCTATCTCCCCACTTTCCCATTTGCAGGTTATACCTGCTGGCCACTAGAGGGATCTATGCTCCTCACTGCTTCTCTCCCCCACCTGTACAGCACTACTTCCTGGGATCTTGCTCACCACAATGTATTGGCCCTGCCTCATGCTCTTCCTGTGGCTATCCCCACTAGCAGTGCACTTACCCACTTACCCATCTGCTAGTCCGCACTGTGCCCTGGCACCCCTCCCTCCCCTTGCTCCTGAACCTGCTCTCCTGCCCCTTGGGACCTCTGTGTGTCCCCATCCTCCCTGCCCTCCCCCTAGCTTTCTCTTCACCTCAGGCACATCTGGGTGTCTTCTTATTCTTGCTTTCCCTTCCGGTACCTCCCTGCCCACCCCCTGCTCCCTTAACCTCCCCTCCATGTCAATCGAGGAAAACCTCTCACCATCTCCCAGCCAGGGTGTTAGTCATGCTACTACTCCTGTCGGGAACATTCATCCAACCCTGGCCCGGTTCCCAGGAGCTCCCAACTCGCACCACAGGCCTATGCATGGTCTCCATGAATATCTGTAGCCTCCTAAAAAAGTTTGACTCACTACAATGCCTGGTCACATCAATTAACCCTGATGTCATCACCCTGGTTGAGACTTAGCTGTAAATCCTCCCCTGACTCCCCAGTCTCCCTTCCTGGTTTCACCTTTTCCGGTCCGACCGTGTTGGGAGGCGGGTGTGGCACTACTATTATGTCAAGGAATCTCTCCCGTACTAGCACCTGCTCCCATCCTTGACTCCAGGGCCCAGGCGCTTCAGCTGAAACTAACCCCTGACCCTTTAAAGGACCCCTTTATCTGACTACTGCATATGTCTCCCCAGGGACCAAACACAGGCCATTGCCTCTTACAGAATACCTTACCTCTCTACCTCCTTCCGCTGATCAAATTCTGGTGGGTGACTTAAATGTCAACTGGCTCAGCCCTCCTCCTCCTCTACCCGAGACTCCTTTTCTGCAATAGACCTAACACAACTAGTTACCCACCCTACCAGGACTAACCCCAAGAGAGGCTCCAGTACCCTGCTTGATGTGGTACTCACCAACCGCCCTAATCGGATCCCCAATGTACAAGTCCTGCCAGACTCTCTCAGTGATCACTCCCCCATTCTATTCCACTGCTCATCCTCAGTCCCCAAACCCATAGCACAGTCCACATGCCGGCGGCGTCTAATACCTGGTGGACTGATAAAACTTAAGGAACTTCTTTCCCAAATTGACTGGTCTCCTATACAGGCAACTCCTGACATCGACACAGCTCTCTCCTTCTTTACCCAAACTTTTAATAATGCCTGTGATATCTTTGCCCCAATGTTGACCCGCCGTTCTAAAAGGCAGAATACCCCTTGGGTAACCCCAGCTTTGATCCACCAGCTCAAACATAGGGACAACCTATGGCACCATGCCATTGAGACTGGCCGGCCCAATGACAGGTGGTTATATGCTGCCGCCCGAAACAAGTGCATTCAGGCCATCAGAAAAGCCAAGTCTGAGCACTCATCGGTCCTCACTCCACGGCCTCATGGGGGAACCCAGAACCTTCTGGGATAACATTAAACAGTTAAATGGGACTGCACACTTCCCCACCCACCCAGATCAACATTAATGGTGTGATCTCCTCAGACCCAGCCCTCATAGCCAACCACCTCAACACCTCATTCACTGACCTTAGCCCTATCCTCCCTACAAATTTTTTGACCTCCTCCCCAGCACCTGCCGTAAATCTTTCTCACCCTTATTTTCTCCTCCGCTGTGTTTCTGCCCAAGAACTTAGGCTGCACCTTGTCACTGCCCTCAAGAGTAATAGTACAGGCAGTGACACCCTGGATCCGTGTATCCTACGGCTGGTCTTAGACACAGTCCTTACCCGATCACATGCCTCATCAACCCTCTCTTTTGCCTGGGGAAGGTTCCAACTGCCTGGAAAGTCGCCACTGTCACCCCTATCTTTAAAGGTGGTGATAGGACTGTGGCTGGATACTATCGACCGATCTCCATTCTCTCTCCTCTCTCCAAGGCCTTGGAAAAGTGGTGGCCTCTCAAATCTCTGACTACCTCTCCGCCTACAATGTCCTTTGTCCTGAGCAGCATGGCTCCGGCGGGCCACAGTACCAACACAGCCCTCCTAGAGTTCTCCAACTTTCTCCACCCTTCTTAGACACTGGTTCTCTGGCTGGTGCTGTCTTCATTGACCTCTCGAAGCTTTCGACACTGTCTCCAACCCTTCTTCTTGATGCCTTAGTCTCTCTGGTTTTGCTGCTGGGCCTATCTCCTGGTGCACCAGTTATCTATCTGACCGCTCACAGCGTTAAAAATTAATGGGACGTACTCAGACATCTGTCCCATCTTTTCTGGGGTTCCCCAGGGCTCCATTCTGGGCCTCTTACTATTCTCCTTTACCTTAACACCCTTCCACGCTCTTGCTCGGGGAACATTCTATTGTACGCTGATGATGCAGTCATCTTTGCCTCAAGTCGTAACCCTATTGCCCTCCAGGACTCGCTGCAGAAGTCCTTCACTGAAGCTGAGGGCTGGTTCAAGGAACAAAGATTGGTGATAAATCTTAAAAAAACAAAAACCATGTTCTTCACTCATCCCCAAAACAAGTCCTGCAACTTCAAACTCCTCATTCACTCTGGGTCCTCTTTCCCACTCGAACAAGTTTGCTCCTATAAATACCTAGGGATCCATTTTGACCCCTCCCTCTCCTTCCATGGACACATCGCTGCCCTAGCCACTGCCACTAATATCCGATTGGGCATCTTACATCGGTATAAACACTGCCTCCCCAGAGGCTCTTTGACTCAGTCACCTCCTCTATCCTGTCCCTAGTGGACTATGGACTGCCGGTGTATGGTGCTGCTGATCAGACCGCACTCCATAAATTCACACACTACTCTGAATAAGGCCTGCAGGTTAATTACTGGAGCACCTAGGCTGACACACACCTGTCTACTGTCACGCCAAAGCGCTGGTACTTGATCTTGACGGCGCCTCAAATATCTGACCTGTACCCTTACAAAAGACCCTCCTTGGGCTATCCCCACCAGGATTGACCACCACCATACACCACTCAGTCCCACTAGTTCATACTCGGACCTCTGGGAAAACCTCTCTTGTTATCCCTAGAGCTAGGACCTCTCACGGCCAAAGAGCCTTCAGCTTTAGGGCCCCCTCCTGGTTCAACACACTGCCCCCCTCCATCTCCGAAGCTCCAACTATATCGTGCTTCAAAACTTCATTACGTAACCACCTTATTAACACTCGATGCTGTAATTGCCACTAGTCAAAGCCGTACTCAATACTTATGACAAAGCTTATTACTAAGCTGCTAAGGACAACATAACTCTGGTATTGTTTGCATCAATCCCACCTGTACCAGCTTGTTTGTATCTATGTCTTAAGTTACTGTTATACTTATGTGTTGTACTGTGTATTTTCGTTTGTCTTACTGTGACAAGGTACCTTTGTAAATGAGCCTATGGCTCAAAGGTTTTCCAAACTGCTGTTTAAATAAAATAAAATAAAAATAAAAAGGGAAGTGGTTATCCCTCTATACAGACAGTTGGTGAGACCCCATCTGGAGTACTGTGTGCAGTTTTGGAGACCTTATCTACGCAAGGACATAGACAGGATGGAAGCAGTCCAGAGGAGGGCAACTAAAATGGTGAAAGGTCTACATCAGAAACCATATGAAGAGAGACTGAGAGAGCTTAATATGTATACCCTTGATGAAAGGAGGGACAAGGGGGGACATGATAGAAACTTTTAAGCACCTCAAGGGAATCAACAAAGTCCAGGACGGTAGCATCTTTCAGAAAAAGAGAATGTGTAAGAACAAGGGGGCACAATTTAAAGTTAGAGGGAGGCAGCTCAGGGGTAATGTGAGGAAATTCTTTTTCACGGAGAGAGTGGTGGACGCATGGAACCGCCTTCCTGGAGAGGTTGTGGGGTCTAAAACAGTGGGGGAATTCAAACATGCATGGGACAGACATAAGGCAATTATAGTGGGGGGTTGCAGGAAGTAGGCTGTTGGTTAACTAGAATCTGCAGCTTATCCAATAGGTAGGGAAATGGGCAGACTGGGTGGGCCAAGTGGTCCTTATCTGCCATCAAAGCCTATGTTTCTATGTCTAAATATACAGTTTAGGTTTTGATTTGCCTTGTTTATTTGGATACTGCAGTGGGTTCTGAATTTTAGATCAGGCGTGACAAGAATGCCTAAGTCTTTTTCTTGGATGGTTTTTAGTACAGTTTCAGTCCCCAGTTTATATTTAAAATGTTGATTATGTAAACCCAAGTGCATAATTTTGTATTTAGCAATGTTCAGGACAAGCATGTTACTACAAGACCGACTTGAAATTTTATCCAAAACAAGCTGAAGGGCGGAGCTGGCAGTTGTGTTGTTCACCACAGTACCTATGCGACAATCATCAGCAAATTTTAACATCCATATGTTGGGGTTATAGGTGGTAAGTGTAGAGACATATATGTTAAAAAGGCAGGAACCCAGAACAGACCCTTGTGGGATACCACTAGTAACAGGCACCCAATTGGAGAATTCTCCATGAATAATGACTCTTTCCTTCCCTCCAACCAGCTAGCAATCCAGTTTATAATATTATTTTTTAGTTTAAATGCTCTCAATGTGGCTATAAGCTCGGGTTTCGGGATGTGGTAACTTATCAAAAGCTTTAGAGAAATTTAAGAACATGAGGTCCACAGAATTACCCTGATCTACTTCACTCGTAACCTTGGACTGTACCTCCCGAGCAGCGCCCTACTACATGAGGTGGATCTTCATGGCCACCGCACCAGCCGCTACCCGACAAACTGATACCAAGCTTCCAAGGCCACCCTCCTGGTCTCCTTTCTTGGATCTACACTGAGGATTGTACTGCCTGAGCTGCGCCCCACTCCATGAGGTGGAGCTTCACGGCAGCCGCACTGGCCTCCGCCCACCGACCAATACCAAGCTTCCAAGACTACCCTCCTGGTCCCTTTCCTTGGATCTACACTGAGGACTGTACCACCCAAGCGGCGCCCCGCTCCATGAGGCAGAGCTTCATGGCCACCGCACCAGCTGCCGCCTTCGACTGACTAATACCAAGCTTCCAAGGCCGCCTCCTGGTCCCCTTCCTTGGATCTACACTGGGGACTCTACTGCCAAAAATGGCGCCCCTCTCTGAGGCCAGGCTTCATGGCCGCCGGCACCAGCCGCCTGCCCGACCCAATCATACCCAAGCCTCCCAAAGCTGCCTCCTGGTCCCCTTCCTTGGATCTACACTGAGGACTGTACCACCTGAGTGGTGCCCCACTCCACAAGGTGGAGTTTCACAGCCGCTGCACCAGCTGCCGTCCGACCAACCGATACCAAGCTTCCAAGGCTGAATCCTGGTCCCCTTCCTCATATCTACACTGAGGAACTAAACACTGTCCTACTCCTTGTCTGCTAATTGCTGATTGGTGTGGCACCTCGACTGCTCCTATCCCATTGGTCCACCAGCCCTGAAACTATCTGCTGATTGGAGCACCTTTTCAGGCTACCAAACTGCAGTTTTATGTGCTCTCTGTTACCGCTGCTTTTAATTTCAAACTGTAATCCTTGCAGAAACTTTGTTTTTGTTACGCACTGTGTAGAAACTGCCTTAGTGTGTTAAGTTAATTCTGTGATAATAATTGATTTATTTCTAGTGCATTATTTGAACTGCTAGCCTGTTCTGCTCAACTAGTCTTTCTCCTGCCTTTCCAGAGATTTCATTTCTGATCTTTTTTCTTTACTTTTTCCTTCTAATCTCACTGCCTACTTTCACTCTCACTCACCCACTTACTCTAACCCACTCTTAGCGCCACCACCAGCTCCCCACCCCTTCTCTTAACATCCTTTGCCTGATCTATTATTAAGAATCACTGCTGGCACTTTCCCTACCCCCTCCCTGCTCTTGGTCTCCTAGAGGCAATTTGCACCCTCTCAAACTTAATCCTTTCCAACCCTTCCCCTGTCTACTTTTAGCTCTGGCCTTTTGTTTTTTCTGATCACCCCAACCCCCTGGTGACTGCATGCCACCAGCCCCCACCCAAGGTCTTTAGTGTAAATTCCCTATTTTAACCTGCTCTCTCCTCATGCCTCCTAGGGCTGTATCACCCGAGCGGTGCCCCACTCTATGAGGTGGCGCTTCACGGCCGCCACACTGGCCGCCACCCAACCGACCGATACCAAGCTTCCAAGGCTACCCTCCTGGTCCCCTTCCTTGGAACTACACTGAGGTAATAACCACGGTCTTACTCCTTGTCTGCTAACTGCTGATTGGTGTGGCGCCTTGACTGCTCCAGTCTGATTGGTCTGCCAGCTCTGAAACTATCTGCTGATTAGAGCACCTTTTCAGGATTCCAAACTGCAGTTTTAGGTGCTCGCTGTTACTGCTGCTTTTAATTCTGAGCTGTAATCCTTGCAGATATTTCCCACCCCCACACCACCTCCCAGGCCTCCTTTAAATACACTTTAGCCACTCCTCAACATGCCACTCTCCTCATTGGCCCACTTTCCACCTCCAATTTCTACCACTCTCCTTGACTATTTCTCGGTCTCTACTTAAAAGCTCAGGGTGGATAAGGCAATGGGACCTGATGGCATACATCCCAGGGTACTTAAGGAGCTAAAGGAGGAACTAGCAGAGCCATTAGCAGAATTGTTTAGTGAGTCTCTGAGCACAGGAGAGGTCCCAGAAGACTGGAGAAGGGCTCATGATCCCGCTCCACAAGAGTGGTAGCAGGGAGAGAAGGGGAACTTCTGAACCAGTCAGTCTTACCTCAGTAGTAGAAGTTTGGAGGCACTCCTTAAGGAAAGGATAGTGCACCCTGGAATCCATAGGGGCACAGGATCCAAGACAGCATGGGTTTACAAAGGAAGGTCTGTCAAACTAATCTCATGATTTCTTTGACTGAGTAACCAGAGTGGTGGACCAAGGGGGAGCAGTTGATGTCATCTACCTTGACTTCAGCAAAGCTTTTGACACTGTTCCACATAGAAGATTGATAAATAAGCTGGGTAGGCTCGGGGTGGGTCAGAAGTTGGTCAACTGGGTGGCAAACTGGTTGACGGGCAGAAAACAGAGAGTGGTGGTAAATGGTATACAGTCAGAAGAGATGCAAGTCACAAGTGGGGTTCCTCAGGGATCAGTCCTGGGGCCAGTCCTCTTCAACATCTTCATTAGTGACCTTGCAGAAGGACTAGAGGGTAAGGCTTGTCTGTTTGCAGATGACACCAAGATCTGCAACAGAGTAGATGATCCAGATGGGGTGGGCAGAATGAGAAGAGATCTGGATAAACTAGCAGAATGGTCAGAAGAGTGGCAACTGGGATTTAATGCAAAGTGCAAAATCATGCACATAGGAAGAAAGCCCTGAAGCCACCTATAGGCTGGGAGGAGTTGCTAGCAGTCACAAAGGAAGAAGAGACTTGGGCATCATCATCACTGATGACCTAAAATCATCCAAGCAGACCTCTAAAGCAGTAGGTAAGGCTAGGGGGTGTTAGGGTGTATTAGTAGGGTATCACAAGTCGTAAGAGGAGGTAATAATCCCTCTGTACAAGACACTAGTTAGGCCCCATCTGAGTACTATGCAGTATTGGAGGCCACACCTTCACAAGGACATTAACCAAATTGAGTCAGTCCAGAAGGGCAACCAAAATGGTGCAGGGACTGCATCAGAAGACATATGAGGACAGATTAACGGAGCTCAATATGTATACCCTTGAGCAAAGGAGGGAGAGAGGTGATATGATCGAGGCATTCAAACACCTTAAGGGCATAAACAAGGTGAAAGAGTCTAACATGTTTAAATATAAGAAAAATAGCAGGACAAGAGGACACAGCATGAGATTAGAGGGAGGCCGATTAAGGGGAATGTGAAATTCTTTTCACAGAAAGAGTGGTGGATGCATGGAATGGCTTACCACAAGAAGTGGTGGCTACGAATACAGTGCAGGGCTTCAAACAGGCATGGGATAGGCATAAGGGAGCAATACAAATGACTATGAATAGATAGGTCACTGACAGAGCAAAGGCCGAAGGCACATTTATAAGGTAGAAAAAGAAATGGGCAGACTGGATGGGCCTTGTGGTCCTTATCTGCCGTCAACTTCTATGTTTCTATGTTTCTAAAATGGACCAAGATATGTTGCTATTCATTCTTGCTTCCTCTCTGCCACTACTCCGTCTTTACAGGCTCTCTTTACCTCAACCTGTTTTTACGGTCCCCAAGTTCCTGCCAAGTGACTACTTCTTTTCCAACCTTTTACTACTTCATACCCCCCCTCTGTGACCCTTCCCCATTACTACTCAACAGAACCTGGCTCCACCTAGCTACCTATGCCCTCAAAATGTGTCACCTGAGTACACGGAACCCATGTCCCTTCCTGCGCTGCAAGCTCTGGTATCTTCTACTACTTGTCATCCTGCTCTCGGGGGATGTTCAGATAAATCCAGGCCCTACATATGCCATACCTGATTTGATTAGCAACACTAAAGGTCTGGTTGTTATGCACCATAATATCAGGATTCTCACTCACAATCTTACTGATCTAGAATCTTGGACCTCCCTCTACAAGCCCGACATTATATGCCTGACTGAAACCTAGATAAATCCTTTCACTCCTGACTCTCTGTGCTCCCTTTCTATAACCTCCTTAGACTCGCTAGAACTGCACCCAAGAGAGGTGGTGGTACTGCTGTCTACTTTAAAGACCATCTACATCTCACAGCCATCAAATCACCTCCCCCAACCCACAGCGAGGTATTTCATACTCTACTTACCCTAGGTACCAAACAACTGCATATTGCATGTGCCTATAACCCTCCATCCTACAGTCAGAAAGGTCTGGATGAGTTGCTGGATCAAATCTCTTATCTTACTGGTAAACATGAAGTTCTGATACTAGGGAACCTTAATGTTAATTGGTTGGGGAACACCCACTCAACATTACTGAGCAGGTTGCAGAGTTTCAACCTGCACCAACTTATATGTGATCCTACCAGGACAACGCCACACTCTAACACAAGTACACTGCTGGACTGGATTATGACCAACCACCTTGAAAACATTATTGTCTCTAGTGTACTACCCAATGCCATCACTGACAACTCCCCTACTTTCTGTATCTGGGGAAAAAGAAAACACATTCCTTCAAAACCTCATCTCATTACTTTCTGCAACTGTGTTAACTTCAACTCAGAGCTTTTCCTTCTTGACATTGCTGCAACTGATTGGTCCTCACTTCTAATATCTAATGATTCTCAGATTTCCCTCAATCTATTCATGACACATTTCCTAGTGCTTCAGGATAAGCACTGCAAACTAGTAACTCGGTGAGTAAAAAATAGGCACACCCGCTGGCTAAAATCTGACCTACTTGCTAAACTAAAACAAAGAGATAACAGCTGGCTTCATTTCAAAAGCTCATGGCTATCCTCTGACCTGAATACCTACAGGGCCCTACACAACTCATGCAAAAAGGACATCAAAAAGGCTAAAAGTTCTTACTGTAAAGATCTGCAAACCAACTGCTATGGTGACTCAGAAAAATTCTGGTCCCATATTAAATTCTTTCTTTGATTGAATCCCTCATCCATCCCTAATGACATGTCCCTAAATGGTGTTCACTGCAATAATCCCTGTACCATCACCAATTTCTTCAATGATAAATTCTCTGACCTATCTAATTGCACCTCCTCCTTCCCTGACCAGTCGAATATATCTTTCTCATCCACTGTCAGTGGACCCCATTTCTTTTCAAGGTGGTTTCCAGGTGTAAGGTGCTTGGTTTATTAAACAAAATCTCTGACTACACTGCAGCTGGCTCAGATAACCTCGAGCCCAAGCTTCTAAAGCTATCTGCCCCTACATTGCTGCTCCCCTAACAAAAATGTTCATGCTATCACTGTCACAATGCTATGTCCTGGAGATATGGAAGGCTGCAAGGATTTCCCCTGTTTTTAAAAAAGGAGATCATAAAGATCCCTCTAATTACAGGCCCATAGCTATCTTATCAGTTCTAAATAAAATAGTGGAGAAACTTGTATCTGCCCAAACAATTGAGTTCCTCCTGAAATATGACCTTCTTACCTCTGCCCAGCATGGCTTTCACAAAGGCCACAGCACTACTACAGCCCTTCTTAAATTCATGTCTGATACCCTAGTGGCTATGGACTCTGATGTTCTCACTGGTAGCATTTTCATTGATATGACCAAGGCATTTGGCCTTGTTGATCACTCCATCCGCCTTGCCTCCCTTGCATCACTAGAATTCTCACAGAATGTTGTAAGGTGGTTTGGCAGCTACCTATCCGACAGGACTCAATCCATAAAATACAACTCCACTCTCTCGGACAAGGTCAGCATTAACATTGGGGTGCCTCAAGGGTCCATCCTTGGGCCACTGCTCTTCTCAATTTTCATCAATAATATCACCTCTAACCACCATAGAACTGCTTCCCTTCTATATGCAGATGACAGTGTTCTCTACACTAGTGATAATAGCATTGATGTCATCAATCATAATCTCTCTCTTGGCTTTCAGCAAATCCATCTATGGCTATCTAGTCATAAACTTGTCTTAAATGAATCCAAAACCAAATCTATGCTATTTGGGTCTAATGCCAAACTCAAACTCTTCCAAACTACATTTAAAGTCTCCTCCTCCAACGGTTCAACTCTTGGGGTGGTGAACTCATTTAAATATCTGGGCGTCACACTAGATCCATCACTAAACTTAGATCTGCACAACCAATCAACCTGCAAGCTTGTTAATGTTAAAATTGTAATAGCCTACCGAACCAGCTATATGCTTACCCCCTCTGCTCTGCTTGTCTTTGCCCGTGGCATACTCCTTCTCTTGCTCACTTATGGTGTTGCCACCTATACCTCCATGTCCAAATCTAGCCTCCGAAAATGGGATGTCACATACAATAACATCTGTCGATAAGCATCCTCCTCTCACTGACTGAAACACCACTTTCTCCTTCATTCAGATCTGGTATGGCTTCCTCCTTTGAAACTAAGGCTTTATGCTTATGGCTCCATCAATGACAATACTGTCTGATTACAAATACCCAAACCCCTGGCAGGTCTCTTCCTGAATCTGTCTCCTCGCTATGGTTTGCAGTCTGCTGATAATGCACCTGTCTTCATCCCCAGACATAATTCCTCTAAAGGGTGCTATGGCTTTTGCCTGTCATGCCCCCCAATTCTGGAACTCCCTCCTGCTAGCCCTATGCCAATCCTCAACCCACTCCTCTTTTAAGAAAGGGTTACAGAATCATCTTCTTACTACCCACAGATGCATTTGCTTCAAACCCCCCTAGCCCCTTCCTCCTTCCTAGCCTCTCCACTCCTGGCACTTCTATTTGAGTAAATCAAGTAGTATAGCACTTTCCCATTTTTCTATCCCTCTCGCCTAACTATTCCTATATTCTCTACTCTAGCCTCGCACTTCTATCTCCCTTTTCCATCTCTCACCACCCTATATAATTCCTCATAATTACATTATTATTACCATCTTACCTTGTTTTCAAAAGTCAGACAATATGTCATTAGCCCTGGTTACTAAAATGCCTTTGTATACTCTGTTCTAGCATATTTTTTTACACTGTTACTTGTAACTAACTTGTCTATAACTATTTGCTCAGTTTTCTATTGTCTACTATGTTTATTACTTTGCTCTGTTTTCTACATTGTTTAATTATGTAAGATTTGTCTTTCTTTGTGTGATTTGCTCTGTTTGTTCTATATCCTCCTGGGTCATACCTGATAATAGTCATTGCTATGGCTAATGCACTTACACGATAAACAAAAACTAAATAAATAAAATAAAAGGTTAGTAGATTTGCAGGGCAAGACCTAGATTTAGTGAACCCATGTTGAAGAGGATTGGATAACTCATTTAGACACATGAGTCCAAGATAAGATCTTTAATAATGTTTTCTAAAATTTTCCCAATCAAAGAAGTTAGGCTGTTGGGCCTATAATTCTTGGGGTTATTTTTTGGACCTTTCTTATGAATAGGTACCACAGATGCTGCTTTCCAATACTAACACACTAACATACTAATGTACCAACAGAGTAGGTCTAATGGTCTCTTAAGTCTGCTCGATTTTCAGCACCCGCACTGAAGGCCGATTTTGGTGTCCCCGCCTCCCACTTGGGTTTTACTGTCCCCAGTCCCAGATGCTCCACCTGTATTGGGCCTGGTCAGATTAACCCTCCCCCTGTGCCTGTCCCATTTCCTCTTACAGGAAACCTGTCCACAGTCTCCACCTCTACCAGCTGCCTGGGCAGTGCATTCCATGGCTCCACCACCCTTTCAGTGAAATAATATCTCCTCCACTCCCCTCTGAGCCTGCCCCCTTCCAGCTTACACCCATGACCTCTTGTTTCCCCACCTTCCTTCCTTTGGAGCACCCTGACTGGGCCTCCTTTATTGATCCCTTTCATGTACTTAAAGACCTCTATCATGTTCCTCCTGTCCATCCTCTCCTCCAGGGTGTACATGTCAAGCTCCTTGAGCCTCTCCTCATAGATCCTTTCCCCAAGGCCCCAGATCATTTTGGCTGCCCTCCTTTGGACCCTCTCTAGGAGTGTAATGTCCCTTTTTAAATGTGGTCTACAAAACTGTACACAGTACTCGAGGTGTGGCTCAACCAGGCAGTTGTACAGTGGAAGGATCACTTCTGCCTTTCTGGAGGCAATCCTCCAGTGATGCCTCCCAGCATCCTATTTGCCCTTACCACTGCCCTCCTACAGGTCTCTAAGTTGTTCATTTTTACATCTACCACTACCCCCAGGTCCCTCTCACCCTCCTTGACTTGAATCATGTCTCCTCCCAGGGTATACCCCAGCCTGGATTTCTGACTCCCAGGTGCAGAACCTTGCAGTTCCCCATATTGAATTTTAGTTTCCATTTCCCACCCACCTTTCCAGAGCCTCCAGGTCCTCCTGCAAGGCCACTCTTCCCCCCTTCCCATCCACCAATCTTGTTGAACTTCCCCTGAGTTGAGAGAATGCTGAAAAATATTGGTTAAAGGAAGAGAAATAGATTCAGCAAGTTCTTTTAACATGCTAGGATGAATTTCATCTGGATCTGGTGATTTGTTTATGTCCACTTACTTTAACCTATCCAGAACATCTTCAGGTTGAATGGTGAACTGACCTGGTGATGAATTCCCTACTGTACCTGTTATGCCAAGACTGTTTTTATTAAACAACATACAAAAATGTTTGTTCTGTATGTCAGCAGCCTCTTGGTTACTAGCTATTTTACCAGAATCTGTGGAAAAGGGTCCTATAGTATTTGTTTTACCCTTAACTTTATTAACATGTGACAAGAAAGCTTTTTTGTTATATTTTATCCTGGTGGCCAACTGTAACTCGTGTTGAGATTTTGCTCTTTTGATCATCACTAAAAGAGGGGTGAACGCCTGGAATAGCCTGCCATCAGAAGTGGTGGATGTGAAAGCAGTAGGGGCTTCAAGCATGCATGGGACAGACATAAGGAAATATTAGGAAATGGGCAGGGAGGAGGGAGCATCAGATAAGACCAGTCACAGCTAGCAGAGACAGACTAGACAGGGACCATCTGGGCAGACCGGGTGAGAAAAGTGGTCCTTTTCTGCTGATAAATTCTGTGTTTCAGTGTATCATTGTATGCTCACTCCTCCTGTGGAGAAAAACCAAGGTGCAAGCCAGCATCCCTGCTAGCTTTATAACTCCAGCCACCTGCAGGCCTTGTACCCGATGAGCACCCAGGCCACACTGCAGATGCATGACTGTAACTCCTTGAGGATAGTCTAAGTTGATGAGAATTTGGAGGCTGGCATGAAGGGAGGGCCACCCAGACAGGGGATAAAGAAACTAACAAAAGGTTGATCAGTTAGAACTATGGCCCGAGTCTAGAAAAGTTACGCCTGGCATAACAGCACTTGCGGCAAGTATAATGGTGCAAGTAGCAACCTATTCCAGCAGTTGCGACTTGTGCTATTCTGCAAAGTGGTCTGCGACATGTCGCAGGTCACTTGCACCAAACAGCTGTGACACTGGCTGTTGCACCATAAACCCCCTGCGACATGGTGCTAAGGGGTTTACAGCAGCAGTTTCGACCCATTCCAGAAGGCCAGCAGCAAAGTCCCCAATGTCGGGATTCTACAAGAACCCCCGGAGGAGAACCAACAATGTAAGTTACACCTGCATTTAGCTGGTGTAACTTACATCCATCTTCCAAGGGTCCTGTAGAACCCAGTCCATGTGCCCCCCATGCCCAGACTGCCCCTGTTGTTGCCCAATGGGCACTGCACAAACAAGACTTGGGGCCATGATCCCAGCCCATCCCCCTACTGTACAGCCCCCATACAGTAAGTGCCCGGCAAGGCTACCCACCCCCCTGCCCCCAAACCTGCATAATGACCCACAGGCTGCCCACCCCTGCCCCCGAACCCCGTTGAAAACACCACACAGGGCAGTGCTGTCATCCCCCACCTGTGCCCCAACCCCGGAGTTGCCAGCCGCAAATGCAGCAAATAACCTGTCAAGCCCTGGTAGTCTAGTGGCCCCCCACCCAGCCGTACCAGCCTACCCAGCACCCCTCCACCCATCCCCACCCAGTGACTGGCACAGCCCACCTCTCACCACCATGGTCTGCTGCCGACTGAGTACTGTAGGAGAATTTACTGGAAAGACATGCTCAGAAATTAATGTCTGAACATGTCTTTACAGTAGCACTCCTACAGCACATTAATAAGAAATTGTGGATCTCCTCCTTTAGACACAATATCTGCTGTCCTCAATGTGCCATTTGAAATTAATAGAGTCCTTAAATCTTCCCCTTTTGATTACATGGACATGAGCTATAGAAATGTCATGCATCCAAAAACTCTAGCAAAACTGGATGTTGTCTTACACAACCGACTAACATGGCTGAGTCTTCAGTGCCCTTATAATACACATCACTGTATTTTGTTCAGGAACTTGAACTTGATGTGTCTTATGGAAAGGAGAAGACTGCATTTAACTTTATACTCCTTTAAATGTAGCAAGGATCTTGTACCTGAGTATCTCTCCTCTCCTCTCTTAACAAAAGAAAGCTCCATCATAGCAGTCTTCATTCTGAGGAGCAAATTAAAATCATAGTTGCAAAAGCAAACACCTCCAGAGGATATCAATCCCTTATTTATGCCTGCTCTTTGACTGAAAACAATTTGCCTGCTTCTGTTCATAAGACTAATGTGCCATTTCCCTGTAACAATGCCCTCATTGATTGATTAGTTCTCACTTTTAAACCTGTGATTTTCTGTATATGAGTGGTTTGCTAAATTGTGCAACTCAGACTTACAGGTTATAGAATAACTGGTGCTTTTTTTATATTTTTGTGTAACTTGAATGTCTTGTCATCAGAAGATTTTACAACCAGGACACCATTGTAATTCAGATGCCCATGCCAGCTCTTCAATGGATCCCACATTATGCATGGAGTAGGGGATCGTGTGATTTGGCAGTCCTCCATGGACTGCTGTATACTACTTAGAGACAGTAATTTTTCCTTGAGACAAACACAACTGTTCTAATCAACCCCAATCCTCCATACCATCTCAGAGTGCTGGGCATAAGCTGCAGGAAGACAAGTTTGGTCCTCAGGGATAGCACCACCCTGTGGGATAATTTACAGCAGGGATTCGGGGGGCAGGGGTGGGCAGCCCTGCAGGACATTTTATACACAGGGATTTGGGGGGTGGGCGCATGGTGGATGGGCACCCAGTGGGGCATTATGTACACAGGGTTTCAGGTGGCAGGGGGTGGCCAGCCCTGTGGGCTGTACACGACACTATGGGGCAGTTGCTGTGGGCAGCCCTGCAGGGCACCTAATGTGGCTAGCTGGACATGGGCGGGCCATTTGCGTTCTGCGTTGTGGCTTGTGACATGCTTACCAGGTGCGCCAGCATTTTGGCATACCTAGCCACAGGACTTAGCTGCGGAGACCCTGTGGAGACCCTGCCCTTTCTTGAATAGGGCACAGGGTCAATGTCACAGTTGCAGGTAGCACAAGTTGCGTTTGGTGGCGACTTGTGCCATCCTTCTAGAATCGGGCCCTATGACTGCAGAATGGCAGATCTCTGTCAAGGAGCTGTACCAACTGAGGACCATTCTTCGCATAAGAATATGTTTAAAAAAACAGTGGAAGCAGAGCAACAACCACTTTAATCTGTTGCAAAACACCTTACCAATTCCTGATGCCTCATGAACCTTGTCATACAATTATAGCTATTGCAGCTTGCTCAGGGTAACAGTGAGTAAGTGTTTTCTGTGGATTCAAACCTGAACTTTCTGGTTCCCAACCCGGTGTTCTTACCAGTAGACCCTAGTGCCATCCTTCTCTCACATTTGTGAGGCTGGTTTAGTGAAACCTGAAGCAGACAGTAGTGGAAATGGATGGGAACCTCAGGGAACTCACATCTGGGAGAGAAAACAAACGCCTGACTCAATTCCAGGTGTAAAATGAGGAAGAAATGCTTCTGTGTAAAATGCACACCCCTAAATGCATAAAGCTAACTGTATAAAGTGTAAAAATGCAACATATTGTATAATGAAGGAACATATCCCCAGATGCCTGTCAGATATGTTTGACACTAGATCAGAGGTAATGAGTTCCTCAGTGAAATCTTTCAATTTCCAGTACTTTGTGTTAGTGGTCTGTTAGGTGTGAACAAAACTGGAAAAGATTAACTTTACTGTTTTAAACCTCTGAGGGAAAAAGTCAGCAGGGTGCTGGCCACAGAACAGCTGCAATTTAATGTTGTAGACTGTTTAAGAATGTATACCTTTGCATAACAGCTGCTTGATCCTGCCCCCACCCCCCATTTCAACAAGTTCCCAGAGGGTAGTTGAAGCTATGCCCATAAACTTATTCCTTGTTGTCCAGTAAATGTGTAAGAGTCTTACATCACAATAATACAAGAAAATTACAGTTAAGCCACACATTGGTCTATATCCCATCTCAGGTTAATGCATTAGCAGTCATATTGTCTTTGACCAGAATTTGTTTATTTCTGCTGTATCATTCCGCAGCCCCCTCACAGGAACACAGTAGTCTCATCCAGTTCTAACATTGGAAACACTTGCAGTTGTGCAACATTAACAGTAGATGCCCACAAACACTATGATGTAATACATATTTTTGAACATTAACAATTGTACCTTGTTAAATTGTTAATAGTAATATTTAGTATTCCATTAAAAAGAAAACCTGATTATCCTTTGGTAAAGTACTTTAGCATTGTATTAATTAAAAATACCTGAAGGTAATTTTATTGTCTGCATTTTAAACATAATGCTGCAGGGAGTGGGTTGTTACACATCAGCTGCACAGCAGATCTCCCTGTTCATGTGGAATACCCATCATAAGTCATATTAGGAGCAGTACTGTAGAATACCTCCTTTGAATGTATTTATGAATGTCATTATAATGAACATTCTTTAAATACTTCTTGTTTTATTTTAAGTCCTCCTACCTAATGTACACAATGGCTTATTTAAATCACTGAAAAAAGCCTTCACAACATTTTAGTGAAACAATAAAGTCTAGCCTCTTAATGAATAACCTTTACCTTCACACTCACAGAGGGGAGTTGGCATTCCCTCATTTTTATTGGCATATCACTGCTGCATAAATTAATCAAATGTGGAATTGGTTTAACGTTTCAAGGAAAAGTCAAAGATGGTGAACACTCATCACAGCGCTTGTCTTGGACTGCCTACTGATTTCTTAAAATGTTGGTATGGTAACAATTTATGCTTATACTATACATGGTCTTCTAGGACTCAAGATCCTATTACATAGAAACATAGACTTTGACAGCAGATAAGGACCACTTGGTCCACCTAGTCTGCCCATTACCCTACCTAGAGGATAAGCTGCAGATCCTATTTAACCAACAGACTATTTCTTCCTACCCCCCCCCACAAAAATTGCCTTATGCCTGTCCCATGCATTCTTGAATTCTCCCACAGTTTTAGAACCCACAACCTCCTCAGGAAAGCTGTTCCATGCTTCCACCCTCTCTGTGAAAAATACTTCCTCCATTGCCCTGAGCTGTCCCCTCTATCTTCAAATTGTGTCCCTTGTTCTTGCACATCTCTTTTCTGAAAGAAGCTATCCTCTTGGACTTTGTTGATTTCACTGAGGTACTTAACATTTCTATCATGTCCCCCTCTCCTCCTTTCCTCAAGGGTATACATATTAAGCTCCTTTAGCCTCTCCTCGTATGGCTTCTCTTGCAGACCCTGCACCATTTTAGTTGCCCTCCTCTGAACTGCCTCCAACCTGTTCTATGTCCTTGCGGAGATGGGGTCTCCAGAACTGGATGCAGTACTCCAGAGGGGTCTTACCAACTGTCTGTACAGGGGAAAACAACTTCCTGTTTTCTGCTGGTGATCCTCCTATACATCCCAGTATCCCCCCAGCCCTCCCTACCACCTTCTCACATTGCTTGCCAACCTTAAGGTCATCTGACATGATTATCCCCAGGTCCCTTTCCATTTTTGTTGTTGTTACTACCCCCCATTGTGTAATCTTCCCTGGGTTTTGTTTCCCAGGTGCATTACTTTGCACTTCTTTGCATTGAATCCAAGCTGCCATACTTCTGACTATTCCTCCAACCTTGCCAAGTCCCTTCTCATCTTTTCCATGCCTCCTTTGTATCAACCCTGTTGCAGATCTTTGTGCCATCTGCAAAGAGCATACTTTCCTTCAGTCCTTCTGCAATGTCACTTATAAAGACATTAAAAGGACTGGACCCAGTCTGAACTCTGCGTTACCCACTAGTAACCCCTCTTTCTTCAGAGTGGACTTCATTTACAATTACCTTCTGTGTCCTGTTGTTCAGCCAATGTTTTACCCAGGCTACCACCCTGGGACCCACTCAAGGCTGGTTAATTTGACTACTAATCTTTTGTGTGGGACTGTGTCAAATGCCTTGCTAAAGTCTAGGTAGACCATCACAGCCCCTCCCTGGTCTGCTACTTTGGGTCACCCAGTCAAATAAATCAATTAGATTTGTCTGACATGACCTTCCCGCTGTGAACCCATGCTGCCTTGGGTCCTGTGCCCCAATGGCCTCTAGGTATTCAACAATTCTTTCCTTCAGAAGTGATTCAATCACTTTCCCTACTACAGAGGTCAAACTGACAGATCTGTATTTTCCTGCCTCTGTCTTGCTCCCACTTTTGTGAAGGGGAATCACATCAGCCTTCTTCCAGTCTTCAGGTACCACACCATCCTCCCATGATTTGTTATAAAGGGTAGTCAGTGGTGTCACTAGTTTTCTGCTTAATTCTTTTAGAATTCTGGGGTTAATTCTATCTGGCCCTATTGCTTTGTCCACCTTCAGTTTTAAGAGTTCTTTCAGAACCCTTTCTTCTGTGAAAGGACTGGGATCGACCCTCCTCTCCAGAGTGCTTCTGTTAATTGGATTATGCACCTCCCCCACTTCCTCTTTTGTGAATACTGAACAGAAGTATTCATTCAGTATCCCTACTTTTTCACTGTCACTCTCTGCCCACCCACCATCCATTCTATTCAGCCTCACTATCCCTCCCTTTGTCTTTCTACGCTCCCTGATATACCTATAAAAGATTTTATCCCCCTTCTTAACTGAGTTGGCTATCTTTTCCTCAGTTTGTGCCTTTGCTATTCTGACTACCCTCCCTGCTTCCTTCTGCCTTAACTGGTACAGTTCTCTGTCCCGCTCCTTCTGTGTTTCCTTATACTTCCTAAATGCTATATTTTTCTCCCTAACCTTCACCACCACTTCTTTTGAGAACCATAGTGGCTTTTTCTTTCATTTTGATTTGTTAATTTGCTTCACACAAAGGCTTATTGCCTCTGTGATGGCAGTTTTGATATTTCCCCACTGTTGCTCCACCCCTCCTTCTAGCCTGTTTGCTAGTGCTTTTCTAAAGCACTCTCCCATCTTGCCAAAGTCAGCCCTCCTGAAGTCCAGAACCCTCACTTTTGTATGGCTTGACTCTGTAGATGAGTTTATCATGAACCACACTGTTTGGTGGTCACTTGTTCCCAAAAGGCTACCCACGTCTAGATCTGAGATCCTCTCACTGTCCCCATTTGAGAGTATGAGGTCTAAGATTGCTTCCTCATGAGTAGGTTCCAAAACTAACTGTCTGAGGTATGCCACCTTAAGGGCATCAAGAATGGCCCTGCTTTTGGATGTGGCTGCAGCAAAGTTGCTCCAGTTATCACCTGGCATATTAAGGTCTCCCATCAACAGTATCTCCCCTTTCTCTGCCATCCAAGTATGCCTTCTATCATATCCTTGTCCATTCCCTCCCTCCCCCTGACATGGGGGTCTGTATACAACCCCTGTACGGATTCTGGTGCCATTTTCAGTCTCTAAGGTGACCCACAGTGCCTCTTCTCCTCCCTGTTTACTCTTTTGTTCAGTTGCTTTTATCCCTTCCCTTACATAGAGAGCTACTCCCCCCTTCTGCCCTCCCTGTCTCTCCTATAGGTTGTGTACCCTGGTATGTTAACATCCCAGTAATGGTTCTCTGTGTACCATGTTTCTGGGACTGCTATGATATCCAGGCATCCCTCTTCCATCAAGGCCACCAGTTCAGGGAGCTTGTTGCCCAGGCTATGGGCATTGGTACTCATTACCCTCCATTTCTTGATGGCCTTAATCCTTTTTGCCCCATCTCTGTCCTTCTTGCATTTGTCACTTTCTACATTTACCCCTGCGCTTCTCCCTATTGACCTCTCTATGTTGGTGTCTACCTCACTTAGTACCCTGATTCTTTTGGGTAGGGCTAGGCTTTCCCTGCTCCTTTCCAGTGCCTCCCCTCTTGGCTAGCTTAATGCTAGACTACTATAATGATAGGCAGCTATTAACAGAAGTCAGCCATAATTTTGCTGTCCTACTTTTAAACTTACAGAATAGATGTTACAATGCAAATACCAAAATAAAGATACAATTAAAAAAATACATTATAATACATATACCTAAAAGATTTTCATGGACACTAAATACTGTTTGGCTACAGAAATGCCATGCTTAGCCCGAACCTAAATACTTTGTTTAATAAACTGGGTGCACTAGTTTAGTTTAATTTATTAATTTGTTAGAGCACACTATCTCATTGCGACTATTGGTGCTTTACAGATACCTAAATAATTTAGACAAAAATAACATTTTTATAAAAATACTAACAAAATGTAATAAGTTAAAAGGAGGGAAATGCTTTACTAAATAAAAGGTCTTCAGATTCCTCTTGAATGCACTAACTGAGGGGGCCTCCCTAAGCAACTGAGGCAGTGAATTCCACAGAGTAGATGCCATGACCGAAAAAGCCCAGGCACCAGATGACTTCAAATGAACCTGGGAATCACTAGAAGGCCCTCCTTGGCTGACTGGAGGGACAAGAAAGGTGCTAGGGCTGTATGAAGTCTTGCAGGTAACCAGGCCCCAGGCCATGTAGGGGTTCAAGGGTCAGTAAACTGACCTTGAAGGTGGTTGACCACCTAATAGGAAGCCAGTGCAGAGAATGCAGCACAGGTGTAATATGACATAACCTTGAAAAGCCAGTCAGCAGCCTGGCCGCCACATTCTGCACTAGCTGTAGGTGGTGAAGATCAGCCCTTGATAGCTCTAGGTGAAGGGCATTGCAGTAATCAAGCCATGATGTCACAAAGGCATGGACTAGTGATCACAGATAATCCAAGAGAATCAGGAGTTTAATCCTGGATATGTTTCTAAAATGGTAAAAGCCACTCTAGACCATGGCTGACACCTGAGATTCAAGCATTAGGCAGCTATCCAGCACAATGCCAAGATTATTCACCTTAAAAAAGGTGAGAAACTAAGAGTCCTCAAACCTAAGTCTGGTGACTTGACCAGACTGCACACCAGCCCTCAGTCGACCAGATTCCACCATCAGTACTTCTGTCTTATCTAGATTTAACCTCAGTCAGTTGGCACTCATCCAGTCTTGGACCTTAGCAAAGCACTGATTGAAAAGAGAGACTGCATCCTGTTGTTCAGGTGCAAAAGACATGTACAGCTGAGTGTCATCAGCATAGCAATGAAAACCCAGCCTGAGTCATCTTATAATATCCCCTAGTGACAGCATATACATCTTGAACAACACGGGGACAAAATGGAACCCTGTGGGACCCTGCATGGCAGGGACAGTGGTCCAGAGGAAAAAGCCCCTAAAGCCACCCTCTGCATCTTGCCAGTGAGGAAAGAAGGAAACCACTTGAGAAAGAGCAACATGGTTTTTGGCGGGGCAGGGGTATGTGTACCACCCTGGTCAGGTTCACGAATGCCATCCTAAAAGGATGTAATAATGGAATGTTAACTGGGGCAATTTTCATGGACCTGTCCAGGGCTTTTGATTTGAGAAATCATTCTCTTCTTGTCAAAAGCTTATGGCTGTTGGACTGGCTGCTTCTGTAGTAGAACTTATATCTGATTATTTGCAGGGGCGTTCTCAGTTTGTTTCCATTAGTCCAATTAATTAATTAGTTTGTCATACTGTATGTGGAGTACCTCAGGGTCTATTTTTGGCCCCCTGTTGTTTTCACTGTTTATTAATCAAGTACCTTTTATTTTTGATAAGTTCAAATGTATTTTGTATGCAGATGACTTGATATTGTTTTGTCAGGGTAAGTCTTTGGAGTATATTAATCCAACTTTGGAAGATGATTTCAAGAAGTTATGTCATTGGCTTACTAACAATTTAATGCTTTTGAATATTTGTAAAACCAAGGCTATGTTGTTTGTAAGGTCTGCAAGACTTGGCGAATGTCCTTCTATTATCATACATGATGTTCAGGGAAACTTACTTGAACAAGTTGTAGAATTTAAGTATCTGGGAGTTCTTTTAGACCCCTCATTGACCTATCTTTCTCAGGTAAAATCAGTTAAAAAGAGAGTTAATTGTAGATTGGGCCAATTATATAAACTTAAATCCTATTTGTCTTATGATTTGCTTCTTAAGTTGGCAAATGGTGTTTTGATGCCATATGTTGATTATGTTTCTTCTTTATATGTTAAATGGGGACTAAGGAGAAGCAGATTTTGAGTGTGGTTTACAACATCATATGCAGATTTGTTTTGGTTGCTCCTTATTTGACTCATCATTGTTTTTTATATTCTTCATTGACTTGGCTGTCACCTCAGTTTAAATTTGAATTTGCTTTGGGAAAATTGGTTCATCAGGCCATTTATTCAAATGGCTTATCACCATTATTTGATTTGGTTCAGGTTTGGGAATTTCAGGCAAATTTGAGAATGTCTCAGGGGGGTTATATTGGTAGTACATGGTGCTAACAATAAAAATGGAATAAGAGCATTTGAACATCAGGCCTCTTCACTATGGAATAGGCTGCCAGTTGCATTAAGGGTAATTAAATCTTACTCAAGTTTTAAGGTAAAGCTTAAAAACTATGTGTTAGCACAGTCCAAGTATTTATGTAATTTGTAAAATTGTATAATTGTTGTATTAATGTTGTTTGTTGTGTTTTATGTTCCGGGTCGGTCCTGAAAAAGGGCATCAGCCCCAAGTCCTAACCCAGTTAACAAATAAAAATGAACATTAAATGAATGACCACACCAGAGAGTCCATAATGAACCTACAGGCAATCCAAAAGCACCCCATGGTCCATGGTGTCAAAAGTAGCTGAGGGATTGAGGAGAACAAGAATGGAATGCTCTCCTGTATCCTTTGCCACAAGGAGATCATTAAGCATGCCAACCAGGACAGTCTCAGTGCTGTGCCTTTTCCTGAAGCCCAGCTGGAGAGGTCTGTAAATGTCATGAGTTAACAAATGGGCTTCTAGCTGTAAAGTCACTACCTTCTCAATAATCTTACCTAAAAATGGTAGGTTAGAGAAAGGTCTGTAGTTCACCAGGCCTTCCTGGTCTAGCAATTTTTTTTCCAGAGTGTTCTCACTATCACCTCATTGAGAGGCTCAGGAAAGACCCCACCCTCAATGATGAACACTGGACTACCCTAGCCAAGACCAGGACAATGGATTTGACACACCCTACAAGAAGGAGCATCGGACCTGAGTCCAAACTACAGTAAGTGGGTCTCAGCTAAAGGATATCCTTAATGACATCTTTGACCACCAACCAGTCAAAATCAGCCCAGACAGACAGAATGCCCGCAACAAATACTGGCTCACCACAGTAAGTCACAATAGAGGGCACTGACAGGCTCCCAGATCTGATAGAGGAGATCTTATTACAAGCAAAAAGCAGAGCAAACTCATCGCATTTAGATTGTGGAAAGACTTTAACAGACTGAAAACAAGCTGGATTACAGAGACTGTTGACAGTCCAGAAGAGCTGAGATGGTCTGTTAATTGCTGCCTCAATATCCATGGACAGGAACTCTGCCTTCTTAACTGGAAATTGCTGTTTGATACTCTCTACAGTGAGACATCAAAATAAACTTGTTCCCATCAGATCGTGATCTCAGCCAGCAGCACTCCAACCTTTGGCCCCTAGCCTTGAACTCCCTGAAAGTCCCATCAAACTATGGGGATCTATGGCGTGAGGTGAGGTGCAGAACACAGAGTGGTGCGATGGAGTGGGGAGCACTGTTGATGGCCCTATTACAGACTGACACTGATTTCTCCAGCTCCTCACAAACTGTCATCACACGTGATAGTTTCAGCACTGCCATAAGACCCTCTGGGGTCAAACCTCTCAAAGGGTAGTACTGAACCATTTCTGTAGGGGAAGGTCTATGAGGGAGGAATTCAAATGAGAACTTCACAGTATAGTGGTCTGACCAAATAACCAGCTTCTTGTATGAGGTCAGTGACCTGTAATCCCAATGAGAAGACAAGGTCCAGGGAGTGACCATGTGAGTGGGTTGCAGAGGTAACCACCTGTGTCAGGCACAATGATTGCATTATTCAGAGGAAGTATTGTCATAATGGTTAGAGTTCATCATTGATCCAAGCACTGAAGTCACCCAGAATTATCCATCTTGGTGACTCCAAGACTTCCAACGATGAGGTCCACAACTTCCTGCAGGAATTCCCTCTCATGCCCTGGGGAGCAGTAAATGGTAATGATCCTGAATCATCTGTGAGTAGACAACTCTACAGGAATTACAAGTTCCCTCTCTCTCTGGCATGGATCAGCCATGCACAATAGGAGATAATGCGGATTAATAGGAATACAGCAGTTTTTCTTGGATGTTAGTCAATAATCTTTGCAATAAGTACAGAGACTATATAACCTACCCACAAACACATCATTAGGTTCTTCTTGGTACTGTGATGAGCAGCACCAGTTGAAGACTAAGGAATGGAGGTTGGAGCATTCTTGGTGCAGGAGCTGGTCTGTGGTTGACAAATTGGCACTGAAAACTCACTATGGTGAATATCAATGAGTAATCACCTTGAAAAAGACAGAGTTCCTGTCATAGTTGATTGCTGCAGGGTGAAATTGTCCCACTCAAGAATTTTGCATAGTTGATTGCTGCAGGGTGAAATTGTCCCACTCAAGAATGTTGCACCGTAGACAGGTTCACTGTCCTATGCAGCCAATATAGTGTTATGCTTGTGCAACTGTGTTAGTTTGATTTTGGCCATTTGCACTCTCTATTCCAGAGGAATTACCACCCTGTAGGGGTATGAAAAGCAAGGAACCCTTGGAGAGGGTTCCACCCCTAGAGGTGCCACGGGACGATTCCCATGGCTAAAGGTACCTTAAGAATCCCCCTAAGGAGAGAAGTGCTACCACTGGAGGAGGAGAAGAGCAGGATGGTGGGGCAAAGAAAAAATGCTTCACAATGAGGCTGAGAGGAACTGCTTATATAGCTCAGGAAGTGGGAGTGGCTGGCTACGTGGCCACTGAACTCTAGGCAAAGCCTTTTCAATTCACTGCCCTACGCAGCCAGTATAGTGTTATGCTTGTGCAACTGTCTTAATTTGGTTTTGGCCACTCGCACTGTCTATTCCAGAAAAATTACCACCCTGTAGGAGTACAAAAATCAAGGAACCCTCAGAGAAGGTTCTATCCCTAGAGGTGCCACGGGATGATTCCCGTGGCTAAAGGTACCTTAGGAAATCCCAAAAGAAATGTAGTACAAGCTATCCCAAATGAATGAGGTAACACAAATCATATGAGCAAGCAGTAACTGTGATGTAGTAGCAGTAACTGTGACGTAGTAGTAGAAACATAGACAGTTTGATTATATAATAATTGATATCGTAATGAAATTCCCAGGTCTGCAGCATGATACTAATGGTTTGCGGTGAGAATTAGGGGGATCCTCTAAGGAGAGAGGGAATAGCAGGACATCCTCCACCTCCATCCAACAGCTGAACCAACCTAAAGAAACTAGGGGACACTACTATGCTAACTAACAGTTATGACCTGAGACAACAGAGGAAAGAAAAATCCCTATGAGGAGGACATCTCTGAGGATCCAAGGCCTAGGTAGCCTTCCTCTAGGCTTGGGATAGTTTTTTTAGTGATGGCTCTTTAGCTGCAATTTGGAAAACCCAATTAAAGGGAGATGGAAAAATTTCCAATCTGGAGGAAGGCTCTCACTCAAACTCCCTAGCGGGAACGCCGTGGAAGGTTGTAAGAAAACTCTGCAACAATATATGCAGCCAAGGTGCAGGAGAACAGCAATGACTGCTGAGGCACTCACCTAGCCTACCCACCCTAAACTCACACCAGGTGAACCAAAGGCAGTCATAGGGAGAATGCGAAGAAGGTGCCTTGCTAGGGAAACCACTAAAGACAATGGCTAACCATTAAGGTGGAACATTAGAGCCAAAGGAGATCATTATAACCACCTTTCACTGCTAGTCTTAAATTCTACACCTGGAGCTGCTGTCGCATAGCAGGCAGCTAAAGCCAAGCCCAGGGTGAGGACATTCCCAGCTATGGGCCAGGTGAGAAGGATCCAGCCCCAAGTTGGACACGTTCAAGAAGTGGACTAAATACAGAGTGAAAGCTGGCCCAGTGGTGCTGAGGGTTGAGGCGCTGGATGCCACACCTCACACCACGCTGGTGACCCAGGCTCAGGAATGAGCCTGGGTCACCGAGGTCGGCAGGGGAGAGAGAGGATTGAACATCCGGAGGACTGCTCTCCTCTCTAGGGGGAGATCCATGCTCCTACCCTGCACTGCAGCAGCCCCCGGTGGCAACCAGAGGCACTGCAATGTACAGGGCATGCTAGAGGGGACACAGAGTGGTGGCAGGCTTGCTTGGTGCCATTGCACATCTGAGCTCTGCCGGGGGGAGGGACATAATGCAGCCAAGAAAGTCCCCTCTTCTGGAGATAGGTGATGGCACTGCCCCCTTGACCACACTCCACTGGCCAGACTCCTCCAGCTCCTGGACTAAACCCAGCCTGGTCTGAATTACAGATAGAGTGCCCTGGGCAGATAGGGTGACCCCACCTTGGGAGGGCTCAGAGCTGAGGGGATAACCATGCTGGTGCCAGGAAGCTGGAGAGTTTCAGGCCTGGAGGTAGACCCAAGGATGTGTTGATGCCTGAGAGAGTTCTCCGGGGTCAAGCGGAGCCAGAAAAAGAGTATAAAAAATAAAAAATAAATGCAGAACGAGACCGTCGGCTGCAGGATCCCTGCACCTGAATAGAATGGCTGGCATGCTCCAGAAACTGATTGAGAGTTGAAAAGCTGGTGAGCTGAATGAGTACAGCATGCTGAGATCATAAAGAGCACTGAGTGCTGAGACCTTGCAAGGTCAAATGCAGAACTGAGTACAGCAGAATCCCAGAGGCTGAAGCTGAGGGGATGGCAGTATGCATGAAGCAATGGTTTGCGTAAGCAAGGAGCAATGATTGCATAAGCAAGTGCGGACCTGCACTTAGGTCAGTAAACAGAGTAGTAATGAGTGGACCTGCACATAGGCCTGCATAACATTGGGCAATGAAACAGCAGTGAATAGTGGGGCAAGCCAGCCAGCATTTAAAAGCCAAATCAAGGTAACAAATACTCTGAAGATTTTTGGTGACGAAGGCAGGATTTAGAACAAAAATAATTAGCTACCAGGGGTCATGACTCCCCAAACATTTCCTGAACAAGAAAGTGATGGAAGGCCGAGAACCACATGCAGATATGAAAGCTAGTTTAACGGCACCAGAGGGAGCTTTTTGGCTAACCTCAGAGTAGAACAGGTTGAATAAACGTAGAAGCAATAATTTGTATGGAGTACGCAGAGTTGTAAAACTGCACTAAAACATGAGACACAATGCTCTGAAAGCAGGTGTAGCCAGGCAGTGCAATGAAGCTGCAAGTTGAATGAGAGCTGGAATGAGCAGCATAGCTAGGGTCAGAGTAAGCCTGTGTCAGGATAAAACAATTGAGTATGCAACATGGCGGAGCTATGCTTGAGCTGAAACACACAGATAATGATTCCACTTGCATTGCAGTAGTTTGAGAGTGGTGAGCAACAGTGTAAAAAACACAAGCACTGGGTACAATAGTAATAGCTGACCTGGCTAGGATTCGTGAAACCTCCTCCCTCACCCAGGGACCACCAGGGCCAATGCCACTACCTCAGAGGTTGCCAAGAAAGAGGAGAGGCTGGACCAGGGTGGGCTCAAGGAGGAAGGGGGGTGGTGGAACAGAGTTGCATCCCTCCAGCTGTATCTCTCCAAAATGCATTCGCTCTTCTGGTGGATAGTGGTTCCCCTATGGAGACACCTGCAGGGAGACCAAGGAGGATGCTGGAACCTTCACAAAGGAGACCCACAGGAGGGTGGCATGGGACCCCACAGGGAAGGAAACAACCCTGGTGGGGACCTCAATCATTAGAGGGGTAGAAATGGGGAGGAAGGGGAGAGAGGTAAGGTGCCTTCCTGGTGCCACTGCTTGGAGGGACAGGAACGAATCCTCAGGATCATGGGAGGAGCTGCACGGAGAGGGAGCTGGATGTCATTGTCCACCTAGGGACAAAATGACCTGGCTAGGAATGGATCAGAGCAGTCAAGAGGAGTTTATAGAGTTGGGAAGGGCCTAGACAAGTAGCGATACGGTAACCTTCTCGAGGTGCTGCCTGTCTATGGCAAGGAGATGTTAGGCACTTCTCACCAGGAATTCAATGAGTGGTTGAAAACTGGTGTGGAGTTCAGGGTTTTGCTTCATTGGGGACTGGGGAGCCACCTGGAGGGATGCAGACCTATACTGGTGCGATGGTCTGCATCTGTCCAGGGGGAACCAGGATCCTAGGTGAGAGGTTTAAATGCTTCATTGGCAAGCATTTAAACTAGCCAAGGGGGGAGGCACTGAAAAGAAGCAGGGAAATCCAAGCCTCCCCCCACAAAACATGGTGATTAGTGAGGTAAACACGAAGGTACAGAAGTTATTAGGGAGAAGAACAGATTTAAATGTAGAAAAAGGCAAAGGCAGTAAGGACAGAAATGGGGCTAAAAGGGGTAAGGCTATCAAAAAGTGTAGGGTGATGAGTACCAATGCCCGTAGTCTGTGTAACAAGCTCCCTGAACTAGTGGCCTTGATGGAAGAGGGTTGCCTGGATATTGTGGCAGACACAGAAACATGGTAAACAGAGAACCATGACTGGGATGTTAACATACCAGGATACACAATCTATAGGAGGGACAGGAAGGGTAAAACAGGAGGAGGAGTAGCTCTCTATGTAAAAGAAGGGATCAAAGCAACAGAACTAAAGAGTAAACAGGAGCAGAAGAGGCACTTTGGGTCACCCTGGAGACAGGAAATGGCACCAAATCCGCATGGGGTTAGATACAGACCCCATCTCAGGGGAGGGAAATGGACAAGGAAATGATAGAAGGCTTTCTTAGAATGGCAGAAAAAGGGGAGATATTGTTGATGGGGGACCTGAATATGCCAGATGTTAACTGGAGCACCTTTGCTGCAGGCACATCCAAGAGCAGGGTCATTCTTGATGCCCTACGGGGGGCATGCCTCAGACAGCTAGTATCAGAACCCACTCGGGAGAGAGCAATCTTAGACCTGGTACTTTCAAAGGGGGATGGAGAAATAATCTCAGATTTAGAAATGGGTAGCCATCTGGGAACAAGCAACCACCAAACAGTGTGGTTCACAATAAACACAACCATACAATCAAGCCATACAAAAGCAAGAGTACTAGACTTTAGGAGGGCTGACTTTGGGAAAATGAGAGAGTGCCTCAGAAAAGCACTAGCAAACAGGCAAGAAGGAGGGGTGGAGGAACAATGGGGAGTGATCAAAACAGCCATCACAGAGGCAACAAGCCTTTGTGTAAAGCAAATCAATAAAACACAATGAAGGAAAAAACCGCTATGGTTCACAAAAGAGGTGGCAGGGAAGGTTAAGGAGAAAAGGACAGCATTCAGGAAATATAAGGAAACAAAGAAGGAGCAGGACAGAGAATTTTATCAGTTAAAGGAGAAAGAGGCTGGGAAGGCAGTCAGAATAGCAAAGGCCCACACCGAGGAAGGGATAGCCAATTCTGTTAAGAAGGGGGATAAGACATTTTATAGGTACATTAAGGAGTGAAGAAAGACCAAAGGAGGGATACTGAAGCTTAATAAAGGGAAGGGAATGTGGGTAGAGGGTGACAGTGAAAAAGCAGGGATACTGAATGAATATTTCTGCTCAGTATTCACAAAGGAAGAGGAGGGAGAGTTACCTAAACCAAACAAGAGAAACACTCTGAAGATGGGGGTCAATACCAGTCCATTTACAGAAGAAAGGGTTCTGAAAGAACTAATAAAATTGAAGGTGGACAAAGCAATGGGGCCTGATGGGATTCACCCAAGAATTCTAAAAGAACTAAGGGTAGAACTAGTGACACCGCTGACTACTCTCTTTAACAAATCATGGGAGGATGGGGTGGTACCTGAGGACTGGAGGAGGGCAGATGTGATTCCTCTTCATAAAAGTGGGAGCAGGACAGAGGCAGGAAACTACAGACCAGTTAGTTTGACCTCAGTGATAGGGAAAATGATGGAATCACTTCTGAAGGAAAGAATTGTTGAGTACCTAGAGGCCAGTGGGGCACAGGACCCAAGGCAGCATGGATTCACGATGGGAAGGTCACGTCAGAAAAATCTAATAGATTTCTTTGACTGGGTGACCAAAGTAGTAGACCAGGGAGGGGCTGTGGACATGGCCTACCTAGATTTTAGCAAGGCATTTGATACAGTCCCACACAAAAGATTAATACACAAGATAGCCAGCCTTGGAGTGGGTCCCAAGGTGGTAGCCTGGATAAAAAATTGGCTAGACAACAGGATGCAAAGGTAGTAGTAAATGGAGTACACAGTGAAGAAAGGAGGGTTACTAGCAGGGTACCGGAGGTTCAGTACTGGACTGGTCCTTTTAATGTCTTTATAAGTGACATTGCAGAGGAACTAGAAGGAAAGTATGTCTCTTTGCAGATGACACAAAGATCTGCAACAGGGTTGATACACAAGATGGAGTGGAAAGGATGAGAAGGGACTTGGCAAGGTTGGAGGAATGGTCAAATGTATGGCAGCTCAGATTCAATGCAAAGAAGTGCAAGGTAATGCACATGGAAAACAAAAACCCAGGGGAAGCGTACACAATGGGGGATGAGAAACTGACAACAGTAAAAATGGAAAGGGACCTGGGGGTAATTATATTAGATGACCTAAACGTGGGCAAGCAATGTGAGAAGGCAGTAAGGAAGGCTGGGGGGATACTGGGATGCATAGGAAGAGGCATCAATAGTAGAAAACAGGAAGTTGTTATCCCTCTGTACAGACAGTTGGTGAGACCCCATCTGGAGTACTGTGTACAGTTCTGAGACCCCATCTCCAAAAGACATAGACATAGTGGAGGCTGTCCAGAGGAGGGCAACAAAATGGTGCAGGGTCTGCACCAGAAGACATATGAAGAAAGACTAAAGGAGCTAATATGTATACTCTTGAGGAAAGAAGGGAGAGAGGGGACATGATAGAAACTTTCAAGTACCTCCAAGGGAATTAACAAGGTCCAAGAGGGTAGCATCTTCCAGAAAAAGAGATGTGCAAGAACAAGGGGGCACAATTTGAAGATAGAGGGGGGGATGTCTCAGGGGTAATGTGAGGAAGTATTTTTTCACTGAGAGGGTTGTGGATGCATGGAACAGCCTACCTGAGGAGGTTGTGGAGTCAAGAACAGTGGGGGACTTCAAGAATGCATGGGACAGGCATAAGGCAGTCCTGGTGGCAGGTAAGAGGAAGTAAGCTGTTGGTTAACTATGATCTGCAACTTATCTGTTAGGTAGGAAAATGGGCAGGCTAGGTGGGCCAAGCGGTCCTTATCTGCCATCAAATTCTATGTTTCTATGTAATTGGATTAAACAGTAGTAGTGGTTGCAGTTGTAAGTAACTGAAAGCAGTAGTATGAACTCTAAGTAGCAATATGCTAGGAGCAGAGATGGGCAAAGTGGCCCCAATTTGCTCCACAAAGTGATTCATGGAGTGAAGGCAAATTTGCTGAGTGCTCCGCAACGTGAAGCGGAGTACTTTGTATTATAATGGGTAACGCGAAGTCCATTGAAAACAATGACTTCATGTTACACCGCCTTCCCAAACCACTACTGTACCAATTCTTAAGGCAAAGTATGTTGAAAACAATGTACTTCACCTCACTTTGCCTTGTTTTTAAGCTCCAAAGGCAAATTTTAAGTGATTCATGGGATTTCAGGTCACATGGGCTCTAGATTGTTCTGCACAGCCTCTGTTTGGGATAGTGTGTGTAGGAAGCAGTAGGAGACAATCTGCTCTGAGGGCTTTCTGCGATTCAAACATTCTAAAAGCTGTTAAAAAAGCCTTTTTGAGTCATTTTTTTTGCTGAAACTTTAGTTCATCGATTATAAGAAACCCTCCTATGCTCATATCATCGAGCGTTTATAGTTTGTGTGTGGATTTTGAATGTTAATGTACAAAATTCAGTCTGTGTACTGAGAGACAGTGTAAGTGTGCTTTGGGGAGAGGCATATCTGTGGTGTAGGTAAATTAACTTGGAGAAAAAGACAGTGCTTTCTGTTTTGGTGATATTTTTCTTGTATAACTCTGTTAATATACTCACAGTAATATTTTCAATAATTCTTGCCTTTTTTTGCTAATTGTTGTGGTGCAGCAGTGCATAATTTTAATTTGTTTAAAATATGTGGTTATATTACTGAAGTTTTCAATTTGCTGTGCATTACTTAGTGTGTGTGTGTGAGTATGTGTGATGTGTGTCATCACATCAGTCCTTTTATTGTGCCACGTAGTAATTTCAGCAATGTGAACCTGCTATCCACTGCAGCTGTGTGATGTTTGTATTTCTTTGTGATATCTTTACTGGTACTAGTAATAGTGATTGTTACTGCAGCAGTGCAGTACACCGACCCCCTTGTGGCCCTCCCCAACCGGCAAAGATATTCTTTTCCAGATTTGAATTTCTGATGATGAGTACTGGTTAGGTGTTTTTCCTTTGCATCTGCCTCTCTCCAGTGGGCAGCGGAATCTTAATCTCTCTGTGCATTTGCATTTCTCTAGCGACCAATCTCCATCTGCAACTTAATTCACAGTTGTTTCTTTGGTATCCCTTCAGAGTACTGGACAGGTGTGGTGCATAATTCTATATGAACACTGTACTCATTAAAATGTTTTTTTTAAGTCAGGACCATCATCACGAGTCACTCGTTATGCAAATCACATTCTTCATCATCATGGTCACAAATGCAGTCACAAATCATGATTCACGATCATGTCACAAATCACAGCACTAATCTTTTGACTAGTTAATTGGATGTATTGTAAGCATGTTTTGTAGTATCTCTGCAGGCTTCACCTCCCCACCATTGTACTCATTAATGAGCATTTTTAAGTCAGGGATTTTGGGCTACGGCTCATCGGGGAAGTACAGCCGAAGGCATTTGCGTTCCCAATACTGTTCCATAATGTTTATCTCACACCGTTGACACCGAATCATGTTCTTCATCATCACGGTCACAAACGCAGTCACAAATTACGATTCACGATCACGTCACAAATCACAACACTAATTTTTTGTCTAGTTACTTGGATGTATTGTAAACAGGTTTAGCAGTATCTCTCCAGGCTTCACCACCCCACCATTGTACTCATTAATGAGCATTTTTAAAGTCTGGGAGTTTGTGCTATAGCTCGTCAGGGAAGTACAGCCATAGGCATTTGCATTCCCAATACAGTTCCATATTGGCTATCTCACACCGTCGACACTGAATCTCGTTCTTCATCATCATGGTCACAAATGCAGTCACAAATCACGATTCATGATCATGAATCACAACATTCATTTTTATACTAGTTACTTGGATGTATTTTATGCATGTTTTGTAGTATCTTTCCAGGCTTCACCACTCCACCATTGTACTCATTTATAAGCATTTTTAAGTTGGGGAGTTTTGTGTTACAACTCATTGGGGAAGTACAGCCATAGGCATTCATGTTCCTTCCTGAGCAGCATGTGAGTTACAGTACAGTAAGTAGTGGTGAGGCGAAGTGGCCTCAATTTGCTCCTTGAAGTGATTCACTGAGTAACGTGGAATCCACGGAGAACTCCACAATGTGAAGCAGAGTACTTTGCTGCTTAATGAGGAATGCAAAGTCCATTTAAACCAATGACTTTGTGTTATTTCGCCTTTCCCAAACCACTTCTCCACCAATTTTAAGGTGAAGTACATTGAAATCAATGTAATTCACCTTACTTTGCACTATAATTGAGCTCCAAATTAAATTCTGCAGTTATTCATGGGATTGCAGGTCGTATGGGCTCTAGATTGTTCCGCACAGCCACTCAGTATTCACAAAAGAAGAAGAGGAGGAGTTACCTAAACCAAACAATAGAAGCACTCTGGGTAATGGGGTTGATGCCAGTCCATTTACAGAAGAGAGTCCTGAAATAACTCCTAAAACTCAAGGTGGACAAAGCAATGGGGCCTGACGGGATTCACCCTAGAATCCTAAAAGAACTAAGGGAGGACCTAGTGACACTACTAACCACACTTTTTAACAAATCATGGGAGGATGGGGTGGTACCTCAGGACTGGAGAAGGGCAGATGTGATTCCCCTTCACAAAAGTGGGAGCAAGGCAGAAGCAGGAAATTACAGACCTGTTAGTCTGACCTCAGTGGTGGGGAAAATGATGGAATCACTTCTGAAAGAAAGAACTGTTCAGTACCTAGAGGCCAGCGGGGCACAGGACCCAAAGCAGCATGGATTCACAGCAGAAATGTCATGTCAGATGAATCTAATCGATTTCTTTGACTGGGTGACCAAAGTAATAGACCAGGGAGGGACTGTGGATATGGCCTACCTAGACTTTAGCAAGGCATTTGGCACAGTCCCGCACAAATGATTAATGACCAAGTTAGCCAGCCTGGGAGTGGGTTCCAGGGTGCTAGCCTGGGTAGCAAACTGGCTGCACAACAGGACACAGAAGGTAATAGTGAATGAACACATTCTTCAGAAAGGGGGGTTACTAGTGGAGTACCTCAGAGCTCAGTACTGGGTCCAGTCCTCTTTTAACGTCTTTATAGGTGACATTGCAGAGGGTATGGAAGGAAAGGTATGCCTCTTTGCAGATGGCACCAAGATCTGTAACAGAGTTGATACACAAGGGGGGTGTAGAAAGGATGAGAAGGGACTTGGCAAGGATGGAGGAACAGTCAGACATATGGCAATTTAGATTCAATGCAAAGAAGTGCAAAGTAATGCACCTGGGAAATAAAAATCCAGGAGAAGAGTACACAATAGCAGGGAGGTACTAACAACAACAATAATGGAAAGGGATCTGGGTGTAGTCATATCAGATGACCTAAAGGTGGGTAAGCAAAGTGAGAAGTCAGTAAGGAGAGCCAGGGGGATACTGGGATGCATAGAGAGGGGAATCACAAGTAGAAAAAGGGAAGTGGTTATCCCTCTATACAGACAGTTGGTGAGACCCCATCTGGAGTACTGCGTGCAGTTTTGGAGACCTCATCTACGCAAGGACATAGACAGGTAGGAAGCAGTCCAGAGGAGGGCAACTAAAATGGTGCAGGGTTTACATCAGAAACCATATGAAAAGAGACTGAGAGAGCTTAATATGTATACCCTTGATGAAAGAAGGGACGGGGGGGACATGATAGAAACTTTTAAGTACCTCAAGGGAATCAACAAAGTCCAGGAGGGTAGCAACTTTCAGAAAAAGAAATGTGTAAGAACAAGGGGGCACAATTTAAAGTTAGAGAGGGGACAGCTCAGGGGTAATGTGAGGAAATTATTTTTCATGGAGAGAGTGGTGGATGCATGGAACCACCTTCCTGGAGAGGTTGTAGGGTCTAAAATAGTGGGGGAATTCAAACATGCATGGGACAGAGATAAGGCAATTATAGTGGGGGTTGCAGGAAGTAGGCTGTTGGTTAGCTAGAATCTACAGCTTATCCAATAGGTAGGGAAATGGTCAGACTGGGTGGGCCAAGTGGTCCTTATCTGCCATCAAAGTCTATGTTTCTATGTTTCAGTTCTGGCCTGGGTAGTATGTGTGCAGTAGTAGTTGGAGACAGTTTGCTCTCAGAGCTATGTGATTCAAAACCTCTAAAAGCTGTTTAAAATGTATTTTTGAGTAATATTTTTTGCTCAAAATTTGTACAGCGATTGTAGGAAACCCTTCTGTGCTTATATCATCGACTGTTTATTGTTGTGTGTGGATTTTGAATGTTAATTTAGAATGGTCAGTCTGTGTACTCTGAAGTGTGCTTTGGGAGAGGGGCGTATTTGTGGTGTAGGTAGATTAACTGGGAGAAAAAGGCAGTCTTTCTGTTTTGGTTATATTTTTCTTGTGTAACTGTGTTATTGTACACACAGTAATATTTTCAGTAATTCTTGAAATTTTTATGTTTGCTTGCACGCATGTATAAGAAACATAGTGCCATCATCCAAGATTTCGGAGGTGTGTCACCCCCTCATCCAATTCAGTCAGTGTGTTGGCAGGCACGGCCCCTGTAAGCCAATGCATGCTGGAGCTGTCTATGACAAGCTCCAAAATGCAGTGGCATACAGTTGAAAGGGGAGCTATGCTCAGTGAGCAGTGGTAAGATATTGCCTGCCCGCAGCCCCCCACGCACACACACACACACACACACACACACACACACGATGCGGCTACCGCGTGCTGCCCCCCACGCACACACTCTATAGCCAACGGGGTGCCCAATCCTCCATCAGCTGTGCTGCGCCCCCAAAGTCTTCCAAATGCCACGCTGGGTGCCACCCCAGAGTGGCAACTCGATGGTATAGTCGACGGGCTGCCAATCCCCATTGGCTTCACTGTCTCTCTCTCCCGTGCTATCACCGGCAAGGTGCCCAATCCTCGCCTGCTTCACCCCCCCAGTACAAGGTGCCACGCTGAGCCCACCCCAACATGGCAACAAATGCTATACGACGGGGTGCCCAACTCCGGCTCCATGCCCCCAGCTATTCTTCTGCCACACTGGGAGCCCACCCCAGCGTGGCAAACGTCCCCGTCTTTTTTTTTATCCTGTAAAGCAAAAACGGCCCAGTTACTTGCCCCCCACAACCCGCACCCACCCACTGTGCACCCTGCCTTCTCACACCCCCCTCACCCCATACTTACCTCTGGAGTCCGGCGCGACGATCTTCAGTGGACCGGGAACACGTCTGCACTCTTCAAAGCCGACCGCGAACTGAGGAAATGCCGGTAAGCTGTATAATGGGCTAGATAGAGTTTTTTCAACTTTGTTGCATATCTCAGGCATTTTCTGGAATTTTCGCATCAAATTTTCAACATGGGGTTTTTGGGACCCCTTCTCATGAATGCTGTCACTGTCATGGTCGTTATTCGGGCCCGAAGGGTGATTTTGCAGTCACAGCGTGAAATCACCTTCCGGGACCGATTAACAAAATGACACTGCCAGTGTTCATAAGGTGGGCTCTCAAGAAGCCTATTTTGAAAACTTGGTGGAAAATTCCAAAAATTGACTGTTTTACGAGCGTGCGTTGCGCAGTTCCTACGCACGCTCATAAGTTCGCGAATTTTCAATATTTTCACTCCAGATTTTCAACATTGCCATTTCACCACACCTTCTTATGAATAGTACAGCTGTCATTTTCACATCTCACCCAAAATGTGTTTCTGCTCGATGGCGCATAACAGCGAGTCTGTGTGCGAAAACCAATGTATGGGACAAATTAAGAAAACCACAGTGACACTGTTCATGAGTAGAGTCTTAAAATGGCTATGTTGAAAATTCTGTGAAAATTCCTAAAAATGACTGTTTTATCGAGCGTGCGTTATGCAGTTCCTACGCACGTCAGAAGTTCATGTATTTTCAATATTTTCATCAGTTTTCAACATTGCCATTTTATCACACCTTCTTATGAGTAGTACAGCTGTCATTTTTCACATCTCACCTAAATTGTGTTTCCTGCTCATGGAGCTACAATGGCGAGTCGGTAAAGTAAATCAATGTATGGGACAATTAAGAAAATCACAGTGACACTGTTCATGAGCAGAGGTCTTAGAATGGCTATGTTGAAAATTTGGTGAAAAATTCCTAAATGACTGTTTTACGTAGCCGCAGCAGTTCCTATGCATGCTCGTAAGTTTGCTAATTTTCAATATTTTCACTCCAGATTTTCAACATTGCCATTTTACCACACCTTCTTATGAGTAGTACAGCTGTCATTTTTCATCTCACCCAAAATGTGTTTCTGCCATGTAGTGCACAATAGCGCGGTGGGTGTCTTGAAATCAATGTTTGGGACAGATTAAGAAAATCACAGTTACACTGTTCATGAGCAGAGGTCTTAAAATGGCTATGTTGAAAATTTTGTGACAAAAGTCCATAAAATGACTGTGTTATGAGTGAGCATTGCGCAGTTTCCACGCACCCTCGTGAGTTCATGACTTTGTAATATTTTAAGTCCAGATTTTCACCAGTGGCATTTTTCCAGACTTCCTTATTTACAGTACAGCTATCATTTTTCACAACATGGCCAAAGTGTGTTTTCACACTTTCAGCGCAGAGATGTGTGGTCGCTGTGGGAAATCATTGTTCGGGACAGATAAAGAAAACCACAGTGACACTGTTCATGATCGGAGGCACCAAAATGCCTGAGCTGACAACCTGTTGTAAAAAATATCCCCAACCTAATTATATTACGGGTGTGCGTTGCACAGTTTCTATGTACGCCTGGACGCACCATTTTTTAAATATTTTTACTGCAGATTTGCAACATTGCAATTTTTACACCTCCCATGAACAGTACAGCCGTCATTTTTACATCCTGTTCGAATGTTTTTATACCAGTGAAGCTAAATGCCGTAGTCACTGTGCATAAGCAGCTTCGGCTAACAAACTGATATTCCCCTGTTCATGAGGTGGGGTCACAAAAACCATGTTGAACATTTGGAGGAAATACCAATGAATGCCTGAAGTATTAGGGTTTCCAACCATAACGCCCAACCCTGTAGAGAATGACAGGAATCAGGGGTGTGACTTGGGATTCTTGCCTGTAATGCTCATACCATTCCACACCCTGCAGCCAGTGAGAGGCATCGAGGTATGCCTTGGACTCTTCGGCCCCAATGTTCACCCCATTCTCCTATAACACACCCATCTCACCGTATTTCCTAATGGAATGGGGTGCACATAAGGGCCAAAGACCTCAAGGAACACCGCAACACTTGTCAGTGTCTGCAGGGTGGGGTGTGGTGAAATGGCGTGGGCTGCTTATGTCTGACGACCCAAAGGCACACCCCAATGCCTGTCACTCTCTGAAGGGTGGTGGTGGTTGGCTTGGTTCAATACTTCACTGCCATTCCTATTACGCAGCTCTGTAACTTCTACACTACCACTGCCAATGCCAGCAAGCAAACATTCGGCATTGACAAATGCTTGTTGCTGATTGTTGTGGTGCAGCAGCATACAATTTGTCTGTTTAAAATATTTGGTTATATTGCTAAAGGTTTTCAATTAGCTACGCATTACTTGAGTGTGCATGTGAGTGTGTGTGTGTGATGCGTGCCATTAAATCAGATACCTTTTATTGTGTTACATAGTAATTGCAGCAGTATGAACCTGCTATCCACAGCACCTGCATGAACTTTTTATACTGCTTTTTGGTATCTTTACTGGTACTGGATTGTTACTGCCGTGCACTAATCCCCCAACCAGCAAATTGTACTCCTTTCCAGATTTGGATTTGTGACTTGTGAGCACTGGTTAGGTGATGTTGTGCCTTTTTTATGCATCCCTTGAGTGTGCAGCACAATCTTAATCTGTCTGTGCATTTGCATGGCACCATTAATTCTGGGAGACTGCATTTCTTGTTACACTCTCATTTCACTTCGTCAGCACTGGGGAATTTTCTGGACACAAGACAGTAACATTTTGGGAAAGCACATTAATTCTGGTGACTCTGTGTGTGACCTGACCACTGCGCACATGACTGAGTGTGCCATTAATCCTGGGAGACTTTGCATTTCTTGTCACACTCTCATTTCACTTCATCAGCACTGGGGAGTTTTCTGGACACAAGATGGTAGCACTTTGTGGATGCACATTCATTCTGGTGACTGTGTGGGTGGGATGCTGCCAATATTGTTGTCGCTCTGCCTTACTTCATGTTTAAGGTGGAATGACAATGCAAAGTAATAATAACAAGGCGAAGTGAGCCTTTCCTATGGGGCACTCGATGTAGCGAAGTGCTAACGCAAAGTTGACACTTCACGTTCAGTTTGCCGGTGGATTTTAAATTCACTGCATCTCTAGCTAGGAGCTTAGGAACAAATCCCCAAAAGACAAAACTAATACACAGCAACACAGAAAACAGGGAACAAGGCCCCAAAACGAAAACAAGACACAAAACACAAAGAGGCGCACAGCTGGAGGAAACATACAAATTGGAAGCAGGAAAACAAAGACGAAGTCCAGCAGAGACACAGAGAATCAGCGGGTGGGGGGGGTAGGCCCCAACCAGCTCAGAGGACAGACCAATAGAGCCTCTGGCTGCAAAGAAAAATGCTTCACAATGAGGCTGAGAGGAATTGCTTATATAGCTCAGGAAGTGGGAGTGGCTGGCTGCTTGGCTACCGAAATCCAGGCAAAGCCTTTCCAATTATTAAATCCATCCTGTCTATGGTCCTCTCAAGTTCTTTTTTGCTGAAAAATGCAATGAGTTTGGAGATTTCTTCCCTAACAAGGTGTCTTCTATTAGATTGTGTCTGCCCAGGTGATGTCTTAGGTACCAGTGATGGTTAGGACCAGGGTGGCATTGCCAGGCCAGCTGCTTTGGATGAGTTCCAGCCAGTTTTGGAGGAAGAGGTTCTCAGGGCTATGGTAGGTTTGTGTCCCATCAACTGTTAACTGGATCTTGGTCCTGCCTGGCTTCTTTTAGAGTCTTGGGATGTTTTGGGTCCAGTTAATTCTTAGATTGTCAGATGTTCCTTGTGGAAGGGTGTTTTCCTATCTGCCATTAAAAAGCCAGTGGTAAGACCACTGCTTAAAAAATGTTTCTTGGATCCTGAAGTGTTGCAGAATTACAGACCTGTCTCTGATCTTCTCTTCTTTGGGAATGTTATTGAGAAGGTGGTGGTTGAGCAAGTTGTTGAATGCCTGGAGCATTTTAACATTTATGAACCTCTCCAATTGGGCTTTTGGGCATACCACAGCACTGAGACTGCCTAATCAGAGTGACGAATGATCTCCTCACGGTGAGGGATTGAAGACTTTGATCCATCTTGGTCCTGTTAGATCTCTCTGTGACATTTGACACTGTTGATTATGATGCAGTTCTGAATCACCTGAGGGACTATGTGGGACTAACTGGCACTGTACTGCACTGGTTTTGGTCCTACTTAATCAGGGAATGCAGCAGGTGGCCCTGGGAAAATTTATTTCCTGTGCCTTGATGCTCTCCCATGCTGCTTCTCAATGCTCAGCCCTTGCTCTCATGTTGTTTTTAGTGCACAAGCTGACATTGGGTGAGATCATGAGACAGTATGGCACTGAGATTCACTACAATGCAGATGATACTCAACTTTACCTGTCTGGAATTTCTGGTGGGTCTGATGCTGTCCTGGTGCTGGAGAGTTGCTTGACTGAAATTAATGACTGGATGTCCTCAAACTGGAAATGTTTAACACAGGTAAGATGAACTTCATTATTGTTGAGCCTGGTAGGCAGTGCCTAGCTATGATGAGTGGACTGACCTTGCATCCTTTGCTGGGTGGTCAGCTGCTCACACCTGTAGATGTGGTTAAGAATCTCGAGGTCATCCTGACAGCAAGTTGACATTTTATCAACAGTACTCAGCTATAGTCTCAGCTGTCTTTTACTACCTTCGTAACACTGGCAGGATTAAATGGCATATAGCCTCTCTGACCTGATGATGATAGTGTATGCCTTTGTCACCTCTAGGCTCAATTTTTGCAATGCCTTCATTCCAGAATGCTGTGGCCCAGCTGATTGTGGGCTCCTCTCATAGACACCACATTATACCGTTACTTTGTGCACTGCACTGGCTGGCTATTCAGTAATGCAAAACCTCCAAGATATCCTTGACAACTTTCAAGGCCCTACATGGTATGGGACCAGACTACTAAAAAAAAGGCCTCTCAGTACTCTACTGCCCAACTTCTTCACTCCGCTCTTCCGGTGCGGGCTTGCTTTGTCCATATTTCTAGGCTTCAGCAAACTAGGGACAGCATTTTTGTTGATTTATGATTTACATATGCTGCTTGTTTTAGAGTTTGTGTTTGTATTTATTGTAAAGCACCCTGAGCCTCCAGCAAAGGTTACTATAGAAATAAAGTTGCTTTGTCTAGGTTCCTACTAGTCTGGGATATTTTGGAAAAAAAACACAAGGGAATCTGTCACCCCCTCTGAAGTCCACTGCAGAAAAGATCACTTCTACTGTGCAACAGCAAATAATCTCAAATGAATCTCAGCAACTTATTGTATTCTATGCCCTGAAAAGCCCTATCTTTTTAATGGGCATATGTTAGAGAATATCAGTTAACTCTTAATGGATGAGCAAAGGAGCAAGGCCCTCTAATTACCCTCTACTGTAACCTCTACCAAATTACAATACATTAAATTCAACACCTTGCATTTCACCTATTATACACATTCTAAGCAGTTTAACATTAATCAGGATATCAAATTGTTGTTGCAGATGTCTAGCTGACTTTGGCTCTTTGTTCCATATATGTCACCTGTATACAATTATCCAGATTTTGAGATAGGGTTGTATTGAAGTTATCCCAAGCCACAGGGGTTCAGCTGAGTAAAAACATGCCTCTGATACTGCTTGGTGTACCATTTCCTTACAGCAATATGACCTCTCACTTGGGTAAACTCATTCACCTGGGCAGCATTAGCACTAAAACATGTATTTTTGCCAAGTGGAAGGATACCCCCCTCCCTAGTTCATAGTTGCTAGTAGTAAACTTGAGATGACACATTATTGTTTTAAAATGAATCTCCTGGTCTTTAATAAAATTTGAGAAAACTAATGTTACTGTATTAATATACATTTGCTATAGATGCTGTATGGCATTTTTTATCTTTCCATTTTTAACTTCTTTCTGTTTCTAGCTCTGCACGTTTTATAATGTAATGATGTTTGCATGCATCTACTCTTGTGACATCATTCAAATTGCATATTGTATGATTTATCCTAGTAACTAATGTTTAAAACACTTTTTTGAAAAACATTGCATAAAGAATAATACAGTTGCTTTTTAAAAGAAAAATGGTGCTACAATGACAGATCCTGTAATATCACAAACCTACAAGAGTGAAATGTTATGTGGTCCAGTGATTCACTGAACTCCAAGGTGCCCTATTAGTACTATTCTTTACATAAGCTTTGTTTTTACTTTATATAATACATGTTCAGGTAATCTGACAACAATTCACATAAACGATCCCTTACCCTCGGTTCCAAGAGATGTAATGTCTGATCTAACTTGCTTGTTAATGGAAACAGAAAAAGTCAGCATAAAAAGACCATTGATTCATCCAGTCTGACCTATTAGATCCTGTCCTACCCTACAACTTATTATCTGATATGGGTGTTTGCCCTGGGTCCCGCAACCTACTTCCATTCCCGTGAGTAACCATAAAGCCTTTTATGCTGCTCCATCCATGCTTGAAACCAATAATGGTTAATGCACCCATCACCTCTGCATTCTCTGGAAAAAAAATATCCCTCCAAAATCCCCCCCCCCCATGAGCTTTTACTCATGGCCCCTTGTTTTGGAATTACTATTCCTGCTGAATATTTTCTTGCAATCTACCTTGTTCCTTCATTTCAGGAACTTGAAGGTTTCTATCATATTGTCCCCTTTCATCTGGTCTCTAATGAGTACATATTCTGAGCCTTAAGCAAATCCTTGTAGTATATGTCTTGTTTGCCTTTAGTCATTTTGCTAACCCTAAATTGCATAATTTCCAGCCTGCCTATGCCTTTCCTTATGTGGGGACTCCAGAACTGGGTACAGTTCTCCAGATGTGGCCTCACCAGTTACCTATAGAGAGGTATTTCCTTTTTCCTCCCACTGTCAAATCCCCTCCCAATACACCACAACATTCTGATTGCTTTGCTGTAGATCTTGTTACATAGGCTGGATTGTTTTAAGGAGTCCCTTATGACTCTCATGTCCCTTTCTCAGAAATAATGTCTAACTTAACCTCTCCTATGAAATATTCCATCCTAGGATTCTTGTTCCCTATGTACATCACTTTGCCCTTCTTGATATTAAATTTCAAATACCAAACTTTGGTCCACCTCACTAATTGGTGCAGACCCCTGTGCAGCTCCCTTACCACCTCCATACTGCCAGCCCTGCTGCAGCACTTAGCATCATCTGCAAAGAGGCACATCTTACCGTGAATGTTTTCTTCTGTGTCACTGATGAACATAGAAACACAGAATTTTATGGCATATAAGGACAGTACAATAATATATTGAAAAGGACTGAACTCAAGACTGAACCCTGTGTCACCCCCTCATGACCTCCCTATCCCTCAACCTGATCCCATTTACTACAACCTCCTGCTGTGACCCCCTCCCCCACCCAGCTTCCCACCTATCTAACTAGGTTGTTTGCTGTACCCAAATTCTCTAAATTATCCAGCAAAATGAGGTGTGGCATTGAGTCAAAGTCGAGTAAATCCACTGCCTGTCCCTTATACATTGCTCTAGATAACAATTCAAGGAACACTATTTGATTGGTCTGACAAGCCCTCCCTGCCATGAACCCATGATGTTTACTATCCTGAAGTCAATTTCTCTCTGGGTAGTCCAATACGATCTCTTTGACTAGGTTGTTTTTTTTTTTTTAAGTTGTTTAACCAGGAGTAGCACACTAAGCTGAAAGCTTTCTTACAGGTGCATCCTGGGAGCACAGTGAAGTTAAGTGATTTGCTCAGGGTCACACAATATGTAAGTGGAAGCTGTGGGATTCAAACCCAGGTCTAGTCTGCTGGATGTCAACAGATTTGCAGCTCAGAGCCTTAATCCACTGCGCTATACTGCCTCTCCTAGTGTCTCCATTAGTTTGCCACAATGGAAGTAAGACTGGTTGGTCTATTCTTGGTAAGAACAAATAGATCCACTCAGCTGGAGCTGTTGTGCAGGTGGTGGCAATTACCATACATCCAGAGAACAAAAAAAATACATGCACTCATTCATGCCAACAATGTACTGCAGATCAGTGAAAAACACATTCACAGCTGATGTACTGTGGTCAAACATCTTGAATTCATTGCAAAAATATAGTATGCAAGGTAACCTGCATCTTTAGGGTAGTTTTCTGTGTGATAATTTTCAGTGGGGTAATTATTTTCAGTGTGGTAATTATTATTTGTGTTGTTTATAGCACATATAATTCTTTTAGAAATGAGCTGGATAACACTTATATAGCTACCTGCAATATTTGCACTTTGCACTAAGCACATTTATTTTATATTTCACACATTGAGCACTATCACTTTAACTTCTACCTTTATAAACTGCAGTGCCAAATACCGCCCCAGCCTTGAGAAAGCACTGTTAATGCACAAGAATGTTTGGCTGGTTATCATGTGGTGGGTCATTTACATTCTGCTGGGAGTTTGTATCTGCCTGCATCAAGCTGTATCATTCACGTGGATAGCGACGGTGAAGCTGAGTCTCTCATCTGCTAATTGTGAGTACCACATTTCTTGGCTCCATTTTGATGTGCTTGGAGGCCTCCTTTTGAAGCATTTTGTGTTTGAACATTATGGTGTGCTCAGCAGCTGCCCAGGGTGCAGGTATTATCAGTATAAGATGTCCCTTTCAGATATTCCTGATACCAGCAATAATGCCCCTCCATAGCAGGTTAGAAATTCCTATGAGGATTCTTTATTTTTTAATGAAGGTGCAATGAATCCCTTTCTTCAGGCACTTGGACAGGAAGTCTTATGGTGTACACTGCACCACAAACAGAGCAAAACACCACTATTGATATCAGAAGAGCTTTATTTTTTGTTGGATTGCACAGCATTTAAAGCTAGATGAATGTATTAGCAACGGGTATCATTGTCAGCTTACCTTGTTTGTGAACTGCACCTGGCAATCTGCGATGTACAATAACTTGCAGTTTTGGGGAAGACAGAGGTGACTTTTTAGCCAGTTGGCAAGCCCTCCTTTTGAAATCAATGGCAGGACTGATTGAATATATCCTCAAAAATGCAGAGACCATAGAGGAAGGTGAAAACAGAACATTTTGAAAGAGACAGAATAGTTCAAACTTTGTCCAGTCACTTAGAATATCCAGAATAGAAACATAGTAACTTAAAATTTGATGGCTGATAAGGATCACTTGGCCCACCTAGTCTGCCAATTTCCCTACCTAATGGATAAGCTGCAGATCCTAGTTAACTAACAGCCTACTTCCTCCTACCCCCTAGTACAATTGCCTTATGCCTGTCCCATGCATTCTTGAATTCCCCACTGTTTTCGACTCCACAACCTCCTCAAGAAGGCCATTCCATGCATCCACAACCCTCTCCATGAAAAAATACTTCCTCACATTACTTCTCAGCCATCCCCCCTCTATCTTCAAATGTTTCCCCCTTGTTCTTGCACATCTTTTTTTCTAAAATATTCTACCCTCTTGGACTTTGTTGATTCTTTTGAGGTACTTGAAAGTTTCCATCACATCCCCCCTCTCTCTCCTTTCCTCAAGGGTATACATATTACGCTCCTTTAGCCTCTCTTTGTATGGCTTCTGGTGCAGACCCTGCACCATTTTAGTTGCCCTCCTCTGGACAGCCTCCACCCTGTCTATGTCCTTGTGGAGACTGCGTCTCCAGAACTGCATGCAGTACTCCAGATGAGGTCTCACCAACTGTCTGTACAGAGGGATAACAACTTCTTGTTTTCTACTGGTGATGCTGCTCCCTGTGCATCCAAGTATCCCCCTGGCCCTCCTTACTGCCTCCTGACATTGCTTGCCCACCTTTTGGTCATCTGATATGACTAGGTCCCAGGTCCTTTTCCATTTTTGTTGTTGTTAGTATCTCACCTCCCATTATATACTCTTCCCCTGGGTTTTTGTTTACCATGTGAATTACTTTGCACTTCTTCCCTAGGAGGCTGGAGGACACAATCACAAAACAGGATATCAGAATTGAAAGAGTGAAAGTTAACAAAGTTGCATGGGATATGAAGGATTACGAAGGCAGAATAATTTTTAACTGGAAGAAACATAAAGTACCCTTAAAATAAATCCTAAAAAAAAATAAAAACAGAGACAACTAGAATACCATTCATATCAGGATGTATATACTAGTGGCTCTGGATCTGAACTGGATTATAACCCTAATACGCTTTCAAAGTTCTATCCCTTTTTAGAAGTGAGCCAAGAAAGCATCCCTCCAAATCAGGAAGCCCTGTGACAACATCAACAGATACATACATAGAGACAGGACAGTTATCTCAGGCTGAGTTCACAATTTCATACCAACAGACAGCCCCCCCCCCATACCCATTCCAACTAATATCCCCAATGACAATTCCCAATACTCAAACCATGGTTCTGAGCTTATGCTTTACGATACAGACCCAGATTCTCGAGATTTCAAGAAAACACACTAGATGGGGGACATAGGGCAAGGGGAGGAAAACCTGGAAGAGCAATGAGGATGACATACAGTATGGACAAAAGAGGGGGAACAACTTTCGGGGAGATGGAGGGGCAGAAATACTAACTGACATCAACAACATCATTATAAATATATCAAACTACACTCTTACTGATTCTGAAAAGAAAATATTTCAAAAGGGACTTTCTTTTGTCCTAAGGAATTGGATATGTTTGAGACAGTAATAGACTCCAATAGGTTTACAAGAAAACTGAACCTTGAAGCCTTTTTCTTCAAAGAGAAATACCAAATGAATGAGAATGAGAATTGTGTGGATACACCAGGGGACATGGAAAATGAGGAGAACATGGCTACAAAAAATTTAAACCAAAGTCCCCACCCACCAAAATACAGCTATATCCATTTTTGAGAAAACAGTCCTACAGGAATTGAAAATTTACAGCTACCATCTGCTCATTTTTACAAGAAGATTTGTCTCTAAAAAGACAAGCCCCATTGTTATAGGCCTGGAAGCCTAGAAGGAGAGACAAGGAATGGGGTAGGGGGAACTGTGAACCAAGCGGCGGGGTTTTGAAAGGTGGTCATAGGGGGAGGGCCAGGAAAAGAAGGGGAGGGGCTCAGCTTCAGATAGAATGACCTCACAAAATAGGGTGGGGCATTAAAGAAAAGAGAGCCAGGGATAGGTTGAAGGGAGAGAGAAAGAAAGACCAAAGGGGTGGGTGCAAAAGGAGGGATATAAGCTGCTGCACAAGGGAGCTCTCTCACTTTTGCTGGGCAAAATTTTGATTTTGTGCAGCATATCAGTTGGAGAGTTCCTTGGAAGATTTATGGGTAAGGCAAGTTTTTTAATTAATAGGGGAATAGTCATAGGAGGCTTAAAGTAAAAAAAAAAAAAAAAAAGGAAATACTGCAACAGTGCAAAGGGCAAGCTTAAACACTGATAGATCAAAAAAAATGTATTTTTAAACAAGATATTTGGGGGCCACTTATGTTATCTACAGTATATTACTGAAGCTAAGCTGAGGTATACAGGGTAATAGGTATTTGAGTATAGCATAATTGGCTGGTGGAGGTCTTAAGAAGTGGGGGCAGGTAAGCTTAAAAAGCAGGTAAGAAGGTGTTTATTCTAGAACTCCCTGAAAAGGCAGTAATGGTAGGGCGTTTACCTTTGGGGAGTGGGAGGGAAAGAACGGGGGGAAGACAATAGGAAGAACATTGGAGGGGTGACTTGTCAAAAAATGAATGGGGAGGGCAGTTATAACCCGGGTGGTCCAGTGAAGGCAAGGGGACTTAGCAGTTCCAAAATGCAGTTTGAGGTGCTGCATCACCAGTCCCCACTTGGATTGAAAAGACGGTTCAGGGAACGAGCAACCAGAGTGATGGAATCGCATTGGGAGGGTGAGGGGAGGAGGGAAGGGGCAGGCTTGGTGAAAAGATAGGTAGCTGGTGGCGGAGAGAGCAACCACGGTTTATGGGCTACAGATAAGGACCACTAAGGGTAAAAGCCTCGGGCATCGAAGGGGAAGAGACGACCAGGGGGTCGAGTGGCTATACGGAAGATCCGTGGGAGGGAGGACTTTATCTTCCTGTCTCACCACGAGCTCGATCACGTCTTACAAAGAAAAAAAGATTTATATAAAGAAGGCATGACTTCAGTTAAAATGGACTGAGGAGACAATCTTTCATAGATTTGACCCCATCACCAAGGGATAGGTTTCCATAGGACAGCGTTTACACCCCTAGCTTTACTCAAAAAAAAAAAGTGCAGCTAGGATCTCTGAGAGACAAGTAATAGGTCATGGTGGGGGGGGTGTTCCTTGCACAAAATGCCATTTTGATTTAGACTGCCACAATATAGGAGTTATCACGGATGCCATGGTGAAGGAAGGGGATAGGGTTGCAAAAGGGTGAATGGGAATAGATTGACTGCGTGGCAATGGCCATTTAAGCAACAGGGCCATTTGGAGGCCCGCCATCTTGTAATCGGATGACCATGTGGTGGCCACCATTTTTGAATGCAGGCGATTGCATTCAGATGCTCGGTTTGCTGTGGGGGGGGGTTGTGGTCACCATGTTTGAGACTGGATAGCAGATGCTCGTTTTGAGAGAAAGTCATGGAGGTTATCTGCATAGGGCATGGTTGAATAAATATATGTCCTAAGATAAGATACCGTAATGGGAAGGAAAGGCTGGTGAGCCTGGTAGACAGATCAGGAGGATCCCTAATAGGAGGAGTACGGGTGTTTCAGACAAGGGTAGTAAAGCAGCAGTAACAAAAAAAATATACATATTTATATAAATCTAAAAAAAAATGGAAAGGGAAGAAGAAAGGTGAGATAAGGGGAGGGAGCATCAGAAGGCTGCAGGAAAAGGTTGGGACGGAAAGTTAGGGGGATGGGCTGGCTCCACTTTCCTGCTCGGCCTGTGGTTGTGGTGAGATGTTTCCTAGGTTTGGGCAATGGAGAGCGAGCAGGGGATTTTTCCTCTGGCTTGCCATCCTGGCACCATCTTGAATCAGAGCCTAATGGGAGAGGTGTCCTAAGTGCACCAATATTCAAACCATTACAGGATTAACAGAATTGTATTCCGGTGTTTTTGTTTAGGTTTACTAGAACAAAATGTGACTTGTGAGAATTTGAAGGAAACAATTAGAATTACAGGATTTTAAACAGAGCATACCATTGCTCAGGATGTTAAGCAGTTGGAAATATATTTAATAAAACTGAAGGTGGTGTATGACATCCTGATACTCTATTTAGGTAAATTCTTTAAAGTACTGCAAAGGCAGTGCAATGGTTTATATTTTAGGAACCTGGTCGGAAGAGAAGGTTTCTGTAATGATTCTGTAAGCAAAACGGTTTGGGAACATGGAAGCCAAGTTCACCACTATAATAAGTAAAAACAGACTGCAGAGAAGTCAATAACTGGATATTAGTCCACTAATAACCGATAAGTTACAGTAGAACAGTGCTCTGCAAGCAATTCATTTGCTCTGTGCCTTCAAAGTGCTGCATTAAGTTGAAAATAAAGAATGGTGCAGGCAGGCTCATTAACAATCATTTGGTTGAAAATGAAATGATTTCAGCTGAGACAGTGATGAACGGAGACAGCAGGTGCATATAATGGAAGTAAGTATCAGTCATGGACACAGTATGAGGGGGATCAAAGGTTAAAAGGCTGGCTGGGTAATTAAAAAAAAATAATTGGAGGCCATCAGGGCTACAGCCGCCATCTGACTCTGGCCATGTGAAGACAGCTATTTTGTATGATGATCGCAGTGGTGGAGAAAAACCCATGAAAAAAGGGAGGGAGAAGACAGATATTACACAGGGGTCACAGAAGATTTTTTAAGTGAAAAAGATGTTCCAGGACTAGAGGGTATGGGATGAAGTTGGAGGGAGGATGATTCAGAGGAAACGTGATGAAGAATTTCTTCACAGAATGGGTGGTGGACAAGTGGAACACCCTGCCAGAGGAAGTGGTGGGGGTAGAAGCAATCACAGGATTTAAGAATGCATGGGATAGACATAAAGGGATTTTGGAGGTCAGGGTTAAGGGGCAACAGACTTCTAGGAAAACATAAAGTAAACTTACAAGCTCAAATGGGCAGACTGGGTGAGCCGTAGGCCCTTATCTGCCAACACTGTCTATGTATCTATGTAAGATAGGACTCAAAAGGGGAAAAATGGTGGGGTTATAACCGGGGGTGGGGGGCTCAGTTGTTTACATATAAAAGGGTGTATAAAAAAAGGGGGGATGGCATCAAATAAGAATGCTAGTTAAGGGCTCTACAAGGACAACAGATACCAAGCAAGGCATGAACACATAGGGATAATCAGGACGTGGGGGGCTGCAAATAGGCAGGGGCCTGGGGAGGGGAGTGGATATCAAACAGGTTGGCTCCAAAGGGGGTCTTTCAGATGTTCAGATTTAATAAACAAAGTTGGGTTGTTCTTTTAGCACTGAGATTTCTTTAACGGGGGCTCTTGCAAAAAAAAAAAAAGGAGCAGTACTGCTTGCCAGTGCTAATCCCAGCACTGGTACCAATACCATTGTAAAGGCCAGGCCCTCTGCCAGGTACACCAACAGGACCAATGCTGAGAAGGTATGAGGTTTCCAATATCAGCTGCGGTAATTTTGCAATGGGTTATAGATCACTTTCCTGGCACCACTGCAGGGTATTAGAATTTATACCCAGCCTTAAAAGCTGGCATCCAGGTAGATTATTTATTGAGAATTATTGGTCTGGAGTTGGGATGTTTCAAAGTTGCTATGGGGAGATAAGATGGATCAGGCACTCTATAGCCAGGAGGAGCAAATTGTCTTTATAGGTGAATTGGTTAACATAAGACCACTATGGAAAAGGAGAAGGGTAGGAGTATTTCTGTGGTCCTGTCCCAGTCCCACTGTACTGTGATAATTGTCCTGGCTCTCTTAGGGGTGCTGGTCACAATGATGCTTGGTGAGAGGTCCTTCAGCAACCAATCAGCCAGACACAGGATGATACATACCACCTCCAGTCACAGGTTATTTGCTAATGCTGCCAGGTAATTGTGAAGGCCCGTGGGGGCTGATGTGGGATGGAGGGGTTACAGGGATACGGTAGTGTATTGGCAAGATGCAGTACCTTGGACCTTTGGTAGCTGATTTGAAAGGGAAGTGGAGGACAAATCATCTTGGAGAGCTGGTGGGCTAGAGACTCTTTATTTCCAATGGCTGCTTATATGGAGCACAGCAGTGCCAACCTGAGCATTATGTGGATGCAGGTTGGGGTGCTAAAATTAAAAGCTGTGAAGGGGGGCATATGGATGTTCCTGGTCATTTAACACTGATCATTACCACCAGACAGAAGACGAGTAGAGTTTTACTTCCACTTCAGGGTAACATGCAGGTCTTAGAGTACCAGCTGGCAAGAGATGGTTCAGCAGCATTTCTTAGGGAGGATGGAGGTAAGCTATTAGAAGCAACAAGAGACAAAACAAACTGGTTGTTCAAGCTACTGATCTGAAGTAAGTTGCGTATGACTGGGGAAAAATTGCCATTACCCACTTGTCTGTGGCCGCTGGAACCCAGGGCGTACATCAGAACTTTAACCTTGCTTGCACTGCATCTACAGAGCCCAGGGATTTTCTTTTCCTCATTTCAGGAATGGAAGCTGCTATGGCCAATTGTTGGGCCAGAATCATAATGTGTAATGGCAATGAGGATGAAGATAGGATGGCAGCAGGGGACAGAGGGAAGCATGGGGCAGAAGCCCTATACGGGGAACAGTTGTTGGGAAAATTGGCAGAGGTGCTGCCACAGGTTTTCTGCTTGACATGCAAGGTGAGTGGTTTCAAGGTAGGGTGCAGGAGCAGGTATGGGGGTGCAATTATTTGGGGGGAGGAGCCATAGGGCCCAACAGCAGGGTTGTCCCAATGTCAGGGTAGCAGTGAGGGGATGTCTGCTGGAACAGAGGAAGGATCATAAAACGGATTGGTGAAAAAAAAAAGGATCCAGGTTCCACAGCAGCAGCACAGGAGAGTGGCTCATTGCCCAGTTCATGGATAATATGCAAAAGGTAATCATAGTCGGGGTGCAAAAAAAAAAAAAAGGGGGGGGGCATGACCCCATGAGGAAAATCCCAGGAAATTAATTATCGCATGCAATAAGACTGGCGCAGCCCCTGAGGCTGCAACCCAATGGGTATTGAAGGATGGCTTGAGAAATACGAGCAGGGGAATGCCCAGCTGCGAAAACAAAAAAAGGTGCATGAGAAGTGGAAATCAATAAGGAAATGTTTCATCTATCTCCAAAACTGGAGCGGGGGCACTGTGCATATAAAATGGTTCACATGATTTGTTTTATGTGTTGTAGAGATCGGCTGCAGGACAGAAGTACTGGAGCAGGAGACATTTCCGAATATGGGTGCCAAGAGACAGACTGAACGGAAGCCACGGGGGGGGGTCGACAGTTGTTTTTTGAGCAACAAAAGGTATGGATCCGGTGGAAGACCATGGAAGGGTTGCATTGAGGCCCCTGTTATGCCATTGATGGATGGAAGCTACCAGTCCAATCCAGAACCTAACTGCGTTATGGTAAACCTGGGTGACAAGTGATTTAGGTGCACGTCAATGGTTACTTATATTTTATCAGATGCTGGATGACCAGAGAGTGCATGAGGGGAGGGACCTAGAGTCAGGTTGGTTAGTGGAAGATGGAAGTAAGAAGAGGATGGGGGGCATGCTCAAAGAACATTAGGCCATAGAGAGGCCGGAAAGAGAGAACTACAAAAAAAAAAAAATGATTTCAAGGTTGGGGGGGTGAGTGAGGGTGGCAGGATGACATAAAGAAAGTAATAGTTGGGTTGTATAGAACAGAGGGACCCAACCGGTAGAGAGGGGTAAACAAAATTATCATCACAATAATCAAGAGAGACATGGATGCAGGGTGAAGGATTTCGAAGGAAGGAAGGAGTTTGGGGGGAAGCCCGCCTTCCAACGCAAGCTGGAGATGGGCTAGTGGAAGAATGAGAAAGAATATATTTCCCGGAGGGAAGGGGGAAAATTCTGGAGTTACACCAAGGTTTGGTGTAAGAGAAAAAAGGGTATGGACACCCAGGAATAAAAATGGGGGACAGAAATTGGACCTGGCCCAGACAAGAAAAAAGGGTATGGACACCCAGGAGTGGAAATGGGGGGCAGGAATTGGACCTGGCCCAGACAGTAAGAGATAACCCCTCAAGTTTACATCGGGGGGATGAAAGAGAAAATAGACTGGAAAGAAAGACCCCTTCGGGTTTACATCCGGAGGGTGGAGAGAAAAGAATAAGCTGGTATAAAATTTGATATGAAATGCGATGAAAATATTACATAAATTGTGATAGTTTGACTAAAGAGGATATGAAAAAAAATGTTTTAAATATGGTATGTAAAGAAACTCTGTATTGTTGATGAATATTGGAATTGACAAAGTTTTAATAAACGCTATGCCGACTGAGCAACCAAAAGCAATGCTGAGTGTGGTGTCCTTCTTTGGGTGAAAGGCTCTAGAACAAGAAGGTTTGTTTCTAAAAAGACAAGCTTCATTGTTGTTGGCTTGGAAACCTAGAAGGAGAGACAAGGAATGGAGGTAGGAGGAAAAGGGAACCAAGGGGCAGGGTTTTGAAAGGTGGTCATAGGGGAAGGGCCAGGGAAAGAAGGGGGGTGCTCAGGTTCAGAGAGAATTACCTCAGAAAATGGGGTGGGGCATTAATGAAAAGAGATCCAGGGATAGGTTGAAGGGAGAGAAAAAAAGACCAAAGGGCCGGGTGCAAAAAGAGGTATATAAGGGGTTGCACAAGGGAGCTCTCTCACTTTTGCTAGGCAAAATTTTGATTTCCCACTCACCACCCAAGGATTTATGGGATGCAGTGAGCGAAGAATGAGAAAGAAAATATTTACCGGAGGGAAGGGGGAAAATTCTGGAGTTACAGCAAGGTGGGGTGTAAGAGAGAAAAAAGGGTATGGACACCCAGGAACAAAATGGGGGACAGGAATTGGACCTGGTCCAGACAAGAGGAAAGGGTATGGACACCCAGGTGTGGAAATGGGGGGCAGGAATTGGACCTGGCCCAGACAGTAAGAGATAACCCCTCAAGTTTACATCTGTAGGATGAAAGAGAAAGACAGGAAAGAAAGACCTCTTCGGGTTTACATCCTGAGAGTGGAGAGAAAAGAAAAATCTGATATATAATGTGATATGAAATGCGATGAAAATATTACATAAATCGTGATAGTTTGAATAAAGAGGATATGAAAATAAATGCTTTAAATATGGTATGTAAAGGAACTCGGTACTGTTGATGAATACTGGAATTGACAAAGTTTTAATAAATGCTATGCCGACTGAGCAACCAAAAGCAATACTGAGTGTGGTGTCCTTCTTTGGGTGAAAGGCTAATGAAGAAGGAAGAGCCATCGAAAATTTGAAAATAAATGACAGGATTATAATTAAGCCTGTGGATAAAGGAGGAGCAACTGACATTCAGAACAAAATGTACTATTAATGAGAGATGCTGAGAAAGCTGGGAGACACTGAATTTTATTTAGCGCTACTAACTGATCCTACTGAAAAATTCAAAAGAGAAATCAATGACATTTTTAATGATGCCTTTTTGGATGGCCTTATAGATCAAGACACTCTGAACCTTTTAATGGTAAAACACCTTATAAAGGTGGTTTTGTGCAGACTTCTGAAGGTCCATAAAACACTTAACAGACTGCCAGCAAGACAATTGTGGTGAGCATTAGATCATTAATGAACAATATTTCACAATTCATTGATAGTTACATTAAAATTGTGGCACAAAATACGAGGTCATGTCTATGAGACACAACCCATCTGCTAAACTTCTTGAAAGAAATTTGCCTAGAGGAGGATTCACTGTTAGTTACCATGGATATACATTCCTTGTATACAAACATTCCAAATACAGAGGGTCCGGAAAGCCTTAGAGATGACCTATATCAAAAAACATCCCTCTCACAGCCTTTTGTGGAACTATTACTAACATTGACAGAAAAAGTTCTAAATTGTAACACATTCCTGTTTAAAGAGCGAATGTATTTACAACAAAAGGGTACAGTGATGGGGGTGGCTATAGCCGCAACTATGCTATTATAGATATGGCTGGTTGGGAGGAAGATTTCATAATTGGGGATGAAAACCTTTTTCCACATTTCATTGATTATTTAAAATGGTTTAAAGATGATCTGATATTTATTTAGAAAAAAACAACAACATGATAACAGAATTGTGTAGACTAATTAGAGTAAACAAATCCAAATTTAAAATTTGAAGTAATGGTGGATCCAAGAGAAATCAACTATCTGGACTTACACAGTATGAAAGGAGCTGATGGTAACACAGAAACAAAACTTTTCAGGATTTGTATGTGTAACCCCCCCTATAAATGGGGTTCCCAAAAAGTCTTCCTTGAGCTTGCCTAACTGCTCAATACAAGGCTGGTGTCCTGCATTTTAGCAGTTTAAATGTTATTGCCAGAGAGTGCCTGTATAGCCTCAGTGCACTGTCTCTTTAAGATCTGCCTATAATGCAGTTATAATTCATTTGGGAGGGGGCGGAGTGTTTCTATGCTTGAGTCCCAGCCAGGCTGCCAAATAATCACTCCATTCTGACATCGCTATTAGCCCAGAGGGAGCTCTGTTAGAAGATGTACTTGTTTGCTGATCATTTATTAGAATAGTAATAATATTGTAGTTTGTCTAACCTGCCTTCTTTGCAGCAGGAAATTTCTGTTTATTGCCACCATCTTGGTCCTGGTCTGCTGAAATGGGCCAATCAGTACCTTTGGGGACTCTAAAATGGAGCCTGTACCCAGGGGTTTTGTGGGAGCAAAATTCTGTAGGAATTGTAGTTTTTGGTTTTGGTGCCTAAATGAACCTGGAGGTGGAGCCCTTGTTGTGACAGACAGACAGATCAGCCAACCAAACCTTTTGGATCCTGGGGAAAGTCCCAGACTGCATGCAGTTTCAGTTCAGATCAGAGTTGGGAAGTGAAGGAGTAACAACTCGAGAAAGTCGAGCAGCTGTTCTGTGTAGTTTCACGTGGGAGAACCATGGAAGGGCAAAGTTTTTGCCTGCCTGTCTGCCTGCTGCTCCTGAGAGGGAAGAGAGAGTTTATTCAGACTGAATCTGAGTTGAGAGAATGATTTAATGCCACTGAACTGTGACCAGGCTTGAAACTTGAAGAAGACCAAAGATTTGCTGAATGCGATCGGCCTATCAGGACCTCTAGCCACCTCTGAATTCCCAGTTTATACAGAGATTCTGTAATTATGACTGGATAGCAATCTGCCTGGTACAGTAGAATTTAGTTATGTGTAAATGTGTTGTGTGCTGTTGGTGGCTCGTGATTTGGTTCCCCACTGTTTTGACCTGTGCTCTGCTTGCTGGAAGTGGTATTCAGCCCAATGGACTGAATCCAAATTCATCTCCATTTGGCCTGGGCCTTGCCACACTGGCCCAGCCAGATTACCCACTAAACAAAGAAAGTCATCGATGAGAGACCTGCCAGGGGATCAGCCCCCTGTTCTACACCTTGAACAGAAATGATACCTCAGTGATTTGTGGGGACCCTGCTTCTCCTGGCGCTATAGCTCCTCAACTTGCTGTCTCAATTTCATCCTGCCTGTGTCTTGTATTGGGTATCATGCATAAACATCAGGGTAGCTCCCTGCAACAACAACTAAATCTAAAGTTTTATCATCTGATTGCTTTGTTGTCTTTACTGTCATGAACTGAGCCCTCTGGCTATGGATTACAAATAGTGTGTGTTGTGCATGTTGTTTTCTTCCATCACAGGGCACTAACCAGCTGCAATGCTGGCCTGCCCTGGGCAATGTTCCTGGCTAGCCCACCATCTTCCTACCTGGGTACCCAGAGTGTGTGACTGTGTAGGGTGTCTGAAGTGCATGATTAACTGTCTGATTGATATAGCCTTTAAGCAAATCAACCTGATTACACCCCTCCCTTGTTCAAGTCCCCTGAATAAATAAGATCTAACTCTTTTTGCATTTAACCTGACTGTGGTTCCAGTTTGTGTCAAAAGTACTGTACTGTTGCTATTTGCTGTGCATAACATTGTTTTACAGGGGGTCCCCAGGGTCGAGCGAGAGGAATCAGCCCTGGGGGTAAGTGCAAACAGTGTGGGTAATTGCATGGTGAATAAGGGTCATTGTGAAAGTGATTATTATATATTGTTCAGGCCACTAGATGGAAAACAGGAGGGTTTCAGTGTCCTGGAGGGCTGTGCCCAAGTTAGCGTGACCACTAACAACCCTAACCTCCAGGTGGAGGCACCCATTTCAGTACCCAGGCCCCTTAATCTGCTACCAGCCAAGCAGGCAGGGGTAGTATCCCTTGAGATAGCGCCACCTAGGGGTTACATATGGACACAAATTCTATACTTCATTTTCAAAGTTGTCATCTGGCACATGTAGCAACTAATATTCTGATTGGTCAGCTCTACAAGACAAAATGAAACTGTCCATTAACACATGATTATGAGGCAACAATTGCTGAATTGACATGATGTTTAAAAAGCAGAGGGTATAATGGAACTGCAATCTTTAAAGCAAAGAAGAGAACAGATAAAACAGAATGAGAAATCCACTTTTTTTCCAATTGCTTAACCAGGAGTGGCACACTAAGCTGAAAGCTTGTTTACAGGTGTGACCTGGGAGCACAGGGAAGTTAAGTGACTTGCTCAGAGTCACACAGTATGCAAGTGGGGGCTGTGGGATTCAAACCCAGAGTCTCCAGATTTGCAGCCTAGCGCTTTAAACCACTGCACTATACTGCCTCCCTATAACCAAAGACAGTACGAAACAATAATGAGAATGTAAGATCTCAAAATGCAGTGACCTCCAAGAATAAGGTGACCTCCCAGAGTCTCAGATTCATCACTACTTTTAGCCCTAAAGCCAACCTTGTTAACAATATTGGGTCCTATACACTATTGTGCAGAGTGGCTACGTGATGCGTATCTGTGGTGCATAGACACTCCGCACCCATGCATCCAGTGCGTTGAAGTCAGACATTGGGACATGCAGTCCCATGGCACCTGATTCTCTGGCCGCACAGACAGCAATGTGCTGGGTGTGGGCATAGGGCATGTAGGGGTCGTGTTTGCACTCCGCACCTTTCACAAAGCTGTGGAGTAGTGGGTGAGGGGGTGAAACTTACACTGGGTAACAACCAGCCATAAGAGATACATGACCCACCAGGATGTCACCACTGGTAGCAGCGCTTACATTGGGCCACTGCAGATCCCCACCACATGCCAGCCCAGCACATGAAACATCAAAGAAGGCTATGGGCAGCCAACCAGGCACCCTCCTGCCCCAAGCTGGTGACACACATCACACCCATTACTGTCTTCTGTTCTCCACAGGTGCAAGGGATCCATTCATGGACTGGGGCCAGGCATCCTATTGGATGCTCATCTGGTCCACAGAAATGCCCTCCATGTGTCTGTGCATAGGTGGAGTAGGGCCACAGACAGGTGGTGACAGGTAGTGAATATCAGCCAGTTCATATCTGTCCGTAGATGCGGAACTCCATGGGTAGAGATGGGTGAAGTGGTTCCAATCTACTCCAGGAAGTGAATCGCGAAGCATAAGCAGATTCATGGAGTGCCCAGCAATGTGAAGTGGAGTACATCGTGTTACAATGGGTAACGCAAAGTTCATTGAAAACAATGACTTTGCATTACTCCGGCTTTCCAAACCACTACTCCACCAACTCTTAAAGAGATGTACATTGAAAACAATGCATTTCACCTCACTTCACCTGGTTTTTAAGCTCCGAACGCAAATTTTGTAGTGATTCATGGATTTCAGGTCACATGGGCTCTAGATTGTTCTGCACAGCCTTAGTTCAGGGCAATGTGTGTAGGAAGCTGTTGGATAGGAGACAGTCTACTCTGAGAGCTCTCTTTGATTCAAGCCTTCTAAAAGCTGCTCAAAAAGGCTTTTTAGTAATTTTTTTTGCTCAAACTTTAGTTTATCGATTGTAGGAAACCCTCCTGTGCTCATATCATCGAGCATTTATTGTTTGTGTGTGGATTTTGAATGTTAATGTACAACATTGAATCTGTGTAGTAAGAGACAGTGAAAGTGTGCTTTGGGGGAGGGGCGTATCTGTGGTGTAGGTAGATTAACTTGGAGAACAAGACAGTTCTTTCTGTTTTGGTGATATTTTTCTTGTATAACTGTTGATGTACACACAGTAATATTTTCAGTAATTCTTGCCAGTTTTTGCTGATTGTTGTGGTGCAGTAGTGCATAATTTTAGTTTGTTTAAAATAGGTGGTTATATTACTAAAGTTTTCAATTTGCTACGCATTACTTAGTGTGCATATGTGAGTATGTGTGTGATGTGTGTCATCAAATCAGACACCTTTTATTGTGCCACATGGTAATTTCAGCAATGTGAACCTGCTATCCACTGCAGCTGTGTGATTTTTGTACTTCTTTTTAGTATCTTTACTGGTACTGGTACTAGTACTAGTGACTGTTACTGTAGCAGTGCAGTACACTGCCCCCCCACAGCCTGCCCCAAGCGGCAAATGTATTCTTTTCCAGATTTGAATTTCTGATGGTGAGCACTGGTTAGGTGTTGTGCCTTTGCGTGTGCATCTCTTCAGTGTGCAGCAACTCTTAATCTGTCTGTGCATTTGCATCTCTTTAGGGCCCAATCTCCATCTGTAATTTAAGTCACAGTTGTTTCTTTGGCTTCCCTTCAGAGTACTGGACTGGTGTGGTGTATAATTCTGCATGAAAATTGTACTCCTTAATATGCATTTTTAATCAGGACCATCATCACATTCATGAGTCACTCATGATACAAATCACATTCTTCATCATCACGGTCACAAATGGAGTCACAAATCACGATTCACAATCACGTCACTCACTAACAACGTTAATTTATTTTACTAGTTACTTGGATGTATTGTAAGCCTGTTTTGTATTATCTCTCCATGCTCCACCACCCCACCATTGAACTCATTAATGAGTGTTTTTAAATCGGGGAGTTTTATTTATTTTATTTTATTTTTTATTTAGCTTTTGTTGACCGGGTAAGTGCACTAGACAAATCCTGCCTATTTTCAGGCACAACCCGGGGGAGGGGGATACAGATGAATGCCAACTGACTTTGAACCAGATTAAGCTGTTGGTGGTATTTATAGTGAATGAGGGAAATTTGACCAGGACACCGGGGAATTCCCTACTCTTTTCGATAAGTGCCATGGGATCTTTAACATCCACCTGAGCTACCACCAATCCAGGCAGATGGGACCTCGGTTTAACGTCTCATCCGAAAGACGGCACCTCAGAAGTGCAGCACCCCTCTCATGCTGCACTACAGTGTCAGTACTGGGATATTAACCCAAGTGCCAGATGTGGGAACTGAACCCACAGCCCTCTGATCTCCCGGCCTCAGAGGCGAGTGTGCTACCTACTGAGCCACTGACACTAAATCAGTGGCTTTATGCTACAGCTCATCAGGAAAGTACAGCCATAGGCATTTGCATTTCCAATACAGTTCCATAGTTATCTCACACCATCAACACCGACTCATATTCTTCATCATCACAGTCATAAAAACAGTCACAAATCACGTTTCATGATCATGGCATGAATCACAACATTAATTTTTTTACTAGTTACTTGGATGTATTGTAAGTCTTTTTTGTAGTATCTCTCCATGCTTCACCACCCCACCATTGTACTCATTAATAAGTACTTTTAAGTCAAGGAGGTGGACAGTGTCTGCAGTACATATACAGACAGGAAAGATGACTGACTGCTCACATGCAGTTTTGCACAGTATACTTGCACTGCTCAGTCTGCTTTTCCACAAAAACTCTGTGACAGAAAGTAAACATTAATAAGGCACCAAAACAGTGCACAAACACAGACACACAGACACACTTAACAGAAGGAAGGGGGGCCAGAATACAAAGTGTTGCACAAATGGAAGACAACAAAAAAAGGGCATAATTACATACAAGGGTCGGGGATGGTGGACATTTTATAGCACAGCAAGGAATGTGTGGGGGGGCACATGGTGTGAGTAAAAAAAACTAATGTGGGATCCCATGAAGATCCAGCAGCAGTTCCAGTATGGACATAATTTGCAACTGATGTCCCTCTATGTGATCCAGCCGCTGCTCGACAGCACTCACCTTCTCATTGTTCTCCTCGAAAGCGCTCCAGAGAACTGCCAAGTCAGCCTGCATTACATGCAGTTCTCTGGGGTCCAGACATTCTACAGGCTGACCTGCTGGTGATAGTGGTGGTTTGGTTGTTGGTGGAGCAGCAGGTGCTGCTCTGGCCTTCCTCTTCTTAGTGCCGCTGCCACGCACAGTTGCACCCTCTGCCACAGAAGGGCCAGCAGGTGCAGGCATGGTCTGTTCTGTGGCAGCCTGCCACTCCAACTGGTGGTGATTCAGCATATGGGTGCGCTGGCCCCCAGTCCCCAGGTGAGTCCCCCGGGGGCCATAGCGCACCTCCACCTCACATAGGTGGCACCTGACCATGCTGCTGTTCCCCCCGACACAGTCAAAAAACTTCCAAACAATGGAGGTGCGAGGAGGACCAGGTACAGGTAGGTGAGGGCCAGATGAACTGGCAGCCAGCTGGTCACGGTGCTCAGCAGGGTTGGGATCCACACCTGGGCCCGGGGGCACAGACACATCCTGCTCCGGAGGAACTGGTGCTGGAGTGGGAGCTGGTGCTGGATGTGGTGGTGGTGGTGGTGGTGTTCAACTGACTCAGACTTAGGAGGTGGTGCTGGTCTGGTCCTGCTTCTGGGAAGGGGAACACTCATAATTTTCAATCTGTCCAATAGGAACCGGTGGCCATGCTCACCACACATGTGCACAGTACAATGCCTACCAGTACCATGCTCTCCCAGAGCTGCCCCTACCCCAGACATTCCTTTACCCTGGTCCACCTATCCTACTGTGCTCCCTCAGTCTAAGCAATGACTACTCACACTGTCACACAACACACACTCAGTCACACAGACACAAATAAATTTAAAGAAAGAAGAAATTAAGTAAAAAAAGAGTACAGAAAAGACAACAAAATGTAGCTTTTAAAAAAGCTGTTGGGTCTAAATTAAAGTTTAAAACTCCTCCTCGCTCTGATCTCCAAGTTTCACCAGTGACAAAAAATACACTCCTCTCTCTTTGTCTCCATCTGCACAGGAGAAAGTGAAAGTATTTGCTTGTATGAGTTACTTCCTTCCTTTTCCTGTCTGGCTATGGCTAAAGAGCATGGCAAAGTCAATTGAAAACAACTTTGCCTTACTTCACGTTGTCATTCCACCTTAACATGAATTGGTAATGACAAGGCGGAGTAAGCACTTTGCATTGCCCACTCAGCGTAGTGGAGTGGCAATGTATAGTGCCCACTTTGTGGACACTTCGCCAGAAGAATTTAAATTCACTGCATCTCTATCCATGGGCTGGTAACATGCCTCAGGTGCATATTACCTGCACATTCTTGAATAAGGACTATTATAAGGAAAAACTGGCACATTTTAAACATGGAATGAAAACTATTGCAACATAATGAAGGAACCCCCTCAGACCATCTACAGATAGGCACAAGCTAAAGTGAGTCCCTAGTAAAAAGCACATATTGGGAAAAACCAAAGTAACAAAATACTTCATTATTCAATGGAACTTTTCACAGTAATAACTGTAGTTTTTGCAAACTGATTAAACCAGGGGACACTTTTACCAATCAAGTGACAGAAAAACAGCACTATATTAGAGACTTTGGAATTTGTAATAACCAAAATATAGTGTACCTTGACACATGCAAGAAATGCCAGAGTTTCTATGTAAGTAAAACTGCAAAAATATAAGGAAAGGAATGGACAACACAATAGAAGTATTATTAACAAGGATGAGATTAGTGCATTGTACCATCACATAAAAGAAAAAGGAAATACACATCAGTTTGAATTCCAGATGATAGAAAGAATATATTCACACATTAAAGGAGGAGACCTGTATAAGAAAATCAAACAGAGAGAAACATTTTGGCAATTTCTCATAAAATCATATGTCAGGTTTAAATTACTTTTTAAAGCTATCACTTTATTTATAGTTCAATTCCTGGACTAAAAGTGTTAGACTGATGAATTTCTGTTTGATTGACTGATTTTTGATTCATAATAACTTGGTGTGCAAGACCAACAGTTTATAATTAACTTTGTATTTATTTTGAATAACATCTTCTAACTTTTGATTTTAGATTTTTGAATTTTGATGTTTGAACCATATATAATATATAAATAATAATTATCTTTGAGCATATTACACTTTAAACAATTTAGAAAGGAAATTTAGAATAGATTTAAAATAGATTCAAAACAGTTTAAATGGTCCAGGTATTACTTAGAGTAATTCACTAAAATAATTTTAATCTGCATCTTTAGGGTGGTTTTCTGTTTGATAATTTTTAGTGTGGTAATTATTATTTGAGATGCCTTAAGCATTTATGATTCTTTTAGAAATGAGTTGGATAATACTTAAATAGTTACCTGCAATATTTGCACTTTGCATTAAGCACTTTTATATTTCACACATTGTGCACTGTCACTTTAATCACTAACTTTATAAACTGCAGCACCAAATACCACCCCAGCCTTGAGAAAGCACTGTTCATGTGCAAAAACATTCGGCTGGTTCTTTTGGGAAGGGGAATTTGCATCCTGCTGCTGGTTTGTTTACAAAAACAAAGTTTATTGAGTTTTTATCTGCCTGCATTGAGCTGTATTATTCACCTGGACAGTAAGAGTGAAGCCAAATCTCTCATCTGCTACTTGTGAGTACCACATTTCATTTTGATGTGCTTTTAAGCCATCTTTTGCAGTGTTTTGTGTCCCCTATAGAAAAGGAAACTGCCTACTGTACAACAGAAAATAATTTCAAATGAATCTCAGCAATTTATGATATTCTATGCCCTGAAAAACCCTATCTTTGTAATGGGCATTTGTTAGAGAATATCAGTTAACTCTTAATAGATGAGCAATGGGGCAAGGCCCACTCATCTCCAACTTCTACTGTAACCTTTATCAAATTACAGTACATTAAATTCAGCACCTTGCATTGCACCTATTATACACAGTCTAAGCAATTTAATATCAATCAGGATATCAGATTGTTGTCACTGATGTCTAGCTGACTTTGGCTCTTTGGTCCATATATGTCACCTGTATACAATTATCCAGATTTTGAGATAGGGTTGTACTGACGTTATCCCAAGCCACAGGGATTCAGCTGAGTAAAAACATGCCTCTGATACTGTTTGGTGTGCTCTTTCCTTACAGCAATGTGACCTCTCACTTGGGTAAACTCATTCACCTGGTCATCATTAGCACTAAAACATGTATTTTCGCAAAGTGGAAGGTTACCTCCCCCCATTTCATGATTGCTAGTATTAAACTTGTTTTAAAATGGATCTCCTGGTCTTTAATACAATTTGAGAAGGCTTGTATTCCTGTATTAACACATATTTGCTATAGATGCTATATGGCATTCATTATCTTTTCCTTTTTAACTTCTTTCTGTTTCTAGTTCTGCATTTTTTATAATTTAATGATGCTTGCATGCATCTACTCTTGTGACATTCTACGAATTGCATATAGTATGACCTATCCTGTTAACTAATGTTTAAAAACCTTTTGTTAAAAATATTACATAAAGAAAAATACAGTTGCTTTTTGAAAAAAAAAACAGTGCTACAGTAACAATGACAGATTCTGTAATATCACAAACCCACAAGAGTGAAAGCTTAAGTGGTCCAGTGATGTCATTGACCTGCAAGGTGCCCTGTTAGTGCTATTCTTTACACAAGTATAGTTTTTACTTTATATAATAGACATTCAGGTAATCTGACAACAATTCACATAAATGATCCCTTACCCTCTGTTTCAAGAAATGTATTGTCTGATCTAACTTGCTTGTTAATGGAAGCACAAAACAGAAGAAGTCAGCATAAAAAGACCATTGATCCATACGGTTTGACCAATCAGATCCTGTCCTACTCTACAACTTATTATCTGGTCTGGGTGTTTGCCCTGGGCATCTCAACCTACTGACATTCCCCCTAAGTAACCATGAAGCCTTTTATGCTGCTTCATCCATGCTTCAAAAAAAATAATGGTTAATGCACCCATCATCTCTGCTGGTAGACAATTCCATGGCTCAGCTGCTCTCTGGAAAAAACAAATTATCATGTCCCTCCAAAAATCCCCCCCCCCAGCTTTTACTCATGCCCCCTTGTTTTGGAATGACCATTCCTGCTGAATATTTTTTCACAATCTACCTTGTTCCTTCATTTCAGGAACTTGAAGGTTTCTGTAATATCTCCCCCTCTCATCTGGTCTCTAGTGAATAAATATTCTGAGCCTTAAGCAAATCCTTGTACTGTAGTATATGCCCTGTTTGCCTTTAATCGTTTTGCTAACCCTACACTGCATAATCTCCAGCCTGCCTATGCATTTCTTTATATGTGGACTCCAGAACTGGGTACAGTTCTCCAGATATGGCCTCACCAGTGATCTATAGAGAGGTAGCCTTTCATTTTTTCCTCCCACTGTCAAATCCCCCTCCCAATACACCACAACATTCTGATTGCTTTGCTGTAGGTCTTGTTACATAGGATAGATTGTTTTAGGGAGTCACTTATGACTCAAATGTTCCTTTTTCAGAAGTAGTGTCTAACTTAACCCCTCCTACGAAATATTCCATCCTAGGGTTCTTGTTCCCAATTGCATCACTTGGAATTTCTTGACATTAAATTTCAAATGCCAAACATTGGTCCACCTCATTAAGTTTTGTAGGTTCCTGTGTAGCTCCCTGGATCTATGATCTGTCATTGAGAAAAATCTTGTTGAATGACTGTACAGTGAAACCATTATGTTGACCTCATTTGCAGTCAGCATAAGGTTTCCTACTGCCTACCATATTTTCTTCAGGGGACTTTGCCTCTGAATCCATCATGCAGGGGGGCTCTGCCCCCCACCACTGCTCCACTAAATATAATCAACTCCAAGTCAGAGCTGACTAGTGGAGGGGTTGCAGGATCCCCAGAATACAGTGCCAGAGTCCAGCACTAACACTACAGCAAACTGGCACTGTAGTCTCTGTAGAGTTGGTCACTGTCAAAATGTCACTGTTGGAGGGGGTATACCCAGCTCTCTTACCACTTCCATGCTATCAACCCTGCCATGTAGCTTACCATCATCTGCAAATAGGCACATCTTACTGTGAATGTTTTCTCCAATGTTACTGATGAACACAGAAAAATAGAATTTTATGGCATATAAGGACAGTACAATAATATATTAAAAAGTACTAAAGCAAGGACTGAACCCTGTGTCACCTACCATGACCTCCTTGTCCCTCAACCTGACCCCATTTACCACAACCTCCTACTGTAACCCCCAGCTAGCTTCCCACCTATGTAGCTATGTCTTGCTGCATCCAGATTCTCTAATTTCTCCAGCAAAAATACTATGTGGCATTGAGTCAAATGCCTTGCTGAAATCGAAGTAGAGTAAATCCAATGACTGTCCCTTATACACTGCTCTAGATATCAATTCAAAGAACACTACTAGGTTGGTCTGGCAAGACCTCCCTGCCATGAACCCATGATGTTTACTATCCTGGAGCCAATTTCTCTCTGGGTAGTCCAATAGGTTCTCTTTGACTAGTGTCTTCATTAGTTTGCTACAATGAAAGCAAGACTGATTGGTCTATAGTTAGTAAGAACTAACAGAACTACTCAGCTGGAGCTGTGGTGCAGGTTGTGACAAATACATCCAGAAAACAAAAAAATTACATGCACTCATTCATGCCAGCAATGTACTGCAGATCGGTGAAAAGGAAATACACAGCTCATGTACCGTGGTCAAACATTTTGAATTCAGTACAAAATGATAGCATGTAAGTTACAGTGCAGGATGAACTAGGTGCAGCAAACAATCACGTACATGTTGTCAAGAGCAGAGATGTGCGAAATTAAACAATTTTGTTCTGTGAAATATTTTGTGAAATTTGCGCATTTCGTGAAATATGTGGCGGGTGTGAAATGTGAAACGTTGTGGGTGAAATGTGAAATTCTGCTCACAATACAGCAAAATGTTGGTGAAATTTGATTACATTTGGCAAAATTGTGCATTTTGTGGCAAAATGTTGTGTTTTGCAATTTCACGCCCAGTAAAAAATGTTGCAGAATGATGGAATTTCATGAAATGTTTTACATGGCAAAATTGCCGGTTTCATGGCAATTTCGATAGTAAACTTTCATTTCACAACATCTCTAGTGAAGAATCAACCATAATGACAAACATCATCCATTAACTAGTTTGATCTCTTAAAGAGACATTCACCGTGAATCTTATTGGTACATTAAGTGTGACAGTACTTAGATTTAGTAATGAGGAATAGTTTCAAAATATTTAAAACATACAAAAACACAAATGAACTTGTTCTAATTTCTAATAGAGTTGCTCCTTATTTCTAGTAATGCTAATTTATAACTGCCTAAGATAGGCAGTTATATATGTTACTATAACTGTAGTCCATATAATGCTTAAGGGTTAAAATGTGCAGCAAGAAAGATCATCTGAGACAAAACTAAAATCTAATTAATATATACAAGCAAACCAATAGAAAACACATAACATGCTATAATTCTAAAACATTATAGGCACAGTTTGCAAGTGACATTTGTAGTGTGCACACCAATGAAATGGGGCAGTCTAAACACGATCATTAATCCTAGGTGGAATGGTTGACCAGAGTTTAAAAATCCAGAAAGATTCTCTGTGAGCTAACAGCAAATCAGTGTCACATACTCATTGACCCCCCCCATGTAATTTTCAGTACCAGTGAAGGTCCACTGGTATGAGACAGGTAATATGGGATGGTGGACATGTGTGGTGGTGACATAATCAAGACTGTGGTTATGAATAGTGAACATATGATCACCCACCTGCTCCTTCAAACTCTGTTTTGTCCTACTAACATAATAACTGCCAGAGATGCACATCCATAATTAAACCATGTAGGTGGTGTCAAAATTAATAAATTTGTAGATCTTATAGCTGTTACCATTGAAGAGATTGACAAACATGGAAGTGTTGTTAATCATTGTGCAGTAATTTTACCTTTGACACTTTTGGCATCCAGGGGGTAAAGCTGGTAGCCATGTAGAGTTTCTTATGATTGGTTGTAGACTATAAGTAACATAGTAACTAATGTTGTGAGGGTGGCAGTACAAAATACTTAGGCACTCAGTCACATGATCACGTAATTTGGGCTCTGTTTGAAGAATTGGCCTGTTTGTTCAGTTTTATGAGCTGCTATATAGGTGATAACAAAATGTAGTCTTATTTTGGTGGTGTTTTCCTTGCACATGGTACTTTCCTTTGAATCAAAGAGTGTCCTTCTCTGTGTGAGCCACACTCAACCATGCTTGAATAGCGTCTGTTTCATTATAGCCCATCTGTTTAAAACTATTGCTAAGGTCGGTAGCATTCCTCTCAAATGCACATTGTGTGCTGCAGTTGTGCCTCTGTTATAAAGTAGCTAGTTAGAATTGCCTTAATAGTGTGACATGTGTGGCAAGAACTAGCCAAAAAGACCATGTTCCAGTTGGTGTGTTTCGAAAATACAGTGACATCCTCCAGGATAAAACCCACTTTTAAAGCACTCTTCAGTATGCTACAGCAGACCTACTGTATAAAGCAATGTAAGTTCAATGGCAAGTAGTCCCTTTTGTCATGCAGGCAACTTTGGCATTCACATCACCCAGAAAGTGTCACATTTTCCTGAATGACAAAAGGGACTAATTGCTGTTGAAATTACATAGCTTTATTCAGTAGGTCTGCTGCAGCAGTCTGCAGAGTGCTGCAAAATGCTGCATAATTGGTTTTCATCCTGGGGGACACCACCGTAGATCAGTGCCAGACTATGGTTGGTGTTTTTTGTAATGCACATACCAAGAAAGGATATGTGTGAGAGGCTACAAGTGACAGAGAAACAAAGGCTATAGTTAATAGATTCCAAGTATTTTTGGAAGTCTACCAGCTCAGAAAGCTTACTGCCCTACACCATTAAACAATCATTGATATAACCCCTCCAGAAAATTATTTCCTGAAGAATGAGTTAGCATCAACATTGCACAAAATGTTCTCCAGTGAACAGCCAGTTCTGAGTACACTATGATTTTTTTTTGTAATATGAAAATGTGTTATGGACTGCCTCTCATGAGAGATGCTGAGACAGCATGTGAGATCTCACACACACACACACACACACACACACACACACACACAGGCTTTAGACACAAGGTGTTACCTGGCAGGCCAGAAACTAGTTACAGACTAGAACAGACCTTAATCAAGTATCTCCTGTTTTTCTAAGTTAAATATAGCTTTAACTGCTAAGAGGGAAATCAGTATCCCTTTTATGATGTTTCGAGGAGGAAACCAGGTTTAGCACACTGGTGCGAAATCATAAATGCTTTGATGTCTGTGTGAGAGTTGATACTGCTCATAGATGAAAGGAAATTTACAGACTTGATTGTGGAAGTCGCATGGGGAAAGACGTTTCTGCTGATGTAACCTTAATTAACTTTCCTTCTAAAATGATAAAACTTCCTAGGTACATGATTTTTAATAAACAGAGGAGGAGCTTGGTGACCTCACACAAAGGGGTTGGCAAATATAGTTTTGTAAAGAGTATTCTTTTTTCTTTCAGAGACACTTTTATCTATACTCTGACAAAGAAACTTCTTTGAACAGTTTAATCAGGTATTTAGAGAGAGAGAGGGAGAGAGAGAGAATCTAACTACTGTAGTAGGAATTGCACTGTTAAAACTTTGTTCTTTTAAAAGATTGTATGGTTTTTGTGATATATAGTTCTGTATTTTATGTTTAAATATTTTTTATCTTTTTAGTAAAACTCTATTTTTAGAGCCTACTTGGTCTTTCTTTGAATTTCTTTTCTTTAACAAGTGAAGTATTTATGGTTAAAGCAGACACAGTGCATAAGCTTGAATGGTGATACCAAACTGGAAAAAGGTAGGAGTAATCTGAGGTCTTTATTAGAGTTTGTAAGGGTTCATTTTGTACACCTAGTTAGGTACCCATAGGGAAAGATATCTGGCCCCCCAAAGACAGAATTATCTGAGCCTGTGCTTTGGGTACACTAGAAAGAGGTTCATGGTTTGCATCCCTCCAGAACTGAGACCAACAGTTTATTCGAACCCACAAAACAGACAGGAGGTTACTCAGTTTCTGTTAACTGTTCACAAGACTGCACTCAGAGGTTGGCAATTTGGGAGTAGAGGGCTGACCTGCTGAGTGGGTTTGTGACACCCTACACCATTAAACAATCATTGATATAACCCCACCAGACAATTATTTTTCTGAAGAATGAGTTTCCTTCAATATTGCACAAAAAGTTCTCCCATAATTATGCATAGTGATTGATGAAGTTAGGCACAAAGGTAGCCCGATTATTGTGCCAGTAATCTGCAAGTAGGACTCTCCTTAAATGAGAATGTGTTGCAGTCTAACACAAATCTTGATAGTTGAATTAAGAACTCAGTTGGTTGTAATGAACCTCCTGGCATTTGTTCTAAATAATGTTGAAAGGCTTCCAGTCCCCGCTTATGGGGGATATTTGTATAAAGAGTATCCACATTGTGGCTCAGTAAGAAATGTGATCCTTCAACATGCACTTCCTCTAATAATGTCATTGTGTTGTGTGTATGTACATGGCACTGCAAGGCCTCACAAGCAGGGTTATCTTCAACTGATAGGCTGCAGCATGCACATGTGACTTTGTCTCAAATTTCAAAATCCCACCTAAGCCCCCATAGCTTCCAGTCCCATCAGTTCCTTATGTGCATCTGAACTGGTTGCAAGCACAGTCCCTGAATTCTGGTGATAAGACCACTGAAACTGCTATGAAGGTAAGAACTCCCAATTTACAAAAAAAAAGAGATATAGAGGAGTATGTTGTGCTAACATGATCTGATTCTTACCATTCTCTACATCTAATTAACATTTAAAGGCTCACTCAGTCCTGGCTACAGTCTAGCAAGATAAGACCCCATGTTCATCTGGACAGGACCATCTATTGGGTCTTATAGTTTTTCCCTTCCTAGCTTCTAAGATAAAGCTACAAATCAAATCATACCAGTTAAGAGTAATCAAATTTGGTGCCTGAATGTTTTCTTCTTAGACATGCCCCCTCCTAAGAAGGGATGCCTAGCATTTTAGCCCATGCAGCCCCTGATCCAGTGGTTGCATAGGACCACATACATGGACCCTCTAACCTGCATCTTATGTGTGTGTATATATATATATATATATATATATATTTATAAAAGATAAATGAAACAAAGTTGGGTGTTCCCCTGATTAGCAAATCACATCAGCAAAGGGCCATGGATACAGAAAAGACAGTGCCTCTACTCAAGAACCTAAAAGCAACACTCCAACCAAAGTATTCAGTTCAAAAGGATTTATTGACAAATAAGTGTGGAGCGTGCACAGACTGAGACCACACACCACAATGCCCCAACAGGCCATGGAGACTCAACCAAGAAGCTCTTTTCCCTTACAAACAGAGAGCTCTCAACAGCACAGAGAATAAATTGATAATGGGGCATATGTAAAAAAAAAAGCAAGCGCTGGAACTGATTTTCCTCACAAATTCTACACCCTATGCAATCCATAATCACTGCAATTCCTCCTACCAACTGATTTAAAAAAAAGAGAGAAGTTGCTCAAAACTTACTCCTTGTACCAGGGTGCCCATGCTCCAAATGTCTGGTGCATCATCAATCCTGTAGGGTTGACTGGGGACTTCATATCGGAGACCCCTCACTTTCAAATAGTTGGCCATAAAGAGACACTGATTCTGGAATTGGAGGGGAACACTAGCGCCATATTGTCATGATGTCTTCTGCCATTCATCCACAGCTCCAGGGGGTCTAGGGCATGCATAGTAGCATCTGGAGGATGCACATATACACATACACATGCACATCCAAACATGGATGCTGTTGAAAAGAGATTAATAAATAATGCTGAGTGCCAAAGCACTAAAATTGACTATATATTAAAAAAAGCAGATATCCAGAGGCCCCACTACATACAAAAAAAGGACATCCAAGATAGAGATACCCTGCAGATGGTGGCCATCATGGATAGGGCCCATATCACATAAACCCTATATATAAATATATATATATATATATACTTATATATATATCGATCTATCTATATCTATATATATATATAAAATATATGTACATTTTATTTTATTGAAAAGCAGACACTCAAGATGGTAGCTCCCTGAAGATGGCAGCCATCTTAGTGAAGAGAAACAACCCTATTAGAGGCCATCTTGGAGGAACATGGGCAAAACCTTAAATAAAAACATAAAAGTTGTAGGCAGATAAAGACCTCTTGACCCACTTAGTCCACCCAGTTTTCTCTGCCTACTGTGCCACCGCAGACCCTACTCTATCTCTGGTCATCTCCTCCCATTGCTTTCCTACCAATGTGCCCTTGTATCTGTCCCATGCATGCTTTAATTCTATCAATGTTTTGGCACCAACCACCTTTGCTGGAAGGCTGTTTCAGGTATCCTCCACCCTCTCAGTGAAAAAGTTTTTCCTCACTTTTTTTCTGAGCCTTCCCTTCCAAGTTCATACCATGACCCCTTGTCCTTGAGCTTCTTTTTCTATGGCAAGTACTACCTTCCTGTACCTTATTAATATCTGTTAGATATTAGAAGGTTTCTATCCTATCCCCCTTTCCTTCCTCTCCTCCAGTAAGTCAATATTCAGTTTCTTGAGTCTCTCCTAGTAGGACTTTTGATGCAGGCCCTGTACCATTTTGGTAGCCCTCTTTTTTATTACCTCCACCTTATCAATGTCCTTTCAGAGGTGTGGCCTTCAGAACAGGATGTAGTACTTGAGGTGGGATCTTGCCAGCAATCTGTACAGGAGTAATATTACCTCATTCTTCTTACTGGTGATACCCCTCCCTATACATCTGAGCATCCAGCTAGCCTTTCTCACTGCCTTATCACACTGTTTGTCTACCTTCAGGTCATCAGAAATGATTACCCCTGGGTCCCTTTCCTGTTTGGTTGTTGTCAGCACATCCCCTTCCAATTGGTATCTAGCCCCCAGGGTTCCTGTGCACCAAGTGCATTATTTTACACATCTTTGCATTGAAACCCAGCTACCAAGCCCTTGACCATTCTTCAACTTTTTCAGTCATCCCTCATTTCCCTCCCTCCATGTGTCTATTCTGTTGCAGATTTTTGTGTCATCTGTGATCAGGCAAACTTTCCCTTCTAGCCCTGCTGCAATGTCACTAATAAAGATATTGAAGAGGACCAGGCCTAGTACTGAGACCTGAGGCACACTGCTGGTCACCTTGCTTTCTCCTGTGTGGATGCCATTTTCCACCACCCTCTGACTACCGTAGCTTAACCAACTTCTTATCCATTTTATAACTCCCAAAGAGGCCAGACTGTTCATGAGTCTTATATGTGAACAGTGCCAAAGACCTTACTGAAATCCAGGCAAGCTGCATCTACCACTCCTCCCTGATCTACTACCCTGGTCACCCAGTTGAAGAACTTGATCAGGTTTGTCTGGCAAGACTTCCACCCTGAGCTTTGACCCATAAAGCATATGTCTTTATATATTTTGATTCTTAAAGCTATTCATCACCACTCATTCACAGCCTCAGTGGGACCATGCAGCTAGGGCACTGAAAATGGTCTCTACCAACTCCATTGAATACCACACCTTCCTAATTATTTGTGCTTCCTTTTGCTACAAAATTTTTAGCTTTAAAAAGCATTTGTCCTTAAAGTGCAATGTGCTAAGCCACTACCTCAAGGCGCACAAGATCTCCATGAGACACTGGACAAGACAACTAATCTTTCTGCTCCTCCTCTGCTGGCAATATAGAACTCAACCCTGGTCCAGCTCCCCCCTTGGATCACCTGATGATTTTCATTCTGCCAAAGGGCTAAAAATAATGCTTATGAACATCTGCAGCTTACAAAAGAAAATAACAGATGTTCAAGCTTGGGTATCCCATACTACCCCCGATATTCTGGTCCTAACAGAAACTTGGCTCAAGAGCACCACCACAGACCAAGCCCTAGCCCTACCATCATATTCTATCTATTGTGTTGACAGACCCACAAGTGGGGAGGGGTGGTCACTTACGTTAAAGATAGGCTATCTGCCTAGATCCTACATGCCATCTCCAAGCCAAAGGAATTTGAATGCCTGGCTTTAAAAATATCCATCTCTTCTGCTGAATTCATTAGCATACTAGGCTGCTACAGACCACACTCTAGGAGTCTAGCTATACTGAACCATCCACAAAACTTTCTAGACTTAAATACAAATGAAACATTAATTATCAGTGACTTGAATCTGGACTGGCTCAGCTCTAAAGCGACCCCTTTACCGAATCTTTGTGACAACCTCAGGTTGAGTCAGATAATCGCTGGAATAACAAGGACAAACCATAGAAATCACACCACTGGTCCATTACTGGATCTAGTCATTACAAATAGACCTCATAGAATAGCACAGGAAGCTATATTCCACAATGATCTCAGTGATCACAACATAGTGGTGTGTGTCAGGAACATTTCAAAACACACTCCCACCAGAAAATGTGTTGCTAAAAGGAGTTTCAAAAGGTTCAATCCAACCTACTTTCTAGCTGACCTAAGGGACATTAACTGGCAAAACTTTTACCTAGAAGCTACTACAAATGAAGCCACACACACATTCTCAATTCCACCATTATTCACATCATAAACAAGCGTGCCCCACAAATTAGCTGTATAATTAGAAATCTTCCTGTCCCTGGAACAACGGAGACATTAAAAAAGCTTTATTAAAAAGGGACCAACTCTGGGCCACCGTGAGATACATTAAATCCAATAGTGACTGGACAACTTTTAGGGCTTGCTACAATGCCTGCACTAGGCTGACAAGTAACACAAAAGAAAATTACTATCTGAACATTATTGAATCAGCTAACAGGAACCCTGCTAAAATATGGCACACCTTCAAATCAATTGAAGGCTGCAAAGATCCTTTGTCACTACGTGACAAAATTAACTGCCAAAGCTCCTTTATCACTGATAAGTCTGAAATACTCAATAAACTCAATGAACACTTTGCAATAGCAGGCATGCCTTCAATTCCTCCAGTGAGGCCGCTCTGCGCCTAACTATCCTACAATCAGCAATGGATTCCAGACCTCCTATTGATGCCACCTTCAACTTCTCTACCATTACATATAAACAAGTCAAGGGCCAATTACTTAAACTAGATACCTAAAAGAGACTAGTGTAGATAACATTGACTCTTTCTTTCTGAAGTTAGGGTACCACTTCCAGAATAAACCAATTACACACCTACTTAATTTATCGCTAACAGAAGGAACAGTTCCTCATACATTAAGGTAGCCCACTTACTACCCCTGTTTAAATCTGGTGACACTACTGACCTGAATAACTATAGGCAAATATCGATCTTACTAATCCTCTCAAAAATCTTAGAAAAACTGGTTAGTATCCAGTTCAGGGATTTCCTTGAGATGCACCATCTCCTAAACCCCTTACAAATATGGGTTTAGAAGTCAGCACAGCACCATATTTGCTTTATCTAAGGTAACAAATTACTTGTTAGAGGTCATGGACAATAAACAGTACATAAGTGCTGTTTTTTTGGACATAAGTAAGGCCTTTGATACAACCAATCATGATCTTCTCCTAGTCAACCTCAAGGAACATGGGTTCACCAGCTCAGTATTAAAATGGTTTACCAGTTATCTGCCAGATAGACAGTAACAAATTAAGGTTAGTGGGTCCTTCTCATCACTTCTCCACATGGCAAGAGGGGTTCCCCAGGGCTCTATTTTGGGCCCCCTGTTCTTCTTGCTTTATGTCAGTAATCTGAGCGACAATATTGTGGACTCCAAAATATACCTTTTTACTGATGACATGGTACTATACATGTCTGGACATTTACCTGCACAAATCTACTCCACTATCCAGTCTGACTTTAACCATGATCAGAATAACTTATTACGATCACCACTTCTACTGGACATCAAAAAAAAAAAAAGAAAGTAATGTTATTTCATCCACCCAATTCCCCAACTGCCCAACCTATTGGTTGCCACCCTCTGTCCATCACAACCCTTCTCAGTGAGATGCTTAAAGTGGTGGATAGGTTCAAATATTTTAGTTTCATGCTCAACTCACATCTCTCATTTTCATTCCACCTGGAGACACTAATAAAACAATTGAAACAGAGGCTAGGCTTCTTTTCAGAAATAAATCTTTATTTTCCCAGACATCAAGGAAGATAGCCATCCAGGCCACCTTTCTGCTTCTCTTGGACTATGCTGACATCATTTATAACAGTTGTGCAGCCATCTATCTCCACAAACTGGATACCTTATATCACTGTGCCATCCCTTTATTTCAAGTGCCCCAGCTAGAACCTATCATTGTACCTTATACAAGGATGTCAGTTGGACTTCCCTAACCACCAGGAGAATAATGCATATGTACAACTGGGTATACAATGCCTTCTTAAACAAACTACCTCCCTATATTGCAATTCTACTCCATCGATCGCATAGTGTGTATGCGTTAGGGAAATGCTTGTATATATCACTAGACATCCCTAAAACATGCACACACTGTGGCAATGCAGCCATTAGTTACAGTACATATTCCCTACAGCTTGGAATAAATTGCAATCAACTCTAAGGCTCCAATCCCTAATCCCAATAAATGCTTTTAAAATTCTCGTTAGCAAAACCTCTACCGACACCTTTCACTGCACTTAACCTCCATTCCCCCCACCTTTCCTATTTCTTCCTCTCTTCCATATTTGTTTTCAAAGTAATGACTGTTATGCCTGTTTCTTATTTGAATCATGACAATCTCTTATATTATTGATACCCTACATTGTACTTTGACATTGTAAGCCCTACCACAAGCATGCATTCTGAAAAAGAAGTCTGTAACACTGTACTCACCTTGCATTATTAACCATTGTCGCTTCTCTGAAAACCTGCATATATTGTAGTGCCATTATTTTGCCAATATCTGAGGGTACTGATTGCTGACTGTAAATAGTGTTAATATTGTAAATATCCATTTCTCTGTATACTGTTGATCTTTCTGAACACTGTTCTGTGCATTGTAATTGTACTGTTTTCTGTCATTACCTGAGGGGACTGATTGTTGGACTGCAAATAGTGTTATTATTGTAATATTAATTCTTCTATATACTGTTTATCTCTCCATACACTTTTTTTGTTTATTGATTGTACAAGGCGCATTCTTTCAAATGAGCTTGCTCAGTGAAACTTATCCCTCCACAAAAAAACTTGAACTTGAACTTGAACATGCAGACAGGGGGTCAAGCCTTAAAGACCTACATCCTTATAAGTGTCAAAAGGGTATGCCACAGAATTCCCAACCAAACCAAGGGAAGACAGACTCATCATATTCCCATTAACAAAAAAGAAGGCATCACTGGAGCAGGTATAGGCTATACTAAAAACTGCTGACAAACAAGACAATACAACATGTCCCAGAGGCAGAACAGGGCAAGGGCATCTACTCCATATTCTTCCCAGTTCCAAAGAAGACCAGAGACTTCAGACCAGTTCAGTATCTCAAATTTCTAAACCAATCAGTAAAACCTTAGGCATTCAAGATGGAGACAATACATTCAGCCCTGATGGGCATCAGACAAAGAGACTTTCTGACTTCCATAATCAACTTGAATGCCTACCTGTACTGTCTCTCTTCATTTACTTACAGTTGCACATATTGGGAAGATATTACCAATATCAGGCATTACCATTCAGCCTAGCTTTGCCACCCAGGGTATTCATGAAGCTGGCAGTAGTAATAACAGTATGACAGAGAGCAGGGCATAAAGTATGTTCCTTAGCTAGATGTCTGTCTCATACACACCTGGTCAAGAACTCAGGCCATGATGGACACAAACACAGTCATTCAAACACTCATAGCACATGGCTGAATCACAAACAAGGAAAAGAGCTAGCTCAATCCATCACAGAGAATAGAACACCTGGTGATAGACATAGATTTGATAGCAGGCCTAGTACACCCATCACCAAGAAGAATAGAAATAATTCAGAAAATAACTCAGCAACCAGTGGAAAAACAATTTACAACACTGCTGCAGGTTGCAGGGGTACTGGGAAGATGACATTGTGCATAGATCTAGTACCATGGAACAGATGAAGCATACATCCATTGCAGAACTTGGCCATACTGTATGGGACAGTAGCAAAGGGGAGCACAGACACCAGAGTACAGTTAACAGGCAAAATGAAGAATTCACTGAAATGGTGGACAAAGAAGTCCCCCTAGAAAGGCAGCAACAAAGTGGTCATAGATACAGATGCCAGCCTAATAGGCTGGATTGCATCCTGGGACATAAGTGGCCTAGTGAAGGTGGATTCATACAGAATCCAAACTGGCACTAAATATATTGGAAATGAAGGTGGTGTTTCATGCAGTTTTCTCATTCAAGGCACACATCAGTGGAAAATCCATACTGATTCAGCCAGACAGCAGCGTGACTGTAGTTTGTATTGACAAGGAAGGGGAAACCAGAAGCCCCACTTTCATCCAGTAAGCAACTAAGGTCATGTCATGAGCCAAGCCCATCTGACATACATAACTGAAATACATCAAGCTGGAAAACTGAACACAATGGTGGAATTGCTAAGCAGGCAACAGGTCCACCCCAGATAGTAGCAATTGCACACCCAACTGTTCAACAACGCCACCAAACATTGGGGACAAATATCAATGGACCTCAAGGCAGCAACAACAAATGCTCAGATGAAACCATTCTACTCAAGGTGCAAAGAAGCAGAGCTGGAAGGGGTAAATGTGCTGTCACTCCACTGGACACATGACAGGACCTACAAATTCCTACCTTCCCCTTCATTTCACAACTGTTAAGAAAGGTGAGACAATCCAGAAGACTGGTAATAATGGCCACTTCATACTGGCTGAGAAGGACATGTTTTGACACACTGGTGAAAATGGCAATAGTCAAATGGCATCTTCCAAACTGGGAGCACAGTCTGATGCAAAGCCCATCACTCACCCCAGTCCATGCAACCTCAAACATATGGCTTGGCTCAGGAAAGAGAGAGACTGTTGAACTTGAAATATCATGACTCAGTGATTGCCACCATGCTACAGTCCAGACACTAATCCACAACTGCCACATACAGTAGAAAATGGGACTCTTACAGCAAATGGTCTTTAACATGCAGCACAAACCCTCAAGCAATTTCAGTACTGGAAATAGACTGGCCTAGACAAGAGTCTCTCACCATCTTCACTCAGTGTATAGGGACCAGCAGTAGGGGCTGCATCAGGAAGAGTAGGGGACATGAGCCCAGGATCACACCCAGATATATTGAGATTCCTCAAGGCCACTGACAGGATAAGGTCCAGTCCCAGGACAATCATGGCCCATGGTATCTAATCCTACTGCTAAATGCCCTTGTGAAAGTCCCCTTTAAGCCTCTTGAAGACAATGGCCCCTACTGAAATGGGCTGAAGACATCTTTCCTAGTGAAAGTCTGTTCAGCTAGATGGATAATGGAACTGAACACACTCTCATGAAAAGAGCAATTCCTGCAGTTTAAACAGGATGGGGTATCACCCAGAACTGTCCCAGCACTCACACCAAAGGTTGACTCCATGCTCTGCTTGAATCAGACAATTGATCTACACACATTCTATACTGAGCACTTAGATGAGAGGGAGTGGTCTCTAAGCACTACAGATATCAAAAGGGCCTTAAAATCTATATAGATAGAATAAAATATGTCCATAAATCAGACACACTGCACATCATCACACATGGATATAGAAAGGGCATGGGAGTGACAAAAGCTAGCATTGTCACCTGGCTAATAAGGACAATTCAGGAGGCATACAAATCAGCAGGAGAAAATCCCCCAGAAGATATTAATGTACACTCCGCCAGGGCAGTAGCCACCGCCTAGGCAGACTGAAAACAAGTCACAGCTGCAGAAATCTGTGCAGCAGTAACATGGACTAATAAACACACATTCTTTTTTTTCCTTTTTTGTAACAGATTTCTTTTTAAATTGAATATACTTTATTCAAATTTTAACAAGAAAAAACACATTACCATACATTCAATAAAATAAATACAATACAATAAAATCTGAAACAAAAATAACCAAAACAACATGTAATAAAGAAACAACAAACCAACCTCCCTCCCTACTAAGGGGAACACCCCCCCCCCATAACTCGGGGTGTGATAACTATGCAAATCCCAAGGGAGGCCTAATTAAAAATAAACTAAAAAGAGTTTCAAATACAAAAGATAAAAACAAATATGAAACTAAAACAAAACAAAAACAAGCATTTGTCAATGCCGAATGTTGCTTGCTTGTATGTGCTATTTAGGTATCTGGAAGTGATAGTTCCATGCCTTCCTCCCAAGACATCCACTGTGTCTTTCCATTCAGTATTCAGAGAAGAGTGGGAGGGGCAAGGGCCACAGCAGTACAGCAGTTGCCAGGGGGGTGAAGAGGTGGACAATAGTCCATTCAACTGCAAAAGAGTCCTTCAGGAGCTCACTAAATTGAAGGTGGACAAGGCGATGGAATTAGATGGCATATGCCCAAGGATATTAACAGAACTGCAAAGGGAGATAGCAGTACCTCTGGCAGCCATGTTCACTGAGTCATTCAACATGAGTGAATTGGAGGAGGGCACACGTGGTCCCTCTACATAAGTCCAGCAGCAGGGAAAAGGCAGGGAACAATAGGCCGTTCAGCCTCACCTCAGTAGTGGGGAAGATCATGGAGACATTGCTTAAAGAAAGGATAGTGGGGTATCTAGATACCGTCAGTGCCCAGGACCATAGACAATATGAATTCACAGTGGGGACATCATGTCAGATAAATCTGGTTGATTTATTTTACTGGGTGACAAAGGAAGTGAGTCAGGGTAGGGCAGTAGACAACACTTACTCTGATTTCAGCAAAGCCTTTGACACCATCCCGTATAGAAGGCTAATAAACTAGCTGGGTAGGCTCGGCATGGGGGAAAGGGTGGCAAACTGGGTTATAAACTGGTTAACAGACAGGTGGCAGAGAGTGGTGGTAAATGGTGTGCAGTCTAGGGAGATGGGGCGACCAGTGGGGTGCTGCAGGGATCGGTCCTGGGGCCAGTTCTGTTCACTGTCTTCATTAGTAATATTGCAGAATGTCTGAAGGGAATTTTTTCACCAAATTTTCAACATAGCCATTTTAAGACCTCTGCTCATGAGCAGTGTCACTGTGATTTTCTTAATCTGTCCAAAACATTGATTGCGGACACCGACTGCGCCACTGCGCGCTACATGCACGGAAACACATTTTGGGTGATATGTGAAAAATGACAGCTGTACTGCTCATAAGGAGGTGTGGTCAAATGGCAATGTTGAAAACCTGGAGTGAAAATATTGAAAATTCGCGAACTTACGAGCGTGCATAGGAACTGTGCAACGCACACTCATAAAACAGTCATTTTTAGGAATTTTTTCACCAAATTTTCAACATACTCATTTTAAGACCACTGCTCATGAACAGTGTCACTGTGATTTTCTTAATGTGTCCCATACATTGATTTCGTACGACGACTGCACCATTGTGGGCTACATGGGTGGAAACACGTTTTGGGTGAGATGTGAAAAATGACAGCTGTACTGCTCAAAAGGAGGTGTGGTAAAATGGTAATGTTGAAAATCTGGAATGAAAATATTGAAAATTCGTAAACTTACGAACGTGCGTAGGAACTGCGCGACGCACGCTCATAAAACAGTCATTTTTAGGAATTTTTTCACCAAATTTAACATAGACTTTTTTGAGAGCCCACCTTATGAACACTGGCAGTGTCATTTCATTAATCTGTCCCGAAAGGTGATTTCACGCAGTGACTGCAAAATCACCATTTGTGCCTGATTAACACTATGACAGTGCAAGAATTCAAAAGGAGGGGTCCCAAAAACCCCATGTTGAAAATTTGGGCCCAAAATTCTCAAAAATGCCTGAGATATGCAACAAAGTTTAAAAAACCCTATCTATCCCGTTATACAGCTTACCAGCATTTCCTCAGTTTGCGGTCGGCTTTGAAGAGTGCAGACATGTTCCCGGTCCACCGAAGATCATCGCGCCGAGCTCCGGAGGTAAGTATGGGGAGAGAGGGTGTGTGGGGAGGCAGGGTGCACAGTAGGTGGGTGCGGGTTGCGGGAGGGGGGCAGGGAGAAGTGCTGAGGGACAGTTTTGCATTTACAGGTTTTTTCAATAGAGCGACGAGGGACGTTTGCCACACTGGCAACTGGAGGCTGTTGGGGGGTTGGAGCTGATGGGGATTGGGCACCCCTGTCGGCCATAACATCATTTTGCCATGCTAGGGTGGGCTCCAGCGTGGCACCTGGATGCTTTGAGAGTGGGGGGGGGGGGGCATGCAGCCGATGGGGGATTGGGCACCTCCGTCAGCCATAAAACATTTTGCCATGCTGGGGTGGGCTCCCAGCGTGGCACCTGGATGCTTTGGGGTGGCGTGGAGTAGACAGGTGATTGGGCACTCCTATCAGCTGTACAGTGTGAGGGGAAGGGGGAAGGCGCATGAGCATGCAGTGTGCATGCACACTTGTGTGTGTGGAGGGGGTAGCTCTGCTCACTGAAGCTGAGCTCTCCCTGTCAACTGTACGACCACTGCATTTTCGACTGCTGTCATAGACAGCTGCAGCAGTGATTGGTGAACTGGGGCCGTGCCTGCAAACACACTGACTGCACTGGAAGACGGGTGCCACAAATCTGAAAACTCGGATGATGGCACTATGTTTCTTGCACATGCGTGCAAGCAACATAATGAATACCAAACTAAAGCGAAATAAGGCACCTGACCCCATACTGCACACCTAATACAAAAATCCAGAAAAAAAAAGAGAGGATCTGAAAAGATGTCCTTATCAATCATGTATTAAAAATAATGTATATAAAGGTTTCCAAATCTCCTTGAATGTAGCTAAATAGTCTGCCATGTTTGCAGTTATTTTCTCCACCTGTAGAGCAAACATCATTTCTTTATACTACTCCAAATAAGTAGGAATGGTCTAGTTATACCAGTGATGCAAAATAAATTTCTTAGCACAGGCAGTTATCAAGTCCAGACATTGCTGCTGGACCCATAGATTATCTCTATATACCCCCAAAAGGCAGATTTCTGAAGAAAATGCATGTTCTAACCACAGCAAAGGATCAAGATATCAATGTATGGAGTCCCAAATCGGTGCTACCTTTTCACATTCCCACATAATGTGTAACAAACAGCCAGTACTTTTGTAACAAGGTGTATAGGAATCAGAAGGAGCCTTTCCTATTTTAAATAGTTTAACAGGGTTTTAATAACAATTATGTAACAAGTGAAACTGCATATACCTGTCCACTTAAGAAGCTTATATATAGTACATCCAACCAAATATGTAGCCAGTCATAAGTACCAACAGAAGAGGGCAGTATAACGCAGTGGTTTAAGGCTCTGAGCTGCAAATCTGGAGACCTGGGTTTGAATCCCACCGCCTCCACTTGCATACTGTGTGATCCTGAGCAAGTCACTTAACTTCCCTGTGCTCCAAGGTTGCACCTGTAAACAAGCTTTCAGCCTAGTGTGCCAGTCCTGGTTAAACAATTGAGGAAGTAGAAACAGCCCCATCCCAGTAACTCACAGTTCCAATATCTTTAGAAGGAAGTAATTCATAAAACTGAGAATAAAGAAAAAAAGAAATGGTGCAAGCAGAGAGCACTCTTGGGGCTAAAGTGAGTAATTTCTGACTATAAACATTAGACCATGGCCCAGACCCAAAATGATGGCATAGAGAATGTGAAAGCTGTAAACATTTAAAACAGCTCTTACTGGGAGCATGATACATAGGTTGAAAATCCAGAAATTTGAAAAGAACCCCATTTCATGTAAACAGCTCAACCAATTTAATTTTAGACTATGACCAAAAAGCTGAAGTTGTAACATGACCAGCTATCTTTAAGTTTGGATTACCCAGTATAGGTTGAGAAATATCTTTAATAGGGTCAAAACGAAGCAATGAATAAAGTTGTTTGTGAACCTGAACTGAGGTACCCTGTAGCTCATGACGTATCATGAAGGGCAGAGGGAAGACTAGTAAATGGTACATGTGAAATGGCAGTAATATTAAGTTTCAATTGGCTACATTGAACAAATTCAGTTTCCAACCACTGGGGAACATATAAAGAAATAGATTCTTCTAGGGGTTCCCGATACAACTGAAAATACCGAATACTATGTATCCCCAGATAATATAAATAAAAACTGGAATGGTGAAGACCAACCACCTCTCTAAGAGCAGTAAGTTTAGTAAATGCTTGCTTTCCTCACCAAATAAAACATGTTAGCATTATCTGCAACCCAACAAATCACATCTGAGGGTGACCTGATTAAGCATGGTGAGCTGATAAAGATCCCGTGCGAGAACATTCATCTTAACAACGTTGACACACCTCCACAGAGAGAGAGTGATTTGAGTCCTCTACCATTGTTACATTGAATTACACTGTCCTGTGGTCACTGGACCCTAGGTAGCCACCTACCATTACCTCATTGCTCATTGATCCTGTCACCATTTGTCAGTACCAGGTCCAAGATTGCTACCTCTTGGGTGGGTTCATTGACCGATGTCTGATGCATACCCTGCAGGGCAATCAGGATGTCCCTGCTTCTGGCTGTGGCTGCTGCCTGAGTGCTCCAATTCACATCTGGCAAATTGAAGTCTCCCACCAATGGCACTTCCCCTTTGGCTGCCATTTTGTAGATGTTTTCCACCAGTTCCCTGTCTATATCCTCCCCTTGTGCTTGTGGCCTGTAAAGGACCCCCCCGTCATGAGTAATGGTGCCATTCCCAGTCTCCCAGGTGACCCACAGTGCCTCCACTTCCTCCTGCATTCTCTTGACCTCAGTTGCTTTCATTCTCTCCCCCATGTAAATAGCCACTCCTCCACCATTTCTTCCCACTCTATCGTTCACAAATAGGTTGTAACCTTGTATAGCTACATCTCAGTCATGATTCCCTGTGTACCATGTCTCAGTAATAGTGACAATATCCATAGAAACATAGAATTTGAGCCTCAGGGAGGCTGTTCCATGCATCCACAACCCTCTCAGTGAAAAAATACTTCCTCACATTACCTCTGAGCCACCCCCCCCCATCTTCAAATTGTGCCCCCTTGTTCTTGAACATCTCTTTTTCTGGAAGATGCTACCCTCTTGGACTTTGTTAATTCCCTTGAGGTACTTGAAAGTTTCTATCATGTCCCCTCTCTCCTCCTTTCCTCTAGGGTATACATATAAGTTCCTTTAGTCTTTCTTCATATGTCTTCTTGTGCAGACCCTGCACCATTTTGGTTGCCCTCCTCTGGACAGCTTCCACTCTGTCTATGTCTTTGCGGAGATGGGGTCTCCAGAACTGCACACAGTACTCCAGATGGGGTCTCACCAACTGTCTGTACAGAGGGATAACAACTTCCTGTTTCTACTATTGATGCCTCTTCCTATGCATCCCAGTATACCCCCCCCCCAGCCTTCCTTACTGCCTTCTCTCATTGCTTGCCCACCTTTAGGTCATCTGACATAATTACCCCCGGGTTCCTTTCTATTTTTACTGTAGTCAGTATCTCACCCCCCATTGTATACACTTCCCCTGGGTTTTTGTTTCCTATATGCATTACCTTGCACCTCTTTGCATTGAATCTGAGCTGCAATACATTTAACCATTCCCCCAACCTTGCCAAGTCCCTTCTCATCCTTTCCACTCCATCCTGCATATCAACCCTATTGCAGATCTTTGTGTCATCTGCAAAGAGACATACTTTTCCTTCCAGTTCCTCTGCAATGTCACTTATAAAGACATTAAAAAGGACTGGTCCCAATACTGAACCCTGTGGTACCCCACTAGTAATCCTCCTTTCTTCACTGTGTATTCCATTTACTACTACCCTTTTGTTGTTGTTACTACCCCCACACACACAAACTGTGTAATCTTCCCCTAGGTTGTTGGTTCCCAGGTGCAGTACTTTGCAGTTCTTTGCATTGAATCCAAGCTGCCATACTTCTGACCATTCCTCCAACCTTGCAAAGTCCCTTCTCATCCTTTCCATGCCGCCTTGTGTATCAAACCTGTTGCAGATCTTTGTGTCATCTGCAAAGAGACATACTTTTCCTTCCAGTCCCTCTGCAATGTCACTTATAAAGACTTTAAAAAGGACTGGACCCAGTACTGAACCCTGTGGTACCCCACTAGTAACCCTCCTTTCTTCACTGTGTATTCCATTTACTACTACCCTTTGCGTCCTGTTGTCTAGCCAATTTTTTATCCAGGAGACCACCTTAGGACCCACTCCAAGGCTGGCTATCTTGTGAATTAATCTTTCGTGTGGGACTGTATCAAATGCCTTGCTAAAATCTAGGTAGGCCATGTCCACAGCCCCTCCCTGGTCTACTACTTTGGTCACCCAGTCAAAGAAATCTATTAGATTTGTCTGACATGACCTTCCCATCGTGAATCCATGCTGCCTTGGTTTCCTGTGCCCCACTGGCCTCTAGGTACTCAACAATTCTTTCCTTCAGAAATGATTCCATCATTTTCCCTACCACTGAGGTCAAACTAACTGGTCTGTGGTTTCCTGCCTCAGTCCTACTCCCACTTTTGTGAAGAGGAATCACATCTGCCCTCCTCCAGTCCTCGGGTACCATCCCATCCTCCCTTGATTTGTTAAAGAGAGTAGTCAGCGGTGTCCTAGTTCCACCCTTAGTTCTTTTAGAATTCTTGGGTGAATCCCATCAGGCCCCATTGCTTTGTCCACCTTCAATTTTATCAGTTCTTTCAGAACTGTTTCTTCTGTAAATGGACTGGTATCGACCCCCGTCTTTGAAGTGTTTCTCTTGTTTGGTTTAGGTAACTCCCCGTCCTCTTCCTTTGTGAATACTGAGCAGAAATATTCGTTCAGTATCCCTGCTTTTTCACTGTCACCCTCTACCCACATTCCCTCCCCTTTATTAAGCTTCAGTATCCCTCCTTTGGTCTTTCTTCGCTCCCTAATATACCTATAAAAGGTCTTATCCCCCTTCTTAACAGAATTGGCTATCCTTTCCTCGGTTTGGACCTTTGCTATTCTGACTGCCTTCCCAGCCACTTTCTGCTTTAACTGATAAAGTTCTCTGTCCTGCTCCTTCTGTGTTTCCTTATATTTCCTGAATGCTGTCCTTTTCTCCTTAACCTTCCCTGCCACCTCTTTTGAGAACCAGAGCGTTTTTTCCTTCGTTGTGTTTTATTGATTTGCTTTCATAAAGGCTTGTTGCCTCTGTGATGGCTGTTTGATCACTCTCCAATGTTCCTCCACCCATCCTTCTTACCTGTTTGCTAGTGCTTTTCTGAGGCACTCTCTCATTTCCCAAAGTCGGCCCTCTAAGTCCAGTACTCTTGCTTTTGTAAGCTTGATTGTATGGCTGTGTTTATAAGTGGACCACACTGTTTGGTGGTCGCTTGTTCCCAGATGGCTACCCACTTCTAAATCTGAGATTCTTTCTCCATCCCATTTGAGAGTACCAGGTCTAAGATTGTTCCTCCCAGTGGGTTCCAATACTAGCTGTCTGAGGCATGCCCCTGTAGGGCATCAAGAATGACCCTGCTCTTGGATGTTCCTGCAGCAAGGTGCTCAGTTAACATCTGGCATATTCAGGTCCCCATCAACAATATCTCCCCTTTTTCTGCCATTCTAAGAAAGCCTTCTATCATTTCCTTGTCCATTCCCCCCCTGAGATGGGGGTCTGTATACAACCCCCATACAGATTGTGGTGCCATTTCCTGTATCCAGGGTGACCCAAAGTGCCTCATCTGCTCCCTGTTTACTCTTTAGGTCTGTTGCTTTGATCCCTTCCTTTACATAGAGAGCTACCCCTCCTCCTGTTTTACCCTCCCTGTCCCTCCTGTAGATTGTGTATCCTGGTATGTTGACATCCCAGTCATTTATTTATTTTATTTAGTTTTTGTTTACCGGGTAAGTGCGCTAGCCAACAGGTGACTATTTTCAGGCACGACCCGGGAGACTACAATACAGCATAACACATAGAGGCAAACAGAACAAATTAGGCAAACAACCTTACATAGTACATCCTAGTCATATAGAGATGGTTCAGGGTAGTCTAACAAGGTTTAGTTTAAATGAGCATAACCATCAGGCCAAGGGCAGCTTAAGGGGAGTAAAGGTACCTTATGACAGGTAAGGAAGGGTAATTGGACTTTGGGAACTGCTAGCTGCTATCCCGAGGAGAGGAAAGCATAGGGAGACTGCTGGGTATGGGGTTCCCAAGCGGGCAGGGAAAGACAGGGGAAGGGGTGAGGTAAAACAAGACCTGGCAGCCCTCGATTTCCAGCTGCGCAGAATTCTCAGGGGGAGTAAGGGGATGTAAGGGGGATGCCTGGAACATCCTGGCGGCAGCTAGGGGGATGCCAAGTTCATGGCCCCATAGTCAGGGGTAGAAAAAAAAGAGGGGAGATGGATGGGTGAGAGGAGCGGCTAACAATGCGGCTTTGGTGGTAGAAGACAGGTAGGTGTAGCCGAGTGGGTGGTTCCGCAATTAGGCATAAGGACCGACACAGTCCCTGCCGTCGATGGCCAACAGCAGAAGTAGTTAAGAGAAGGGGGAGGGAGGCAGTCAAGCCAACAAGCACCTGTGTCAAGTATGGGCAGAGCCCCGTAAGTGCAGGGGTAAGAGACAGGGGAATGGTAAGAGGTGCCATAAACTAACGGCTGCCAGCAGCCAGCCTGTACAGCCTCTGGGGGCCCGAGGATCCCTACTGCAGGCTAGTGGGACACAGGTTTGTGTACCAGCCGAATGGGGATGAAGAAAAAAGACAAAGGGGGGGTGGGAGGAAAGGCGGCATTGATACGGCTTTAGCGGTAGAAAGCGGGAGGGTGCGGCCGGGCTCGTGGTTCCAAGGTTGGGCATCGAGGCAAGGTGATAGTCCCTAGCCGGGGGTCTAGGGCGGAAATGGCAGACAAGTGAGGGGGAGGGAGGAGGTGGGCCTTATGGTACCAACATTCTCTTGAGGTAGATTTGGGCAGTGGTTAGGCAGCACAGAGGATATAAAACAGTTCATAATATACAGTAAATATATAAAACAGTACATAATATACAGAAAGAATAGGTAATAGAAGATAAGTGCATACATTCATAAAAACTTATACATGATGTAGTGATGATGAAGTTTGGGGAGAGGGGTAGGAGTCAGTGGAGAGAGAACAAAGGAGGGTGGTAAAAGAGACCAGTAGTAAGGTGGGGGGAGTGGGGTCAGGGAAGGTATGGGAATCAGGTAGGATCAAAGCAGGTGCATGGATCAGCGGCAGCCAGGTGTAGTTTCAAACCCTGTTTGAACGAGGAATGGGAGGGTGCTTGCCTGAGGTCCAGAGGGAGCTGGTTCCATAACTTGGGGGCAGCATGTTGGAAGGAGCCTGTTCCTTTGTTGGTGCAGCAGCGGGGAATTTCCAGCAGGTCTTTGTCAGCAGATTTGAGCGTGCAGTTTGGAATCACAGGAAGAAGGAGCTTCACCAGGGCGGCAGGCTGATTTTGTCTCAGTATAGAGTCAGTTAGGCATGCCAGGAAGTAGCTCCTGATGGCCGGAGGGTGGAGCCAACCAAGGTCCTTATATAGCTGGCAGTGATGAAGAAACCATGGGGATTGTAAGGCATACCGACATATGTTGTTATAGATTACGTCCCATTTGTGCAGTGCATATTTGTGGGCTGAGGTTAGTATGGGCGCGCAGTAGTTAAGCATTGATAGCAGGAGCCCTCTGTTTATTTCAAGTTTGGCGGAGGAGGTAAGCATATAACTTGTTCTGTAGGCAGCTCCTAACTTGCAGTTAACGGTCTTGCAGGTGGCTTGGATATGCAGGTTAAAATCAAGCGACTGGTCTAGTAGGATGCCCAGGTAACGAAAGCTGGTGACTGTCTGCAGAGGATCACCATTTAAATCCATGATCCACAGGGGAGTGGAACACATACGGATCTTTTGAGTGGTGCCTAGAAGCATGGCATTGGTTTTGGAGTAATTCAGAATGAGGCGGTGGGAGTTTAACCAATTCTGGACACTGGAGTAGGCACTATTTAGCGAAGAGTTAATGTGTTCTACATTAGGTGAGCTGACGTAGATAACTAAGCCATCTGCGTAGAGGAGTGATGAACAGGCTGGTATTAAGTCAGGTAGGTTATTGATGAATAGAGTGAATAGAAGAGGACCCAGAATGGAGCCTTGTAGCACTCCTATGTTAGTTTCCACAGTGGAGGAGATGGCTGAGTTGAATTTAACAGCCTGGGACCTGTTGGTCAGGTAGCTCCTGAACCACTGAAGCACAGGGAAGGAGCAGCCTATTTTGCTTAGGGTGGATAGGAGCAGGGGGTGGTCAACAAGGTCAAATGCCTTGGTTAAGTCAATAAAGACAGCCCCTGTGAGCTTTCCTTGATCCATGCCAGTAAGGATGTCAGTGGTGAATTTAGCTAGGGCCGTCGCAGTGCTGTGGTTTTTCCTGAATCCATGCTGTGCATCATTGAGCTGATTAGTGGTTTCAAGGAATTCTAGTAACTGTAAGGCAACCGGTTTTTCTAGGATTTTACTGAGAGGGGATAGTATTGCAATAGGCCTGTAATTTGAGATGTCTTTCTTGTTCCCTTTTTTAAAGATAGGGGAGATCCTGGCCATTTTCCACAATTCGGGGACTGCACCGCTGGTGAGGGATAAGGTGAAAATTCTAGCCAGAGGTTTGGAGATGAAATGCGCAGCAAGATTTAAAAGGTGAGGTTCAAGTTGGTCAGAGCCAGGACTGGTGAATTCTGATAGTTTTTTTAGATGGTACAGTACCTGCGAGCTGGTGATGGCTTTGAAGTAGAGGAGGTGTGGAGCAGGTTTTTGATCTCTGGCAGGGGTGGCAGAGTCAGTAAGAGGTACAGCGGCGTCAGTGGGGGCTGCCGGTGGCAGAGTGCTGGTATAGGGGGAGAGATCTGAGAACATTATATTGAAGGCGTTTGCTATGGTGATGGGGTTATTGCAATGAGAGCCACTTATTACCATGTCAGAGGGTGTAACTGATTGAGGTGTCCCCAGGAAAGTTTTTATGTGGCCCCAAATTTCTGGGGTCATAGGCTGAGTTCTTTGTAAATTCTGACAGTACCACGCTTTTGCCAGTCTTATGTTTTCCTGCAAGAATTTCTTTCTTGCCTGTAGTTCATAGTCCTAGTCGATTTAGAGTTTTTGAAGTTTTTCCAGAGCTTGTCCCTGTGCCTTAGTTGTTTTAGAAGATCCTTATGTAGCCATCTAGTTTGTTTTCCCCTGACTCTGCGCGTGGTTTTTGGAGCATGCTTGTTTTGTACAGGGAGGTAATGTTTTAGGAGTGCATCCAGGGCATTCTCTACATTCTTAGCCCGGTAAATATTCGACCAGTCAATGTTTGAGATGTCCCATAGGAAGGCGTCTATATCCAAGTTTGCAAAATTCGAAAAGTGACCTGCCGAGGTGGGGGGGGGTGGCTGACCAGCCCTCCACTGGCAGTAGATAGGGGAGTGATCAGTGATAGTATCTGCCAAGATCCCAGAGCAGGTCATATGTTCAGGTCTGTTTGTCATAATCCAGTCGATAAGTGTGCCAGACTGTGGCCCAGTCAGTCTAGTGATTTCAGTTATTTGTTGATGAAAGTTTAGACCTTGCACTAGTGAGGCCAGGGTGTCTGGAAGGACCTAGCCAGTTCAGTTGACATCACCAAGGATGATAGCTTCATTTTTGTTGATGCGCTTTAGGGTGAGCTGGAGTGCTTCCTGGAGCCCACATACTCCCCCAGAGGGTGGGTTATAAATACAGATTATGTGAAGTTTTTTGGAGCCAAGGGACAGGAGCGGAGCGCGTGCATTGATTCACTTGAGGTTTGGGGGTTAGGGTCAGTGATGATACTAACATCCAGGTGAGATTTATGGTATAGGGCAACTCCTCCACCCCTCTTTGATCCCGGTCTGTCCTTCCGTATAAATGAGTAGCCAGGTATGGTGCACAAAGAATCAGGTATTCTGGGTTTCAGCCAAGTCTCTGACAGGCACAGTATGTCAGGATCATGTTCATTGAGCCATGCTTCCACTTCAGGCAGATGATTTAAGAGACTTCTGATGTTCATATGAGAAATAAAAAATCCCTTGGATGAGTTGTAAGATCCCATCGGGGGGCACCACTGCTGGGCGGGCCTGGGTTCAGCTCAATATCCCCAGAGAGAGTAATGTCAGGAGTGATGCTAGGTACAAGAGCAGTGAGCTAGGGAGGTCTTGAGCATTCTTATAACACTTCCTTATTTTCCTGAGGGAGGACAGAGCTCGATAAGTGTAGCCTTTGTGGAGGAGAAGGTGTTCCCAGGAGGGTCTCGGTCTATGGTCTGCAGTCATGAGGTTGGAGAAACAGAAATCAGTGGCTGAGGGTGGAGGTCTGGGAGTGTCGGTGCATACTGACAGAGCGACTTCGTTTATGCCCCAGAGGAAGGAGAGGAAGATCAGGATGAAAATCCTATTCGGTCTGCCATGGGGACCAGATGCTTGTGTAGGTGAGGAGGACATAGTACACACTTGGGTCCCAACACTTATTGGGTGTGCATGTTTCTGTGACTACCACAATATCCAGGCAACCCTCTTCCATCAAGACCACCAGTTCAGGGAGCTTGTTACACAGACTATGGGCATTGGTACTCATCACCCTCCACTTTTTGACAGCCTTACCCCTTTTAGCCCCATTTCTGTCCTTACTGCCTTTGCCTTTTTTTACATTTAAATCTGTTCTGCTCCCTAATAACTTCTGTACCTTGGTGTTTACCTCACTAATCACCATGTTTTGTGAGGGGGCTCAGATTTCCCTGCTCCTTTCAGTGCCTCCCCTTGGCTAGTTTAAATGCTTGCCAATGAAGCATTTAAACCTCTCACCTAGGATCCTGGTTCCCCCCCGGACAGATGCAGACCATCGCAGCAGTATAGGTCTGCATCCCTCCAGGTGGCTCCCCAGTCCCCAATGAAGCCAAAACCTTGAGCTTTTCAACCAATCATTGATTTTCCTGGTGAGAAGTGCCCTAGCATCTCCCTTGCCAAAGACAGGCAGCACCTCTGAGAAGGTTACCGTATGCGCTACTTGTCTAAGGCCCCTTCCCAACTCTATAAACTCCTCTTGCACTGCTCTGATCCCATTCCTAGCCAGGTCATTTGTTCCTAGGTGGACAATGACATCCAGATCCCTCCCTCGTGCAGCTCCTCCCACGATCCTGAGGATTCGCTTCCTGTCCCTCCAAGCCGTGGCGCCAGAAAGGCACCTTACCTCCCTCTCCCCTTCCTCCCCCATTTACCCCCCTAATGATTGAGTCCCCCACCAGGAGTTGTTTGCTTCCCCTGTGGGGTCCCATGCCACCCTCCTGTGGGTCTCCTTTGTGAAGGTTCCCAGCATCCTCCTTGGTCTCCACTGCAGGTGCCTCCATAGAGGAACCACTATCCACCAGAAGAGCGAATGAATTGTGTAGAGGTACAGCTGGAGGGATGCAACTCTGTTCCACCACCCTCTCCATCCTTGAGCCCACCCTGGTCCAGCCTCTCCTCTTTCTTGGCAACCTCTGAGGTAGTGGCATTGGCCCTGGTGGTCCCTGGGTGGGGGAAGAGGTTTCACGAATCCTAGCCAGGTCAGCCTGGAGACGGGCAACCTCCTCTCTCAGACCAGAGAGGTGCCTGCAAATAGGGCAGCATCGCAGCCTCCAGAATGTCTCCAAGAACAGTGCCGCCCCACAGACATTGCACTGCACCACTCCTATCATGTCTTATTTTGTGTCCTCTCTACTGTTTCTCTGGATGCTTACTCTCTCCTCTCCTTACAACTCTGACCCTTCCTGTTCTGGGATAGCAACTTCCTATCTTCTTCAGTAGCCTCCTTCTTCCTTGCTCAATATCAGACCACCAGCAGCTGGGGGGGGGAGAGTGAGCTACTTTTTTTACTTTAGGGTTGACAAAACCAGTGTTTCTCTATGATCCTTTCCTTCCTACTGCCAAACAGGAAGTTCCTGTTGACAGTCAAATCCAGTGGCTATAAAAATAGACCTGGCTTTGGTTGGGTGGGATGGAGGGCAATTAGTAGGAAAAAAGGCTAGCAACAGGAAGTTGTAATTTGTCTCACCTGCTTTTCTAGTGTCTAAACCACATCCCCAGGTAGGCTCTCTTTCCTCCTACTGGTTTAGCAAAGTCACCTGATACAGTACTTTTCCCTGCACAGAACACACACTGCTTTTCTTTCTTTTTGTTAACCTAAATAAGACCCCTTCTACTTCTAATAAAGTTATCTGTCTACTTAATCTTAACTGACACTTACTTCTGCTGAAATATAAGTTTTAAATTAACAAGAAAATGTAGCTTCTTTTAGTTGGCTGCTTTCTGCTCTACAAGCAAGGCTAGCAACAGGTCTGCCTCTGCCATCAGTGCAGCTAAGTCTGGGATTTTATTTCCTAGACTGCAGGCATTTAGGCACATGGCCATCCAGGTTTTGCAATCTCCCCTCCTAATAGCTCCCCTCCTATTTCCATTGCTACCCTCACTTCTGCTCATGTGTTTGGTCCAGTTTTTCCCTATCTCTGCCATTCTACCTTTATCGGTTTTAGTTTGTCTTGTCAAATTCCCTACCCTAGGGTTCTCCCTACTGAGAGCTTCATCCTGCATGGGGGAGGCAGTTAGATTTTCCCTGCCTACTTTTGTTTCCCCCCTTGGCTAGTTAAAATGGTTGCCAATGAAGCATTTAAACCTCTCACTGAGGACCTTGGTACCTCCTCCCTGAGAGATGAAGCCCATTTCCCTTGTACAGTCCCCTATCCATCCAGGTGGAGCCCCAACCCCCAATAAAGCTGAAACCCTTCTGTACACACTATACTTGCAACCTTGCATTGAATTCCCTGGTGTGGATGTCCCTAACCTCCCCCTTGCTATAGACGTGCAGAACCTCCGAGAAGGTCACAAAGTGTGCTACATGCCTAAGACCCCTCCCCAAGTCTCTAAACTCTTTCTGCACTGTTCTCACTTCCCCACATCCCTTGCCAGGTCATTTGTCCTAAGGTGGACAATGACATCCAACTTCCCTCTTTGCCACTGCTCTGGTGATCCTCAGGATCCACCCACCCTCCCTCTGAGCCATGCCTCGGGGAAGGCTCTTCACTTCCTTCTGCCCCATGCTGTCTGTTCCCAAATCTATTCCTCTAACAGTGGAGTCCTCAAATAGGATTTGCTTTCACCTCCTCATCTGGGGTCCTCTGGTGCCCACCCTTGAGGGTCCATCATAGAGGACTCACTCATCCTCCTTGATGACTGCTGCAGGTGCCACTGGGACCTTACTGCTCTACCTGGATGGTTCTGTAGATTCACTGGTTGGCGGATGAGCTTCTGTCCCACTACCTCAACCCCCTGAGACCACTACTGCCCATTCATTCCCCTCCTAGGTACCCTTCGAGGAACAGGTGGCAGACTTGGTGGTTCTTGTGTGGGGAAGGAGATTCTTTGAATCCTAGCCAGCTCAGGTCAGTGGCCTCTGCCCTCACTCCAGAGAAGTGCCTGCAGATGGGGCAGTACTGCAATGTCCAGAACATCCTCCTGAGTACTGCCAATCTACAGCCACTTCACTGAACCACTCCCATCATTTTCCCCTTTCTTCCTTTTTTGCCCTTTCTCTTCCTCCCTGTCTCCCCTGCCTTGTATGGGGTGTTAAAACTCAGTCCCCTTGTACTTTTTCAGTAGATTCTCTGTTAACTAGTTCCCCTTTAGGTTTCTTTAGATTTTTCCTACACCCAGCTAATCCTCTCCTTGATTAGATAAATCCCTGTGTGTGTATGTGTAGTGTGTGTGTGTGTGTGTGTGTGTGTGTGTGTGTGTGTGTGTGTGTATGTATACATGTTGTACAGGCACTTGTATATTAGGGTTGCATAAGCACTTCTACGTTAAACCCAAATTTTTGCACCTTAATAATTTTGCCCCAGTTCAACCGATTTACATGAAATTTATAAAGCTCAGTTTCTGAGCCAAGCACTCTTGATCCTGTAATTTTTCATATAGATTGGTGCAGGGGATGCAAAGTTAGAAAGGTTAAAACAAACACTGAAGTCTCCATTTTTAAAAATTTTAAGACTTTTTTTGTCAACCCATAATTTAAAAAATAGGAGGTTTTGAAACCTGAAACTTTTAAGTTTGATAGAGTTTGGTCCAATATGTGTGCTTTTGTTGTTTTTAGGTCCTGCAGTTACTTAGTTTTAAACTATTTAATAAAAATGTTCTGTATCTGAGCATGCACAGTTCAAAAAAACAGCATTCTATTCATAACTAAATTTTTGCAAAAGCATCAGGCTGCACTATATGACACAGCTGTTTTTAATAAATGTCAGCTGTGTCATACAGTGTAACCCCTGCTGCTGTCACCACTAGTAGGTCAGGGACAGGGTTACTGTCATTGTAGCCCCATCAACCTGACTGTGCCTTAATTAAAGTGTTACAGTATCTGCACACTGAGGGCCCCAATCCCCAGTGGCAGTGTATTTATTTATGTATGTATTTATTTATTTAATTTCTTTATTTTTTTTATTTACTTATTTCTTATTGTTATCCAACACCGGGATGCCCACACCTGGTGTTGTGTGCTTCCCCTCAGTGCAGCCCATAATTTTATTAACACTGCCGACATCAGGGCCCAATCCCCATGATGGCATTTTCACACACACACACCCAGCAGTGTGGGACCCTGAGGAGCCCACCTCTCATTTCCCGAAACAGTTTTAATCCTTTTATCATGTACCTGAAAAGAAAAAATGTCCCACAACATCTTTTTTGGTGTTTCTTTTCCTGAAAAAAAGAAAACTGTCCCTTGTAGTAGTGGCTGCCTCCCTACCACAAACTGAACCTCCCACTGAATACCCCGCCATCCTCTTTACTCTAGACTTACCTTGGATGTCAATGTCATCTTTTGTGGAGCTAGACAGGTACGACACAGCTGTCCTTAATAAACAACAGCTGTGTTGTATTGTGCAAGTACTATGCAACACAGCTGTCTTTAAAATGACAACTGTGTTGTATAGTGCAAGTACTATACAACACAGCTGTCTTTAATAAATGACAGCTGTATTGTATAGTGCAAGTATTACAGTATATGACACAGCCATCTTTAATAAACAAGAGCTGTGTTGTATAGTGCAAGTACTATATGACACAGCCGTCTTTAATAAACAATAACTATGTTGTATAGTACTTGCACTATATGACACAGCTGTTGTTCATTAGACAGCTGTGTCATATAGTGCAGACTGGGACTGTTGTGACTCATACATCAGGGATGGGACTACTGTAATTGTAGCCCTGCCAGCCTGACTGAGCTTCTCTTAAATTGTTATCTGCACACCAGGGGCCGCAATCCCCAGTGGCAGTACATGTATTTATTTATTTTTTCATTTTTTTGTTTTTCGTTTTCTATTATTGTTATCTGACACCGAGATGCCCACTCCCAGTGTCGGATGCCCCCCTCCTTGCAGCCCTTGTTGTATTACCACTGCCTACATTGGGGGGAACATTCCCCATGTCAGCATTCACACCCCCACCAGCAGTGTGGGACACTGGGGAACCCACCCTCAGTGTCCCAAAATAGTGTAAATTATTTCCCTGAAAAGAAAAAAGCACCCCACAACATCTTTTTTACCTTAAAAAAGGTCCCTCATGGTGTCCTCTGTCTCTCTACCCCCAACTTGACCCTCCCACTGAGTACCCACCACCCCACAACCACCCCTTACCCTATATTTACCACCAGAGATCATTGGCTGGCATCTTCTGTGGATCAGAACACGTCTGCATTCTTCAAAGCCAAACCACAAACTTAAAAATCAAGGTAAGTGCCAGATTATGGCTGTCAATTGTGTTTAAACTTACTGTATGTTGATATCTCAGCCATTTTGGGAAGTTCTGCACCAAATTTTCAACATGGGCTTTTTGGGACCCCAGCTCATGAACACTGTCACTGTCATTTTGTTTATCAGACCCGTAAGGTGATTTCTCAGTTGCCGTGCAAAATCACCTTTCAGGACCAAGTAATGAAATAACAGTGTCAGTGTTCATGAGGTGGGGTTTCAAAATGCTTAAGTTGAAATTTTTGTGCAAAAATTCAGAAAAAAGCCTCAGTTATGCACAGTCATTGAAATGTTTCTACGCATGTATGTAACTTTAGAAACTTTTAATATTTTCACTTCAAATTTTCAACATAGCCATTTTTTCACACTGCCTCATGAATAGTGCAGCTGCCATTTTTTTTACATCTTGCCCAAAACGTGCTTTTGCACCTGTAGCATGGAATGGTGGGGTCGCTACACAAAATCATCTTTTGGCACTAAGTAATGAAATGGCAGTGCCAGTATTCATGAGGAGGGGTCCCAAAAATCTTCAAGATGAAAATTTGGTGGAAAACTCATTAAAAATGGTTGAGTTATGAGTGTGCATTGAAAATATTCTTAGCAGGCACATAACTTTGGTAATTTACAATATTTTGACTCCAGATTTTCAACATAATCATTTTTTCACAACACATCCTAACCAGTACAATGGTCATTTTTCACATCCTGTCCAAAATGTGTTTTCACACCTGTGGCATAGAATGGAGTTTCAGCATGGATTTGAACATTTTCACCTATGGGGTTTCTGATGTAGGATTATTGGAAAACTATGTTGAAAGCTTGGGGTTAAAATATTTAAAAACAAAGAATTTATTAAGTAACATTGTTTGCAGGGATGTCTGTTGATCCCCTGGGGAACACGTTACCTTACTGTCCTAGTGAGTCTAGTTCAGGTGTGAATTCTGTGACCCTGTTTACTGGAACAAGGCTGATGGCTAAGGTGCTGCAGCATGGAGGGACAGAGCAGTGTTTTGGTGCAGATGCCACACCCTGTGGTGGGTCAGGGAAACTAACCCACAAGGTATGCACATGTGCGATGGGGTCTACCGGGCCCACGCACTGCATCAGAACCGTTTCCAATATTGCATTTATCTCATTTAGGACCTGTGAAAATGATGGTATAGTTCCACTATCACAAAAACAAGGGAAATTTATTGCAAAAATCGGCACTAATGCAGAGATTAGGGTTATAAAATGAAAAGGGCAGAAAGATGGGAACTGAAAAACATCTTGGATTTGGATCTCTGGAGTACTGGCGAATTAGGGACGGGGTCTTACTTGGGATTGTCCACCCTAATGTCAACCCCTACCCTGAATCAGATGAGGTCTAATGTGATATCTTCATGAAGGGCCAGTAGGGCCCTGCGTGAAGAAAGCTCTAGCAGATTATGTTGGCCATACTGTATCACTATGGGGCACAAGGTTAGAGCTGTATCCTGTGCTTCAGACAGGATGCTACTGTTTGGGAGGAGGTGGGCATTAGGTTTGACAACCCCAAGTAAGACCCCACCACCGATTCTTCAATAGTCCAAAGATCCAAATCGCTGATATTTTTTCATTCCTGTCTTTGTGCGCTTTGTGTTTTATAACCATAATCTCAGCATTATCTGCATTAAAGTAATTATTCACAATGGAAAAAAAAAAATATATATATATATATATATAAAGATACAGTAGATATATATTTAGTATACTGGCACGATAGTGTCAGTATAGTTAGGCTTCAGTGGTCACTTCTATGTTAAACCCAAACTTTTGCATTGTAATAACTTTGCAACCATATGACCAATGTGCCCAAAACTTCTCATGTGTTGCCAGATAACTCAGATCTCTTGATGTAGCAAGTTTTGTTTTAGTCAGCTGTGTGGTTGTTGAGATACAGAGTGTCAGAAAATGTGAAAATGACCATTTGGGTGCAAATCTTTTGCCACGACTATCTCTGAAATGGCTTGAGGGTCTGATCTGACACTATTAGGATGTACGGGGTCTGGCTCACAGGTGTGTCTTTTGAAGATTTGTTGAAAAAATACTAATCTGTTCAAGACTTATTAAACTTTGAAGTTTCACATTATAGCCTATGGGAAAAATTATATGTGCAGTGCAAAAGTAGTTTCTGCTTTTGCGATAGCGCTTTTTGCTGTCGCAAATGGATCAATAGTGTTGTGCTGCTGCTATCTTGTTTTCAGTTAGCAGTTGGTAAAAAACACTGTAATTCAAAAAATACTGCCCTTTGGTAAACATAACAGTTGCGTTTACCTAATCGGGACCCGAAGAACACAATTCTGTCATTAGTTTTTAAAAATAGTTGCCAGAAATAAGTTTTTTGAAATTCACAAAATGTTATTACTTTTTCTTTTAAGATGGCCTAACAAGGCCAAGAAAAACACATTACATTACAGAAGACAGTTCAAATATGTTGGAACACCCATACAAACCCACCCTTCCCCCCAAACCACCCGACTCATGGTGTCGGGTATAACCATCCAAAAAAATACATGTATATACACTGGTAAGGCTTCCATAGTACATCCTATCCTAAATAGGATTCACCGTAGTGCATAAAGTGTGTGCAATTTTCCCCAGTATTTTTCAAATTTGAGCATTTTATTGTGAACATTAGCAATCATTTTTTCCACTAAAAGGTTAGACTGTAATTCCTGCAGCCACTCCAAGTAAGATATGATGGTATCATCCAGCCAATGTTGAAGTACTAGCTTTTTCAAGGATATGCCACCATAGCCAAGTGGTATTTTCTTTCCATGACCCATACCAAAGAAAAATCCCCCAAAAGGCAGGTGGCTGGTTCTTTGTGTTCTGCTAGACCCACCAAGGGATCCATTCATTATTTAATAAGACTCTTAAGTGGGGTTACCTTGGAACAGTCCCAGAAGATGTGATATAATGAGCCTTCTTCTTGCGTACATTGCCTGCAGGCAGATGAGGGAACCCTGCTCATTTTGACCAATTTGATTGGTGTGTAAGACATATTGTTAATAATCTGATACTGCATCAACCTCAGTCTATCCTAGGAGAGGAATATGTATGTATCCATCCAGATTTTTTCTCAATTAAGTATTTTCCTGGGAACTGGACCTCCCAGTAGCTAGAAGCCCCATTTAACTGCAGGAAGGCTCTGTCTAGTAATATGGAGTAAATACCTGCTACGGCATGAGGTTGTGTGGCTGTAAGTCAGATTGGGTGCAGGAACCTCCCATTCTCTTCTGCAGCTTGACTTAATTGGGCACTTACTAACAAGTGCCTCATCTGGTACACCTTGAAGAATGACTGGAGGTTTAGGTTGTATTTATGGATAATGTTTTCAGATGACAGTATTTGGCCATCATTCCATAACTCCACTATAGAGGAACTTGCCAGTTGTGGGAGCCAGGAGCTTGACAGCATTTCCCCCCCCCCCACCAATCAGGAAGTTTGGATTTCCCATAAGTGGCTGGTTAGGATCTTGTGTGTGTTGGTAGGACAGGAAAGAGCACATCTGAATGTGGGTCTTTACTGATATCCCTATTGGGGTATCTTTTAGAGCAAGTGGGAGCAATTTAGGAGGTATATGTAGCAGGACAAGAGGTGATAGGCCTCGGGCTGAGATAAGTTCTTTCTGTATTGTAAGCCATAGAGGGCAGTACAGTTCTGTAGAAGACACATTGGAACTGTTTAGTCATTTTAAATATTTCTCAGAGTGACTAGCCCAGTAATAAAGTTTAAAGTAGAAAACGTTCAATCCCCCTTTAACCTTGGGGGCAGCCAATTTCCCATAAACTCTATGGGCAAGTTTACTTTTCCAGAGGAACTGGGTTATCAATGAATGTAGTTTGGTAAACAAAGCCTGCACCAGTCATATATTTAACGTGTTAAGGGGATAAAAAATCTGTGGTAAAATGCTCATTTTAATTAAACTGATTCTACCACAGAGTGAGAGAGACAACGTCACCATCTGTCCAGGTCTTGTTGTATTGTGTGCACCAGGGCATTCAGGTTACATTCCTTCAGGGATTTGCATTCCTGTGTCAGAAATATCCCCCGATATTTAAGCTTCTTAGGTTCCCATTGTAGCCCCAAATCTGCATTGTCTCTCCTATGGGCAAGTGAGTTTATGGGAAACACTGTGGATTTCTTCAGATTTGATTTATAGTTAAAGATCCAGATTCATGGATCAAGGACAGAGCTCGACTAATCGAGGCCCTTGGAATGGATAGATGCAGTAGTATATTATTGGCATATGCCGAGAGTTTGAACCCTCGTGATCCAGCTGTTATTCCCCAGATGACAAGGTCCTTTTTAATCTGTACCAAGAGTGGCTCCAAATAAAGGTTGAACAAAAGAAGGGATAGGAGTTAGCCCTGCCTGGTACCAGAGTGAAGGGAGAAAAAATGTGAGAATGAGCGATTATGATAGATACAACACTGGGCCAAGTATATAGGGCTTTAACCCACTGCACAAATAGGGAGGGGAATCTGAATCTGTGTAGAGTCATGAAGAAGAAAACCCAGTCTACCCTGTCAAAAGCTTTCTCAGCATCCAGAGACAACAAGACAGCTGGGGAAAGGTTGTCTCAGGATGCAGAGAAAATATGGTCCTGTTTTCTCATGTGGTCCAGGGAGGCTTTCCTATCCATAAAGCCCACTTGCTCCTCAGATATCAGGTATGGCATAACCCCCCATTCTAGTCACTAAGAGCTTGGCTAAGATCTTGATATCATAGTTAAGAAGTGATATTGGTCTGTAGTTTGACACTCGTTCTGGGTCCCTCCCCTCTTTGTACAATACTACTATTTTCACTTCAAAGAGATGAGGATCCTGGCACTCCCCTGAAACTATAGAATTGAACAGTGTTAATAGCCAGGAAGTCAGTTCCTCCTCCAAAACTTTATAAAAATTTGGGGAGAATCCGTCCGGCCCCAGAGCTTTGTCTAACGACAAACTTTTGATTGCTCTCTGAATTTCCGCTTTCATGATGGGGAGTATCAAGGAGTCCTGCTGCTCTACAGATAAGAAGGGCAAGGGGATGTTCAGCAAGTATTCGTCAATATGTGCAGCTGCCAGGGGGTCAGGCCTAGCATTATAGAGGTCCTTATAAAAGGACTGGAATTATGTAGCTATTTCTACTGGGTTTGTTTTAAGCAAGCCATCCTAGTTCAAGTGGATTGCATTGACCAGTCAAGAGGTCTCTTGCTGTTGAACCCCTAAAGTCAGTAAGTGACTGTCCTTTTTCCTTGGTCTATGTAGGCAGATTTGGTTTTAAGAACAGCATATTCCATTTTTTCCCCCTCAACAGCTCATTATATTGTGCCCTAAGATAGAATCATAAAAACACAGAATTTGATGGCAGATAAGGACCACTTGGCCCACCTAGTCTGCCCAGTTCCCTACCTAATGGGTAAGCTGCAGATCCTAGTTAACCAACAGCCTACTTCCTCCTACCCCTCACTAGAATTGCCTTATGTCTGTCCCATGCATTCTTGAATTCCCCCACTGTTTTTGACTCTACGACCTCCTCAGGAAGGCTGTTCTATGTATCCATAACCCTTTCTGTGAAGAAATACTTCCTCACATTACCTCTGAGCCGTCCCCCCTCTATCTTCAAATTGTGCCCCCTTGTTTTTGCGCATCTCTTTTTCTGAAAGATGCTACCCTCTTGGACTTTGTTGATTCCTTTGAGGTATTTGAAAGTTTCTATCATGTCCCCCCTCCCCTCCCTCCTTTCCTAGATGCACCAACTCCTGATGCTGGATGTCTGTGGCTGAAGGGGAGATATGCCTTTCTATATCCCTAATTTTCTCTAGTAAATCTTTGATTTGGTGTTCTCGTTTATGGCACCACACAGATGCTATTCTTATATGCTTGCCCCATAAGAAGCATTTCAGGTCACCCCATTCTATTTCTGGATGGTTTGTGGTGTTAAGATTGGTCTCTGCATATTGTAGAATACATGACTTCACTCTGTTTACCACCTATTTGTCTTTAAGTAGTTTGTTACTGACTTTCCAACTAATTTCTACTCTGTAATTAGGGGATTATGCTAAGGTGCAAGATACCGAGGAGTGGTCCGATATAACCTTCGGTGCAATCTGAGATGCCATAAGGCCTACAAGAAGTTGCTTGCATAGTAAGAAATAATCTATACGAGAGGCTGTACCATGTACAGGGGATTGGAATGTATATTCCCTTTGATGTGGGTACAATATCCTCCAGGGATTGCATAAACCTAGTTTGTCAGACATATCCCCTCTAGCTCATTGTGCTGGAGACAAGCCAGCCCTTGGTTTACCTGCTCTGTCTATGTCTGGGGAAAAAGAGAGGTTCCAGTAACCTTCTAGGATAATTGGGATAGACAGGAATGGCATTTAGGATGTTATGAACCTCCATAAAGAAAGATGGGCTGTCTGTGTTGGGGCAATAGATGGACCCAAGGGCTATCTTGGACCTCTCCAGTATACCAAGTACAAAAACAAATCTACCTAGAGGGTCCTGTATATATTGACTGCATTTCAAATTCAGGTTTCTGGCCAACAAAATAGCTATTCCTTTACTCTGAGTACTTATGTCTGCTACATATACCTGTCCAATGTTGGGCCTCCTTAAGAGATTCTCCTCTGTATCAAGGAGGTGGGTATCTTGTAAAAAAGAAATGTGCCCCTTTTCCACTTGCAAATGTTTCAATAATTTACATCTCTTGCTCTTATTGTGCATGCCCTTAACATTCCATGTAATAACTTTTATATGATTAGCCACTGCATAGATACGAGTCTCTTCATCTGATTCCTGTAACCACAACTCCAATTTCCCATACAGATACCATGACTCCCTCCCCCAACCCCCCAGAACATCCCACCACAAGCACACCACACAATATCAACAACCTCAGCCACCCCAAAATAACAGTACACATTTTACATAGTGTACTTAACACTACCCCTGCCAGATCATCCATTTGTGCCACACAAACTAGAACACATATATGAACTTGTTTGATGATACAACCCCCTCCCCTTGATTCAGAACATGATCCTGCCAGATTTGACAGATGAAATCTCCCTCTCCCCAACTCCCCTCCATACAACAAAAATACACACATATCCATGAAACTAAGTAATTCAAATTCGGAACAATTGCAGAACAATAAGAAAGGGGGCTTCAAAAAGTAACCCAACCCAAGGAGGAGATGCCCAAACTGCCACCACTGTGTAACTAAGCAACACAAGTTTGGGGTATTACAGGATGAGCCATCAGGAGGCTAAGATAGCTGAGTGTGTACAGTACCCACAAAAGAAAAGCTGTTGCTGCACCCCAGTAATTGCAATTCCACTCAATTGACCATTTAAACAAAAAACAATTACAACCTCAATACTGTTGGAGCTTCTTAATCTCAAATCACATCCAAGAATGTTAACACCCCAGGCCCCTTGGGAAAAGTAACCCATATCAAATCCAACAGATGAGGTGCACATCCCAAAAAAAGGAACAGGGGCATCCCAAGATCCCACCGCTTGACCCCAGGAAGTGCCACAACTATAGATTTCCTCAGGCAACAGAAACTATTGAGCCTGAAGGAAGCTCTGCAGCTGTGTGCATGATCATGAATGCAAGATGTCTGCAAAGCATCCATAGATGCAGCTCTGCGGTCGTGGGAGCGATCGAGCAGGAAGTCACCGTGAAGCTATCCAGACACATATACCAGTGAGGATCCAAACAGCAGTGTATCTCAGGGAGATTCAAGAGGCCAAAAGCTGCCCCTTGGGCTTAGAAAGTTTGTGGTGAGTTTAAATCTCAGCCTTTTTCCACTCTACTGGGGCACACTATAAAATGAGGGTGTAGCCACTACATAGCGCAATCAGCAAGCAGAGCACAGACTATTGTGTGAAAAAAATTACCCTGGCACATAGATCACTATGGCAGTTGGCACCGGCTGCCCATCAGAAAGTCACAAATGGTCATTTGTACTGCAAGGTGCCACGTTGTTGTTACTTGAAGCCCAGAAGTTCATGGTCAACATTTTCATTCACTTGCTGAACAAGTGCGGCAGCAGCCCCCGAAGCTCCTTAACAGCTTGTTTCAGAGTCTCAAATGTGTGCCATTTCTCCTGTATCTGTACTCATAGCTGGGCTGGATATAGTATCCAAAAGTGAATGCCTGCAGGGATAAGCCAGGAAACTGTCAGATGAAAAGAGCCCCTCTTTTGTCTCACTGAAGCTGGCAAATCTTGGGAGATATGGATCTTATGGCCCTCCCGCATTATTGCCTGTACTTCCTGAAGTTTAGCCAGCACATTTTGCTTATCCAGGTAATTGAGCAGCTTTAACAGAAATGATCTTGCGGTGACCTGGTTGTCGGGTTAGGTCTTAGTACTCGATGGGCCCACTCCACGATGTAAGGGGGCCATTTGGCGATGGGTATGCTATATTTTCAAGGAGCTTTTGCATGAAGAGAATGGGGGAGGACCCCTCTTCATTCTCCAGAAGCCCCACTACAACCAGGTTATTTCAGTGCAGGGACCATAAAATCACCTTTCGGATGGAATAATGCCATGACAGTGACTGAATTCATGATTGGGGTGTCAAGAACCACATGTTGAAATTTGGTGCCAAAAGTCAAAAATATGGCCAAGATATCCACCTAAGTTGGAAAAACCCTATTTATGCCATTATGCAGCTTACCTGCATTTTCTCAGTTAGAGGTCAGCTTTGAAGAGTGCAGATGTGTTCCTAGACCACCACAGATTATTGCTCCAGGCCCTGGAGATAAATATAGGGTGAGGGTGTGTGGAGAAGTGGGAGCACAGAGGGTGGGTGTGGTTTGGGAGTGGCAAGGACTCACTGAGGGACCATTTTTTCTTTCACAGGACTTAAAAAAAAAGAAATGGACTCTTATAGCATGCTAAGGTGGGCTCCCACTGTGCCACCTATGTGTTTGTTGGGGGAGGACTAGAGCCAGTGGAGACTGGACACCCTCACTGGCCATATAGTGTGTGCGGGGCAGGAGGCATGAGTATGCTGGGGAGGGCTCCCAGCGTGCCAACTGGTTGTTTGTTGGGGGGTTGCAGCTGACGGGGGATTGGGAACCCCTGTCAGCCTCACAGTGTGCTGGGGGGCAACTGAGCCAACGGGATTGGGCACCCCCCTCAGCACACAATGTGGTGCCAGGGAGAACACTGATGAGGAAGTGGGAGAAGATTAGCAGAGGGAGGAAGTGGGAGGGATTTCATGCTGAGCTGTGCATGACAGCAGTTTGGCTGACATAGGTATGCACACTGCATATGCTACCACCACTGATTACAACGGATCTTTTCTTAGAAGTGAAGAAAAACACAGCCAAACTGCTGTCATACAACATTCTGCATGTATTGGTCCCCTAGGGTCACGCCTGCTACACTGAGCACTGCATTGGCAAGGAGGGTTACACACCTCCAAAAGTCCTACTGTTGCAAGACGTTCCTTGAGCATGCGTGCAAGCGAATGTAAAAAAGGTAATTCCCTGGATTCTAGAATGTACAGACCTATAAGTCTGTTAGATTCATCACATAAGTTGTTTACAAAGATAATTTTGCAGAGAATGCCAGACTGGTTAGAAGAAAATGCAGTTATCAGTGATTATCAAAATGGATTCAAGCAAGGTTGTTCAACACTTCAACATTGTTTTGTCCTATCACATTTAATTTCAAAACATGTTACTGTAAGATTAAAAAGCCAGACATTTCTGCTGTTTCATAAACCTTAGCCCAGCCTTTGACAGTATCGGCAGTACATTACTTTGAAAAAAAAAATGAAAGTTTAGATATTGGTCCGAATTTGTTAAAAATATTAATTAAATTGCATACTAACACCTTTATATCTGTTCAATACAATCATAAAGGAGCAATTACTTCTCCAATTCTAACTAACTGTGGGGTCAGACAGAGTTGCTTATTGGCTCCATCCTTATTCAACATTAATATTAACAACATTATACATGACTTAGAAAACTCAGAATTTCATTCTTCAGCAATTAAATGGGAAAGGGTCTGTGTTTGACATACGCAAATGATATTGTTCTAATCTCCACATCATTTATAGGACTGCAAAGAAAGGCAAACAGGTTTATGACATTATGTAGTGACACTCTGCTTATTATCAATATGGAAAAGACAAAAATGGTAACTTAAAACCCCAATGAACTGTATATCAACAATGACACAATTGAAATAGTAAAATATTATGATTATCTAGGCATTAGGTTTGCAGAGAATTGTTTATGGAAATCACAGATAAATTTATTACAGCCCAAATTATGAACTGCTTTTAATAAGTGCTTTAATTCTAGAACATATAAAGGTTCAATGACAGGGGTGCTAAAACTGGTAAAGGCCAAGTGGTAAATTTCAAGATAAACTCAAGTATCTTGCATGACGCAGAGATAAGGGCATTCATGGAAACCAAACCACCTAAGGTTATCATAACTAAACTTCATAGAGATTTATTGATGGTTCCTCAATCAGTTCCAGCTGAGATCTTAAGGTTAGAACTTGGCCAATATTCACTGCATACTCAAATGAGGGAAATACATATAATATTTATTTTAACACTATTTCAGCTACAATCATCACAGCTACCCATGATTTGTATGGAGGAACAAGTAGATTATTCCTCAAGGGGTTTCACTTTTCCTTATATCCAAACAATTTAAAAAAAATCATGATTTCCTATGGGACTTGGACATCTGCTATATGAGATCTATTTATGACCAAAAGAAGAGATAATGATACAAATTAAAGAACATATCTAGGGATACGGAAATCTCAATAGATCAAGAGCACTTAAAAAAGTTCAAATAATAATAAGTGGTATAGTTTGCTAAAAGTAAAGCACCAGTTGGAACAGTATTTAAGAATATTAGCAAACCCCACCCAAAGATGGCTGTTTACAAGATTCCAGATGGAACTCTATAATGCCAACTACATAGAGGATTGTGTATGAGCAAGCATACACAACAAGGCAGTTGTGATCGAGAGGTTTCCGTGGTAACCAGAGACCTCAGGAAACATAGTTTCGAGAGGTCCGGTACCACGGAAACCTCAAGATCTAACAACTGCCTTGTTTGTGTATGCTTGCTCATACATCTTTATAGTGTATGGGCAACCATACGCAGTGCTAGATGCTGCAGAAACAAGTATTTTAAAAGCTTGGTTGTTTCTGCACGCGCATCTCTTACTTCGCGTTACTGTCGCGATTGCTCAATTCTTCGCATGCGTGAATGTATTCATCTTGTTTTGCTGCACCGTGATTAATTCCGTGCAGCCAACAAGATCGTGATGCACTGAGTGCAGGAAAACAACGCTGTTCCAGGCATGATTTCCATGCGGAACAGCGTTCCACCATACACTATATACATTTATCTCAGAAAAGATCATGATATGCAAGTTTATATTGTAAATGTAACACAAATAACAAAGATTATTTAAAACATGTTTTCTTGTTATGTCCTCTGTATTTTATGAGGAAACAGGAATGGCTTGGTGCAATTTTAGGGGGGGGTCTCACCTCCCCCCCCCCCAAGAACAAATGCTTTTGTACTTGTTTAACACAGAAAACCCAGATTTTGTACATTAAATCTGTGGCTTTTTAGCAACACTACATTCATAGAATGAAGTTTGATAATGGAATTTGTTTCAGTGTACTGTACTTTTAAAGACTGGAAACAGAATAAAGTAGGCCTGGTCATAGGATATAGTGGAATATACATATAGATACACTTGTAAAATATAGATAAGCTGTGTCTTTGTCAGCAAGGAAGCTGATTACATGTAAACAAAGATAACAAAGAAAAGAGATTAAGTAGAAGGATAAGTCTTGTATTTGACAAGTAAAAATCATATTTCAGCTCCAGTATCCTGCAACATAAATTTTATATATACATATATATATATATATAGGGGATACATGATGGGCACCAGTGGGATATGTCAAATATTTTCACTCCTGCAGAGTGAGATATCCATGCCTCACGATGCAGGAGTGAAAATATTTTACATATTCCACTGGTGCACATCATGTATTCGATTTATACAATAGGTTTGTAGTTTTGTTATGTGTTTGATTGGGTTTAAAAGTTAGGCATTTGGTTTGAAGGAAAAGTGTTATTTTAAGTGTATGTGTTGCTCCACTGAGGTAGGTCACTATTGTGAATGGGGACTGTCGTTTTTGTGAATGAGAATGGTTTCTCTTGTTTCATTGGCTGTGTTTGCGTGGTTGTGGTTTTTTATTGGTTAGTGGGTGGTAGTAGGAGAAATGTGTTTTATTGACTGTTGTTCTTGTGGTATGATTGGTTGATGTGAGTGACTGTTACTGCATAATGTGTATTGATTGGTGATGAGGGGCATTGGGCGTGGTTAATTACTGAGAGTGAGTTCCTGGATAGTAATCAGTGTAATGCGTGTTTCAGTGCACTTTACGTTTATTTTTTATTTGTGCTTGGTGTAACTTTATTTCAAGTGTGCTGCTTTTGTGACTAAGGTGTTATTTTTTCAATGGACGTCTTCATGGTTCGTATCTTCGGACATCTACGATGGCAGCTGCTTCTGAGGTTTCTTTCATTCTGTATTGCTTTCGCAGGAATTCAGCTTTGATTTCTTCTTTGGAGGGCTGTCTTTCTGCTGAGCTGGAAAGAAAAGAAGAAAGACATAATTAAAATTCTTTATCTGATGTTGGGAATGTATGAGAAATGTTTAAAATTGGGGCTGTTGTGGTACAGACTGTGGTGAATCACTTTGGTAAATGTTAAATGTGATCTGCTGTGCAGTAATAGTCGGGTTACAGAAGCAACTTGACATTGGTTTACAAATTGTGGAAAATTCATCCTTTGGCGCTCAAGTTTCAGTTTCTTTGGAGTTTGACTTGGTGAAAGAAGCAGGATTGTTGTGCTTGTCTGTTGCTAATCTGTGACTGTGAAGTGCAGCTTGGCATTCTGCCGATGTGGATGGTTGTGGATTATTGTGGGAACTTAAAAATTTTAAATACTTTTCTGCTTTTCTTCACTCATTTTTGAATAATCATTTAGGGACTGTAGCTTCTTGTGTCCTGATATCTGTATAATATCAGTTTGAGCAACGTTGCAATTTACCAGTTTTTGTACAAGGTGCTTTCTGATAGAATGGTTAGTCAGCCTTCTATCTGTGTCAATACCAGCTGTTTCAATCATACATTTCAGGATGTTGCCTATTGTATTAATACCTAACGGTTGGTTTTTGAACCAACAGTTAATTTGCATTAATTTATAATGTTGATTGATCGCTAAAAAAAAGGAGCGGACTCATAGTTATTTTTATATGGTCTTTTCTCAGAATAGAACATAAAGTTGGCAACAGGGCACTTTTTTCTATTTGCTATGGGATAAGCTTGGGGTTTTAGAAGTCGACTGTCTTTGGGATCACTCCCACTTCTGGTCTTTGTCTGCCTTTCAGTGCAAAATTCAATGAATTTTTCTCCTGTTTCAGTAGAACATAATTTAATGTCACCCCATTTTAAGTTCCTGCATTCAGTGTTGCCTCGAATGCCAAAAAATATTGTGGTATTCAACCACATAGTGTTAAGTAATGATTGTGGTGTTCTTGGTCTCAAAATGTCTTTATCACACAGTTCGTTTATGAGGGTGTCATTAAGTTCATCTGCCGCAAAAGGTTTATTTCCCTTGCCACTCTCCTTTAATTTCTTTTGCTTAGATAAGAGGACTTCTCTGCATTTAATGAATGTTTGTGAGGATGACAACGATTCTGGGTATTGATGTTGCTTTAAGTGTCATTCAAAGCTTTGAAATTTCGCTTGTACGCTTAAGGGATTATATTCCGAGCCATCTTTTCTTTTGGAATTAATGAAATAATGGCACAAAGCTATGTTTTCAATACTGGTGGTGATGTTTAAATTTTCCTTTAGGAACTGCTGCAAATCATTAATATCACACTGTGTTTTTCTTCTAGTGTTATTATTTTTAGCAGATTCAATGTATTGGTTGATGAATTCAGTATCTGTATTAATGAAACTTGCTGTCGGAAATCCAGCATTATGAATTGTTTCAGTTGTGCTCAGCTTACCCATTTCAGCAGGGTCAAGAAGCAGCTCTTTATCAAGTTGAAACTGCAAGCAGCTGAGAATGATTTCTTCGTCTTCTTGTTTGGTTGTTTCAGTTTTATTTTGCTCAGAAACATTTTGCTTTTCCATTTTAGTTGTGGTCTCTGCAATGGAAGTTTTACTATGTTTTTTTTCTGCTCTGCGATGTCGTATTCAGCACTTCACATTACATCTGCTACATTAGGCAGTGTACGAGGTGTATCTGTCTTAAATGTGTTTAATAAGAAACAGCGCTGTTTTTATTGGCACAAGACACTTGAGGTATTTTGTGGCATGCTCATATGTTTTAACAGGTGATTTCTGTTAATAAGGAATGCAGTGTAGTACCTGGACCTGTTTTACTAGTAGTTTAGCTAAAGTAAGAATAACTGTTGCTGATGTACCTACTATGTGTGTAAATGTAGATATTTTTCCTTGTATGTACGTCAGCATTATTTATCTCACTGCAGTGAGAATATGGCTTTTTATTTACAACGTTTATCACCCACTCCTATTGTATTAATATATTTATGCAATAGGTGTGAGACCAAAAGCCATTGAATAAATCCATTTATTTCCACATATGTGGAATAAATCTAACCACCCTAGATTTATCCCACATATGTGGGATAAATACAAACTGTCAATCAAAGCTTTTTTGTTCACTTTTTTGACAAACAAATGTGAATAACTTTAAAACGAAAAATGATAGCATAGTACTGTGAGCACGAAAATGTTCTGGACAAAAATATCTACAAAATGAGTGGTGTTTCATTTATAGATACCTTTTAGTTTTTTTTATAATTAGCAAAAACAGCAAAATCCTATTTTCTTTTCACTTTTCAGACAAACAAATATAAATAACTTTAAAATGAAAATGATAACATGGTACTGTGAGTACGAAAATGTTCAGCATAAAAATATCTACAAAATGAGTGGTGTTTCATTCAGAGATACCTTTTAGTTTTTCAAAATTAGCAAAAACAGCATAAAATTCAGTTTTCTTTTCACTTTTTCGACAAACAAATGTGAATCATTTTAAAACTAAAATGATAGCATGGTACTATGAGCACAAAAATGTTCAGCATGAAAATATCTACAAAATGAGTGGCATTTCATTAATAAACACCTTTTAGTTTTTTTTATAATTAGCAAAAAACAGCATCAAATTAAATTTTTGTTTCACTTTTCATCAAACAAATGTGAATAACTTTAAAACAAAAAGGTAGCATGATACTGTCACCATGACATTTGTTCAGCAAGAAGTTCTCTACAAAATGAGTGGTGTTTCATTTAATAGCAACCACCCCGCTAGGCGGACATACACCAGGAAAGTTAACCAAAAGTCCCAGAAAGTCCCAGAAATTACCATTTAAAAAAAGAACATAAACAGTCAAAACCAAATGTTCCCACACTGATAAGAAGCATCCCTATTGCATAAATGAAATATACAATGGTGAGCTGTCAGATAAATGATTTATCTACACTTGTACTGTTTGACCTCGGACACCTCACTCGTGGCTTACGCCACTCGTGAAGTTCCCTGAGGTCAAACAGCACTTGTGTAGATAAATCATTTATCTGACAGCTCACCATTGTATATCCCATATATATATACATATAGCTATGAATCCTAGGCTCGCCGATTGGAGGACAAATACAAGGTATTTTTTGCTCAACTGGAGCTACCCAGATTAGTGAAAGAACTATCTACCTCTTTAGAGGCTGATATTACTGTACAAAAATGTCAGCAGGCTATAAGGGCTCTGGCTCAAGGTAAAGCAGTAGAAGGCAATATAGCGCAGTGGTTTAAGGCTCTGAGCTGCAAATCTGGTGACATCTAGCAGACCAGACCAGGATTTGAATCCCACAGCCCCCACTTGCATACTGTGTGACCCTGAGCAAGTCACTTAACTTTCTTGTGCTCCCAGGTTGCACCTGGAAACAAGCTTCAGCTTAGTGTGCCTTTCCTGGTTAAATAATTTCCCGTTTCCCTTTCCTTAAAGCACCCGGACCAGATGGCCTTAGTGTTGATTCTCATCAGACATCTGAGTTGCAGCTATCTCGGCACTTGTTATCCATTTTTAGGGCCATTTGGGATATCGACCCCATGCTGCCATCTATAAAGGAAGCCATTATTGCAGTTCTGCCGAAGCTGGGCAAAGACCCCTCAATATGTTCAAATTACTGGCTCATTTTGGTGCTCAGTGTTGATTGTAAGGTATTTGCTAAGATTCTGGCTATGCAGCTAGAATAGATGTTGTCATTACTGGTAAGCCAAGTCCAGTCAGGTTTCATGAAAGGCAGGCAGGGCATTGATAATATCTGGGTGGTAATTGGTCTTATTTAAGTGGCAGGGAGAGGCCCGGATTTGACGGCTTTGGTGGGGTTGGATGCCGAAAAAGCATTTGACTCTGTCGAATGGCAATACCTACAGTTTGATTTACCACCTGAGTTTTGGGGTAAAACAGACATTTTCTTGTGTCTTGCCTCTTGACATCAGCACACCCCTCTGGGTAGAGGTGGAGCAGGCATTTTAAGGTAACATGCCTTTAGCTACCTTGTTGAAATCTTATGGAAGGGTGCCTCAGTTTGAAACTACTCTTATGAGATTCTCCCGACAGGTGTGGAGTAGCTATTTTAAAGCTCTTAGGTGGGCTTTCACGTCCTTGGGAGTATTTGAACCTTTATAGTATAATACGGATATTGTAATAGGCCACAACTTTATCTATGTGAAATCATGTGCTAACTAAGGTGTGCAGATTTTGGGTGATTTAGAGGAGCAAGAAACTCCCCTATTGGCATCTTTTACTGATTTACAAGTGAAGTTTCACCTTTCTTCAAAGAATCAGTGGAGGTATTTCTAGCTGAGGCACTCATTACAGGGTCATTTTTTTTAAATCGTACAGGCTTATTGAGACCTCACTTTCCCAGAACCTTTTCAAATAGCCAAAATTGTCAATGGGTCAAATTAGTTTACTATGCAAGGAATTGCTGAAAGTGTACTCACTGAATTGGGATTCCTACAGATTGAAATGGGGGGAGGATTTACAAATGTTTGTGGATTCAGAGGTCTGGCATTGTTGCTAGTATATAGCGCACAAGGCCTCTCCAGACTATAGGTTGCAATTGAACTAGAAAAAGTTTTAGGTAGGTGGTATAGGACTCCTGCTTTTTTGTCTCAGATGGGTGTGTCCAAAACCAATTTGTGTTGGAAGTGTGGTGTCAGACTGAGGTGGGGTCTCTCTTTTATATTTCATGGGCCTGTTCTCTTTTAAAAAATGGTGGGCAGCTATTCTTAAACATCTGGAAGAGGTCCTACAGCTTTCTATTCCAAAGTCCCCACATTTTGGGATTTGGGGTTATCCAGGGCTATTAGATATAAATGTTTCAACCTATAAAGGGGTTCTTTTTGTGGCAGCCCTTGGGGCAAAGAGACTGTTGATTCAAAATTGGAGATCAACTATTTTACCTTCCACTCTGATGTGGCAGTAGGCAGTTTCCAAAGCTGCTGCTTACTATCAGGTACATTTTGCTAGAAGAAAAGCCCTCCCTCGTTGCGTGAAGACTTGGGAAAAATGGATTTCCTCAATGGGTAGTTGACATGAGGATTTGCTGAGTACTGTCCCAGCCCCAAATAAGATTAAAAATTTTAGTATTATATTTTGTTAGCTGCAAGGTGAATGTTTTTGGGCAGAGGGGATCCAGCACTCTCTTGATCTGGGGTATTTCCTCTTATATTTAGGTTACAAAGCTTTGATTACAGTGTTGTGAAGTTTCAGATGATTAGTTGTATTAGTTCACGTTCCTGTACCAATTCATTTTTTTCTTGTGATCCACTTTAATATTTTACGAATATTTTTTGTTTGCTTGTTTTGGCTGTTTAGTCATGTTGGCTATGTTTGATATCATTTAATAAATAAAACATTTATATACAAAAAACTGTCCTCTGTCCTCAATCTAATCAAGCCTTTCAGTAGTTTGTTTCAACTTTACACTGCCCTTTCTGTAAAGCAATGCCTCCTTGTTTCCTTCCTGAATCTTCCCCTTCTAACTTCAGACTGTACCCTCTCATAACCCTCCCTCCCTTTAAGCAGAATAACTCTCCCGTCTTAGCCTTGTTTATGCCTGTTAAGTATTTGAAGGCCTCTATCATGGCCCCTGTCTATCCTTCAGGGAATACATGTTGAGCTCCCTTAATCTCTCCTGATAGGATAGATCTCCCAGCTGCTGGATCATCTTAGTCACCCTATGCTGCACCCCCTCTAGCAATCTAATGTCCTTTTTTAGCTATGTACAACAGAATTGTATACTGTACTCCAATTGTGGTCTTACCAGTGATCTGTTTAGTGGCAGAATGACCGCTTCCTACCTGGAGGCGATTCCCTTGGCTATGCACCCCAGCATTTGATTGGCCCTAGCCGCTTTCCTCTGTCACTGTGCAGATACCTTCATATACCATGTGACTATTACCCCTAGGTCTTTCTCTTCCACAGAAACAGACACCTACAATCCCCCCAGTCATTAGGTGGTCTTGGGGTTTATGGTTCCAAGGTGCATGACCTTGCACTTCTTAGCATTAAACCCCCAACTGCCATTCCCCTGACCATTGCTTGAGTTTTGCTAGATCTTCCCTAAGTTTTGCATCCGTTACTCACTGTCCATTATCGCACATATCTTAGTATCATCAGTGAACAGGCTGATTTTACTCAATCTCATCGGCTCTGTTCCTGATAAAGATGTTAAATAAAACAGGGTCTAGCACTGAGTCCTGTGGAGTCCCACTGGTCACAGGCCTTAGTTTGGAGCCCCCTCCCACAATTACCCTATGCTGTCTATTCTGCAGCCAGATAGCAACCTAGTCCACTAGCTTGTTCCCGACCCCCTAGGCTCCTTAGCCTGCCCAGTAACCTCCTGTAGGGCACCGAGTTGAAGGCCTTACTGAAGTCCAGGTATAGGACATCCAAAGCATGGCCCCCATCAGCTGCTCTTGTGACCAAATGAAAAAAGTCAATCAGGTTTGTATGACAGGATCTACCCAAGACAAACTCATGCTACCTTTCATCCTGGAGACCATTTTCCTCCAGAAAGATTATCAATCTCTCATTGAGAAAGGACTCCATTAACTTCCCCACAATGGATCTCAAGCTTACCAGTCTATAGTTACCTGGCACATCCTTAGGAACCCTTTCGTGAAGAGGCACCAAGTGGGCCATCCTCCAGTCTCTGGGCACACATCTCGTCTCGAGCAAGGTATTAAACAGGTCTGTCAGTACCTCTGCTATCTTCTTCTGGACTCTTGGATGTACTCCATCTGGTCCCAGATCCTTGTCCTCCCTCAGGGCCTTTAGTCCTTTTAGAACTCTATCTGCCTGGATGACCCCATCCATCACCTCTGCAGCCCCTTTTCCTTCCCCTCCTCTCCCACGTGGTATCAGCCCATCCTTTCCATTAGTAAACACAGAACAGAGGTATTCATTGAGAGCTTCTGCCTGATCTTACCCATTTTCTGCCCATCCCCTTCCTTCTTGATCTGGACAATTCCACCCTTACAACTCCTCTTCTCTCGTATGTATTTGAAGAAATCCTTTTCCCCTTCTTTGATCCCCTGTGCCAGTCTCAGCTCCCTTGTAGCTTTAGCTGCCCTGACCACCCTCCTCACCTCCTTGGATTTCTTCATGTACTCCCCCCTGTCCTCTTCCCTACCAGTCTTTTTGTTCCTTGTACTGCACACTAGTGATGAACTCATGGTTGGGGGGTGTGAAGCAATGAGTGACACAAGCATCTATCTCCAAATGACATGTCTAAATAAATGCTGCTGATGAGTTAACTATACAAAAAAAGATTTATTTCAATAGTAGACTTGTCATCAGTGTACACAACATATTTATACAATGAGTTGTAAGCTAACACCTATTGCATACATCTAGATACAGTAGACAGTGCAGCTTGACAATGGTTATGATAATTTAGAAAATGGGTTTTAAATTTCCCAGTCTTTGATTGGCTTAAACCTTTGCCATGGTGGTACATTAATTGCCAACAGAGACCTAGAAATACCAAGTGCCAACCCAACCTACCTTAGCACAAAGGAAATCAGTACCATGAATATTTCTTTACAATACTGTGAATACAAAAGCTATTTATAACACCATTGGCAATTTTGACAGGCAAACACTACTGGAAAATAAAATGGTTGAAGAGAGCTGGCTTAACATAAAAGAAACCATAACTGACACATGCAATAAATACAATAGGAAAGTGAAGAAATACAATAATAGAGGAGTTAAACCAAAATGGCTAAATCAGAAAAAAAATATTGAAGAAAAAGGGCAATCTGTATGCAGAACATTTGACGATAAAGTCTACATAGTACTAGCAGCAATTCAAGAATGCTCATACAGCTTGTAAAAATAGTATAAAAATCAAAAAGAAATATGGAAATTAGGCTTGCAGCAATCTCTAAGAAACAAAACAGTATGGGCCAGATATTCAAAAGGGTTGCGCCATGCGCAATAGGGCTGCACCTTCTCAAGTCCGAACTTGCTCCGTTCTGCGATATTCAGCTGGAGGCAGTTGTGCCACTGAAAACAGACCGAGCAACAGCGCAATGCAAATGAATGCATGCTGAACTGGAGTGGGAGGAACCATGCATAAACTGCACAGCCCGATATTCAGCCGGGCTGTGCAGAGTTGTGCAGGCGTAACTCCCAACCTGCGCCTGCACAACTCTGAGCCAAAAAAAAAGGCTCAAGTCAAGGGCCACCCAAAGGTGAGCTGCTGCATTGCAGGGTGCAACACAGCAGCTGCCACCTGTGGCTGGTCCCTAACCCACTCCCTGTGCCCCCCCTGCAGTCCGATCATGGGCAGAAGACTGTAAAATCCCCCCCTCACTGGCCCGATCGCGGACAGCAATGTGTCTCCCCCAACACAGCCCTGGTGGTCAAGGGACCTATAATGCTGATCACGGGATGTCATAAATAAACCCCCAAACATAGCTCTGGTGGTCCAGTGGACCGAAAATCCCGATTCATGGATGTCAGAAATAAACCCCCAACATAGCCATGGTGGTCCAGTGGATAAATAAACACCCCCAAAATAGCCCTGGTGGTCCAGTGAATAAATAAACACACCCCAACATAGCCCTGGTGGCTAGTGTCCCCCACCCCACCCACCCACGAGCCCCACCACCCCGCTTCTGGCAGCGGCGGGTGGCAGCATCCCACCCGCCTGCCACCCCACCACCCCGATTGACTGCCCAGTAGGGCTGCATGCCCATTGGTGCAGAGCAAGAGTCAATGGGCATGCAACCCATACCATACAAGACAGTCCAGATTTGTGAATGAATACAAACTCTTTGCATGCAGCGTTAGAAAAAACCTTCCTCAGCTGTAGGCATGCCAGATGAAGTAGCCTGTCGACATTCTGAAAAAGTACAGCTGGTCGGTTCTTCCCGGCAGCAATCTCCCTGGACAGGAACTCTGCCTTCTTATGGTTGATTGCCCCCTGGTATGCATTATAATGCATAGCCAGGGCCAGTTTGTCTTCCTTCAGGCTGGACTTCCTCCAGCAGTGCTATAACCTCTGACTCTTTCTCTTCATCTCCCTGAGGTTTCCATCAAACCATGGAGACCTCAGGTAGTAAGATTTGGGTCATACACTGACAGGTGTGAGGGAGTCAGTGCGTCAGATAGTACCCTATTATAGGAGCCCACCACGGCACCAATGCCTCCAACACATATGTTGCCCACACTAGATAGATCAGCTGCCACCAAAAAACCTTCTGGGGTCAGTCCACGCAAGGAACGGCAGCTCATCATCTTTGTAGGGGGAAGACATCCGGTGGGTGCCCCGAACATGAACCATACCATGCAGTGATCAGACCATACCACCCAATCAATCTTGAGATCATTTATCTCAAGCCCCGGTGAGAACACCAGGTTCAATGTGTGTCCACCCTGGTGTGTTGCAGCAGAAACAGCATGCGACAGGCCCAGTGATGACATAATCTGGAGGAAGTTATGACCCAGCCAAGAACATTCATCATCAGCCTAAACATTGAAATCCCCCAAGATAATACATCTGGGACTTCCAATGTTCCACCAATGACAAATTCGGCAACCTGCTGCAGGAAATTCCACAACACCCCAGGGGGTGGTAAATAAGGAACATCCTACAACCTGTACCCGGCCCCCCTCAGACAGACACACATTCAAAAGAACTCGGGGCCTTCACTGGGTGCACGGTGAAGCCGAAGTTGGATCTAAAACAGATGGCTACCCCACCTCAACTACATTCCACCATAGGACAGTGCACGACAGATAACCATTTTTGGTAAGAAATAATACCCACCAGTGTGGGCTGTTTTGGACTATACTGGACCACCCAGGGGCATAAAGAGGCCCAACACTGCAGGTGGAAGGTCAGACAGATCCTATACTGCTTACCTATGATGGTATTATTGTGCTTATAAAATTGGTTATTCACTTAAAAAATAGCATTAAAAAAAAGTAAAAAAGTAAAAGTGACCCTTGTTTGGCTCGAGCGTGTGATGGTACACCTGGGCAAGTTACATCTGTCTGCCCTATGACCATTTTCTGGGCTCTAAGGTTGAGGGCCTTGGGTACATGAGGCTTGCCTGGTCACAAACCTCACTAGGGTATATGGAGAATATGGTTTCAGTGCCTTCACCCAGAGTATGCTATGGGCCAGAAGGTAATTCGAGTTCAACCCCTGGGGACACAGTTCCTATCTAACACCCACCTTTGAGCTTACCCACCAATGCACTGGTATATTCAACAATGCAGTCCCCCACATATACTTACCAACTCTATCGTACTTATATACTATAGCAGTCAATAACCACACAAGTTGAACCCTTGAACACAGGTGTAATAACCTGCAGCTGCAATACCTGTGGAGGAAATATGAAACTAGCACAGCACATGTGATAAAACAACTCTTCAGGTTCTGCCCCTCCAAACAGCATACACCCCACAATAGAACAGTTGGAACCAGTTATTATAGTTAAGGCTGGAGTACCCCTTATAATAGTAAAGTCTAGAGCAAGCTTGATATTATTGCCTGGGTTGCTGGGTTGGAGCTTAAGTTAGCTAGCATTATTTAAACAACCCCTTCCCCCAAGAGGCCATGGGTCTGCATGCATGCATAAACTGTAAAACTCCAAACTGTATGAAAGTAAAGTTACTGATGCCTGACTGCTTTAAAATAAGGCAAAGGCTGATGACAATGCAATTTAAAGTGATGAACCTAGCTATTGTAATTCAGTGTCCACAACCCAGCCAGGGTTCGATCCTCTTGCATTGATGAAGATGATAGTCCCCTGCTGGAAAAAAATCTCTGGACAGTTTCCTTTGACTGCTGGTAGCATGAAAACCAAAGAATGGAGGCTGACCAGAAAATCTCTCCTGGTGCAGACAAACAGAAATACAGTTCTTGAGCTTACATTTCATTCTGGTGCCCTAACACCACTTGCAGCTGAAAACTAGCCTGCTGTATGCTACAGCTCATAGCCAAAATATTAAATAACACAGTTATCAGAATGGGTGATCTTATTTTCTCTGCAGTCAGTGTCTTTCTAGAAAAATTCAGGCTCTCTAGGATGCTTGCCAAAATGCTGTACTTTCACCTGAACTAGTCTCACTTCAGAAAAAAAGCACAGGCTGGCAGCACTCCGAGGGGAAGAAATACATACACAAATATGCAAATAAATAGACCAAATGCAAACTGAAGTGAATAAGCCGGGAGCCCACGGCTGCTTCACACTGAGTCTCATTTCTGGAGGTTGAAGGGGGGTCCTTCTTGTCCAGTTTGCAGACTAAGGCATAGAAAGAATGGGCACAGCAGTGTGTAGTTCTTGCCTGTCTCATGTCACTACCTCTGCTTGCCCAAGAATCACACAGAAGTCCCAGTATAGACATTCTTTATTGTTAGGGTCTGGATGCATCCCAATTGGCTGGAATGCTGCATATGTCTTGCTGCTGGGACCCCTATTGGCTGAGAAAAGGCACCAAAACTTCAGGCTTTTGATTGGTGGACCGGGGGGCCAAAGGTTACTGTCATGACTGCCCCCAGGCTGCTACAGTAAACACTGGCCCAAAACTCCAGCAACAGCCCACAGGTTCTCCTGAGGCACGACAAAAGTAAGTCCCAATTTAACTTGGGGTTACCCAATTAATAAAAAATAAGATGCTTTTTATATGTAAAGTAGTCTCTCAATTTGTAAAATTTTCCAGCTGAGGGCACTGCTATTTTTCAAAATGCCCCCACTAAACATTTCCCCACACAAAGACACACAGACACCCTCACAGAAGTATCAGTTGAGTTGAGAACTTATGATTGTTTCTCTTATTGTCTTATACCAGTGATTGTCAGAGACAGGACTGCAGTGAGCATGGTTGGGAGAGTGGCATAGTCAGACCAGGTCAGTGCACAGCAATTGTAGTGGGAGTGGTCAGGAGAGCAGCTGCATGGCACAGTTGGTGACTGACATTTGTACTGTAGCAAGCACACTTAGGAAATAAACTGCTTTTGGTGAAGCAGATATTTAGCAGCACAAAAGTTAACTTTTTTGCCAGATGTGTGATTGTTACTAACATGAGAGACAAGGTTTAGTGGGAAAACTGATGGTTAATGGTCTGTACAGTGATTGAAAAGTGAGCACTCTGATGGTAAGCACAAGATAGTGTTGGCAATAATGTACATAAAAATAAGAAATTAAAATTGCTTTGTGGGTAGCGAGAAAGGTCATAATTCTAAGGTACAGTTTGGGTTTCATTCATTGAGGAGCTCACTTGCAATGGTACTGAAATATGGATTGGGGAACTCAGTTGCTGACTAAATGAACAAATAAAGTATGGCACTCATGACATTTTTTAAACTTTTACGCGGCACAGTGATCCAGTAAAAAGGCAGGCAGAGACTGGGACTCTATTTCCCAATGTCTGTTGCTTGATACCAGATCAGGTGACTGATGACCTTTGCCAATCAAGCTTCTCTAATACCCTCTAGAGTGGGTGGTATGGCCCTACCAACACTTCCAGTGCTAGTAAGACACTTTGTCTTTAGCATTGGGCCTCATTGCACCCTTGGGTGGGTTGGTATAACTCAATAGCGCCCAACCTTTCAGGTATTATTGCTTATATATTTCTAAACATACTTAACATTAACTGATCCAAGAAAAAAAGACTTACAACAGAGTTAGTAATACAAAATAGAAGGATCATTTTTGTCAGTATAAAGCAGATTAAAACTGATCATTGTTCCATTGTGTGATGCCTTTTTATAAGTCTAAACAAATTCATATTGAAATTAACAGGTTTCTGACTGTACTCATAATAAAAACAATTGAAAAAAAAAGTAAGCGTAATATCAGGAGCTGTATTTTCAAATGGTGTTAGGGGTTTAATGTGCATTTTTGATGCAAATGTACAAACTGTGACAAAATGCTTGACCACATAAGACATGGGGCTCGATTTTAGAAGATGCCATTAGATCAGCCCATGCTGTACTAAACCACTGCCTATGGCAAATCTGGGTGTGGCAGAGACCCAGCACCTCATATTAGAAAAAGTGGGGTCCCAGCGCCAAATCTTCTGGGTTTTCCACAAGCCAACAGGTGTGCAGATGAAAGACTGCACAGGAAGGGAATGCTGCAAGCTGTGGGACAGGTTTTCATCTGCAGCTGTGATAGTGACCCCCAGGCTGGTCACCCTGGTGCTGGTAGGTGGTCTGGGGCATGCCCTTGCTCACAGTGGGGATGGATCAGATGGGGGTGACAACTGCCCCTGACTGGGTAATGAAAGGTACAGTGTGGGTCCATGAGGGGGGCCAATGCACCAGCACCACCATGGGGGGATGTGCGGGATCTGACCTGCCACGAACCATCGGCCTCTCCAGCAGTGGTCTGACAGGTGTCCGAGGCTGTATGAGCACCTTCCACAGGGGCACACAGTGGCACACAGGGTCACCCCTCACCCAGCAAGGGCTGCAGCAGTTGTGCACAGCAGGTTAGACAAGCTCTTGGTTGGTCTAATGGTAGGGTCTTTGTGTCCATTTGGGGGGGCTTCCAAAATTCCAAATGAAGGGATATGGCATTCCTGCAGTGGCACATGCTCCCTTCTGCCATATCGCACCAGTGCAGCCATTGCAAATATGGCACAAGTCTGGTTGGAACAAATAGCCCCCCCCAGTGGTGCAGGCTGCATTAGAAAATTGAGAAAGGTGCAAGATGTTGTGGAAGAAGCCCCTCTCATCATTTCTTCTTGATATAAGCCCCTTGCACCAGTCCCAGTCATTTTAAAATCAGGCCCATGGTATAAATTTCTGTTGCAATCACTGCAATTTGCACTCAAAAATGGTGCAAGCAATGAAGCTGTTGCAAATGCATCAACACATTTGCAATTTGCCTTTAAACATTTTTTGCACATTTTAGAAACTGGCATAACCAAAAAGTAGGAATTGCACCTACATGCTTCCTGTTGAAAATTGTACCGAACTGGATGAAGCATTGATTAGAGAAAATAAGATAAAATCAATTGTTAAGTACTTTGAGTCTCAAGAATGTCATGGGTCTAGGGCAGGCTCTGTGGAGTAGTGGAAGCACTTCTACTTCCCACACTGGTGACCCATGTTTGGGAATGGACAATGGTGCTCAGTGGGCTGGCCTGTTAAAGAAGGATCAAGTGCCACACAGTACCTCTTCTTCCTCAGGGAAGATGGACACCAGGTCCCACTGCAGACACTGCCACCTGGCAGCTGCCGTTCAGAAGCATAGCTGGAGTGTATGAGGTGCAAGGCTGTTGCATGACATACTTGGGACACAGATTCTGACACAACAGCATAGAGGAGAAAAATGGAGGAAAATGATGGTGGACTGCCCACTACCAGCACTCCCATACATTCTTGCACAACTGACAGGGTGGGCCACCCATCCCTCAAGGTTCTGAGCAAGTGGGGGACAACCAGTAAGTCTGTGAGAAGGTCAATTACAGAGTTGGAGATGTGCCATCAGGCAGACCAAACAGGAGAAAAACTACTGGTTGGGAAAAAAAAGCAATGTTAGGGGTCTCAAATCTTTCAGCATTTTTTAGAGACATTGATGTTAGTGCGGGTGTCTTGGCATATAATCTGTAATCCCAGTGTCTTGTACAACAGCAGAGGTACAGTATCAGGGTAATTAGTAGCACTATAATCTACATTCTCTGAAAAAGCTCTGTCCCACCATATGAGCTTTTAGACTGCTTCTTCATCAGTGAAGGAATATTCCTAATTATCTAAAAAGACACCAGAAATGATTTTCAAAAGGGACAGACACTGGTGAGCATGAACTTGCATATTCTGCCTCAATCAGCATCTGCCAATTACACCAAAACCTGGGAGTCCTATTTTCAAAGGCCCAGATGTTTTTTGACAAATTATATACATGAGTTACTGCAGCTTGCATCAAAAAATGATTTAAATGTCAGTGTTTTGACACAAGTCCAATTTGTTTGGACAGTTCTGTTTGTTTGAACAAAACTGCGTCCAGAGTCCTACCACTGCTATACAACCTATGTGGTGGTCTACCAGCATCAACGCTTTGGATACAGCTGGGTCAATATGAGACAGATTAATTTGACCATCCTGTCTCTAAGTCTAATAAGATCTAGCAAAGCAACAGAGAAACACATTTCTAACAGTGTAGGTCTGAAAATAATCAGACGTAGATGCTGCCTTTGAGTTTCCAAATGTAATCAGGGAAAAATGTTATTTTGCCTAGAGCACAGTCAGAAATGCTCTTTTGTTTTCCCTTCCTAATAAGTTCCTTCAGCTGTAAAGATTGAGGGCCTCACTTCATTTAGAGGTATGAATGGCTCATTTTAGTGATTCTCTGTTCCCCTCTGCACAAGGTTGAACCTTGATTAGATTGTATTGTAAATTTCCTGAAGGCTCAAACTACAGATGTCAATCTCTCAAAACATTCTGAACATGGCAGAGCTGAAGACACTAGTCATATTATCTATCCCGTATTAAGCTGCTTGATCTAGCTCACGCAAAGTACTCCCCCATGAAATATTTTCTAGCTGCTCCAGCTGTTCATCCAGTATGACACTGTGCCTCACTAGGCAAGATCAGTTGTTTTTTAGAGCAGTAATACAGTACGAGTCCAGAAATTTCTTTTTATTTATTTATTTATTAAAGTTTCAGAATTACAACCTTTGAGTCCGAGACTCCTTTGAAAAGGCTCCACGTCGGACAAACATACAGATTTTTTTCGAATTAACAAACATGCTTCATGGCTTAGTGTTATACATTGGTGCTTTCATAATAACATCATACATATACAGAGATTGGTTAGTCTCTTAAGGGTTGCTTATAACCCTGGGTCTGTTGAACATGCCACATAAGGATAATACATTGGTGCTTTCTAGTACTTGGTCAGCATCTAGGGGTTGATTATCAACCCTGCGTCAAAGTGGTGTAGCGTGTTCTTGAAAGGGGAATGTCCAATAACAAGAAAGGCATCCCTACAGTATGTTGTAACCAAATAATTTTTTTGTTTGTTTGTTTTTATGTAAATGTTTTTATCCTCCTTGGACTAACCAGGCAGCTGTTCAGCACTATCACTGGATTCCATCAGCTAGTCTTGCTACCTTCCTCCGTCTGGAGGGTATTCTTCCATTGAATCCCCCTATGGAAGGGCCAGGGGATGGCTGCCCCTCACCCTCATGACTGTCATCCAGAAGCCCCCATATTTAGCAGCAGAGTGGTAAGGAAGCCTATGCTCCTCAAGCAGAGCTTCATGATGCCTAGTTTCCTAACTTTTTTCTTCCTGTTTTCCACCACAGACACAGAGCAGCAGTACAGCACAGAAGTGCATGCACCTCAAGAACCATGGCCTCCCTGCTCTCACACAGATGTCCGTCTGCACCCCCTCCACCCTGTGGTGCCGGCACTACTACCAAGTCTCCCTGGTGGCAGCCAAGAACTGGGAAGGTGAACCACTCCTACCCTGTCAGCTATTTACTCCATCTCCCAGCCCTTCTCCCCCACCTGCCCCTGGCAATCCTAGCTTGTTCCCAAACTCAGGTCACCATAATGACATGAGGTAAGATGCTCCACAGAGGCTCAGCCTTCTCCACCATCGTACCTGGAAATCTTTTTAAAATAAGTTACTGGCCTTACCAAAAACTCTTATAGGACCAGATGTCATTCATTTTGTCCCCATCCCTTTACATCTGCAGGCAGCCATTTTCTATACACGTGTTATCTGTAGTTACTAATAAAGATTGTTTGATACCAAGATCTCTCAATTTAATTTTGGAAACCTGCACTGATGGCATTTTCATGCTCTTTTACTACTGTGGTTCTTTGCAGATTTGCATAATTTATTTTCCACTAGTACAACTGTAAATTAATTTTGTGCCACTGCCATTTTCCATATTTTATCGTAATGGTGCAGTTTTCATAATTCATTGTGTTGTTATTGTTTATGTTGATTCCATCTCACGTAATTCTTTTGTGCCAGCACTATTTTGTGGGATTTCTACGGTGGTACTATCACCATTTTGTTTAATGCAATTGGAGTGGCACCATGTTGCAGAACGTTTAGTGCCTATAGCCACAGGAAATGTGCATAATACACCACTGCTAACATGTGCAGGACAGCATTGCTGCAAAAAGATATGCAAAAGAGCAATGGGAAAAATGTGCACATTTCTGTATGCAGATGTACCGTAGCACACTGCATATGAGCAAAAATATTTAAAAAAGCACTAGCATTAGATGATATAATAAGGCAATAGGACAAAACCATTGTGCAAACCAGTATTAGCAAAAAAAACTGTTCAATGAATGAAGATATCACAAAAGATTATACAAAGCAACAGCAGCACAAAAAGGTTTTAGAAACTAGTGGCAGGCAGCCCAAACATTTCTCAGAATGGTGCAAAATGTAATTCTAAGAAACAGTAGCTGTACAAATGTTACTAGATGGCAGGCATACAGGTGCCTGAAAATGCCATCAGTACAAGTTTTTAACACTGACTTTGACAGTTGTGGAGAAGAGGAAAATCTTTATTAGGGAACTAGTATCACTGTATTTAGACCCATATAGTTCCCTTCAGTGGTGTACCTTCAGGTATTAGTGACTTAGAAAATTAATATCTGGAGTTGTACTGGGAGTGGAAACTACAAATGGGTTAAATTTCTGGCCCTACGAGAGTTAGAGGTGATACTAATAGCTTGTATAAGCAATAAGACATGATGGGCTGTGCATTAGATATTTCTAATGCACGGCCAGGGGATAATGAGGCACAAGGCCACAGGTCGTGTGCCTTCAGCTCTTGGCTGTGCATTAGAAATGTCTAATGCACACCCTCAGAGTGTCTTATTGCAGTTATAAAATGGGGCTATGTATTTTACATGCATGGAAACATTAAAGTCAACTGGATTAGATACAAAAATAGTAAGATCATTAATGAATTTTGATGTAAAATAGTCCTGCCGCCTGTGTAATCCCCCCAAGTTGTTTTTTTCCTATTGCAGATTTCTAAAAAAAAGGTGTCCTCAGGAGTTTATCTGAGGTCAAAATAGCAGGCAAGCTACTAATGGAACAGGAGCCACAGAAATGTGTTGGGAAATTGAGTTTAAAACTCCCATTAGTTTTAAATGTTCATCAACGGAGAGCCGTGATGTCAGCGATGCACCATGCACACGTGTAGAAGGCAGACAGACCTAGACATGAAGTAAATTACAGAGAGACCCATATGCTCTTGAGAGGAAGGAACAGCCAATTACCAAAAATGAGCCTTACCAAGTGCACAGCTTTATTTTGAAGAAAATAAACAGTAAATTCTCACACCATTGACAGTACACTGACTGTAGGGATGATTGGTGCAACGGCAGCCTGAGCTGCTGACCACTTGCTTCCTTCTTCTCTTGAGTACACAGGTACTTTCCAACAGTTTTAAATTGATAGTTTATGGCTTGTTAGTCTGAGTAGGAGAAAAAGAGTATGAGTGCGTGGAGCGTGAGCAGGTGTGCAATAATTTTAAAAGGTTATTTTAAAACATGCAAAATGTGATTGCCCCCTTGATTTTCTGTGTGTTTTATGAGATAAAGGGAGTTTTCTGTGAATACTAAAGTGGTGTATCGAGGATCGAGGGATACAGGATCAGCAGACAGGCAGACAGCCAAGCTGCCAGTATGAAAGATTACCTTTTACCCCCAACCAGTAACTAGTATAAGCTAAGCATTGTATAGTAATAATGCAGTAAGAAACAACATTGAGGAGGATCATTTTCTATGTAATTCATTGTTTACATAGTTTGTGCTTATAGAGGAATATCCTGTTTCAATACCGTCTCTTACTTATTCTCAGTATGGTAGACTGATCGGTATTTTCTTGTCCACAGCCTGCGTGTTTTAGTGAGCAGCCAAACCCCCACCATGCCAGCATATGTGAGAGTGTACAAGGATGGAAGGGTGAGCATTTTTCCCAAACAGAGTACTGCATAGTGAGAATTCTGTAACAAATACAGTTCTGGAGGACCATTTTCTAAGGTAATTCATTGTTTACACAGTTTGTATTTATACAGGACTATCCTTTTTCAGTACCTTCTCTTCCTTTTTGTCTGTGCTGTAGACTGATCGGTATTTCACAACAGAGGTAAATGTATTCGCTTTCTTAACACACTTTCCTGTTAGAAATGATTTGATGATTATGAGGTGACAGGTTTAAGCAGGTTCATGGTTAGCGGGGAAACAAAATAGTGGAGATTCAAAATGACCATTCCATTTGGCTCTTGATTCCTGTTTTTTATCTTGGCTCTTGCTTGCATAGCCAACATTTTGCGATAGTAGCAGATTTGGAGGCACGGTCACTGTTGGGTGAATGCAGGGCATGCATCAGAAGGTGCATTCCTTCTTCCCCAATCAGCCAGCAGCAGGCGCTGACCTTATGCATCCCTAATGTGGCCACGAGAACAAAGAAAAGGTCTGCTGCAATGATAGTGAAGATCTCATTCAGTGTGACCACAACACGCCTCCCAACGTGCAGGCAAACTGCCTGTTACAATGCCGATGGGGGAGCCCACTCCCCGTCGGCATCATGCGGCCCCCCCCAATAGTTTTTATTTGCTGACTGGGGTCCCAATTCCAATCGGTGTTTATCCCCGCCCCAGTGTATTTTGCCGATGGGAGAGCACACTCCCCATCAGCATAATCCCCCCCCCACTTTTGTTACCTGCTGAGGGGGTGCCCAATCCCCCTCGGCTCATGTGCCCCCCAGTATGTACTGATGGGGGTGCCCAATCCCCCGTTGGCTACAGAATTCCTCCCCAACAAAACACTAAGGTGGCACACTGGGAGCCCACCCCAGTGTGCCAAATACCCTGAAAAAGAAAAAACATCCTGCGATGTTATTTGTTTTTCTTAAACCTGTAAAAAAGAAAATGGTCCATCGTGGTCTCCCTGCTGTACCCTCCCACAACCCACCCCGACCCTCTGAGCACCCTGCCTCCCACAGCCCCCCTCACCCCATACTTACCTCCAGAGTCTGCTGCGACGATCTTCGGCGGACTGGGAACACGTCTGCACTCTTCAAAGCCGACCATGAATTAAGGAAATGCCAGTAAGCTGTATAATGGCATAAATAGGGTTTTTTTTCAACTTTGTTGCATATCTCAGCCATTATTGGGAATTTTGGCACCAAATTTTCAACATGGGGTTATTGGATCCCCTCCTCATGAATTCATGCACTGTCAATGTGTTATTTGGTCCTGAAAAGTGATTTTGCGATCACTGTGTGGAATCACCTTCCGGAACCGATTAACAAAATGACAGTGCCACTGTTCATGAGGGGGGCTCTCAACAAGCCTATGTTGCAAATTTGTTGGGAAAAATCAAAAAATGGCTGTTTTATGATCATGTGTTGCGCAGTTTCCATGCACGCATGTAACTTCGTGAATTTGTAATATTTTCACTCCATATTTTCAAAACTGCCATTTTCCACACCTCCTTATGAACAGTACAGCTGTCATTTTACATATCCTGACTGAAATGTGCTTTTGCACGTCCGGCACAGAATAGCACGGTCACTGTGTGAAATCAGTTTTTGGGACAGTTTGAGGACATGACAGTGACACTGTTCATGATCAGAGGTCCCAAAATGCTTATGTTGAAAATTTGGTGCCAAAACTCCATAAAATGACTGTGCTACAAGCATGCGCTGTGCAGTTTCCACGCACCCTTGTAACTTTGCAAATTTGCAATATTTTCATGCCAAATTTTCAATACTGGCATTTTTTTTCACACATCCTTATGAATAGTACAGCTGTCATTTTTTCACATCCTGCCCAAAATGTGTTTCCACACATGTGGCACACAATGGCATGGTCGCTGTGGGAAATCAGCTTTTGCAGGACATTAACAAAATCACAACACCACTCTTCATGAGAGGAGGTCCCAAAATGCCTATGTTGAAAATGTAGCTAACAAACTCCCCAAAATAATTGGGTTACAGACGTCTGTTGCACAGTTTCTATGCATGCTCATAACTTCACCAATTTTTCATATTTTCACTCCAGATTTTCAATGTTGCCATTTTTTTATGCCTCCTCATGAACAATACAGTTGTCATTTTCCTCATCCTGCCCAAAATGTGTTTTCATAGCTGCTGTGCAAAACCATCTTTCAGCTAACAAACTAATTGTGCTGCTTTTCATGAGGTGGGCTCACTAACAGCCCATGTTGAAAATCTTGAGTGAAAATACCAACACACACTTACGGTGTTAGGGTTTCCAACTGTGGCACCCCATCCTGTACAGACTAACAGGTATCAGGGGTGTGAGTTGCGATTATCGGCTGTAATGCTCACTCCATTCCACGCCCACCCCCACCCTGCAGCCACTGACAGGCATTGTGGTGTGCCTCGCACAGTTTGGCCACAAAGGTCACCCCATTCTCCTATACTGAACCCACCTCAGTGTATTTCATTATGGAATGGGGCAAGTATAATGCCCAAAGACCCCCAAGCACACCACGACACTTGTCAGTATCTACAGGGTAGGGTGAGGTACAATGGCATGAGCGCTATAGCTGATGACCCAAATGCACACAACAATGCCTGTCACTCTCTAGAGGGTGAGAGTGGGATTGGCGTCACTTCAATACTTCACTGCCATTCCTATTATGCATCTTTACCTCCAAAATTACCAATGCCAATACCAACGAGACAACATTCGGCATTGACAAATGCTTGCTTTAAATGTGGTGGAGGTTACATGAACTTGTTTTTACCTGTGCATTAGACAGATCTAATGCACAGGTAACAATCGATCAGGATTCAGGATTTTCCCTACCCATTTTATAACTTGAATATATTTTTCCAAGCTACATTATACGAACATCTTCCCTGCAGGAGGACATACCTCTTTAACAGTCAACACTTCCAGACATACTACTCTGATGAGCATCTTCATGACTGCATGCATATTCATATCCAGCACAGCAAGTGAGCTCTCTGTCCCTTGCTTGGTATAGTAGCTTGCAAAACTGCATTCATGGTATCAACCTGTGGCTCTTCAGTCATCTGCCACTCGATACACCCTTTAATGGAGTGTAAAGGTGGGCATGACCCTTAAGAGATGGAATCTGAGTCCTTCTGTTCCTTTCCACTATGAACTCAATGTCCCTCCCCCAACCAGGTCACTCTGCAGAACAAATTTGAGCAGAGTCCTGAGCCTTGTGGCTTCCTCATTTTGCAGCTTTTTCATTCTTTTTTTCATCAGATTAGGCTATGTCTCTCATCTATGTAGCCTTCATGCTCATTTTCATCAAGTTTACCAGAAATATAGGGACTTTTAGATGATACAAGAAAAACAGCACAGTCATCTTGATACAACTAGCCATTCCCTGAAGAGGCAATTATTTTCTAATAATGTTATCATTTTAAGAGATACTTGACCAGGGTCTTCACTGTCCATTTATGGTGGTTGTAAACTGTCAGCTAAAGATACTGTGCCAGATTCACAAAGAGATGTGTCAAACAGCATTTTGCACTGATCTCTAGTGCACCAGAGATCCAGTGCCTGATTATCAGAAGGAGTCCTGGCACCACTGTCAGAGGTGCAGCCGCATTCACTCCCCTCCACCATGAAGAAGGCACAATGGAGGGAAATGATGGAATTTTGTGGCAGCCCCAGGCCCTGTGACTGCAAGCCTGGCAGCAGACAGTGCCCATGATATGTGTGGCCTCCCCACCTCACGGACATTGGCAACAGTGCAGCAGAATGCCAGTGCGGCCAGACAGTGTGAGAGAGCAGCTGGGGAGTATGGCAGAAGTGAGCATTATTCTGTTGGGCCCCTTTCTGTGCTGGGGCTGCACAACACTGGTAGGTGTGTGCCACATGTGCCCTGTTGTCTGGTGGTCCCTGTATGGATCTTAGTACCCTGATTGCTACCAAGGTATAGGGCACCAGAAGGGAGCTGCCACTGTGATGTGGCATCGCATGTCTTGGGCTGCCTGCATACAGGGTATGGAATGGGGGAGGCAATAGTGAACACACCTGGGTGGAGCACCATGCCTTGTGAGGTGGCACCATCCCAGTGCCTAGGGTACATTTCTGCTGCAGGTAGCTGGTGTGGCACATGGGTCATTACACCAGCCTTTTACTGGCCAAAGCATTAGTGCCAGCATCATTGGCTGAAGGGCTTCCATAATCCCACTGTAGGGGATATTGCCGCTGGGTCTTGGCACAAGCCCCCTTATGCCATGGCATACCTACACTTCAGCCACAACACTGGCGCAGGACCTGTTTGGCACACCAGACCCCTCCATCAATGCAGCCACCATTCCTGTATCGGGAAGTCTGCAATTTTTGGTGCACGGTGCCACTTACATCAAATCCAATTGACTCAGGCACCTTGTGTCAAAACTGTTTTTTTGAGTCGGGCCCACTATGAAACTTTAAGAGTATGGAACATGCAAGCATTCACTCATTCAGTAAAAGAAGTTCCAATATTTTTTGTCTATGAGTGAGTGAAATACTCAACCCTGCTCTCACCTTCACCAAGCTTGTCCACTCCATTATCAATAGGTTCCATCAGAAATTGTGTGTCACATATTGATTCAAAGAATACCTCACCCCTGAAGCCAAACTAGCCATTGTTGAGGGAAATCTCCTCCCTGTCCTGGACTACTGCTCTCCCATATACTCCAGGACCCCTGCTGCCACCATGGCTAAACTATCTACTGCCTATAACAGTGCCTGTGGCTTGCTTTACTGGCCCCATTCTCCACCCACCACTGCACACTCTACAGTACCCTGGGATGGCTACTGCTGCAGGGATGCTTTGACTTTGCTCTATGTGGCATGGTGGATAAAGTCATCCACACGGGTACTGAATCCCCCCCTTGCCGCCCTACTGAAAACCAGTACCCTACACTGTAGCCTCCTTACAACTGGTATCCATCATCTAGCTATTTCCAGGGTATCCACCAACATCAGCAGCAGGACCTGGTCTATAGCCACTGCTTCGGAGTGGAAGAGCCTGCTGGCAGAACTCTGGACCATCAACATTCACTCCAGCTTCAAATCCAACCTCAAAACATGGCTCCTAGCAAACTCCTACTGCCGCTGTCCCAAGGGGTACCTTCCTGGCCACACTAGCCTACTAACTCCCAGGTATTTACCCACCTAGCCTCACTTGTCAACCTACCCCCAGGGGTTACCCACGTAGCCTCACTTGCCCCCTACTACAATTTACCTCCTGCCTGTTTTCTTACTTAATGTATATCTAATTCTGTGTATGACACAGTGTATAGTTGTTCCCACTGTATATGCTATGTCACAATCATGCCCACCTGACTTGTGTACCTACCTTTTTCTACAACTGCTGTTTGTGTAACTAGCGTCATGTTGTAAACAGCATTCACTGTCACTCACTGGACTTGTGCCATACCAATGTATTGTGCTTCAATTGCTGTATCTGAATCTGATCTCCTACATCTGTAATCAGTTGCTCACCTTGTATTCTCTGCCATCCTGTGCCATGTGTCATGGTCATATCTGAAAACAGTCCCAGGGATCAGCGCACTTACCAGGTTATCAAAGTCATAAATAAGTAAATAAATCAAATAAATAAAAAATGTTGATGAGCATAAAATGGGAGTTCCATTTGTTTTCCTATAATCTCTCCTCATTAGTAATGTATCTATTGCTTTATAAAGACCTTTGACATACAGTACTCTATACTGATCCCACAGCATCATGCAACAAACAGGTAGCACAGGGAATTGAAGTATCCACACTTCATAAACTTATTTTGGCCTACCTGTAACTTGTACTTAGGCCTGGTTTATTAAGCGCATGGTCTCACAAATCATTGGCTCTGAGGCTTTGATCTGGAAATGCTGAAACATTGTTTTCAATCACACCCCATGTAGTCTTACCAACGGCAGGATGGAGGTGGAGCCTACATAAAAGTAGGAGGTATTTAGGTCAAAATAAGTTTATGAAGAGGGTATCCCTTGGTTTTCTGTGCCATCTGTTTTGGGCTCAACAGTGCAGTATCAGTATACTGTTTGACTTTTTGTAGTCTGTGTGCCAAATCTGATGACACAATAGGAGCACTGCAACCTTATTGTTTTGCACAGCTTTGAGATATAGAATGCATGAATGGTGCTACACGATACTGCTCTGCACAAAAAGAAACCAGGATTACAAAATAATGTCTCAGGTTCATAACTTGAACTAAAAGCACTTGTTGAACTATTAATGGTTCTAATGTGTTTTTTAGTTCTTTTTGGATTGATGAAGGTACAGCAGAGTACTCCTATCCTGCCCATGTGCTGCCAGACTCCTTTTTGTAGGGACCGCTAGAACTATCTGATGTTTAACTCTAGCCTAGCATTTGGACAAGCATGGAGAAAGGCAGGGAAGGGATTGACTGGTTGGACATCAGAGTCTTTTTTCTTCTGATGCAATCTACTTTTCTTTGTTTCTTCAGTGTATAAATGTCTTAAATATTGATACATACTGCTCATGGTATCTGACTATGTTGAAACGTATACCTTCTTGTAGCATTCAATGCCAGGTTATTATTATTTTGCATAATTTGAGTTCTTTTATAGCATCAGAGTAGCTACATCTCAAACAAAAAAAACACCTATTTGGGAGTTTCAGTTCTGCTCCTGCTTACCTCAACCTCAAAATACACAGCACAAATTATATATTTTTTTCTAATCTGCATGTTTTGCCCCTTCACAGGCCACATACTGTAGGCAGCAATTTCACAACCTTGTCACCCCAACATGGGGACTTCCTTTCAACTCCTTGGCTGCCACCCATGATGAGATCAGTGGGGGAGAATTTCCCCTTAAGAGCATCAATGAGTGAAGAGAAACATGAGGCAGTGTGGGACCTGAGTGTACTTTCCTTCCAAGGACATAGCTGGCAATGGCTAAACTGTGTGAGAGTCCATGCAGCTACATTTTGGCAAACAGAAAGACAGCCGACATCCTATGAATCCAGCCTTTCCTATCTGCACTACCACCCATGCTCACTGAGGAGGTAGTGCTGCAGGGAGATCAATGTCAGTCCTCCTCTCAGGCATGCTTGATCCTTTCTCTCTACCTGCTGACCCTCAAATTCCCCAAGCTCACTGTTGAACCCAAAGTTGCCAGTGCCATAAGTGACAATGCTGACATTTAGCCAATGGGCGAGCAGAAAAAAAACATGTTCTTTCCTATTTTTTTTCATTTCTCATTATTTGAAGAGAGAAACAAAGTTTGAAATAAGTCTTCAAAGTAATTAATGTAATTGTTTTGTAAATACATTGTTCTCTTTTCTGATAACAAGGTCTTACTGTGCCTTTTTACAGACTTTTTGAAGCTTTAAACATGCAGATCATATTTCCAAACTCTGAAAATGCTTTCCTTTTGCTGAAACCATCAAGTGATTATGATTGGCACATTTAACACTCCAGCTCCATATATCAAAGACCTTTCTCCAGCTTGCTGTCTTTGGAATATTAGAAACTCAATGAAATACAGTGATGCAGCAAATCATAGTGCAAATAAGCTAAATATATTATTTTTGGTGGGGAAGAACAAAATGACTATATAGTAAAGATTAAGTGTCATTGTATATGAATTCCACACACTCAAAGGTCTTGCTGTACATGGGCAAAAGTTGTGCACAGCTCAAAGGTAATAAAAAGCTGGTGTGCACAGTTCAAAGGGCATGGCAAAGTGATGTGCACAGTTCAAAAGTCACACACATTTGCTGTGTATGGTAATGTGCTGTAAAGCTTCCCATGGACATAATAATGAATCTTTAATATAGTTTCTCACTATTATTGATGAAAGGTACAGTAGGTGAGAAGGGACTGGGTGGGTACTGCTTACTAGTTATATAAAATTAAATTGTCACTGAAAACAGGGGCAATTATAACAGGCTTACTCACTCTTGAGGTCCATATTATGTTATTTCAGCCCTTCAATGGAAATACATCCTGATTGTGTATGGGTATGGTTTCCCCTGCATTATTTTCTATGTTAGGGTATTCAACTACAGTATGAGTTGGTCAGCAAGAACAGTCATAAGCATATTAATGTGATCCTGCATGAGATTGTTGAGGACTGCTGTGTTACACAGAAACATAGACAATGATGGCAGAATAAGACCAAAGGTTGATCTAATCTGCCTAAAGTTCCCTATCTGTCATGGAAGCTATTGTCAATAAGAGGATTTTATCCCCTCCTGTCCCCCCCCCCACTTCTTTTCATACTGCTACATATCTGATCAACCACCAAACCCTTCACTCTGTCAAAGCCATGCTTAAAACCATTTATGGTCTTGGTGCCAACCACCTCTACTGACAGTTTGTTCCATGGCTCTACCACCCATTCCATAAATCAAAACTTCCTCACTTCCTTTTTAAACCTTCTCCCTCCAGTCTCCACTCATGACCTCAGGTTCTTGTTTCTGTACTTTTGTAAATAGTTTCCCACAGTTCACCTTTTTTATTCCCTTTAGGAATCTGAAGGTCACTGTCAAATCCCTCTCCCCCTCTTGGTCTCCAGTGTGTACATGTTCAGTGCCTAAAATTCTAATTTCAGTAGCAAAAGTACATTTATTATGCCAATTGTTATACCTGAGAGTAATTATACATTTCAGTTTGAATTACCTCATTTCATTAAAGACACTCAAGTAAGCACAGAACTTGCATTTCCCACCTCTGATGTTCTGGTTGGAACCCTTGATTTATAATTGTTTCTATGTCAGAATAAGTCATCTGCCAGGTATTTAAAGCTTCTGCTAATCAAAATGTACTAATGCTTTTTCCATTATATTTTGACTTCAGGATGGTCTTTGAGTAATGATTCTGACATAACTCACATCTGACATTTTCATCTTAGAGTTTCAGTATGCCTTTCCCTTTTGATTTGAACAAAAAGCAAACAAATAAAAACCATCATGCATGACTGGGTTGTTGTACCACAGGATCATCAATAAAAGAAGAACAGAGTTCCAACAAGCTTTGGTTTGGCTCATTTGGTCTGCCCTGACATTCCTTATTCATATGTTGGCAGAATACTCTTAAACTTGAAGAATTTAAGGTTCTCTAGGTTTTATGGGGCCTTCTCGTCTGACATTAATTTAAAACACATTATTTTCTAATAACATTTTCTTCAGATTTGTTCTGTGGTTAGTATCAGACAGTGTGGATTTATACTTTCAGTGACCCACTCTCTCACACTGAAAATCTGGCTTCAAAGTCACCTGGATTATTAGAACATGGGCTGCACTACGCTGTAGTATTGCAATATAGAATTGATCTGTCAGTGCTTGCATAGTAACATCATGAGTATGTGATCTAATGGACTGGCATAAAGCAATATATCCATAACTTTTTTAACTCTGACAGGTTTTAAACAAAAATGTCAAAAACTTAATCCACCTTATAATGGCAATGGTAGATGGTTCCTGCCCATCAATAATACCAGCATCATATAATAAAACAGTGAGTTATAAAATGAGTTAGTACTATAACAGAATATTACTTTTTCTGCTGAAATCATTTTGTGCTAAAAGCTCAGAATGCCCAAAGTCTTTATATTTTAGCTACAGTATAAACCATATTTTAGTTTTTCAAAACAAAATGAACTGTAAACTGAAAATGTCAAATCCTCTAGTCTTGTCAAGACTGATACTCAATATGTACCAGTGATGCAGTTTATGATGTACAGTGTCCACCTGACTTGCTTTAGTGCCTCTTACATGGAGACTAGAGAATCCAGAGATAGATTAAGGTTTGCCATTCTTCCTGTGGTTGGGTTTAGGTTAGGATTCTTATTTTATGGCATTTTGAAATTGTCATGGTATGATACCTTTGTTTTGAGAATTGAAATGAATTGTATTTAATATTTATTTATTTATTTAGTTTTTGTTGACCAGGTAAGTACACTAGACAAGTTATATGCCTATTTTCAGGTAAGACCCGGCTGAGTACATTGATATGCAAATACAGTGAGATACAGGTTCATACAGAGGACAACATGACACAAGTTAGGCAGTATAAAGATTCAAAATAGAAACATGTCAACATAACCAGTAGACAGTAAGCACAGTTAAGATATGTACAGGAATATATATATACATAGAGACACCAAGGCAAAGAACAGTACAATTTTATAAGGTATACATGACTCCAAGCCACAAACAGAGCCACAGGCTGAATATCTCATGAAACAGAGAAAAAATACATTATATGCACCTCAGTGTCCAGTTAGACAGGCTGCATCAGCTGGAGCTGTAAGAAGGGTGCCAGGAAGGACATGTGAGTTTGGTGCAGGAGACAGGAATTAGCTATGGAGGTCTAGGACTCCCACATGCAGAGGATAGCTTCAAGTGATACCACAGGGAGCTCTTCATGTGTGTTGTGTTCTAAGGAGAGAGGAGTATTTTGTTACAGTATCTATGAACAGTTTGAAAATGTTATTGAGCATGCATGGAAGAGTTAAGTAAAAATGAGGCAAGTTTAGGAAAACTCTCTGTGGTAAAAGGAAGAGAGAGAGAGAAAGCAAGCGAGGTGGTTAAACACATGGTGGTTGAATGAATTACACTCACACAGTAAGGGGCAGAGTTGAGAGTCAAACCTGTCTCTCTAAGACCTTATCTTTGTACCCCAATCACAGGAAAGCAATATCCAAAGACAGAATACTCATAGCCATCTTAATACTTAAAATTGCTTCCAAACAAGGAAAGGCCTACTGAGATTACTGCTGTTTTCCTGAACTTTCTGTACAGGAGAAGTTTGGAGTAGCATAGAGATGGACACACATTCAAATAATATACAGTTGCAAGTTACATTGGTGTTCAGTGACAAGTTCTGACATGTTGTGGCATGCAGTCAGTAACTTGCAGTGATTTTAGGCAACAGTATTTCATCATAACAATGTAATGTAGGCAAACCAGGAGAAGTAATAACATTTGCAAGTATTTTTTTATTATTATTAACAAAAATAACGTTTTGAAAGCCACGGCTAGGAGGGACAGGGAGCAAATCCTCAGGATTGTGGGAGCAGCTGCATAAGGGAGGGAGCTCTATGTCATTGTCCACCTAGGGACAAATGACATGTCTGGGAATGGAATCAGAGCAGTGCAAGACGGGATTGTACAGTTGGGGAGGGGCCTTAGACAAGTAGCACGTACAGTAACCTTCTCTCAGGTGCTGCCTTTCCATGGCAAGGGTGATGCTAGTGTACTCCGTACCATGGGATTCAATGAATGGTTAAAAAACTGGTGTGTAGCTCAGTGTTTTGGCTACTTGTGGACTGGGAGTCCACTCAGAGGGATACAGGCCTATACTGGTGTGAAGATCTGCATCTGTCCAGGAGGGGAACCAGGATCCTAGATGATAGGTTTAAATGCTTCATTGTCAAGCATTTAAACTAGCCAAGGGGAGAGGCACTGAAAAGGAACAGGGAAATCCCAGCCTTCCACCACAAAACAGGGTAGTTAGTGAGGTAAACACCAAGGTAGAGAAGTCACTAGGGAGGAAGACTGGGGCAAATGCTGAAAAAGGCAAAGGCAGTAAGGACAGGGAAGGGGCTAAAATGGGTAAGGCCATCAAGAAATGGAGGGTGATGAGTATCATTGGCTATATTCTCTGTAGCAATCTCCCTGAGCTAGTGACCTTGATGGAAGAGGGACACCTGGATATCATGGCAATCACAGAAACATGGTACACAGAGAACCATGAATGGGATGTCAACATACCAGGGTACACAAGTTACAGGAGAGACAGGGAGGGTAAAAGAGGAAGAGGAGGAGGAGTAGCTCTCTACATAAGGAAAGGGATCAAAGCAATGGAACTAAAGAGTAAATAGGGAGTAGAGGAGGCACTGTGGGTCACCCTGGAGACAGGAAATGGCACCAAAATCTGCATGGGGGTTGTATACAGACCCCCATCTCAGGGGGAGGCAATGGACAAGGAAATGATAGAAAGCATTCTTAGACTGGCAGAAAAAGGGGAGATATTGTTCATGTGGGACCTGAATATTCCAGATGTTAACTGGCACACCTTTGCTTCAGCCACATCCAAGAGCAGGGTTATTCTCGATGCCCTACATGGGGCATGCCTCAGACAGCTAGTGTTGGAACCTACTCAGAAGGGAGCACTCTTAGACCTGGTACTGTCAAAAGGGGACGGAGAGAGGATCTCAGATTTAGATGTAGGTAGCCATCTGGGAACAAGCAACCATCAAACAGTGTAGTTCATGATAAACACAGTCATAGAGTCAAGCCTTACAAAAGCAAGCCTATTGGACTTTAGGAAGGCTGACTTTGGGAAAATGGGAGAGTGCCTCAGAAAAGCACTAGTAAATGGGTAAGAAGGAGGGGTAGAGGAACAATGGGGACAAATCAAAACAGCAGTCACAGAGGCCACAAGCCTTTGTGTGAAGCAAATCAATAAAATAACACAAAGGAAAAAAAAAAACACTGTGGTTCTCAAAAGAGGTGGCAGGGAATATTAAGGAGAAAAAGGTTGCATTCAGGAAGCATAAAGAAAAACAAAAGGAGCAGGACAGAGAACTGTACCAGTTAAAGTAGAAAAAAATTGGGGAGGCAGTCAAGATAACAAAGGCCCACACTGAGGAAAAGATAGCCAAGTCAGTTAAGAAAGTTGGATAACACCATTTATAGGTGCATTATGGAGTGAAGAAAGACCAAGGGAGAGATAATGAGGCTTAATAAAGGAAAGGGAGGGTGGGCAGAGCGTGACAGTAAAAAAGCAGGGATACTGAACCAATACTTCTGCTTAGCATTCACAAAAGAAGAGGATAGGGAGTTACCTAAACCAGAGAATAGAATCACTCCAGATAGTGGGGCTGATACCAGTCCATTCTCAGAAAAAAGAGTTATGAAAGAACTCTTAAAACTGAAGGTGGACAAAGCAATGGGGCCTGACAGAATTCACCAACAAATTCTTAAAGAACTAAGAGTAGAAATAGTGACACCACTGACTGTATTTTTAACAAATCATGGGAGGATGGTATGGAACCTGAGGACTGGAGGATGGTGAATGTGATTCCCCTTCACAGAAGTGGGAGCAAGACAGAGGCAGGAAACTTCAGACCTGTTAGTTTGACCTCAATGGTAGGGAAAATGATGGAATCCCTTCTGAAGGAAAGAACTGTTGAGTTCCTAGAGCCCAGTGGGGCATAGGACCCAAGGCAGCATAGATTCACAGTAGGAAGGTTATGTCAGACAAATCTAATGGATTTTTTTGACTGGGTGACCAAAGCAGTAGACAAGGGAGGGGCTGTGGACATGGCCTACCTAGACTTTAGCAAGGCATTTGACACAGTCCCACACAAAATATTAATATGCAAGTTAACCAGCCTTGGAGAGGGTCCCAAGGTGGTAGCCTGGGTAAAAAAAACTGGTTGGTCAACAGGGTGCAGAAGTTAATAGTAAATGGAGTCCACTCTGAAAAAAGTGGGGTTACAAGCGGGGTACTGCAGGGTTAAGTACTAGGACTGGTCCTCTTTAATGTCTTTATAAGTGACATTGCAGAGGCACTGGAAGGAAAAGTATGTCTCTTTGCAGATGACACAAAGATCTGCAACAGGGTCAATACAAAAGGTGGTGTGGAAAGGGTGAGAAAGGACTAGGCAAGGTTGGAAGAATGGTCAAATGTATGGCAGCTTAGAGTCAATGCAAAGAAATTCAAAGTAATGCACCTGGGAAACAAAAACCCAGGGGAAGAGTACACATTGGGGTGGGTAAGATACTAACAACAAAAATGGAATGGGACCTGGGGGTATTCATATCAGGTGATCTAAATGTGGGCAAGCAATGTGAGAAGGTGGTAAGGAGGACTGGTGGGATACTGGGATGGATAGGGAGAGGCAACACCAATAGAAAACAGGAAGTTGTTATCCATCTGTACAGACAACTGGTGAGGCAAAATGTGGAGTACTGCGTGCAGTTCTGGAAACCCCATCTCTGCAAAGACATAGGTTGGAGGCAGTCCAGAGGAGGGCAACTAAAATGATGCAAGGTCTGCACCAGAAGACATACAAAGAGAGATTATAGGAGTTTAATAGGTATATACTTGAGGAAAGGAGGAAGAGGGGGCACATGATAGAAATCAAGGGAATCAACAAAGTCCAAGAGTGCAGCATCTTTCAGAAAAAGAGATGTGCAAGAACAAGGGGGCACAGTTTGAAGATAGAGGGTGGACGGCTCAGAGGTAATGTGAGGAAGTATTTTTTTCACAGAGATGGTTGTGGATACATGGAATGCCCTTCCTGAGTAGGTAGTGGAGTGAAAAACAGTGGGACAATTCAAGAATGCATGGGTCAGACATAAGGCAATTATGGTGGAGGGTAGGAGGAAGTAGGCTGTTGGTTAACTAGGATCTGCAGCTTATCCAATAGGTAGGGAAATGGGCAGAGTAGGTGGGCCAAGCGGTCCTTATCTGCTGTCAAATTCTATGTTTCTATGTTTCTATATAACAAAAATGTACAGGATAGCTATTCACATAGGCAGTTCAAAGAAAGTCTTCTATCTAAGAGTCTCGCTTTAAAATCTCCATTTCTCTGTTACCCCAGACAGAAACATTGCTCTCTGTTTTATATGATGTAAATTTTGCATCCCGTTGTGGTCAATCAATTTCTTGTTCTCACAGAATGTCTTAGAACTGTGTAAATTTATTCCCTGAAGCCAGCCTGCAGGGACAATAACATAGAACATTATTTTACAGGACTAATGCCCTTTTGACAATTTTGTAAACAAGTTGTATTCCTGACCGATATCCTTCCTTATAAACACAAACAGCTTTCTGCAATCACCTCAACAATGTAATGATATACATTTTAAAAACAAGGGATTCAAGCTATACATAAAGATTCATATAAAGTTATTTTTTTAAACCGCAGAGAAGCATAGGGAGAAAGAAAGAATAGAAACAGATGAAGACAGCAAGTGAAGAAAGGGTGATAACAGGATGAAATTGTGGTACCATCAGAGTGGCCAATTGCTAGGTGCCACAAAACAAATGACTGCACAATTCTACAGGTAAGAGACAGGCAAATGGCAGAAAAAGGAGAGGGCAAAATACATCCTTGATTTTAACTCTCTCTGCATAACAAATGGCACAGTGTTTAATCTAACCCTGCCACATGCCCCCTCTTTAAGAGGGAATCTGTGTTTTTTTTCAACAAAAAAGATTTACAAAACCTTCTTTTATGTCTATTTCAACATTACCTTATATCATTTACAGTCCCTCACATATGCAGTGTCCTTTTTTTATAACACATTTTACAGATAACATTTCAATTAAAGGGGCACTGTCAGCCTCTTTTGCATCATATTCTTTCTAGGTAAAAAAAAATATGATTGCTTACCTTCTCTAAAGTTCATTGATGTTGCTTGTTGTTTTATCTGCCTCCTTGTTTAGTAGAACTGAAAGACATGGTAATGTATAGTTCAATGGCCTACACAGACAGTGTGATGAAATGCTTGTGCAACTGTGTTACTTGGTTTTGGCCATTCGTGCTCTCTATTCCATAAGAATTACCACCCTGTAGGGGTACAAAAGGCAAGGAGCCCTCAAAGAGGGTTCCACCCCTTGAGGTGCCATGAGACAATTCCCTTGGTTAAAGGTACCTTAGGAGGCATCCCAAGGAGAGGGGCGATGCCACTGGTGGAGGAGGAGTGGATGGTAGCAAAAAGAAAAAGTGCTGGAAAGAGAGAGGCTCAGAGAAACTGCTTACATAGCACAGGAAGGGGGAGTGGCTAGTTGCTTGTCCACTGAACCACAGGCATAGCCTTCCAATTCAATGGCCTACCCAGCCAGTATGATGTAATGCTTGTACCTTAAGAAGCGTTCCTAAAAGAAAAGTAGAAGTACAAAAGCACATTAGCATTCAGTAGCTGTGAGACATAGTAGTAGATTAGGCAACAGGTGGCTTGATAATGTAGGTCAGCAATGGCGAGTACGATGGGTTGCACTGTAGATTGATGTGGCCTCCTAAGTAGAAAGGGAATGGCAAGTAGGGACACCAACATCCTCCATCCAACAGCGGAACCTATCTAAAGGAACTAGGGAACACTAACTATGGCTAACTACAATTTATGACCTGAGGCACAGAGGAGAGGAAAAAATCCTTTGAGGAGTAAATCTCTGGGGATCCAAGGCCTAGGTCACCTTCCCTCCATGCTTGGGATGTTTTGTTTAGTGATGGCTCTGCTGCTGCAATTTAGAAAGCCAAATAATGGGGGTGGAAAATATTCCAATTTGGAGGAAAGCTCTCATTCGATCCATCTAATGGGAATGCTGTAGAAGGTTGCAAGATCACTTTGCAACATTGGGGGAAAACAAGGTGAGAAGAGGAGAGCAATGACTGCTGAGACACTCACCTGGCCTACCCACCCTAAAAACAAACTAGATGAACCAGAGGAAGTCATAGGGAGACTGCAGTGAAGGTGCCTTGCTAGTAGAATACTAGAGCCAAAAGAGATCGCTGTAAACACCCTTCATGGCTAGTTTTAAATGATACACAAGGAGCTACCATCGGAGTCTCGAATGGCTAAAGCCAGGCCTGGAACAAGGACATTCCTGGCTATAGGAAAAGAGAGAGGGACCCCACCCCAAGTCAGGCATGCTCAAGATGCAGACTTCATGGGTGCAAAGTAAGACCGTCAGCTGCAAGTAGGCCCTGCGCCATGGAATGGCTATGGCTGGGATGCCCCAGAAAACAAATTGAAGAGGAGCTGAATGAAGCATTAAATGGTGAGACCCTCACATAGGTCAGACATGGTAGTAGTGAGCATTGAGCAAATGAATTGCATAAGTAATAAGTGGACCTGCACATAGGTCAATAAGCAGAGTAAGCAAATGGTCAGACCTGCATAGAGGTTGAGGAGCAGCAAATATGAATAGCTGGGCAAGCCAGCCAGGCCACCAAGGAAGCCAATGAAAGGTGACAAAATACTCAGAGGATTTTAGTAGCAAAAGCAGGATATGAACATCAGTTAGTATGCCACATGAGGCCAAGGTTCCTCAACAACACTTCCAGTCCACCACCATAGGAAAAACAAGAAGCGATGGGAAGGCACTGTGACCCGCAAGCAGATATTTAAACTAGTTTACAGCATGAGCGGTAGTTTAGCTGACCTTCAGAGTATAATAGCAGTGTGCAAACATGATATAGCAGCAACAGTATTGAGTAATTATGAGTTACAGGAGTAGCAATTTGAATGAACATTGACTGTAGGGCAGCAACTCTCTGAAAGCAGCAAATTGTCTAGACAGTGCAGTGAAGACAGTAGCAATGAGGTACAAGGTATAAGTTCAGGAAGCAGGATTGATCTGCATGGTTTAGGGTTCAGAGTGAGCCCGAACCAGGTGAAAATAATTAAGGTGAATAGCATGGAGAGCAGCAGCAGCAGGGAAGCAGTTTGCACTGAAACACACAGATGATTGCAGCTGCATTGTGAGTCAATGGGAACAAGTAGCATGAGCTCTGGATTAGCAAAATACAATGAGTTCAAAAACAGAAGTCCCCCAAAAGAGAGCAAAACAGAAGACACACAAACACAGAAGAACAGAGAACAACAACACAAAGAAGCACACAGCTGGAGGCAAACAATGCAAACCAAATGCAGAAGAACAGACAACAGAAGTCAAGCAGAAACAAGCAGAGCCAAAGCAGAGCAAGGCACGGGGGAAGGGGGAGTAGGCCCCAGCAGACTACAATGGACAGATCGACAAAGCCTCAGGCTGCAAAGAAAAAAGTGCTTGAGAAAGAGGCTCAGAGAAACTGCTTATGTAACACAGGAAGGGGGAGTGGCTGGCAGCTTGTCCATTCAACCACAGGCATAACCTTCCAATTATACCCAGTCTTGTTTTGCTCCAAAGTCTTGAACTACTCTTAATTGAATACTTTATGAACATCAGAAACACTCCTAAACTGTTCAGCCACTCATGATGCAATATTCTCCTCTACTCCCACTGCATAATGAGTGGCTATACTATGTTTGGGGTGTTTCTAAACCCCAGAAACATGCAGTGATAGTTGATCAAGAAATGTAAACTCACATATTTTTGTGTGTGGTAACACCAGTATGGTGGGCAGTTAGTTGTTCACTGTTTAAAATAAAAAAAGGAGTCAGAATCAAACTACCGGCTGCATCAGAACAGTATTCTCTACAGAATGTGAACAATCAAAAACTATGTTTGAGGTCTAAGGTGGTTGACAGTGTCCTTTTAAGCACACACACTTTTCAACCTTCTGAATTCTCAGTTCCTGAACCATATCTCAAAAGAAAGTCAGCACTGACATTCTCTTTCCTGGATTTGTGCATCACTTTGAAGTAAAATGGCATTAGTTCCAGGTACCTCCTTGTGATTCTGGGATTTTTATCCTTCATTTGATTAATTCAGCAGAAAGGAAAGTAATCTGTTATAAGTATGAGCAAAGTTCCTAGCAGAAAAATCTTAAGAGACTCAATTGCCCATTTCAGAGCAAGACATTCTTTTTCAATAGTGGTGTACTTTCTATCTCTGTCATGCAGTTCTCTACTGATATACAGAATGGAATATCCTTTCCCATCTATGTTCTAACTGTGGAGTGCACCTAGGCCTATCTCTGATACATCTGTCTGTAACAGAAACTGTTTCTTAAAGTCTGGACTTATTAAAACCAAAACTCAGCATAATGCAGCCTTAATGACTTGAAAAGTCTCTTTACACTATGCAGACCATTTCATATTATTTGGGTACTTTTTTATGAGTTCAGTGAGGAGAGTAGCTAACTGGGCAAAGTAGGGGACAAAACTTCAATCATAACCCACCATACCTACATAAGCCCCCTTTTGTGGGGGGGGTTACTAGCCCCTGGCCCCCCCCCAGTGCTGGTAGGAATTATGGGTGCCTTAGGGTTCATTCTTGGTGATTCTGTCATTAGGGGACAGCATTTGGGGAATATTTAAGGCCTGGTACTGGGTTTTAAGAGGGAAAGAGATGGAGGTCAGTGGTCTGGAAGTAGGACAGTTCTGGGGGATGGCCTTCAATGTTAGGCAGGTTGGCACAGTAGTGGTGGTGCACCAGTCCATTTTTAGGGTATCTGTGGAAGTGGCAAGAGCAGGCAGAAAGTGATAATTGGGTCTGGGTATATTTTTCTTCCCCACCCCATTTGGGTTGGCAGTGTGTCGAGCATCAGTCTCAGCAGGACTGTTGGCATGAGGGGAGTTAAGGGCATAGGCGACCATTCCAAGTATGCTTCAGGCAATGGGGGCCTGGAACCCAAGAAAAGGTAAGGTTACTGTGCTGAAGGGGCTGTTGCAGTGGTGGCAGGACTGTAGCAGGGGTCATCAGTTGGTTACAGCACTGGTGCACCTGCTCCCATGTGGCATGTCAGCCCAGGGAGCAAGTGTGGCGGGAATGGGTGTATCCTGGGACTTGTTGGGATCTGCTGTGCACGTGTCGGGGGCAGGTTCTGGGAACTTCCATGCCCATGTCTGGGGTAGGTTTTCAGACTACAAGGGCTGTGGTTTTCTCTGGGCAACTGAATGGGGAAGGAATGGAGCCACCACACTGATTTGGATTGCCCAGCTCTGGGGAAAGATCCAGTTCAGAAGGTATGGGAAAATCTAGCTGCACAATTTAACAGGGTTATGGGAAATAATATGGAGTTGGAAGTATTTGAGAGCACCCTTGGAGGCTAGGCTGCTCAGCACCCTGAGAGGTAACATATCTCGGATGGCATTTGAAGGAGTAAATTACTCCCTTGCAGAGAGAACTGTTTCAAGGGACACGGTTATGGAAGGTGTAACAAGTAACATTAGGTTTCTGTGGTAGAAGCTCCATACATACCAGGGTTGCAGGTTCTATCCTCTAGTCCTGAAATTCTGTTCAATGTTTGCTGTACGCTGATAAGAGATCTGTGCCTAAACTGTGCTGCTTCTCTCTCTAAATTGATGCTTTGTTAGCACCATGTATCTGTGTTCAAAAGAGTTGTTAAGCGAGTTAGCTCCTGAGCCCAGAAATCATTTTAGGTGCTCAGGAAATAAATTTGCTTCATGTTGTTTTATGCTAGAGTCCGCATCATTGATTTTCCATGTGAATGTCAATGAACTGTGTCTATTTTTTAACCTGAATTACATTTCTCCATAGTCCTAATGGTCGAACTCTAGAGAAGGCATTGAGGCTGCTGCAGAGCCTCCCAAACTTACTTCAGAACCTCGCTGCCTGTTGTTTTTTTTTTTCATTAGCAGATTATATCTCTCAGCCACTACAGGGCCCAGTTATAAGCACACTTATCCAATCCAACACAATACAGTTCCTGTCTCATCTCACTTACTGTGTGTACAGTCTATCACTATTCATCATCATCAGTCTTTGCCCCCTTCCTCTTCTACTGATTGATACTGTGTTTTCCCAATTGCAGCTTATACTCTTTGCCCAATAGAGGGGTTTTCCCCCAACTGTGCCAAAGCTGCTCTACATCTCCTTCTTCTCTATGACTCCTGGATACTCTTCCTTTAATGCTCAGCTGCTATGAGTACCTACACTCCATTACTAAGTCTGATCTCCTTCACCCTCTTGGTACAGACCTCACACTGACCAGAGCACCATTCCTCCACACTAGGCACCTCATCACCAGACTACCCCACAATGACTCGGCCCTCCCCCACCCTCAACACACCCATGACCTCCAACACTCCCACCTTGCCAACACCCCCACTTCCTCCACCCTCCAAGTCCTGACCTGGAACCAGCTCTCCCCTGCCATTCCCACCCTTCACACTTTATATATCCCATGCACCCTGATTGTAAAGTCTTCAGCTGGGTGTTGACCCAAGGGTCTCCATCGCCACCGGCCACTAACCATAAAAATCACACTGCTATTATTATTATCTGGTAATGTACACCCAAACCCAGGACCTATGGCTTCCAGCCCTTCTAAACCCTGTACTGCAACTGGCCTCGACTTTGCATCCTTAAACATTTGCAGTCTCCTAAAGAAATCTGCTGCCCTCCGGTGCTGGGTCATTCAACATCAACCTGACATAACTGCACTGGTAGAGACTTGGCTCTCCAAATCCACCCCTGACTCAGCTATCACCCTCCCTGGATATACCATCTACAGGGAAGACTGAGTAGGAAAATGCGGGGGTGGTTGCGCACTACTCATATGGGACTCCCTTATAGGTTAGGCACTCCCAGCTCCTAAACTTGATTATGGAGCCCAAGCCCTCACCGTAAAAATCACACCTGACCCCACCCGAGGCCCTCTCTTCCTCACAGTCTCCTACATACCCCCGAGGAATCAAAACCAAGCGATCCAGTCCCTCATTGACTACCTCACTTCTCTCCCTCACAAAGTGGAGCAAGTCATCCTAGGTGATCTCAGTGTTAACTGGCTTGCCTCCACTGCCTCCAATATAAGGGACTCCTTTGCTGCCCTGGATATGTCCCAGTTAGTCACCCAGCCCACCAGATTCAGCCACTCTACTGGCACCAACACTCTTCTAGATGTTGTTATATCTTACCACCCCTACAAAACCCGGGATGTCACTGTCCTCCCCGACTCTCTTAGCAATCATTCCCCAGTCCTATGTCTCTGGTCATCCTCCACTCTGAAGCCAGTGTCCCAGGCCACTCTACACCACTGTTTATGCCCCAGTGGCCTCAGAAAATTAAAACAATACCTAGCCCAGCTAGACTGGTCCCCTATCCAGTGCACCCCTGACATTGACTCAGCTCTTGACCACTTCACAAATGCCTACTGTAAGGCTTGTGACCTTTTCGCTCCCCTCACCAGGATCTGATCCAAAAAATGCAATGCCCCATGGATCACCCCACCTCTCCTCTCCTCCAGAGACTCAAAAACAGTGATAATCTCTGGCACATTGCTGTAGAATCTGGAAAGGTGTCTGATAGACAGGCCTACAACACTGAATGCAATAAGTGCACTTGGGCCATTAAGTGGGCCAAAGCAGAGCACTACCAGACCACCCTGACTTCCACTTGGGGTTCAGCCTGGACTTTCTGGGATAATATGAAAGAGCTAAATGAGAAGTCCTGTTCCCCCATCATCTCAGTTCTCCATCAAAGGCACCCCCACCACAGATCCAATCCTTATAGCCGATTACTTTAACACTGCCTTCTCTGACCTAAGCTCGGTCCTCCCCAGCAGCTTCTTTGACCCAATCCCCACTTCTCTCCCTCTGGTCCTGCATGGCCCACCATTCTACCTGCACACCCTATCCCCCCAAGATGCCAGGCCATACATGCTAAAAGCCTTAAGCAGCAATAACCCCAGCGGTGAGCCCCTTGACTCCAGGATCCTCCATATTATCTTAGATGAAGTCCTAGTCCCCCCTGACTGACCTTCTAAACCAGTCTGTATGCCTGGATCAGTTCCCAAGTGCCTGGAAAACTGCTGAAATCACACCCATACATAAGAGTGGGAACCAGTCCACCCCCAACAATTCCTGGCCCATCTATATCCTCCCCCCACTCTCTAAAGCCCATGAAAAAGTGGTGTTGATCCAGCGCACTGAATACCTAACCAAGTACGACATTATGTGCCCAGAGCAGCACGGTTTCCACCCAGGACACAGTACAAACATGGCTCTCCTGGAATTCTCCCAACACCTGCATGCTGCTCTGGACTCTGGCAGCCTTGCAGGAGCAGTGTTCATTGACCTCTCCAAGGCCTTTGACACTGTTTGTCATCCCCTTCTACTTGACTCTCTCCACCAACTTGGCTTCTCTGGTGGTTCCATTTCCTGGTTCTCTAGCTACCTCTCTGCTAGATTCCAGCGTGTCAAGATCAGCGGCTCCCTCTCCAGCACTCTTTCCATTCACTCCGGGGTCCCTCAGGGCTCCATCCTGGGTCCAATACTTTTTAGTCTCTACCTCAACACCTTCCCCAGCTCATGTACCAGTAAAATGCTCCTCTATGCAGATGATGAAGTCCTGTTTGCCTCACATCATAATCCCATCTCCCTCCAATTATCTCTCCAGCAAGCTTACAACCAAGCTGGAAGGTGGTTCGGCGACTGCAGACTGGTCAGTAACCTAAAGAAAACCAAATCAATGCCCTTCTCCAACCACCATAATAAAGCTAATAATAGCCCCCTCTTGATTATCCCCAGCACTCTGCACCTGCTAGAACAAGTGACCACATACAAGTACCTAGGCATCGCGTTCAATATTGACCTCTCCTTCCACACCCACATTAATGCCCTGTCAGCCACCATTAACTCTCAGATTGGCCTGCTATACTGGCACAGGGACTGCCTGCCTCTGGTTGCCCTTAGGCTGGCCATCACCTCCTCTGTCTTGTCCCTCATGGACTATGGCTTGCCCATCTATGCCGCAGCTGACAACACTGCCCTCTCCAAAATCCAGCTCTCCATCAATAAGGCCTGTAGGCTCCTGATCAGTGCCCCCAGCTGCACTCACACCTGCCTTCTCTATACTACCACCAATCTGCTCAACTTTGAGGAGTGACTGCTCTACCAGACCTGCCTTGTCACTAAGAAATCACTGCTAGGACCCCCCAAGGGGTGTCCACCTCCCTACAGCAGTCATCGTCATTTGTCGCCACCTGTAGCTCTGTTAAGGCCTCTTTCAAGGTGCCCAGAACCAAGACCTCTCTTGCCCAGAGATCCTTCCTCTAACTAGCCCCCTCTTGGTTCAACTCCTTCCCTAGCTGATTCTCCAACTTGCCAAAAATTTGCTCCTTCAAAATAGCCCTTCAGAACCATATCTTTAATACATGCTGTTGTAGGTGCAACTAACCCCCTGTTGTAACCTGTGGTACCCACCCGCCTTGCTCCCTGGCTCGACAACGTCCACTGGACAGCCTCTCCCTCCCCCAGACCCACTCCTTCCCTACTAGGTCCAAACAGGGATGTATCCCGCTGTCTTTTCTGAGGACCTACTATATCCATGAGTGTAACTCACAATTTTGTAACACTATGCAACCTAAGTAACATGCAAACTACTACATTATGTAACCTAAGTGTATCTATGTTAAATGTTCCTTTCACTGCACCTGTAACGTTATCCTCTGTTTTAATCTGCACTGTAAAAACTGTCTTGTTGTCTGCCCCCCCTGCAACGAGGTGCCTTTGTAAATGAGTCTCTGACTCAAAGGTTGTAAACCCAATTTGTAATGAATAAATAAAGAATAAATAAAATTTCCTCTTGGTCTTCTAGTTCCTGGAGTAGTGAGAGAGTAGAGGAAGCTGATCTTGCTCTGTTGTGTTCCTACTGGGGACTTAAGTTCTGCTCGGGGGTGAGAGTCATCCTACTTGGGTGGAAGACGTCTTCAGGTAGGATGAACTCTAACTTGTCTGTTGCTCCAACTTTCATCAGAAGGTGTTTCAGGATGGTATTTTGGGTCTGGTGCCACCTCCCCTTTTGACCATCAAGAACCCTAGACAGTGGGAAAGGGTGACTTACAGATGTGGTGTCTCATCTGGGATCTTTTCTCCTCTACAACAGCAGGGTTTGTACCCCCCCCCAATTTTGGAACTAGAGGAGTCGGCAGGATCAGCTGGTCCAGGCCTTGGACATGTGCCACAGTTACAGAGGCAGTGAGGCCTGCTTGGAATGTCAACGCCTTTTGCACTCTCTCTCTGTTTCTCTCTCTCTCTCTGAGGCACCTCTTGGGCAAAAAGGCAGTCCCATGCATGAATCCAGAGGTCTTGTTCAGCTGGTAGTGGAGTGTGCTGAGGTGAAACGACGTGGAAGTGCCATTTTGTGGATACCATTGCTTGTGAGTAGAACAGAAACTGAAGAAAAGCAGAGCAAAATTTGAAAGCATTTGATATCCAGAAAGTACTGAAAGAGAGGTTTGCAGTGTAAAGATGTTACTGGTGGCAGTATGAGACATGGTGGAAGGTTTTACTCCAAAAGAAGAACCCCAGGCAACAGTTCATCCTCCCCATTGACATGGCTCTGGAATTCTGCTTGGAGGGGGTAGGCTGAAGACAGATATATCAGATGTGGATATCGAGGAGAGGGAATTGTGAGACTGCCAATTTGTTCTGCATGTTCTAGTTATGCTCCTGGGGACATCTTTAATGGCACACCTTTTACATGCCAAAGGGAATATCCTGCCAGTGTGTCTATGGGTATGGCATCCTTGTTGTCACAGGGAAGTGTGGATGTTGGTATTGGAGCCAAGCTTGAGCTGCAAGAGAGTGGAGATGCTATTGTGGAGGCAAAAGGGGGGGACCTAGATGTTAAGGTGTAGGCAGCATAGGAAGTGAACGAGGTTGGTGAGCGGGAGCACAGCTGTCTGCCCAGCTCCTCCTCACTGGCTGCTGACTAGCTCCATGGCAGAGGGAGGGACAGGGGCCAGAAGTTGGCATCAGGGGATCCCCTAGAGTCCATGGGGATCTCCAGCAGGGTCTCTGCTCTGTAACAGTGTACCTGCTATCCTAGAAAAAAACCAGAAGCCCCTCCATCTGTGCGTACTCACCTTGTAATCAGGATTGGAGCCACCAGAGTAAGAGTGAAGCAGGAGGAGATCTGGGATGAACCTGTTCCTCATCTTCCCTACTAGGTCCAAACAGAAAAAGAGGAAGTGGTGGGGGCTGAAACAATCACGGGATTTAAGAATGCATGGGATAGACATAAAGGAATTGTGGAGATCAGGGGGTAAGGGGCAACAGACTTCCTGGAAAACATAAACTGAACTTACAAAATTAAATGGGCAGACTGGGTGGGCCATAGGCCCTTATCTGCCGACACTGTCTATGTATCTATGTATCTTTCTGAGGGATCCATCAAGAGGTAGCAATTTTCTGACCATGAGATGCAGCTCACTATCCCTAAACCTTTATCACCCTGCCATCACTTTGCCTGATAAAACCTGTGCCTGGCTGCACAGTCTAAGACTTTGAAAGAGTGCATGGATATATTTTAAGGAATGATCCAGTTAATCCTGTATGTTGATCTGGAGTGTGACTGGAGCCAGGTATGGCAAGGCACACCAGTGTCTGTGACTTGCCAGAACGGTCACAAGCTGAGCACTGAATAAGGAGGAGGATTTGCTTGGAGTATCCCATTGCAGATTACCCTTACTTTCAAGAAGGGTTTTGGGATATCATAGGATGCAGTATAGTGCAGTGGTTTAAGGCTCTGAACTGCAAACCTGTAGACCTGGGTTTGAATCCCACAGCTCCCACTTGCATACTGTGTGATCTTGAGCAAGTCATTTAACTTTCTTGTGCTCCCAGGTCACATCTGTAAACAAGCTTTCAGCTTAGTGTGTCTCTCCTGGTAAAATAAATAAAAAAAATAAAAAATTGAGGACTTCCGGTTACATGGCAGCATTAATCTTGAGCTTCTCTTTCTAAAGTTGGAAAACCAGCCACAATTTCAGTAAAACCAGCGGAAATAGCATCACATGTTCTATGACTGCATGCAATCGGATAGGGGGACCTAATAGATTTGCCACACTTCGGCCAGACACAGAAAACTCAGATGGGGACGTGACTGACTCAGGAGCCTCCATGTTCCCATCTCAAATGCCTAGGTCTCAAAGAAGGAACAAATCCAAATCAAAACCACCTGCTAAAATGGATAGCAAATTAGATAAAATCTTATAGGAGCTCCAAGAGTTTAAATTGGATTTTCAAAAATTTAAACACACTCAGGAAATGTTCCAAAAAGATCTTACAGAGCTACACTCTACAGTCTCGTCTCTTGACCAACAGTCACAAGAACAGGCTGCCACTACCTCCCAAATACAGGACACACTTAACCAAGTTGCTCATCTTTGTCAGCTTACAGTAGAGTGACAGGAAGATGCCAAAAATTGTAGTCGCTGTAAGAATATCCATATTTATGGGGTCCAGAAAAACAGCGAAGGCCTGAATCAGATTACTTTTGTGGAGACCTTCCTACAAGAGGCTCTTGAGTTGGCTTCAGATTACAGCTTTGAAATAGATAGGGTACATTGAGCTCTGGGTCCAAAGCCTACCCAAGTATCTGTGTGTCCCAGATCTATCATCATGAGATTTTTCCATTTCCAAACAAAGGAATTCATTTTAAAGCAGGCTTGGGCCAAGTCACACCTTTACTGTGGGGAGCATCATGTTTTTGTAGATAATGACTATGCCTGTGCCACAACGCGGAGAAGGCTGGCATACATCCCGCTGTTCCCACTTCTCAGACAACGGAATCTAAAATTCAGAACCCCAAACCCAAGCAGATTGGTTATCCAATTTTCATTGGGACAACAATCTTATGATACCATGAAGAATGCCTGTACAGACCTCAAGAAATGAGGCTATACCCTACCACCCTCAATTCATCCACCAAGGAAAGTACCCGAAGAAAGAGATCCCCCTGGAGCAACTTCAACCAGGCAATTACAAGACCAGTGAGCCGCCATAGCCTTGATTAAAAAAATGCTGGCTCAGTTTTCCAGGCAGGCAGTCTGAATTTCTTCAGATTTAGGACTCTCAGTTTACACTGAGTAGAGTGGCGGAGGGCGGGGGACTCGGGGGACAGTCCCACAGGGCCTCATGATGTCAAAGGCTTGTGGGGTGATTTATACCCTATCAGATATACTCTGAAGTGGGTGGATTTATCACACTTATTTGGACTCCTGTTTTTGAGGGGGGAGGGAGTTGGCAGGATGCACCATGCAATGAGCCTGGACCAGCTTAGATTGCCAGATTAGGTTGTGTGGATGCTGGGATATGGGAGGTTTTCTCTGCTCTGTCCTCAATTCTGGGGAGCCTGGGGGGTGGGCGGGGACGAGTCCAGCACTGCATTTTTAAGAGTACCTCTTAAGGAGGACTTGATAGGGTGCCGTTTTGCTGCTGGACTGAGCCAGGTGGGAGAACACAGACCCATATCTCTCCTGCTCCTTCCAGAAATGGTCAAGAGCTAATTTAATCTGATTTATCCCTGGTAAATAGGGGATTTACAGAGGTTCCCAGGTATGGTGGAGGGCTGTTAGCCTCCTGGTGGTCGACTAGCATGCTCAGATATGGACACTCGCCAAGGCTGGGAACTGCATTCCAATAAGCTCTTTCACCCAGACTGCATTGGTTCTTTAAATAGAGTGCAGTTGCAGGGTCTTCTCAGCCTGGTGAGGCCTAGCAGCATCGCCGGGTGCCTTGACCCGGAAGATCCACAGAAGCAATAAAAAGCAGGGCCCAACCACTGGAAATTCAGAAACCCTGTGGCTGGGCGGGCTCGTTCTCTGTCTAACCCAATCCCTTCAGACGAATGGCTACACCTTCATAATGGGCTAGAGTTGGAGTCCCCCCCATCATCCATTGCTCCCTGAGAGGCTCTTGATTGGGGCAGGATACCTGTCTCGGCTCGCCTGGGATCCCCCCTTCAATGTTCACTCATACTCTTCTCCTCGCATTTAGTGGGGAGCATGCATATGGGACGTCCCCCGAGTCCTCTCGGAGCCATTGCACCCTCTCGGCCACACAACTCGCACACAGCCAGACTGCTACCTTGGAGGGCCTGTTGATGCAGATTGTATGTCTGGATTCATAACGGAACTTGGCTTTTCCCATACACTAAAATAATAACTATAACCAGGACTCTGACAATGTGCCAGAAGTCACTACACCAGCATGTGAACAGCCACCTAATCTGAATTTCCACTCTGCTAGGATCCTCTTTATTCTTTGCACATGGGAATGACAGACTAAAAACTGACTGGAGATTCCTTTTTAATGCTCTCAGTATGAACTAGAATATATCTCTATTCGGGTAGTTGTCAAATGAGACAGAGCCTTGGAAGTGGATATTGGGAGATATTTTTTTCGTACCTAGGGTGAAACTCAACTTTATAAATATGGCGACAATCCTTTCGTACTTTCCTCCATTTCCCAACCCAAAGGGAAAGGCGTTGGCCTAACCTTCATAGCTATGTCTTTCTGCCTAGTCTCTGACTATGTCCCTAGTGGTGTAATGCTGAATCCCCCCCCCATCCTATCTCCCCGCTCCACATATTCCCATTTACAGGTGGGTGGACCAGGGACCTCCACACCACCTGAGTCTCAAGCCATGAAGAACCTGCATCTTTTCCCCTCCTCATTCTTTTCCCTTCTTCCACCACTTGTTTTTTTTTTTATTTCTGGTGTTAGTTATCTTTACTTCTACCATATCCTTTCCTGGATTTAGGGGCAGGAGTTTCCCCAGGGCCTCTTACCACACTGTGGAGAAAGAGCCCACTCTAGGACGGTCAATCAACTGCTTCCAAATGCTTGCTCAATTAGAGCTTGCATTGTTGGAAGTCATCACTACTCCCCATAATTGGGGTTTGTATATAGTTACAATTTTACTTTACCTTATAAACACCTATGCAGGCACACCCAGTTAGCATGCAAGGTCCCTTACAGTTTATTGTCAGATGATGTTTTCTTTTTCATTTTTGGATCACAGAACACTGGATTATTGTAATGTATATAGATCTTATTGGTTGCGCAAAACAGGAATTCATAGTGGTTGTTTAATCGGGAGACTTTTGTTACAAGGGGGGAAGGGGACATTGAGAGGTCCATGTAAATGTAGTGATGCAGTACCCCTTCAAATTCATATCCCATAATGTAAATGGACTGGCTGGCCTCATCAAGAGGGATCACACACTCTGACCACTTAAAAAACTTAATACAGGCATTCTTTTTTTACAGGAGACTCACCTGTCCTCTACCGAGAACCATAAACTGCTTAAATTTGGGTCCTCACAGATAATTGAATGCTCCTACCAGAGGTGTAGAAGGAGGGGTTCAATGAGTCTACTACCAAAATGTTCTAAACTACAATTACTCAACCAGTATGCAGACAGGGATGGCAGATTGGCATTAGCGGTAGTCAAACTGAACTGACAGATCTTCATGGTGTGCAGTCTCTATGTCCCACCAGGTTCTGATGCCTCCACCATACTGCATCTAATGGATTCAGTTCTTACCAGGCAGGAAGGTACTTTAATTTTGAGTGGGAACTTTAATTGTCTTCTTAATCCTGCATTAGATTCCTGCACGTTCCTCCCCACAGTCATCTGGACAAAAACATTTCCAACGCCTTATCCAGGATGTGGGCTTGGTGGATGGTAGAGACAGCTACAACCATCACAGCAGAAATGTACTTATTATTCCAATGCCTTCAAGCATTACTGTAGGCTAGATTACTTTTGCCTGGGTAAGGAACACACAGACCTAATTCTGTTGGCTGAGATTTCAAATATTTGCCTATCTGACCATGCCCCCATCACTTTAGTTCTTAATATTCAGAAAGTTAGAATAAATACTCAGTGGAGATTTAACCCGTCTCTATTCTGAGGAGATACTTATCTTTTTCCTTTAATAACCCAAACACAAGTTAAGATCCAACAATTACTCACAGCCAAAACGGAGCAGGTCTTGTCCTGGTCGCAGAAATGCTACTATGAGAGAGGGGCCCAGGCTTCCAAACTCTTAGCCTATCATCTCAGTAATCAAATACAACATCATACTTTCTCTAAAATAAAGGAAGCAGTAGTATGGTTGAATGGCTCTCATTCAGCCTTTTTTTTTCCTACATAGAGGCACCCGGCAGGACTGCCCCCTCTCTTCATATCTATTTACTATTTTTGTAGAACCCATAGCTCAGATACTCAGCCTACACGGCTACAAAGTTTCAGAGCAATCATATGACAAAATAATATATTACGCTGATGATCTTTTGCTTTTTATTACCCATCCTGAAGAATCGTTGCCAGTCTTAACAACCATACTAAAAGAAATAGAGACTCTCACAGGCTGTACCATAAATACATATAAATCAGAAGCCTTGCTTATACAATCCTCCCTCCCCCTAGATCTCACTCAGAAATATCCCGTTAAGTGGGACAAAAAGTATATAACCTACTTACTGTAGGAACTAAAATCCCACCAAATGTAGCTGACCTATATAATCTGAATTATTCTCTCCCCCCCAACTCTTTCCAGAATAAACCTGAATTTACAGAGATGGACCCCCCTCCCTCTAGCACTAATGGCTAGGGTGCAGTACATCCAAATGAACTCTCTCCCGAAGATCTTATACTTAATGCAAAATATTCCCTTGCCCTTTCTAACGAAGGGCATCCAGTTAAGGGACAAAGTCATTAGTAGATTCTTATGGGCAAATCAACAGCATAGATTGGCTTTGGTAAAGCTCCAATGTCCCAAAGAAAGAGGTGAATTATCTCTCCTAAATATATTCCACTATTCAATAGCCTCTATACTCACTCATATAACTACTTGGATGTCCCCTCAAAGTCATACACCACCTTGGATGATAATAGAGCAGACAATGGCATCCTGTCCCTTGAATTCTTACCAGGTATTCCAACCAAATAATAGAATTCAGATACAGAGAACCTCCAGATTTACCAAAGAGATGCTCCATTCATGGTCAAGATTTCTGGCTCATCCCTTCTGTGGATTTCTGTCCTTCTGGCTAGGAATTCCGGTGGAAGACCCTACTTGGACTCCAGTGGGATTAGATTCTTCCTTCCAGTCCTGGGCACGTAGAGGTCTACGATACACATACCAATTTTATGCCAACACCGTATTTAAAACATTTAACCAACTTAAAAAGGAGTTTTCTTTGGAACGGAGTGACTTCTATAGATACTTAAAAATCTGTCACTTTCTTTGCTCAAAGATTGGCTTAGATGTCACTGCTCAGGTTGTCCCCCCACTATGTCCTCTCCTTGCTCAGCTGTAGAGTGGCGCAACCCAGAGCCACCTGGTTTCTCAACGTTACAAAGCCCTACAAGGTGCTCCAACACAGATCATGGACTTAGTACAATTCAATTGGGAAACAGAACTTCAGATTGACCTATCCCAGGAGGATTGGCTCCGGATCTGGAGAACACAACACAAAGCCTCTAGCTCTTATACTTAGAGAGAGTACTCCTGGAAAGTAGTCTCTAGCTACTTCTGTAGACCTCAGATCAGTGCCAAGTTCCTGGTGGGAGGTGATTCCTCCTGCTGGAGGATATATGGATGTGAAGTAGCCACGCAGACCCACATTCTCTGGTTCTGCCCAGTTTTGACCACATACTGGTCAACAATAGTGGATAGAATTACACTTCTTTTTCCAGTACTGAATGGGTTCTCTCCAGCTATGGTGTTTCTACTCCACTATCCCCATTGTTTCAGAAATCCCTCAAGTATATCTCCAAGAAAGCCAAGAAATGTATAACTAGACTATGGCTTCGTCATGAACCCCCTTCCATCACAGCTTGGGAAGACACAATATATGAGGGACCTCCAGCTGCCCTTCCTCCTGGAAGCCCGCCAGTTCCCACTGCAGCCGTTTCCCAGACAAAATTCATCCTAGCCCAGCAGAAGGATCGCGAGGTCGCGAGGGACCTCCAGCTGCCCTCCCTCCTGGAAGCCCGGTTCCCACTGCGGCCGTTCCCCAGACAAAATTCATCCTAGCCCAGCAGAAGGATCGCGAGGTCACGAGGGACCTCCAGCTGCCCTCCCTCCTGGAAGCCCGCCGGTTCCCACTGCAGCCGTTCCCCAGATGAAATTCATCCTAGCCCAGGTAAACAGTCACGGATTTTCAGCCCATCGCTTCGCAGCCTGCCTCGCCTCCCGAAGAAAAGACTGCTGCACAGTTTACTCGAGCCCTGGAAACTCTGCATTTTAAGCCTAAATTACTGAATTCTCCCTAAATGAATAAGCGGACTTTAAAAACTGCAGCTGCTGCTGCAGGGTTCCCTGCTGCTAAGCCGTGCTGAAAGGAGCATTTTGAATTTCTTTTGGCGCAAAACCGCTCACATAGGCGTTTTACTCATAATACCTTTCTAGATGAATTGCTGATGTACTCCTGTTAAACAACTGTTCAGTTGTAAAAGCAGATAATTTCCACACTCCTACTAGAAACAGCTAAGCGTTACAACTGATTTTATTGAACTGTAGCTCCATAGGCAGTGTTGTTCTGGAGCAATATTGTAGTACAGGCTGTAATCCTTTTAGCGTTTGTAACCCCCCCTCTGCCTACCTGTATAATTTGACCCTCTCTCTCTCCCTTGTCCACAGCAGAAGGATCGCGGGGTTGCGAGGGACCTCCAGCTGCCCTCCCTCCTGGAAGCCCACCGGTTCCCACTGCAGCCGTTCCCCAGACGAAATTCATCCTAGCCCAGGTAAACAGTCACAGATTTTCAGCCCATCGCCTCGCAGCCTGCCTCGCCTCCCGAAAGAAAAGACTGCTGCACAGTTTGTCCCCTTGGCTCGCGCTTCGGCTCCCCTACCCCCACCACCACCTTGGTGACATTTAATTATATAGCTATAGACCACGTGATGGTCGGCATTTAATTATATAGCTATAGACCATGTGAGGTACGAAAACAATCAGCCCACTTTACCATTTGCAGCTTATACTACTGCACCACCAGAGGGCTCACTCCTTTGATTTCCATTTATCAGGTTTCATTTTCCAACATAATGAACTCCACCTCCTGTATCCTACAACTAATCTTTATTTTTTCACATGCCCTGACTGCCCCCGAGGTGCTAAGAACCAACTGGAATACTATAGAAGTGCCCCACCTCGCACCCACTGGTAATGCAGCTGAGTCAAATCACCTACAACTCCCTACCCAATCCTTAACAGCAGTAACTGTACACTAGCTTTAGCTGCACCACAAATGGCATCTGGATTGCCCGACAGCCCTCCCCACCTGCGCACCTCTTTTCTACCCATACTGCCTAGTCTCCTCTATCCCTAGCCCAGTTTGTGTTCACCCTCATACCTACTAGCCCCACCAAACAGCCATCTAACCGAGGTCCTTCTTGTAAAGCAACTAAACTAATGAGGAAATTTGCCCTCAGGCAAATGCTCCTTCTCCTCCTACTTTTATCCGGGAATGTCCATCCCAACCCAGGCCCACCAGGGTCCAGTAGCAATAAAAAAGACACACATAGTGGCCTATTTCTGGCCTCCCTCAATATCTGCAGCCTACCAAAAAATTTACCCTGCTGCAAGGATGGCTAGCACAACACCAAGTGGATATTCTTACCTTATCAGAAACCTGGCTCTCTAAAAATGTCCCTGATGCCTCAGTCTCACTCAGAGACTATACCATTTTCAGAACTGATAGGGTAGGCAAAGGGGTGGGATGTGCCATATATGCTAAAACATCCTCAAGCCTCTATTAGTCCCACTTCCCTTGCCTGACTACGTTGCACAGGCCATTACCATCAAAGTTGCCCTTGGTGCCCCTGTTAAACCCCTTTACATTATGGCAGTCTACATTCCACCAACTAACCAGAAACCAGCATTTGATTCTATTCTTTCTGCAATCACTATCTTCCCCTAAAGTGAACTAATTATAATGGGTGACTTTAATGTAAACTGGCTATCCTCTCGTCGGCTGTTTTCAAAGACACAACATGAGCATATACTTACCCAAGTAGTAACGTCACCCACTAGGCTGGACCTCGGTCAGGCTCCACCTCTCTGATAAACCTTATCTTTACTAACCACCGAACCACTCACCAAAGTCAGCGTGCTCCCAGATGTACTTAGTGACCACCCTCGGTTGCATGTTGGTGGTCAAACAAAACCACTCCCAGTAGACCTAAAATCTCCACCCAAAAACACATCAAAAAAGGTGCCCTCTCCCGCCTCAGGGTGTACCTCTCCACCTGCAACTGGGAGCCTGTTCATACTGCCCAATCCTTGGATGCAGCGCTCACTCCATTTATTACCATTTTCAATGTGGTCTGTGACTTATTTGCCCCCTACTCAAAGTCGGTATTAAAATCCTGGAACACCCCCTGGATTACCCAGTCCCTCCTCCATATGATGCACCATAGGGATAACCTCTGGCACAGGGCACTATCATCTCAGCTGCCACATGATAGACAGCTCTACAGAGAAGCCGAAATAAATGTAACAAAGGCTATCCGCAAGCTAAGGCCACATACTATCAACAAGCCTTCACTACCACATGGAGCTCTGGGAAATCTTTCTGGAGCAATGTTAAGGAACTGTGTGGGAAAAACACCAACCCGACCCTACCCAGCTCCTAGTTCAGGGCACCTCTCACAAGACCCCACCGCCATAGCCGATACCTGAACAACACCTTCACTGACCTTAGTTATGTCCTTCCTCCAAATTTCTTTGACCCCATTTTCCATACAGCTACTATCACACCTTGTTCTCATACACACCCTCCGTTCAGGCTGCGCATAATCTCCTGCAACGAGGCTAAACGCTACCTCTCAAAAGCCCTGCAAAACGTGCGTTTTAGTAGTGACTCCCTTGATCTTAAAATCCTTAGACTTACCCTTACTGAGACACTACCGCATCTCACCAAACTCCTCAATTTCTCACTGTGCTGTGGACAAATCCCTACTCTATGGAAGAGGGGCATTATCACACCTATCCTAAAAAAAGGTGATCCAACAAACCCTAGCAACTATAGACCCATTACGATCCTCCCTCCCCTCTCAAAAGCACTAGAAAGAATTGTATCCGACCAACTCACAGAATACCTTGACAGATATGGACTCCTCTGCCATGAGCAACATGGTTTCAGAAAAGGGCACAGTACTACCACAGCACTACTAGATTTCACATCCTACATTCATGAGGCACTCGATCAGGGGGCAGCAGTTGGGGCAATCTATGTTGATTTGACTAAAGCATTTGACACTGTCAATCATGAGCTACTTCTGCATGCCCTTGCATCCCTCAATATTGCACCCGATACTATCTCCTGGTTTAATAACTATCTGACTGACAGAACACAGCAGGTAAAAATTAGAGAAACACTCCAAAATACTCTTCAAGGCTGTTTTAGGGAGCTGGAGGGCTGGTTCACTGAACACCGGCTCATACTTAACTATGATAAAACAAAATCCATGATGTTTGCCCATCGACAAAACCCCCTCAATACCTCCCAGCTCTCTCTAACAAACATACTGGGCACCCACATTGAACAGGTCTCCTGCTTTAAATATCTTGGCATCACTCTTGACACATCCCTTACATACCATCAACATATTAAGCTTCTCTCCACCTCTGTCAATACCCATCTTGGCATCCTCTACAGACATAAACATTGCCTCCCACCACAGGCCCTAAGGCTAGCGGTTACTAGCTCAGTCCTTTCGTTGATTGATTATGGTATAACTATTTATGGCGCGGCTGACCAATCGGCACTAAACAGCATCAGAACAGCACTCAATAAAGCCTGCCGCTTGGTCACTAGCAGCACTAGACAGACTCATACCTGCTTGCTCTACTCTCAAGTGGGCTGGCTTACCTTTGAAGGAGGCTTAAATATCACACCTGTCTCCAAGCCAAAAAGATCCTTATGAAACTCTCACCAACCGGATTATACCACCTCATCCAACTGGCCCCCAATAGGAGCACCCCTAGACGGCTGGCCAGGACCACCTTCAAAGTTCCCTACTGTAGGACCTTGCTTGGACAAAGATCCTTCCGGTATCGTGCTCCCCTCTGGCTTAACAACATACCATCTTCCATCCCACTTGCCCCCACCCTAGGTCAATTCAAATCTGGGACCAAGTTTTTTCTCCTCAACTCTGTGACCTGCAAATGTTCCCTTCTTTCCCTGGACTGGCTGACCACGGGGACACCTCACCAGCTCGATCTTCTCAACGCCAGATTTCTTTAACTGTGCCCTGGCTCTAACCCTATCCTGTATTGTGAACATGGTAATGTCCTGTTGGAAACCTCTGACCAGCCGGCCTCTATTGTGTAAACCTATGATTTCCTATTCTGACTGAATAGCTTTAACATATGCTATGATGTTAATCTCTGTCGTATTGTAATGTCCCTGGTTTTGTGGAATTTTGAACACTCTGTTGTGTTGTCATGTCCTGTCCTGAATGACGTGGAGCCTTTGCAAAGGAGTCCTTGACTCAAAGGTTGTAATTCCGAAATGTTCAATAAATAAATAAAAAAAAATAAAATTAGAGCATATGGCAGTCAGAATTCAAATTAAGGTTTCTGAGTTAATGAATCATTGGAATCCTTGGTTTCTCTGCATAACTCAGTTCAGATCTGATCAAATACCATAGAGCTTGGGTGTGGGGGTGTTTGTTGGGCAGGGCCGAGCCAGTCCCAATCCCTGATTCTTCTTCAAGAGGTCCCCAATTATCAGAATGAAAGGGGATTTCATATAAAATATCATCCTCATGGGTGGCCTGCCTCCCGGGCCTTCCCTCCTATTTACTCTTGTAATTCCAAATAAAAAGTGCAGAATTGTCCAGAATACTTGCTTTCGAAGGACAATTTCTAAGATGATATAATTATGAGAGCTAAATGTTTTATGTCAGCTATGTTTACATTAACTATTTATTTCTGTCAAAAATCATCCATAAACTGACTGTTGTCCTCCCCAGCATCTTGGAGGATAACTATTTTATTTTTGTATTCATTGTCTGGACATGCAAAGACAAGTACATTCCTGTATGAATGAAATGTGATCCTGTAACAGTTGAAAACCTGAAATAAAAAGACGGTTTCAAAAAAAAAAAAAAATTGAAGAGGATTGCAGTGATTGGGTGTTTAGAGAACAACATAACAAGCTGCAGTCCCGCCCTGGAGGCTCTGGTCACCCCGCATAGCAGCTTATTCAAAAGGTGGTCACGATGTGTTATTCTGGGCCTTGGGCTGGTCTCAAGCTTTTTAAGCACTTCAGTCTTGTAAAAGACTTAGCTGGCTGCAGGGTGAAATATCATGTGATAGCAAAGGACTCTTTTGGAGAGGACACCACCAAGCCTGACCCTGATTTTTATTTCCCCCGGAGCAGAGGTCCTGCATTGTAGCACACACTGTTGGAACTGTGGACTGTGCCAGGACTGTGAATAGCCTATCATAAAAGTGTTGCATTCTTTAAGAGTTCAAGTTGTGTTGGAATGTTGAAAAGAGAAAGGAACCAGTCAAAGAAGTTGTGCCCAGGGACTCCAGCCGTATAGTATACATTTAACAGTAACGTGCTTGTCCAGCAACCCTGAGATGTTACGAAGTGGTTAAAGGAAAAAAAAATGGCTTTATAATAATTAATTACTCTTCTTAATCAAGGATTTACTAAAGACTTTTAACTGATGTGCACTATTAAGTGTCATAGAGCATTGTGCGAGAGAAGGGTGAATGGGAAGTGTGAGTGGTGTGACAGATAGAGGCGGAGATTGAAGATTAATTATTTAATTGCTAAGTGATTTGTTATTGAAAAAAAAAATTAGATAAGTGTAAAGTGTATGTAGCCTGGCACATTTAAAGTTTGTATTCAGTAGGTTAATGGGATGATTGGAGGTAGCTGCGGGGTGGGGGTGGGGGTTGGCTGCTGTGTGGGCTTCCTGGTTGGGCCGGGAAGTGTGCATTACCTGGTTCAGCTGGTGGGGGTCGTCTTTGGCATTCTGCCTCCTTTTCCAGGAGGAAATGGGTTTTAAAATGGGGGGAAAGCATAAGCTCCCCCTTGCAGGGAGGGGGGGCTTATTAGCCCATGGTCATCCTCCATCTGGTGCTGGTAGGAATTACAAGCACCACGGGGTTCCTTTTTGGTGCTTCTGCCATTAGGGGCAGCATTTTGGGAGTATTTAAGGCCTTTTATTGGGCTTTAAAAGGGAGACTGACTGAGACTGGCAGTCTGGTGGTAGGGTAGTTCTGGAGGGGGAGACCCCTCCCAGCTTAGGCTGGTAGTGGCAGTGTGCTGGTCTATTTTTGGGTCTCCCTGGGAGGGGACAAAAGCAGGCAGAAAGTGGTTGTTGGGACAGGGTATATTTTCCATCCACCCCCCTGTCTGAGTTGGAAGTGGTCCCAGCAGGACCATTGGTGTGAGGGGAGTAAAGGCCGTAGTGGATTGTTTTAAACATGCTGAAGGCAACTGGGGTCAGAAACCCAGGAAAAAATAAGTTTACCAGGATGATGGAGCTGTTGCAGTAGTGGCAGCACCACAGCAGGGGTCATTGGTTGTTTGCAGCAACAGTTCACCCACTCCAGTGTGGCACATGAGCCCAGGGAGCAAGTGTGGAGGGGAGGAGTGTGGCCTGGCACTCGTTGGGGCCTGCCATGCCCGTGGCTGGGCAGGGCACTGGGTCAGAACTTATTCAACCACAATGCCATCGGCATTAACAGAGAGGCAAAAATGCCATCAGTTTTATTTTTGTGGGGTGCTGTGCCCCCCCACCCCCAACATCCCACAGACTTAAAGATTCTCACTCGGGGTGGTGGAGCAGATCAAGAGGAAAGTTAAATTTATGGGGCGAAGAAATACTATTTCCATGGCCCTTTGTAAAAAACACCAAGTCCGAAACCTGGTCTCCACTGCCTCCCGGCCGAGCTGCTGCATGCCCCAGTCCTCCACACCAGAGGAGCAACTCTGTTAGTCCCCAGTAATTTTCTGCCCTTGTCCTGTGGCAGCATCACAGGCAGTGATCGGGGGGAGCATATCACAAACTCTATAAATCCCTGCTTGCTGTCTGTGGTAGTGCTATAGGACCCAGTGCTGTCTTGCCTGGTGCTATTCCTGTAGTGCTCATCTAACTAGATACCCTGGGGAGGACCCAGGACCTGCCATGCTCATGTCTGGGGTAGGATTTCAGGCCAAAATGGTTGCTGTTTTCTTCAGGAAACTGGATGGGGAAAGAATAGAGACATTGCACTGTTTTGGATTGCTAAGCTCTGGGGAGAGCTGCAGTTGGGAGGGCATGGGAAAATCTAGCTGCACAGTTTAACAGGGTTAAGGGAGGTAATATGGAGGTGGAAGTATTTTGGAGCAGCCGTGGAGGACAGGCTGCTCAGGACCCCAAGAAGTCTCAAATCTTGGCTGGCATTTGGAGGAGTAAATCACACCCCTGTAGAGAGAACTTTTTCAAGAGACAAGGTTATGGGTGGTGTAACAAGTAACATTAGGTTTCTGTGAAAGAAGTTCAGTACATACCAGGGTCGCAGGTTCTATCCTCTAGTCCTGAAATGTTGTTCAAAGTCTGCTGTAGGCTGATAAGAGATCTGCGCCTAAACTGAGCTACCTCTCTAAGTTGATGCTTTGTTAGCCTCATGGAGCTGTGTTCATAGGAATTGTTAAGCGAGTTAGATCCTGAGCCCAGAAATAATTTTAGGTGATCAGGAAATTAATTTGCTTCATGTTGTTTTATGCTGGAGTCTAAGTCATTGAATTTCCATATGAATGTCGATGAATTAACTGTACTTATTTTTTAATCTGAATACATTTCTCCATAGTCTTGATCATCAGCCTCTAGAGAGAATGTCCACTTGGCCTTCTAGTTACCGGAGCGATGAGAGAGTGGAGGAAGCAGCTCATGCTTTGTTGTGTTCCTGCTGGGGGCTGAAGATCTGCTCGGAGGTGAGAGTTATCCTACTCGGGGGGGGGGGGAGATGTCTGCAGATAGGATGAACTCTAATGTATTTGTTGCTCCAGTTTTTATTAGAAGATGGCTTAGTGTGACCCTTTGGATCTGGTGCCTCCCTCCCTCCTCTTTTTACCATCAGGAAACACAAGACAGTGGAGAAGGGGGGCTTACACCTAAAAATGACTTAACATGATTCTTTGTTTATGAACAGGACTGGTAGTTGCAACTTCTTTATTGGAAATATCTGTCTTTACTTCTCCATTTCCCAAAATATATCCTTGATATCTGCTTTCCTGCATGCCTAATGTGCACTTGGTAGGATTAATGTTCAGACCTGCATTTTTTTTTGTAAATATAATCTTTATTAAATTTTTCAGGTCAGTTTACCAATTACATCATAGAAATAGAGTTTACATTGTTGTGCATCTTGAATACATTCATCAAATCTTGATAGATTTGGAAGAACAGGCTGACGCAGTTCTCTACCAGCAAGCTCCCTCCTGGTTACAGCTTGGAGATGAGTGACTGGTCATTAATAACAATCTTAATGCTCTACACTTCAGATTTGTGTCCTCCCCATTCCACACCTGTTTCTAATTTTGTGGATCTGGGGTTAGGGGGTCCCCCACTTGGATGGGGGGGGGCAGGGTCTTTGCATTTCCCATGCTTCTTCTCCAAAGCTGGCTTTGACCCTGACCCTGTATATTGTCTGCTTTTGTATTTTCCATATTGTACTGTTTGGAAGCATTCCCAGAGTTAAGTGATAGCAAGTGTTAACAAGAGATTGGCTAGTAGTCTATGGCACAAAGTCTGGGTCTTTGAGCATGATATGAAAGATCCAGCATTTCCATCTGGATGAACATAATTCTGTTTTGTCATTTAATTTATATGTGAGAATCTCCATCCTATATATCTGGTTCACTATTGCCCTACAACCTCTAATAGTGGGCACATGTTGGGTCATTCATGTTCTGGTAATTACTTTATTGGCTGTTAAAAATAAGATACCAACTAGATATCTAGTATTTCTATCTCTTAATCCCTGAGGCAAGCTACAAAAGAAAAACATTTCTGCTGTAAGCTTGATTGGTCTTGTATATAATTCTCTCAGTTCCTCTTGCAGAGCTTAGAAAAACAGGACCAGTTTGGGGCATGACTAAAATACATGTATGTGCCCTGTTATTGTCACATTGTCTCCAGCATTGTGCTGCTCCTGAGGCCTAGAAGAGTCTGGTCACTGCAGGGGTTCGGAAGTAGCAGATGTGGGTTTTCCAGTAAAACTCCGACCACATATATGAGCTTGTTAGATTACCTACAGGAGATGTGCCAGTACTCTACTGATATACGCAATAATTGTTCATTCCATTTAGCTAAAATATAAGCAGTGGATCCTCAGGAGGAATTTATTATGGCTTTGTAAAAGTACATGACCAGATGTTTTAAGGCCCCCAAGTGCATCTGTGTTATACAGGAGCTTAGAAATGGAGGGTGGGAGTCTGGATTATGTGCCCCAAATTGAAGGAATTCATAATAGTTTTGTATCTGAAGGAACCTGTAAAAATCTTGTCATAGATTAAATTCTTGTTGGACTTGTGAGGAAGATTTAAAGGTGGGTCCTGATGTGAACTGGTAGATATGTCTTAGTGACAGGTGCTCCCATGTACTGGATATTATTTAATTTTTTCCAATTCCCATCTAGAAGGGTATCTTGTTCTGACATCCACTGTGGGTTTAAAATAAAATGTAAGGGCATCAGTTTTGGTTGTATTTGACTTATATCTCAACACCTTGCTAGCTTCTATTACCTCTTACACTGCTGGCATGAACTTAGAGGGGTCTGTTTGTTAGAGCAGCACATTGTCAGCATCAAGAGGTATACAATGCTCCTCCTCCCATGGTTTAATACCCAGTATTTGAGGGGAGTTTCTGATGGCTTGTGTAAATGGTTCTATGTATATGACAAAAAGTAGTGGGGGAAATGGGCAGCACTGTTTGATGCCCCTATATAAGGGGGGAAATTGGTGGAGTGATGCCCTGATACCTTCACACATGCTTTGGAGGCTGAATATAGATTCTGTAATAATAATAAAGGAGAAGAAAAGCCCATTTGCTCAAGGATGGCATAGATAAATTGCCAGTAAACTCTGTTGAATGCCTTCTCAGCATCTAAACTGAGAAGGACAGCTGGGGATTGTTGGGTTAACATCTCCTGGATCAAATGCACTGTGAGACGGATATTATCTGTTGTGGTTTTCTTTGGAACAAAGCCTGTCTAATCCATATTGATGAGGGTTGGTAAGATATCATCTAGTCTGTGGGCCATGATGGACATAAAATATTTGTAGTCCATGTTTAGGAGTGAAATTGGACCATACAACTCACAGAACAGAGGATTCTAATCCAGTTTCAGAATAACTGATATTGTGGCTTAGGACTAGCTTGATGGTGGGGATTTTCCCTCTGTGACCTCGTTAAGGGTGTTTAGTAGGATGGGAGATTTATTTTTGAATTCGAAGTTTATTGGTGTTTTAAAGTTTCACAAGATCTTCCAACCGGAAGTACGGATTTGTAATAAAGTCATACATGAGGATAATCATATATTATGCATCCTAGTCAGGTTATTAGCCTTTGGATTACAGACTAAGCATATATATATATATATATATATATATATATATATATATATATATATATATATATATATATATATGTGTGTGTGTTTACTTACACTTTCTACATATAATCACAAGTGTGTTACTCATATATACAAGCTGTAATCACTGCAACTCTGTGTCGGTTGCCTATTCCAGAGTAATGCAGTTATAGGACCGATGCAAGTCTGAGACTTGATTTTAAGTACCCATGGATGACCGTAATGTGCTGAATCCTACCTAAACTGGGTCTGTTAGTTGTGGGGTAATTTGTTATGCCAGCACCATGACTGGTGTACCCAAGGGTGAGGATTAGGTCCTTTCATTGCAGCAGGGCTATCCTTTTTCCTGTGGGGTGGACCAACTGGAAATAAAATACCCATTAGGGATCTTGCAGTATTTTGACCAAGATAGGGGTCCCATGTGTCCTTGAATAAGTTTAGTTTGCCTTGGGATTTGTAAATTAACCTTTCAAAACTGGCTGCTTTGCCAGTCTCCATCAGCCATTTCTGTGATGGTGGAGGGCTGGACTTTTTCCAGTATCTTAGAATTACTCTATTGGCATCTATTAGTACACCCAGCAATCAGGAACATTGTGCGTGGCTTAGTGGTGGGACTGTGCTTGGGATGGTGACTATGCCTAGCATCACCAATTGACTGGTTAGTTGGACATCTTGGGAGAGTATGGTGGCACAGGTGCCCTGTACCTCTTTCCAATAGTTCAGCAGGGAGGGGTAAGACCATATAATGTGAGCGATGAATGCCTCAGAACTATTGCATCTTCAGCAGTCATCTGAGGGAAGTAAGCCCCATGCTTGTAGTTTTTTGGGGCTTCTGTATCATCTTTGTAGGATCTTTAATTGTGTAAATCTTCATTCCATGTCTTTTGAGGCCTTCTGGGCTTTGGCCCAGCATTTCCCCAAGTGCCTGTGCCAATCTCACATCCCAACTCCATTGACCATTGCTGCCTGGTCCTGGTGGATGGATCTGGTTGCAGGTCAGTTAGGTGTTGGTAGCTGTCCCTGCTTTGGGGTATTTTGCCCTGCCCAGGCCAAAGCAGTTTGTCTATCGGGTTGTGCCTGGGCAAAGTCAGAACTGGATCTCAGATTGCTTCCAAGGCATGCCTCAGTTGGAGGTATCTCCAATGACTAAGTTGTGAGATGCCATACTGATTCCTAATTTGAGCAAAGGATATAATGGTATTTATTGTGGGGCACATAATATCTTGCAAAATTGTGATCCTATCCCCCTACCACTCATTGTATCTCATCGTCTTACTCCCTATGAGTAAATGGCTGGCTATATAGCCTAGAGGTTAGTGTAACAAGCTGTAAATAAGCTTAGTACATCCAGCAGGCCAGACATTGGTTTGATTCTCACAATCTCCACTTGCACACTGTGTGACTCTGAGCAAGTCATTTAACCACCCAGTGCTCCCAGGTCACCCCTGGAAACAGGGACTTGTGCCTAGTGGATCTTATCCAGTTACCAAAGACTAAAATAAAAAAAAAAAAAAAATGCTGGGTGGCCCACAATGGAAAGTGCCCAGCCCCTACTGGCTTCTAGCCACTTAACTGGCAATATTTAGCATAGACTAGCCTGGCCTGTAATATGGTGGGAGGATATGTGGGACATTTGCTTATGTCCCCAAACAATAGGGCCTGGGGAAGGTGGCTTCTGGTCACTCTGGCATCACAATCCACCCACCTGGGTCTCACATTCTCAGGGGGATCCAGGGAGCAGTCTGGATCATCTGTGAGAGGTCTAGGTCATGGATCTTTCAGAGACAGTCCGGTAGTTTTAAGCCCTCTTGCTCGTTTCCTACCCTTGCTTAGCTTGGATAAGTTAAGGTGGTGTGGAGCTCCATACCAAAATAAACTTTGCATTCTTGTTTGAAGGTTTTTCAAGATTTTGGGGTCCAATCCCATGAGAAGGTTATCCAAAATGCACTGAACCTTGGGAGCAGTCATCAGTTTAAATGCCTGGGCTGTGGCCCAGTGTGTAAAGTGGAGCCTGCCTCATGTGTTGAGGTCTGCTTCTAACTCTACTATCAGGGGTAGATACAGTATTCATTTTTCCCAGGTGTGCCAAGTTCCAGTCAAATTTTATTCTATGCATGTGGGGGAGTGCTTGAGGGGAGAATGTGTTTTGTAGTGGCCTTATAAAACTCTGCACAGTAGCCATCTGTCTTGGAGAGAATGGTGGCCAACTCTAGCTCTGCAAGCAGAATGGGATCTATAAGGCATTGTTATTGATCCTCAGAGAACTTAGGTAGGCATTGCCTGGATAGGAAATTCTCAATTTCCCCGAGTAAACTCATTCTCTTGGGTATATAGTTTTTGATAGAAGGAGCAGAATGACTGATTGACTAATACAGCCCTGTGTGCTTGACATTGTTAGCTTGGTGTTTAATGGCAGTGATGGCTGCCATTCATCTTTGCCTATGCAATCTGAGAGCTAGCAGACAGGTGACTTGAGTGCCTGTTTCATAGTTTTTGTGCAGGAGCAATATAAAAACAATCTCTGTCTGCTGACGAGACAGTGCATCCAATTCATGTTTAACTTGTTTAAATTACTGTAAAAGTGGGGTGTCACCATACTGGTGTTAGGAGGTCTAAACCTCACTTTCAGGTTCTTGATGATATTGGGAATGCAAGTAATCACAGACACATTGCATTAGAGTAATAAACAAGTTTATTACTACCAAAAGGATAAATCAGTTACCCTAAGCAGTTCTTACCAATATGAACCAGGAGCCAGTGCTAAGCGTTCCCTATACCTCGAGGTTTCTCTGTGTCTCTTGAAGTCTTTCCTGAGGTCTCTGAGGTATAATACTAGTGTATTACATTATATGCCTATGATAATTACTATGGTTACTGTAAGATAGAAACATTTCTAGTTACAGAGATGAGCCCTATTGGCTAAATTATAGGTGGCTAAACAATCCAAGATAACATTATATAATTCTGTAAAGTCATCAGTTTGAGAACAAAAGAGTTCTTATATGGAGTCTTACATAACTCAGTGTAGTAGTACAAAACACCAAAAGGTGGCAATGCCATCTTATATGTTATAATTATTCCAAGGACACAGGTGCCTTGGCATCTTACAAGTAAGAAATACACAGAAAATACATAACAAAATATATGTATTAGTAAGCAAAGTGTATTACAACAATATGCATTCATATCCTGACATCTACTCTTGTACAGTAGATGCCCTTAGTCCTATATGTTAGTAAAACATATACTTAAGTGCTAGCTATCTACGGTGTACCTCTGAGGGTAGCAATTAGGGTGCAGGGACCTCGTGTAACATTCCCCTTCCCTTGTTGCCTCCAAGGTCAACACAGGCAAATGTCTAGGGAAAGGGCAGGAGCAATGGCCCTTTACAAACCCGACACGTGAGCTTTGTGAAGGAACTCGAGCTGCTCACGGTGTTTGTGCAGTGTGCGCCATAGGCAGCAGAGCATAATAATCAAAATGAAGATTAAAAATGCTTGTATAATAATAAAACCTTTAAAAGTAATCTCTAACCAGGTGTTAGTCAATGCATTATTGATGTCACTATCATTAATCAATGAGAGAACAGCTTCATTGGCTTTGGTCTATTATTGCTGATGTGGATGAGGTGTGTGTCTTTCCTGTCTAAAAGTGATTTTAATGTGAGTGTGAGTGGGTCAATGTGTACATTAAAATATGGCAAGTATTCAGATAGTGTGAGCAGGTAATCGGGGTTACCATCAATGATGTCTACATCTAGGAGAGGTACGGGGGTTATGACGGTATGTCCAGTGACAGTCTTCTGATGGGGAACAAAACAGAAATTTGGGTAATCAATAGCACATGTAACAGATCCATAAGCATATGACTTGTAGTTAGTTACCACGCAGTATTCTCCATCAGAATTATACTGTGAGCCAACAGTAGGGAGTCTCCACTTTTGCAACTGGACAGGGCAGATGTAGGTTGTCTTTAAAATCCATGTTGACAGGCGATGAACCTCCTCATGATATGATTGGTAAAGCTTATCCAGAGCCAGAGTTGAGTTGAAGGAGTCGGTGCCATTTGCCGTGAAGTCATCATCCATGGTGAAAGTCCAATCAATGCTGTCTGGAGAATAACCACAAACAGGTTGAATAACATCAAATACATCACATCGGCACAAGTAAATATATTGCTTTTTCGCACAGCAGTCTGTGTGCGGAGCCACCCAGGCATCCAGGAAAGGATGGTAAACCAATAGAGGCAGTAGATTCAAGCATTCTCTGTAGATGTCTTCATCCAAATGCCCAATGGAATGCACCAGTGCAAGCTTGCCGAACAAAGCTGTAGTGGGATCAAAACATGGTAAAGAGATAGTAAAAGAAAGAAACATGATATCTGTAATAGAACATTTCTTAGCAGCAAAGCAAGGACCAGTGTTAGGTGTCTGGTCACAAACCCCAAATTCCTAGCTGTAGAGAGAGGAATGGTTAAAGTTTGTTGCATACACATAGAAACACAGCTAGGAGTTTTACATCGTGGACAATACCATTTGGAGATGCATCTGTCATGTACGATGTCAGGGATTCTTCCAGATTCTAGATCATGCAAGAGGTTGTTGATGGTAGTGATAATGTATGAGTCATAGGCAGAGCAAAGTATTTCTCTAGCAATGTATTGTTTATCTGCTTCTTTATTGTTCTGTTGTATGAATGTGTTGATCTTATCTCTTGAATCAGTGAATTCCTTAGCAATGTCGTGCATGTTGTATACAGTGTATCTTTCTTCCTGACTAAGGCCATCCACACCATGCAATAATGGGGGTAGTATATTATTGACCAAACCAGTGGAGAACTTGGCAGAATGAGCTTTGATAGCTGCAATGTCTGCTTTATTCCAAATAGAAATAGCTGTACCAAAAAGGCCTGCGACAGTACCTGTTGCACCTGAACTACATCAGAACTGGAAACTTCACGTGTCTTATGTTTATGAGTTAGATCATCAGGAGAGGGCTTTCTCCTGAAGTTGCATCTATGTTCAGTAGAATGGACTCTGGCAATAGGGTCTTGAGTATGAATCTGAAATGCAGCTAAACTATCAAGCAACAGTGTACTATAAAATGCTGAAGTGTTAGTATTGTGACACATACCAAATTCTTTCATATTCCAGTAAGTAAGATTAAACAAAACAGGTATATGCATAAATTGTAAGTTATTAATCAAAGAACCTGGGAGGCCAGTGACTGTTAGACCACTACGGGGACCAGGGGTATGCTTTTGACTTTCCAAAAGCTGTTTATCAGTGGGTTGTAACACAGAAAGGTACCTGGCTTCAGAAGCCATGTGGTGTATAGCACAACATTTCCGAGCAGAATCTCTGGACAAAGAATTACAGTACGAGGGATCAATTAAGGCAGTTATGTTGTACAAACCAGAATGTCTTAGCACAGTTTGTAACAAGGACAGTGAACCATTGAGGGATAATTTAGCATTGGGCCAACCTTGGAAAGTTCCTTTGGAGAGTTTGGCCACAGGGAGAATTTGTCTTTGAGATGTGGTTTGCCACTCAATTTGAAGGGTAGATTTATTAGGAGCAACAGCCGAGGCAGTGAGGTAAGCATCAGAACCTTCCTGGGCAGTGATCATACTATCTGGTATATTGATGGATACTCCCTCTGGAGGAGATGCTGGAGGATAGAGATGTCATCGGAGGTCTGGTACCATGCCTTGGATGCAGGGGATAACTCCTGAGATGAGGAGATAATGGAACAAGATAGCCATCTTGTTAGTATATCTGAAAAGGAAGATTAAAGATTAGTATGTTAGTACTATTCCACCTGATGGGGTGAGAAAAAGTAATTTAAGCTCCTTTATACAGTTTCAGCTGGTTTGCATATAACCATTTGTCAGTCAACTTGTTGTTATGCAGGAGTCTAACTTGATAGACTGCTGGACTGAGCTCATTGACAATGGGGTATGGGCCTTCCCACTTGTTGGAGAAGGAGTGGATAGGATGTGAAAATCAAAGTACCATTACCTGATCTCCAACTTGCCAATCCACTTCTTGTGCATGTTTGTAAAACTGTATTTTGAATTGTTCCTGGGCCTTGCCCATGCAGTTGGCAGCATACAAGTGTGTGTGTTTGAGGTCTTTTCTGAGTTTTTCCACATATTGGTCTACAGACACATGGTCTGCAGTCGGGGTGTGCAGATCAAACAACAGGTGTTCAGGTAATCTCATCTGTCTACCAGTCATCACCTCAAAGGGTGTAAGCTGGGTGGTGGCTGAGGGTGTGCCTCTTGCTGCCATAAGGAGTAACGGCAGTAGGGAATCCCAAGTTTTGGGATTGTCCTCAATGTATTTGGAAAGCATTTGTTTAATCCATCTGTTGGCTCTCTCTACTTGACCAGAGGATTGGGGGTGGTAGGGTATGTGGAACTTCTGCTGAACTCCAAGGAGTTCAAGGGATTATTTCATCAACTCACCTGTAAAACTGGTTCTTTTGTCAGAGTCTACTTTTAGGGGTAGACTCCACCTGGAGAAAATCTGTTCCACCAGAATTTTGGCAGTAGTTTTTGCAGTGCATGTCTTAGTGGGGAAATCTTCAACCCACTTAGAGAAGAGATCAGTTACCACAAGAGCATACTTGTTATTTCTGCTGGTGTTGGTCAGAGGACCAATGAAATCAATCTGTATGGCATGCCAAGGACCAGAATGTCATTGTGGTAAGTTTGGCATTTCGTTTGGTAGGGATGGGGTTGTTTTGTGCACAAACGAGACAGTTGTCTATGTATTGTTTAACATCTTTGATGATACCAGGCCACCAGGCAGTGGTCTTGAGCCTTTGGAGGGTATTTTCCACTTCCTGGTGTCCACCAGTGGGGGTGTCATGCACTTGGTGCAAAAATTCAGATCTTAAGTGTCTGGGGACTACCCACAACTTGGTGGTGGAGTCATCTGGTTGGAACCAGATGAGCTTGTCATCTGGTGACAAGCGCAGCTTACCTTCATGCCTCCGATAGGGGTTGTATGTGGGAAGTTTCTCTTCGGTACCCTTGTCAAGGAATCTGAACGATTCTTTGAGTTCAGTATCAAAATGCTAGGCTGCTGAGAAGTCCAAGGGGGAAAAAGGTTTTGGTTTCTTCCTGAGTGCTGCAATCTGTACAGCTGCATTGGCCTCTGGATGATCCATCATCCAGATGTCCCCCCCTTGGGCCTCTTCCTTAGCAAGGGTGTCTGCTGTGTCATTGAAGGCACGGTAGGAGTCATGGAGAGAGTGAGCTTTGACTTTGTGTACATAGAGTTTGTGAGCAAATTTTTGTGCCAGTGAATGTATGTATATTACCAGTTCCTTTTACTTCACTGGGCTGTCATCAGAGGAGAGGAAGGAGTTCTTCTGCCAGAAAGGAAGACATTCTATAAGGGAACAACAAACCCAATTAGAGTATATGAAAATGATGGTATCCTCAGTTCCATGCTGGATTATCTCTAGAGCACAGGCCACCACTGCCATCTATGCATATTGTGATGATTCTACACTGCAGTGCTTAGATATTTTGACAGTGTTCCCATAAGGGTAGATCACTAGAATGCCCATCCCTGCAATTTGTTCTCCCTGATAGTAGGATGCTGACCCATCAGTAAAGACTCAACACAAAGTGGTGTTATCAAGTATTTGTGGCATGGTAGGGAGGAAAGGACCTGATGTGGAAGATCAGGTGACTGTAGTGTACAGTCACGGGGTTCTCCCTGGAAAAGGAGTCCATGAACCAGCATATATGGAACTTTAGTCGGTTGTACCTGTATGTCTCTGTCCTGAAGAAGAAGTGACCAGTGTGTGTCTGGTGTTAGAGACTAACCCATCCTTCACTCTGTCTGAGAGCAGAAAGGTAGTTGGAGTGTGGTTGGTATTGACGATCAGTGGTGAGTACCCAATGATATACAAGAAGTGCTTGACAGCCCAGTAGGTGGCCAGAAGGTTATTTTCGCAAAGGCCATACTTCTGTACCACTGGGGTCAAGAGCTGTGAGGCATATGCAATGGGTCTCAAGGTGCCATGCACCTTCTGGGCCAGCACTGCTGACGTGGCAATGTCAGAGGTGGCATATTCCAGATGGAATGGAAGTGCTGGAATGGGGTTGACCAGAGCTGGGGTGGAGGCCAAGGCCTGCTTCAGTGATGTCACAGCCTGGGTGTGTATAGGGCCCCAAGTCCATGGGATGTCCTTTTTGAATAACTCATACAGAGGAGCAGCTATCTGAGCAAAATCACAAATAAAATCTCTTGAATAGTTCACCATGCCTAGAAACCTTAGAAGGGTTGCCACACTGGTGGGCAATGGCAAGCCTTGCAATTCCTGTACCTTCTTTCAGGTAGGGGTTAGACCTTGTTCAGTTACTTTTAGACCCAGAAAGAGCACTTCTTTCTGACACAGTTGTGCTTTTGCTGGATTGCATTTCAAACCCAATCTCCGAATGAGAGTCAGTAGTTCTTCCAAGAGATCCAAATGTTGTTTCTGTGCAGCTGTTTCCAGCAACAGGTCATCCACATATTGCAAGAGACATTGGGGAGTAGAGAAACTCTCGAGGGCATCCATCATGTGGAGATGGAACAGGGATGGACTGTTATGGAATCCTTGTGGCAGGCAAGTCCATGTGTACTGTCTTCCTTCAAAGGTGAAAGCAAACTTATATTGACTTTTAAGGGCCAATGGTAGTAACCAGAAACCATTGGAGATGTCTAGGGCACTGAACCATTTCAAGTCAGGGGTCAGAAGTCGTAGCATATCTGGTGCTGATGCCACAGTCGGAGAAGAACTTGGGGTGACCTGATTCAGTTTCCTGTAGTCAATAGTAAGTTTCCAGGCACCTGTGGGTTTCTTCATGGGTCACCCAGGAGAGTTGGCAGTGGAAATACAAGTTCAGATTGCTCCTTGCTTGAGAAGTAACTTGATCATCTCTCTGAGGGAGGGCAAGGCCTCAGTTGGAAAAAGGATATTTCCTTTGCCTCTCATGTGCTAGGCCTGGCACTTCGATGACAGTGCACATTCTACCACAGTCATGCTTGCTGATTGCAAACACTTCCAAATGTCATTGCAAAATAGGGAGGAGCTTTGGGAGAAGTTCATGATTCTTTAACAAATCTATGACATCATACTTCTTGTCATTGGCAGATATTGTTGCCACGACATGTGAATCAGGAATCAAAATGGTATGATATTGACCCTGAATCTGTATCAGTAGCATGTTAGCTAGGTCCACCACACAGCCATGTGGTGTGAGGAAGTCAATCCCTATGATATTACAGTGATCATGCAATACCATTAGTTGGAAGGTGTGTGAGGCCTTTAAATGACCTAGCTGTACCATAGGGGTAGAGAACAGTATGCAGGTAGCCTTGTACCATCAACTCCTGACATGTTGGTCCTCCATCCGGTGGACCAAGGGGATGTGTCTGGGTGTTCATCATGTAACACAGATACTGCTGCACCTGTATCTAACAGAACTACTAGTAGGTGGCCCCCGACCTCGGCCTCAGTGCAGGGCCTTCTGTTTGTATCCAAGACCAGCTTGTTTACAATCTGGACTGGGGCCTGTAATTGTCAATCTGTACTGCTGGAAGCATGGAAAGGTTGGGCCTGACTCTTGTGAATCACTTCGCCATGCCGTACTGATGCTATATAGGGAGGAGCTTCTGGGTTCAGGCCTGAATGGGCCTGAGGGCCTGTACCACCAGTGTCCCCATGACCAGTTAAGGTCTGGGTTGCTGGTTGTACTGCCATGAGGGCCTGTACGGGAACAGCATCTGCTACAAATCTTACTTGACCCAGGAGGTCTCAGAATTTCTGATTCTCTTCAGCTATCTCTCTATATGAAGGGCCTGTTCTTTGCTGTTGTGGTTCTTTACCCTTATGTTTTTTATACTTATGCCAATTCCGGTTCCCATCCCATTGTTGTTGTTGTTGTTGTTGTTGATGGGCCTGTTGGGGGTGTTGGTTATCAGCTGGAGGGGATTGCTGGTGTTGCTCTTGTTGATGTTGGGCCTGCTTTTCCACTGTGTAGTGCATCATGGCCTCCGGAGTAGGCTCCACGGCAGCCACCTTCTTGTAACTGGAGCCCAGATCATTGATATAGAGTTGGTACACTCTCTCGGTTTTCTGAAGGATGTCAGCAAACCTATTCATATTGGGGTAGGTGGTTGGTTCTACCTTTTCTCGTACTGCTGGAATCATGTTCCTAAGGAACACGGTCTTATATTTAATAAGATCTACATCCATGGCTTCTTGTGGCAAGTGCTTTCCTGCTCGGTAGGCCATCCAGCTTTTCTGATGGTAAGTCGCTGGTCTTTCCTTTGCATTTTGTTTTACTGGGTATGCAAGCATTATTCCTACTACACCTGGGCTGTGAGCAGAAATGAGCTCAGCTGCAACCTCTTCAAAGGTGGTGTTCCCATCCTGGCAGATGGCATCGGGGAGTTTGGCCCACAAACCAGGATCGATAGTCTGGCATAGTATTTGTACCTGATATTCTGCAGCGATGCTGAGCATCTCACATTTAGAATGCACCTTTTCTAAGTGACAGCTGAGGTTGTCAGACAGATTCATTGGACCAATGCTGTCAGCAGTTTGCTGAACAGAGTAGGTCATTTGTAGGGGATTACTGGGTCAATTAGGCAGAGGTAGATTTTCTCGAGCACCATCCAGGGTGGCGCAAGCTGCAGCCTTGGCTGCAGTGTGGACAGTGCCTTCCTGAGTGCCAGCCTCTTGCAGAAGCTGCCTTATCTAGGTTTTAATGGCCTGTTTACTCCTCTCAGGAAGGTGTACATTGCCTATCGCAGTTTCAATCATGGTTTCTATCTTCTGTCTGTCTTCCACATTAATAATGGCTATCGGTGGTGCCGTCAGGACCAGGCTTGGGCCTGCTACCCCCCATCATGGGGGCTGCCATGTTGGCATCTCCTATTATGAAAGTCACGACGTCGATGACGTATGACATGGTGAGGGTGGAGTGGGGACCTGCCATGTTGTGGATAGCTGGGTGGAGTCTCTGGGCCATAGTAGGGGTGTGACTGGGTGTTGTATTGTGAAACGTCATAATCGGATAACTCCCCTTTAGATGACGTATGTAAGTCAGGGGCTACGCCTCACATTGCCTTAACGTGTCCAGCCAGAAACTCCCACTGATGGCGCAGTTTCGCCATTTTGGTTCTACATTCATTATGACTCACACTTGCAACATCCATATCAACCTCATCCTGCTTTTGCTTTTGCAACACTATATACGCGGCACTCAATTCGCGATTGTCCCTGATAGACACTTCTAAATCATTACATACCTGGTTTATCTTGTCCTGCAGCTCATCCATTTCCTCACTCAACTGAGCAATTGCAGCACTTAGCAAATCAATAATTTGCAATGCCTGACTCTTATCCTGTCTCAAACTTTCACATTCCTGCTTCAACGTACACAGTTCCTGTTCTCCAGCTTGAGCTGAATGATGCAATAGTGAATCATTTTCATTCATCAGAGTCTGGAGTTCAGACTCCAGGTTCTACTGCAATCTTATACATTCTGTTTCGTGCAAACCCATCTGTTGCTTAAGAGATGAAATCTGCAGATCAAGGGTTTGAAACCTTGCTTTGGAGGCTTCCAGAGCAGCATAGAGAGCCACGACCATCAACCCTTTAGCTTGTCACTTATTGGCTGATTGTCTCATCTCTGTGTACTGGATTGAAATCCCCAGTATAGGGTTTTCGGATTGACTTGTATCCCGTGCAAAGTCAGCCCATCCTCCATGGGAGGCAAGGAATTTCAAGACATTGAGTCTCAGTTCTGTGCAGATATTTGATACGGTGGCCATTGTGTGGGATGGAACAAAAATTCAAACTGTGAAAAGGGCACAGTGCTACGTATTGATCCACAGCAGGAACCCTTTATGCACAGCTGGGCTACTGTATAAGTTGTAGGCTTGCAATTCAAAACTGCTATGGAGTGAGTTGAGATGGCATCGACCACACCCAAAAAGACAGCCAGACTTTGCAAGTTACTACAAACTGGCTACAAAATGGGAGAGGTGATATGGGAATGTACACATACTGTCCCCTTGGGAAAGGGAAAAAGTTTCAGCAGCAAGTGAAAACTTACAAACACCAAATATCACCTGCACACGGTCACCAATTTGTTAGGAGGTCTAAACCTCACTTTCAGGTTCTTGACGATATTGGGAATGCAAGTAATCACAGACACGTGGCATTGGAGTAATAGGTTTATTACTACCAAAAGGATAAATCACAATTGCCCTAAGCAGTTCTTACCAATACGAACCAGGCGCCAGTGCTAAGCTTTTCCTATACCTCAAGGTTTCTCTGTGTCTCTTGGGATCTCTCCTAAGGTCTCCGAGGTATAAGACTAGTGTATTACATTAAATACCTATGATAATTACTATGGTTACTGTAAGATAGAAACAGTTCTAGTTACAGAGATGATCCATATTGGCTAAATTAGAGGTGGCTCCACGGTCCAAGATAACATTACACAATTCTGTAAAGTCATCAGTTTGAGAACAAAAGAGTTCTTATACGGAGTCTTACATAACTCAGTGTAGTAGTACAAATCACCAAAAGGTGGCAATGGCATCTTCCATATTATAATTATTCCAAGGACACAGGTGCTTTGGCATCTTACAATTAAGAAATACACAGAAAATACATAACAGAATATATGCATTAGTAAGCAAAGTTTATTACAACAATATGCATTCATATCCTGACATCTACTCTTGTACGGTAGATGCCCTTAGTCCTATATGTTAGTATAACATATACTTAAGTGCTAGCTATCTACAGTGTACCTCTGAGGGTACCAATTAGGGTGCAGGGATCTCGTGTAGCACTGGTGAGCAACCTGCTGGAAATGGAGAATGTCCTCCAGGCAACATTGTTTTTCCTGTATGGCTCTTTTTTGTTCTGCAGAGTATTTAATAACATGCCCCATAAGGACAGCTTTTAGGGTGTCCCATAACATGGAGTGTGTCACTGTGGGATTAGCGTTGTCTTAAATGGCTGTATGATGCCAGTTTGACAGCTGTTTTGTTGACCAATGTTACAGAAGCAGATTTACATCAACTGCAATTGCAATCAACATAAATCTGTCCATGAACACTTTGTTTTCTCCGGGGGCTTTATCCCCCCAACTTCCCATGCAGGGGGCTCTGCCCCCAGCATCCCCCATTCTAAATATAATTAACCCTTAAACTGACAAGGTTTTTCTGAAAATTGCATATCCCTGCTGCCAGAGGTTTTTTCACTGGGTTTGTACACTTATCGGTTATGACGTTATTACATATTTTTTCTTAATTCCCTGGTAAACTTTTTTTGTCAGGGTAGTAAGAAACTAACATAACTATAATTCAAAGTGAAAATATAACTTTTCCCAAAAAGACATTTGGAGATATATATGTTTATTTAGTGAAATTTCGATTGTTTTTGCGAATTTGTATTCGCAAAAAATATTGAAGTTTGTAAAAACGTTAAAATCAGTTGCATCACTGATAAAAATTGTTGTCTAAAATGTAACTAATTTTCACTTTTAGGCTACAAATTCTTTATATAAACATAAATTTCACATTGGTTTCTCATCTACAGATTATGAGAGTGACCAGAACGGACCACCAATGGCAGGGCCATGCTGGCCTATGGGGGGTACCTGTTGGATTATGGGGTACACGTCACAAAATCCATTAAGAAAAAGTAAGAAGTAGCCTGTTTCACATGATAGGGAAGTGAATGGGTAAATCAAGGGCCAGATTGCACCTATAGCTACCTACTCAGGGTCACATGACCAAAAACATGATGGCTGACACCATTCAGCCATTTTCTGTGTCAAAATGCTTGTGACTCATTTATTGAGATCATTAGATCATAAAAGTGGTAAATATCAATGGATTACACCCTTTCTTATGGCAGCAGTGGCTTGCATGAAATTTCTGATCCCTAATTTCACATTATAGACCTACTTGCAGATAGCCGGGGTGTCATACCCAACCACCCCTGGTATGTCCATGCAGGCCAATGGGTGACCACCTATTACATTATGGGGTGTCTGCCAATAAATTCAAAAAGTAAAAGTAAAAAGTAGCTTGTGTTACATGGCAGGGAAGAGAATGAGTAAATCAAGGCCCAGACTGTACCCATAGCTACATCCCTTAGGTCACATGACCAAAAACAAGATGGCGGCTACCGTTCAATCATTTCTGTATCAAACTGCTTCTGTTACACATTTGTAGGGATAACTACATTATACAAGTGATAAATGTCAATGGATTACACCTTTTCTTACATCTGTTGGGGCTTGGACGAATTTTCTGATCCCTAATTTCACATTACAGACCCACCTGCAGATAGCCGAGTTGCCATACCCAACCACCCCTGGTAGGCCCATTCTGGCCAAAGGGGTGTCCACCTATTGCATTATGGGGTACATGCCAATAAATTCAAAATGTAAAAGTAAAAAGTAGTCTGTTTTACATGACAGGGAAGTGAATGAGTAAATCAAAGCCCAGATTGTACCCATAGCTACATCCCTTGGGTCACATGACCAAAAACAAGATGGCAGCTACCGTTTCATCATTTTTTGTATCAAACTGCCTGTCTCACACATTTATTGTGATAACTACATTATAAAAGTGGTAAATGTCAATGGATTACAACTTTTCTTACATCTGCTGGGGCTTGGATGAAACTTATGATCACTAATTTTACTTTATAGACCCACCAGCATATAGCTGGGGTGCCATACCCAACCACCCCTGGTATACCCATGCTGACCAATGGGGTGTCCACCTATTGCATTATGGGTTACATACCAATAAATTGAGAAAGGAAAACTAAGATGTAGCCTGTTTTACATGACGGGGAAGAGAATGAGTAAATCAAGGCACAGACTGTACCCATAGCTAAATCCCTTGGGTCACATGACCAAAAACAAGATGGCTGACACCATTCAAACATTTTCTGTATCAAACTGCTTCTGTTACACGTTTGTAGGGATAACAACATTATAAAATTGGTAAATGTCAATGGATTACACATTTTCTTACATCTGCAGGGGCTTGGATGAATTTTTTGATCCCTAATTTCACATTACAGACCCACTTGCAGATAGCCGGGGTGCCATACCCAACCACCCATGGTATGTCCATGCTGGCAAATGAGGTGAACAGCTATTACATTATGGGATGCCTGCCAATAAATTCAAAAAGGAAAAGTAAAAAGTAGCTTGTTTTACATGGCGGGGAAGTGAATGAGTAATCCAAGGCACAGACTGTACCAATAGCTACATCCCCTGGGTCAAATGACCAAAAACAAGATGGCGGCTTCCGTTCAATCATTTTCTGTATCAAACTGCTTCTGTTACACATTTGTAGGGATAACTACATTATAAAAGTGATAAATGTCAATGGATTACACCTTTTCTTACATCTGTTGGGGCTTGGATGAATTTTCTGATCCCTAATTTCACATTACAGACCCACCTACAGATAGCCGGGTTGCCATACCCAACCACCTATGGTATGCCCATGCTGGCCAATGGGGTGTCCACCTATTGCATTATGGGGTGTATGCCAATAAATTCAAAAAGTAAAAGTAAAAAGTAGTCCGTTTTACATGACAGGGAAGTGAATGAGTAAATCAAGGCCCAGATTGTACCCATAGCTACATCCCCTGGGTCACATGACCAAAAACAAGATGGCAGCTACCGTTTCATCAATTTCTGTATCAAACTGCCTATCTTACACATTTATTGTGATAACTACATTATAAAAGTAGTAAAAGTCAATGAATTACACCTTTTCTTACATCTGCCGGGGTTTGGATGAAATTTATGATCACTAATTTTACTTTATAGACCCACCAGCATATAGCTGGGGTGCCATACCCAACCACCCCTGGTATACCCATGCTGACCAATGGGGTGTCCACCTATTGCATTATGGGTTACATACTAATAAACTGAGAAAGGAAAAGTAAGATGTAGCCTGTTTTACATAACAGGGAAGTGAATGAGTAAATCAAGGCACAGACTGTACCCATAGCTACATCCCCTGGGTCACATGACCAAAAACAAGATGACTGACACCATTCAAACATTTTCTGTATCAAACTGCTTTTGTTACACGTTTGTAGGGATAACAACATTATAAAAGTGGTAAATGTCAATGGATTACACATTTTCTTACATCTGCTGGGACTTGGATGAATTTTCTGATCCCTAATTTCACATTACAGACCCACTTGCAGATAGCCGGGGTGCCATAACTAACCACCCCTGGTATGCCCATGCTGGCCAATGGGTGTCCACCTATTGCATTATGGGGTGCATGTCAATAAATTCAAAAAGTAAAAGTAAAAAGTAGCCCATTTTACGTGACAGAGAAGTGAATGAGTAAATCAAGGCCCAGACTGTACCCATAGCTGCATCCCCTGGGTCACATGACCAAAAACAAGATGGCGGCTACTGTTCAATCATTTTCTGTATCAAACTGCTTCCGTTACACATTTATTGTGATAACTACATTGTAAATGTGGTAAATGTCAATGGATTACACCTTTTCTTACATCTGCCGGGGCTTGGATGAAATTTATGATCACTAATTTTACTTTATAGACCCACCAGCATATACCTGGGGTGCCATACTCAACCACCCCTGGTATACCCATGTTGACCAATGGGGTGTCCACCTATTGCATTATGGGTTACATTCCAATAAATTGAGAAAGGAAAAGTAAGATGTAGCCTGTTTTACATAACAGGGAAGTGAATGAGTAAATCAAGGCACAGACTGTACCCATAGCTACATCCCCTGGGTCACATGACCAAAAACAAGATGGCTGATGCCATTTTAACATTTTCTGTATCAAACTGCTTCTGTTACACGTTTGTAGGGATAACAACATTATAAAATTGGTAAATGTCAATGGATTACACATTTCCGTACATCTGCAGGAGCTTGGATGAATTTTCTGATCCCTAATTTCACATTACAGACCCACTTGCAGATAGCCGGGGTGCCATAACCAACCACCCCTGATATGCCCATGCTGGCCAATGGGGTGTCCACCTATTGCATTATGGGGTGCATGCCAATAAATTCAAAAAATAAAAGTAAAAAGTAGCCCATTTTACATGACAGAGAAGTGAATGAGTAAATCAAGGCCCAGACTGTAACCATACCCTGGGTCACATGACCAAAAATAAGATGGCGGCTTCCATTCCATCATTTTCTGTATCAAACTGCTTCTGTTGCACATGTATTGTGATGAGTACATTATAAAAGAGGTAAATCTCAATGGATTACAACTTTTCTTACATCTGTTGGGGCTTGGATGATTTTTCTGATTCTTAATTTTCCATTACAGACCCACATGCAGATAGCCAGGGTGCCATACCCAACCTCTCATGGTACGTCCATGCTGGCCAACGGGGTGTCCACCTATTGCATTAGGGGATGCATGCCAATAAATTCAAAAAGTAAAGTAAAAAGTAGCCTGTTTTACATGACAGGGAAGTGAATGAGTAAATCAAGGCCCAGACTGTACCCATAGCTACATCACCTGGGTCAAATGACCAAAAACAAGATGGCGGCTTCCGTTCAATCATTTTCTGTATCAAACTGCTTCTGTTACACATTTGTAGGGATAACTACATTATAAAAGTGATAAATGTCAATGGATTACACCTTTTCTTACATCTGTTGGGGCTTGGATGAATTTTCTGATCCCTAATTTCACATTACAGACCCACCTGCAGATAGCCGGGTTGCCATACCCAACCACCCATGGTCTGCTCATGCTGGCCAATGGGGTGCCCACCTATTGCATTATGGGGTGCATGCCAATAAATTCAAAAAGTAAAGTAAAAAGTAGTCCGTTTTACATGACAGGGAAGTGAATGAGTAAATAAAGGCCCAGATTGTACCCATAGCTGCATCCCCTGTGTCACAGGACCAAAAACAAGATGGCAGCTACCATTCCATAATTTTCTGTATCAAACTGCTTCTGTTACACATTTATTATAATAACTACATTATAAAAGTGGTAAATGTCAATGTATTACAACTTTTCTTACATCTGCAGGGGCTTTGATGAAATTTATGATCACTAATTTCACATTATAGACCCACCAGCATATAGCTGGGGTGCCATACCCAACCACCCCGGTATACCCATGCTGACCAATGGGTGTCCACCTATTGCATTATGGGTTACATACCAATAAACTGAGAAAGGAAAGTAAGATGTATCCTGTTTTACATGAAGGGGAAGTGAATGAGTAAATCAAAGACCAGACTGTACCCATAGCTACATCCCCTGGATCACATGATCAAAAACAAGATGGTGGATACCGTTCAATCATTTTCTGTATCAAACTGCTTCTGCTACAGATTTATTGTGATAACTACATTATAAAAGTAGTAAATGTCAATGGATTACACCTTTTCTTACATCTGCAGGGGCTTGGATGAATTTTCTGATCCCTAATTTCACAATACAGACCCATTTGCAAATAGCCAGGGTGCCATACCCAACCACCCCTGGCATGTCCATGTTGGCCAATGGGATGTCCACCAATTGCATTATGGGGTGCATGCCAATAAATTCAAAAATTTAAAGTAAAAAGTAACCCATTTTACATGACAGAGAAGTGAATGAGTAAATCAAGGCTCAGACTGTACCCATATCTACATCCCCTGGGTCACATGACCAAAAACAAGATGGCGGCTACCATTTGATTATTTTCTGTATCAAACTGCTTCTGTTACATGTTTGTAGGGATAACTACATTCTAAAAGTGGTAAATCTCAGTGGATTACAGCTTTTCTTACATCTGCAGGGGCTTAGATGAAATTTCTGATACTTAATTTTTCATTACAGACCCAACTGCAGATAGCCGGGGTGCCATACCCAACCACCCATGGAATGTCCATGCTGGCCAACAGGGTGTTCATCTATTGCATTATGGGGTGCATGCCAATAAATTCAAAAAGTAAAAGTAAGAAGTAGCCCATTTTACATGACAGGGAAGTGAATGAGTTAATCAAGAATCAGACTGTACCCATATCTACATCCCCTGGGTCACATGACCAAAAATCAGATGGTGGGTTCTGTTCCCTCATTTTCTGTATCAAACTGCTTTTGTTACACATGTATTGTGATAACTACATTATAAAAGAGGTAAATCTCAATGGATTACAACTTTTCTTACATCTGCAGGGGATTGGATGATTTTTCTGATCCTTAATTTTTCATTACAGACCCACATGCAGATAGCTGGGGTGCTATACCCAACCTCCCATGGTAGGTCCATGCTGGCCAATGGGGTGTCCACATATTGCATTATGGGGCGGATGCCAATAAATTCAAAAAGTAAAAGTAAAAAGTAGCCTGTTTTACATGACAGAGAAGTGAATGAGTAAATCAAGGCCCAGAATGTACCCAAAGCTACATCCCCTGGGTCACATGACCAAAAACAAGATAGTGGCTACCGTTCAATCATTTTCTGTATCAAACTGCTTCTGTTACATGTTTGTAGGGATAGCTACATTATAAAAGTGGTAAATGTCAATGGATTACACTTTTTCTTACATCTGACAGGGCTTGGATGAATTTTCTGATTCCTAATTTCACATTACAGACCCACCTGCAGATAGCCAGGGTGCCATACCTAACCACCCATGGTATGCCCATGGCCAATGGGGTGTCAACCTATTGCATTATGGGGTGCATGCCAATAAATTAAAAAATTAAAAGTAAAAAGTAGCCCGTTTTACATGACAGGGAAAAGAATGAGTAAATTAAGGCCCAGACTGTACCCATAGCTACATCTCCTGCGTCACAAGACCAAAAACTTGATGGCGGCAACCATTTGATCATTTTCTGTATCAAACTGCTTCTGTTACACATTTATTGTGATAACTACATTATAAAAGTGGTAAATGTCAATGGATTACACATTTTCTTACATATGCAGGGGCTTGGATGAAATTTATGATCACTAATTTCACATTATAGACCCACCACCATATAGCTGGGGTGCCATACCCAACCACCTAAGGAAGGCCGTGCTGGCACATGAGAGGCACACCTATTGCATTATGGGTTACATACAAATAAATTCAGAAAGTAAAAGTAAGATGTAGCCTGTTTTACATGACAGGGAAGCAAATGAGTAAATCAAGGCCCAGACTGTACCCATATCTACATCCCCTTGATCACATGACCAAAAATAAGATGTCGGCTACCGTTCAATCATTTTCTGTCAAACTGCTTCTGTTACACATTTGTAGGAATAACTATATTATAAAAGGGGTAAATGTCAAGGCATTACACCTTTTCTTACATCTGCAGGGGCTTGGATGACATTTCTGATCCCTAATTTCTCATTACAGACAAAACTGCAGATAGAAGGGGTGCCATATCCAACCACCCATGGTATGCCCATTCATGTCAATGTGGTGTCCATCTATTGCATTATGAGGTGCAAGCCAATAAATTCAAAAAGAAAAAGTAAAAAGCAGCTTGTTTTACATGTTAGGGAAGTGAATAAGTAAATGAAGGCCCAGACTGTACCCATATCTACATCCCCTGAGTCACATGACCAAAAATAAGATGGTTACTACCTTTCAATCATTTTCTATATCAAACTGCTTCTATTCTAAAACCTGTGGAGAAAAATCCTACCCTTTCCCTATTCAAAATACCTGTGGAGAAAAAATAATTTTTATGCCAGGAGCCTTAGCAACAAGATGGAAGATCTGGAGGCTGTCATGGTACAGTCAGACCTGGACATTGTGGCCATCACTGAAACCTGGTGTAATGATAACCATGACTGGGAGATGGCCATACCTGGCTACAACATATTCAGAAGAGACAGCAGGCAGGAAGGGAGGAGGAGTGGCACTGTATGTGAAAAATGACATAAGGGTCACAGAGATGCAGGAGGAACAAAATGGGGGAGAGATACTGTGGGTTAAGCTGGAAAGGAAAATGGGAACAGCCATCCGCACAGGTGTGGTCTATAGACCACCAGCCCAGGAGGAAGAAACAGATAGGGATCTGATACTAGCCATCCAAAGGATGGCAGACAAGGGTGAGGTAGTACTGGTTGGAGACTTCAATATTCCAGACGTGGACTGGAGCATCCCAGCAGCAGCATCAACTAGGAGCAGATTTATCCTGGACTCCCTTCAGGGTGCCTTCCTCAAGCAACTGGTCATGGAACCAACTCGGCAGAAGGCAATACTGGATCTTGTGCTCACAAACAGTGACAGTGTGATGGGGGTAACAGTGGGGGAGCACCTGGGTAACAGTGACCACCAGTCATTGTGGTTTGAAATCACAGAAAGAGCAGAACCAAACCACACAAAAACACATATCCTGGATTTTAGGGGGGCAGACTTTGGGAAAATGGGGAGATACTTGAAAGAGGCATTAAGGGGAATGAGACAGGAATCAGGGGTTGAGGAACAGTCTGCAGTATTTAAAATGGGGATTACAAGAACAACAGAATTATGCATTAAGCAGGTTAGCAAGAGGAAAGGAAGAGGAGACCATTATGGTTTTCCAAAGAGGTAGCAAAGAAAGTGAAAGCCAAAAAGATTGCATTCAGGCAATACAAAAAGACACAGGCAGAAGGGGATAGGGAGAAGTACAGGAGAACAAAGGGAGGTAGGGAGGTCAGTAAGGAAGCCAAAGCTCAGACAGAAGACACATTGCAAAATCAGTAGGTAAAGGGACAAAACCATTTACAGGTACATAAGTGAAAAAAGAAAGACAAAGGGAGGATAGTGAGACTGAAGGGAGGATGGGAGCCGTGGGAGGATGACAACAGTAAAGCTGACATATTGAACAGGTATTTCTGCTCAGTCTTTACTGAGGAAGAGGGGTAATGGGTCTGAAGGAGTACAAGGGTGAGAATGGTGCAGAAATGGACACAAGTCCTTTTACACAGAAAGGGTCCTGAAGGAACTGGAAGTAATAAGAGTTGATAAAGCAATAGGGCCAGACGGGTGCACCCCAGGTCCTTAAAGAACTAAGACAGGTGGTGGCTGAACCTCTGGCTATCCTGTTTAGCCGATCACTGGAAACAGGGAGGCACCCAAAGACTGGACAGCAGATGTAGTCCCCTTATACAAAGTGGAACAAAGAGGAAGCAGGAACTACAGACCAGTCAGCCTCACCTCGGTAGTGGGGAAGATCACGGAAGCACTACTGAAGGAGAGATTGGTGGAACATCTGGTTGTCAATGGACTACAGGACCCAAGGCAGCATGGTTTCACCAGGGGAGGTCATGTCAGACCAACCTCATTGAATTTTTTGACTTGGTGACTAGGGAGGTGGATCAGGGGAGGGCAGTGGACATGGCCTATCTGGACTTCAGCAAGGCCTTTGACACTGTGCCACATAGAAGACTATTACACAAACTTGGGAATATGGGTGTGGGCAGGACAGTAGTGTGGTGGGTAGGTAATTGGCTGGTGGCAGGACACAGAGGGTGGTGGTAAATGGCTGTCTACTCCACAGAGGGAAGAGTGACCAGTGGGTACCACAGGGATCAGTGCTGGGACCGGTCCTATTCAACATCTTCATCAGTGACATTGCGAGGACCTGAAGGCAGAATTTCACTGTTCGCTGATGACACAAAGCTCTGTAACAGAGTAGACACACAGAGGGTGTAGACAGAATGAGAAGTGACCTGCAGAAACTTGAAGAATGGTCAGGGGTTTGGCAGTTGAAATTCAATGCAAAGAAGTGCAAGATAAGCATATGGGGCACAAAACCCTGGCACAATATATCAGTTGGGGGTGAGGATATAGCATGCACCTGCAGGAAAGGATCTTGGGGTTGTCATCTCTGATGACCTCAAGGTAGAGGAAACAGTGTGACAAGGCAGCAGGTAAAGCAAATAGGATGCTGGGATGTATAGGCAGAGGCATCAGCAGCAGGAAAAGGAGGTCATAATTCGCTATATAAGACACTAGTGAGGCCCCACCTGGAGTACAGTGTACAGTTCTGGAGACCATACCTACATAAGGACATAGACAGGGTAGAGAAGGTTCTGAGGAGGGCAACAAAGATGGTGCATGGTTGCATCACAAGTCCTATGAAGACAGGTTGAAGGAACTGAACATGTACTCTGGAGGAGAGGAGGGAGAGGGATATGATAGAGACATACAAGTATCTTACAGGAGGAACAGGGTGCAGGAAGACACTATTTTTAAGCAAAAAGATGTTCCAGGACTAGAGGGCATAGGATGAAGTTGGAGGGAGGGACGATTCAGAGGAAACATGAGAAAGAATTTCTTCACAGAACGGGTGTTGGACAAGGAACACCCTGCCAGAGGAAGTGGTGGGAGCGAAACAATCACAGGATTTAAGAATGCATGAGATAGACATAAGGAATTCTAGAGGTCAGGGGTAAAGGGAAACAGACTTCTAGGAAAACAAACTGAACTTACAAGCTCAAATGGGCAGACTGGGTGGGCCATAGGCCCTTATCTGCCGACACTGTCTATGTATCTATGTGTCTATGTATCTATGTATTACCATTAACATTTACCATCAGTTGTCCACATTTCACCGATGCAACACTTTTTCAAGTGTATGGATCATCATACACAAAAAGCATTCCATCAGACATGGTAATGCCAGAAACATATGGCAAAAAAACATCTCAATTCCCTATTCTAAAACCTGTGGAGAAAAACCCTATCCTTTCCCTATTCAAAAATGTGTGGAGAACACACCTATCCTTTCCCTGTACTAAAACCTGTGGAGAAAAATCCAATCCTTTCCCTTTTCAAAAACTTTTGGAGAAAAACCCTATCCTTTTCCTGTTCTAAAACCTGTGTAGAAAAACCCTACCCTTTCTCTATTCTAAAACCTGTGTAGAAAAATTCTATCCTTTCTCCTTTCAAAAATCTGTGGAGAAAAACCCTATCCTTTTCCTATTCTAAAACCTGTGGAGAAAAAAACCCTACCCTTTCCCTATTCAAAAAACCTGTTGAGAAAAACCCTATCCTTTCCCTATTCTATAACCTGTGGAGAAAAATCTAATCCTTTCCCTCTTCAAAAACCTGTGGAGAAAAATCCTATCCTTTCCCTTTTCAAAACCTGTGGAGAAACCCTATTATTTCCTATATTCTAAAACCTGTGGAGAAAACCCTAACATTTCCTATTCAAAAACCTCTGGAGAAAAATCATATCCTTTCCTATTCTAAAACCTGTGTAGAAAAGCCTACCTTTCTCTATTCTAAATTCTGTGAGTAAAATCCTACCTTGCCTTTTCTAAAACCTGTGGAGAAAAAGCCTATCCTTTCCCTATTATATAAGACATCATGAAGTCCACTCTCTTGACAGGACGGTGTCTAAAGTCCGTGAGGAATGTCCTGCAGTCTTCCCCAAGACATGGACAGTTGCAAGATAGCTGATCGGGGAGGAGACATAGGAAGCTGTGTTTGCAGGAGCCTAGTTCCAGATCTGAAACCAGTTCTGACCTGGGCCTTGCCACCAAGACTGAATCAGGGTCTTGAAATCCAGTAGCAGGGAAGGGAGGTGGATCCAGTTGAGACTGGGGAGGAGGAGAGGAGTATCCGTGGAGGATAATACCCTTGAAACCCCATGTAGTTGGAGTAAGGCAAAATCCAGGTAGAACTGCCCCAAATGACTCCATCTGGAGTGGAGTACCCCAGGTAGGGATCCCTTGGATACCCAAAAGGGTAATGTAGGACAGTTCAGGGTTGATTATAAGCCCCCCAATGTCAGACCTGGCATCAGAGGAATCCATGTCGGACCCGCCATTATGTAGATGGGGGAGAGTCCGGCGACGAGACAGCCCACGGCAGGGTCACTGATGTCATAACCAGCACAACCTAACCTGGCACTGGAAGGGGTTCTGTTGGTCACGTGACATTGGGTGGGTGGTCCCCCTTCAGGTATTGCTAGAAAAGTCTCCCGTGCGGCTCTATGCCAGGTGGTGCAAGTCATATATGTGATGACGTACTGATGGAACCCTCTCGAAGTAAGATCTGTCTTTTCCTATATCTATCTCCAGCATTTATGCATGTGAACAGTGGAAAAACCTGTCTAGTATTACCTTATACTATTATGTTTTAGATCACTGTATTGCCCTTGGATAATTAACACATTTTTCTTAGTTACCCTATCCTACTATGCCTTAGTCTCATGTTTTGCATATATTTTCCCCATACATTATATAAAATAGTTGGTGGTTGTCAATACACAGCAATGATACACCTTCACCCTAAGGTTCAAAGATGAAATACAAGATATATGTCACCCATGAGTTTTATATAATTAATAGAAAATGGACCTAGTTTCTTCAGTATCTCACGGTTACAGTGAGGACAGCAAATTAAGTAAGGTGCTAATGAAAGCGGTGTGTATTTAGGCCACCATACAGTATCTTATATAGTGTACTACACAGTATGAAAGAAACCAAAATAGTTTACTATTTTTTATCACCATTAGCATTTACCATCAGTGGCCCACATTTCACTGAAGTGAAACTTTTTCAAGTGTATGGATCATCATACACAAAGAGCATTTCATCAGACATGGTAATGCCAGAAAAATGTGGCAAAAAAAACCCTCTCATTTCCCTATTCTAAAACCAGCAGAGAAAATACCTATTCTTTCCATATTCTAAAACCTGTGGAGAAAAACCCTATCCTTTCCCTATTCTAAAACCTGTGGAGAAAAATCATATCCTTTCCCTATTCAAAAACCTGTGGAGAAAAATCCTATCCTTTCCCTTTTCAAAAACCTGTGGAGAAAAACCCTATCCTTTCCCTATTCTAAAACCCGTGGAGAAAAACCCTAACATTTCCCTATTCAAAAAACCTGAGGAGAAAAACCCTATCCTTTCCCTGTTCTAAAATCTGTGGAGAAAAATCCTATTCTTTCCCTTTTCAAAAACCTGAGGAGAAAAACCCTATCCTCTCCCTGTTCTAAAATCTGTGGAGAAAAATCCTATTCTTTCCCTTTTCAAAAACCTGTGGAGAAAAACCTTATCATTTCCCTATTCTAAAACCTGTGGAGAAAAACCCTACCATTTCCCTATTCAAAAAACCTGTGGAGAAAAACCCTATACTTTCCCTATTCTAAAACCTGTGCAGAAAAACCATACCCTTTCTCTATTCTAAAACCCGTGGAGAAAAACCCTATCCTTTCCCTATTCTAAAACCTGTGGAGAAAAGCCCTATCCTTTCCCTATTCTAAATTCTATATATCATCTTCAGGCTTGTGACCTGTAGATAAAAAACTGTCTGATCTTACCCTATGCTACACCATTGCATCAACATTTTACATACTCTGTGATATTTAATTTAACCAAAGTAATGTAGCTCACCTCACATGAAGTCAGCTCTTGGAGTGTTCGAGAACTAGTCCATGCATTATAATTCATTCCAACTGATGAGACAGTGAAGGTGAAGTTTGTTTAGTGCAATGCATACTAGTAGGTCTACAAGGCTATTTATGTTAACACTGCAATGTTTCCACAGCCTGTTAGACAAACTAGTTTGCCTCTTACCGTAATCCCAGAAAGTATCAATTGAGTAGTATCATAGGAAGTCAAGATGTAAAATGTTGTAATGTAGCATCATTGCAGTGTTTCTCTCCTGGTATGACAAAGGTAAAAATAAATAAATAAATAAAGGCAAAAAAACAAAGTACACCACCCCTTTTGCTAGATATGGGTAGCAAGTGTGAATCACTGTTGAGGTACCCAGCTGGACTAGCACCGTTAGCAGTTTCATGAGGTCAAACCCTGAATTAATTTTGAAACATGAATACATACTGTACATCAATACACACATCTCAAAACCTAAGCTAAACTGTAACTTACCGTTAGTGACATCACGTAGTAACCTACCTTATGCACTTATTATTTCCAATTTATTTCCCATTCTGACTGTTGCATGAGTATTTCACGAAGCCAGGGGACATATTTCGTACAACGCACTGTGTATATAGATTACAGTGATTGTCATATGGAAGATTACCCGCGACAGTCGATAAGGGCATTGGAGCATATATCCAGTATCGTTCTTTGCTTTTAAAGACTTTTAGCCTATACTCCAATCTGAAACATAGAATTTAAAGACATTATACCAATGACGACCTGAAAGTTATAGTCCATTGGATTATATACTATACATTCCCCTGCCTGCATCTATAAATTGCATACCTCTATAGGATTGGAGCTACAGCCCTCTTGATGTCACTGCAGAACATATATCCCCTGATCCGTTAATGGACACCATCCTGCCGATACAGTTCTGGGAAGAGGACATGATGCCATCATGCTTGACCACACCGGCTGACAATCCTCTCATGAATACCCCCATCTCTGTGTTGATCTTTCTCCTTGTTCTGTCCATTTTATTTGTATCAAACATTTCCTCCACGCCGACGCTGGATGATGCTGGACCAAAGGATCATGGTTTTCGGCATTCAGTGCTTGATCAAGCGATGTCCTCCTTCATCTTCCGTAGCAGCATCACTGATGTCTTCAATCCTAAATCATTGCCTCCCAGGTGGATGACGATGACATCTGGTTTGGATCCTCGGGCACTCCAGTCACAACATGGCCGCAGTTGATCACAAAGCATACCCTCTCACTAACCAATGAACATTGACTGGAGTATCGAAGGTCAACATTGGTCCCCAGTTCAGACCATTCCGAATCCCTGCCCAATGCACCGAAGAAGTGTCCACAGATCCATACAGTCTTCTGACACCGTATCTGAATTAAGAAAACATACATATTATAACATCGGAGTGTTCCAATCTATGACAAGTAGTAGTGCTCAATTCCTGACATTTGCTGGCAAAGACAACATGTCTGGTATCTTCCAGGAAATAAAAACATTTAAGAGTGATTACTAATAGTGGCACTTAGAGCAAAATTATGCATTTGCGGCACAAGATCTAGAAAACATTACGTGATTGGTGGTTTGAGAAACTGATGGTTACCAAAAGAAGGTATTTTGCAGTAGTCATGTTTGATGGCCTAGCATGAATAAAGCAGTACATGTGTGAACTTCCCATGTCACCCACACTTGTGTATCCCCTAGGTGGCGCTACCTCAAGGGCTACTACCCCTGCCTGCATGGCTAGTTGCAGGTTAAGGGGCATGTGTACTGACACGGGTGCCTCCACCTGGAGGACAGGGTTATTAGTAACAAGGCTAACCTGAATACAGCTTTCAGGGCCATTGTAATCACCTTTTTTCCCCTTCTAGTAGCATAGACAATATGCAACAAACATTTTCACAGTAGCTCCTATTCTGTATACACTTCCCCACACTGTTTGCACTTACCACCATGGCTGGTTCCACCAGTTCAACCCTGAGACCCCTATAAAACAAGGTTAGGCACAGTATATAACAGTATAGTGCTTTTGGTACAAACTGGAACCACAGTTGGATTAAAGAGAACAGAAATCATTTCTAATTGGCAGCAGTTTATAAAGTTCTTATTCTCAGAAATGATATACATTATTCTAAATAATCCACATTTAACTGTACTTGAATAAAAACTTGATCTGAAAACTGTATTTTGCATTGTTTTGTTTTTATGGGCAGCATTCTGGGATACAGCAATCGGCATTTCCCACCTATCTTACATCTCGATCACTCTGCCATCTCGGTCTCGATACCAGGAATCTACGTCAATTAACCATTCCATGGTATCCAATGGACACCCCATGTCTTCCCACACTGGGAAACAGCAACTATAAAACATGCCATGGAGTCCAATGGGCACGCAATGCTGACTATGATAGAGGGAAGTCTTGTGCAGTCCATTCTGGGATGCAGCACTCGGCATTTCCCACCTATCTTACATCTCGATCACTCCGCCATCTCGGTCTCAATACCGGGAATCTACGTCAATTTACCATTCCATGGTGTCCAATGGACACCCCATGTCTTCCCACACTGGAAAACAGCAACTATAAAACATGCCATGGTGTCCAATGGACGCTCAATGCTGACTATGATAGAGGGAAGTCTTGTGCAGTCCATTCCGGGATGCAGCACTCGGTATTTCCCACCTATCTTACATCTCAATCACTCCGCCATCTCGGTCTCAATACCGGGAATCTACACCAATTAACCATTCCATGGTGTACAATGGACACCCCATGTCTTCCCACACTGGGAAACAGCAACTATAAAACATGCCATAGTGTCCAATGGACACACAATGCTGACTATGATAAAGGGAAATCTTGTGCAGTCCATTCCGGGATGCAGCACTTGGTATTTCCCACCTATCTTACATCTCGATCACTCTGCCATCTCTATCTCGATATCAGGAATCTGCGCCTGTCAAGCGATTTACTATTCTGTGTCACTCTCGCTTGTATTCAGTGATCCGGGCATCCCATATTTCATCTTTGAATGGTATTCGGAGAAGCATTTATCTACACACAGGCCCTTGCCGCAATCTGCACACCAGTAGGTCGATTCCTTATGCTTCCCTTTCTTTGTGCACACCACACATCTTCGGGTAGGGTACAGCTTCTTTGGTGTTCTTGGTATTTTTGATGGGAAGTGCTTTCCTTGCAGTCGTTGGCATGGATCCAATTTTGTCGATGCCTTTTTTGGCTATGCTGTGGAAAATCATCTATTTTTTGCTATGCGTTACTAGTTCTTTAATTACAGTTTGTTGGAATTCCAAGTGTGTCATCTTCTTTCTTTCTAGGGAAAATTTCTTGTACATTATGTACCCTGAATTAACATGGCATTCAGTAAAAAAAGAACTCCTTCTGCCATACCTTCTTGCATCGCTAGTTAAAATTGTAATACCCTGCCAGCTGATCATTTTGTAAACTCCACCCATGTATCTGTTGTAGTCCAGTATACATTTGTTTTTTTATCGACTCCCAGTCTTCCAATCCTTTCTTCCGTATCGACAAATTCGAGTACTTGATGTTGTTGACAGCATGTATATGTCCTCTTGTCTCTCCACTTCACACAGAGCATTGGTGTCTTCCTGAATGTAACCTTTCCTTTCATCTTCAGCTTTATGTCTTTATTTTGGGGCATTCCCTTGCGGTTGGGCATAACAGTTCCAGTTACACAACTCAGATAAAAATAGATCTATGTAGAGTTGAGGTCCAGTGTAGTATCTGTCTGTGTAAATCCTGTAGCCTTTCCCTCACAGTTCTTCTCCAACAAGATCAAAACAAACTCTGTATGTATGTCCTTTGCTCTGTTCCTCATCGACTTTGCCTGTATAGAATTGCCAGTTGCAAATGTATCCCGAGTTTGATTCACATAAGGTGTACACCTTGATTCTGTGCTTCACTGGTTTTTGTGGATTAAATGTTCTGTAACTTAGATTTCCCTTCCACAGACATATACCTTCATCCAGGGAGAGGGCCCGGTCGGGAAGATAGGTTTCTTGTGATCTCTTCAGGAATCACTCATGTATCTCCCTAATGTGAAAAAGTTGATCAAATCCCTCCATCCCTCTAGGCTTCTGATTCGAGTTGTCAGCCATGTGGAGAAAAGAAAAAATCAGGTTGAATTGGTTCCTTGCCATCACACTGCCTCAGAATGGTGTGTGAGGTGACTTCACCAATCCCAGTATTCATCTTTACTGCTCTTCACTACCAGTCCCATCGCAATGTATAATGCAAAAACCTCTTCAGTTCTTCTTTGTCAGTCATCTTTCAAGCCCTGGCCCTTGAATGTGGTGGCAACTCATCAGTGGATGTGCCAGAAATCATTGGCATATCTATTTGTTTCCCTTGCAATAAGCTCCAAATCTTCATCATCAGGCAAAACAGTTGTACAAATTCAAGTGGACTTTCTGGGACTGGTACTTGGAGACCTGAAGTTGCAGTGAATAGGTGTCCATTGTCACTTGTTGTTGTCACCTCTTCCCATTCGTTTTCTTTTCTAACGCTTTCTTCTGCTGATGACCGAGCCCTTTTACCATGAGTCTTCTTATGCATTGCACCTACTGATGTTGTGGGGGTCTCTTCATGATCTCCCTGCTTCACACCCGGCATGTAATCTTGATCAGTAACTTCTTCATCTTCAGAAGACTCATTCCGCACTTCCACCAGATCCAGATTGTACAATCTTTCTTCAACATCATCTTCACTATGCGATTCGGAGAAATCAGACTTGCTACACATCTGGATCTAGGCCAAAACATCCAATGCAGTCATTTTTTTTTGCCATGATGATTATTCTGTAAGGTGTAGAGAAAAAAACAAAACAAAAAAAAAACACATCATTGTTGCATGTTATCTTTGTTGGGTGATTCTAACAATAATATGAAAAATGAAGCCCCTATGAATACCAGTTTGGCTCAATAAACCCTACTCCCCAACTCCCCACTGTGCACTGATTTATATTTTCAAACGTACCACAAAATATTCTATGTTCTGTTGAATTATGTCAAATATACTGCAAGGAATCAACCTGAAGGACAAAAAAAATAAGTTATATTCGAAGAGTTACATGTAATATCTTTAACGGAATACTCAAGCTCATTTTCACATATGGAAGACACAGTGATATGATAATGGAAACACCCATCCCGTATCAGGTGCAACATCAAGTTAAGCATTCACTAGTGTACAATGTCAACCCAATATATCACTATAGGTTTATGACTGTATAACATCAGTCTGCATTTTACCACCCTCCAGTGAGTTGTAATACCTCCTGATGTTGCCCGGTTATAAACAAATATTGTTTTCCTTACTACACTAACCTAAGGAACACTTGATTACTGCATATATATATATATATATATATATATGTGCGATGCTTGGCACCGGCTGACATGAAAAGCCAAATAGAATATCAGATTTGCAAGGTAAATGACTATGTGTTTTTGACCGGATAACATGAGTCAGCATTTTTGCCACCCTGTAGTGTGTGTTAATGCCTCCTGATGTTACCTGGTTATAAACAAATAGTGTATTTCCTTACTGGTCAAGAAAATCACCAAATTGAATCCTTTCTTATTTTGGAACTTGCAACTTTAATTAACCATACAATATGCAGTATCACAACATAGGAAGAACTTCACATATATCAAGTTAGGATCAACAATTCACAGTACAGCTGATATCCATCAAAAGTCAAATGTTCCAAAAGTGTCTATGTGTCAGTGAACTGATAAATGTAAAAATCAACCATTGTTCTCTTCTGATTTCCGGGTGCTGTCCCAATGAAGATGATGCATGAAAAACTCTAAGGGATCAAGTCAGGATAAGTGTTATTAAATTGACCTTAAACATTTGCAAGAACACATCATACATTTTAATTCAGTGATAAAAGCAACCAATTCTATGTCTTATTAATAAAGCATATACATCCAAAGTATTGTTTATAGTTTGTAAATTCAATTCTCAGTTCTTCTGATTACATTTGTTTTATATCATGTCATAATACTAAGAGTATATTACATGAACAAATAACTGCTGTACAAGTAGAAGTGAGAGTGAAAATATGTATTATTATATATTATCTTTTAAATGATGAACTGATTTTATCAGCAGCATCCACTGAAGCACCAGATGGTGCAACCTATGTGGTGGTGAACACTTTCATAGCATAACATTTCTTATGCTGGCTGGGAACTGAGTGAATATGTAAGCAATGATACCCAACAGGGTGGGTGGTATTGTGCTATACTGGACTGCCCAGGGCTTGTGGGGGGGGTCACTGGACACCATAGGATGCTTACATTGTTGTGATTTGTGCTTGGCATTTGGAAATACTAACTTCTCATGCCTAAAATCAGTCACATTCACTACAGTGCTGAAACCCAGTGGGCCCGGTTTTTCCTTTTTTATTTTTTTAGCCATCCTAACCACTTAGCATTTAACAGTTTTAAAGACAGACAAGACTCCCCCCCCCAAATCGGTTATCAACTGTGTTACAGGCTGTTTGAAAAAAAAGTCAAAAAATACTTTTTTTAAACCGGTGGGGACTGGTACCTCACACTGAGAAAGAAGCAGTCCACTGTTCTACTGGATACCATCTCTTGCCAGCAATGCACTCCACCCAGCTACCACTCTCTGTCCTGCTAGTTCCCCAACTCCTCTGTCTGAGAGGGCGGACTGTACACCACTCCCATTTCAAGAGACCTATTCTTGAAATCGTGGATTTGCATCAAAAGTGACTGTGTGCTACCTCCTCCCCCTTCTTCCATTACACCTCATATACCATGACCAACCCATCGAAAAGGATACCCAATTTGCCAATTGTCACTCAAATCCCTTCAAAACCAGGCACTGCATGAAAGTACAGTTACGTAAGAACTTACCGTAACAGTATATGTTCGAGAGAGGCTCTTGCAGTAGGTAATTATATACATGACTGATGCTGGCAGGCAGCAGGACCCCATGGAAAAATTTCTAGCTAGCAGTCCCTGGTGAGGGACCACCCCCACGTCAGGTGACTGGCATCAGGAGACATCGGTATAAAGGGGTTGTCCCTGATGCCCACCTTCCAGTTCTTCCAACCACGGGCCAGAAACATCCAAACTGTAGAGTTTAGTAAAGGTATTGATAGAATTTCAAGTGGCAGCAGCACAGATGTCTGCTGCAGACACATTTTTGAAACAACCTGCTGAGGCAGCTACTCCTTTGGTGGAGTGGCTACTTACTTGACCCGGGATTACTGATGGGGGGCCTCAGATAGAGGACCCCTCTGAGAAAGGTCTTAGAGACCTTCAATTGAGTGGAAGTTTTGTCTGCGAAGGGAACATGATAGGCTGAGATGGCCACCATGTGTACCTTCAGAGAGGAATGACTGAGATCCAGGTCAAACCTCCGAGTCGTTCATCGAGGAATGGTCCCCGGGAGGGGACGTTACCTGTGTCCCGGCAGCTCCTGAGGGAGACACGGTAGAGGAGCCCTTGTTCTGGTGCCTCTCCTTATCCTTCTTATGATGGCCTTCGGGGGAAGTGGACGTCTGCCTTGGTTTTTGAGCTCCTTTTACATTGAACTCTTTTTCTTCTTTTTCAGAATATCGGCTTCCAGGGATTGCTGCCACCTTTTCCGGGTAGCCGCGTTGAAGCTGAGGCAGTGCTGGCACTTCTCGACTGGGTGATCAGGGCCTAGGCAGAACAGGCACAGGGAATGTCTGTCTTTGTGTGGTAGTTGGGTGCCAGGGACTGCTAAGTAGAAATCTTTCTGTGGGGTCCTGCCACCTGCCAGCATCAGTCCTATAAGTAATTACCTACTGCAAGAGCCCTCTCGAAGTAAGATCTGGGATTATAGGACACATACCCCATGCAACCCCTCCCATACCAGACACAACCAAGTAATATGTGGAGAGCGTCTTACCAGGATACTGTGGAGTCAGAAGCAGGAATCTTGAAGGGACGATGTCCGTCAGTACTGAAAAATAAAATACAGGAATGGAGTCACAAAGGATCCATAGTTCTTAATAAATTATTAATATATGACATGTTCACAGTAGAACAATACTTATCTGATGGTGAAGGAGTCCTCATCTGTTCAGGCATGTGAAAGAGAAACAACTATAGATTAATATGAAAAAGATACAGTAATGAGATAAGAAACCGATAGTGGATAGATACTGCTGGTGCACTGGACTACATTAGAGTGTAATGGTGCATAAGAAAAAATTACTGTTGAAGAAGTATTATAATAATAATATTAATAGTGGCATAAAGGAATAAAATTAGTTAACAGATAGAAGAAAATTTGTTTTTAGTAAAGATGATTAGAAAGACTAGTGCTCTCTGCCTAGATGGCCAATTTTCAGGTGACTGTAGTATCCCGGTTGGGACAGGTGATATTCTTTTTTGGTTCACTGGCCCATTGTTGCCTGGGTAATCAGTTAAGTTCATTCACTGACCCTTTTAATGGAATTCCTTCTTTGCACCTCTTCTGTAAATGAAGCATCTAGTTCACTTCATCTGTCAAATTGGCACAACATGCACCTTGATAACATGCGCTATAACGAATGTTCACTTAGACCATCAAATTGGCACAACATGCACCTTGGTAACATGTGCTATCACAAATTTTCCATGCGACTGACAAATTGGCACAACATGCACCTTGATAACATGCGCTATCATAAATGTTCCATGCAACTGACAAATTACCACAACATGCACCTTGATAACATGTGCGATCACAAATGTTCCATGCGACTGACAAATTGCCACAACATGCAGTTTGATAACATGTGCTATCATTAATTTAGCACCCTAATATAGCATGGTGGTTAATCTCACTCTCTCAATACTCCCCCACACTGGGATCCAACGATCACAATTTAGTTTAGTTTAGCATAAGGATAGATACTAACTCAAGTCATACTAGGACAAAGGTTTTGGATTTCAAAAATGCTGACTTTGCTGAAATGGGCAGAGGTCTCAAAAGAGCTCTGGAGAGAATGGGGGCAGGAGGGAGAGTGGAAGAACAGTGTAAGCATCTAAAGGAAGCCTTAATGGTTGCCAAGGCCAGGAGAACCATGGTCTGCCCCCGAAGCAGCAGCCTTGTCTCCCCTGCCCAGGCTCACTGTGCAACAGCTCCCACAAGTGTTGGCCTTCAGCACCAGGAGAACCACGACCCTTCCCCAAAGCAGCAATGCTGACTCCCATGCCTGGACTCTGTGCAGCAGCTCCCTGATGTGTTGGTCATGATGGCCAGGAGAATAGTGGCCCTCCCCAGAGGAAGGGCCAACTTTCCCCTGCCTGGACTCACTGTGCAGCAGATCTCTGAGATGTAGTCGTGAGGGCCAGGAGAACCTCAGACCTTCCCTGAAGCAGTGCCGCCTACTCCCACAGCTGGACTCACTGTGCAGCAGCTCCCTGAGGTGTTGGTCATTAGGCTCTGGAGAATCATGGCCTTCCCCCAAAGTAGCGCCCCCGACTCACTGTGCAGCAGCTCCCTGAAGTGTTCAACCTGAGGACCAGGAGGAGCACGACCCTCCCCTGAAGCAGCACTGCCAACTCCTTCACCAGTGCTCACTGTACAGCACTTCCCTGAGGTGTTGGTCATGAGGGCCTGGAGAACTATGGCCCTTCCCCACAGCAGTTGCGCTGATTCCCCGACACAGACTCACTGTGCATCAGCTCCCTGAAGTGTTGTTCCTGACAGCCAGGAGAACCACGGCCCTCCCCCAAAGAAGCACTGGAAACTTCCAAGCCAGGACTCACTGAGCAGCAGCTCCCCGAGGAGTTGGTCGTTAGGGCCAGGAGAACCACGGCCCTCATCAGAAGCAGCACTTCCATCTCCCCCACCCATATTCACTATGTAGCAGCTCCCCAAAGTGTGAGTTATGATGGCCAGGAGAACCACAGCCTTCCACCAAAGCAACACAGTGGACTCCACTGTGCCAACTCACTTTGCAGCAGTTCTCTGAGGTGTAGGTAATCAGGGCCAGGAGAAACACGGCCCTCCCCAGAAGCAGCGCTACCATCTTCCCCACTGGGATTTAGTGTGGAGCATCTCCCTAAGGTGTTGGTCATGAGGGCCAGGAGAACCAGGGCTCTCCCCCAAAGCATCACAGGTGACTCACCCACCTGGACTCACTGCGCAGCAGCTCCCTGAGGTGCTGGTCATGAGGGCCAGGAGAAACACAGCTCTCCTGCAAAGCAGCTCCGCCATCTCCCCCACCCAGATTCACAGTGCAGCAGCTCCCCGAGGTGTTTGTGTTGAGGTCCAGAAGAATCACAGCCCTTCCCTGAAGTACGGCCCCCCTGACTCCCCTTCTCTGACTCACAGTGCAGCACCTCCCCAAGGAGTTGTTCCTGATGGCTAGGAGAACCATGGCCTCACCCAGAAGAAGCGCCACCAACTTCCAAGCCAGGACTCGCTGTGCAGCAGCTCCCTGAGATGTTGGTCATGATGGCCAAGAGAACCATGGCCCTCTGCCAAAGCAGCGCTGCTGACTCCCACACCCAGATTCACTTTGCAGCAGCTCCTCAAGGTGTTGGTTGTGAGGTCCAGAGGAACAACGGATCTTTTCCAAAGCAACACCACCAACTCCTCTACTTGGGCTCACTGTACAGCAGCTCAATGAGGTGTAGGTCATGAGAGCCAGGAGAACCACGGTTCTGCCTCAAAGCAGCACCACTGATTTCTTTACCCAGACTCACTGTGCAGCAGCTCACCAAGGTTTTGGTCAGGACAGAAAGGAGAACCAGGTCCCTACCCCAAAGCAGCACCCCCAACTGCCATGTACAGACTCATTGTGCAGCAGCTCCTGAAGTGTTGTTTGTGAGGGCCAGGAGAACATATGGAGGGACTGACGTACAGGTAGAGCGTCTCCTGTCCCCCCCCATGCTCTGCCCACTGGCCTTTTACCATGTGTCTCTCCATCCCCTTAGCCACTGGTTTTTCCACTCTATGTTTTTACTTGTTCTCCACATTAGCCATCAGCACAGGCAGTATTTCTGAAAATAGAGATCGAGCATTCTGTAGAATGGCAAACCCTGGCTAGCTCCAGAAACCTTGCCTATATTTCTAGTTCACTACTGCTGTCTATGTCATTTGTGCCCAGTTACACCAGAATGTCTGGGGAACATCCATATTCCTTTGCCATTGAGTATACCAGGAATTTGGACTTGTGCAGTCAGGCCAGGGTTACATCTGGTCATGACCAGGCATGTTTTATCCTCCCCCCTCCCACTGGATACCCCTGATCATGGAATCCCCCAACAGGAGCATCTTTACCCCCCATTTACCCCATTCTCACCCACAAGTTACTAATCATTTCATGTCCGTCCTGGTCCTTTTTTCTGGCCTCACCCCCCAGCTGGCTCCTTGCATCCCCCACAATCTGGGTGTCATATGCAGCCCTCTATCCCATGTCCCTGGCCCCCCAACCCTGTGCTATCCAATCCCCCTATCTGAGTATCTTTTATTGAATCCATGTCCACCCTGCCACTTCTCCTGACTGGTCCCACTGCCCTAATTGATGGCCTATCCTGACCCTTCCTCCCATCTGACCCATCCATGCTTTGTGCCCCCCCACATGCCATGCCCCTATCCAAAATCGCAGCTCCCCAATGTGCTGCAGTCCCCTCCATCTGCCTCATCCCCCCTCTTCTTCTGGGTGTAGAGGGTCAAAGCAGTTGCTAAGCCTAATGCCTTCCACCAAATCGCCACCTCCCCCTCCCGCAAACTTGGTTCCATCCAGGCGTCTGAATGTTTTTTTTGAGTTTTCACCTTATAGGTCCCCCACTCCCAGAGTCCCCTTATGTCCACTGTGTGCCCACCTTCGCTCCTCTCCCTATGCCCAAACCTTCAGCTCCAGCTGCAGTAACATATGCACCCCCCTTGTTCCCTACTTCTCAATCCTTCCCCATATCTCCTCCTCATGCCCCCCCACAGCCTCCTAATCCCTTCAACCTCCTCCCTAAGCTGTGCCATTCCATAGCACACTGGGCATCCTCTGAACTTCTGAGTCCAGTTGAGTACCATGGTCATCACACACTCTATACACCCAACCACCCTACCAAAGATGCCCACTCTTGTGACATGTGGCCCCATCCCCATCTTAGTAGCTTCATATGCCAACAGTTTCAAGACAGTGCAAACCCTCAGAGTGCATGAATACAATCCACACATTGAGCAAGAATAGCAGTGTAAACTGGTTCCCCAAAGCTATATAAATAAACCTCTATCCAGCAAGTAAACAGTTGTCAGTTTCAGAACCAAGCAAATAGTGTGATCTTTAGAACAGTGTCCAGCCCATTCTTATCCCCAGACTCCTCCTCCTCTGACTATTTAATACAGGTCAAGGTCGGAGCCGAGAAGGGGGAGTGAGAAACAATTACAGCTCTTCCCTGAGGATGCCATGAAAGTGGCTGGGCTAGACCCTTTTTACAGACCAGCCACAAGTCTGAAATTTGTACCCTGTACACAGATTGGTCTTCCGTAAGGATGTCCTGAAAGCGCCAATATGGACATAACAGAGCAGCAAGAGTTAGGTAGTGTTATTTTTAGTTATTTATTAATTTTTTTAATTCGCAGAACAAATAAGGAGGTGCTGACTTGGTTTTCAATATAGCTTGGCAGTAAACTCGCAAACATAACTGACGGAGAGACCGCTTTAGCTGTGTGTGATGGTAGTAGTAATAAATTACCACTGTTGTGGAGTCTATCTCTAAACCCTCTGGAAAGAAATCCATCAACCATTTTTTATAGTCCAAGAACTGCAATCCTCCCTTCCCTTCCCTTCATCTACCCTCCAAATTTGTTTAAAAATGGGCCCTTTGTTTCCTACCTTACTATTGGCAAACAGCCTTTGTTTGTTGGTCACACATATAGCCTGCCATAACAAATCAGTTCCTGTGGACCCTGGAAAGGGAAAAAAAAAGATAAATACAAATTACCACAAGAAAGGCAAAACTAATTTTTAATTGAAAATGCTTCCTTGTACTGCTCCTAGATCATTCAGTGTTCCTCCTCTGTCCCATTTGTACCTGGTCTGCTGAGCACTCTCTCTCTCTCAATGGCACATCATGTCAAGTATTTATTATTCTAGTCTGCCCTTGATCTGCCTGTACATGCCTGCTCACATTGCAATGACTGAATGTGTGGGTGGAAGCCAAATACACAAGGTAATCCTTTTTCTTTAATTGGTGCTTTATACAGTAACTGGAACTGCCTTCCTCACCCGGCAAGGTGTGAACTTGTCCAGAAGATGATCCTCCCAATATTTGCCCACTGTGATGTAGTTTACAATGTTGTGCCCGTCATCCCTGGCCATATTGGATACCCTCTTCAATTCTTTCTGCCATTTCACACTTGAGTGTCCTCCTCTCACTCATCACTGCTCTCTCTCTATCACTCCAGTCCCATGTACTCCCTGGAAGACAGGGGGGAGAGAGAGATGGGGATATGACTGGGACCTTCCAGAACTTGAAAAGGAATAAATAAGGTTGATAAGGACAGTCTCTTTAAGCTGAGTGGCAACCATAATACTAGGGGCCACAGTCTTAATTTGTTAGACACTTGCTGTCTTCCATTAGAAAGTAATTGATGACATGCACACTTATAAAATTATTACTGCAGCAGCAGGGAAATGCTCGCTCAGCTGTCTCACTCTCTCTTGCTTGCTTGCTCTCACACTGCCACGTGACATAATGTGCAAAGGTATTTATATGGTCCACTAAAGTCATGCGAGACTTTGCCAGTCCTGTTCATGTCCTAGGTAGTCAGTCATATGACCCACATTGCCATTGCTGATGTCAGTCTGTCTGGGACCAAATTAAAACTAAACAAAAGAAACACCCTTTCTCCACCCTCGTATCACTGCATATCTTCTTCCTCCACCAAGAAATTAGGTAAAGTAACTCCCATTCCATAACCCAAGAGCACCCCATTCCTCCTTCCTCCCACCAGTAAAGTAGTGAAGTTAGTCCCAGTAGTGCTCTTCAGTCTGTTTATATGTGACATCAGAGAAGGGATTCAGGGCGAAATGTGCCTCTTTGCAAATGACAGTAACTAAGGTATCTGATAGGGTGGAGGACCATGAGAAAGAGTTTAGGAACAGGAAAGAGGACCTAACAAAACTGTAAAAGTGGTCCAAGACCTGGCATTGCAGATTTAATGCCAAAAAAGTACAAGGACATGCACAGAGGGAAAAGGAACCTGAAAACATAGCACTGAATGGGGAGGGGCAGGTTAGATCAGCCCTTGGAGGACAGTGACCTAGGTGTTACCATAAGTAACATTCACAAGAATACTGCCCCATGCAAGTTGGCAGAGCTTTTTCTAAAAGGAGAAATTTCACGATCTTGGTGAGGCTGCACCTAGAGTACTGCTTACAGTCAGTCTAAAGGAGAGCAATGGAAATTGTACATGAACAGCAGGGACCTATGGACACTTGGAGAACATAATCATAGTCTACTGGGGGAGATTTTGGAGTGGTGTCTCTCTATCGACATAAAGACTCCCTCCCCCTTCCAATCATCACAAGCTGGTCTCTAAAATGATTCTCCCAATCTTCTTTTTTACTTTTATTGGTCATATCAGTGTGTCTTACTATTGTCTCCAAGGAGGAAGGTCACAAGGTCAGGTCCAGCACTGAGGTCCTTGGATCATACTCAGTACTGACCCTGCAATGCAGCACTGGGGCCTCCACATTAGAGGTACCATCCTTCAGATACAGTAACATGTTAAACTGAGGTCCCTTCTGCCAATCTTAGATGTTTGCTTTTTAGGAGGCAGTATGGTGCAGTGGGTTAAGGCTCTGAGCTGCAAATCTGGAGACCTGGGTTTGAATCCCACTGCCACTTAGGTGCATACTGTGTGATCCTGAGCAAGTCCCTTAACTTCCTTGTGCTCCCAGGTCGCATCTGGAAACAAGCTTCAGCTTAGTGTGCTACTCCTGGTTAAACAATGTTCCCTTTCCCTTGCCTAAATAGTGTTACAAAATGGGTTGGAAAAATCCTGTGCAGTGATTGGTGAAATCTAATCACATGACGTGTTATTCCAGTATGGCAGCACAGGTCAGAAATCACTCTGAACCTCACTACACAGTCCTAGAACTAAAAATCAGGGAATCCATTTTATAATTACAGCAGGGCAACAAAACACAACAGTGTGTGCATAATTGTGGGATAATGGCATTTCTCATGTGCAAAAGGCACTTGACTTCACCTCATGCCTCACCTCCTGAGGCATGCCAGTATCCCCCTATAGTGCATGCCCTGTCATGCAATATTACTTTATTAAAATTTCCATGATTTGTTTGAAATGCCTTGGGATTATCTCCATTTGGGGGGCTAACATTCTGTCATTCTCTTTTTATTATTATGTTGGCTTGCGGGCAGGCGCAAGCCAACATCTTGGCGGCAGTAGCAATGGTGTGGAGAACTGTGGCAGAAAAATAGTCCTTACCTCTCCCACACTGATGATCCACATTTGGGAACAAGCTTGAGTAACCAGAAGGTCAGCCAGTGGGAGAGGGACAGGACAAGGTATGAGAGGCTGCTGTCAGCTCTCCTCGCCCAGATCGAGGATGCAGGCTGTCCCAGCTCTTGACATGGGGTCCATGGTAGTGAAGATGCGTGGGGGGCTGGTATTATGCTGGATGGAACGGGGCTGGCAGTTCCAGCATGCATGCAAGCCTCCACACACATACAAGTGACTGTGATTGACATAGTCCGAGGGGAGGGGGTGAAAAGAGCTGGAAAACGGATGGGGGGACTGGGCCTCAATGAAGCCCAGCCTGAGGTGTTGTGACCTGCCCTGCTGAAACAATAGCAGGAGGAGGAGGAGGGATGGAGGTGACTGGTTGTCAGCACCTGGGGATAGGTATGATAGCCCCCCCCCCCAGCCTATGAGATAAAAATCTTTATGGAAAAAAAAAACCTCAGAAAAAAAGTATTTGGTGAGTGGTATGAATCTAAGCATCATACAGTGGTTTTGGGGTAGGAACAGCATTTTATTTGTGAGGGGTAGGTTGTACGAATGATGTGCAATACTGCTGTCAAAACATAACAATTCTTTTCATGGGACTCCTTTACATCCTCAGTTTACTGAGCTATGACCTACAAAGTCATAATCAAAATATCCTCCTTTCAAGCATCCTAACACAACTCTAGTGGCCCTATGCCAGGTTGCTGCAAGACCCTCTTATTGCCATGCCTGTTCCTTAATGACGTCTGTTAGTAAACATCTAACTAATCACTAGGTCTTTGCAAAATTTTGGTAAAAGTCAGAATTTTCATTTTCACATAATTTCTGAATGTGGTTTGGCAACTTTTGCAGAATTTCTGACTTAGAATGGCAGAATAAATGTATGAATTGTAGATTGCTGTATTTAACTGCAGGAAAAAAATCCTCATAACTGATCACTGTCAGTGGTCTGTTCTGCAGATCGTTTTCTGCAGTATAATACATTAATCTGCAATTCATACATTCATTCTGTGGTTCAGTGAGTCATTGAACTGCGGAATGAATATACAAATTATGGATTAATGCGAGATTGTCTGAAACAAGACTCTTAATTCCTGTGAAATTTATGTCAAACAGAGAATAATTATATATGTGAATCATTTAAATAAAGTATTTTTATTCATTTCTGGTTGTCGTCATCATTTTCTAAGGGAAAATATTTCTCCACATGGGGCATCCAAAACTCAAAGCACTTGACTAAAGCACTGGACTAAGGACGTGCATTCAACAGGCTGTCATGGTGCATCAAGAGGCAGACCTTTTGAGCTGTGCATGCACTAGAATATTATTTATTATTTATTTATTTATTTAGCTTTTTTTTTTTTTTTACCAGATAAGCACACTAGACAAATATCTGCCTATTTTCAGTGCAACTCGGGATGTCACAAGGAAGATTACAAGTAGTAGCAGATATTACAAAAATTCTGAGACAATACAACAGTCAGCTAGAGCATAAGGGAGGCAGGCAATAACTTAACAATGCAAAGGTGAACATTTTACAGTCATGAATACAACATTACATAGGTAAACATATCACCATGCTTCAGCAGCACAAGACTTGTGCAGGCACCCAACTGTATCCTTGAGGCCTGCTGAAAAGGTTGATGCATTGGGTAAGCTAAAGAGCTGTGAAGCAGTAAATCCATGGAAGAAAACAAACAATCACATATACTGGGTAGCCTCAACCACTCCGGATTGTGATCCTGAGATGCGAAAGGCCAAGTGGAAAGCCCTGCACAATCACATCCAGAACATACATCATGGACACAGTGATTTGTTCCCCAGGTGCCAGCATGGACGATTGAGAGGACGCCAATGGAAAAAAAAATGGCTCACACCATGTATCACAACTGGACCGAGGGATAGAACAATGACAGCATTAGGACATGTAGCACCATCCTTGCTTGCAGCATTGCTTGTCTATTCAATGTCTGGACTAGTCCATTATTGGCACTGTTGACATACAAGTGGAAAGGACAGACACAGGTGTTGGAACCACACATACATGGCAGAACATGACACTGACAATGTGCAATGTTATTGCCATATACTCTCAAGTTACTGGATAGGATTAGTGAAGCATTGCATTACCAGTACGCAAGCAATAATACCCGACAGGGTTGGCAGTATTGGGCAATACTGGACTGCCCAGGGGCATAATGAGGCCCGACACCGCAGGCGGAGGGCCCTATAGCTCCTGGAAGGTCCGGTATTGCCCATACCGCCCACCCTGGAGGGTATTATTGCGCTTAGAAATTGGGCCATGAGTAACACTTTTGCTTATTTTAAACAAAAGATTCAAAACAATTATAATAAAGGAAAAAAAAGTATGAAAATAAAGGTTCTTGTAAAGTAGTCCCTCTAATACTGCATTAATGATGTACTTGTAAGCAGAGGGTGCTGCCGTTTAGTTTTGTGACGCTGACCCCTGTCTTAGCCCTAAAATGGTTTTTGTTCTTTTAATTACTGGGGCCAGGAGCAGTTGTGGATGAGATCGGGACAGAGGAGAAGAAAGCGCAGTCAGTAAGTATGTTCTGGTATGTTGGCACAGAGACAAAATGCAACGTGTAGACAGAATGCCGGTGCTGGCTCAAGTAATATTAGGAAAGGTTTGAGGCTTTGAGCGATATCGTTGCCATCAATAAAAGTCAAAGAATCGAACATATGTGAGCTGGGTTTGAACCGATCGTGAGAGTGGCGCTGGACGTCAGCTTGGCAGTGATGATAGGGTGTCTGCTTTTCCAGGCGGGGGGGCTGGCACCCTGCAGAGGTCATCTGTAGGAGACTGGAGTAGCCACTGCATTGGCGCATTTTAAACCAGCGATTAGAGAAGAAAGTGTGGTACATTTGGGCTGCAGGTGGGAGAGAAAAGTAATGCGTGAGTGTGGTTGCCATGGAACAGCACGCTCTGCCCACCACCACTTACTTGAAGCTGATCGGTCTAACAGCTTTTTTTTTTTTATTGCTTCGTTCGTGTTTTTTTTAATGTGTGCTTTACAGTTCAGCTATGTTTGGGGAAGGTGTTATTTATCAATGTAGGCAGACGTGAGTACCAGGGAGGTGTGGTGCGGGTTCATGTGGTAGCTGGCAATAAATTGGGCAGTGGGAGGGTGCTGGATCTCTCGCTAAGCTAGAGATAAAAAATGGTGGCAATTTCGAATTTCTTAGTGTGATTCTAGTCAATTGGCAAGCATAGTGGGCACAGGAATAGTAGAATTGGTGAAGGGGCACTGTAGGCCGGCACTTTTTATTTCCTGGGCATCTATTGAAAGTTAATGTACCCCCATAGCAAGGGTACTAGCCAATCAGATGCCAGGAAATAAAAAGCCCATTTTCTAAACATTTTTAAAGTATGCTGCAGTGATGAATGGCAATGTTTGTGTCAATCATGCCAAGGTACATACTGTACAATCAGTACAGCATATTGTGTTAGCTTTGTCTCACATCAGATGACAATGTGGAGGACTGACTGGCCTTGAGAAATCATTATAATGATTATCAAGGGCAGTCAACCATAAGAGCCAAGTTCCTGTCCAGGAGATTGATGTGAGCAGGAACAGAACAGCTCAGCTCTTTCATACTGCTGCGTCCAGTCTGTCTACATCTGAGAAGGGCATTCTCAATTGCATTGTGGGAAGTTTGCTCTGTTCTTCTTGAACAGGGTGCCCTTTATCCAGTCTGGTATCACCCCAGCGTGGCAAGACCAGCCCCGCAGTGGTTGGCTTGGATCGAGCAGGGGCACTCTTATTGTCTGGGGGAGGTTCGGCTAGTGGAGGTGGCTCAGGTCATTGAGGTGATTTCAAAGCTGTTGCCCACCTTTTTGTGAACTGGCCATTGATCCAGTGTTCACTCTCAGAGGGGCTTTTTCTCGATGCCTTGAAGGAGGCATTGGTGAGGCCTCTTCTGAAGAAATCATTGCTTGACCCTGATGTCTCAGTGAATTATAGCCCTATCTCCAGCCTCCCATTTTTAGGGAAAGTTGTTGAGAAAGTTATGGCTCTGCAGCTCAAGGCACGCCTCATGGCCTTTGGCATCTGCAAGCCATTCCAGTCCAGTTTTAGAGCTAGGCATAGCATGGAAATGGCACTGGTTCGTATGTAAAATGACCTCCTTAGGGTGAAGGATGGAGGGGGAAGGTCAATTCTCACCCTCCTCGATCTCTCATCAGCATTTGACACAATGGATCACATTGTGCTTTTGGATCACCCTAGAGTGTATTGTGGACTCATTGGAACTGTCGTCCAATGGCTTGAGTCCTATCTCTCTGACAGGAGGCAATGGGTGATGATGGGGAATTTCTCCTCCTCCTTGAAAACCCTGTCATGTGGAGTTCGTCAAGGTTCTATCCTTTCGGCAATGCTGTTTGCAGTGTACATGCTGCCCTGGGTGAGCTTAGATGACAGTAAAGTCTGGGTTTCCACTGTTATGCAGACCACACCCAGCTGAATATGTCATTTGCTCCTGGAACGAATGGTGCAGTTGAAGTGCTGAACAAGTGCATAACCAAAATTCAGGACTGGATGTCCTCTAACTGGCTGAGGCTGAATCCCAACAATACGGAGGTACTGGTAATTAAGCCTGGTTGCTGGCATGATAGGAATGCCTTTGGGGCAGTAACAGGTTTGGACCTCGGATCTACTCTGTTGATGGCATCCCTCAAGGTGAAAAATCTGGGTGTCCTCCTGGATGACAGACTAACACTTGCTGCCCAGGTGTCTGTGGTCCAAAGTGTCTTTTATCACTTAAGAAACATCACCCAGATTAAATCCTTGATTCCACCAAAAGACCTGCCCTCACTGGTGAATGCCTTTGTGAAATGCAGGCTGGACAACCGTAATGCTCTAAGGTTTGGAGTCAGTGGGAGGGATCCTCTGCCGACTATAGCTGGTGCAGAATGTGGCGGTCAAATTGCTGACAGGCCTGCCCAGGTCCTGTTATGTAACCTTGGTACTGCAAGATCTGCACTGGCTGCCTGTCAGGAGGAGGATTGTCTTCAAGGTGGGCTTGCCCACCTGCAAGGCACTATACAGCTCGGGCCCTAGCTACCCATCTGACCTCCTTACACCTGCCATCCCTGTACATTCCCTCCACTCCTCCACCAAGGGGCCTCCTAGCAGTTCCAAGAGCTGGGCTACAATCCTCAGGAGACCACTCCTTTGATGTAGCCAGCCTGGCCTTTGGAACTCTCTCCAAAATCTTTGAGGTAGGCCCCACTGTGGGAATGGCAAGAAAGTCACAGGGAAGCCAATATACCTGGGTGGAGTCATTGTATCTGCATCAGAGAAGGAGAAGGACCTGGGAGTGAAGATCACTAGTGACCTGAAGCACTCCATGCAATACAAGAAAGCAGCAGCAAAGGCAGACAAAATGCTGGGATGCATAGCTGGGAGATCAGTAATGGGAGAGAGGAGGCTTTACTGCCCTTGTACAGGCCACTGGTAAGGCCATATCTAGACTATGGTGTACAGTACTGGTGCCCACACCACAAAAAGGACATTAACCTGCTGGAGAAGGTCCAGAGGAAGGCAACAAAGATGAAAGTCAGTCAGCGAGGCATAAGAGGAGACATTGAGGGCACTGAACCTGTACTCCCTGGAAGACAGGAGAGAGAGAAGGGACATTATTGGGACCTTCAAGTACTTAAAAGGGATAAATAAGGCGATGGTGGGAAAGAACTGCAGGACAGGTGCGGGACTGCCCCTTTATAGTCACACTGATGTCACATCACCTTACGATGGGGCGCAGACCCTGTTGATGATTACTATCTACAAGTTTGCAATGCGGTCCTGACGCTAGGGGGTACAGACCTATAAGTGAAGACCTACTGCAGGAACCCTCTCGAAGTAAGATCAGCCATTTTCTGTCCTGCCTATGGTCCTTGGTGGTTGTCACGTAGTAGCTGAGAGATCTCTTGACATCCAATCTCTCTCCCTTCCTCTTTCTCTCTCTCTCTCTCTCTCTCCCCCAAATCCCTGTTGTCAAGTGGTCCACCAATTCACTTCCATACCAGGTGACACAACAGGCTAAGCATCACCTGGTGACCAATGGCAATATTTAGAAAAGGGCACTTTATTTGGAAAAGCCCTAATTGGTGGCTAAGGCTTGTGGGGGTAGGGAATGAGGGCTAAGGACTGGTTTACCTTAAAACAAATCATCTCTTCTTCTGAATCATAGAGTGTGTGTGTGTGTGTGTGTGTGTGTGTGTGTATGTGGGGAAGAGGGTATGTAAAAAAAAAAATAGCCCTCTGTGGGGTGGGGACATCAGACTATGCATTACATGAGTGGTGGTGCAGGGTCCCAGAGGCTGGGGTTGAGCCACTGAATTCTACTTGTAGGATGGTGACAGGTGGTGCAACACCCAGCACCACCAAACACACAGCATTACCATATGTCCAGGGGCTCCACCCCACCAGACAAGACCCAGCACCATCACAAATAATGCATTCACTGGTGTCAGGGAGATAACTCCACTATCTAAGCCCTGGTGCCTTCTCCAGCTTAATGGACCTGAGGGCTTCCCTCAATTTCTCTCAACCATGTCCCCATCCTCTCTTTTCCTCCCCAAGCATCCCTGTCATGGCTGCATCACCCCCCCAAGCACTCCCCTCCTCCTTTTTCTGTCAGGGTCCCCATGTGACCTCCAAGTACACTCATGCACTCTTTTTCCTGTGCCCCTGTCTCTAGTGCTTGGTGCAGCACCATGGGTGATCCCCTGCCCTCCCCCCCATACTGCCCCCCCTCTAATGAGGTCCACTAGCTGCATCCTAATCCTCTCAACCTCCTCCCTGAGCTGTGCCAGCTGATAGCACACTGGGCAACTACCGAACTTCCAAGACCAGTCCAGTATCATGGCTGCTCAACACCCTGTGCACCCAACCACCCTCCCAAAGTTGACCTCTCTAACAATGCATCATCCATTTCCCCTCAGAGTAGTTTTTCCTGGGTGAACCACCAGGATCCTCAGTGATTGGCAGCTCTTAAACAGAGAGCACAGAGGCATTAAGACACTCTATCACAAACACTAGCACTAAGACACAGGATACCAGCCTGGCAATTGACATTCAGGCACACCCAAAGAAGACTTCCAGGAACCCCCATTTGTCCGGGGGGGGGTTACAAGTAAGATCAGGCTTTTAGTCTACGACACCAAGATCTGTGCAGTGGTTGATGGAGAGGGAAGTCAGTACAGTACTCCATGAGGAAAGTAGGGAGGGGGAAAGTAGGAGATTCGATGGGTCAAGAGAGGCCTTTTCTGCCATCACATTTTTACGATTATATGATGCACACCACTGCCCCCCCATTCACTTCGTCAAAAAATCAAAGAAATGAATTAAGAAACATAGAACACTGTAGAAAGATAGGGACCGCTGGGCCCATCCAGACTGACCATAATCCCTATGCAAGTTTGCAGCCTCAGGCCCTACCTTGCCACTAGCTTCTCACCCCTCCTTCCCACCTCCAAGGTTCCCTTATACCTGTCCCAGGCATGTTTACATCCTCCCACTGAGCTAGATCCCACCATCTCATGTGACAGATTATTCCACATGTCCACAACCCTCAGGATGTCATATGCAGCAAAAAAAAAAAAATTCATCATGTTGTCCCGAGCCCCCCCCCATCTTCAAGTTGTGCCCCCTTGTTATAGTCCAAGATGAGAGCATCTTTCAGTTCTTGGGTCAGGAAAAAAAAAATTGTGGCAAGCAATAAATAACATGGAGTCGGCCTAGTGGCACCGAGGGCTGAGGTGCTAGTCGCCACACCTCACTCCATACCGGTGATCGATGTTCAGGGACGAGCACCGGTCACTGGGGGGGGTAGGTCCGGCATTGGGGGTGTGCAAAGGATGCCACTGCACCAAGACCCAGGGCTCAGTGGGGCCCAGAGACCTCTATGGCCCATCCATCAAAAATTGTCATTTTTAAATGCCAATCGGTGCTGCTACACCATGTTCATTGGTTGGCCATCGCTCCTCGTTAATTGTCACTGACGTAGGCTCAGCTCCAGAATCCAGTCTCCACCCTGCCTGCTCGCTCTTGGATATGTACTTTGTCCAATCTCATCTTGCTCCGACTGCTGCCAATAATTGTTTTACAACCAAGTTCACGTTGTTGAAAAAACATTAATAACTCTGTCAGTAGTAGTAGTAGTAGTATAGAGCAGATGTGCTTGTCCAGGTTGGCGGGAACTGAGAAGTTGGAACCTGGAGAAGGTGTGGGATCAGGTCCAGAGACTGGGGGGGAGCCCACCCACAGGACTAGGGAGGAGGAGAGATCAATTAAATCTATTTATTTATTCACTGGGATGGTGGAGACACTGGCAGATCAGCCTTGGCTCATTTTGGGGGGAGGGTCTGGGAAGTCCTGGAAAAGTGAAGGAAGGAAAAAAAAAAAAACGGGCCCGAGACTTGACTGCCAGTGGTCGCTTGTCTCAGCTGAGATCACTCAGAGCAGACAGAAGTGAGTTCTGCTGCTAAACTTCGTGTTTACTGAAATTTTCTTTTGTTCTTATTGAGAGTTACCGGGGAGGCCAGGGGGGCCCACTTCACAGGAGGCAGAGGTCCCACTTCACAGTCTTGCACCAGGGCCCAGTAAATCCTTGTGCCAGCCCTGACTGGGGGTGGGTCAGCTGGGAAGGAGAAGGATTGAGATCCCAAAGGACTTCTCTCCATCTCCAGGGAGGGGGTCCACGGCAGTCGGTGTGGGGTTACCTCCTGACAGAGGCTGGGAGACTATGCACTCTGTTGCACGGGGTGGAGCTGAGGGCTCCCATGATGGCTGTCCATGAGCTTCACCTGGTGGCTGGGCACCTAAGCTGGATCCATGTTCCGAAGGAGTCTGGGAGGCTCCCTGTGGCTCTGCTGTGGAAGGTACAAATGCAGGGGCATATGGGTGTCTGAGACCAATCGGGTATAGGTGAACAGCAGCAGGAATCCCCATTCCAGATGTGTAGACAAGGGGAATCAGACTGAGGTGACCAAAAAAAAAAAAAAACACACACACACACACACACACACACACATATTACATGGTGGTGGACTCTACCTCTAACCCTAAGGAAAAAAACAAACAAAAAGAAAACAACACATTCAACATATTATCTGACCCAGGAACTGCAATATTCAACCAATGTTACATCCACCATCTGAATCCACTTTTTTCCTACCTTAGTATTAGCTAGCATTCCGTCAGTCACCTTGTAGCTCCTCAGAGTCCAATCCGGTGTCTTTCCCAACAAATATGGCCTGTTGTGAGAAATCAGTTCAACTACCAACTCTCTTTTGTCCCCAATAGTCAGTCAGTCAGTCAGTCAGTCTCCCTCTCCCTCCTCTGGATTGCACAAGTCAAATATTTATTTTACCAGCCTGTACACAAAAATGATTTAGTTCAAAATGAACTATGTATTTATATGGCTGTCTCATTGGTGCCCTTTAGGCTCTCATTCAATCCCAGCCCCATCTCTTTTTGGTCCCTAGTACTCTCCCCCCCCCGGTTGATGGCAAAAGTCAAAGATTTATTTTACCAGTATGCCCCTACACGGAATATGCCCATACATCCACACTGGGAACATTATTTCTGATTTCTATGGACTCTTACCTCTCTCTCTCCCCCATGTGAATGGCACTCTACCCCTGCCCGGCCTATACACAAACAGCCATACTGAGGATAGGAATATACTTTATGAATTCTGTGACTGCAGCAGCAAAACTAGTTCATTCTAGAATATGGATACATAGAAATGTGACAGCAAAAAAGGACTGTCAGACCCACCTAGTCTGCCCACTTGCCTTTTGCTCGGACACGGGCCCCTCCCCCCACAACTACAATCCCTTGGGTCTGTCCCATGCTCTTTTGAAACCTTCCACAGTTATCTCTCCAATCAACTCCACAGGGAGCCTATTACATTTATCCGCCACCCTTTCAAGTGTCTGGCAGTATAACCTATAGATTAGAGTAACAAGCAGTGAAGGAGCTCAGTACATCCAGCAGACCTGGGTTCGATTCCCACAATCTCCACTTACATATTGTGTAATCACCCAGTGCACACAGATTACCCCTGAAAAAACAGGCACGTATTGGATACTAAATGAAGTCTCTAAATACTGTGCACTCAGCAGGGACTCTTACTTGTGATCACCTCCTCCCCCCCAGTGCATTTTCCAGCACTATCGTTCCACCACCCCACACCAAAGAACAACAGACAAATAAACACGATGAGCTCCCCACCACCTAAAATGAACTGGACATGGACTTTCTGTATCAACGCAGTCTTTCTCCCTCAAACTGAGCTGTGTGGATGGCAAGACAAACGGGTTCAAACGAGCACTGCATTATTGTACTTATCCTCCCTTGCCAGTACCTCCTCACGGCAGGGAATGGGAAGGTTGCCACTACATCCACAGTGTCTACTGAACTAGTCGCAAACATAGCTGCTGCAAATCTTTTACTTGGGATGTGCTGTCTGGCTCCCTCCCTTACCGAGTCACACTGAATAAGAAGCAAGATTTAGAAATGAAAACACACAAAAATGGAGAGAGCACCATAAGTCAAGCCCATTATTTCCAACAAAATGACCCCTTCTACCGATTGCTGAAGGCGAGATTCAGAATGTTGATCATCATTATGGAATATTCGGTAGTCAGTTCCAATCGTGTGCCAAAAAAAAGGAACTACGCAGGAACTACTCAAATAAAATTTGCTTGATATAGCAACCATAACAAATAAAATTCAGACACCCAGGTAGAAAGTGCAAACAGTAGGGATTTATGAATGCTTCTGTAAGCAATTCACTATTTTTTTTGGCATTTTGTCCTACAAGCACAACGTGGGGGAGAGGCAGTTGGGAGGAGGGCAAAGCTGCAAGTCATAAATAAATCACAAAAAAGAAGAATACAGTTCAGGGGTAAAACAGGTGCTGTGTTTTTGGTGGGGCTGGGCATACTTTGCTGAAAGGGTACCATAAGCCCATATTCCAGAACTGCAAGTGCGGCAAAACTCCCGCCCCTCCGAATGTTGGTTTGCGAACTGTTCAAATCCACGCCAAATTAAAAAATATAAAAATAAATTAGCAACATGAAATATACCGACTGCAACAGGGATGTTTATTTTTTCTTATACTGTGGAGAACAGCAATATTATCGAGAAGCCCTAAGACAGTGCAGTTCATAAGACTTCATGCAGTTGTAAGAAGGACCAACTGAGGCAAAACTATTTTCTTAGGGTTCATTTTCAACAGATTGTAAATACTTCCAAGTATAATTTCACATCCCTACATCACACCCTTACTGTTTCTGCCAGTTGGAGTCCCCATATTATTGTCCATTCTTCAAAACAAAACATACCTCACAAAAAGACTTACTTCCAAGTTCCCTCTGACAAAACAAGCTGTGGATTTCTGGCAAGTGTTCTCTGAGCGCCTCGCAGATTCTGATGAATCATAAACAATGTCTTACGTTCTAGCAGAACTTCAGTGCAGAAGCAGAAAATGCAAGTGAAAGGACGCTCAGCGACATGCGTTCAAGGAAAATGCTACTGACATCTGGCGAGCTGTTATTGGATCCTTAATCAACCAATAACAGTTAGCCACAGGTCCCTTTGTTGCCATGCACTAGGCAGATATCTAAAAGGGGCAGCTTTATTTATGCACTGCAGCTCAAAAAAAAGTGATATTTAAGACGAGTTATCTCGTCGGCGGCAGTAGAGACTGCAGTTACTTATGACAAGTTATCTCGTCGTCGGCAGGATGAGGGTTAACTCTAAGTTGGAGTTGATTCAGGGTTGGGGTGCAGGACCTCAAGAAAGCAGTGCCAGAGTCCAATGGTGACAGTAGAGCAATCCATCACTGAGTCACTGTACTGTTGTTTGCAGTAACGGTATCGCTGCACGATTGGCATACGGTCTTGAATAATTTATTTAATTGTGTCTGTCAAATAGTCCCTGAACATTTTACTTCTAAGATGGCAAGGGTTAAATCTCTGTTTAGTGGAGCATGGTTCCTTCCCAAATCCCACTGGCTCACCACAGGGTATGATCTGAGAGAATAATGTCCACCAGAGTGCAGTTTTGGAGGGCTATTCTAGACTCAGATCTGCATTTTTGATAGATCGGGTGACTGCTCCTTGCTGTTCCAGGTGGCTCTTACAGTCTGGATTGTACATCACACCATCATCCAGGTAAACAGCACAATAACCAGTATGAGGGGCTAGAATTACAACAATGTACCACTGGAATGTAGCGGATGCACCATGCAAACCAAATAGCATGTTGGTGAACTGATAGAATCCAACTTTAGTGGCAGATGCAGTTTTGTCTCAAGATTCATTCATTAGGGTAATTTGCCAGTAACCCTTGGTGAAATAGGGGGTACTAATGAACTTTACACTTCCCAATCTATCCACAAAATCATCTATGCTGGGCACAGATATCTGTCAAATTTGGACTCTTGATTAAGTTTCCCCAAATCAAGGCATATTTACACAAGCACTTATTTTTCTATTTACAACCACCACTGGTGATGACCAAGCACTTCTCAATTTTTCAGAGATGCCAAACTTTTTTTTTGTATTTCCTCAACCACCTTTGCTCTTAACCACTCTTGTATATCTGTATGTCTTTTGTCTGATAGGGACAGCATTCCTTGTCATTATTATGTGCTCAACCCCCATTATTTGATCTGCACTGCGGTAAAAGTACTTCTAAATGTCTTCAACAAGATACAAATTTCTGCAGTTTGTTCTGTAGTTAAGGAAACATTTATCTTCCCAACATCAGAAGTTACAGTTTGTTCCAGTCTGTCATAAACTGCATCAATATCTTCTTTAGCAGTTTCTGATAATACTAATAAAGGAACCTTTGGTGTTTTTTCAACCCATTTCTTCCAGACATTAGTATAATATGTCTTGGTAGGATTTTTACTATCGGGGTCTCAAATCACATAATTAACTGTATCCACACATCTAATCACTTTATAAGGCTCTTGCCTCTTCATTAATAGATTGTTTTCTGTAGGGGTAACAGTAAGAAGACTTTTTCTCTGTTCTCAAAACTGTTTTCTTTTACCCTATGGTCATAATACACATTCTGCTGTTTTGGGTCCTTTCCTGATTAGTATGGGCAAGTTCAACATATTTTGCCAGTTTCTTTCTCTGCACACACTTGTAATGTAAGAAGTACTAGATTCTTTCTAAACTAGGTTTTCTTCCCATGTTTCTTTTGTAACATCTTGTCTCCCTCTAGGTTGTGTACCATACAACATTTAATAGGGTGACAAACTTGTTGATGCTTGGGGCACTTCTCTGTAAGCACAAGGCAGTTGGACCCTATTTTTCCCTTCACTTTTCACAAACCTGCTTAACATGCATTTCAGGGTTAGATTAAAATACTCAGCAAGACCATTTCCTGAGGATGATCAAAGGGAAGATCTTATGGCAGTGATGCATACAGCTCCTTCAACAATGCAGTACCAAAATCATTACCCTAATTGGAAATAACCTTTTTAGGTGCAGTATGCCCACCCTGCTGAACATTTTAGCAAGCTCTACTGTCACTTTTGGGGCTGTGATAGTACACATTAGACTTGCCTCTGGGTGTCAAGTAGCATAGTCACATAGAACTAAAATGAATCTGCTGTCCTTAATTTTTTCTAAGGAGCCAACTGTGTCCATTGCCATTCTCTCAAAAGGCATGTTTATCAAGCATAGGGGCACCATCGGTACCATGTTTTTTTAGTCACTGGGGCTACTTTATCACATTCAGCAAAAGAATTGCAATAGGTAGAAACATGGTCATGAATCTCAGGCCAGTAAAACTGGTACAACAATCTGGCAAAGGAGTGCTCACTCCCTGATGACCAGCCAAAGCACTATATCCTTGTGCTATCTGTAAAAACTCAGTTCTATTCTTCTTAAGTATGACCAATTGTTCTATCTGTTCCTGTGTCTGAGGACTAACTGAAACTTTGTACACTACATCTTTTAAACATTGGTTCACCCTATTTTTCCCCAGCTGATTAAAATAATCATACAAAAATCATTATTAGTTTTCTTCTGAAATGAAATCACAATCATCAGTTTTGTTTCAGCATTTTCATATATTAATCTCTTATATCCATCAGTCTTTTATTGCCATTGCTATTTCAGGCTTTTTCTTCTTTTCTGGACTTCTGGATTGCTGGGCTCAAACAAGACTGAAGCAAAGTCACCAAAAGGAAAAGAGTCCCCAACATCTGATACTTTCTTTGCCTGTGCTCTTGTTATCACAGCTTCTGAAACAGTAGGGTTTACTCAACCTGTGATTAACTTTGCAAATACTGGAAAGTCATTATCAATGATCACAAGTACAGGCAACCTTGGTATTACCCACACATTCAATTGGTATGACATCCGATTAATGTTCATAGTCATGTGGGTGGTGGGATAGTATTGAGTGTCCCTGTGAATGCAGATGATCCCAGTACCTGGTCCTTTCACACAGTCTTTTCCCAGAATTCCAACATGCACAAGCATCTGTCTGCTTTCTGGATCTATGAATCCCTCCACAGTCTTTTATCTCACACCTTGTTATCTATTAAATACTTGCCCCAGTTTTTAAAGACCAAATTTGCATCATTGTTTTCCTCCTTATTTTTATGTCAGTTTCTTACAATATGGCCTTACTTATTAGAGTTATAGCAAATAAAGACAGGTGCAGATTAGTTACCCCCCCTCAAGCAAAGTACTTATCTGATCTGAACTTAGGAGAAAAGAGGGTCTTTCCATTCCTTTGCTGTACTTCACTGCTGCGGTGTCTGTCTTGCCATCTACTAGTCCTCATGCAAAGAAACAATGTTTTCCACACTTTCTGATTGGTGTTCCTTTACCCAAATCTACATGTCTGTGAGGAATTTGTGGATGAATTGCACCATTGCAAATATACTGATAATCTGTGAGACTGCTTTGTCCTCTGATTGGAGCCATTTATTGAAAAGTTTTCTGAGTCAGATGAAGGATTCTAGATTTTCAACTGAGTGGTACTTCAGGGACTGACATCTCTGCCTGTAGGTCTCTCCTGAGATGCCATATCTTTTAAGGATTTCTCTTTTCACAAGTTTATAGTTTTCTGGCTGTGCAGTGTCCATACTGCTGTAGGCAAGTCAGGCCTCACCTGTCAGATAAAGTACTTTACCAGCCTGATTGCCCATAACTGTTTTGGCCAATGGCAGGCTCCAGCAATCCTTTCAAAAGTTGTCAGGTACATTATGATTCAGTATTGTTTGAGAGAGACATCTTTTTGAGATTAATGTCTTTTAAGCTGTTTGTATCTTGCTGATCTGATGGACCTGTATCAGATCCTCCAGCTTTGATAGCTTGCAAGGCATCCAGCCATTACCGTTCCTGTGGTTTCACCTCACCTCACCTCACCTCTTCTCTGCTCTTCTCTTCTCTTCTCTTCTCTTCTCTTCTCCTCTCCTCTCCTCTCCTCTCCCTCTTCTCTTCTCTGCTTCTCAGTCTCTCTTAGATGTATAGCTTACCTTTTGAAGAAGGTAGACAGGCTTTCAAGTTCTGTCCCTGCCTGTTCTTCCATCACTGGTGCCAGGTATATAGTCTCAGTTTAGGCTTTTGTTTCTGCTTCTAGTTTAGCTGCTTTTCTTCTGGTAATCACTACTCACCTGGCTGTTACAGGATCCATACATTTCTTTTTAATTTTTCCCTGGTACCAGGTCTTGTACCCACATCCAAAACTCTAGGCATTGAGTATACACAGCATAAATCCCACTTCTAAAACAAACTGTGGTACAGGCATAAGTCATGAACCATAAGCAAACCAAGATAAGGTATATAATTTTGCTAGTAGCATTTTATTATTATTAATAAAATAGTAAAAACAAATTGCAAAGGATAGCTGTTCATAGAGGCAGTTCAAAGTCCATCTGACAGTTTCTTCTTAAAATTTGTATCTCTGACTAACCTCAGACAAAACACTAATATTTGCTTTATAAGCTGTCTTTTCCTGACAGTTTACATTCTGCAACTTGTTGGTGTCAATCAGTCTCTTGTTTCTCACACAATGTCTCAGAACTTTGTCAGTTTCTTTCCTGATGCCATCCTGTAGGTGCAACAAAATAAAAAAATTATGTCCCAGGGCAGGTCTCCCATTGACAATTTTGTAAACAAGCTTGTGTTCCAGACTGATATCTTTTCTAATAGACCCAAATAACTTTCTGTAATCACCTCAACAACATAATTATATACATTTGCAAACCATATGATCCCATTTTCACATAAATACTTACATGTATTTTTTTAAGCTACAGAGAAGAAAAGAAAGAACAAAAGAATAGAAACAACAAGTGAAGAAGCAGAGAAAACAGGTGGAAACTGTGGGATAATCGGAATTGTCATTTCCTAGGTGCCACAAGAAAATTTGATTGTGCAATTTGACAGGCAAAACATAGAAACATAGACTTTGTTGGCAGATAAGGACCGCTTGGCCCACTCAGTCTGTCCATTTCCCTACCCATTGGATAAACTGCAGATCCTACTTAACTAATAGCTTAGTTCCTCCTACCCCCCACCATAATTGCCTTATGTCTGTCCCATGCATTCTTGAATTCTCCCACTGTTTTTGACCCCATGACCTATTCAGGAAAACCATTCCATGTGTCCATCACCCAGTCCATGAAAAAAATGCTTACTCACCTGTCCACTCAGCCATCCATCCTCTATCTTGAATGTGTGCCCCCTTGTTCTTGCACATCTCATTTTCTGAAATATGCTACCCTCTTGGACTTTGTTGATTCCCTTGAGGTACTAGAAAGTTTCCATCAAGTCCCCCATTTCCTCAAAGGTATACATTTTAAGCTCCTTTGGTCTGTCTTCATATGGCTTCTGGTGTAGACCTGCACCATTTTAGTTGCCTTCCTTTTGACAGCCACCATCCTGTCTATGTCCTTACAGAGATAGGGTCTCCAGAACTGCATGCAGTATGCCATACTGGGTCTCACAATCTGTCTGTACAGAGGGATAACAACCTCCTGTTTTCTACTAGCGATGCCGGTCCCTCTGCATCCCAGTATCCCCACAGCTCTCCTTACTGATTTTTCACATTGCTTGCCTACCTTTGGGTCATCTAATATGATTACCCCCAGGTCCCCTTCCATTTTTAATGTGGTTAGTACTTCTTTCCCATTGTGTACTCTTCCCCAGGGTTTTTGTTTCCCAGGTGCAGTACATTGCACTTCTTTGCACTGAATCTAAGCTGCCATACATTAGACCATTCCTCCAACTTTTCCAAGTCCTTTTTCATCCTTTCAATCCCCCTTTGTGTATCAACCCTGTTGCTAATCTTTGTGTCATCTGCAAAAAGGCATACGTTTCCTTCCAGTCCCTCCACAATGTCACTTATGAAGACATTAAAGAGGACCAGTCCCAGTACTGATCCCTGCGGTACTGTACTAGTAACCCCTCTTTCTTCAGAGTGGACTCCATTTACTATTACCCTGTATCCTGTTGTCCAGCCAATTATTTACCAAGGCTACCACCCTGGGACCCACTCCTAGGCTGGCTAACTTGTTTGCTATTTTTTTGTGTGAGACTGTGCCAACTGCCTTGCTAAAGTCTAGGCAGACCATGTCCACAGCCCCTCCCTGATCTACTACTTGGATCACCCAGTCAAAGAAATCTATGAGATTCATCTTACATGACCTTCTCACTCTGAATCCATGCTGCCTTAAATACTGTGCCCCACTAGCCTCTAGGTGCTCAACAGTTCTTTCTCTTAGAAGTGATTCCATCATTTGCTCCACCATTGAGGTCAAACTAGCAGGTCTGTGGTTTCCTGCCTCTGCCTTGCTCCCACTTTTGTGAAGGGGAATCACATCCACCCTCCTCCAGTCCATGGGCACCACACCATCCTTCCATGATTTATTTAGAAGGTTAGTCAGTGATGTCATTAGTTCTCCTCTTAAATCTTTTAGAATTCACTAGTGAATCCCATTAGGCCCCATTTCCTTGTCCACTTTCAGTTTTAGGAGTAATTTTAGGACCATTTCTTCTGTGAATGGGCTGGTACTGACCCCCCTATCCAGAGTGCTTCTATTGATTGGTTTAGGTATCTCACCTGCCTCTTCTTTTGTGAATACTGAGCAGAAGTATTCACTCAGTATCTCTGCTTTTCACTGCCACCTTCTGCTCATCACCCCTCCCCTGTATTAAGCCTCAATAGCCCTCCCTTGGTCTTTTTTTGATCTCTAATGTACCTATAAAAAAGGTTTTATCTCCTTTCTTAACTGACTTGGCTATTTTTTTTCTCTGTTTGGGTCTTTGCAACTCTCACTGCCTTCCCCACTTCCTTCCACTTTAACTGGTACAGTTCACTGTCCTGCTCCTTCTGTGTTTCCTTATATTTCCTGAATGCTATCTTTTTCTCCCTAAAATTCCCCACTACCTCTTTTGAGAACCATAGTGATTTTTTCCTTCATTTTGATTTGTTTATTTGCTTCACACAAAGGCTTTATGCCTCTGTGATGGAAGTTTTGATTTTCTCACATTGTCCCCCAACCCCTTCTTCTTGCCATGTGCTGGTGCTTTTCTAAGACACTCTCCCATTTTGCCAAAGTCAGCCCTCCTAAAGTACAGCACTTTTGCTTTTGCAAAAGACTGACAAGTGGCAGAAATAGAGAGGACAAACTCGATCCTTGTCTTTAACTCTATCTGCAAAATAAATTTAACAGGGTTTTATTCAACACTGTTACAGTTAAAGATGTAGTGAAGATTTAATTCTCTGGCAAAGTTGATGAAGAAGTCAGGAAATGTGTGAATATCCCAGTAGCTGTACTATATTCACTGCACAAATTTCTTTTTCTTTTAAAAATAGTCATAAAACTGTAAAAAAAGGAAGCCCCTCTACACACACTGTTGTAATGCACCCCTACAACTTCCAAAATATTTGTTCATCATATACCCCCTCACTAATCCCCTGGCACCCTTCTCCTTCTTCTCCCCATCTGCTTTGGTGAATTTCAAAAAGCGTATCAAATAAAATTGGAATTAGTCTGTCTGCTGCCTGTTACAATGTGTATGTAAGGATTTTACTTTGTCAATATACACCTTACCCCCACCAACATGCTAAACACATTCCCTTGCTTCTGCCCACCTAAGTCCCACCACAGGTCAGTCACCAATAGGAGAAAGGAGGCTCCCACCTAACCTCCCTGGCCCCTATAACCCTCCTACCACACCAGCACCCATAAAAAATGAGTGTATGTGACCTCGCATAAAGAAAACAGTCCCCTGGTGAAAAACATGTGCTCTGTTCAGTGCTCATCTCAGAAACAGACCCCCACAAAAGTGAATGCAGATGTAGCTTTCTCTTAGTAGAACCCGATCAGTTGATCAGGTTTTACTAGGTGCAAACTACGTTATCATTCATTCCTGTGGGGCCCATTACCAAGCAGTGTCAGTGGCTCAGTAGGTAGCACTCTCGCCTCTGAGGCCAGGAGATCAGAGGGCTGTGGGTTCAGTTCCCACATCTGGCACTTGGGTTAATATCCCAGTACTGATACTGTAGTGCAGCATGAGAGGGGTGCTGCACTTCTGAGGTGCCATCTTTCAGATGAGACATTAAACTGAGGTCCCATCTGCGTGGATTGATGGTAGTTCGGGTGGATGTTAAAGATCCCATGACACTCATTGAAAAGAGTAGGGGAATTTCCCCGGTGTCCTGGCCAAATTTCCCTCATTCACTAAAAAAATACCACCAACAGCTTAATCTGGTTCAAGGTCAGTTGGCATTCATCTGTATCCCCTTCCCCCGGGTCATGCCTGAAAATAGGCAGGATTTGTCTAGTGCACTTACCCGATCAACAAAAGCTGAAAAAATAAATAAGATAGATACTGAACAAAGCAGATAATCTGCACTGGAGGACCATTTTCTTGTTTTCCAGGTATGTAAATGTATTTTGTCTAGGTGCTGGTGGGGGGAGGAGAAGGGGAGGACCAGGGGCTGGGTTGGGGGTCTCCTTTTTCCCTGTTGGTTGTGGACTTATTGTGAGACTAAGGAGGTAACAGGCAGGGGGAATGCATTTGGCACATAGGATTGAGGACGGATGTATATTGAGGAAGTTATATCCTTATATACATTTTGCGGCAGGCAGACTGGCTCAGATTTTCTTCGACACACTTTTCAAAGTTTGAGGATAGGGGTTATATGATGATAATTATTTCAGAGGTTGCTGGGGTGACATTTCAGCACACTGTGTTGGAAGATTTCTTTTACAGTTTCAGATTTTGTAAACAAAGGCACAGATATTCAAAAGAGTTGGGCCATGTGCAATAGGGTTGCGCCTGCGCAAGTCCAAAATTGCACCATTCTGTGATATTCAGCAGGAGACGTTTGCTCCCCCAAAATCATGCTAAGCAACAGCGCAATGATAATGAAGGCATCCACAACCGAAGGGGGAGGAACCTTGCATAAATGGCGCAGTGCAATATTCAACGACTTGTGCCATGCGCAATAGGAGAGCAAGCGGAAGTTGCACCATAGTGGAAATGAGCCAAAATAAAAAGGACCAAGGGAGAGGTGCAAGAACACTACAGTGAAGCCACATGAGGCAGAACCATAGGCAGACAGACAAGGCAGGAGGCACAAACAGGGCATGCCAGGGAAAGGGCACTCTGAACTCCCAAGCACAGGGAAGGTGTGGGGAGCCACAGCAAGTGCAGAAGGGGGGAAGTGCCACAGAGCACAGAAGCCAGCACAGGCAGGTGTTCCCAGTGCATGGGAAGTAGCAGGGAGGACAGCGGGAGGAATACAGCAACAGCTGGTGGGGGAGTGAACACAAGCCAGGGACATGGCCAGTGCCACCTTCCAGATGGAGGCCATTATGAGGGGGATGAGAAGGCAGGTGGCAGGGGGCATGGCCATGGAAGGGCCCATCGGTGGTAGGCACCCAACAGGCAGTACTGAGCCTGCACCAGCTTTGAGCTGTACACTGATACTGAGATTATGGGCCAGTACTGCCTGAATAGGGCAATTCTGAGGCAACTCTGTGAGCTGTGCAGTGATGTGATGCAGACACCCACACGACGGAGCCGTGCCGTCAGTGGAGAATAAGGTAACAGCCTGCATGTGCTTGCTCACCACAGGTACCTTCCAGAGACCAACTGGGGACACCACAGATATAACCCAGTCAGCCATGTCACGCCACCTCACCCAATTCCTTAGTGCACTGCCGCCACATGCTGCTGAGTACATCCATTTCCCCAGCACAGTGGCAGAGCGCACAGCAAACATACAGGAGTTCCACAGGGTAGCACATATGCCTGACATGCTAGGGGCAATAGACTGCACCCATGTGGCCATACACACACCACCTGGCCCCGAGGGGGCCACATACATAAATTGCAAGGGCTATGCCAGCATCAACTGCCAGGTGGTGTGCGATGCCAGGGGGCACATAATCAATGTCTGTGCCATGCACCCTGGGGGCACACAATTCATTCATCTGGCACCAGTTGGCACTGTGCCACAGATTTGAGAGTGGGGGCATCCCCACTGGACACCTAGTGAATGAGTATGAAAACCACATGGACAATCATAATGCCTGGGGGGGCATGGCCAGAGGTGACTTGGGTAGTGGCCTACCTAGCCTGGGGCAGGGTGATGCTGATCACCAAACTAACTTCCACCTTCTACACGCAGGTGACAGTGGATACCCACTCCGTCCCTGGCTGCTCACACCCAACCAGTGGCCCGCGACCCCATTGCAGCAATGCTACAATGAGGCACACATCACCACACGTAATGTCATCAAGTGGGTGTTTGGGATGCTGAAGGCACATTTCCGTTACCTGGACACCTTTGGCAGTGCCCTATAGTAGAGTCCCTCAAAGGCCTGCAGGCTATTCCTGGCCTGTTGCATCCTGCACAACATGGCCAATGAATGTGGGATAGCCGTACAGGTTGAAGAAGGGGACAGTGATGGGGACAATGAGGACGCTGGTGATGATGATGATGGGCAGCTGCCCTTGGCCGACGGGACCCCCGACTGATCTGGCTGGTACAGCTGCACCGGGACACCATCACAGAGGAGCACTTCAGCCAACCCAGGTAAGTCATGGGGCCATGTGCAGCCACCAGTGGCTAAGGCACAACCCACAAACATGCATGGACACACACCAGGGGTGCATGCCATCATGGGAAGTGGTAGGGCACAGAATCACACACACAACCAGGGATGGGTGAGGATTAACATGCCACACAGATGGACACATACACACGCACACACACAATGCACCAAAATTGCACAGAGGGCAGGAGGCACACTGACCCAGAATGCCAACCCTAGCAACACACATGTCCACAGGCCACCACGCCCACTGCCTGTCCATGTGCATGTGCCAGATGCTGAGCAACATTGCACATTGGTGTACAGTGCAATGCAGGCATCATCATGCACACGCAACTGTGGACAGCAGCCGGGAGGGTGTGCAGGTGGAATGTGTGTCCATGTGCAGGGCCGGGTACCCACCCGTGCACTGCCGACTGAAACACACAATGCACACAGGGCAGCACCAGACAGTAGCCATGCTGGGAGACAGGTAAGTCATGAGACACAGTGTCCCAGCCACCACGGATGTGTGGATGGCCCTGCCGAGACCCACCAGCACTGGCAGGCTGACCACTGGCCTCATGGGGTGGCACCTATGGTCCCTCAAGGGTTCCACTGCGTGAATGCGACTGTGCTCACGCAGGGGTCTGCAGCACACTGAACATGCCTGTGCCAGGAATGCTCGGGATGCCCACAGCGAAACCCGCTGTCGACAGTGTGGGAGTCGCACGACATCAGGAATGGGGAGTGGATAGTGCACTGCGTGGTGTCTGCGATGCATGGGCACCTGACTGTGTGCCCATTGTGGCCATGACAGCAGTGAATGCCTGTGCATGCCTGTCAATGGCAGCAGTCACATCCTCCAGCAAATGGTCCATCCCTGCCAGGATCAGAGTGGTGTCCCTGCTGCAACACTCCTCTGCCCGCTCCAGAGCCACATGCAGAGCACCACAGATGTCGCATGCTGCATCTGCTGCTGGACTGATACTTGCAGTAGGCGGGTGTGCTCGACCAAGAGGTCATCTGCCTCCTCAGCATCCTGTCCTTCAGGGTGTGCATGGCCCTGATAATCAGCACCCCTTGAGAGTGGGTGCTGCGCACCAATACCAGATCTGGGCATGTCCACAGGTGGTGCACAGATGCCACCACTGAACCCTGTACCCCCAAGCCCATTGGCCAACTGCTGATGCTGCCCTTCTGGCTGCTGCTCCCCAGGGCTCAGTGGAGCCGCTGCAGTGGCCACAACAGTCCCACTGTCCTGAACGAACACAAGTGCTGCTCCACTTGTGCTGACAGGCACAGGCTGGGACTGTGCTGACATGCAGGCCTACATGGCAGCACCACGCACTGCCATGGGCATGAATTGCCCTGCTATGTGGCCATTCTGTGGCATACACGTGTCACTGCCCATGATGGTAGCATCATCATCACCGGTGATGGACTCTGCACCTGCCACAGTCACAGCATGCTGGCATCCGTGGATGCCAGCAAGCTGGGACACAGGCAGGGCTTCCTCCACACCTGTTATGACAACATCAGTGTGGACAGCTAGGCGGCCCCACTGTCACAATGCTCCACATATATCTGTGGAGGTGGATGGGCCCTCCTCCATCTCCAGCTGACTGTCCTCAGTGGACAGGCCCACCACCGTTGACCCATGCAGATGCTCAGGATCTGTAAGGGAAAGCAAAGTCACGTTACTGCATGTGACTTACTCTGCCCCCCATAGACAGACAATGACTTACCATGCAGTGATGGGCCACCACCTGTCTGGAAGCCACCACCCGGAACACCCTCAATGGCACTGCACTGCATGCTTCCAGCAAGCCTCTCCTCCTGTGGGGTCAGCTGTACCACCTCTGGCTGTCCCCCACCTGTTGCAGCACATGCTGCCCTAATGGCAGCCACTTTCTCCTTTATCCTCCTCCTGTCTGTGTCCATCTTTTTCTTACACTCCTGCATGGAGCACTGGTAGCTGCCATGCAGGTTCACAGCACGTGCCACCTCCTCCCATGCAGCAGTATGGGCTTAAGGTGTTCCCCGCCATCCACTGAGAAGTGGCTCCTGATCCAGGTAGGCCTCGAACAGGGCCTCAGTTTCAGCCTTTGTAAAGTAAGGCCTCCTCCTCCTCCTCCCACCACTGTGTTCCTCCTCTCCAACAACCTGCTCGGTCATTATGTAGCTTGTAAGAATGGCAGTTGTTACCTGTGACTGTGCAGTCCCATGCATGTCCCTAAATCCATAGTCCACACCCCCAAACAGCATGCAACTCACCAATAGACTGCAGTAACCAACTATGGCCACTGCAGCACATTGTGACACTTTCATATTGTGCAACCTGTGCAAATGAGGCGAGGAGCAACTTTAAGTAGATGCAAATTGCGGTGCTGCACCACTGAATGGCTGATTAGATGATTTGCATATGACGGCTGAATATCGCGCTGTTGCGCTTTGCACAATTGCGTTGAACGTACTGAGCCAATGGTGCAGTTCTGTGACATGCTTAGTACACACCTCACTGCGCATGCCTGGGTTGCTGACGCAGGCGTCTGCCACGCTGATGATGTGCTGTGCACGGTAGGCAATACAGGGCACAGCCACCATTGTGCCAGTGGTGCTATACTGATGGTCACTACATGGCGCTGTGGCACTGGGCCATCATAGGTGCAATGGGCCAACTGTGCGGTAGGCCACTATGGCGCTGGCACACAGGCAGCCAATCATGCTACATGCATTGTGTTCCAGTGGCACTGTGCCTGTTCATGTGCCAGAGACCATTGACCCTGTGCCCGACCTTTGCCCCCTAGACACCATGCATCAGGCATGGTTGCACCTCTATCAGGCTGTTCGGTGACAGTGCAATAGGGAATAGCAGTGCTGTACCGCCCAGCATCTGCACATGGGGAGCCACGCTGCAGAGCACAATATTGCCAAATAAACAACAGAGAATGGCACGCAGAAGAGTAGCCCAGTGTTCTGCAATTGAATTGGCCAACCTAGGGACCATTGTAGAGCCACACCATGGGCATCTGTTCGGGGAGGTGCCCCTGGATAGGGCCAGGACCCAGGTGTGGCAGGAGGTGGCCACTGCCCTTGAGGAGGCCAATGGATGGGGAAGGAGTGCTGAGCAGTGCAGGCACCAATACGGGGACCTGTGGGGGAGGGAGCCAGAGCTACTGGCATGCCTGGGGGCACATGCCAGGAGGGGCATGGTGCCACGGCCAGGTAGGGGTTCCATCAACACACTTTTATCATCCATATGGGTAACAGTGTTGTATGTGTCCAGCACATATGGGAGGGACCATCCAGGGCTGGCTGTGGTGGTGTTCACAGGGTGTGGGGTGGGTCGGTCTGGCTGGGTTGGAGGGCACACACCTAGGGGCAGGGGGACTTTGCTTCATGATTGTACTGATGTTCCTCTCTCCTTGTTTGCCCCACAGGCCTGGAGGAATGCCACCATGCACAGGAAGAGTGGCTGCGGGAGGAGGACGGTGTAGCCAGGTTGGGCAAGGGCAATCACTGCCCACCTGACCAGCCTGATGAAGGTGAGTGCCATACATCCATGATTACTACTGCATGCTGTGTGACAGGTTGGGCAGCAGGTCATAGCCACCATCCATTGACACCACTGCCATGCACACAACTTGTTACAGTCAACACTGTCCAGTGGCAATGCATGTCTGGGAGTGCGTCAATGGTTGTCCATGCATGCTCCAGGTACATGGTTGTGCCACTGCCTTTGCACCACATAGCCATGTCACTAAATGGCCACGGTGGTGCCGTGCATGACTTGGCCGGTGGGTGTGTGCAGCATTCTGCATGGCTGTATGCACCTGAGTGGGCAGGTCCTGTGGACGTGATCACTGCGGGTGGTCACACACCATCACAGTGGTATGTCCCACGGCCATATGCCATGCACGGTGGGGTTGTGCATTCACACCTATTGACTGTGCTCCCTTTTCCTAGGTACCCACCAGCTTTGAGAGATCCGGGAGGCACTGTGGGAGATATTGGTGGTGGCAAGGGCATCGCTGGACATCCTGCAATGCATCAATGAAACCGGGGTACTGAGGAGGCACAGGGCCCAGAGGATCCAGAGTGGGGAGAGGCGCTCCTGCTAGGGATAGATTGGTCCCAGTATTCCCCTACCCCCTGGACCCACCCTCACACCCCTCCTTCCCCATCCCATTTGTCCACCCCCGGCTCTCTACCCACCCCCACCTTGTTTGTAGCCCCCCAACCTTGTATATAGTTCATATGTTAGATTGTATATAGTTCTTGTATTATTGTACATAGTTGATTGTTATATATTTTTTCAATACATTTAATTTTGATATGAATACTGTGGTGGTCTCTGATTTGCAGTGGGCTATTGGTGCCCAGCTGCAGTGGTGTGCATGGCGTCAGGGGTGGTGCGGTCATATGTGTGTGTGTGTGTGTCCATGTGGAGGCGACTATGGTGTGGGGTAGCTATCAGCCAGTGTCTGTGGTGTGTGTGTTGTTCCCTGTGCACTGGATGACTGTGTGCAGTGGTCCATGGTGCATGCTCTGCATACATGGTGCACCCATTGGCCCATCCATGGCCTGTGCAGCTGACACACATGCATGTCTGTGACCTGCATGGTCCGCTGGCATGTCAGTGGTGGCAGTCCCTGCAGGGCAGCCACTGTACCCGTCACATTGCTGGGTTGCCTCCTGTCACTGGTGTTGTGTGTGCCTGCCTCGGGTGGCACTGTGGGCACCCCAGTTGTTGTCCCACCTCCATGCTGTGCCTTGTGTGTGTTGCAGGGGATGTGTCCCACTGTCTGTGACTTGTGCTCCGGGTGACTGATGGTGGTGTATGGGTCCACAGTGCCTGCTCAGGGTGACTGACACTCCAGTCCCATGGAGGACTGTGGGTTGTGTGCACACAGTTTACATGGGCCCACAGTGGGGGCTTGGTTGCCCCACCACTGCATCCCTGTGTTGTTGTGCCCTTGGGTATGGGTGGGTGTCTGTCCATACACTGTGTGGCATCCTGTGTGGTGCATGCTTCCATGCACCACTGTGGGTGGCTGTGCTGGCTGTTGTGGCCAGTGGAGGGTCAGGGTGTGTCATTGGACTACTGTGTAGGGTGCTGTACCACTGGTGGTAGTGTCAAGGGCATGCCCTGTCCTGTGTGGGGTGCCTCATGTGCTGACTCATGGTTGGTCTCTCAGCAGTACCTCAGGGGGACTGTGCATGATGGCACTGTGTCTGCCATTGTTGCATTGCTGTGTGCTGCCACTTGCTGATGGGTGCTTGTGGTGGGACTGGCTTGCATGGTTCTGTGGTGCACAGGGTTACAGTGTCACAGTGGGGGTGGTGGCATGCATGGGGTTTCCTGCAGTGGTGGTCACTGCTCATGGGGGGTGTCTGGGGGTCAGAGTGCAGGGCATGCTCTGCATTGGACGGGATGGTGTGTCACGGGTTGTTCAGCCCTACTTATGTGCCAGTCACAGTTTGCCAGTAGGTGTGTGGGGCACTGTTGCCCGGCTGTGGGTTGTTTGCTTGTCTTCATGGGCCAGTGGTTCTTCTGGCCCTCCCCCCAGTTGTGCAGTGCATGGGGTGTGGGGGACAATGTCTGTTCTGCTGTGTGTTCCTGTGCCCATCTGTGGCATGGGTGGTGGGCTCCTACCTCCCTGGTTGTGCAGTTACATTGCTCTGCTGCTGGGGGGGCATCTCTGGTTGCACTATGGCACCTCTGGACTGCTCAGCTTCCCCTCCCTAGTTGTGCTATGGCACAGATGGTGCGACATTCAGTGGTCAGCTGTAGGCGCAGTTTGGCCTGCTCCGTATTTGAATATCGCGTCTCTTGCACTTGGGCGCAATAGACTTGTGCTTGCTCCTGCTATTGCACACTTTTTGGGCACAGTTTGAACATCTGGGCCAAAGTATTTTAGAGATAAGTGGGAGTGGTTTGACAGCATAGTGTGTGGGGGAAGGTTAGTCTTTACAGTTTTACACTGTAGGTGACCACAATTCACATAGTGTTTCCACAGAAATAGTAAAACTTTGTTTTGCAAATTGTGCAGTTTGCTAAACTCACCTGCGAATTGGAAATCTATGTTGTTTTTCCATGTGAATTTGGCCAATTCATCCAATGAATAACTTCACAAATTGAAGTTGTTATAGAAGTGAAGATGCTGAAATTTACAAATTTCATCACAAAATGAATTTCAGCAACTTTGCCCATCTCTAATAATGGTTCCCAATGGAATGACTATTTATTTATTTATTTGAATTTTGGTAACTGAGTAGGCCCACTGAGACTATGAAGTCCCTTTTTCAGTGACAACCTGGGGAAATATCCAAACAACATACAACTGGTATGAACAAAGTGCTACAGTAAACAGAAAACATGGCATTTCAGAGACCGATATGGCTAAATACAATCATAAGTGCAATGAGGATAAAAATGAAGTCTGTATACAGATTAACATCCTGAATGTACAGGATTACTGGATAAGATTACAGGACATGTGCTGAACATATTTATAAATATAAACATCTTAAACATTTCAGGAAAAAATGTTCTCTTCGCAAAAAAATTATACAGTGTGATAGTAATAGCATCAGGAAAATCAAACTTTTAGCAGTAAAATAGTACAAAGTGATACGGATTAGCAGAAGCAAGAGCAATTTGGAAGTTTAAGGAGGAGAGAGGTAAGTTATTTTTTGAAAAGGGACAGGGTAGGGCAGGAGAGTACAGCAGATGGGGAGAATTCCAGGCAGAGATGGCAGAGTAGGCAAGTGAACTACAATAATTAAGTCTAGGGACATTGTGATAATAAAATCAGCATATCTTCAGTTATGACAGAAACTATCACTGAGCACCACTACATATAATGCACTTTGGGTAATACACAGTACCCAAACTAGCATTGGTAACAATTACATATGTACAGGAGGACATTTTTTTTTATTGTTAAGTTTGTCTCAGGAACATAGAAATGAAACTCTGCAGCAGGACAGTTTGCCATTGAAACAGTGTTATGCTGCTTTGTAGTTTTAAAACTACAGATCCAGCTCTCATATATAAAGTATTTTATTTATTTTTATTTTAGTCTTTGGTAACCGGGTAGGGCCCACTAGGCACAAGTGCCTGTTTTCAGGGGCAACCTGGGAACACAGGGTGGTTAAGTGACTTGCTCAGAGTCACACAGTATGCAAGTGGAGGTTGTTAGAATCAAACCAGGGTCTGGTCTGCTGGATGTACCAAGCTCGTTCACAGCTCATTACTCTGACTGCGTTAACTTAGGTTTTCATGAACATAGTAAAGTGTTCCAAACTTAATCAACTTTTTTGGCAGGGAAGTTTATATACTTTCTGTACTATTCACTGTGTAAAAAATGTTTTCTGATTACTCCACTAAACAGCCCCTCCATAAGAAGTTGACTATTCCTGTGAATACTTTTCATGAAAGGCTTTTAAAAGCCAGAAAAAACAAAACAATCAGACAAAAAAATTATATTCCTAAAGAATTTGCCTTTGTTTCTCTTTGCCAAATAGAATCCATTATGCCTGATATTAAGAGGTACTGCATTATATGCAGTACAGTAATTTAAACAACATCTTTCTTGTGCAATTACACTTCACACATTAGGAACATTGTGATGTAATTTATTGAGCCATCACTATTGGAGATGCAGTAAATTTAAATTTCACTGGCGAAGTGCCTGCGAAGCGGGCTCTTCACGTTGTCACTCTGCAACTTGAAGTGGCCAATGCAAAAGACTCACTTCACCTTGTAATTATTACTTCACATTGTCATTCCACCTTAAGTAAGATGAAGTGACAATAATATTGACAGCCCTTCATATACTCAGTCACCAAAATAATGTGCATCCCCAAAATGCTCATGTCTTGTGTCCAGAAAACCCCCCAGTGCTGACAAAGTGTAATGAGAGCACAAGAAATGAAAGTCTCCCAAAATTAATAGCACACTCAGATGTCATGCGTGCAGTAGTCACACACAGTCACCAGAATTAATGTGCATCCCCAAAATGCTACTTTCTCGTGTCCATATAATTCCCCAGTGCTGATGAAGTGAAATGAGAGGGTAACAAAAAATGCAAAATCTCCCAGAATTAATGGTGCACTCAGTCATGTGTTCAATGGTCACACGCAGTCACCAAAATTAATATGCATCCCACAAAATGCTACTGTCTTATGTCCATAAAATTCCTCAGTGCTGATGAAATGAAATGAGATCATAACAAGAAATGCACTCTCCCAGAATTAATGGTGTACTGCAACTGCACAGACAGATTAACATTGTGCTGCGCACTGAAGAGATGCAAACGCAAAGGCAAAACAACACCTTACCAGTGCTCACAAGTCGCAAATCCAATCCTGGAACAAAATATCTTTTGCTGGTTTGGGAAGGGGGTAGTGCATGGTAGTAACACTCCACTACCAGTAAAGATATCACAAAGCAGTATAAAAAATTAATGCGGGTGTGGTGGATAGCAGGTTCACACTGCTGCAATTACTCTGTGGCACAATAAAAGATGTCTGATTTAATGGCATGCATCACACAGACACTCACACACACTACAAGTAATACGTTTCAAATTGAAAACCTTTAGTAATATAACCAAAAGTTTTAAACAAACATAAATTATACACCGCTGCACCAAAACAATCAGCAAAAAAAGTCAAGAATTACTGAAGATATTACTGTGTGTACATCAACACTGTTATACAAGAAAAATATAACCAAAACAGAAACACTGCCTTTTTCTCCCAGTTAATCTACCTACACCACAGATATCCGCCTCCCCAAAGCACACTTCACAGTACACAGACAGACTGTTCTAAATTAACATTCAAAATCCACACACAAACAATAAACACTCAATGTTATGAGCACAGGAGGGTTTCCTATAATCGATGTACTAAATTGTGAGCAAAAAAATAAAATAGCTGAGAGAGACTTTTGTAACAGCTTTTAGAGGATCTGAATTGCAGAGCTCTGAGAGGAAACTGTCTCCATCTTCCACTACACACACACACACTACCCAGAACTGAAGCTGTGCAGAACAATCTAGTGCCCATGTGACCTGCAATCCCATAAAGCACTGCAAAATTTGCCTTTGGAGCTGAAAAACAAGGCAAAGTGAGGAGAAGTACATTGATTTCAATGTACTTCGCTGAAAACCTGTGGAGAAGTGGTTCAGGGAAGGCAGAATAACACAGAGTCATTGTTTGTAATGGACTTTGTGTTCCCCATTATGACTTGAAGTACTCCACTTCGTGTTGCAGAGTACTTCGTGGATTCTGCATTACTCTGCGAATCACTTCGCGGAGTGAATTTTGCCCACTTCACCCAACACTAATCACTAGTGGCCAATCTGCCATAAGGTAAATGGCTACTCTTGGTCAGTGATGATTTCAGAGTCATTAAAGTCACAGTGCTGATGATGAGGATGGAACTGGATATGTCATTTTCCATGTGGGTTATTTCCCACTTCTGACCCCAGACTTCTCACTCCCAGTCTATTATTGATATGGATACAGCTGAAGTCACCACCACCAAGGAACTACAAAGATAAGCATATGTACTGGGAGACTCAATGATGAAACATATTGATATTGCAATCTGCAACCCCGATAAAACAAATAGAACATGTTCAAGCTTTAGGGGTGCTAAAGTCTCAGATATAACAAAAATGATAAATACTATACTGTCAGATTCAAGGCATAATCCCTTAGTTATAATTCATGCAGGGACAAAATACATTCAAAACACTGACACCTTGCAATTAATGGAAGATTATGTGGCATTAAATAATTTATTGATAGAAAAGGGTTGCACCTCATGTTTTTCAGAGGTTCTCCCAGTACCAAGAGCTACAGTAGCCATTTCTGATAAAATCAAACAAATAAACAACTGGATGAGTATGTGCAGACCAAGGGAAAATGGAATCTCCATGGAAACATAAGCAGGGTAAATGGAAGTACAGGGAAAGGGTGGAAGGTAGTCCTGCTAAATTCCAGGAACTTGGGCAATAAAATGCCTGAGCTCCAGGTGATGCTAATTGAGGGAGGGGTGGATGTGGCAGCAGTCACTGAGACCTGGGCCACCGCAGGACACTACTGGGACCTGAACCTGGTGGGTTACACTATGTTCAGGAAGGACAGGGGGAAGGGAAGGGGAGAAGGGGTAGCAATGATAGTCAAAAACTGCATTGGCATAGGGGGAGTAGAGGAAGCAGAGGGAACTGTGGAGATGATTTGGGTCACCTTGATAACAAGGGGGAGTAAGAAAGTAAAAATAGGAATGGTGTATTGACCCCCTGCACTGGTGGAGGAGCTGGAGAAGAGTCTGGTGGCAGATGTTGGGAGACACTACAGATTGGGCAGGGGAAGGGTGGTGGTGTTGGGGGACTTAAACATGCCAGGAACAGACTGGGAGACTATGACATCCTTGGTGGCCAGGGAACAGAGGTTGTTGGATGTCTTTCAAGACGCATTCCTAACTCAGCAGGTGGGGAAACCAACCAGGGAGGTGCGGGTACTGGATGTGGTCCTGGCAGACAGTGACCAGATTGGGGGTCTGGAGGTAAGGAACCCATTGGTGGGGAGTGACCATGCCATGGTCTGGTTCTGCCTGGACCTAGGAGGGGTAGAAGGCTGCACAAAGATGGAGGTAACTGACTTCAGGGGGGTGGATTTTAAGGAAATGGGAAGGATCCTTAAGGAGCATTTGGTTGTGATTGGGTCAGACATGGACGCTGGTAGTAGGTAGGAAATCATCAGGAGAGGGGTGCAGGATGCTACCAGCACCTGTGCAAGAGTAAGATGAAAATGTGGTAGGGCCCAAAAACCCTGCTGGTGGACCAGGGAGGTCCAGGAGGTGGTGCAGGGAAAGAAGGCAGCCTATAGGCAATTCAAGCACTCATGGAGTGAAAGGCATCGAGGGGAGTATGAGCTGATGGTTAGAAGGGCCACTAGGGTGGTGAGGGAGGCTAAGGCAAGGAAGGAGCCGAACTTGGCCAGGGAAATTAGGTGAGGGAACAAGGGGTTCTTTAGATATATTGGGGGAAAATGAAGGGTAAAGGGGAAGATTAGCAGGATTAAAACAGGGGAGAGATGGGCACAAGACCCGGGGGAGCAGGCCAAGGTACTAAATGAGTACTTCACCTCAGTTTTCATCAAGGAAAATGGGGGTGCTGCATCATACATGGGAGGAGACAGTGATACTAAGGAGAGGGGACCCTTATTGATCAGTGGGTCTGGTGAGAGGGGGAGGCATCACTTGCAGGAGGGGGGAATGCTAAGCAGGGAGAAGAGGTAGCGGAAGTGGAAATCACAGCAGAGAGAGTGAAGGAGGCCCTCAGTTCCCTTAAGATGGAGAAAGCACCGGGGCCAGATAAAATACAACTCAGAGTGATGAAGGAACTTGTGGATGTCCTGGCAAAACCCCTGGTGCAGCTTTTGACCATCTCTCTGAGGACATGGTGGGTGCCCCAGGACTGGAAGGCAGCGCATATAGTGCCTATCCACAAGAAGGGATCAAGGAAGGTGGCAGAGAACTACAGGCCTGTCAGCCTGACATCAGTGGTGGGCAAGGTGATGGAGGACATTGTCAAGGAGAGGCTGGGGGGGACCTGGAATAGTCAGGGTGCCTGGATGATAGACAGCATGAATTCATCCCAGGGAAATCATGTCAGACAAACTTTGTGGAGTTCTATGACTGGGTGATGAGCGCCTTGGACCTGGGTAGACCAGTGGCCATCCTCTTTCTAGACTTCAGCAAGGCATTTGACTCTGTTCCTCATGAGGACCTGTTGGATAATCTGGGAGAAATGGGGCGGGGGAACCAGATGGTCAAATGGATAGGCAAATGGCTGCAGGACTGGACCCAGTGGGCCGTAGTTGGTGGGATAGTCTCATTCCCAAGAAGGGTCATTAGTGGGGTCCCACAGGGATCAGTCCTTGGGCCCCTCCTGTTCAAAGCCTATGTCTCTGACATAAGGACAAGTATCAGGAGTGAGATGAGTCTCTTTGTGGATGACTCAAAACTGGGAGCAGTGATGGATTGGGAGGAGGGGAGGGTGGCCATACAGGGGGATCTGGAGGCTCTGGAAAGATGGTTTAGAAAGTGGAAGCTGAGATTCAGTGCAGGGTAATGCAAGGTACTGCACCTGGGGGCCAGAAACCCAGGCCAAGTGTACACCCTGGGGGGGGAGAATGCTACAAGTCTCGATGGCTGACAGGGACCTGGGGGTGGTGGTGGATGTCAAGATAAACAACTCTGAGACTTGTAGGAGGGCAGAAGCCAAGGCCAACAGGATGCTGGGATGCATCACTAGGGGGATCACCTCCAGAAGAAGGGAAGTGATACTCCCTCTGTATAACTGCTTAGTGAGGCCGCACCTCGAGTACTGCATGCAGTTTTGGAGGCCACACTTAAAGAGGGACATTAAACTCCTGGAGGGGGTCCAGAGGAGGGAAACCAAAATGATTTGATGGCTTGGGGGACAGGACCTATGAGGAGAGGCTCGAAGAGCTAAATATGTACACATTGGAAGAGAGAAGGTAAAGGGCGGACATAATAGAGGTCTTCAGGTTTGTGAAGGGGTTAAATGGGGAGGAGCAGTCAGGGTGCTTTGAAGGAAGGAGGAGGGGGCCACTAGAGGGCATTGGTGGAAGCTGGAGGGGGAAGATTCAGGGGAGAAAGGAGGAGGAGCTACTTCACTGAGAGGGTGGTGGAGCCATGGAATGCACTGCCTAGGGGGCTGGTGGAGGTAGAGATGGTGGAGGGGTTCAAGAGGGGTTGGGGCAGGTATAGGGGAAGGGTTCTGGAAGCAAAATCCAATGCAGCGAAAATATCCATAACTGGGAAGGGAGAAGCCAGAGAAGGCGAAAGGGGCTGCAAGGTCAGCTCCCAGGGTGGGGGTTGACCAAATGAGCAGATGCAAAAGACCATTAGGCCTATTCTGCTGCCATTTTAGTATGTTAGTAAACAAGATATTGTCTGTATCCCATATTGGAAAAAGTTTTGTGGTAGAGACTATCTGTTTTGCTGGGATGGTCTCTACCTCAGCAGAAGGGGGAGTACCATGTTGGGAAAAATAAGGTCAACTGTTATCAATACACATTTAAACTAGAGCCTGGAGGGGAGAATAGGCTGGACCCTAATTCTATAAATAAAATTAAAGAACAACAACTAACTAATTCATGCAATATTCTATCCTTTAATGCAAGATCATTAAATAATTTAAACATGTCAGAATTACAAATTAAATGCAGATTGTTGGATTTAGGAATTATTGCCATTACAGAAACCTGGTGGGACCCCTCTTCAAAGTGGTCAAGAGAAATTCCAAACTACAAATTATACCACAAAGATAGAACAAATAAAAAAGGTGGAGGTGTGTGTTTATTTGTGCAAAATGACATTGCATTATATGAAGTTAATAATAATACAAATAATGAATCATTATGGGTTACAGTTCAATTTAAGGGCCAACTAAAACTTACAATAGGTGTCTGTTATAGACTTCCTTTATCAGATATTCCTTATACCACTGACTTAACCAAACTTATTTCCAATATGGCTAATAAAGAAGATATTTCGATACCGGGAGATTTTAACTTACCAGGAACTGAATGCTACTCATTTACAAGCTAGAATTGAACAGGAAAGACTATTAACATCTCTATATATTGACAATGGCCTTGATCAGTTAGTAAGGCACCCTACCAGGGGAAATAATATACTTGATCTTATTATAACTGATGTTGAATACAACATTTGAAAATTAAAAATTACTTCCCCAATTGGTAGTAGTGATCACAATTCAATTCAATTCAGTATGATCGCCAAAAATTCTAAATTCATTACAAGTACTACACACAAAAACAATAATAGGGCTGACTTTAAAGTGATATGTCATAAACTTAATCAAATAAATTGGGACAATAAATTCAAGGACAGGTCAATAAATAGTGCATGGGAAGAATTTAAATAAATTATACTCGATTTGGAAAAGAAACGTACCCATTAAAGTCAAATACAATAAAAAAGGTAAAATCCTTATATGGTTTTCAAAGACTATTCAGAAGTAAATCAAATTATAAGAATGTTTATTTAAAAAAATAAAGTTTAATCAATGCACCAGTATTAAGTATAAATACAAAATGGCAGTATCATTACTAAAAAAATGATTAAACAAGCAAAATCTAAATTAGAATTTACTCTGGCCCATACTAAATCTAGCAATAAATCATTATTCTCTTATATAAATAGCAAAAAGAATAATATTAGGAATATTGGCCCCTTAATAGAGGATGGGATCATTATTCATAATGATTATAATTCTGCAAATCAATTTAATAAATATTTCTGTTCAGTGTTTAATAGACCAGCTCTTCCTCTTCAAATAATTCAAAATTATCTAACCCTACCCAAAATAGAATGTTCTGATGTTAGAAAGGCCCTATCATTTCTGAAAAAATCTTCTAGTTCAGGACCAGATAATATTCAATCAAGGTTCTTGATAGAAACAACTGACTTGTTGGCCTTACCCCTTACTATGCTTGTTAATAAATCATTAGCTGAAAGTAACATTCCAGATGATTGGCATAAAGCAATAGTCATTCCAATACATAAAAAAGGAAATAAATCCAATATCCAAAATTACAGGCCAATACGCATAATTTCTATTATTAGAAAGGTTATGGAGTGAATAATTAAGTTATACATTGAGACTGAAGTTGAACAGCTGGGTATTTCTGACCTAACACAACATGGATTTAAACCTGGATCATCATGTACAACAAAGTTGGTTTCCTTCTACAATAACATAAGTAGATATTTGGATAATCATATCTCCTCAGACCTTATACTCTTAGAATACAGTAAGGCATTTGATAACATGTCCCACATTATATTAATAAATCAAATGCACACGTTTGACTTTTCCCATTATTTAACAAATTGGATTTCCAGTTGGTTACACCATAGAACACAAGTGGTGAGAGTGAATGGGTCAGTCTCTGAGTTAGCTAGGGTCACTAAAGGTATTCCCCAGGGTTCTGTATTGGGACCCACCTTGTTTAACATCTTTATAAGTGACCTACCCGTATACTCAAAATAATCATATTTCTAAATTTGCTGATGACACTAAACTTGGGGGCAGAGTTGATAACATTTCTAACATCACTACATTTGAACAGGACCTTAAAAATATTGAAGTATGGGCAAATAATAATCTCATAACCTTTAATACACAGAAATTTCTTGTACTCCATTTGGAGAAAAAAATCCCAAGACTAGATATTATTTAATTAATGTGCAACTTAAACAATCAAACTCTGAAACGGATTTGGGCATATTAGTCAACAATAAGTTAACATCTGTTTCACATTGTAACAAAGTGTCTAGAATAGCCAATATTATATTAAAACAAATTAATAAAACTGTTATTAATAAATCTAAACAATGTCTGATTCCTCTGATTAGGGCATATGTAAGACCATATTTAGATTATGGATCTCCCTTCTGGAACCCATATCTTATAGGCGACATAAATCAATTAGAACAAGTCCAAAGATGAATAACTAAAATGATACCTAGATTAAAAAATAAACCATACAAAGTTTGTCTCATGGAAACAGAACTTTATCCCTTACATTTACGAAGACTTTGTGGGGGCATGTTGTTTTTGTTTAAAATACTAAAGTCTCCAGCACAAATGAAGCAATGTGGATTGGTATTTTCAAATAAAAGTATAGTTGGTAGACTCCACAATAAACAATTAACAATTGAATTGGCAAATACAAATAAGAGAGACAAACTTAGGGATTCCAATCATTGGAATTAACCTGTAGAAGGCGAAACTTCGCCTAGGCAAAATTATGCCTAATGCGGAAAAAATTTGCAAATTGCTCTGCCAGGCAAATTTGTCCACTTCACTGGCACTTCACCAGCAAAATTTAAATTCGCTGCATCCCTAAAAGGGACAATGCTAATAACTTTGAAATGTTCAAATCAAAGTTGGATATTTGGCTAAATCAACATAAATAATTAATGATCCACTATTGAGGGGGACAATCTCAATGGGCCACAGCCTTCTTTTGTCCCACATAAATACAGTAAATCCAATCCAGTAGATCTCACACTGCCATGTTGAATATCATCTAAACAGCAGGGAAAGCAAAAATTACTTCAAATATAAAATATGCCAGTTGACTACTTTCAAAAGTCAGTATTAATTTCAGGTAATTTGCTAGTTCTTTAATCTTACTATTCAAGATGTGTATTAGATTAGTATCTATCACAAGGTTCTGCATTCAGATTAAGTAACTTCTCAGCCTCTTTTTCTGTAACTCAGTCAACTCATTTCTTACAGTGTCTATAACTAGGATATCTTATATGTCATTTTTGACAGAAGTCATGATTTCAGTGAACATCCACATACCTAAAATCCCTCATAAAGTCATTGGGAACCGTTAAATTGACTGGAAATGCACCTATTGTGCATTTGTTAACAGTTTTTGCTGGTACTTTCAATTCATAGATATGAGAACTCCATACTATGCCATTTATTAAATGGCCTCCTAGACATTGTAGGTTAAGGAAGCCTGTACTGTATATATTTAAAAAGACACCACCTAAAAATAAACTTTCAGTGCCTTATATTGTGTTTTGAGGTACATTGGGCAATCTGAGACATTAAGCATTCTTAACATGACCATCTGTGAAATGATATGAGTAAGCTATATGACAAATTCAGTGCTTTTTCTTCCAATGGGTTCAGTTTGTCACATTGTAGAGGGACTAGTGGTGGGTGAAGTGAGCAGAGTAATCTGTGAACTTCTGCCCATTTCGTAGAGCGAAATTTCACCTGGCAGAGTGGTGAAATTTCACCTGGCAGAATGATGAAATTTAGCCTTCTGAGATGAAATTACTCCTTCTGTGGTGAAATATCACCTGTAGAAGGTGGAACTTCGCCAAGGCAAAATTATGCCTACTGCGGAAAAAATTTGCAAATTGCTCTGCCAGGCAAATTTGTCCACTTCACTGGCATTTCGCCAGCAAAATTTAAATTCGCTGCATCCCTAAGAGGGACAACAGCTGCAAAGTGACTTTAATCACTTCATCTTGCTAGCCAAGGAAAGTTGAATGGTTAAATTGTGGGGGCACCATGTTGAAACTCCTAGAACCATGCAACAAGTGTTTGCACTGCAGTAACCATGCTTTGCATGCTCCAGTGACTGGCAGTATGACAACTGTCATATTGAAAGGAACACTTAGTGTATCTTGCAGTTGATTATGCATGTGCACTAATAATGCATCTGGGAATGTATCCACTGAAATCGGTGACTGAGATTGAGTGATTAAGATTTGAGCAACTAAGTCTCAACACCTGCAATATCAGCTACCCTGAAAGGGTAGTGATGATGAAGGACAGGGCAAAGGGAAGAGCATGAGGTAGACTAGAAGAGGAGGGAAGGTATGTGAGGGGTGGTGAGGTGGGAAGCCACCAAGTTGGCTGCTTGGCATGGTGGTGAGGGTGATTGGCTACGGTAGGGAGGGTGCAGGGTATGGAGCTGTGGAGAAGCACAATATTTTGTGTATTTTATAGGCACATGTGTTAACTTTTGTTTTGATTACAGTTCTCCCCCTCCCTGACATGCACCCCCCCCTCTGGAGTAGGTTATTATTAATGAGGGGGTGCATGGGGTGAAGCCTCCTACAAGGAGGGTGTGATGTTGTGAAGCCTCCTGCATAAATACTAAAAGTGAGTTGCCACACTGGGAGTGTACATCGCCATTTTGATCTTCAGTGATGTACATGCACCCTAACTGCAATCGCTGTTATCAAATAGAACCATATGGGAACACTGTTATATTGAAAAAGATTTGTATAGTGCTAATAGGCTAGCAGTGTTAAGGTAGTTAATACTGCCAAAACCCTTTTGTACACCACACAAAGTGGTGTACGTTATCCAAGCAGGCATCTCTGGTACCATTATGTCTGCACAAACCCCACACCAGGTACCCCTCTACCCTAATCTGTATGCAACTGCAGTGACAATAAAGTCCCTGCCAGTCTAGTGGATGTAGCACACTCACCCAAACCTATTTGAAATATTATTGTTAAAATCTGGTAGTTTAGTGACCCCCATCCTTACCTAACTCCAGTTAGTGCAATTCTTATTCCTGAAGCTGTATTCCCTCAAACCAATAACACCACTTATCACCCTGTCAGCTATCAGTTACCCTCTGTTCACCTCATGGCTGGCCACTGTATGCCCCTTAGGTCAGGTATAAATAGATGTATAACACAGAAGTACAGTCTATTGATGCAGGTCTTATGGAATGGTTCTTAAAACTCATGGAATATGACTCTGAAGGGCAGCAAGACTTGGATCGAGACACTGTTCTTCCATGTTACATGTCTAATGATACTGGACTTACAGGGCAGATGGTGGCTTGCCACAGAGGTGAATGGAGGTTAAGTACCAGGCACCAGGGGTGGTAGTGGTAACTGGAGTTGGGGGTTGTTACTGGTTCTGGGGGGGTACTAGTTTGGGGAAGGGTGTCCATAGCAGCAATCATGTTAGGGTGAGGTTGAAGGTAAGGGTTCACTAGATCAGCAGGTTTAAACAATTACTGTATGTTTAATTTCCAGTTACTGTAGGCAATATTGGGATCCAGTAGACTATCAGTAGTGATGCAGCAAATTTAAAATCCACCAGTGAAGTGAAGATGAAGTAGCCACTTCGCATTGGCACTTCGCTACGCAGAGTGCCCCATAGGAAAAGCTCACTTCACCTTGTTATTATTACTTCACATTGTCATTCCACCTTAACTGAGAAGTAAGGTGAAGTGACAACAATTTGGGCAACATCCCATGCACACACTCACCAGAATGAATGTCCATCCCCAAAGAGCTACTGTCTTTTGTCCAGAAAACTCTGCAGTGCTGATGAAGTGAAATAAGAGTGTAACAAAAAATGAAAAGTCTTGCAGAATTAATGGCACAGTCAGTCATGTGCACAGTGGTCAGGTCACACACAGTCATCAGAATTAGTGTGCATCCCCAAAATGCTACTGTCTTGTGTCCATAAAATTGCCCAGTGCTGACAAAGTGAAATGAGAGCTTAACAAGAACTGCAGTCTCCCAGAATTAATGGTGCCATGCAAATGCACAGGCAGATTAAGACTGAGCTGCACACTCAAGAGATGCATACGAAAAGGCACAACACCTAACCAGTGCTTACAAATCACAAGTCCAAATCTGGAAAGTTATACATTTTGCCAGTTGGGGGAGTAGTGCACAGCAGTATCAATTCACAACCAGTAAAGATACCACAAAGCAGTATAAAATATTCATGTAGGTGCGGTGGATAGCAGGTTCACACTGCTGCAATTACTCTGTAACACAATAAAAGGTGTCTGATGTAATGGCATGCATCACGCACACACTCACACGCACACTCAAGTAATGTGTAGCAAATTGAAAACCTTTAGTACTATAACCAAATGTTTAAAACAGACAAATTGTACACTGCTACACCACAACAATCAGCAAAAAAAAGTTAAGAATTATTGAAAATATTACTGTGTGTACATTAACACAGTTATGCAAGAAAAATATAACCAAAACAGAAAGACTACCTTTTTCTCCCAGTTCATCTACCTACACCACAAATATCCCCCTCTCCCCCAAAGCACAATTCACAGTACATAGACTGACTGTTCTAAATTAACGTTCAAAATCCACACACAACAATAAATGCTCAAAGATGTGAGCTCAGAAGGGTTTTCTACAATCGATGTACTAAATTTTGAGCAAAAAAATATTACTCAAAATGACATTTTATACAGCTTTTAGAGGTTTTGAATTGCAGAGATCTGAGAGCAAACTATCTCCAGCTACCACTACACACACTACCCAGGCCAGAACTGACACTGTGCTTAACAATCTAGAGCCCATGTGACCTGCAATCCCATGAAGAACTGCAGAATTTCATTTGGAGCTCAATTACAGGGAAAAGTGAGGTGAATTACATTGATTTCAATGTGCATCTCCTTGAAATTGTAGGAGAAATGGTTTGGGGAAGGCAGAATAATGCAAAGTCATTGGTTTCAATGGACTTTGCATTCCTTATTATGAAGTGAAGTACTCCACTTCACATTGTGGAGTTCTCTGTGGATTCCATGTTACTCAGTGAATCACTTAACGGAGCAAATTGGGGCCACTTCGCCCTCCACTACTTACAGTACTGTAACTCACATGCTATACGGGAAGGAATGTGAACGCCCATGGCTGTACTTCCCGGATGAACTACAACACACACTCCCCATCTTAAAAATGTTCATTAATGAGTACAATGGCAGGGTGGTGAAGCCTGGAGAGATACCACAAAACATGCTTACAATACATCCAAGTAACTAGTCCAAAAATTAGTGTTGTGATTTGTGACATGATCGTGAATCATAATTTGTGATTGCATTTGTGACCATGATGATGAAGAATGTGATTCGGTATCGATGGTGTGAGATAAGCAATATGGAACTGTATTGGGAATGCAAATGCCTATGGCCGTACTTCCCCGATGAGCTATTGCACAAATTCCCTGACTTAAAAACGCTCATTAATGAGCATTAATGGGTACAATGGTGGGATGGTGAAGCCTGGAGAGATACTACAAAACAGGCTTACAATACATACAAGTAACTAGTCAAAAAAGTAATAATAATATACTTTATTTGTTGTGTGCCTTTCAAGTCTCAAGGCGCAGTACAATAAGATAAAAATACAAAAATCAGCATCATGAAACCAAACAGAATCAAATTAGAAAACAATACAAACATAGGATTTTTCCCAAAGGAAATATTTGATAGCCTGTTTAAAACTCCCCACAGTCGTGCACTCCCTAATCCGATGGGGTAGAGAATTCCAAAGGGAAGGGGCCGCAAACATAAAAGCACTGGACCCAGCAGATTTCAAAAACACCCTTGGAATCTCTAGCAACCCCTCATAAGCTGAGTGGAGCGATCTCACTGGGTGGTTAGGAATCAGGAGTTCTTTCAGGTAATCAGAGCCCAGATCATGCAAGGTTTTAAAAGTCAGTAATCCGACATTGAAGGTGATCCACCACTGAACTGGAAGCCAGTGCAGATCCAGCAGCACTGGTGTAATGTGAGAAGATCTAGGAGTATACACCAACACCCATGCTGCGGAATTCTGCACCAGCTGCAAGCAGCAGATATCAACCACCGGAAGCCGAAAGAAAAGCGAGTTGTAATAGTCTAAGCATGAGGTCACAAAGGCGTGGATTAAAGTTGGTAGATCACCAAAAGGAACAAGGTGCTTGATCCTTGCAATGTTTCTTAGATGGTAGTGTTGTGATTCATATGTGATCGTGAATCATGATTTGTGACTGCATTTGTGACCCTGATGATGAATAATAATAAAAATTATAATAATACAATTTATTTTTATGACACCTTATCCCAAACCAAGGCACCTCACATTTTAAAACACCAATCATATTAAAAACATAACATATACCATAAAATCATAAACATATTATAAAATATACAGGAAACTCAATTATTTAAAGCCTGAAGCCACAGATAGGTCTTTAAAGCCTGCTTGAATACTCCACATTTGCACACTCCTGAATCCGACAGGGTAGAGAATTCCAAAGGGTAGGTGCAACAAACTCAAAAGCTCTTATGCCAGAAGATTTTAAACATACCCTTGGAACCTCTAGCAACCTCTTGCCAGATGAGTGGAGTGATCAACTGGGCTGGTAGGGAGTCAAGAGCTCTTTCAGGTAGTCCTGGCCTAGTCTGTGTAGGGCTTTAAAAGTCAGCAAGCTGACTTTATAAGTGATCCACTACTGAACTGGCAGCCAGTGCAGTTCATGCAGTACTGGCAAAATATGGCAAGATCACAAAGACCCCTTCAAAATCTGGGCTGCAGCATTCTGCACCAGCTGCAAGTGGTGGATTTCTACCCTAGGAAGCCCTAGGTAAAGGGAATTACAATAATCTAAGTGAGAGAAAACAAAGGCGTGGATCAATGTCGGAAGGTCATCGGATGGAACAAGGTGCCTAATCTTGGAGATATTCCTAAGATGATAAAAGGAAGTTTTGATGACTGCCAACACCTGCAAATGCAAGGTCAGCCCTTCATCAAAAATTACCCCCAGATTACACACCCATTCAGAGGTCAGGATTGAGGCACCACCATGAAAAATACCCGAGTGCGCACCCTCCCCCAACCCCCCATCCGATGACCTATATCCACAACCAACACCTCAGTTTTGTCTGAGTTCCACTTTAGCCAGCTGGAATCCATCCAGTGTTGGATTTCTTTCAGACAGTTGTTAAAGACTGATACAGCTCCATTCTGGTTGGGTGCAAAAGATAAGTAGAGCTGGGTATCATCAGCATAGCAGTGAAACCTCAGCCCATACCTTCTTACATTGTCTCTGAGTGGCAGCATATACATCGTGAATGATATGGGTGAAAGGACTGAACCCTGAGGGACTCCACATGACAGAGAAGTGGGGTCAGAGGAATAGACCCCTAACACCACTCTCTGAGTGCTACCCATGAGGAAAGATGAAAACCACCTGAGGACTGTTCCCAACAGTCCACAGATGAACCTCAGATGACCCAACAACACCTCATGGTCAACGGTGTCAAAAGTTGAAGAGATATCTAGAAGGACCAAGATGGAATGGTTCTTCTGATCTCTAGACACGATGAGATCATTGAGCACCTGACCCAGTGCTGCTTTGGTACTATGTCTCTTATGAAAACCAAACTGGAGTGGTTCATAGATGTCATGGATGGTCAAATGGTCTTCCAGTTGTGCAGCCACAACTTTCTCAATAACCTTCCCTATAAAAGGAAGGTTAGAGACAGGTCTGTAATTGGCGTGACAGTCTGGGTCCAAGGAAGATTAAGATTGTGCTGTGTACTGAAGAGATGCAGAGGCAGAGGCACAACAACTAACCAGTGCTCACCATCAGAAATACAATTTTAGAAAAGAAGACCTTTGCCAGTTGGGGCGTGCCGGGGGAGGGGTGTCAGTGTACTGCACTGCTGCAGTAACAGTCACTAGTATAGTACCAGTAAAGATACCACAATGAAGTACAAAAATCATACAGCTGCAGTGGATAGCAGGTTCACATTGCTGAAATTACTATGTGGCACAATAAAAGGTCTGATTTGATGACACGATCACACACATACTCACACAAACACTGAGTAATGTGTAGCAAATTGAAAACTTCAGTAACATAACCACATATTTTAAACAAACTAAAATTATGCACTGTTGCACCACACCAATCAGCAAAAAAATAGCAAGAATTATTGAAAATATTATTGTGTGTACATTAACACAGTTATATAAGAAAAATATCACTATAACAGAAAGCACTGTCTTTTTGTCCAAGTTAATCAACCTACACCACAGATACACCCTTCCCCCAAACCATACTTATGCTGTCTCTCAGTACACAGACTGAATGTTGTACATTAACATTCAAAATCCACACACAAACAATAAACGCTCGATGATATGAGCACAGGGGGGTTTCCTATAATCGATGGACTACAGTTTCAGCAAAACAAATTACTCAAAAAGGCTTTTTTAACAGCTTTTAGAAGGTTTGAATCGCGAGAACTCTCAGACCAGATTGTCTCCTACAGCTTCCTACACACACTATCCCAAACTGAGGCCACGCAGAACAATCTAGAGTGCATGTGACCTGATATCCCATGAATCACAGCAAAATTCACCATTGGAGCTTAAAAACAAGGCGAAGTGAGGTGAAGTACATTGTTTTCAATGTACTTCGCCTTAAGAATTGGTAGACTAATGACTTGGAAAGGCGGAATAACGTGAAGCCATTGTTTTCAATGGATTTTGCATTACCCGTTGTAACGTGAAGTACTCCACTTTGCATTGTGGAGCACTCCTTGAATTCACCTTTACTCTGTGATTCACTTCACAGAGTGACTTGGGGCCACTTCACCCATCTGTAACTATCAGGTATATTTCTATTTTAATGGGATGTGGGCACCAGCCACCTCTCTGTCCTATGTCTCAGTGCATACAAAAGTGCTGAGGCATGGTACAAAAATAATAATTGTTTCATAAGAACATGAAAATGACATTTTAGACCCTTGTATCCTTTATGATACAATTACCATGTTGGTATTTGAATATGACGTGCAGGAGCAATGATGATAACCCATTTGTAATGTAGTAGATCCTTTTACTCCTGGGTGTTTATGTGGCCAGCAGGCAGTTGTGCACTGTATCTTTACACTTTGCAAAGCACTACCACCAGGCTGTATTCATACATGCTTGCTTTGTATATGTATATGTATCTGTATAATTTTGATAATGCATTAGTCATTTGATGCATGCACAGATTTGTCAATGCATTCATCATTTGATTTTTTCTAGCATAATTTTGTTGATGCATACATCATTTGTTTGATGCAAGCTGATACAAATCATGGAAAATTTCACAAAAAAAATTTGTTTTTTTTTAGTAGGTCTCCAGAGTTTTGGTGCAATAAAGATACCACTGATGCATGTGGAAAATGCATTTGGGCCTACAAGGGTCCCCTTTAATCTCCCCCCAGTGTTTTTAGGGGGCAATAGCCAGGTAGTAGGATTTGGTGGAACGTGATTTAATTGTGGATTTTACCATTCTTTGATATTGGAAAGAGAAAAGGAAAATTGTAGCAAACATTTTTCTAAACTTGTTAACATATGATGACTCCTGTTATACATGGAAATGAATGCAAAATTAGTTTTTATGTGCCCAAGATATCCCAGCTGAGATGCAATTATTTTGATCTCTGTCAGGGTTATAACTTGCGATATCCTTTTCCTAAGCCAGTGCTGTAAGCAGTAAACTACACAACTTCACTAGTTCATAGAATGATATATAGATAGATAGGCAGACAGACAGACAGACAGATAGCTAGCTAGCTAGATAGATAGACAGACAGACAGATAGATAGATATGAAAAAGAATACAGTAAAATAAAAAAAGAAAATACATCCGGGGAAGTAATCCAAAGTTCAGTAAGCAGATGCAACTTCCCCTCCTCCAAAGATACCATAACAGCCAAGAAAATGAAAAAAAAAAATAACTAAAGAAAACCCACAAGAGACCCATTGAATTAATCCAAAGTTCTCTTGACCACTCCACCCTCTCCTCCAAACATGTCAGCTCCATCCATGTGAACAAGCAAAGAATACCTTATGCAAGTCCACTACTGATGATGTCCTATTCCATTACAACCCATCACTTGATGCCGGTATTTTTTAGACCAGATAATTGCTAATCTTTAATGTTGTGGGGCTTATCTTTTCATTGCTTTGGTCAGTGTGGGGTATAGGCAAGAGAAACAAACCAGTATTTGTTCTGTTTGAGGTAAATAAGCAAGACCTTCAAAGGTACTATTTTTTTCACTGCTGCTAAAATACACCATTTACAGTACTCTTAGTCATTGAGAAAAAGAGAGGTCTCTTACTTTTTTTAAAAAGTTATATCTTGGCCCCATTCCTTGCTTTATTCTCTTAACAAATGCCACAACCATAGCAAACTCGGAGTACGGAAATTTATAGTAATCTATGACCCTGGGTAGTTGTGCCTCGGATGGGCTGGAGATTTGGGGGAGGGATGGGGTAGGGGATTGTTTTATTTTATTTTGTTTTATTTTATATGCTGAATGCACATGTTTCACTGAATGTACCATGACTATGATGTATCATATGTTAGAAACTGCAATAAAGATTTAATTGAAAAAAAAAAGTTATATCTTGTTATTGACTTTTTGATTTAAAAAAAAAGAACATCACAGTAGCAGTGTTGGCATACGTACACAATGCAAGCTGTACCAAGCATAAATATTCTTTCAGTAACAGACATACAAAGAAAAATGTAATATTGTCTTCTTTTTATTTCTCAGGGTGAAATCTTACCAGATTGAAAAGGATGGACTTTTCTGATATTACTGAGGGTTACTGAACATGGGAGACTAGATGTGGGCCCATATGGGATCCATTTTGCAAAAAGGGGAGGAAATATAAGGGATCCACCTATCAAAACAAAATTATAGAGTTACTTTTGCTAGTGTGACATTCTGGAAAGTGTCAGCACTGTTGGGTCACCATTCCTGGATCTGGGGCACCTCTGTGGATCTCCATCTTCTAAGCAGTAGGCATTTCTTCTGGTTCCATGTGAAATGGGAGAAGACAAAACAGTGAATACAAAAAGGTGACAGCAAAAGAAAAGGGGCCCAAAGAGTAATGGGGAAATCACAGTGATCACTCAAACTGACAACACTGCTGCAGTGAGTTTCTGCAGGGGGTTTCACCCCTCCACACCCCTCTTTGCAGGGGACTTCACCATCTGCATCTCCCTTGCTATGAATAATCAACTCAGGAAGGCAATTTGGGAAGGGGGAGAAAGCTGTAAGTTACCATTTCGACGATTGCTGTTTTTCCCAGTCGCTCCTTTTGCTACACCATTTTTCCATCTTCATTTTTGAAGTTGTGATTTTGTGGTCACCCATTTGACAAGATACAATTTTGCCTCCACCCGAGTTTGAATAATTTAACATATCAGGGGGTCTGTATAGTGATTTACATGCAACTAGTATCTCCTTCCAGTAAATTTGGATATGTGGGCAGCTCCATAAAATGTGGAAATATCCCCTCCCGGTGAGACACAGCACCAGCAGAGGTTCTGAGGGAGAAGTCCCATAGTGTGCATTTGAGGTGGTGTCATATTGACCCTATGAAGGACTTTGTTTTGTAGAAGTAGGCTTCTGCTTTCCATGCAAGTTATATGGGCTGCCTGCCAGGTGGTTTCCAAAGCAAGAGTAGTGATGGAGGAGTTAAATGCAGTTGCTCAGTAACCTTGAGATTTGTGAATCTGATCAGGGATGGAGTCATAAATGTGGAAAAAAAACTGCCCTAGCCCAGCCTCAGGGTTTGGGTAACCAGGGTTGAATTCTAGTTCAGTGGTGGGTGGCTTCAGAGGGTCTGGTGGGTTAAGAAAGTGAGAAAGTGCATTCCTCAAATGCAGATACTACCAAACATCTTGTTTAGGGATAGAATATTTAGATTGAAAGTTACGGAAGGTATCAACATTTAATGTACCTGGGCTAAGGAGGTCTTTCAAATATGTTAAGTCCTTCTGTAGCCAGCTAGGTCAGTGTATGTGTTGGCAGTCAGTGCTGACCACCAGATTATCATATAAAGGAGCAAGATTTGCCATGCTAGAGGTTTTGGTAGCTCTGAATATCCAATGCCATGCCCATATGAATGCTGTGATAGTCCTCCATTGACTCAAGGGTGAGGGAGAGGAGTGTAAAGGTAGGTTAGTGGTGGGAGCACAAAGTAGAGTTTCTATACGTAGCCACACTGGGGGGAAAGTGATGTGGGGGAGAACCATTGACAGGTCTGCACTCCCAGAAAATCATTATGGTATCTTTGAAACCAGCAAAGGTTCCAGTCCCCTCTTTTCCAGTGAGATCATAGTTTGGCTCTACTCAGTCTCAGAGTGTCACCAGCCCACAGAAAGTGCCCACCAAAGCATCAGTTTTGGCAAACTAAATTGAAAAGAGATTGAGTGGTAGGTGAGAGAGAGAGAGAGAGAGAGTGTAAAAGTTTTGGGAGTGGCCGTCATTTTATCTGCAGAGATTTTACCACCTAGGGACAGATGCAGCTGGTTCCAGTGATCTAAATATGCTTTTAATTTCTGAAGGAGTTGGGTAAGATTGAGATTTGGGAGGTTAGAGATTTCTGCTGAGAGGTGAACACCTAAGTATGTGATGAAGTACAGGGATCATCTAAGCTCAGGCTGCATAAATTGGGTTGCCTTACATCTAGGATTAAGAGTAACACCTCTGTTTTCCCTTGGTTAACTTTTAACCCTGAGATAGAGGTAAAAGTGTGTAGGAGGAAAAGAAAGTGGGGTAGGCCTAAAAGTCATCTGCATATAGGCTAGTTCATAGGTCTACTCCAGTGATGGGAATACCATTTGTTTCTGTGTGTTCCCTGATGGCTATAGCAAGGGTTCGATGGCCAAAATGAATATGATCAGTGAAAGTGGGCAGCCTTGCTGAGTTCCTTTTTGTAATGCAAAGGGAGCTTACTGTATGAAATTGGTGAAGACCCGTGCTTCTGGGGCCTGTTATATGGTTTATACTCAGGCAGAGAAATAGGGACAAAAGCCCTTGTACTGTAAGATCTTATGCTGAGGTGTTGTCTTTCGAATGAGATGTTAAACCGAGGTCCCATCTGCCTGGTTTGGTGGTAGTTCAGGTGGATATTGAAGATCCCATGGCACTCATTGAAAAGAGTAGGGGAATTTTTTTTTTTATTTTAAACTTAAAAAAGAAACCAAGCAAATACAAACAGTGTGAACTCACATAAAAGGAAGATACAAATCATAAAAAAAGGTAAGTATTAAAGTCATACATTGTCTAAAAATAAATTAATAATAACCTAAACCAAATCCTAATACATAAAGAAGCCCCCCTCCACCAAAGGAGAAAGGGGAAACTTCCTTTGTTTTGAATCATAACATCTTCATAACAAATTATGCACAAAACAAAAATTACTTCATGCAAAAATATACAAAAAATGTTGCACTCCATAAGTAAGTATTAATTCATACCAATCCCCACACGTAATCTACCCCCCATGTTTCCCTTTACCCACTCCCCCCCTTTTTTTTCCTATTCAAGCATATGTAGAGGTATTAATACATAAAACCAATCCCCATACTTTATCCTTCTATATAAAATCTAAATTACACCACTTCTCATCTGAATTATTACTTAAAGATATATTTTTTTTTAAGTTCTCCCATAATAATATTGTAAAGATCCAATATGGTAATTACTTTCTGTTAAAGAACCAAATAACAACGACATATCCAAATCCAGTATAAGAAATGTGCAAATACAACACAAATTGTGCTGACATGAAAATGTACCCTTACATTTGGATCTGTTCCATAAAACAGTACATTTGGAAGTGGAGGAAAAGTTAATTCAGTTTTCCATCATTCCTTTACTACATCCCAGAAATTAACAATGAATGGAAAGTCATAATACAGATGATTCATTGTTTCCAATTCCTGGGTACAACAATCCCGAGGACAATACCTCTCCTGAATTCCTTTATGTTTCTGATTGCTTTTAACATTTATTTTCCCATGTACTTCTAACCACACTGTATCCCAGAAATACTCTAGTATTCTTTTATCCATAAGATTTTTAGAAATTAAATCTTGTTGAATATATGAAAAACTTTCAAAAGGATACTCCAAAAATGTTGTCAAAAAAATCTCTTTATACAATTGTTTCCTAGATACCTTTAAAACTGATGTAATTGTTATTCCCCATTTTATAATCCAATCAAAAGTACCCTCCCATCTTTTTACCAATCTAGGATTCCATTTAATTTTGTGAAGAAATGTATCTTGTTTCCACTCTTCAAGGTCTCCTTGAATTTGGGAAAAACACCAATTACCCCAAATCTGCTTAGTACTCCATTAATGGAACTATATCATTGTAAATGAAAATAGTAAAAAAAAAAAAATACTAGAGGATTAATCATATTTACCCCACCATATTTAATTTCATTATATGGAACATTATGTTTAGTGGGATTTAGATGGCTTCCCCAAAAACATGTAAAAAAATCCCATTAAAGAAACCTCCAGACTTCTTGGAACCAAAAAAACTGCACTTACATACAAAAAGGGTGGTATCAGAAATGTATTTATTAGATATAGTCTCTTCTTTTTAGCCAGCCTCCATCAGTTCCATCTGCTAACCATCTCTTTCCCTTTAGACAATACCCTACCCCAATTATATTCTGCCATAGAATCTTACATGGAGTCTCAGCTACTACACACCCTCCCACTTCTTGATATTCATTATGAAACCCTGATATATTTATATATTTTGTCTTTTCTGCATTTAATCTAGCTCCTGTTATTTTCCCCATATGTTGTATTAAATCTCTAGCTATATTTAAGGACAGTCCATCCTGGAGTAGAAGACAGAGATCATCTGCATATGCTAACACCTTGCTCACACCTTGATACCCCCCTCCCATTCAACCTTTGGATTCCTGGAGATCTTTGTATTATTCTTATAATGTGATCAATCATAAATATATATAAAAGGGGGCTCAGGGGACAACCTTGATGAACCCCCCTTATTATTTGGATTTTTGAACCTTGTATTCCATTATCAAAGGGGACTACATATGCCAATACATAACATAACTCTAGTAAATTAATAAAGGCTGAAGGAATCCGATATGCTGCTAAACAATCCAATAAAAATGTGTGAGAGACACAGGCAAAAGCTTTGGCTTAATCTAAACTGAATAAATACCCTGGTTGATGTCCCTTGTTTTTATTCATTCCTCCTTCACTATTTCTCAAGAAAAAGTAAAGCCTCAGTGATTCTCCTTCCTGGCACAGAATAAAATTGTGCTGAAAAAAATTAGATTTTCCATCACCTGAGCCAATCTATTACCTAATAATTTAGCATATATTTTAAAATCTGTGTTTAGTAATGTAATCAGCCGTCAATTCTGTATCTCTGTAGGGTCCCCTGTTTTAAATAAAAAAATAACAATCCCTTATACATTTTTGTTGGAAGATATTCTTCTCTAAAAAAATTAAAAACTCTCAAAATTTCTTGAGGGATAAGATCCCAAAGCTCAGTATATATTTCCCCCTGTAATCCATCTGATTCTGGTGAAATACCACTATGAAATCCCTTTATTACTGCTGACATTTCATCATGTGAAAAAGGATCCACTATTGGTCCATGATGTTCTAATGCTAATCTTGGTACCTCAGCCATCTGCAATAATTGTGGAGTAAACTGTGATGCTTCTACTGGAGTCCCAAACTGTATTTGTACATGTTGCTCTATTATTCCCATAATCCCTTCATTATTTGTCACTGATAACCCATTCTTTGTTTTTAAGTTTAGGATTAATTTCTTCTCTCATCGATTCTGACTACTCACAAATGGATTTATACTTTCTGCCTTCCCCTGTGTACCAAATGTTTGTTCTCTTTGTAAAGAGAGAAATCTATTATATTGGTTTGTTCTTATTTCTAATTTTACCAACTCAATTTCTTCTCTAAGATCTACCCCTTCAGAACACTGTTTAGAAATCAATAACCCCAAATCTTTCCGTGATTTAAAATACTGCATATCTGATGTAGCTGCTCTTTTCCTCCCTCTTATTTGAAAATAAATAATTATGAGTTGTTTAACATCTTCCCACCATTTTTCTATATCTTCATAAAGAAACGTTGTAGCTTTGTCCTTTATTAGCTCTCGAAAACCAGTCAAAATTTGTGGATCTTTTAAAAGCGCAACATTAAGTGTCCAGAAACCTGGCCCAGCTTCTCTTTCTGGAGGTACTGCTATACTAATCCCTATTAACATGTGATCTGAAGTTTCCAAGGGGATGATATAAATTTGTGAAACAAATAATGTTTTCTTAATAAACAAAAAATCTATTTGTGATAATTACCCTTTATAAAATGTAGCTTTTTTGGTTTGCAAAGTATTCTCTTGAAAATCTTTTAAACCAGGAAGAGAAATTAGTTTCTTTAAAAAAGTTTTGTCACAGTACTGTTTACCAAGTACCTTCCCTTGTTTGAAATTTATATTAAAATCTCCTCCAACAAATATTTGCCTACTAGTGTATAGATAAGGCTGTATTTTCTTTAATAACTCAATCCTTGTTGATTTGATCTGTGGGGCATAAATATTTATCATTCTGCATGTAATAGAATTTATAAATGCATCCATCATATAAGCTCTGCCTGGTTCTATATCTACTTGCCTCAGTACTTTTGCCTCATTAGATCGAAGACAGAAACCTACCCCACAACAAGTATCTGTACCTATTGACCAAAATGAAGGACCCCACTTCCAGTCTTGAGTTGCCTGATTAATTTCTAACTGAGTATGGAGCCTTGTATCCTGAAACAAAAAACTTCAAATTCTAAATCCTGTAGAATAGCAAATGGTTTTTTCCTTTTGTACCCTGAATGTATGCTATTCACATTTAAACTCACTATATGTAAATGAATTGGCTCAGGGAGGAATATTTAAACCCTTCTTACTAGATCTTGTTATCCTCTTTTGTGATTCAAACACTAGGGCCAAGAGGGTCAGGCTGGGGTATAGTTGAAGAGGAAGAAGTCCTATCTTCTTCTATCAGAATTTCCTTTTCTACCTGTTTGCTCCTTGACGAAAACACAGCAAATCTGTTTGAGAGGGGTAATGGTGATAACGGTACAGCATTTGCATTTACCTGATGGCTCACATTTATTGAGGAAACAGATAAAGGGCTCACCTCAATGTCAAAGTCAGGAGGATAACCTTGAGAAGCCACTCCTAAATCACCTTCCTGATAACTTTTTTTTCCTGGTAAATGAAACCCTCTTTTAGGAGAACTCTAAGGAGTCACAAAGGGAGTTTATACATTTTTAGGTACTACCAATGGTACCAAAGGATCTTTAGAGATTTTACTCTTTTGGGGGGAGGGTGTCTATGCCTTGTGTTTCAGAAGGTCTCTGAAAACCACCACCTCTGGAATTAGAAAATCCCCCTCTCCCTCTTCCTCTACGTCTAAATGGGGGATCCCTCTCCCCTCTCTCATAATTTCGAAAGGGCTTCCTTGCTTGTGTTAGCAAAATATCATGATCTGAAATTTCGTCAAGATTATGTGCTGCCCATGGACACTCCTGAAATCTATGTTCATCATCCCCACATAAATTACATGTGGGGGAATCTGTACATTGAGCTGCAGTATGGTTCAAAAACCAAACATTGAAAAAATTTTATAGTGCCACAATCAGTATTTAAATGTGTCAAAGCCCCACAGCGATAACAGCTCTTTGGCTGACCTGCATAAAACACAATACCTCAATCTCTTCCCAAATGAAAGGAACTTGGTAGGTGCTGAATACCTGTTTCCATTTGTTTTAACTGTACTCGATAAGTCCACCCCCATTCCAAAACCCATTTTCATCCATTATTGCCTGTGGTTGATCAAACATTGTGCATCTTTTTTCTAACTAGAAAGTAATATTACTCACATCCACCCACACATTCCAAAATAAAACCATCACTGTTTTTATAGTAGGTTTAGTTAAAGGGAGAGCAATAAATTCTGACCATATTTCTGATTTCTTTAGATCATAATACTGTGTCCAAAACTTGTCCAACAATTTAAATGTTAAAAAACTTATATCATAGTTTCGATCTCCAGGTGCGTATATAAACGCATAAACATCTGTTGGAGTAAAACCCAAAGTGTCTAATACTAAAGATTTCCCCACCCACAATCTGTCTGGGGGAATGGGAGCTTTCCCTACACATCTTAAACAGACAAAAAATTGGCACTTAGCTACTAGTTCAGGTTTCTGAAATAGCCCTGCGTAAGATTTGGAGACCATACCATCTTGCATCTGTGTTTCAGTTTTTTTCACCTCACCAGTTCATTCTTGTGGTAAACTTGTCCTCGATACATCCTGCTTTCTTCCTATCATTTCTCTTTCTTCCAATTGAAACTCCTCTTCTTGGTTTGCCATTTTCCCCAATACCTGTTGTTGCGCTAGCAAAACTGTGTCTGACGTAATCGTCTTCTCCCTTCTCTCGCTCTCACACAGTGCAACCTCTGTGTTACCTTCCAGAGACTGAGAAACCCCGATTATTGTTGGTATATTTCCTGAATCCACTGACAGAGGATTTTCAGTTGTTTTAAGCAAGTTTGCTGATGTACCAGGTATAGTATAAATAGGATCAGGAACCTAACATTTATTTTTATAAATCCATCCTGCTTTTTGTAATACATCTTCTGGGAACCACTCGGTTTTATCAGTAAGCCCCTGACAGGCAGAGACCTTATTTATTTGACCATGTTCAGAGGATTGTAACTTCCCCCCAGTATTCCTCTCAGGAACCGTCTCAAAGTTAGTAGACAAACATTTCCTGTACCTGAAGTAGGACTTACTGCTGACCTTTTCCTTTTCTTTTGTTCTTTCTCCAAACGTGACCTACTCAAATGATATTTGGTCTTTGCAGCAGCAATTAAATCCATTAGTTGTTTCTTTTCTATCTCCATCTCTGTTTTAAGTTCTATTTCTGCTGAATCCATATCTTCCAACAAAGGATTATCCAGGATAGCAATTTCAGGCTTCTCTAATTCAACTCAATTTAAAGGTTCTACTGTGTCCATTTCTATCTCACCAGTGCTTTGCAGCACCACTTCAGGAGCTCCAAGAATCTGACCATCCCCTTCCAGCATCTGGGACATACTGAGACCTTCACTCCCCTGAAATGCTTCTGAACCCCCTGCAGCAAGAGTAGGGGAAGTTTGTATTAAAACAAAACACACTTTTTTGCCAAAACAAAAACAAATCACACAGTCATTATGATATCTATATTATTTACCCAATCCCATTAACATGTTTCCACAGCTCTCCTGCTTTCTCTTCTCCCCATAATTTACATTCATCTTGAAACTTAAAAAAAACATTCTGTACAGTCAAATCCTTATTCTGCAAAAATCTTGAGCATCTGTTTTGCCATATAGGCTATTTTAAAACTGCCAAAATAACATAGACTGTATTTTTATTAACTTTTTCCTCATTCTTTTGTTAACTGACCATAGATCAAAATCTCATATGTCATATTTTTAAAACCTTGCATCCGTCAATAACTGGCTATCATACCCCAAAAAGGTTTAATAAAATCATAATCAAAAAATAAATGCTGCATGCTTTCCTCTTTTGTCCCACAATCTCTTTCTCCACATATTCTTTCCTGCATTCTTTTATGTTTATGGTTACCTCTGACATTTAACTTCCCATGACTACACATCCATACTACATCTTTCATTTTTCCAGGAGTTCTTTTTTCTAGTGTAACAGCTAAAATTTCCTGCTCTTTTATTCCGTTTTCTACCTTAAAAACGTGTTTTTCCCAGAAATTCCATTCCATAATTTCTTTATACATCTGTTTTCTGTTACCCCTAATTAGATCACCCACTGTTACCCTCCACTGGGTTAAATACTTCCTTCCAATTTCCAGATATATTGGCCACACTTTGCCTCCTACTACATTCCCTTTCTTCTCAATACATTTAATGAAAGGTACATTCCATTGCTGTGTTAACCAAGACCAAGCTTTATTCTCACTTTTTACTAATGGTACAATATTTGAAAACACAAAAATATTAATATAAAAAAACAATTGGATTTATCATGATTAAACCCCCATCCTTTATGATTCTATATGTTATCCCCCTTTTAATAGGATTTCACTTGCTACCCCACAATAACTGAAGAAAAAAAGACTTTGAATTTTGGATTGCATTTGACATGGTACTGGAAAAATGTATGCTAAAAATAAAAATATTAGGACAATAAATGTTTTTAATAAGTAAATTCTTTTCTCTCGTGTCATACTCCATTGTTTCCATTTATGTACGTTTATTTGGGCTATTTGATACTTTTTTCCCCAGTTTTTTTGTATTGCATCTTCCCCTATAAATCTTATTCCCTGCACCTTAATTCTTCCTTCTGCTATCTCCAAATTTCCTCTTTTCTTTTTCTCCACTGCCCCAATGGATAAATTCTACTTTTCCCTTTATTTATCTTATTTGCTGTATATTGGCTATACTTCTCTACTGACTCTATTAACTTATCCCCTGAACTCTTATCCTTTACTAAAACTAAGCAATCATCTGCATAAGCAATTGTTTTAATTAGTTCCCTATTTTGCCATACAATACTTTTAATCTTTATCCACCTCTATTCTCCTCAGAAGTGGGTCTAGACAAAATACATATAGTAGGGGACTTAATGGGCACCCTTGCTGAACCCCATTCCTTATATACATTGAAGTCCCTAGAGGCCCATTAACCAAAGGACAAATGTGCACTTTCTTATATATTGCTTTATTAAACTAATTAATTCTGTTGGAATTTTAAGCTTTTCTAAGGTATGCCATACATACTGATGCTTTACAACATCAAATGCCATTTCTTGATCCAAGGCATACAAATACCCTTGCAAAGAATCCTCCTGTCCTTCATTTATGACTTCTCTCATATAAATTAAATGTTGTATGCTCCGTCCAGGAATAGCACACATTTCAGACTGCATTATTAATTTCTCTGAAAAAGTCCTTAACCTATTATTTATTACCTTGGCTAAAAGTTTGTAATCGGAAGTCAATAAACTAATGGGCCTCCAATTTTTAAGTTGAGTTTTTGTCCTTTTTTTTGCAAAAAAATCATTATTCCTTTTTTCATGCTTTCTGTCAAATTGCCTCCATTCATTGTACCATTGTATACTCTTGTTAAAATGGGAGCTATTTGTTTTTCCAAAATTTTATAGAACATATTGGGAATCCCATCTACCCCAGGTGCTGTGTTATTTGACAGAGATTTTATTGCCTCTTTCACGTCTTCTTCTTTAGTTTCCACCTTTATCGCCTCTGCTCATCTTCCTCCAACTCTGGCATCTCAATTGTCAGAAAAAAATCCTCACTTTTCCTGCTTCTTTGTTGCTGCTATTTTTCATTCAAATATTCTTGTACTGTACATTGAATATTTTCTATATCTGTATGTATCCTCCCTTTTCTATCCTGTAATTTGTACATAACTCAATTTTCTATTCTTTCCTTACTACTGTCATAAGGATTTGTATGATATTTTGTTCCCAGGGTACCACTTTTTTGTTCCATAATTAAAGATGTGACCCTGTTATATTGGTAGTCTTTCATTTTAACCTTAATTTTTTCAATTTGTTTGGATTCACCCACCTTATCTTTAACCTGTCTTGTCATAAGTTTATATAATCTAGCCCTTAAATTTAAATATTTCCCATTATTGATTGCCTCTACTTTCTGTCCTTCTTCAAACATATATTGTTTGATTTCATTTTTAGCATCTTCCCACCATTCTGTTCAGCTATCATATAATTCCATAACTGTTAACTTATCTTCCAGTATTATTTTAATATTGTCTATACAAGTATCTTCTTGTAGCTTGGCTGTATTCATCCTCCAATAGCCTTTTCCTATTCTCATCCTATTCCCCAAGTTAATTTCAACTTCTACTGCCACATGATCTGATGTCTCAATCGGTATACTCCTAATATCAACTACCTCCACTTTTTTTGCACCATCTAGAAATCTATATGAGTAGAACGTGAACCCTTGAAATATGTGTGTTCTCCTTTTTTCCCTTTTAACTTATATCCATCCTCCATCCCAGCTTTATCTAACATTCTTTTCACGTGAGTCATATCACAAAAAATATTTGATGTTGCCCTTCCCCAATCTGCTCTAGATAACCCACAGTTAAAGTCTCCCTCCACACCACAAGTTTTGAAGTATGCAAATAAACCTCTATTTGATCTATTAGCTTATTCCTTTCTTTTTTCCTTTGTAGATTATAAATTACAATAATTCTCACAGAATTCTTTTTTAAGATAACATCAATAATCATAACTCTTCCAGGTACCAAATCTATTACTTTTAGAATTTGAACATCATGAGAAGAGAAAGCTACTCCAACCCCTGTACACCTATCTATTCCAAAGGTCCATAAGGATGGTCCCCATGTCCAGTCTTTCTGAGTTTGTTGAATTTCATCTATAGTGTGTAACCTTGTGTCTTGGAATACATATAAGTCACTTTTAAAGTCATATAGTATTTTAAAAGTTACCAGCCTCTTCCTTCTATTTTTAAACTTCCAGTTTTGTTTTCTCCTCACTTTTACCCTGCCTCTGTAGATTTTTTCCTTTTCTTTGACACCTACGTGTCTGTTGTATCTCCATCTTCCTCTCCTGCACCTTCAGAAAGATCTGTGTTGGACCGATCAGAGCCCTCCTTCAAAGTGGACCATTCCTTGTCTTGTAATAAGGTATACTTATTTGTTAATTCTACACCTTCACAATCTTTTTTCAATGAAATTATCTGTTTTGCTGTACTCCTTTCTGTTTTTAGATCTTGTAACCATAGTAAATCCAGTTTCTTTTTCTGTTTTCCCTTCCATTTTAAAAGTCTCGGTTTTTTCTTTTGATTCTTTTTGCTCTGGTATTACCAACCCTTTAGTCTGAGGTTGTACCTTTATTCCTTTTTCCATGTGCTCTCTGATAATGGCTTCCTTATTACCTTATCTTGCTTCTCTTTCTCTTTCTGTGCCACAAGGTAGACATCTTGCTCTGCTCTTTCTCCAGTTTCTGGGCTGTTATGGGAAGCCCAGGGACATTTTGCAAAGGTGTGCCCTTCCTCTTCACATAAACTACATTTAACTTGGTTTGTGCATTCTGACACAAAATGCCCAACAACCCCACATAGGCCACATTTGACTTTACCACAGACATTACTTAAGTGATTTCACTCTCCACATTTGTAGCAGGCTCACACTTGGACTGCATAAAAAACAATGCCTCTGTCTTGGCCTAGAAAGAAACAGTTTGGCAAATGTTGAATTTCCCCATCTACTTGTTTAAGTGTTAGTTTATATTTCCATCCACCAGTCCACAGACCATTTTCATCCAATATCGGTTCCGGCGGCCCATGCATTACACCCCTCTGCTTGATCCAGAAATTAATGTCGACCACACAATGCCTTCATTTTGAAATAACACAGTCATTATCTTAAAAGCAGGTTTTGATAAGGGAATAACTGAGAAATCCTTCCATAAGTCTGTATATTTCATTTGCTGATATAATTTCCAAAAGTGGTCCAACCCTCCTCCATGTTTAAAACTTATCTCAAATTCTGTACTTCCTGGTACATGAATAAGGGCATATATTTCATATGGATAAAGCTTCATTTTATTCATTAAGAGTTCTTTCCCAATAAACATTCTTTTGGGCGCATCTTCAGAGGACCCTCTAAATCTCAGACATACCACGTTTCTTCTTTTAGCTTGCTGTAGTCTTATATCTTTTGGAAATAATCTTTCTTTAGTATTCCCACCCCAGGGTTTCTCCTTCTGGCATTCCCCTTCCTCCTGTGTGTCTTTATTTGTTAATATTGTTTTCTGCTCAAACTCCACAGATGACTCTTCATTATTGCTATCAAGTCCATCAAAAATTATCTCTTTTGTTTTATCTACCTCTGATGTTACATCTTTCTGTTTTTTGGCTTCATCCGCTTTTTCCCCAAATTTACTTTCTACATCCCTTGTGTCTTTGTTTTGTTTTTTACTAATTCCTGATGTACTGGGCCTGTTTGGATCCCACCAATACCCATCATCCTTTCTTTTCCAACCTGCTTGTAACAAGGCTTCTGTTACCCAATCAGGTGTGTCTGCAAAGTCTCTAAAAGTTCTCTCTTCTGAATCTGAAACCTTTTTTCTCTATTACTGTTTCCTAATGGGCCTTTTTTCTGAGACTTCCTCAATATCTTCAAAATCTGTGTTTTCTTTATTTGTTTTAGCTCTTTCTTTACTTTCTGTCTTGCTTTCTACAATCCTTTTCAGGCCAAGCCGTTTCTGACTTACTTTTTCCTTTCCTTTCTGTGCTGACACTTTCACTTGTTTTATCCCTGTCTCAGCAGGTGCAGCTTGCTTTGATACTGCCACATCATTGCTTCTTAATTGAGCCTGATCGAAGCCTGTCCTATTTTCTTTGCTTTCCACAACAGAAATCTCTGGCTCTATAAGACCTCTTGTTTCTTCACTCTTTTGCTGATTATTTTCCAAAACATTTTTTTTTACTCACGCTTGCAACATCTCCTCCCTCCATCTCCATGGAAGAAGTTTTCTCTCTTAATGCCTTCTTTTTCCATTTCCAGCTCCTCACTTCAATCTTCTTGATCCATAAAAGTGTCTGAACTCATTTTCAGGCCTCTAGTGGTATGCAAGACAGGGGATGAGGCCCTCTCCCCTGCCACATCAGCACTTCTTCCTCCTTTGCTGTCCAGCTCCAAACTGTGCTCCTCCACTCTGCTCTCAGGAAGTTAAGCCCTCTGCTGGAGGAGTAGGGGAATTTCCCCTGTGTCCTGGCCAAATTTCCCTCATTCACTAAAAAAATACCACCAACAGCTTAATCTGTTTCAAGGTCAGTTGGCATTCATCTGTATCCCCTTCCCCCTGGTCGTGCTTGAAAATAGGCAGGATTTGTCTAGTGCACTTACCCGGTCATCAAAAACTACATAAATAAATAAATAAATTAGATATCCCCATTCTACTGAACTGAAGGCCTTTTCAAAGTCTATAGAAATTGCATCAGTAGTGGAGGAGAGACAACTAGCTGCCATAATAATGGAAATGATGGAAGGAATGTTGTCGAAGGCTAGTCTACTCTTTGTGAATCCAGGTTGCACTGGGTGTTTCGGTGCTGGCAGAATCTGGTCCAAATGGAATGCTAAGGCCTTGGCTAGAATGTTTATGTCCTTGTTGATCAATGATATTGGTTGTTAATAGGCAGGAAAATTGAGTCCTTAACCTCTTTGGGTAATACCATTACTATAGCTTCTCCAAGGGTCAGAGAGAGGGAATTAAATGCATGAGAATCTGTAAACATTCTATATAGGATGGGACTGATTATCAGTTCCAGTTGTGCATAAAGGTCTGGGGGATACCATCACCCCTTGGAGATTTATTATTATTCAGGGACAGAATGGCCATCTTGATATCCACCTGGGAAAGTGAGGCATTGACAAGGTCCATGTACCAGGAAGAAAGTCGGAGAAGAGGTAATATATACAGAAATGAGGCAATCTTAGGGTTGTCTTCCACTCCTGAGAAGCTCTAAAGAGTTTTATAAAATTGGGTCATTAGTCAATTAATATTTTTTTTGGTTTTGGTGGAGTGTCCCTGCTTTGCCATGGAACATGGAGATATGATGTTCAGCCTGTTGTTTGCTTAATTGATAAGAACAGAGTTGGTCCACTTTCCACCACCCCCTTCCCAATATTTATGTCTGCTGTGGAGGAAAGTTAGATCTGCCCACCTAGCAAGCAACTAATTCGGTTGAAGGTGGATATTCTTCATTTCTGCTACAGGTGCTTTTGCCTAGGGCAGGGTAGAATCATTTTTGTATTCTCTTTCTTTCTGACAGAGTGCTGTTTCTAGGACCTTGAGGGCGGTTTCCTGTTCCCATCTGCATTTAGCCAAAAAACACATGATACAGCCCCTAAGGATAATATAAAAGCTTTGCAAATGGTGGCTGTGAATACTTTCCCTGTGTCATTTTCCTGAAAGAATCTAGTGGTCTTTTCAGTGATACAGGTGCAAAAGGTGTTATCTTTCATGGTAAGTGAATCTAGTCTACATTTGGAGGATCTGGGCACTTCTGGGCCCACGATTACCAGGAATGAGATCGGGGCATGATCAGATACAACCAGGGGATCTATGTTTCAAGTCAGTACCTTTTGGACCAAGTGTAAAGAGCCCTGGAACTTGTCCAACCTACTGGCTGACCCATCAACAGGGAAAATATATGTCAGATCTTTGACTGCAGGGTCTAAGGCCCTTCATATGTTTGTGAAAGAAGAATTTTTCCATTATTGCTCTTAGAGATTTTGATGCTCTAGGGTGTGGTTTGGTGGACTTCAAGGGCCTGTCAAGGTCAGGGTGCAGATATGCATTAAAATACCTTCTTACCAGGGAGGGCATTGAAGGAAGGGCAAAATTATGGATAGCTTGACCAAGCATATGGAAGAAATTTGGAATGTCAATATTTGGTACATAAATGGATCCCAAAACCAGGGGGAACTGTGGAGTATTTCATTGTACCAATATCCAACATCCCTTAGTATCCTGATCCAGATTTTCTATAGTCCATTTTAAGGATTTATGGAGGAAAACTGAAACCCCTTTTTTGCTATTTGTGCACAACTGTGTGCTTCCAGACCCATCCAGTCCCTACATAGTTTAATAGCTTCTAGAGGAATCAGCTTTATCTCCAGCAAGAAAGCTATTTTTGTATGTAATTTCTTAACTTGGGATAGGACCTGTTTATGTTTGCTAGGGGAGTTCAATCCTCATACATGCCATGTTACAAATTTCAGATCATCCATAGGGATGGCGACCTAAAAATGTGGAAGCGTACAGGTATCTACAATCAAGTCTACCAAATACTGAGGACTTCAGGACTATACAGTGGTGATCAAAATGTTGGAGGTGCCCTAGAAGTTGCATATAAAACATGACAATGCACAGCCATCAGGTCACAGGGCAGGTTACTGAAGTCATGTTGCTAGGTATTGCAGTGAAAAAACATATAATTTGTCTACTACTTAAGAAATTAATCTTAAACATCAAGAGTACAATACAAAACAGTAATATGAAACTGATTAACACATTTAACTTCTCAGTAACCAGAAAGGGATAAAACTGCTCAGGGATAAGATTTTACAGTGGGAAAAGAACCCCCTAAAACCATCCATCTTCAGGTAGCCAAAGGTCCAGGAGTTCAAATCTACAGTGTGAGTCATAATCTGAGCTCTAAAATAGCAGTATATGCTCGACCAACTACCATTAACTGTAGTTGGTGTGGAAGTGTTAATCCTAGCAGTATCTATGATGACACAGCAATAAGGCTGTGAATTTCAGACCCAGGTAAAAGAAAAGATTATGGGGAGAAGATGGGGTTTGCAGTAGGAGAGGTCCCCCTCCTGGGGTGGAAGATAGCAGATAGATGGGAGAAGTGCCATTAGGATGTGTGGGAGGATTAGCCCTCCAACTTTGTGTATTGAGAGTGGGGTGGATCAGAGAAAAGACGAGGTAATATCTTTATCAGAATCAATGGTAATAGTCCTGTAGAATATGCGACTGTAGCTGTTAGGGACTGAGGGGGGGATAAAAAGTTTGTTTTGTTTGTGAGGGGGCTAGGGGGAATCAAAATTTAAGCCAGAACAATTTATCCCTGTGAAATATACATTATCATGTAAGGGAATAAAACATGGGAAACATATACCCCTTATAATAACCAGGGGTCTGATTCCAAGAAGTGTTACATATGGTCAAAGGTGATTTACGTCAAACTCAATGGCGTAAATCGCAACTTGCGCCATGCATTATGTAGGTTGAAATTCCAAAAGGTGCCTTGAGTCATGCCATATGCAGGTTGTGCCAAATGTGGTTTACGCCACCCACTATGCCCGCAACCTGCAGTGGCATAGTACAAGGATGGGTTACTGCAGCAACTGCACCCTATTCCCAAAGGGCAGCTGCTGTAACCCACTTATGCAATTCCAAAAGCTGCAATGGCACAGAAGAGTTAAACCACCTGGGAGATGGTCTAAGGGGCATCTGTCCATGCCAATAGACATATGCTCACTCAACAGTACAGTGCCATGGATATTGCCTGACTCCCTGTATCCCCCATATCACAGACATGCCCCCCACCCTCAGAAAGTCAGGGACCCCGGAGTCCAATCTGCAGTGTGCCCCCCAAATGTCAATGTCTTCTGGTCAGCTGCACCAATGCCTCCTGATGCATGCACTGGTGTTCTGGGGTGGGGGGACTCTGGGGGGCGGTTGAATGCTTGCCATGACTAGTGGCACCCAGGCCCAGTGTGCCGTGCATTTGGCGCTAGCCTGTGGCTGACACAAGTCATGGGAGTAAGTGCTAGGGATCCTGCTAGTCCTGGAATATGGTGGAGGGTCCCCGGCATAGTGCCGCATGGTGCAACTCGCATACACCGGCGAGTTGCACCATGCCTTTTGGAATTGGGCCACAGGGGTTTTACCTCTACTGAGCACAGAAGTAGATGAGAGTATCCTCTTCTATATATTTATTTATGCAATTGGCATAGATTCAGATGCTGTTGAATAAATTTTAGAATCCTAGATTTATTCAGCATATGCTGAATAAACACCATCTGTCAATCAAAGCTTTTTTGACAAATAAATGTAAATGACTTTAGAACAAAAAATTATATCATGGTACTGTGAGCCTGAAATTTGTCCAGCACACAAATACAGTATCTACAAAATGAGTGCTGTTTCATGTATATATACACCTTTTAGATTTTTTTTTATAATTAGCAAAAACAGAAAATTTGATTTTTTTACCTTTTTGACAAACAAATGTGAATAACTTTAAAACCAAACATTTTAGCATAGTACTGTGAGCACAAAAGTTGTTCAGCACAAAAAATATCTACAAAATGAGTGGAGTTTTATTTATATATCTCTTATAATTTTTTATAATTAGTAAAAAAAAACAGAAAAGTAATTTTTTTTGCACTTTTTTGACAAACAAATGTAAATAGCTTTAAAACAAAAAATGATAGCATGGTACTTTGAGCACAAAGGTTGTTCAGCACAAAAAATATCTAAAAATGAGAGGTGTTTCATTTATAGATACCTTTTATATTTTTTATAATCTGTAAAAATGGCAGAAAATTCCATTTTGTTCACTTTTTTGACAAACAAATGCCCCCCCCCAAATAAAGCAAAAACAATCGAATTATGCAGCACACTTTTTCGTTATGTACTGGCCATCAGTTGGAGTGTCCATAGCAACTGCTTAGCAACCACTATGCTAAGCAGAGCTACACGGGAAAACCACAAATTGTCCATGTAAGTTTACATTGAAAATGAAATAAACAATTTAAAACAAATCTCCTTGCACTATCCTAAAGGATCCCTATTGCATAAATGGAATATGTAACAGGGACTTTGTGGAATACATGACTTAGTTTCACTCAAGCTGTTTTACTTTGGGCACATCACTCATGGCTTACTCCACTCAAGAGGTTACCCAATGTCTAACAGCTATTGGGAAAATAAATGATGTATTTCACAGGTTCTTGTTACGTGTCCCTTATATCATTAACAATGTTGTGCTAGTGAGTCCAGCACTCTTATAATAATAAATTCTGATGGTTAAAAGTCATAAAAGGTATAACATACCCATCAGGGTCATGTACCTTCCTGAGGGAAGTAATCAGAAGGGGCCATCAGATTTGTCCTGCAATTCAGTAAGGAGTTGACAACAATTGGTGCTGAGGAGCTGCAGGAATGTTTACAGTCCCCGGTTCCTGAGCCTGGACCTGGGTCCCAAGGCTGCATAACTATGGCAAAAAACAGCAGTGTTCCCAATATTATGTGCCATAGATGGGGGAAAGAGATTGATAGCTTGCAGAGTCATATTAGTATAGAGAGACATTTGGTGTGTCACTGTTCACACAAGTTGTGTAGGGGCAATTAAGTAATTGTCTCTCTTTTGTACATGGGAGTCACACTAATATTGTCCTTTCCAAAATGGAAGGATAGGCTTCCAGGGATCTCAGAACTCGAGAACCCACATTGGTGGGAATTGCAGTCAAACAGGAACAAAAAGGTTATTGGCAGGTTGCCATTCAAATGTAAGTTAGGTCACCAGCATACTGGGTTATCCCGGTTTAGGAACTTAAATAGGGCCAAATATACTTCTCCTTTCAAGCTGATTGGAAAAGCAACCAGCAGATGTATAACCAGCAAAAAAGACTGAAACTGCAGGAGCTGCAGATCTCTCATGGAATCCTTGGGCCTATAATATTCCACTTAGGAAAAAATATCCCCAGAAAGAAGTTCTTACCAGGCGGCAGATGCTGGTGGACTGTATGGATCAGTGGCTGGCTCCTTTTTATATGGTGTTTGTAGCATCTTCCATGCCTGAAGATGTGTGCAGAGGCAAGAGAGCAGTGGTAGCTTGATTCACCCATCATAATGTTGCAGGTCTCACAGGTGTGGTGTCCCAGTGATTTGATGGTTCTCTCTCAGCTTCACTGTTGATTTCCATATCTGTAGACTTTTGGAAGTCAATGGAATTCTCATGCTGGTGGATGAAGCTGGGGATCCCTACTTTTGATCTGGTTAAGGGATCCAGTCTGGTCTCCATGTGAAACATTCTGGCCAGTTTCATGAGTCCTGTGTTTCCCTCACTGTTTTTTATCAACTGCCAGGGAGGATCAGCAATGCAAAAGGCTTTGGCTCCATGTGCTGGCTAGTCATGTCCCTTCCCTGGGCTTTGGAAGAGGGCACTGGGTGTGTGTCTATGGGAGCCAAATCTGGGTCCAGTCAAATAGTATTGGCTACAAAATAATTAATGGCATCAGGTGAGGAAAATGAATGTTGAACTCTACTGTGGCTCACACATAATATGGTGGGGTAGCACATGTTGTATTGTAGGCCGAGTTGTGCTAGTTTTTTGTGGGCAACAATGAAAGCCCTTCAATGTTGGAAAGTTTTTCCCAGAAGATCTGGAAAAAGCTGATAGTATGGCCCTGTCATATCAGTGAACTTCGCCCCTGGGCTCAGCCACAGTATGTTCTCTTTCACCGGGAAATGAAGGAGCTTGGTGATGATCGGCTGAGGAGGGTAACCTGACTTGGTTTTATGACTCAAGCTTCTGTATGCCTGATCAGATTCTATGGGTTGGCATTCTGGTTCATTTACCAACTGATGTAAAGTGTGCTGGAGAATTTGGATAGTGTCGGTGTTTTCTACCCCCTCCGGGAATCCGACAATGCGCATGTTATTGTCCCCTGGCCAGTTCTCCAAGTCATTGATTTTTACCAGGAGATAATAGAAAGAGGCAGCTTGATCTTGGGGATGGGCCTGCATGGCATCGCATTAGAGGTTTCTTCTACTGAGTTTATTCTTTGTTCTGCTGAGGAAAGGTGGAACCCGAATTGAATTAGCTCCTGGTTGGTGGCAGCTGCTGAAAATTTTAGTTCAGACGAGTCCTGGAGAACCTGGGCCAGCATTTTGCTTATTTACTGTGGGTCCACTGGGGTCTGATGCTGGGATCCCATGATCAGTCCCTAGATGCAGCATTAGGAAGCCAAAAATGGTGTGCTGGTCCCAACTTTTCACCGTCATCTTGTGCGATAAATCGGGCGCCATTCATATCAAAAGGGTATCGGACTAATTCTGATCAGATGCCCAGTACAATCCTGTTAAGTGTGACTGGGTTGGAGGCACTCTTTTTGTAGATTACTAAGGATTTTTAACGGTGGGTAGTAGAGACTGGATTTAAGTGGCCACCTTATTGAGCAGCTAGCTGGTTTGTTGCTTTAAAAGAACAGCTGATTATATGTTTGACTGGCAGATAGATGCACAGATTCAACAATAATAAGAGAACCAGCAAAACACTCACAGATGGTGCAGGCTAAAGCAGCAAAACTAACATTGAAGGTACTGTACTGGACAGAGTCCAGAAGCCAGCAATATGTTTCTTAAAATGATATGTTAAATGAACCTTCTCCTGAATTTTGATTATTCTAAGTCATGGTGTCCCAAAATGTTGCACAATTGCTCGAAGCAGCTTTGAAACTACCCAAACTTTAAAACTGTCTTTTTATTTACTTTTTTTTATTTATTATACTTTTTCTGGGCCAAGGTCCATCAATACTCTGCCCTAGTCATGGCCTCCCTGTGACTCCCCTCTGATTATTGCCAGTGATCCCTGGTCACCCCTGGCTTACCCTCCAGAAAGCAGGGTTGTGGCAACTTCCCCAAGGTCACCGCAAGACTAGTATCTAGTTGGGGAGCTGGCTTCAGAGGCTAGTGGAGATCCCAGGGGGAGGGCATCATGGAGGTGGATTGAGCCTGGTATTTTCTTTATCCTTGTGAGTGAGGGGCATGGATGTGCAATGACAACCAGCATCCACCCCACCCCCTGAAAGTCCTGATGTTGGTGCTAATAGTGCCTAGCAGAGCCTCTGCTGGGTGTCTCTAGACACCAAACATTCACAACCTCCCTCACCCCAGAGAAGGAGAGCTGGCTAGAGACACTCTATCCTTCTCCCCTCGGCCTGCCCTCCAGTGACTCAAGTCAGTTCCTTTCCCTGGATTGCCAGCATCGCGTGTGGAAATCCAACCACTGTGCCAGTGGGCCAGTGAAATTGTCTTTTAAGAAAAGGAAATTACTGTTACCCGCTGCAAATCCCTTTGTTATGCTTACATAGAGGGTGAATACATTAATTTAATGTCAGCACTGCTCTGAGAAATCTTGAAAATCATTGAACTACCTGACAATCATCAATATTTCTAATTTCTCATTTCCATTCTTTTTGCTGCATCATTTTGCATCCTCTGTAGTGACCAAACATAGTTGTTTTTAGCTTAATTTCCTAAAGGGTATTTAATAAGAGATACACTTTAGTTTGTCTTAACAGAGCCAGCACAGTGACCAGTGGCACTCCTTCCCTCTTTGTCCCCCTCTAAGCAGTCTTTGGTAAACAACTGTAGTCCATCCCCTGATGAACACATGCCGAGCAGTCCTGTTGGTCCAGGATAATCCTCTCCCTCTCTCCAGCCTTTGCCAAGAACTCCATAGTGTCCAAAGGTGGCTGTCCATACCATGCTCCCATGCCATGCCCTCGTGTCAAGCTCTCAGATGGTGTTCAGTGGCTATCCCTTTCTCCTCCTTATTTCTTATTAAGCCAATGTCAAGTAATAGTCCCCTCCCTCTCAATACAGTGCAACACACTCCCTAATGACTACTGGTACCCTCTATGCATCTCTCCAAACCCCAAATCCCCAGTACTTCCTGTTGCCAAGTGGCACCTCCACTTTTGGACCCCCAGCAACTCTCAGACACTTACTGGCATGTCCACAGTACTGGCATCCTTGCCCAATTATCATTTAATTCACATTACCCCTACTGCAAGAGGTATTGTAATAGAAAGTTGGTATTTCTGTTAAATTACTAATTGTGAGATTGCCAATCAGTGGAGCAACAGGATTGCTGGTCATGATGTGAGTGACTAGAGATTGATAATGAGCCTGCAGCACTGGAAGCCAGTCAAGGGAGGAAGCTTAAGCATTCCAGAGGACTGTTATGGAAGGGTGGACAGTGTTCTTTGCACCACTACTGTTACTTTGTAGTTATGGGTTGATGGTAGAGCTGGGAGAGGTATTCTGCCTAATATTGGCACAGCTGTGCAGCAGTCCATGCATGTGCCTAAATGCCCCTACCCTTATTTGGATGAAAACACCTGAATGATGCAGGTTGACAGCCAGACCCTGCTAACCAGATGCCCTCTTCCACTGGCTCTGTTGTCTGGAGGAAGCCTGGTCAACTCTTATGGCCCCACTATGGGAATAAGCAATGAAAGCACTGGAGAAAGCATGTAATGGAGCACCTGGTTCTATCTACTGTATATATGGGCAGTTGGACAACAACCAGATCATGCAACTTTGGGAGAAGGTTATAGGTTATGTTGAGTAATATTAATTTGTATGGCTAGTTGGGATAGTGTCCTCTTGGAGGTATTCTATTATTATTTTAAAATACACCAGGATAAGCAACTCTTCTACTGAGATGAACACCATAATAAGCTGAACTCTAATATAGCAGGCCACTGCATCCAAATACAGCATATAAACCATAGAGTCAAATTTTCATCATCAGGAGATGCCACAGGGGTTGGGGTTACAACCAAGGAGTGGAGGAGGAGGAGGTAGGACAGATTATGGTAGCTATGGGCAGGAAACACCCCTGCTTTAAGATAGCATCTGAAGTTGTCCAGGATACCTGTCTGGAAAGAGACATTGTAGTCAGGCCAGATGGTCCTGCCCCTCTCCTTGGGACCATTTTATACAGTGCCAGGTCACTGAAGAATAAGATGGCAGTGGTGAAGGAGTATATCACTGACTCCTCAGCTGACCAAGTGTGCATCACACAGACATACTAAAAGGAGTAGATATACAGAAAGTCAAAGCCCATATATGTGCATCTCCAGCTAAGCTGATTCATTGTCCCTTGGTCAATAAATATTGATCAAGGTTATATTTAAAATCAGTGTGGTTGGTTCACTTGGCTCAGTGATGACTATGGCTCAGTGCTAGAGAAATCTGTCCCAGATGGGTAGTCTATGGTGCACCACCTAAGATGGGAGTCCAAGGGTTTCAGGGTCGTCATCTGTTTTACAGCAAAATTGGGGTTCACCTTATTCCCATTGGTAGAGACTGGGCCATTTGAATGTGCAGCAGATTGGGGTAAGTCAGTCACTAGGTGCAAGATGCTATTCATCTGTCTGGCCATGAAGAATGAGGGGACATTTCTGAAATAACTTAAAGACTTCATAGCTGTCGTGGCATTGGTGTCCTCCAGTTTATTTGTTGAGGATGAAGGATCACAGTTTGCACATAAATAACCTCCAGCTCATGTCAGAACTGGAAATTGTGCAGGTCATGAGCTTGGCTATACCTTAGACCTGTTCTTCATTCTGAGACTGAGCTCAGTCAAACTCCATTTTGGGAGCCTTCACATGTTTTACCTTCTCTCCCATGGAGATGGTTCAATACCACCCTAAATGGAACCTGATGTCAGATAGGCTCCTGAAAGTATCGAACATTCCAGTTATGTTGACTGCTTGCAAGGATTGTGGAGATGTGGACATGCCAGATTATAACAAGCCTTTTCAACCTCCATTAACGCTGTCGTGTATGTCCATGTCCACCAGCGTGTCCCATATCACAGCATGCAAAGGTACTATGATGTGCTGCAGTGATTAAAGATACAGTGATAGAATCAATCTGGTTGTACTGAGGGGGTTGAGGCACTGGATGCAACAACTAGCTCCATTCAGATAACCTATATCTGGGAACAATGATGGGATGCCAGAGATTAGCCAGGAAGTGAGAGAATTAAGCATCCCAGTGACTGCTCTTCTCTCCCAGGGAGGAAGAATAACTAGCTCCACAGAATGCTACCAGAAGTTGGAGTTCTGCTGGTAATGCAGGGCATTAGAAGCAATAGTGGGAGGAGCTGTGAGGCTCTATGGTTTGCACATGCCTCTACACATGCACTCTGATGTGCATACCCAACAGCAAGGGTCTGGGGAAAATTGGAGGAAAATGGTGGAGGGGTAGGCATTTCATGGAGCTCTGTTCACTGATCCCTCACCTGCCTCACCACCAGAACACAAATAGCTTGAACTGGATATTTGAACTTTGGGGTGTTGAGGCACAGCCCTCCCTGTCCTGATCCCACCAAGGCAGGAAAGTTGTGGGGGAGCACAAACCAGACAGTAAGCCTTGGAGAGGTTGAAAATGGTGGTGGGAAGAGTAGCAGGATGGTAGCCTGCCCCAGTTGCAAGGAGGATAAGGAATGTGTATTTATTGATTGATTGAAATTTTGGAGACCTTTGAGAACAAGTGCTCTTTTACAAAAGGTTCTCTTATAACTACTGAGATCACAGGGTAACTTAGCAAATACAAAGGGCAAATTCCAGTGGAATGTAGTCAAACAAATACAAATTGATTAAACAAGAACATAATAAACAGGCTAGCTCAATTGCATACAATTTTACAATAAGGTGGGCAAACAAAACAGTGTAAAACAAGTGTAGTAATGGTACATGGCCTCAGAGCCAGAGTATGACGCAGTTCAAAGTGTACATTGAGAGGGATGTACTTAGGAAGATTAGAGGTATTAGTTACATTGAACTGTCAGACTTGCCTCTGGTGCTCTCTCAAACTGGTACAGTAACTCGACCAGGTTAAGATGACCCTTAATAGAGGACAGACTGGTTCTGAATGCTCATTATGAAGGGTATCAGATGGAAATCACTCAAAAAAGAAGACATAATTTATGTACAGGTTGATTACAGGGGGACGGAGGGTAGACCATGCCATCTCTTCTGCAATTTACACAGCTCATAATGTCCTGCGCAACTGTAGTGCAGAGGAGTCATTACTATAAGAAGATGCAAGGAATTTGGTGACGTTCTTTCTCAACAGAATGTAGGCTATAAGAGCTGTGATCTTTCAGGTGGGGGTAATTCCCAATAATTGCAAAGCTGAGATGCACACAGGCACTCTGGTGCCATAGATGCAGATTCTGCTAGTGTTGTATCAGATTTCTCAGGTGTTATCTACACTATGACTAATGTAATGTAGTATGGATCCAGGGACAATCTGGCTGTTGGTGGACTATCAGCAGTTCCTGCTTTTGGTGATGGCAAGAATTGTCTGGGACTTCCTAGCAAACAGCTTTTTTCCAACCACATTAAACAATCTGGCAGTGATCCCTCTCATGATGAAATAACCTCTTGACCCAGTAAGTTTGCCCAGTTACAGACCTGTCACAAACCTTCCATTTTTGGGGTTCAGCTTAGTGTGCTATACCTGGTTAAACAACTAAATAAAAAAAAAGATGGCCTTGGTGAAGGTGATTAATGATTTATTCATGGTGAGAGATTGGTGATGTATTCTATTATCATTTTTCTCAAACCATTTATCAACATTATACACCACGGGCCACTGTACTTTTGACTAGTTATCTTATGACCTATGGAGGACTCTCCAGTACTATGATGTGATGGTTTGTGTCCTTTCTGATCAGTACAACAGCATGCAGCACTTAGGATTTTTATACCCCAAGGCAGGCGTTGTTGTTGAATTGTTCAGTTTCATCCACTATTCTGTTTGGAGTGAATCTGTTGCCCTTGGGACAGATTGTGAGACTGTATAATGTGGGCTTCAGGAGGTGTGATTGATCAATGTTTATAAAGCAGGTATGAAAAAGCATGCATCCTGTCTGGTCACAAGCCATGCATTAGGAGTGTTTAATGCATGGCTAAAACATGTGCTCCCAACATAAGATTCTGACCCCCCCCCACAGGTGACTGGATCAGCCCTCCACTCTTGTCTGTGCCTCCTAAAAGAACTCAATGATGAGCATGATCTGACAATGAATGAACATGTGCTTGTACAAGGGTGCACTCATTCATTCAAGCTCAGTTGGGCAGGAAGCTGTGGTGGAGAGTGAAAATCTGTTCTGGTCACTCACTTGACATTGGGGTGGGAGGAAGAAGGGTGGTGGAGCACTACCTGACAGGGTGGGGGTCAGGGGGACCACTGGATACAAGATAACTGGAAACATTTAGGGATGGGGATAGGAAGGGGGTCCACTAGGGAAATAGTGTTATTCAGCATCAGGTCAGTGAAAGGTGGTGACCACTAGACACCAGGGATTAGAATTATTCATTTCAACTTTACATCGACTGGCAATCAGCTTGGGGGACCTCTAGATATCAGGGATAAAAATAAATAATTACAATTTACACCCGGTGGCAATCGGCGATGGGTGGGGGGGCACTAGACATGAGGGATTAAAATTCATTCTTTTAATTTTACATAGATCAGCGATTGGTCGGGGGCACTAGACAACAGGGATGTTTTATTCTAGATGGGGCAGTGATTGGCAGTGGTCAAACTAGACTCTAGAAAAATAACTTCACAAACTGTGGAGTCTGAACTCTACCGGCAGAGTTGACAACCTCCACATTTTGTGGAGTTTTTTTTTGGAGGGGGGCAAAGTTCCACATGGCAAAATCCACAAAATGAGGAAAATCCATAAAATAATTCAATGGAGTGAATTTTCCCCACTTCCCTCATCTCTATTTCCAATATGAGGATGTGGTGACTCTGAAGCATGCCTTTGTGTCTTCCCGACAAGACTACTATAATGTTTTGTATCTAGGATTATCTAGAGGTTTAATGCATCATCTTATCTCATGCAGAATGCTGGAGCCAGGCTGATATAAGTTTCAGGCACTTTCCATCATATCACACCTATGTTGAGGGATCTGCATTGACTTCTGGTTAGTTGGCATATCACCTTAAAGATTTGCTTGATGGTGTTCAAGGCCCTGCATAATCTGGGTCCTGGCTACATTAAAGAGCTTTCTTTGACTGTGTACTCCAAGCTGCCCTCTCTGCTCCACCAGGGAGAACCTACTTGGGATTCCACATGATCACCTTAATTCATCTGGTGATAGTGCGTTCACTGTGTCTACACCTCTGTTGTGGAACTGTTTACTATCTTATAAACACATTAGTTCCTTTTTAGAGGATCCTAAAAATGCCTTGACATCATATCTATTTACCAACTCTTTTATGATTCTTAACATTGTTTTATGGTTCTATTAAGGATAACCTTTTCATGTAGTGTAATGGTATGCTGTATTTATTTTTAGAGTTGTAGGCAGGTTAGAACAAACTACATTTTCATTACAGTGCTAAATGATTTCCAGTAATTATTTATATCTTTCAGCAGGGCTCACTCTGCACAAGCAGCAATGGCAGAAACAGTGTGATTAGTCAGAAGCCCGGGTGGGACTCGGGCATAAAAACACACATACCCCCCATTTAAACTAATTATGACTGCAAGCAGGCAGCCCTTAAAGAGACAGTACATGGAGGGTTTAAAAGCGCTCACAGGCAACAACATTTAAATGGCTTTTCGCCGAACACCAACCAGGCAGTGAGCAAATAGGCAAGCTCCTGGAAGTCTTTTCGGGAACCCCCATATGTAGGGGGGGTTACACCCATCCTGGCCTGGAAAAACTTGGCGTCCACATCAAGTGTGTACCTTTACAATAATTTCAACTGCAAATTATATCATACATTTATATCATTAACATGTTATACCAATCACATTTTATATATCAGTCAGCATACTTAACCATTACTATACATATTATGTACATCTCATATCACTATTCCCATTCTGAATTACGTTAGATACATTTTGCATAGGTAACTTACACACACTACTATACAACGTCAGGTTATCACATCCTGGACCTTGAACAATGATAACGGGGGCCCTTCCCTATGGGCTACCTTGGGGCTAGATGGCGCAGAGACACCATATCTAGAAGGCAAAACAATCAACTGGGCATTAACACTTAAGCTCAGTTTGGGCAGTGAACTCTGGGACACATAACCAGGGAATCATAGCTGAGGCACATTATTGGTTTTAAAGCTAGACCAGTCTTCCTGGGGGGAACAGTCACAGTCTCTGTACCTTTAGCTTCACTCTCTGCACTTTCCTTACTAGCAAGGGGGGCGTCTATTTGAGCAGAAAAGTTTGGACTTGGGGCACTGTCAACCCTGGACTATGTGGAGTTAGGTTCTACAACAGTTTGTTCTCTCAGGGAACACTCTGGCACTGGGAGAGAATTATCATCACACTCAAAGTACCCTTCATGTTCTGTTATGTCACCAGCTGGTCTCAGCTCATCTGTCTCTTCCTCAGGAAAATCACACAGTTTCACCATACACAATGACCCAACAACATCAGACTTGACACTTCGCACTTCACTCTCAGGGAGTATAGGTTCCAAGGACAAAGCTGGGGATTAGGCAGTCCAGAAGGCCCAGCTTCATCCCCATAATAGACCAGGGGGTTACCTTGAAACAGCTGACTCAGTTCATAAGAAGGGTAGTAGCCATAGTTGCACTCACTCTCATCCAAAGTGGACTGACAATCTTTATCACCTGGTGTTTGCTGTGGAGAAAACCTTAGGTCAGTAACTTCAGGAGCAGGCTTACTCTGTCTCTGTTTTGCAGAAGCCTGTGTCACTGGTCCAGTGGGAACAATCCCTGGGGACTCAGATTCAATTATTATTTGACTTATGGACAACAAATGGTTATGATGCATGGTCTTTATATCTTTTGAGTTATTTTGAGGCCGCACTTTATACACAGGCAAGTCATTCAATTTACTGACTACTATGTGGGGAAGGTGGTGCCACCGTTCAGCAAATTTGTGTTTGCAATGCAATTCCAGATTCCTCAACAACACACAGTTTCCAGCTTGAAGCTCTTGATCCTTCACCTTTTTATCATATCTTTCTTTATTGGCCAAGTTTCTCTTTGCAGCCATTGTCTGAGCTAGTTGGTATGCATAGTTCAATTGAGCTTTTACTTTTTGCACATACTGTAGATAATTTTCAGCTCTGACCCCATCAGGCGAAACTCCAAAACAAATGTCCATTGGTAACCGAGCCTTCCTTCCAAACATGAGGCGATAGGGTGAGAACCCAGTAGCATCAGTTTTTGTACAATTATAGGCATGAACCAAGGTGCTAATTCTGCTGGCTCCATTTGGGCTTGTCTTTCAGGTGGAGAGTGCCTAACATGTCAAGCAGGATGCGGCTAAAATGGTCTGATTGTGGATCCCCCTGCAGGTGGTAAGGGGTGATTCTAGACTTCTCGCACTCTCCATAGAGAAAGCATCTCCTTGACTGGATGACTCTAAAAGGCCTTGATCAGAATATATTCTCTGGGGGGCTCCATAGTGGACAAAGAAATTCTCTATCAGTACCTTGGCCACACTGGATGCTTTTTGGTCTTTGGTGGGGAATGCCTGGGCGTACCTTGTAAAATTATCTGTGACCACCAACACTTTACTAATATTTCACTGATCAGGGTCCAAACTTAGAAAGTCAATACAAACTAACTCCACGGGCGTGCTGGTGGTGATATTAACAAGGGGGGCAGCCCTCTGTGGCAAAGCTTTTCTCTGTAAGCAGCGACTACAAGTTCATACATGATGTTTAACATCTGCATCCATTTTAGGCCAGTAGAATCAGAACCGCACCAAGTCAAGGGTTCTGTCGATGCCGAGGTGGCTCATGTGGTTGTGTAAGGACCTCAACACCAAGTATCTGAACTATGTGGGCAAGACTAATTGTTGCTTGTCTATCTGACCGCTTCTATTTACAGTCTCTTGGTACAGCAACTGATTTATTAGCTTCAATGTAGGGCCTTCTTTGCACAATAGTACAGTTCTCAAGTCAGAGGAGCGCAACTTGGACACATCTTTCCTTGTGTGGAGGGCTTGAAGGGCTGATCAGATCATTGGGTCATGAGATTGAGCTCACTGAAGGCTGTTAGCATCAAACTGAGGCAATGCACTAATATCTAGTGTGGAGAAATGGCAGTATGCAACAGGTATACAAGTATCTGAGGGCCCTAAACAATCTACTAGACAGTCCACTGCATCTGTGGACATTTGTTCCTCCTTGTCAAACTTTTGGCATAGTGCTCAAATGTCAGGTTCCGACAGTCTGACCCAATCACTTATGGGGGCAGGCCTCTGGAAGAGAGCATCAGCATCTATGTGATTCAGGCCTGCTCTGTATTCAACGGCGTAATCATAGGTAGACAATGCAGAAAGCTACCATTGGCTGGTGGCATCTAGCTTAGCTGAAGTCTGCACATAGGTCAATGGGTTATTATCTGTCTTTACCAATATCATTACCCCATACAAGTATTCGTGGAACTGGTCAACAATGGCCCACTTCAATGCCAGTACTCCAATTTGTGCACAGTTTTTTTCAGATGATGTTAGACTTCTACTGGAAAAGGTCATTGGTCTCAGGCCATTCTCATGCTCCTGATATAACACAGCCCCAAACCTTGTAGGCTAGCGTCGGTGGGTAACACATAGGGTTTAGCAGGATCAGCATAGGTGAGGACAGGAGCGTGGGTGAGCTGATATATGATTTCATGGAAAGCAGCCTCACAGTTGGGTGTCCATTGAGACCCAAAAAGTTTACCAGGGTGGAAGTACACTTTCTCTGATTCAGTGGAGGCCACTTTCTTGTACTTATTGTTCGTGGGAGAGTAACCCTGGGTAAGATTCATCAGTGGGCGAATCACTCTTGAGGAGTCCTTTATGAACTGCCGATAATAACCACAAAATCCTAGGAAGCATTGTAATTCTTTTAGATTGTGGGGCTGGGGCCAGGTGGTCAAGGCCTCAACTTTGCTAGGATCAGTCTCTATCTCCTTGGTGGACATGATGTGTCCCACATACTTTACTGATGTCTGAAAGAAATGACATTTGTCGATGGACAGTTTGAGGCTGAAATCTTCCAGTCAGTGCAACACTTTAAAAAGTCAGCATTCATGTTCTTCCAATGACCTCCCAAGCACAAAAACATTGTCTAAATATACCAGGCACTCCTACAAGTTTATGTCCCCCACGGCATGCTCCATCAGTCGCTGAAAAGTGGCTGGGGCACCAGAAATCCCCTGGAGCATTCTCATAAACTCATAGAACCCAAGTGGACATATAAAGGCTGTTTTCTCATGGTCTTCTATGGCCTTGGGGATCTGGTAGTACCCACTGTGAAGATACAACACTGAGAACCACTTGCTTCCATTCAGACAGTCCAAAGCATCCTGAATGCGAGGCATAGTGTTTTGGTCGAGGATGATCTGCCTGTTATTCCACACACATTCTTGCTGTTCCATTCTTTTTCATCACCACCACGATAGGTGAAGCATAACGGCTTCTGGATTCTTGTATCACACCAGCAGCAAGCAGCTCTGGCAGGTGTCTTCTTACGTCATCTATATCCGCAGGTGCTAGGCACTGAGATCTCTCACAAAATGGCCGCTCATCATGCAGGCATATATGATGCTCCACTCCTCAGACACATCCCACATCCCATTCCTTCAGAAAAAACACCTTATCTCTCTGGGCAAGTTGCTGGCTGATTCTAGTCTTCCATTCAGCTGACAGGAAGGAGTCACCAAAGTCAAACAAGTCGGGCATCACTCAGTCAATCACTCCAGAGGGCTTGTTACTAGGTAACACTACATTGTCTGCACAGTGTACAGTAGCTAGGGTGCAGCCTCTATTCACCCGAATTTTTCAATCTGACACATTGTGAACCTGGACCATTACCCGTCGAGCATAGGCATGGGCATGAGCATGAGCGGGTAAGACACTGGGTTTAACCAGCAATCCTTCTGGCAATTTTCCATTGCCTGGTGCATCCAGCTTGAGTATCTTATTCTTGACATCTTTTCATAAATGGACCTCCCCTTGTAAAGTATATTGAGCACTGGGAGCCAGGATCATCAACTCAGGAGCCTTCTTCCATACAGCCCCAACTGGTTCATCTTGATCCACCTCCTTGACATTCTGCCATGACTCATAAGCCTTCTTAATCAATGCAGTAATCCTTAAAGCTCTACCGGTTCGGTGCCCCTGTTTCTCATAACAGAGTTGGGCCAGTCTTCCAAACAAATGAGCATTAGTTCCGATTAGCAGGGGAACTCCATCATACAGTTCAGTAGGGGGACACACTAGGGCCAATGGCTCCACTTGCTCCTCCACTCCAGCCACTGAAGTGGGGAAAGACAACCAAATTCAGTTGTATCCAGTGTATGGGTACGCCTTTTCACTTAACCCCCAGACATACAGTCCTTCCAAAGGCTGTAGGGGCACATCAGGCAAGTGCTTCTTGTACCAGTCTTGAAACATTATTATTATTTGGGAGCCACTGTCAAGCACAGCCCTAGTAGACACTCCTTTTACTTTCACTGTTGTCTGAATGGAGGGACATGCCACTTCAGACCATTCAGGCAGGGTAGGCGCTGGTGTAAATCTGGCCTTGGCTTTGGTAGCATAACTTTTCTAAACAACTCCCCCTGGTGGCTGGTTATTGTTCCACCGACACCAGGCTAGCAACCTAGCAGTAACCCTCCTCAAATTCTCTGGCAAGTGACAGATGAACTGGATGTGCCCATCCTCCCCATGGTGGTAGCAAAACTTAGGTTCTTTAGAGTCTTTTAGTAGTGGGGGGGTCCTGTCTCTGCTGGAGTACCTCAGGGGCACCTCGAGGCCCCTCCTGCACTTGGGACTTAAGTTTCTGAACTTCTGAGTCTCCACTATGGTTGGGGTTTTGTGCTGCCCATTGTAGTTCCCCCACCATGACTCTCAACTCTCGTAGTTCTGCCAATAGGTTACCCTCAGTCTTGGTCTCTGGATAAACAACGTGCACCCCCACTCCACTATTAGTCTCTGGAGGTGCCTGATACAGATCAGGCTCTCTAGCAGCCTCTGTCAACTCTTTAATCAACTCTTTCAGCTGCTGTGCTTACTCCAAGTCAAATATCTCCGGGGTTGGGCAGGTAACCACAACCCCAGCATAGGGCTAACAGACCTCTTCATCGGTCTCAATTTCATGAATCTCTTTCATAAGTTGACAGTACTCTGGAGGGTTTGCCCTCCTATCTTGCAACTTGAGCTTTAATATCATTACACTAGAGAATCTTGCTGACTTTAGAATGTGGTTCAGTCTGACCCAGTTCAGCTCCTTGGCAGGCAGTTCTCCTTTCCTGTGAGCCCTCTGTTGAGCCCTCTTGATCCTGGTAATGAAGGCAGATAACCTCTTGTTTTTCCACTGTTTAGCTGACTTGAACTTCCAGAACAAGTTGTCCCCCGACTCAATGCTGCCATACACTCCTTCCATTCAGACACAGTAGCCTCTGGACTAGTCGCTCGCAAAAAACAGATGGCCTCCAGTGCAGGACCTCTTAAACTCTCCATTAATTGCTTTCTCTTTTCCCCCTCTGAACACTGCAATTCCTGCACTAAAGGGGCAGCATAGTCCATCCAGGTTTGTAGATCATCCTCCCCTGGAGGCACTGGAACAGTACCTGAGAAAAGTCTGAGCTTTTGGTAAGAGTCCAGTTGTATCGGGGGAATTATTATGGGGGAAGATACTACAGGAGAGCTCTTGGGAGAAGCTGGGGAGTGCAGGGGTGTGGGCTCCTCTGAAAGGTCTAGCACCTTTACAAACTCCTGAGCAGCTTATCCTTCAGATGCTAAAAATTTGAGCAATTTTTCCTTAAACCCTTCTATACTAGGGGACCCACACCTGGTGGCCGAACCACTATGTAAATGAATGATCCTCCACCCCTGCTGGGTACTTTTGAGCAGGATAACAGGGGGTAACTTCTCTGGATCTATTGGGGAACTACATGAGAGTAGCACTATCACAGTTTGTTCAAATAAATCAGCATCTCTCTCCTTTACTTCAACCTTGCCCAAGCCCGTAACATGCTCCATAGTGGCTACAATATCAGCATTATTAATCCCTAATGGGACATCCAATAACAGAATAGCCTGTTGGGGGTCTAACCCCTCTGCCTCACTTCACCCCATCCTTCAGTGCACTAACAGTTTATGGGGGGCAATTTTTAGCTTAGGTCTAGTAAGCTCCTCCATTTTCTCTCCAAAACTGAACATATTGGGGTAATTTCCTAACTTGGCAACTTGAAGATGCTAATCCCATTACCCCAGGACAGGTTCCTTCAGCTTGACTCTGAGAACCCCCTGTAAAATAAGGTGATGCAGTCCAAAAGCAACAAAGCAATACCCTCAACATAAACTAACACCACAGTCAATGTAACTTGCAGAAAAAAACAGATCTGATTTATTCAGGGGAGTATAACAAGGAAGGGGGATAATCAGGTTAATTTGCTTAATCACACTATGAATCACACTGCAGTGCATGAAATTAGAGTCCCATTCAGTCACACTCTCTGGGTACCCAGGATGAAGGGAAAGGTTAGCCAGGACTGTTGCCCAGGGTAGGCTGGTGTTGCAGCTGGTTGGGGCCCTGTGACAGAAAAATAACATGCACACACACAATTTGTAATACGGAGCCGGAGGGCTCAGTTTGTGAAAACAACACAACCAAATAATTAGATGACACACTTTTGATTTAAAGATATGTTGCAGGGAGCTACCCTGTTTGCTACTCATGATACTCAAGGCTCAGAACAAGATGGATGATGCTTGTTCTGGATTGCCAGAAGGAGCAGGGTAGCAAGACAAAGCCCTCATAGCAGGGTCCAACTGCGTTAAGTGGCAGGTGGATTCAGTCCGACTTGAGATGGATACAGCTTCCGGCCCTCAGCACACAACTCAGCTTGGGGGAAAACCAGATCACGACCCCCCTCCAGTTCATAGCACATTTATATATAAAGGAAATTACTATACCAGGCAGGCTGCTCCTCGATCCTGATCGCAAAGTTACTGGTAGAACCCGGGAGCGCAAAGGCAGCTAGCATTCCTGACAGGCCGATCGCATTCAGCAAAATCTTCGGTCTTCTACAGGTTAAGCCTGGTCCCAATTCAGCCGCTTGCTTCACAGCACACTGATCGGATTTAGTCCACACCAATTCCCTCTCTCCACCTCTCCAAGTAGAAAATGGCAAGCAGGCCAGAATTCAGGCCTTGCACAGTTCTCCTGCATGAACTACTGTGCAACACGACCACTCGGACTAGATGAGCTCCTTCTCTCTCAGCTTCCAACTTGAATCTGGCTTGCCAGCAGACAGCTCAGGGAATTTCCTCTAGATCCAAAAGGTTCGATTGGCTAGTTCTGCTGTCAGTCACAACACACTCCCCCTATTGGTGCAAAAAGGTGCCGATAGTCCAAAACTACAATCACCAGAGTCTGGCACCACACACTCCCACTTTAACAGGCTCCATCTTAGAGTTCTCACACACTGATTGATTCAATTCGGCAGTCAGGACCAAAATGGTGGAACTACACTGAACAGTCCTTGCTGCAAGAAAGACAGGTTAGAACAAACTACATATTCATTACAGTGCTAAATGATTTCCAGTAATTATTTACATCTTTCAGCAGGGCTCACTCTGCACAAGCAGCAATAGCAGAAATGGAGCAATTAGTTAGCAGCCTGGACAGGACTCAGCCATAGAAACACACATACCCCCCCATTTAAACTAATTATGACTGCAAACAGGCAGCCCTTAAAGAGACAGTACATGGAGGCTTTAAAAGCTTTCACAGGCAACAACATTTAAACGTCTACTCGCCAAACGCTGAATGTCAACCAGCAATGAGCAATTAGGTAAGCTCCTGGATGTCTTTTCAGGAACCCCTATTTGTAGGGGGGTTGCACAGTTGTTTGGTAATTGTATTTTGATATAGTGTTCCACACCTCGGAAGGGGGGAGCAAGCCATAGGTAGGTGGAGTATATTCCAGTCATGATGGAGAGGAAGGTGGGGCCATTTATAACTGTGTATGTAGGGGATGGGCATGAAAAACCTTATATTACAGTATACCTGGGTACAAATGATCTTGCAAAGTGTGGGGTAGAGGTGGTGCAAGAAAGGTTAATGGATGTAGGGAAAATCTGCAGCAAAGCAGAAAGGTCAGTAGCCTTCCCTGAAGTGCTCCTGGTCCATATAACTAGTTCTGTAATGAAACAGAGAATTGAAAAATATAATAGTTGGTTAATGAGGTGATCTGAGTCAAACAGGTATGGGCTGGTAGGGGGTTGCATTGGGATCCCGGATAATAAGGACAATATGCACCAGATAGAGAATATTTAAGTAGAGAGGACTCCAGGGTCTTAAAGGAAAAGCTGGAAGAATACATGTCAACAAACCTTAATTTAAATTTATGGAGGGGGACAATAGGGTGTGCTGCAACCGTAGTCACCAGATGCAAGACACCACCATGACTTCCTCTCTGTTAAGTCATCAGAAAGAAATAAGGATGAAGAGCAGTGGAAAGAGAGATAGGATGGGGCAGATGAGAAGGGCTGTTTAGTGGAAATGGTGTACAGGAGTCACAGTGGAATGTGATGTCATTAAATGCAAGGGATCTGGTAAACAAGATGGCAGATCTTCAGGCACTGCTAGCTAAGGGAGAGGTGGACATAGCAGCCATCTCAGAAATGTGGCCACCCAGAACCATGACTTGGACCTCATGGATCCCTGGGTATAGAATTCATAGGAATGACAGAGAGATAGGGAAAGGGGGAGGAAAAGCTTTATTTGTGAGAGAAGGGATCACGTGCACCAGGGAGGAGGAGGAGGAGGAGGCTGAGGGTAAGACTGAAGCCTTGTGAGTTCAGCTTCAGACCACCAAGGGGAGAAAGGTTAGAATGGGGTGGAATACATACCACCTTTGCAGGACAAGGAGATGGACAGAGCATTGGGGGAGCAGATTAGAATGATATCTAGTAGAGAAAACTTAAGTCATAACAGGCGATTTCAACTGACCTGGAGTGTACTGGAGGGCCCCACTACTTCCTGCTCCAGGGAACATGTGTTTCTGGAGGCTTTCCAGGATAGTTTCCTGGTGCAGTGAGTCATGGAGCCTACCAGAGATAGAGCCATACTGGACTTAGCACTGCCCAACAGTGAGTATGTCCAGGAAATAAAGGTGGAAGACCCTCTTACAGGCAGAAACCTGGGGAAGCATCTTCAATCTCAGGGGAAATGTGCCAAATAGGATACTGCTCAGTAAGCTGCAGGATCTTGGAGCTGGAGTGAAGCTGGCAGGGTGGGTCAAGAGCTGACTACAAGATAGAAACCAGAGAGTGGTAGTAAGGGGGACTCTGAAAGCCTAGGCCTGTAACAAGTGGGGTCCCACAGGGCTCATAACATGGCCCAGTATTGTTTAACATCTTTATTAGTGACATAGTGGATGGGATCAAAGGTAATGCTGCCTGTTCACAGACAACACTAAGCTCTGTGGGAGAGTGGACACAGAGGAGGAGAGATATGAGCTCAGGGAGGACCTGGATAAGCTCAGATATGGTTGGGTATATGGCCGCTGGGGTTCAATGCCAAGAAGTGCAAGGTAATGCATCTGGGAGCTAAGAATCCAGGGACCATTTAAGGCTGGGAGGGGTACATGTGTCCAGTTCTGAGGAAAAGGACCTAGTGCTAATCATCACAAAGGACCTGAAGCACTCTGTGCTTTCTCATAAAGCAGAAGCTAAAGACACCAGGATGCTGTGATGCATTGCCAGAGGAATCACCTCAAGGTAAGGGGAGGCCATTCTACCATTGTACAGGTCTTTAGTGAGACTGCACTTGGAGTAATGTATGCAGTTCTGGTGCTCATTTCTGAAAAAGGACATTGGTTTACTGGATTGGGTGCAGCATAGGGCAACCAAGATGATCCAAGGCCTGCAGGAGAAACCCTATGAGGAAAGGCTGCAGGAGCTCAACATGTATTCCCTGAGGACAAAAGAGAGAGGGAGGACTGGACTCAAACCTTCAAACACCTTAAAGGTATAAACAAGGTTAGTAGGGAAGGCATCTTTAATGTTAGGGGGAATGTGTCCACTGGGGGCACAGTCTTATATTAGTGGGAGAAAAATTCTAAAGTGAAATGAGAAGGCACTTTTTCACAGCAAGAGTGGTGTCCATGTGGAACAAAATGACTGAGAAGGTAGCATCATTGGAAACAGTGGACAGCTTTAAAAGGAGTTGAGAAAGATTGAAAGGGAGAGCCATAACGGTTGGGAAGATGAGTAGGGGGGATGAGTGGGAGAAGAAGGAAGGCTCTATGTGGATAGGGAAGGGGACAGATCCTTTAAATTCATCTAAGAGCTGCACACTTGAGCAGATTGGAGCAGACAAGATAGATTGAAATGGTCTGTTCTGCTAGCATTTTCATATGTAATATAATACTGAAATTTCAGTATATTACATTACATCTTGCTCTTAAGATTGCCCATGCCTTTTGCAACACTTGGCAGAATATTTTACTTAACTGACTTTTTATGTTTGCTTGCATGCATGCACAAGAAACATTATGTGGCAGCTTAGGAGAGAAGCAGGTTGAGGATGAGAGGCACTGTGGTGGCCAATGCTGCCACTGCATTTTTGGGATTGGCCATCTGAACCCAATGAGGTGGCACACTGCTGCTGACACTAGTTCTGCAAGCGTACCACCAACATGAAATGAATTTGATGCTGCAATGAAGGAGTGACCTGTCATTGCAGGGAGGAGCCTTGTCTGGTGTAATATTGCAAGAAACATGGCAGTCACATTCCACCTCTCACACAGTGCATTTACATGTGGTGCCGACTTCTGACCGATATAAGGGATGCCCCTTCCCCAGTTCATTTGCCGATAGGGAGCCCAATCACCATCAGCATAATGCCTCCCCATTAGTAGTGTGCTGAAGGGGTGCCAAATCCCCTTTGGCTCATGCGCCCCACCAAATGCAGACACATTGTATGTGCCAATGGGGTGCCCAATCTCCATCGGTTACAGGCTGCCCCAACAAACAACACCCAGGTGACATGCTGGGCCCACCTGTAAATGAAAACTGGACCACATGTCTTTTTTTTTATTTGTGAAAACAGAAAACCATCCTCATTGTCTCCGCTGCCCTCCCCCAACCCACCCACCCTCTGTGCACCACCACCCACCCCCTCACCCAATACTTACCTCCAGAGCCTGGCGTGACAATCTGTGGTGGAGGGAACATATCTGCATTCTTCAAAGCTGATCGCAAACTGAAGAAATGCCGGTAAGCTGCATAATGGCATAAATTATTTTTTTTCAACTTAGGTGGATATCTCGGTCAGTTTTGAGAATTTTGGCTCCACCTTTTTAACATGGGGTTCTTAGGACCCCACCTCATGAATTCAGTCACTGCCATGAGGTTATTCTGTCCCGAAAGGCTATTTCCCGGTCACTGCGTGGAATCACCTTTCAGGATGAATAATGAAATGACAGTGTCACTGTTCATGAGGTGGGCTCTCAAAAAAGCCTATGTTGCAAAATTGGTGAAAAAATTCAAAAAAAATTACTGTGTTATATGTATGCATTGCGCAGTTTCCTTGCACACTAGTAACTTCAAGAATCTGTAATATTTTCACTCCTGATTTTCAACATTGGTAGTTTTTTACACCTCCTTATGAACAGTACAGCTGTCATTTTTCATATCCTAACCAAAATGTGTTTTCGCACATCTGGTGCTCAATGGTGCGGTTGTTGTGGGAAATCAATGTTCGGGACAGATTAGGAAAATCACAGTGACACTGTTCATGAGCGGAGGTCTATAAATGCCTTTGTTAAAAATTTGGTGACAAAAGTCCACAAAATGACTATGTTATGAGTGTGCATTGTGCAGTTTCCACATATATTCTTAAGTTTGAGAATTTCAATATTTTCACTCCAGATTTTCAACATTGCCATCTCTTCACACTCCCCTATGAATGGTACAGCTGTCATTTTTCATATCCTACCCAAACGGTGTTTTCACACATCTGGCTCAGAATGGCGTTGCTGCCGTAGGAAATCGACTTGAGGGACAGAGTAACAAAATCACAGTGCCACTGTTAATGAGCAGAGGTTCCAAATGTTTTCAAGTGGGGGGGTCACAGAAAGCTCATGTTGAAAATTTGTAGCGCAAATACCAACAAATGCCCAGGGCATTAGGGTTTCTAACCATAATGGCCCACCCTGTACAGACTGACAGGCACCAGGGGTGTGCCTTTGTATTGCCATCTGTAATGCTCATGCCATTCCACCCAACCCCCTCCTGCAATCAGTGACAGACATCAAGGTGTGCCTTGGATGCTTTGGCACCAGAGTTCCCCGCATTTTCCTATACTGCACCCATTTCTGCATATTTCCTTATAGAATGAGGTAACTAAACACCCCAAGGCACACCTCAACACTTGTCAGTGTCTGCAGGATAGGGTGAGGTGAAATGGGGTGAGCGTTATGGGCGATGACCCAAAGGCACACCCCAATGCCTTTCCATCTCTGCATGGTGGGGGTGGGGTTGGCGTCACTTCAGTACTTCACTGCCATTCCTATTCTGCATCTGTCTAACTCATGCACTTCCAATGCTAATACCAGCAAGCAAAAATTTGGCATTGACAAATGCTTGTTATTATCTCATTTCTACTTTTCCAAGCTTTGATTTCTATAACTGGGTGTTTATATTCAAAACATTTAATATATCATTTTCTTGCTTTATTTAGTCTATTAAAATCTGTTATAGTTTGAAAAGAATAAGTAAAAAGAAACATAGACACTGTCAGCAAAAAAGTACCTCCTGGCCCACCTACAATAGTCTGCCCTAAACTCCCTACCTACTGTGCTATCAAAGAACCTAACTGATCTTCGATCTTCCCTCTCCAGCCCTGTTACTAAGGTCCCCCTGTGTCTATCCCATGCATGTTTGAAAACTGTTATCATTTTGATACCCTCTACCTCTTCTAGGAGTATGTTCCAGACATCTACCACTCTTTCCGTAAAGAAGTATTTCCTCACATCCTCTCTAAGCCTTCCCCCTTTCAGTTTCATAACGTCCCCTCTTGTCTTTGAGCATCTCTGTATGTGCAAAATACCACTCTGCTGTACCTTATTGATACCTTTGAGGTATTTGAATGTTTCTATTATGTCTCCGTTTTCCCTCCTTTCTTCTGGCGAGAACAAATTTAACTCTCTGAGTTTTTCATTCTGATGCAGGCCATGCACCATTCTAGTTGCCCTTCTCTGCACTGCCTCCACTCGATCTATGTCTTTCCTGAGATGTGGCCTCCAGAACTGGACACTGAACTCCAGGTGGGGCCTCATGATTGATCTATAAAGGGGTAATAGTACCTCCCTCTTTCTGCTGGTGATACCCCATCCTAAGCACGCCAGCATTCTACTAGCCTTTCCTATTGCCTTATCACACTGCTTTCCTACCTTCAGTTCATCATATATGATAACCCCCAGATTCCTTTCCTTTCCTGTCTTGTTTTTAACACCTCCCCAAGTGATGCGTTGCCCTTGGGTTTCTGTGCCCCATGTACATCATTTTGCACTGTTTGGCATTGAAGCCCAGTTACCAAACCCTTGACCAGTCTTCCAGCTTTTTCAGATCTTCCCTTATGTTTTCCACACACACCCCCAGTGTGTTCACTCTCTTGCAGATTTTTGTGTTATTTCTTCCAGCCTCTCTGCGATGTCGCTAATAAAGACATTGAAGACTGAAGGACCTAGTACTGATCCCTGATGTACCCCACTAGTTACCTTACTTTCTTCTGAGTGAACTCCATTCACCACCACCATCTGAGTTGTGTTACTTAGCCAACTTTGTACCCATTTTACTATCTTTGGATCCACTCCCAGGCTGCTCAACTTGTTTACCAGTCTCTTGTGTGTAACAGTGTCAAAGGCCTTGCTCTAATCCGGGTAAGTCACAATCACCGCTCTTCCCTGATCCAACTCCCTGCTACCCCAGTCAAAGAATCCTGTCAGGTTTGTTTGGAAAGATCTCACCCCTGTGAACCCATGATGCCTTGGATCCTGCAATCCACTGGTTTTAAGGTATTCCCAAATCATTTCCTTAAGTAGTGTTTCTATAACCTTGCCCGCCATTGAAGTCAGCCTTACAGGTCTGCAGTTTCCTGCCTCCTCCCTATTCCCAATGTTGTATATTGGGAACACATCTGCCCTCCTTTATATCACCTTTTGACTTGTTTACACTCCTTATCAAATAGGGCACTGAAAATAAGTGAGACATCCTTTATTTTTATAAAGGTAGACTAATTACATTAAAATTGAATGGCACTTTTTTAAATGTTTATAAGCAAAGGACTCTTGTGACATGCATTATCTGCAACCCAGTATTGTATAACTCAGAACTGTAAATTTCCACAGCATGCAAAGACAGACTGTAATTCCATTTTACACTTGTGGAGTTATAGGACAGTACATCTGAATAATTCAGATGGTCTATATGACTGGTCGGGTAACTATTTACCTGACTTTTATTAATCAATGTTAACTCTTATGAAAAATGATCATGTTCTGGCCTCGAAATAATATGGAGACTGTATACTAATTTCATGTCAATACCGTTGTATATATCAAGCTCAATAAAAAAACAAAACACTGAGTGAAAAATATTTAGCTATTTCAGCTACATCTCCCAGCACCCTGCCATTAAGGGCAGCCAGATTGTTCCTATTAAAAACTTCTATTTTAAAATAAATGGCTATTTTCTTTTGTTCGTTATTATTTATTCATTTTTTTTGTTAGTCTTTTAGGTCAGGGGAGTATCTTCTTTGAGTTGGTTTTCCTGGTATCAGTCTTACGTTCAGTACTTTTCAACATTTTTATTTGTGACACTGGGTAAGGAATCCAAGGCAATATGTGCTGATTTGAAGTTAACACAAAATGTGTGGTAAAGTAGATGAAATGATAGGGTCAGGGCATTGCAAGATGATCTGAACAGACTGGAAAATGGTCCTGGTCCTGGTAATACAAATTCAATGCAAAAAAGAGCAAAGTACTCACATAGGAGGCATAGGGGGTGGCAGGCCAGCAAGGAGGATACCTACTTGCTCATCCCCACAGCTAGCAGTGGAACCAATGAGCCAGAGGAGTGGCTATCTCTACAAAGCAGTGTGCAAAAGATGGAGATTAGCACCCAAGAGGTGGATAGGCAGAAAAGGGGCAAAATTCAGCAGAAGGGCAGACAACAAGGAGAACCAGGGATAAAGGACAACCAAGGAAGGGGCTGGAGTAGAACAGCAAAACAATCTAGGTAGGTCAAATCATGGAAAGCCATGTGTGCAAATGCCAGGAGCCTTAGCAACAAGATGGAAGATCTGGAGGCTGGCATGGTGCAATCAGACCTGGACATTGTGGCCATCACTGAAACCTGGTGTAATTATAACCACAACTGGGAGATGGCCATACCTGGCTACAACATATTCAGAAGAGACAGGGCAGGCAGGAAGGGAGGAGGAGGAGTGGCACTGTATGTGAAAAATGACATAAGGGCCACAGAGATCCAGGAGGAACAAAATGGGGGAGAGATACTGTGGGTTAAGCTGGAAAGGAAAATGGGACCAGCCATCCACACAGGTGTGGTCTATAGACCACCAGCCCAGGAGGAAGAAACAGATAGAGAGCTGATGCTAGCCATCCAAAGGATTGCAGACAAGGGTGAGGTAGTGCTGGTTGGAGACGTCAATATTCCAGACGTGGACTGGAGCATCCCAGCAGCAGCATCAACTAGGAGCAGATTGATCCTGGACTCTCTTCAGGGTGCCTTCCTCAAGCAACTGGTCATGGAACCAACTCGGTAGAAGGCAATACTGGACCTTGTGCTCACAAACAGGGACAGTGTGATGGGGGTAAGAAAAGGAGCACCTGGGGAACAGTGACCACCAGTCATTGTGGTTTGAAATCACAGAAAGAACAGAACCAAACCAAACAAAACATGTATCCTGGATTTTAGGGGGCAGACATTGGGAAAATGGGGAGATACTTGAAAGAGGTATTAAGGGAATGGGGCAGGAATCAGGGTTGAGGAACAGTGGGCAGTATTTAAAATGGGGATTACAAGAACAACAGAATTATGTATTAAGCAGGTTAGCAAGAAGAAAAGGAAGAGGAGACCATTATGGTTTTCCAAAGAGGTAGCAAAAAAGTGAAAGCCAAAAGATTGCATTCAGGCAATACAAAAAGACACAGGCAGAAGGGGATAGGGAGAAGTACCAGGAGAAGCAAGGGGCAGGGAGGTCAGTAAGGAAGCCAAAGCTCAGACAGAAGAACACATTGCAAAATCAGTGGGTAGAGGGACAAAACCTTTTACAGGTACATAAGTGAAAAAGAAAGGCAAAGGGAGGGATAGTGAGACTGAAGGGGAGGATGGGAGCCAGCGTGGAGGATGACAACAGTAAAGCTGACATATTGAACAGGTATTTCTGCTCAGTCTTTACTGAGGAAGAGGAGGGTAATGGGTCTGAAGGGAGTACAAGGGGTGAGAATGGTGCAGAAATGGACACAAGTCCCTTTACACAAGAAAGGATCCTGAAAGAACTGGAAGTAATAAGAGTTGATAAAACAATGGGCCCAGATGGGGTGCACCCCAGGGTCCTTAAAGAACTAAGAGAGGTGGTGGCTAAACCTCTGGCTATCCTGTTTAGCTAATCACTGGAAACAGGGGAGGTACCCAAAGACTGGAGGACAGCAGATGTAGTCCCCTTATATAAAAGTGGGAACAAAGAGGAAATGGGAAACTACAGACCAGTCAGCCTCACCTAGGTAGTGGGGAAGATCATGTAAGCACTACTGAAGGAGAGATTGGTGGAGCATCTGGTTGTAAATGGACTACAGGACCCAAGGCAGCATGGTTTTACCAGGGGGAGGTCATGTCAGACCAACCTCGTTGAATTTTTTGGCTGGGTGACTAGGGAGGTGGATCAGGGAAGGGCAGTGGACATGGCCTATCTGGACATCAGCAAGACCTTTGACACTGTGCCACATAGAAGACTATTACACAAACTGGGGAATATTGGTGTGGACAGGACAGTAGTGTGGTGGGTAGATAACTGGCTGGGTGGCAGGACACAGAGGGTGGTGGTAAATGTCTGTCACTCCACAGAGGGAAAAGTGACCAGTGGGGTACCACAGGGATCAGTGCTGGGATCAGTTCTATTCAACATCTTCATCAGTGACATTACGCAGGGCCTAGAAGGCAGAATTTCACTGTTCGCTGATGACACAATGCTCTGTAACAGAGTAGACACACCAGAGGGTGTAGACAGAATGAGAAGCGACCTGCAGAAACTTGAAGAATGGGCAGGGGTTTGGCAGCTGAAATTCAATGCAAAGAAGTGCAAGATAATGCATATGGGGCACAAAAACCCTGACACAATATATCAGTTGGGGGGGTGAGGATATAGCATGCACCAAGCAGGAAAGGGATCTTGGGGTTATCATCTCTGATGACCTCAAGGTAGGGAAATAGTGTGACAAGGCAGCAGGTAAAGCAAATAGGATGCTGGGATGCATAGGCAGGGGCATCACCACCAGGAAAAGGGAGGTTATAATTCCACTATACAAGACACTAGTGAGGCCCCACCTGGAGTACAGTGTACAGTTCTGGAGACCTTACCTACATAAGGACATAGACAGGGTAGAGAAGGTTCAGATGAGGGCAACAAAGATGGTGCATGGATTACATCACAAGTCCTATGAAGACAGGTTGAAGGAACTGAACATGTACTCCCTGAAGGAGAGGAGGGAGAGAGGTGATATGATAGAGACATACAAGTATCTTACAGGGAGAAACAGGGTGCAGGAATACACTATTTTTAAGCCAAAAAGATGTTCCAGAACTAGAGGGCATGGGATGAAGTTTGAGAGAGGACAATTCAGAGGAAACGTGAGGAAGAATTTCTTCACAGAACAGGTGGTGGATAAGTGGAACACCCTGCCAGAGGAAGTGGTGGGGGCTGAAACAATCACGGGATTTAAGAATGCATGGGATTGACATAAAGGAATTCTGGAGGTCAGGGGTAAGGGGCAACAGACTTCAAGGAAAACATAAACTGAACTTACAAGCTCAAATGGGCAGACTGGGTGGGCCATAGGCCCTTATCTGCTGACACTTTCTATGTATCTATGTATCTATGTAACCCAAAGACAGAATACAGGATGGGCAGTTTATTGTTGAAAACAATGAGAGGAGACAGATCTAACATACTAACATACTAACATACTATTTGCCAGCAGATTAGGCCTTATGGTCTATCAAGTCTGCTCGAACCTAGATCCTTAGTTGGGTGCAGAGACCCTCCCATCCCTTGTGCTCCAGAAACCCCTATCATCCATCCCCACCCCCCCGGGACAGGCCATCATCTGATACATCCACTTTCTGTGTCTGTCCCACCCTCTCTTAAAGCCCTCCACTGTGGATCTCTGAACCAGCTCACCAGGCAGAGCATTCCAAGGGTCCACCACCCTCTCAGTGAAAAACCTCCTCCTCTTTTCCCCCCTCACCCTTCCACCTTCCAACTTCAAACCATGCCCTCTGGTGATGCCTCCTGCTTTAGTCTAAAGATCCCTCAATGTTTACCCTATTTATTCCCTTGAGGTACTTGAAGACCTCAATCATGTCCCCTCTGTCTCTCCTCTCCTCCAATGAAAACAGGCAGAGCTCCTCAAGTCTGTCCTCGTAAGTCAAATCCCCTAGCCCTCGTATCATCTTTGTTGCCCTCCTCTGTACCCTCTCCAGGAGCTGTATGTCCCTCTTCAAGTGTGGTCTCCAGTACTGTACACAGTACTCAAGGTGTGGCCTAACCAGTCCATTGTACAGCGGCAGAATCACTTCCTTGCTCCTTGAGGTGATCCCCCTTGCGATGCATCCCAACATCCTGTTTGCCTTGCTAGCTGCTCTCCTGCACTGCTCAGAGTTATTCATACATGTATCCACCATGACCCCTAGGTCTTTTTCCCTGTTGAGGCTTCCAGCACCTCCCTCCCAGGGTGTACCTGTGTTTGGGGTTTCCCGACCAAGATGCAACACCTTGCACTTGGTGATATTATAATTTAATTTCCATGTGTGAGCCCAGCTTTCCAGGGTGTCCAGGTCCCTTGCAGGGCCAACCTCCCTCTTCTCCCTCAACTACTGCTCCCATCTTGGAGTCATCCATGAAGAGACTCATTTCACACCCTATACCATCCCTGATGTCTGATATGTATGCATTAAACGGATTGGACCCAGGACCGAGCCTGTGGTACCCCACTACCAACCTCTGTAGGGTTCGAGAGCTCCCCACAGACCACTACTCTCTGAGTGCATCCAGCTATCCAGTTTTCAATCCATCTGACCATCAAAGGGCCTACTCCTAACCCCATCAGTTTCTCCACCAGACCATTGTGGGGGACAGAGTCAAACGCCTTGCTGAAGTCCAAGAATAATACATCCACAGGCTTACCCCTGTCCAGTTCTGATGTTACCCATTCATAGAACTCCACAAGGTTGGTTTGACATGATCTACCTGGCACAAACCCATGCTGCCGACTATCAGACCTCCCACCTCCTCCAAGTAAACCCCCAATCGTTCCTTTAGTATACTCTCCATTAATTTTCCCACCACCGAGGTTAAACTGATGGGTCTATAGTTTCCTGGTACTTCCTTCGACCCCCCTTTATGGATTGGTACCACATGTGCCTCTCGCCAATCCCTAGGTACCCTCCCTGTCTCAAGTGACCTGTTGAAAAGCTCCGCCAGGGTTGCAGCCAGTATGTCCGCCAATTTCCATAGTACTCTCGGATGAATGCCATCCGGCCCAGGAGATTTGTCTTTCTTTAGGGCCTTGAGGGCAAACCACACCCTTTTGGTGGGGATGGCATCATCTGTCCCCTCCACCTTACTGGTCTTTTTATCCTTATCCAGATGTGACACCCCTGAGGTACCTTTCCCTCCCTTTTGCTCCATTTCTGTTGCTCCCCTGATCCCACTCCCTGCCGCTTCTATCCCCTTTGTGCCTTGCTTTGTAGATATCCCATCCCCCTCCCTAGTGAACACAGAGGCAAAGTACTCGTTAAATACCTCTGCCTGGTCCCTCGCCTCTTCCACCCACCCTTCTTCTGATCTCAATCTGCTGAGATGGCCCTTAGTTTTTCTCCGCTCCCCAATGTACCGGAAGAACCCCTTTTCCCCTCCATGTATCCCCTGTGCCAGCCGTTGCTCTTTACTGGACTTTGCTCCCCTCACCATACGGGTGACTTTTCTAGATGCAAGCTTGTACATTTCCTTATCCCTGTCCCCTCTTGTTGTTTTATATTTTTTGTAAGCCGCCTTCTTTTCTCTGACTGCTACCTGGACCTCACTGGACCACCAGCATGGTTTATGTGACCTTGCTCCCTTACGTTTCAACTTAGCGCAGATCCTGACTGCCTCATGAAGTCCCCGTTTTATGACCTCCCATCTCCTTTCCACACTTGTCGTTGAGGTAATCCCCTTCAAGTGATCCTTGAGAATATTTCCCATGCCCATAAAGTCTGCCCCCCTGAAGTCCACTGCCAGTGTCCTAGATCTCACCCCCACTCCCCAAATGCTTATTTGAAACCAGACAGTATTGTGGTCACTCCCAGTCAGGGGGTCCTGTAAAACCATGTCCCTTACCAGATCCCCATCTGCCAGAACCACATCCAGGACATGCCCCTCCCTTGTGGGCTCCATCACATGCTGTGTTAAGAACACATCCTGAAAGCCATCCAGCAGCCTCTGCTCCTTGGCCACCTTAGAGGACATGGTTCCCCAGTTTGTACCTGGCATATTAAGGTCCCCATCAACACTCCTCCTTCCTTTTGGACCACACTGGGCAATGATGTTGTCCAGCAAACCATCCTCTAGAACATCACTCATCCTGGGGGCCTATATGCTACTCCCAGCTTGACCTTATCTCCTGCTGGGGATCGTAGGTGACCCATAAGGCCTCCACGTTTCCTCTGCCTCTTCTACCATAGCAATTTCTATGTCATCTCTGAACATAGCCACTCCACCCCCTCTGCCCTCCTTTCTATCCTTCCTAAGCATAGTGTACCCCATTACATTTAGGTCCCAGTCATGGTTTTGTTGGCCCGTTTCCGTGACTGCTGCCACATCCACCCCTCGAACAGCATGGCCTGGAACTCTGCCAACTTGTTTCCCAAGCTCCTGGCATTTACCAACACTAACCCCACCCCTTACCCTGATCCTTTTGTCAAACCACCCAGATTCCTTATACTTCCATCCTCCCCTGCTCCTCCTGAAACCTCCACCTCCAGTCTGTTTCCCCCTCCCCCCTTGGGCTTGAAGGCTACTCCCCTCATCTGGAGGGGAGGGCTTCTGGTCAGCCCTTCCCTTATCCCTTCCCCTTACAAGTTTAAACCCCACCTTTCTTGTATGTAGTCAGCCATACCCTGTTTAAGGACTTCCTTCCCTAATGGGGCAAGATGAAACCTGTCCTTGGCATATAGTCCCTTATCCTCCCAAACTCCATTCCAGTTCCTAACACCCCCAACCCATTCTCTTCACCCACTTCCTGAGCCATTTATTAACCTCTGTGATATTCATTTTTTCTCCACTGAGGCCTTTGGTACTGGCAATATCTCCGAAAGAAATGTTGCATCCATTATCGACAGACTCTGGCAAGTTCTTGGAACCTTGCTTGGATTTCCAATGCTATTTCCTCTAGATCATTGGTTCCCAAATGCCAGGAAATCCGGTTTCCTCCACAATCCCTAACCATTTCATACACCATGAACTTTGCTCTGTGCACTGTCAGCCCAGAGATACTCACTACCTTCACCTGGCTATGGCATCCATCCCCCTGTCCCTCCCAATGGATACCCTTAATCATCGAGTCTCCCAGTAACAGAACCTTAACACTGCCATAATCCTTATGGTTACCTCCACTATGCCCTCTCAGCCCCCCCCCCACTTTATTCATTATCTCAATTTCATGGGAGTCTTCCTGCCTTATTAGAGACCCCCTTGTCACCCTCCCCTTTCTGCCTCCCTTGCTATTTTTCCCACTTAACTCAAACCCCTTCTGAATAGGTGTCCCCTTTAACCCTCTCTTATCTGAACCATTTATCCTGGCCCTGATGGTTTCCCTTCCCCCCCCTCATTCCCCTTGTAATAGTACCCTGTCTCCAGAGGCTCTCTGTGGGTCCCCTTTAGCTAGGGCCCCATCCTTGGTACTGACCTTCCTGCTGAAGGGGGGCTCCTCTCCCACCTCCTTGTCTCCCAGTTTCTCTCCAATCATGCTCTCCTCCCTCATGTCTGGAATATGTTGCATCTCCCCCATTTGCTTAACATATATGTTTCCCCTTCTCCCTCTGGGACTATGTCTATCCTTTCCATAGCTGTTCTGTGATGCCCTATGGGTATCTGACTCCCTCCCCCCGGCCTCTGTATAAGTTTCCTCATTTCCACCAACCCCTTCCTCCCCCTCTAGGATGCTTAGTATCTCAAATTTATTGTGACACTCTATGTCAGCCTCCATCAAGTAACCCGAGTTTCCCCTGACTGCATCTCTAAACTGACCCTCTTCTTCCTCTCTTGCACTGTTCACCTTAGGAGCTCCTTCCCACAGTCTGCTGTTTGAGGCTTCCTACAACAGCCCCTCTGACTCTTCCCCTCCAGTCTCCTTGAATTCAGAATTTTCACCTATACGCTTTCCCCTTAGCATCAACTTCCCTATCTAAGGGTCCTCTGTCCCTAATATCCCCTTCTGCTTGCTGTAGCATAATGTCCTGTAATTTCAGGCATTGCCCAAGCCTCCCTCAGCCCCACCCTTCTGCTGCCATATCCACACCCCTTATCCTTGGACACCCCCCAGCTCCCACAGCTTACTCCTTAACCAATATACCTCACTCCTGATACAAGATAGCTGTCTACAGAGGGCAGCCTCTCCAGGCCCAATTTAGAATTATTGCCATCCCCACAGCCTGTGCAGCCTACAACCTTCCTGAAGATGCCTGCCATGGTGGAATATGGCCACCCTGATTATCCTCTATTTATAATAGCACACCCCCCTCTCCCTTTCCCTGGAGTACAGTTTCTCTCTATACTGACTGTAGTTATTTACAAACCCAATTTCAATCCACCAACAAAGTTCCCAAGTCTCACAAACACATACAGTCCAGTGTGTGTTCAGTCCCATAACAGTGTGTGTAAGCAGACACCAGGTACCGTATGATGTCACAGGCCCACCAACTCCTGTTGCTTCAAATTTCAGTCCCAAACAGAAATACTCAGCCCTTCAATCCCAACCCCCAGTGGCTTTTCAGTATTTAAGAAACACCAGGCAAACAACACATTTAAATTACCTTCTAATTTTCCCTGCCAAACATCTATCCCCAAACCTACAATATCACAGCCCAAGTATCAGTTCAAATTCAAGGTAATAATTTTTAACACATAGAACTAATTTCACTTACAACTATTCAAATATTTCAGTTTAAAACAAAATATAACTCCTGGCCTCTTTTCTACCAACCTGTTGCTTAAGCTCCCAAGTGAACAATCTCAGGGTATTAATAGCAGACAATTTAAAACAATCAGCACAGTGCAACAGGGCAGTGGTAAAGGTGAATAGGATGTTGGGGAGCATACAACAGACAGAGGGATCATCAGCAGAAGGAAAGAGTTGATCCTTCCACTGTACAGGTATTGGCTGTGGCTACAGTTGGCATGCTGCAGTTCCAGAGTCAGTACTCGAAAATGGACAGGGATAGAGTTTAGGCAGTGCAGAGAAGGGCAATAAAAATGATCTGAGTGCAACAGAAGTCTTACATGGAGAGACTTGAATACCTGAGCTTGTAAACACTGTAGACCAAGAGGGAGACGTGGGCATAGTAGAAACTTTTAATATTCTTAAGGGATAAAGAAGGTGGACAGTGGTGAACTGTTCACAATAGGGCCTATATGCTAACTACTTGTGAAATGCCCATAAACCCCCCATGCTGCTCTGCACCCACACTCAGGTGGATGCAAGCCAGTATTCATGAATGCCAGCCACAGGACAAGGCCCCCCCCCCAGCCTACAGTCAGTGGTGCAAGAGAAGAGTATAGCTGCATGGGCAGACATCCAATCGGATGCCCTTCCCGGGTCCCAGAGTGGATACCCTGCTGTGGTCCTATGGGGTATCCTGGGATAGTGCATACACCACCAAAGAAACATAATGTGAATTTACTCAAATGGCCATCTCCAGCACTCCCAAACAGCCTATCAGAATGAGACAGCTGTGTGCAGGGGATGATCCTGTTGCCACCCCGCCCTGTCGGTAACATGTGGGGGAGTGTGTAACTATTTATGGTAGGGTCCCCCCTTGAGTACATTTCCCAGCCCTGGCATGGCATGTAGTGCCATTGTGTATAGACGCAGTGCAGGGCACATCCCCTGGCTTGCCCTTGTCCTGCCACTGGCATGGAGTCAGGTGGCTTCCTGAGGGATACAGTGGACAGGGTACTAGCATACCCTTGTTGAATGCCACTGGGGGTGCACAGATCACTGCTGTGCAGCATTCAGGCATAGGAATGCCTATGACCTGCCCTTGTGTGCCACATAGGCATTTGTGAATATGGCCCAATGTGCAGAAACACAGACACATGGGGATCTCAAAGAAATGAGTGGATGGGACATAGAGATAGGGAAGAAATAAAGACATATTTTTCTTTTGCAAACAGAGTGATGGACAACTGCAAAAGGTTGCCAGAGGGTGTGGTCTGTACCAAATCAGAAAGGGATTTAAGTGAGGATGGGACACACATATGGGGAGGTGAAGATAGCAGCAGAGGGTGACATGTAGGGAGTTGGTGGCCACTAGGGTATGTTGAACACTGCACTCACTGCAAAATACCTATATCATCACACACAATATTGCAGACCTGGATTAAACTGTATGAGTGGCCCCGCGGCCCACATATGAAATAGTAGCAAGATCACACGAACTGCACCATACCTATAGTGTACTTTGGGAGTGGCCCTGCAGCCCACACATGAAGTAGCTGCAGGGTCAGACAGTCTGTGCCAGAAATGTAGCAGACTTTGGAAATGGTCTGCAGGACCACTCGTGAAGCAACTGAGTCTTCATACACATTGCTCAAAACCAACAGCAAAGTGCTTCTGCAAGCCAATCACAAATCAGAAGTGTTTGTCATAGGGTGTGACTGTATTCCTTGTACTACATTATTTATTAACAGTATGATGTTAAAACATGTTTGAAATCTCAGTTTGGCTTTGACACTCATTTCAGTGGCATTCACAGGGGTAGAGTTAGATTAAAAAATTATATATATTATTGAATTGACATAATTTTGTTTATTTAAGAAATGCAGCACAATGTCTGGTGCTCCCACTGCCCTGGCAAGCTATTGTTCCCTGAATCCCCCCAGGAATGATGGACGCCACGCCATTTTACTTGCTGGTTGCTCAAATGCAAGTTTATTCATGGCACAAAAGATTATGTTTACAAAATCAATAACTTTAAATTCACAATTCAATTTCGTCAAATTTTTTTCCCATTTTTCTGGATCCGGCCTCTGTCCTTCTTCTGGTCCTTTCTTCCATCTTGCTTTCAGGGCCTGGACCCTGTGAATTCAGCCCCCTCCTCCACACCAGAACCAGGCTGGTCCACTTCCCCGGGCTTTCACCCTCCAGGCCCGGACAATTCTGAATCTGGCACCTGGACCTATTCCCTTCCCCACTTTACCATCACGTCTGGGTTCCTTGTCCCCCTGCCCATGTATCCAACCACCTTCCCCCCTTTCTCCCCCCACTCCCCCATTTTCTTTCTTCCCCTCCCCATGGGCATACATGCACCTCCTGCCAGGGGACTCTGCCCTAGCCCCTGGCCCAATGCTGCCTCCCGCGCGACACATACAACCCCAGGGCCCCTCGGCACCGACCTTCCCTCCAATACTTTCTTTTTGCACTGTAACTGCCCTCCAACACTTTCCTTAATAAGGGTGGAGGGTGGGAAAAATTCCCAGCAAAAGAAGTCATCCTGCCTGAGCCTGGCCTATTATACCCCAATTTTCCCTCCTCTTGAACTACCCTTGACTTCTTTGTAATGCAATGTAATGTAATCCTTCATTATATACTGTACTATACTGTCATCTCTGTTAGCAAATGTTTGCTCTGTACCTTAATGTTTGATGTGGAACCTTTGTAAATGAGTCTCTGACTCAAATGTCTTTCCGAGTATTTACCAAAAACAATAAACAAACAATAATAGGCCTCTGGTCAGGATCCCCTTTTTGGGATCCACCCCCCCCCAAGTCAATCCCTGGGGCTCTGGCATTCCCTTGTCATATTACCCTTTCCTGCCTGGTGATGTCATCAGGCCCCTTCCCTTCCATCCCTCGGCTCCCTTTCCCAATCCCCCTCCCTCTCCTATGCATTTATTCCTGGTAGGGATCACTGGACCACCTGGCCTGCCTTTTAATGTCAAGCCCCACTGTGCACTCTGTAAAAGCACTGTTTTGTCAAGGCAAAATATCAGTTGCAGTACTCCACACAGGTGTAGCTCTAGCTCTTTGAACTGATACTGGAGAGAACTTTGTTTCAGTGTTCCATCACATTTTGTGTCATGCATTTTACCAGTAATAATTAAGTATAAACTCACTCCCTAATGCATGAAATAATAAATGACTTCATTTTACTGGTAGTGTGTATGCTGGTTTAATATCAGTGCACATTGTGCATAATAACTTATAAGGAAGGTGGAAGCACCAGATGTTATGCGGCATTTATTTGTTTTTTTGTTTTGTTTTCTCCTAGGTTGCACCGCCATTCTTCTGTGATCTAGCAGCTAATTTTGGTGTCTTTATCTCTTTAAGAAGAAATCTTAACTTGTGAATTAACATGGTTTTATGCAATGCATTTTCTTTTTGAGGTAGCCATAGTAGGTTAGATTCAAGTACTGTACTTCTATTGGTCGTCTCCCTTCGTGATGGCTGCTGAAGTAATTTTTTAGTCTATGTCTGCCCTGTCCATAGAGATACTGTAGGTTTAGTTAGATTTTTTTTTTCTCCTGCTTGGAATATGTGCATCAGTTTTAAGTATAGCTGTGAATGCTTCACGAACAGAACTGCAACAAACACTTTTTCATCAGATATGTTTTTTTTCTAAATTTACTGTAAATTTAAACAGCTTGGATTTCTCTATGAAGCTGACCTGTATTATTTTCTGCAGCTATAACATCTCAATAAACAAACAAGTCTGGCTTAGCACTGAAGATCCCCTGAGGGAACTCAATATAACTAGCCATGGAGCCTGCAATTGTTTTCTTCAGATGACCTTGTCTCCCTCCACCACCTTTGTCAGCTTTCAACCTTCTTTCAATAACCCGATAATTAGACCCTACATGAGAACTCCTTGGCTCATTCACTCCTACTTGGCCTCTTCATCCTCCTCCTCATCTTTTTATTTCTCATCCTCTAGTCTTAAAGGGGAAGTCTCCCATAGTTTCACACCCATATTTTCCAAACTCCTTATGTGTTACTGTTGTGTGCCTCCTCAAGTTGCCAGCAGTCATATTGCTCTCCAAATCTAGGTTATAAATAAAAATATAAACCCCAAGAAGTGATCTATGTATTTATCCTCCATTTTACCATCAATGCTGCTGGATGATGATGTTATCAGAGCAACAGATGATGGTGCTGCCCTAAATGCTGTTCCACCATTAAACAGAACACACAATGTTTGGTTCCAAACTTGAGTAATGGAGGAACTGTTTAAGTGTTGTGCACATGCTGAAGTGCAGGTCTAATAGGGACTAGGACCATATGAGTGTGATGCAACACTGATTTCACATGTATATACAGTATGCCTATAAGGAAGTGCCTGTATGTGTTGTGTTAATGTTTCTGTTATCAAAAACAGTTTACCCAATAAATGACTCGGGGTACAACAAGAGTCTTAAGTGGTATTATATAGCTGTTGTAATATGTTCTGTGTGTGTTAGCATTATCTGTTTTGATTGACACCAGCAGTGAGACACAATCTTGCAAAAATGCCCCTTTCCTTTGTAACTAGGCAGTCAGAGATTGGATGGCTGATGTAAGGCAATAAAGAGTTCAGCTATAACAAGGAATAGGTTACCACGACAACATCAGCTACAGCATGTGGAAGAAGGGGAATCTAGTGGTTAAAGCACAGGCACAAGAACTGAGAAACTCTGGTCCAAATCCTACTACAGTTGCTTACTCTCTAACCCTTAACAAGTTCCCCTAACCTCCTTGGGAACTGTGATGGCTCCTCAGGGCCACGACTTTAAAAAATACCCCCATTCCCATTATAAATCATTAGCAGTGATGTGAGAGCTACAGCACTTCACTTTGAAGGTACTGAAAACAAGCTGTGGCAGCCCCCCCCCCTTGTAATGGCAGCATTTGAATTAGGAGGTCCCTCACAAATCAGATGTTACACGTCCACTGTTGTAGATAAAGAAACTAATCAGCCTCAGTGTTTGTAGTGCTCTATATTTGCTTAGCTCATTCCTCCCATGTCATATGCATTCCATCTTGGTATTTCCAGTCAGAAACACAGATGTTAGGAGCATTTGAAATGTAAAACAATACACTTTATAAAGTAAGTGATCTAGCTCTCTGCTTTCAGGCTGCTGAAAGGGGGAGGGGGTGTATAATTTGTGCAAAGGAGGGAATTCAGTCTTGTGTCATTCTTTGGGAAACTGCTCAGGCCTACCTTGTATAAGAATCTTCTCAAGGGTTTTCACCTGGTGCAATATTGATTGACTCATTGACTGCTAGACTGACTGTTTCATTGTCTGATTGACTCATTCTTTCTACTACACTCTACAACATGTTGCAACTGTCTCACAGAGAGAAATGAGCACTACATAGAACAGATTATGTTTCCTGTGAATGAAATACTATTAGATGCATTATTTGCTCTACACATACAGTATTAAGGCTAAAAGTACTATTCCCTGTGTGAGTTGCATGACAGAACTGTTTTAAGCCATTGCAAACTTAAACTAAAATCAGGATAGACAGCATTGATACCCTTATGTGTTCTTCTGCACTGTTGCTGCAGTGACATCAGGGAATGGGAGAGGCGGTATTACAAGTGACCCATTTGCATGTAAATGGAGTCTTGCTTGACATTTTACTACCTTGTGTCAGAGCCTCAAACTCTAGATATGTGTTGCAACAGCAGAAACGACTGATCTCTTGTTGACATATGTACAGTAACTGATGTAATGTATAATAAATACATCAGACATATCCAAATCAGAAATATACAGTAGTCTTCTCCTTTAAGGGCCATTCACACAACATTTTCTACATCTTTCTGAGTTGTGAAATGTTGTTACATTATTGCTGCTTTTGTCATGTGAATACAATCTACATTGCAGTGTTTGTATGTGCCATGTTTCAGTGCAATCTTTTTTTCCTTGGGATTGTGCAGTGGTGTAGGTGATTGTTGCAGCCGTCTGAACAGCTGGCACCATTCACAATGGTGCCAGGTGATTTGGAAAGCAGTCATCTTCTCCTGGTTCTCTCAGTTCAGGGAGTGGTGCTTTCTGTTTTACCAGATTTAACTAAATAACCACTAAACACCCATCTTTGCACTGTTGATGTGCCTAATGAGCCCCTTCCCCACCCATACTTCAACTAATTACAAATTGTATTGAACACTGTCCCCCACCCGCACCACAGACATTCATCCAAAATGCCAGAAGGTCAGTCACACTGATGTACTGGGGCTGCTGTATGAATTGTAGCCTCAGCGCTGCAGATTGAACAGAGTAGCCTGCAGCACAATACAACCATGAATGTGTTAGGTCATGTGAACACAGGTTTACCATGCCTATATCACTTTTTTCTACTAAATCCACCCCTATTTTCATTTGTTGCGTAAATATTCCTTATTATCCCTTACTTCTCCACCAACATTTTTTTTTCACTTTCTAGATCATTCCAGAAGAAGGCCTTTGGACAAAATGTTGGTTCTAACTCTGAATTCTGTTTTCAGCATACATTTAATATTATCTTTTTGTTTTATTAACAGCCAACACACTGATGCAGCATCCTGCTTCTTTGTAATATCTGACACTAGAAAGTTGTTTTTATGGATGGCTTTCAGGAAGTTTTAATATGCTGAAATTCTTTTTCTTCTAACATTTTTTGACACATATTGGCCCACAAAAAGTTATAAGATAAAATATGTTTGATGGCATTAATCACTAAATGAGACACAAAGACAAAACATGTTTGTCTGGCCTTAATAATTAAATAACACACTGTCTTTATGTAAACTACTGAATACACAGATGCCTGATAATGAAACCATTAGAACTGAGCAGAACGTTATTCAAGATGTCATACCTTGCTATATGAAACATTATTGCAAACTGCGTATGTTTCGAACATTTTTGCAGCATGTTAAAATGAATTATATGTAACCATTTCTGGTGAATACCCAGAATTGTACATGATGTACAATGTGATTTGCAGCATATAATGCTGCCAGCAGTGTCACAATGTATTGCAGTAACACCCACTGCAAAGTTTTAATTCCTGTTGAATGAATGTATGGTAGTGTTAAAGTATATTACATGATTAGCAGAGAAGTCCTTGTAAGCACATCAGGTAAAAATAATTTAAAATCATTTAGAGTGTATGGTTAGTCACTGTTCTACATAATAATCAGCCTGTTATAATATTTTGAATATGCATTGCAAACTGATGTGCACATGCTAAAGTTTGCTTTGCATGCTCTAAGTAGATTTAACCCTTTGAGAACTGAATATGTGTGAACGTATATAGATTCTGGACATATATATATGTCCACAGTCATCTTAAGGTGATACAGTTGTAAATTCCCTAATTACCTCACACCCAGGTGCTTACTAACTGCCAGGTGCCCACAGTTGTACCATTTAACATGTAAAACTCTTTAAATTAATTTTTTTATTGTAAAACAGTTCAGCAACAGGTGAGGAACCTGCCATTTTAAACATTTCTGTTTCAAAGAGGATCCAGTTATATTTAACACTTCTTTTTCACTCAGTGTTACTGAAATGGAAGCACGCCATATTGCAGGACTGTTGCCGATCACCAAACTGTTCTGTGGTAGAATTAAAGTGTTACACATCTACAGGTTAAAAGGTGAATCTCCAGGCACCAGTTGGGCAGTAAGCAATTAGGTGTAGGGTACTTTTTTTCATATACAAAGAAACAGCAAGTTTTTTTTTCTGTTTTTTCTTTGGCGAGGCAGATATTTATGTGACTTCTGTGTACAAAAAAACAAACAAACCATGTACCATAAAAAATAAAATATGGGTAAACATAAACAACTGTGCACTTGTTCCATCTCTGGGTTGTGATGACTGTAAGGAACTCCCAAGCTTTGCTTTTGAGGTTCATGTTCTGTCATAGCTTAACCCCTTGATGGAAACACTGCCTTGTTGTTAATGATTGTCAATATATTGCTCAATATTTATCCACTGGAAGCTAATAATTTTGGAATCCTTCTTAAGTCATCCTATCCACTTTAATAGAATTAGTTAATTTAGAAGTACTGTAAATGCATACATTGCTGCCAGAACCTATAGGTGACGGGGTGGGGGTGGCACCCCCCTAACTTTGCCCATGAACATTCAAAGTGCCCCCTTTAATGCATGCAAAATCAGAAGGAAAGCAATCATGGTTTCTTATATAATTACTTCAGCCCCCCCCCCCCACACACACACCTTCCCACATGCTCCGGCAATCATGAAGGCATTCATAAAGGAATACTATAGACCAATAATAGTATTTTTACTTACAGAACTCCTTGAACATGGTGATGCCATTAAAAAGAAATATCCTGGCATCACAGCAAATATTAACAAGTAGCAAAACATGAAGAATTGCATTAAAATTGCAGTGCTACTCAGAATTTCATAATGGATAAGAACAAAATAACAAGGCTAACCACAATAGTGTTTGTAGTGGCTTACATGTAATGTAGTGTGTATCTGTAATATAATCCTGTGGTTAGTCTAAATGTGGTTACTGCTATGGAAAATTCAAAACCTTTGAATTTTTCATTGTGCTCTTCTACTCAAGGAAGTTGGCATGGATACATTCAGCATATTGTGTTACTCAGCTTTACTGCTTTGGAATATAACAGTAGGAATAAAAGCTTTAAAATCAGTAGGTTGCTTCATTACCAGATTTAAAATGGACAACGGTATATGTTTTCCATTAAAAACAGCTTTTTCTTTGTAAGTCTTACACAACTTGTTAATGCTCATTCTAACCCGTATTAGCTGCATCTTTTTCTGAAAAATGTAATATGCAAAGCTATAACCAAGAATATGCTTTTATAAACAGATAACCATCTCTAGAGTAAAGCAAATTAGTGGGGATAAAGTCAATGTGTTACCTAAGCTTCAGAAAAGATATGTGGGTAATAAAAATATATTCTCTAACAGAATTTGATGACAAGCTTGTATCATAACTATAAAAAGAATTGACACCTGTAAAATATTTGTTTTATGTGAATCCCTTACTGAAGATTTGTGGGTATTTCTGCAGTGGACTTCAACTTTAAAGAGATGTTTCAGTAGCTGGAAAACTATTGTGATGTCAGCACCTATCAGATCATACACTGTTGGAATATATCAACTCATAGTTATTATAAAGAGTAATTTAAACTAATGGTTCTGCTTGGCTAAGGCTTTGTTCTCCCTTCTTATGATGAATGTATGTACAAATTAAGGTATGTGTTCAGTACAATATGTCCTTATTATAAAGCATCAGGTTGTGAAATTGATGACATTGAAGACCTGTCTTTGAAAACTACAACAACTACTTGTGTACCTGAAGCAAGTTCCCTAACCTCCCTCTGCTTTCTTCTCACACCTGGAAATTTGGCTCACCATGCCTTCCACAATCAAAAATTCTAAATAAAAAATATTATAGTATAGTAATGAACCAACTTTGGGTCTATAGGCCAAGGGATATATATAGGGGTCTATAGGCCAAAGAATCTAAACACCAGAAATGACAGTACAACAAATCCTTATAAGAAAATATCCAGAAGCAAATGGTTTGATACCTTTTATTGGACCAACATAGATGTTACAAAAAGAACAAAGTGTTTAAGCTTTTAGAATAATGAAGTTCCTCATTGGAAGCTTATGTTGTTTAGAAACTCACATATGATTAACACCCAGATCATACACAATAAGGGCTGCTAGCTGCACAACCGAGCAGACATGGTAGATCGCAAGGCCTTTTTCTTTTGGCGTTTTTCATATGTTCGTATGTTCATATACATAAAAACAAAAAAGTATTCTCACTGATTTAAAATACCCATTTAAACCTTCACAGAAGTTAAAAACAGTTGAACCTGACCTCACCAGTTTGCTATTAGCTAAAATGCCTTTAAGGTCAAATGTCATCTGAATAACTTTCTGCTTGGAAGGTTTTTATCTAATTCAATTGACATTTGACCTTGAAGGCATCTCAGCTAATAGCAAACTATTTTGCCTGGTTGAACTGTTTCTAACTTCAGTGATGGTTTAAATGATTATTTTAAACCAATGAGAATTGTTCTGATTTGTTTATATATGATCTAGGTGTTAATAGTATGTGAGTTGCTAAATAACTGTCATAAGCTTCTGAGGAAGGACTTCAATAATACAAAAAACTTAAGTACTTTGTTCTTTTTGTGACATCTATGTTGGTCCAATAAAATGTATCAAATCATTTGCTTCTGGGTCTGTTATTACAATGAACCATACATTATTATCTCAGATGCAGTATTCCTCTTAAAACATGGTTATAAACACCTATTGGAACAGGAGTCAGTTTAATTGCTGCATTTGTTGCTTGATGCTGAGGCTTTAAGGCAATGTTGTGTGAGAGGGAATACTGGCTGAGTGCACTTCCAATTCTATTTATGCTACTCTCTGAGTATAGGGGATTTTGAGACAAAACCCTTTCCTTTTGTACTGAAAGAAAAAGAAGACTATGCTCAGTCAGGAAGGAATTAGGTCTCTTTGCTTTCCTAAAATATGTATTTAATTTTCAGTTGGGAAAGTTTCATTTATTTCATTGTCAGTTGTGAACTGGTTTTGCTGTATTTTGCAACTCATTGTGTAGTATAGATGGTGCATCTCTCATAATTAAGTTGCGTGCTGCTTTCTTTGTGTGTTGCCTGTTATTGCAGAGTAAGTGTGGTAGAAATAAAGCAAACTTTCAGTCCAGTGTGTGTGTGTGTGTGTGTATGGGGGGGTTACTTGAAGTAGCTCTGTATTGTTTTACTTTTTATCACATGTGCTTGGCTAATTTTAGACTGTTTTGGCTTTGCATGTTTTGCTTGAAATCTTATGTTTAGCGGCTGATCACATGTGGGGTTGTTATCTGGCTCTCGTTTATTACAATAATCATGGCTTGTACCAAGGGGTCATCATCCTTAATGCTCACCCCATTCCATGTTTAAGGAAGCTGACATAGTACAGCATTGGAGAATGGGGTGAGCATTAAAGCCAATGACCACAAGGCATACCTCAACACCTGTTGGTCTATGGTGGGTGGGGATGAGGTAGGGTGGTATGGGTGGGTGTGGGGGTTGGGGTTTGGTTTGAGGATTTTTTTGCAATGAGTTTCCTTATTTTTTGAGAAAATGTAATCCTACCCTTATTTGGTTGTGCTCAGGTCCTATGTTCCAGTTCATAGTGTGTTGTGGGAGCACAGGGGCCAGGAGCCCTGTGCTTCCATGCATGCATGTAGTAATTGTCCATGATTTTCATGTGGAAGTGCAAAGCCCTTGGTATCCATATGTGGGAGTGCAGTGGTCCATTTATCCATAAGTGTAGACACATTGTAATTAATCCTCAACTTCCTGTGGAAGAGCAGGGCCCTAAGAGCCCTGCTCCCCATCACTCCATAATGTTATCCATATGTAGGAGTGCAGAGCCTTGCTGGCCTTGCTCTCCCACCTAACCATAAGTGCTGAGACAGTTAATCTTTGTACTGCCAATGGTACAGTATCACAGTCACCATAGGATCATAGATAAATATTTCCACTGCAGTTATAAAGAAGGCCAGGCAACATGCATAACTGCTTAGTACCCAAAAGGCATACTCAGCTGTATTTCAAGAAAAATCTGTATCTTGAAACATTTTTGAGATATAGCCCCTGAAAGGTATATGGCTGCCACAAAGTTATTCTATGGGAAATGTTTAAATTTCTGAGTCTTACAACTTTGGAACCCATGTAAATTTCATCACCAGACCAGCAAAAGGCACATCTGTGGGGCAAGACCTTTGTACCCTGAAAATTTCAGCACATAAAAGCAAATACTTTGTTTGCCATGCCATGTCAAAGAAACACCAGTACCTGGCTATGTATTGTTCAGAAGAGACCGAGGTGCAAAAAGGGGGGGAGGAGTGGCCCTGTATGTTAATGAAAATATCAAAGCTACAGAAATTCAGAATACACATAAGGAGCCAGAAGAACTGTGGGTCACCCTGGAAACAGGAAATGGGACAGCCATAAGAACTGGGGTTGTCTACAGGCCCCCAGACCAGAGGGAGGACATAGACACATTACTGTTAGAAGATATACAAAACATGACAGCTAAAGGGAGGTTCTGATAATGGGAGACTTCAACATGCCAGATACAGATTGGTCAATACCAGCAGGAACATCTGCCAGAACTAGACTCATAGTGGATTCCCTGCAGGGGAGGGCCTCAAACAACTGGTACAGCAACCCACAAGAGACAGGGCTATCCTAGATCTAGTACTGACTAACAAAGAAGGGATCACAGATCTCCAGGTAGAAGGTCACCTGGGGCCAGTGACCATCACATGGTATGGTTCAATTTGGCTACTACATCTAAATCATCCCATTCAAGGCAAAATATGGGACTTCAGAGGAGCTGACTTTGATAAGATGGCCAAGAGTTAAGCTAGCCCTGGCAAAAGAAACACAGGTGAGGAGGTACAGGCAAAGTGGGCAAGCATTAAGGATACAATACTTGAAGCAACATCCCATTGTGTTAGACAGAAAAGGAAGTGCAAAAAGAAGGAAACCACTTTGGTTCTCAAATACAGTAGCAGAAAGGTCAGAGCCAAAGGCTGGCCTTCAGAAAATATAAGGGAACACAGCGGATGAAGATAGAGGGCATACCAAACTGCCCTAAGGGAAGCAGGTAAGGCAGTAAGGCAGGCAAAGTCCCAAACTGAGGAAACACTAGCACAAACAGTAAAAGAAGGTGACAAGACTTTCTATAGATACATTAGTGAAAGGAGAAAGTCCAGAGGGGTGCTAAGCTTAATGGAGAAAAGGGAGCATGTGAGGAGGAGGACCCTGTAAAGGCATCTATCCTAAATAGATACTTTGCTCAGTATTCACTGAAGAGAAGGTAGGGCAGGGCCCACAGCTCAGCATCATGGACACAGGGGAGGGAGGTGAGCACTACTCCTTCACAAAAGAAAGGGTCCTACAAGAGCTTGCTAAGCTCAGGGTGGATAAGGCAATGGGACCTGATGCATACATCCCAGGGTACTTAAGGAGCTAAAGGAGGAACTAGCAGAGCCATTAGCAGAATTGTTTAGTGAGTCTCTGAGCACAGGAGAGTCCCAGAAGACTGGAGAAGGCTCATGTGATCCCACCCACAAGAGTGGTAGCAGGGAGGAGGCGGGAACTACAGACCGGTCAGTCTTACCTCAGTAGTGGGCAAGATTATGGAAGCACTCCTTAAGGAAAGGATAGTGCAACACCTGGAATCCATAGAGGCACAGGATCCAAGACAGCATGGGTTTACAAAAGGAAGGTCCTGTCAAACTAACTCATAGATTTCTTTGACTGGGTAACCAGAGTGGTGGACCAAGGGGAGCAGTTGATGTCGCCTACCTTGACTTCAGCAAAGCTTTTGACACTGTTCCACATAGAAGATTGATAAATAAGCTAGGTAGGCTCGGGTGGTCAGAAGTTGGTCAACTGGGTGGCAAACTGGTTGACTGGCAGAAAACAGAGAGTGGTGGTAAATGGTATACAGTCAGAAGAGATGCAAGTCACAAGTGGGGTACCTCAGGGATCAGTCCTGGGGCCAGTCCTATTCAACATCTTCATTAGTGACCTAGCAGATGGACTAGAGGTAAGGCTTGTCTGTTTGCAGATGACACCAAGATCTGCAACAGAGTAGATGATCCAGATGGGGTGGGCAGAATGAGAAGAGATCTGGATAAACTAGCAGAATGGTCAGAAGAGTGGCAACTGGGATTTAATGCAAAGAAGTGCAAAATCATGCACATAGGGAAGAGAAACCCTGAAGCCACCTATAGGCTGGGAGGAGTTGCTAGCAGTCACAAAGGAAGAAAGAGACTTGGGCATCATCATCACTGATGACCTGAAATCATCCAAGCAGACCTCTAAAGCAGTAGGTAAGGCTAGGGGGTTGTTAGGATTGTATTAGTAGGGGTATCACAAGTACGTAAGAGGAGAGGTAATAATCCCTCTGTACAAGACATTGGTTAGGCCCCATCTGGAGTACTCGTGCAGTATTGGAGCCACACCTTCACAAGGACATTAACCAAATTGAGGCAGTCCAGAGAAGGGCAACCAAAATGGTGCAGGACTGCATCAGAAGACATATGAGGACAGATTAACGGAGCTCAATATGTATACCCTTGAGCAAAGGAGGGAGAGAGGTGATATGATCGAGACATTTAAACACCTTAAGGGCATAAACAAGGTGAAAGAGTCTAACATGTTTAAATATAAGAAAATAGCAGGACAAGAGGACACAGCATGAGATTAGAGGGAGGCCGATTAAGGGGAATGTGAGGAAATTCTTTTCACAGAAAGGGTGGTAGATGTGGAATGGCTTACCACAAGAAGTAGTGGCTATGAATACAGTGCAGGGCTTCAAACAGGCATGGGATAGGCATAAGGGAGCAATACAAATGACTATGAATAGATAGGTCACTGACATAGCAAAGGCCGATGGCACATTTATAAGGTAGAAAAAGAAATGGGCAGACTGGATGGGCCTTGCGGTCCTTATCTGCCGTCAACTTCTATGTTTCTATGTTTCAGGCATTTCTGCTAAAGTAGTGTTGCAAATTGCAACACTTTCTCAAATTTTCTGAAACCTTTCATGAAACAGTGTTGCAAATCGTGACACTATTGAACTAGTTTTGCAAAACAGTGTCAGAATTTGCAAAACTTTCACAAAAGTAGTGTCATAAATGTGCAACACTACCGACGTCAAATTAAATAAACATAATTTCGCCCATTATTTTTTTAATCTAATGACAGGATCATGTTGCTAGGCCCCCCAATTAGATGAACATAACTGTTTTTGTTTACCAAGGGGCAGTATTTTTTTAATTACAATTTTTTTCCCTATCGCTAACTGAGAACAAGATGGTGGCAGCATAACACTACTGATCCATTTGAAAAAGCAATTTTGTGAAAGCAGAAACTGCTTTTGCATGGAACATCTAATTTTCCCCATAGCATAAAATGGGAAAATGTAAAGTTTAATAACTTTAGAATGGACTGATATTTCTTCACCATACCTTAAAATGGCACATTTGTGACTCAGACCCCACATACACTAACATTTTTAGACCACACTGCCAATCTATTTTGGAGATGCGACATGGCAAAGGATTTGCACCAACATGGTAATTTTCACATTTTTTGACACTCTAAATCTCCATAGATGCATGTCTGGATGGAGCAAAACTTGCCACATCAAGAGATCTATGGTATCTGACAGAGCATGAAAAATTTTGTGGGCATCGGTCCTATGGTTCCAAGGCTATTAAAGTGCAAAATTTGGGGTTTTACATAGATGTGATCATTGAACCCTAACTATAATGGCACTGCTATGTCAGTATAATATCTATCTATCTCTTCCTCTCTCTCTCTCTCTCTCTTTCTTTCTCACTCACTCTCTCTCTCTTTCTCACTCTGGCTCTCTCTCTCTCTCTCTCTCTCTATATATATGTTTTTAGCTAAAAATGCATTTCTTGCATCCTAAAAATTATGCTGAATGTATTTTTACTTTTCTCAGATATTGCTATAGTGTAACAGCTTTAACTGCTAGTTGTGTGACTAATGACTCACCACTTGAAATTTTTAAAATCTCTTCCACGGAGGTTACTTGTTGAATGTGTCACAACACACTCCAGTGGGGCAGTATGCCCTGGGTTATAGCAATTCCCCCTGTGACTGGGCCAGTAAATCCCTCTTCTGTCCTTCTGTGGTGCTCATTAGATTTATAACTGAAGGTAAGCCAGAGGATGCTGGGGCTTCTGTCTCTGGGTGAGGTGTGAAAATACAGCCTTGAGTCTGTACCTGGGAGAGACCCCTCTTGGTTCCTGTGCAGTGGGTGGATAACACAGATGTTAATGGCCTTCACAATACCCTTGTAACCCTATACATGTCTTCTCCCAGTGGAATGCAGGAATCAGTCCAAACCCCACAAACTCCACTGTGAGACCTTTTGCATTCCCCCTTATTTTGGCCACAGAGTCCCTTTATGGATTCTAGTTAGGTAACATCTGGCCCTTGATCATTAGACAGGTGTAGAATAGTTTAACAAACTTTCCCAAACCAACTCAGACAACAGATGCTGGCAAAGTTAGTTTAAAGTAAGCAGGGAGCTTTACTAATTTTGTCACTAAGTACTGTAAATATCATACAAAAAGAAATGATATACTTTCTTAATATTGGTTACAGGATATGAAAAGAAAGTTGGAAATATATATATTTTAAAATCTAGTAGATATGGTTTTACCTTGAAAAAAGTCCTTAGTTCCTGAAAATGAAAAGTGTTCTGAGAAGGTTGCTGAGTCTCCCATCTGTTTGGTGGAAATTCAGACAGGGGTCCTAGTCCTTGTTGCTGCCAGGAAAGTCTTTGAAAAAAAGTGTGTCTAGAAAGTTCAACAGTCCTGCCTCTGGTGTTCCTTGCTGTGATAGGCTGGCCCTGTCATATGCTGAGAAAGGACCAACAAGCAACCATGTTCAATTTTTATAAGTCTAACTGAAAGTTTTTTAGCAAGGGGGCTTCATCCTTACCCCTCCCCAGGGTTGAAAGAAAAAACACAAATGCTCTCCTGGCCTGTGACTGGAGTCAGCATGTCTCATCCCTTGCTGGTTTTGCTAGTCCAAAGTCCTTTGTTTCCAGTAAACCAATTAGCCCTTAAGTGATTTCCCTCAAGTTGTAATTACTCTAGTCCAGCTGCAGAAGTCCTGAGACAAAATGACTCCAGACTCCACTGCACCTTCATGCTGATTTTAAGCACAGGGACTTTTGTAAGGCAGATAGTTCCGGTTACCCAGGCTTGGCTAAATGGGCCTGCTATCAGTTTTAAACAACACTTCCATTTAACACAGGATTCTAGCAGCCCAAATCCCTTTTACAATTTAAAGAAATATTATTTGAATGAAAATGACAGGTCACCTAGTAAGCTACAGGATTGCTTACCAAAAAACAGGGAATTGTACCACTCCAGTAAACCATATTGGAGCTTGACCCAGGCTCCCTTGAAATCAGGCTTATACAAATGGGGCCTTTTTATGAATTACATAAACTAACATACATAAGAACACAACAATGGGACATGGCATGATCCTACCACAGAATATATATGCTAGAATCATACTGTGGATGTATTAGGATTGTGTTATCACATGTTTCTAATGGAAAACAACACCAACACAACACTGTACCAAGAAATGTAATTATTGTATGGCAGGCAAATCATGGCAGCGGGGGCTTTCAAACATTTCAAAATCCCATATTTTAGTTCAGAAATGAAAGAAAATAGAATGAAAAATTAGTATTTTTATATTTTTGCCAGACAAATATTAGTGCTAAAATATATATGTATGGTACAGTGTATAATTTGGACAAAGAATGCTCTGGGTTGCTATAACAAACAAAGATGTTCCAAGTGCAGTTGTTCTCAGATGTGCAAAATTGCAAGAGAAAATTTGAAAACAAGGCACTCAGTCACCAGTCTCCAATAATGGGTGGGAGGCACAGGCAAGAGAAAAATGAAACATGAAGTACTCACTCATCTGTCTCTGCTGCAGGGTGGGTAGCACCAACAAGGGATCCTAGAAAAACAAAGCACTTACTCACCAGATTCTGATATGGGTGGGTGGTACAGATAACCAGAACTGTTCACTGTCTGTGGCTCCTCTCTCTTTCTGTCTCTCTCTCTCTCTCTCTCTCTCTCTCTCTCTCTCTCTCTCTTCCTGCAGTTCTTCCATCTACTTGTTAGAAAACCCACTCAGGCTGTAATTGACTGAGCCTGCTCCTCCAACTAAATAGATTGTCCAGCTACTGTGACAGTGTTGGGAGGCTAATCTCTGACATGATGGGTGATACAGTCTAAAAAAAACAAATTCTCCCCAACTTCATACTCTTTCTGCCTTCAGTCTGTTCATCTGCTCTTTAGAGAGTCTGCTTGAACTATATTGGAGAAGCTTGCTCCTCAGGCTAAATGGCATGTCCAACAACTGTGGTGGCCATGGCATGAGTTTGTGAAGTTCAGCTGTGAAAAGGCTAGTGAACAGGCATAAATCTGTCTCTTCCTTCACCCCTCCCTCTCTCCAAATATCTCCCTAAACCAAAGTTCCCCTCTAGGGGGCACAGTGTGAATAAGTGACTTATGTGTCCCAGCAGGGGCTGTGAAGAGTGGTCAAGAGCATGGTGGTTAATACTCAATGACAAAAAGCGTCAAATCATGCACCTAGGGAATATGGGAAAGGAGATGGGAGAGAAAGATGGGGATTGGACTGGCAAGGGGAAACTTTTTTTTAAAACAAGGAAAGTCAGAGTCAGTCCCAAAGATGGAGTTGCGAAAGTCAGAGTCATGCTGGAGAGAGGGAGATGGGAACAGAGAGTGGTGTCAGAGCAGCAGTGGAACATGGAATTTTATTGTTTAAATAATAAAGTAAATCTGGCAAGGGAAATGTGTAAGGGGGGAGACAAAGTGCAGCTAGCTGATGCATACTAATAAGGTGATCTGATGCCACTGCAAATGCTGAATGTAGTATCCGTTCCAGATTTTGCTCTCTTCTTTTCTCTTATACCCTCAATAATGCATGCATAGCTATGCTATACAGCCATAAAAAGCAGCAGACTCCATAATGTCACTGGCCTTGACTGTAGGTAGCTCTTTCTTTCTTTCTTAGGTAGTGTGACACTGTTAAGACCAAGAAGGATGTTATGGGGTCACTAACCTCCCATGAGTCCATCTCATCAAGCTAAGAGAAAAACAGGTGACAAAAATGGTTACCCAGGAAGGAACTACACGACTTCAAACAGCTTTAGTCAGCTTATCAAATGCAGAGGTCGTGATAAGTTTGCAAAAGTTAAATTCCAGAAATGGGATTTTGGCAGCATTACCTACTGAAACACAGTACAATTCATTTTTGGAAACAAAAATGGTTACCAATTAGTAGTTTGCAGTATTTATACTGTATATTTATAACAACTGAACCAAATTCTTCCAGCTTTGTTAAATTTTAGGATCCACTGATTCTAGGTATCAATGCCAAATGTCATGTCTATACCTGCAATAGCAGGAAAGTTACTGTGCAAACATTTGTACAGCATTTTAAAGTTTATAACAATTTCAAAACATTTCACAAATAAACGGTAACTTTATGAATCAATGCAACATTTAATTTATATACCCAAGTCTATCCATATTTAACTAATAATATGTATACTTTAGGATAGTTTGAAAATGGATGTATTTCTTAGACTGGTAGTCACAGGGCCAGCCCTCACATGATATTTTGTAGTACACATAATCTGAGGTGCATCTTAGTCCACAGTCATCAACAGAATTATAGTGCACCATAGTTCCACAGGGTTGTCATTGCCCCCAAGGCATTGGATGCTACAAGTGTGGGAGCTGCAAATATTGCACCAAAATTTAGACAAGAGGTATTTTTATGAAACCACAAACAGGCAACACTATTCAGATATCAGAATGTATCACTTGTGAATCACAGGGAGTGATTCATTTGGGGACATGCTTCTGCAGATCAGTTTACATAGGCAAGGCAAGAACGACATTAAAAATCTCAGTGGAGGAATGCAGTCCAGCCATCAAACAGCATAATATGGAGTGCATCACAGCCCAACATGTAGTGGAAAACCAAGGGAAGGGAACACACAACATTTCATTGATAAGAATTTAGTAATTATACCCAAGTAAGATAGGAGGTGAGTTTTATTGGCTTCTCCTTTGTGGAGGACCATACTGGACATATACTGTAGTTCCAGTGAAAAACATTGGTCAGAACTGCATGGTTCTCTGATTTGGCTTCATTCCTGTAATAATGGTCTTTGTCTATACTCCACAGTTGTAATTCTGTGTCTTTCCACTCTGCTACAGTATATGTTCTGTTGTTATGTCTGGTACCCCCACATAAATATCGTTAGCTTAACACATGGGACGATGACTACGATAATACCAATTTTAGATATACATTTCACATAGTATCATCCTACCCCCCCATCCTCATTTTATGTGAAATGGTTTTCAGTTAATTAGAAGTTGTTTTTATGTGGTATTCATTTGGTATATTTTCAAACCTTGCTCCGAATCACAAGTAGGAGGAGAGAAGTCCTAATGCCCCTGTACCAGGCTATGGTGAGACCACACCTGGAGTACAGAGTCCAGTTCTGGAGGCCTCACTTGTGAGAGGACATAGACCTGATTGAAAGGGTTCAGAGAAGAGTGACCAAGATGGTGATAGGGATGAATGGTAAATCATATGAGCTGAGATGCTGCAGGCTAGGGCTAAACACCCTGGAGACAAGAAGGGAGAGAGGAGACATGAAAGAGATCTTCAAATACATCATGGGGTTAAACAAAGGGGGCCAAGGGGGCTTATTCAAAATGAAGAAGCACACTGCTACTAGAGGGAATAGCCTGAGATTACAAGGGGTCACAACAGGAGGAATGTGAGGGGGTGATTCAAGTTCAAGTTCAAGTTCAAGTTTATTGCAGGAAAACTCCATTGTGCAAGCTCATTCACAAGGAGGTCCTGTGACATAAACACTTAAAGTACAAACACAGATAGATAATAACAGTATATACATGAAATGCACGTTACATGATACAGGCTGGATATACATACAAGGGTACCACATAGGGTGACCGCAGGTGGTAAACATTGATATGAGACAGGGAAGTGACTTACAGGTTGCATACTGATAAATGAAACATGATGACTGGTGTGTGTAATGCATATACAGTATTTTGACAGCTAGAACAAACAACAGTCTACAACTGATATGGGGGGGAGGAGTGATTTGACAGAGTAGCAGTGGAGCGTAAGCAAAGATAAAGCCAGGAGTAGAAGGGGAAGGAAAAGCAGTTAATATGACAAATCAATTATAACTTACCAGTGGATAAATATGGCACACATGGGGAAGGAAGAGACTTAATGACAGTTACAGGTGTCTTTTATTTTGGCTGAATTTAGCGATTTGTAGAACTTTATTGAAACTGTGCTAGTTAGTTTCAGTATGGTTTGTAATTGGTTCCAAATGGAGGGAAGGGCATATGCAATATCACGTTTACCAAAGGAAGTCCGCGTCCTTGGTATGTCAAGCATAATAAAGTCAGATTTTCTTAACAGTATGCACTATGTGAGATACTAATAAGGAGGAGAGATAGCTTGCAATTTCTGCAGGAGCCATTAAGAGTCCATAGCCCAGCATGGAGCAGGCGTCTAGTAGTAAGGGATGTCCAACCAACAGCTGCATATAAGTCACAGTGATGCGAATGGTAAGGAGTTGGTAATGAACCGTAACGCACGGTGATAAAGGATGTCCAGTTTACTTAGATTTGCAAGAGTGGTGGAGGAATAGATTACATCGCCATAGTCGAGTAGGGGGAGAAAAGTGGCCTGTACAAGCTTGTTTCGAGTTTCAAGGGGGAAAAGGGGCCTATTTCTGTAGAAGAAACCTAACCTTGCTTTTAACCTTCTAGAGATTCATTATGGAGAGGGTGGTGGATGCCTGGAACTGGATTCTAGTGGAGGTTGTGGGGGTACAGACAGTGCCAGGATTTAAGAGGGATTGGGACAAGCATAAAGGGCTATGTAGGGAGGGGTGGATTCCCAGAGAAGGAGGAGGTAGATGGGGGGTTAAGGGCAGACTGGATGGACCATGGTGTCGTTTTCTGATGTTAGGTTCTATGATTCTATGATTCTATGATGTCATATTCACCTAATGCACACACTGACAGTCATAGTGTTCAGTTTGCCACTAGTTTTCATAAAAGCAATTTGGCATATTAAACCTCTGCAGTGTATGGTATGTTCATGTTACTTTTTTGTGTGTGTTTTCCAGACGACAGTGGCTGTGATTTTTTTTAAATCTAGATAGCTTCTGATGGCTCACTATGATTCTCTATTTCACAACAATATGCTCTGTTTACCAGTACAATTTATGGACTTGTGGTTTAAAATGTGTATCAATGTATTTATTGTAATTTTTACAAAGCACTTTATTTACATCATGGATTAATGCACAGCACTTTGCACTTTGGTTTATTACAGGGATGATGTCATACTGTTTAAAATGATGTAGATAAATCAGTGTACAGTATACAGTACTTTGCACTTGACACACTATTTAAACATCAGCCTTAGGGTTGGTGCAATTGCTCTTGAAAAAGCATTTTTAAATGTGAAATGAGTTTTTCATTTATGCTACCCAGCCACTGGAACTGTACTGCACATATAACAGTTTTATAGTATTAGCACTGAACCTCTGTGGAAAGATTGCTTCTGTTCCATAGTGCTACAGCATGGTGGTTGATACCATGTTCCTTTCTCCTTTGACTGTTCTTAGACAGTTTGGTCTCTCCATATTTACAGTATTAGTTTTTATAACCCTGCCAAGAAGGTCATGCAGTTTATTTGTATATGTCTAACTCCACAGGTGACTGAGTTTGAAATAGAGAAATATTCTATCCAAATTTCACAAAAAATATAAGATGTCAGACTTTGAGCCCGAAATGTTATGAAATTTGGTAAGTCCTAAGGGTACCCAATTATATGAGCGCTACCAAAATCGCACCACAATTCACTGCGCTAGTCTGGTAAGCACTTCCATGGACAGTGGGGGGGGGGGGATTTACAGCGCTTTCTGTTAGCCCTCCTCTGGTCGCTGTCCATGGTGCTGAAGAAGCAGAAGAGGACTAGGATCCTAGAGGCTGGCTGAGCTGCTCCCATGGTGTGGAGGGCTGGTGCATTGAGCAACTCAGCCAGAATCATTAGAAACCAGGGTTCTAATCCTGGACTCCAAGAATTTTAGTGTACTTAGGACTTAGATTGTGTTACTTGGGGCCCTGGAAACAGTATACCACGGCCCCACAATTTTTAACTTTCCTCAATATCTGCTCCCCCGGAGTTAGTATCCTTTAGTCCGGGGTGTGCAGCCTCCATGTCAGGTGGTGCAAAAATCGGTGCTCTTATTCCCGCACAGTTCTGGACCATGCTATTGTTGTAGGTGCTCGCCTGACACAGTGCCAGTACTAAGGACACCTAACAAGAAGTAGGCATTCTAATCTTCAAGTCTTTTACTAAACAGCTGCTTACACTATGATGACAAAAAAAAAACATATTTGTGAAATGTTTTGGAATTTTGCAAAATTTCACTGAAACTCAACAAAATGAAGAATTTGCTAATTTTACTCAGCCTCACTTTTAAGGCTTTGTTTTTTAACTCTAGCTGATATCAAAATATAGTTTTGTGCATTTAACTTCCTTACTTTGTTAAATAAAAAATTGATAACAGATACAATACATGCTATGTTGTGTTGATAATTCAGGCCTGTGACATATACTCCAATTTATCATTCAGTAACTGTGACATCTTTCTTATGGAGTGTGTTATCCTGCTGGGTGACACTCTAAATGTATTAACACCACTCCTCTGAGAAAGGGATGCCAAAGTTATGGCAACACCAATGCTGCATCAAACAATTGTTCATACCCTGTGGGACACCTAGCCACACATTCACCACGACTCAGCATACTTTTTTGCCTAACATTGCATATTCCAGCATTTTTGGCTTTATGTTTCAACCCTTACTAATACCTAAATTCAGTTTATTTCTAATTTATTTCCTTTCTTTTAAAGGGATACTTAATAACACCTGCACATAACACAAGGCAGTTTCAGGTATTTTCTACAAGACATCTCACAATCTCTTCATGATCAAAGAAAACTTGAGTAGGAAATCACTAATCACTGAACAGTTTTCCTGACAGTGTCCGATGGTGGTGTTTAGAGGTGGGTTTTACACTTTGTCACCAAGAAAGGAATTGTCCTTCATGGCATGGAGATGGGGTCCTGGTGTGAAATGTGAGTGGGGAGACTGTATGGGCAAGGAACTAACAGTGCCACAGAGGATGGGCTCTAGTGTAATATTTTGTTGTTGATGCAGTTAGTGATCTTTATGAACATTTCTACACATAACACCATGATAAACATACAGTCAGAGAAAAAAGAATCAAGACATGGTAATACAGATAGTACTATTGGTACAGCATGAACAATGACCAATAATGCACAAGCTACAAGATACCTGATCATGAAACTCTTAGTAATGGGGTCCATCTGGAAAGGAGGAGATGGAAGGGGGAGAGGTACAGGATTATAGATGTTGCACATATGGTTAAAGTGTGGAGGGAGGACTAGAGAAAAGAAAACAAATGTTGAAGATAAGGGAAGGGGAGCCTCACAACATGTTGATTGGACAGATTCATCAGAGGGGGTGGCTGCATCTGGGGATCCCTAGACTGTAAGGGTTATGTACAAGTTGTCCATTTCCCACAAGACCCCTTCCTGAATCAGGGGAAACACAGGGGAGAGAAATAGCAGGGAGAAATTAAGGAGAATGGGTGGGTAGTGGGAATTCATTGTGAAGCATGTGGCTCTACAAGCATCTGACAGGGGAAGCAGGTAGCCATGATGCACAAGGAAGAATTCTGGTATTGGAACCAGATACCACAGAACAATAACAGAGTGCCTTCCACCAAATGCTAGCACCTAGTCAACTGGGCCACCTGATTGACTGACCCCATCCACTCCACCACCAAGTTCCACAGTTCTCTACCAGCAGAGGAGACATCTTTTGAACATGCCCCTACTGCCATCAGCCATTGGAGGCTGTGTATTGGAATCCAGTTATCTATAATCTAGGAAGCTGGCACTCACAATGTGTATGTACTGGTGATACTGCTCAGTCAGGTGAATTCCACATAACTTCTGAACAGAAGCAGGATGCAGCACACACTAGCTAGAAGTAAGAAGCAATCTGATAAGGACTGATAGTGACCAAATAAGTATATTGGGCTAAAACAGCCACTGCAGGTAATCACTTCAAAAAATAATCCATAACACCTTGCTGCCGCAATGCTTCACCATGTTGGACTTACTCAAGGAGCAGGGTACTGAGCTTACAAAGTTGAATTGATAGTCCCCAGGCTCTGATGTCAACCTGCCATGTGATGGTGACATTTACAGGTTGTTGCTAAATGTAGCCATGGTGAACAGGCTCTGTATTCCTTTACATATTAAACATGTTCTGGTCAGAGTTGATACTGGTGATCTGTGCAGCAAAAGCAAGTAAATTAATAGTCAAAGCTCTTGTCATGCTGGTGTCTACTATATCAGCTCTGATGGATGCCATGCCTAAGATGGTGGTGATGACAGACTTGTGCATGTGCGATATTCGCACATGTGCAGTTTGACTTGGTGGCCATTATGGGAATGGCAGCCATCACTTCCAGAGTTGCAGAATGAAAATTTGTGCCCTAAGAAATTAATGTGTTTATATGGCCCACAGAGGGGAAGGGCCACATAAATACAATGGATGGAAATGTGCCTGAGCACTGTGGAAGCATGCTGGACTGCAGTCCGGTCATGTGCTTCCACAGTGCTTTAGCACAGATGATGGCAAAATGTCTGTGGATCTCCACCCACACAGTCATAAAAATGTTAAAACATATATATAATCCATGACATGCTTAAACAAGTGAAAGTGCAGTGCAGAGTTAAAACAGAACAAACGAATTTAAAAACAACTCAATTAACTACACACGTCAGGTAATCAATATTCTTATAATGCAACCCTGTGAGTTTATAAATGCCTAAGTGTTCCAATCTAGATACAGAGGAACAAGCCAAAAGTTCATTATAAATGTATTACTAGTTACAGCTGCTGCAAAAAATGGAGAAATATACAGTACAGGCTGAATGTCATGGCAGCAGCAAATTGTATAATGATCACCCCTAGTATTTTGTAACACAATCAGATTTTTCCAAAGAGGATTTGCTTCACTTCAAGATATTCCCACCAGTTTAAGCAAAAATAAGAAAATGATAGCACAAGCTGACTATTCTGGCAGCAACAGCATGTGTAGGTGACCGCCCCAGCTTTTTGTGTTGCAACTTACCTTTCTCAATTGATTAGCTTCAATTTGAGGAATCCCCCACAGATTAAATGCTGCAGAGAGAGAAAGAGAGAGGAAAAAAGAAAGATAAAATAGAGCCACATGACAGTCATCAACATTGATGCATCATTTTAAACAAAGATTCTTCTCCTACATCTTAATTACTTCTGCATGTGAAATTCATGTTGTCAAATCCAATTTATATTCTAAGTAAATTTTACAAAAAAGGTTTGAAGTTCCACTCTTCATTGAGATCTTATGGGTTAAGACTCCCTAAAGTGAAAATCTAATATGTTTCCTTTGTAGCAACTTACAAAGTCCATTCCCTTCCCTTCTGTCTCTCTTTATGAACTCTAGACCCATGAAATGTATGGCACCAGGGTTGGAGGCATGATGCTATTTGAAATGTGCCCCCACTGGTGTTTCGCAGTTTTGGTTTCTAATACTCCTCGTATGTTTCAAAAATCTTTCTTTCAATTGTCTCACTGTTATTCCCCACACACACATATATATATATATATATCTATATATATATATATATATATATATATATATATATATATATAGTAGCATAGTAGTGCTACCATAGTTAGGGATTGAGTAGTCCTTTTAAGGTTAAAGGGTGACACTTTGCACCTTTATAACTTTGCCACCGTTGAACAGAAATAGCCTGAAATTTGGCAGGTTCGGGGCATAGCCATAGATCTTGAGATCTGGCAACCTTTGTACCAGTTGGATAAATGGCTGCAGAGTTATTAGGTGACATTTGTGCAAGCAATTAAGTTTTTTTTGCAAATTCTTTGCTCGTGCCTACAGGTCTTACAGCTTGCATGTCTGGTCCAAAAACTTCATGGAACGTGTGTCCACGATCTCTGATGTGCCTTTTGAAGATTTCATGAAAAAATATTGAACAGTTCAAAAATTATTTAAAAAACAAGTTCCCATTATAAGTCAAAGGAAAACATTAACAAAATGTTCAACACTTTTGCAAATCTACTTTTTAGTGTCACAAATGACACTAGTAGTGTCACAAATCCTCCATTTTTTTTCAGTTGGTGATCAGAAAAATGCTTGGCATTTAAAATTGGAACCCTCTAGGAACCCCTCAGGATGCTAGCCATGTCTTTATTTTGGGGTTAAGCACCCCCAAAATATGTTTTCCAAAATTTTGGGAAAAGTAGTGTCACTAAGTAGTGTTGCTCGTGCGATACTTTTGCACATTTTTGTCAAAGCTTTTGCAAATAACGACATTACTTTTCCATACTATGGCCAAAATGAGAGGAATTCTTTGCCACCCTGCTGCAAAAGAATGGTTTGGTCTTTTGGGCTGAAATTTGGAAGGAAGGCAGCCAACATCTCACAGATGTGCTTTTTTTTTGTGGGTTGGGGACAAAATGTTGCACAGATTCCAAGTTGTGGTACTCCAAAGTTGACACTTTTTCCCCATAGACTAACATGGAGGCTTACGCCGTGCCTTTCAGGGCTTGTATCTCGGACATGGTGCAAGATAAGGAATTTTCATCATGACAATGCATAGCTCTAAAACCTAGCCAGGAAACTCATGAGTCATGTGAAATGTTATTTTTTTTTTCTACGTCAAACGGTTCCTGAGATATAAGCCATTTACTATTCATTTTCTGCTCTGAGGCCCATTATTACGCATACATTCTTTATACACACTGTGTTTCTCAATGGCACTTTTGGGGAAAAATAGGGTATGCGTTCCACTTACTGTTACAAGTAGGCTTTACACTTGTGTTTGCGTTCCCATTTGCATTAGCGTTCCCATGTATGCCACCGTGTGTGTTACCATTTGCATTTCCCTTTGCACTTACGTTTGAGTTACTGTTACCATTTGTGTCTCCACTACTGTTTCTGTTTATGTTTCACTTGGCGTCACCGTGCGCATTACAATTTCTGTTGGCGGCTGCCCTTCCATTTACATTTGCATTTATCTTTCGTTTTGTGTCATCGTTGTTCTTAACATTACCAATTGTGTTTCCAATTGCGTTCCCGTGCCCATGCGCATTATGGTTTGTGTTTACATAAGCACTTGCATTTGCATTTCTGTTTTCTTAGGCATTATTGTTGATGTTACCATTACCATTTCCATTTAGAATTGTGGTAATGTAATCGTGCACTTTACAGTTTGCATTTCCATATATGTCTGTGTTTGCATTTCCATTTATGTTTTCTTTCATGTTATTGTTGCTGTCACAGTTATCATTTGCATTTGCAATAGCAGTACTGTGACTGTGCATATTACCAGTTGCATTTCTGCATGCACTTGCATCTCCGTTTGCATCACTTTTCACTTTGGTGTCACTCTGAACCTGTGTTTCTATTAATGCTTGCTTTACAATTTACATTTGCGTCACCATGTGTGTAACCATTACTGCTAGCATCTGCATTGCTGTTACTGTTACTATGTCACAAAAAATCACATGGTGGAGGCACGGGGCCCAAGGGGCCCCGTGCTTCCATCACCACATTCCATTCATTATTTATAGTCCTCATTCTGAAAAGAAGGGACATTAGAGGCAAAAAACTCCATTTAATGCATCAGTTAGGGTTATTCCACAGTGACAAAAGTGAGTAAATTTGTTGTTAGGGTTAAAAAAAACTTGCACCCCCTCAGCCCACCCTCCCAACCAGCATCTGAGTGTGCGTTGGGGTTGTCAGTCCTAACTCTCACCCCATTCTCCTATGCCTCAGCTTGTTCATTCATCACATGCATGTGCTCAATCATTCTGCATTGTCGGGCGGCCAGACATGGTGGTGTGTGGAGGGCTGTGCTGGTCATCTGTCTCTCATCAGGGAGGGGGGTGCGGAGTGGTGGGGATCTTCCTCCAGGTGTGGGGGGTCCACTAGATACTAGGGATAGGTTGTGTGTCATTGTACATGTAACCAATACCTGGTATGCCATTTCTATCTGACAGCTCAACCAGCTGGGCCGGGTTTTGGGAGGAATATGTCACTCAGTATATAGACTAGGTTTGCCAACTCTGCACAAGGCACCCAAGTAACTCCGGACAAAGTAAACAATAACTGTAATGTCCAATACCAGAAGTGGGATTCTAAAGTGTGGCTTTTATTCACATCCAACAGAAAAAACAAACTATAGATGGACCCCCACGGGGCTACACTCCTGGTAACGCAGATTAAAGGAGACCAGAACACATCCTCATCACTTTAGCCCTCAGGGTCTACAACACACTGGGCATACAGCTCGAATTTTTACACTGCTCTGGGTTTTCCCTGGCTTGCCTCCCTTGCCAGCCACTTGGACACTTTCCATATATCATGGAAACATTTACTGGAGGCTCCCTAAACCACCTAAGAGCACCTCTGCTCCATAAGAGAATCTTCCTACTAAATCCTACGTCTGGGTACTTTTCTCAGGCACTGGCCAAGTACCTGAGAGAAAGCAGTGTCTTAGAGCAAATCCATAGAGGTGAATTTGGTTACTACTGTTGGGGGGGTCTCCCACCTCTCGCTCCCACAATTCATACCTGGCCATTTCTCTGGACTGTAACACCTCACCCTTTAACATTTTGCTGTATAGATTCTTTGTTAAATGTATTTCACATTCAATATACTGTCTTTTCTTCCCATTTGTGCTGGACTTGAACATACTTATGAGTGGCTTTGTGCATCACTCTAGACCCCCCACAGAGTTAAGCAGTCCAGTCCCCACATTCTTTCTTCCCATTTGTGCTGGACTTGAACATACTTATAAGTGATTTTGTCCATTACTCTAGACCCCCCACAGAGTTAAGCAGTCCAATCCCCACATCTTCCAACTGTACTTGGCTGTCTTTTCCTGACTCCACAGTAACAGTCCCTTTAGTGTCCTTCTGTTTCAGGCAAAAACAGCATGGCTCTTTAGCAGAACAAACTCACTTTTCAGTTGCAGGTGCCCCACAAGCATTTCCTCCTCAAGGAATCTCTTCTTGAGCATCTGGTGCCTCAGCACAACTCAAAACAGGCAGCTTCTTTTCCTTAGCCGGACCCAGGGGGGTTGCCCCTGGAAAACAGGCTGACACCTTCCCCCCATCCCCGCAGGGATGGGTCCTTCAACCATTGAGAGTGGTCTCCATCACTTCAATAATCAGTTCCTGTGTTTCTCTTCAGGTGGAAACACACTCCTTAAACAAAAGTAGCTCTGTAAGAGAAAGCTCTGATGGCCTGCACTCAGCAGAGCACCTCTGAACTCTACAGACTCTATCTCAGACTCTGACAGACTGGCCTCAAAATCCCCAGTGTTCTACTCTAACCTCCAACTGCAACATTCCAGTGTGGCTTATGCAGCTTTGACAGTTCTAAAATGATGCCATCCCTCTGTCTCAGCTGAGACTCAGAACAGAGTGAGATAGTGTGAAATCCATTTAATGGGAGTTTCACAAGTTGCCTTCCCTGCCTACCACTAGATCTTAATGAGATTCTTGTAACCCCCGGTAATGGGGGGAGGGTTACATATATCGCTACAGCAATGTTGGCAATTGGTGATGGCGGGAGGTACAGAAATCACACCAGAGAGGACTACCATTATGTTTACTGGGGCTGGTGGTCAGTCAGTGTGATGGGGAACCCTCATGTCAGCAGAACTGTATACCACTTGCCAATGCAGTAATGGCCAGCGTTGCAATGGTTAGCAGACATTGCAGTCGGTGATGTTATATATACAGTGTTTGTTGCACAATGTTTTGTACCGCTCTGTTCCTGACCCGAACCATATTTTGGAAGACTTAATCAATATCATTAGAAAACTATACACAGGCACCTGGACACAGGTCAGATTGGGCTCTGGACAGATTTCATCAAGTTTCACTACCAACAAAGGAGTCAGGCAAGGCTGCATTCTCACATCATTACTGTTTTATCTCTATAGAAATAAACTGCTAGTTTTACTAGAAAATTCACCTACAGACTATCCAAAAATACTAACATAGGGAATGTGCCACCCTAGCTTATGTGAATGATTTTGTCCTCATCTCCCTTACACAATCTGGCCTGAAGAAACAATTGGAGATTTGGGATAAGTATGCCAATGATCATGAGTTTAAAGTAAATGAAAGCAACAGTCAGGTTATGATTTTTGGGTCTATTAATATAAAACATACCTGGTATATTGGCAAGAAGAAATTAAAAACAGTGAGGCATTATACTTATCTTGGCTTAATCTTTTCTTCAAATGGCTCTTGGCAAAAACACATCAATGATATGAAAGTTACAGTAAAATAAACTGCCAGTTCCTTAAACCTATTTAATAAAAATAAAGGGGGGGGGGATACAATTAAATCTTTATTAGGGACAGCTAAAGCAAAATATAACTCCCAGAATCTCTACAGTAGAGAAGTATAGGAAGCTAACAGCTATGATTCTTTGGAAATCCCATTTTCAAAATTACTAAGAACTGGTATGGGGAGTAGGCCATTCTGTCCCTGTGCCAATGATTAGAGCTGAGTCAGAGATCACAGAAGTTAAGGCCCTTGTTTGTGCCTGAAAAGTTAATTATTGGTTAAAAGTAGTACAACTGGATGATAGGTGCATCCCAAAAATATGTCTAAAAGAAAAATATCATTGGAAAAGTTGCAACTACTTTCACGTTTAAGCTGGCTGGGGAAAATACTGGACATTTTGAAAACTAATGATCTGGAGTTCCTGGGAAATTATGTTGATAAGGGGATTGGTTTAAGCCTTAACTATCAGAAATGTGTTACTCAGAAAATTTCAGAGAAATACGATGAGCAAGATCTAAGGGCCATCAGAAATTTACGCATTTCACATTGGTTAGTACAAAATGATGTGATGCATCAGTATAGATATTATTTAGATGTGCTCACAGATAGTAATCAGAAAAAAATATATACCAAATATCAGTTGGAACTTTTTGCAAGTAATGTACAGAATGTTAGGTACAGTAAGTCTTTTAGAGAAACAGGCTGGCTGCTGTGCATGTAATAATCAAGAATTAGAAAATTTACAGCATGTTATTTTTGATTGCAAAATGTTATACGAAATTTAGAATAAAGTGACTTCAGCCATTGTTAGACTCTATACAGCCTAAAGATGCTGTTGTAATCCTAAATATACTTTTTTACATCTAATGATGAGTTAATAATTAAAAGTGTTGCCTCCTATCTTGAAGATATATCTAGAATTTGATTGAGAAAAATGGGTTAGTATAAGGACAGTATATTAGATAGAATAATTTGCAAAATCATCTGACTTTTTGCACAACAATTAACTGTATTCTGCTCATTTTTGACAGTCCTTGTCTAATTATGCTGTAATCAGAATATGTATGTGCTTTCTGCATGTAATTTCAAACATATTTTTATTTTAATTATATAAGAATATATAGCTGTGTGTCATGTTTTTAAATTGTAAACATCTATGACTGGACAATAACATTTACTACTATAAATAAAAAATACTGCTCTCACTTATGGTAGACCCCCGGCTCATGAAACTGCAGACATCAAACACCAAAGACATCTGCCAGTAATAACTGACCAACCCTTGTCCAGTATTACCCATAGTTCCACTAACAGTGGCAATGTTCAACTGCACAAGCCTCTGCTGATCCAAGGGTATGAACCTACTAAATCTATCTCTGCTATTTACTTTGCAGCCTAACTGCCCCACCCCTCAATCTCATTGCTTCACATATAGGGTATAACTGTTCTTTTGCACACAACATCCTACAAACTTAAGTGGCTTAAAACATTCCTTGTACACCACACTTTCCTGCTTCTACTACTATCTGGCAATATTCACCCAAATCCCAGATCCATAGAACCAAGGCTGGTTCAGGAAACCAGTAGGGGTACCCTGCAACTGGCCTCAATTAACATTCATAGTCTCCTGCCAAAGTTTGACCAACTTCAAACTGGAGTCTGCCAGCATAACTCTGACATTCTCTGTATCTCTGAGACATGGCTGACTCCCCCAATCTCTGACTCTGTTCTTTTCCTAAGTGGTTACATCCACTTTCTGCAAGGCAGAGTAGGCAAACAAGGGGGAAAGTTTCTGGTTTATCTAAGAGACACCCTCCGGGGCCATGCACTTGAACCAATTGACATAGGTAGAGAGGTGCAAGCACTAGCAATCAGAATTCTATTAGGTAACCAGAACAAAACTTTAACTGTCCTCATGATCTACTTACCACCCAAAGAACAGCACAATAGTTTCTGTAGAGTCCTTGGTTACATCAATAAACTCAATTAAGACAAAGAAATTGTAATACTGGGTGACATTAACATCAACTGTTTATCCCAGGATGCAGAACCCTACAAAGATACCTTAGCTAATATGTGCCTTACCTAAATGGTGGGTGAACCAACAAGAATTAACTATTGTACTGGAACACAAATCTTGACTGATTGGGTTCTAACAAACTGTCAGGAAAGGATAACTGAGGTTTCAATTCACCCTGACTCTCTCAGTGGCCATTTCCCAGTTAGTTGTCTGTCATCAAATAAAACTCCAAAATTTACCCCTCACATAACTGAAAGCAGGATACTAAAAAAAGGGGCATTTGAGCTCATTTAAGGCCCATCATCAGAAGCTTGATTGGGTGCACCATGACACTTTTCAGGATGTTAACCAGGTGCTGGAGCACATTATCAACACCTACAATATGGCATGCAACATTTTTGTACCTGTAAAACAGCAGATGCTGAAAAATCCTAACAATGGCTGAATTACCCAACCACTCATCGACCACATGGGAACCAGGGACCACCTCTGGCATAGTGCCAAGGCCACTGGTAAACTGTGAGACTGGCAGAAATACAGGGTAGCCAGGAACAGCTGCACTCATCAGATAAGGCTTGCAAAAGCATGGCACTACAAAGTATGTCTCAATAAAACCTGGGGTAATGGAAAACAATTTAGGAGTAACCTTAATGAACTTACTGAGAAAGATAGCAAGATCTCCCTCTCCATGCTCCTTGTTAACAGGACTGTCACACAAGACCCCAAAACCATAGCTGACACCTTTACCATAGCCTTCTCTGACCTAAGCACTTTCCTACCACCTGACTTCCTAGATTTCAAAAATGTCAACTCTGACTGCACAATGACTGACAAAGTGCTGTTCACTCCTGTAACCCCCTCCCCCATTCTACTTCAAGGAAAGCTCCTCTTCAGAAGCTAAAAAAATACCCTCTGAGAATCCTTGGGAAAACTTAGAATAGTAATGACACCTTAGATCTGAAATTGGTAGCCCTCACACTTGATAAGGTAGTCCTACCAATCACACAAATTTTCAATGTATCCTCAAATTAGCACAATTCCCAATGAAGTGGAAATCTGCAGTTGTAACACCTGTGCATAAAAGTGGAGACCATGCAGTCCATACAAATTTCACGCCCTTTTCCATTTTAACCCCGACCAACCAATGCCCTCGAAAGAACAGTATCAGATTAACTGGTGTACTATTAGAATAAATGTAACATCAAATGCCTTCAACAGCATGGATTCTGCAAATCGCATAGCACCATTACTGCTCTCCTAGAGTTTACTGACTAAATTCATGAGGCACTAGACATGGGCAACCCAGTGGGTGTGATTTATATCAACCTCACAAAAGCCTTCAATATGGTTAACCACTGTATTTTACTAAAAAAAAAACTTCTTGCCCTTGGAATATCAACAGTTGCCATCCAATGGTTTCAGAGTTACCTGGCACTAATAACCCAGCAGGTAAAAATTCACAGCACACTCTCAGAAGTTAGAAAGGTGTTATTGGGTATCTCCAGGGCTCTCTCCTGTGCCCCTACTGTTTAGACACTTCCTCAACTCCCTCCCTGATGTCTGTCCAGCCAGAATCCTTCTCTATGAGGATGATGCAGTCATCTTTGCAAGTAGCCCTCATCTAGGCCAACTTACTGCATCTCTGCAAGAGAGTTTCTCCATTGTTGAGGAGTGGTTCAACTGAAATACACTTCTGCTAAATTATAAGAAAAATAAATGATGCTGTTTTCCAACCTTCAGAACAAAAAATTAATCTAGTGCCCTAACAATCATCAACATCAGACCTGAACTGCTGGACCAAGTAAACACTTTGAAGTATCTTGCTATCACCCTTGACAGCTCCTTCACTGATACAATGCATGTCAACCATGTAGTGAAGATGGTCAATACTAGAACTGGTCTTCTCTTCTGACACCATTCCTATATGATGGCATATGCCCTCACACTAGCAATTCACAGCTCTATTCACTTTGTCATTGAGAATGGCCTTGTACTGTATAGCGCAGCCACAAACACTGCGCTGAAAAGAGTCAGAACAATGCTGAACAAGGCCTGCAGGCCAGAGCTAGGTGTTGGCATCCGCACACATACCTGTGATCTCTATCCCCAAACAAAGTGGCTAAACATACAAGGAAGAATCAAGTATCAAGTCTGCCTCCTTAGTAAAAAAAAATAAACTTCTTGGCCTGACCCTGATATCCATACAGAGGCTCCTCAAATTAACTTTAAATTATCCTCTGACCTGAGGAAAGATAAAAAATGCCCTGCACATCCCTCTCTGCCACACAACACTTGCTCAAAGATCTTTCTCATATGAGTACCCACTTTGGCTCAATGAGCTCCCATCCAGAATAATAAATAGCTCTAAGATTGGTCCATTTAGAAATGAAATCAAGCAACATCTATATGCCATAGGGAGTTGTGATTGCTTGTATTAAATCCTTCCTCTTTTCCTCACTGGTAAAAAACTCAATTACATTATCCATCCTTGATTACTCCCCTAAGACTACCTTCTCTTGAGTTATACTCTTTTACACTCTTCCCTCTTCTTTTGCTCCCCTTCCCCACCTATTTCCGCATTGGGTCACTGCATCTAAAAAATAATCTCTATCTAGTTTACTCCTCTCTTCCCCTTCCCTCTTTTTCTCCTGCCCCTCAATGCATCCAGCACTTTATTTACTATTGCCCACCCTCTCCCACCACACTGCTACTAGTACCATCCAATCCAAGTCAACGTACCTTTCACCTTAACTATTGCCACTTCCTGGCTGCTCACATCCTTGCTCCTGGCTACTCTCATGCTCCCTCCCACACTATTTCTCAAAACCCTTACCTCATCAATCTAACAAAGCCATTTCCTTACTGCAATCCCTCCACCCACTACCATCAGGCTACACTCCCTTCTCCTTCTCTTCCTTGACTTTTGTGTCCTACTGTAATTTGCTCTGTTTTTTTACAACATGTTGATAACATCCAGTTATCTGTATTACCTACCATATTTTGCACTTGTTATTATACCTTGTTTTAAGTCTCTCATTCTCTGATATGGAATATTTGTAAAAGAGCTTCTAGCTCAAAGGCTGTAATTCCAAGACAGTTAATAAATAAAATAAAATGTGTTGCAATTAGAAATTGGCTGTCAGTAATATCCTCAAAAATGGGTTTCAAAACAATATTGATAGATACAGAAAAGAATCAACACATAAAAATTATATCCGCATAATACATTTTTAATGACTTGACTTCGGCTTTTCATTTAAAAAATACATTTTTAGCTGTAACAGTTCCAAGGTTTGACCTTTCAAAAGGTGATTTCTTAAAAAGAGGGATAATCTTAGAATTCTTATGGCTAAAAACTTATTTATTTATTTATTTATTAATAAAAGCATGGCATTAGCTCAGCTAATTTACTGATATGTGTGTCTGCTATATCTTCTAGATACTAAAATAAAAAATCATAAAATGGTACCAAAACATGCTTAAATCTTGTTATTTTTATTATATTAACATGTACTATACATATATGCATTGATGCATGACATTAGTATTGTGATTCCCAACTTTTATTTAAAATAAAATTACGTTTATAAACTAAGCAATATAAAAGTCACAGTCTTCAAAATATAAACTATGAGAATTATAAACTATCATATTGAAATGGTCAAACGATATTAGTGGTTGTTCTCTACAAGAATAAATGCATTCTTTTGTACTTCTTACTGTAGAATGTGCTGTTAAATTACATTACAGTCTGCCAGCCTAGTGGCACTGAGGGTTAAGGCACTGGAAGCCACACCTCACACCATGCCAGCGACTTGGGATTGGAAATGGAGTGGGGTTGCTCAGGGGTCAGCAGGGTGAGGAAGGAATGAGAACCCGTAGTCAGCTCTCCTTCCTCGGGAAGGGGGGATAGTGCTGTGTGCTGTAGACTGACATCCAGCAATGGCTGGGTGTCAGCATAATCACGTAGCCACATACGGGGAGGCTCAACATCCAGGGCACTCCTCCCATTGCACAGACATGTGCTTAGGGAGAAAACATGGAAAACCACTCTGAGCCAACAGGGCCCGTGATGGCCCAAGGTGTCCATCTGTGAAGCCAACCCCGACTTCTGGATTGTGCACCAGAAGGGGAGTGGGCTGGCACTCCTCACCCTGGCCCCTCTGCAGGAGGTAATCTGCAGGGAAACTATGGGGGTTTGGCTGAGTGGGGACAATCAAGGCAGGAGGTAGAGTCCCTCCGAGGGATGGCCAAAACCACCTGTCAGTTCCACAAAGGCAGAGTAAAATGTAAATTAAAAAAATTTACATTACAGTCCAACAAAACGCTACAGACAATCATGGGAATCCTTTTCAAACAGGTACCATCTTAGATGATTGTTGAAAATGTCAGCAGATGCAAAGAGACACAAGTCCATAGTCAACAAGTTTGAAAGGACCAGGTCTGCCACCATGAAAGCCTAATCACCTGTGTGTTTCAGCTGTGATGGTGGTACACACATCAACCTCTGTCCCACAGATCTCATCACCCTGGCATTGATGAACAGTAGATGTACAAAAGATTGCTGAGGTACTGGGGCCTCTACTCATTCAGGGTTTAGAATCTAAGAAAAGGAACCTTGTAATCTACCTGCCACCCTATTGACAGGCTCCCAACAGTCCACAATGATGGCATACTACAATATGTTCGAACTTCCAAACAAAAGTCAGATGTCCCACTGCAGTATTCTTGACTAGATGCGGGCAACAGATGTGACTCCAAGACAAGCCCACATAACATTACAGTAGTCCATCTTTGAAAATGCTTAAGCCTGCACCAGTTTGTGCAGATCAGCAGGATCAATATTGGAATGCATGGTAAAAACAGTCCCTGATAACAGCCAACACCAGAGATTCAAATGTCAGATATCCATGAATGACACATTCCAGACTTCAAACATCCCAAACCACCTCAAGTGGTATCCCATCAATAGTTAGGAGTGGAAGACCATATCGTAGTGTAAATAACTGACAATCAGAGTCAATGAGCAACAGTTCCATCTTGCTGAATTAAAGGCTCACCAGTTTGGGGCCATCCAGGATTGAATCTCTGAAAGGTATCTCTGATCCTTAAGCCAGAATTGCCCTAATGTATCCGACATAAAGGAAAATACAGCTGGATGTCATCTGAATATCTCAGAAACCCTACTCAACATCCCTTTGTGACTTGTTATTGTGCCAACGTACAAAATACACAATGAATAACAGAGATGAGAGGACAGAATTATTTTGCAGTCCATAATTCTTTAATCTGTTCATTAACCACACAGGAGTTGAGGTTAAGAGTAAGATCTGCCTCTTTGTGGACAGTGCCAAGCTCTACAGGAGGGTAAACTCAGATGAAGGGGTGTAAGACTTAAAGGATGACCTGTCTAGGCTGGAGAGGTGGTCAGGTATCTGCAGCTGGGGTTCGATGCAAAGAAGTATAAGGTCATGCATATAGGAAGGAGGAATCCAAGTGCAAAGTACAGTCTGGAGGGGGTCAAAATCACTGAAACAGAGGAGAAGGACTTGGTGATAGTACTCACCAGCAACACTAAATAGGTGTCATTGTATAGGAAGGCAGTGACCAAGGCAAACAGAATGCTAGGCTGCATTGCTAGCAGGTTCACAAACAGAAGGGAGGAGGTAATAATGCCACATATTCTAAGTATGACAGCAGCTGGAGTATGGAATGCAGTACTGGAGCCCCTACCTGAAACAGGATATCAGTCAACTTGAGGCCATTCAAAGGAGGGTAAGAAAGATGGTTCAGGGACAGCAGTGCTTTTGAAGACAGGCTGAGAGAGCTCAACATGCTATCACTAGAAGAAAGAAGAGAGAGAGGGGACATGATTGAATTCTTCACAAACTGTACATAAAAGGTATACACAGTGTAGGTATCAGGGAACTATTCTAAGTGATACAGGAACACTAGGAGACACATTCTTAAGATGGTGGGGGAACAGATTCCAGAAGGAAGTCAGAAGACATTTCTTTTCTTTTCAGAGTTGGTTGTGTCAGGGTGAAATGAAATCCAATCAGAGATCATCACTCAAGTGATGATAACAGGTTCAAGAGATGGTGTGACAAGGTGAAGGGGATGGTAAGAGTTGGAGGGGAAGGGTTGGGGGTCCACTGTAATCTCTAGATTAGGGATATTGCAATTGAGCAGATTCAATAGAACACTAGGTATTCATCTGCTGGCTTTTCTCATATGTTAATAGTTCACGGCAGCTGGGAGAGATAAGTATGAATGAATAATCAATTAAAACCAGCTGCTCCCTTCCTACAATGAATAACGAAAACCATCTGAGAACAGTCTCCATCAGAGCCCCATGTCTCTCAAGTTTGACCTCCAGTTCCTGGGGTTCCATGTGGTGACAGCGATTGAAAAACAAAGATCGCTATCATCATGAATATATGTCACCGAAAAGCATTTTGGCGACATACAGCTAGTAATGACATGACTTTCAGACAACACAGAAGTGTTTATGTGGGGGGGGGGCTGCACCCCTCCACAACCCCTACATCCCCCTTGACTAAAGACTGTCAACTCAAGGGGAGTGCATGTCGAGGAGGGGCCAAAACATGGAGAAAAATAAAAAGAGCCACAAGCAGTGGCAAAACAACAGTACCCAGTAGTCCACTAGCCCAGTTCCTGCTGCAACATAGCCAGCCACCCTCACCACCACACCACAGGGCTGGCTCAGCTGCAGCAGGATCCCACCACCCATACAAACCCTCCCTCCTATCCTTCCCCTTCCAGGTCACTCTGCTCGCTATACAGTCGCTAGCCTAGCAGGGTAGCCGTTCATGGTAGCGATATAAATGAGTCACTGTTTCTGCAGTCGCTCATCTATTATCGCTATCATCATAGACTACCAGTTCATGGTGGTCCATGGTTTCAAAAGTAAATGATAGGTCAGGGAGAACCATGATGGATATTTCACCCCAGTCCCTTGCCAGGTAGTGAGCATAACAAACCCTGACAACAACTGTTACCATACCACAGTGCCTCCACAATAGTGACTGGAATTGCTCAATAATGTGCAAATAACTAATTAAACATTTTGGAATATAGCATTTTTAACACTGTACACCACTTCTATTGAATTCATTTTCATCACCCTAAGAAATGAGATGAACTTTATGACTTTTGGAAAAACGAGATACTGGATTTCATTACTACAAAATATTCTTTTGTATTTTTTAATTAGTAAATATGATACTACATTTGTTTTGTTCTGATTGCAGCCTGTAACTGTTTGCCTGGAGCATGGCTGAAAAAAGCTTTGCTTGTCTTAATCAATTTTTTTCTTGGTTGCCAATAACAACAATAAATAAACAAATACAGGCTCAGCTTTATCTTTACATTATCATTGTGAGTAGAGTGGTTGCACCTGCTGGCCAACTTTATGTTTCTATCTTTCTAGGTTCGTAACCATGTGTATAAGGGAACTATAAGCTCCAGCACCTCCACTGAGCCATTCAGCCCCTTAACTTTGGTAAATTATGTAAACATAGCTATCATGGAGGACAAAAGGGGAAGGAGCTCATCATTATTGGGGACTTTAACATAAACCGGGATGGAAAGGAGTCTGCTCCTTTCAGGGATCTGGTAGCCACCTCCAACCTGATGCAATTTGTCACCTGCCCCCTAGACAGAACTATAAGACAGGAAACAGTACCCTCCTAGACTGGGTCCTAGCAAGCTCACCGGCCCGGATATCTGAGATCAAGGTTATCCCTGTCACACTAAGTGACACTCCCCAATCACCTTCCTGAGGTCTAATAAATTTATGAAAAAAACACCCACCCTCATTGAAAGCAGGGTCTTGAGGAAAGGTAAACTTGGAGCCCTCAAATCAGCCCTTGCTCTACATGACTGGACTCTATCGGCATGGTGCCTACCCTTGATCAGGCCCTCTGTTATTTCATTAAGGGCTTTAGCTCCATCTGTGACATCTATGCCCCACTCACGAAAAGAAAAATTCAGGGGCAGGAAAATGGCTGGATTGATATGGAGCTCCTTTCCCACCTGAAAGAAACGGACATTCTCTGGGAGAAGGCCAGCAACACAGGTAGCAAATATGACTAAGTGTTACAGAACAGCCAGGAACCACTGCACCAAGCTAATCCAGCTCACCAAAGCCAAATATCATAAGGCCAAGCTTAGCAATTCTTGCGGTGATAGGATAAGATTCTGGGATAACATCAAAAGCAACCTTGGAAAGGAGGAAAAGACCCACCGTCATATGCTCAATATCAGTAACACCCCCACTACAAACCATCTAGCTATTGCAGAAGCCTTCAATAAGGCCTTCACCGATATTACCCTAGTGCTACCACCTGCCTATTTTTAACCTGGTTTGAACCATTCCAACAACATATCTACCGAGTGTTCTCACCTGACCTTCTACATTAAAAGGGTGACAGTGAAGGAGGCCCTAACTATGGTCAAGAAAGGACTAGGTAAAACCAGATTGGGCAGTGACAGGATAGACATGAAACTTTTATCCCTCACCCTGGACGTTCTTATAGTGCCCATTTCCATGCTGTACAATAAGTCCCTGGCCCTTGCCCAATTCCTGGTGGTTTGGAAGCAGACCATAGTTATTCCAGTGCATAAAGGAGGCGGCAAGTCTCTGGTAGCCAACTACAGACCCATCTTGATCCTCTTCCCCCTGTCCAAGGCACTGGAAAAGATTGTGGAGGGTTAATTAATTGACTACCTCAATAAGTATAATCTACTATGCCCCAACCAGCATGGCTTCAGACAAAATCACAATACCACCACTGCCCTGCTATACTACATGGACTATGCATGTAAGGCCCTGGATGAAGGCAAACTGGTGGGGTCTGTCTTTATTGATCTCACCAAAGCCTACGATACAGTCAACCACCCCCTGTTACTGACCCAACTGCAAAACATGGGTGTGGCGCCCAATGCTCTTTGCTGGTTCCAATACTACCTGATATGTATAAATCAATGTGTCACAGTTGAGCAAACAGTATCCAGCACAAGAGAGATATAATTAGGGGTACCTCAGGGATCAATATTGGGGTCCCTACTCTTCCAACTCTTCTTAAGTGACCTTCCCAAAGCCTGCGACACCAAACTCACACTATATGCAGACAATGCTGCACTTCTGAGCAGCAGCACATCTCAGGCTGCCCTACAATCTGAGCTGCAGAACTCCACCAAACTCAAGGACTGGTTCTGTAGTCATAAGTTACTACCAAACCACAAGAAGACCAAGGCCATGCTTATATCCGGCCCCCAAAACAAAAATAAGCACCACCCATCATCATCTCCAGCTCATGCAGTGAGCCGCTGGAACAAGTCCACTTGTTCAAGAATCTGGGGGTCACAATAGATGATACATTTATATTTGCACACCATATTGACTCTCTGGTCAAGACAATCAATACCAATATTGGTGTCCTGTACAGGCACAGGCAACACCTCTCTCTGGGAGCCCTCCGCCTCTCAGTCCACAGCTCCATCATATCTACTATTGACTATGGACTAGTCATATACGGGGCGGCAATGGATACAGTGCTCAAGAGGGTTCAGACTGTGCTCAGCAAAGCCTGCAGACTCACCCTAGATGCTGAGCATGACACCTGTACTCTGTACAAACGTGCAAATTGGCTGTCAATAAGAAACAGAGTAAAATTGAAGACTTGCATCCTAGGGAAGAAGGCGCTATTGGGTAAAACACCGCCTTGTGTAGGCAATTTGATCAAGGTGGCCAACTCATTACCGGTCACCAGGGGGAGGACTAGAGGGGCATTGGCTATCCCCTTCCATTGCACCTCACTTGGACAATGTGCATTTGCTTACCAGGCCCCCCTGAAGATGAATAAACTCCCTGTGCACCTCTTGGCCACCAATTGTCTGGCCCAATTCAAAACTGACCTTAAACAGCATCTAATATCACTCTCTAAGTGCACCTTCCCCTAAGTCCAGCCACACCCACTCTCTCTGCCCCCTAGCAAGCACTAGGCAGGCCTCAGGTACCCCTTCCCTCTGTCCATTCTCATGACTTGCCTCAGCAATTAGTTCACATCATGCTTCTTCAGCACCCACCACTCCACCTTCCCCCCAACTCCCAGTCCCGTGAGTTCCCCTAACAGTCACTACTAATGTAAGCTGCCTGACCATGCCCTATTTCACCCCACCATTTACTCTAGCATGTCTTCTCCACTCAGCCTCCCGTCACCCTCCTTATTTCTCCCTTTACCTTCTTTCCCCACCCATCACCTTCACCGCAGTAGCTACCTCTCTCATACCTCCTTTCTTCACCCCACTGCCAGCTATCCCTGTCCCTCTGAACTACTGACAATGCACTTTGTAGCTGCTTAGCCCCCCCCACCCTCATAAAGTGTTTTTCTTGTTATTTTAACTTGCACCTATGTTTTGAATTATTCTGTAAATTCTGAATCCAAGCTGTATTATTCATTGTGATGTGCCTTTGCTTTCTCTTGTTGTACTTTGTTTTGCAATCTATGATGTGGAACCTTTGTAAAAGAGTTTGCGCTCAAAGGTCTTTTCCGAATCACTAAATAAATAAATAAAAAATAAATAGTAACATTATGGCTATACTGAATTGATGGAAATAATTACTAAATGGAAAATACGCTTGAAGTGAGGTCTACAAATGTAGATTTTACATGAAAAGTAAGTATACAGACTGAGTTATTTACAGTTCAGCGGCACTTATGAATTATGTGCCAAGTTTCCCCCAAACAAATACAAAACTTAAGTTCTTTTCCTTTCTTTTTAAAAATATATCATATTATAAAATTGGCTGAGAAGATTGCAGACTATATAACTATCCACATGAGTTGTTTTTGTTATCATCCTTCTAGTCTCTGCTTGTGCAAAGTATTGTTATACTTCAGGAAACTGCTTAATCTCCATATTGAATTTCAAGAATACAACACCCTCTATGCTGACTAAAATTAGGAGCAATCATTCAATCATCGGTAACTATGTTTTGTGCAGAACTAACAAATGTGCTCAGAGAACACACTGGATGGTAAACAGGTTAATTATGGTTAGACCAGCTTCAACAGTACTTGTCATTGCATTCTCTTTCACTTATAGTCTGCTAAGGGATCTGAATGGATATTTGTCATAATGGCATCTTCAAACACAGCTTGTCACTTTCAGTAAAACAACAAAAACACAGTATTTAGACACAACTCAGGTTAAATTTTATGTTTTCTGTATTAGTATTTCATTATATTCTTCATAGCTATGTTAATTCACATGGAAATAGGATTCTTGTTCCACTACAGTTGATCTGCTCCTGCTGTTCAATCCTTTGCAGAAGTCACTGTCCTCTGCTTGTGACATCATAATCCTTTTTACTGTGACAATCTGTGATGTCAGAAACAGAGGATTATGATTACAGAAAATTATTAAGCCACAGAAGTAGATGAAGTCTGGAAGACAAGAGTCCTGGCTCCATGCAAATTAACCTACTAATTAAAAACATGGCTGGAAAGAGAAATGCCAACAATTCTATAATATAGGATTACATGTCAGAATATTGTTTTCTGGAATTTTCTCAGGAGAATGAACTTCACTTTAAAATATTTTGGTAGAATGAAGGGTAGAGTAAGAGTAACTGCAGTAGCTGCAGCAGTACGAGTAAACATGGCCATAGCAGATAACCAGCTGTTGGATTTCATATGATATAGCAGACTCTTCTTAAAATAAGTGTGACTTAATCAAGCTAGAATATTAAATTCACAAAAAGTACACTTAGACATCAGTTAGGGATCAAGGACAAAGCAACACAAATAGGGAAATCTGATGTTTGGGCAAAATTTCTCCTAAATCTTTGTGATATTGTGATGTGATGTTCTTCAGAATATAGAAGTTTGCTCAAGACCATGCTAGTGAAACAGGCTAGTATCAATAACTCTTTTAAAGGGCTTAATTGTTGCAAAAGCTGATAAATCACTTTTAAAACAATAATGAACTTTTTGAACTTTAATAAATCTGCCTTTGAAACAATTAAGAAGAGTCACTTTGAAGATACCTTAGTAAAGGAATTTGCTCTGGTTACTGACAATATCTAGATTCATTGTTCCATCACCAAGCATCATGAGTAAAATACTTTTTAATGGAGCACATTTATTAACAGTATCTGTTATAGTTTGAAAGTCCACAAAAAGTTATTTTAAATGAAGCATTAGGCTTATATGTATCTAACTGCAGTCAACAGATATTGATGTCTACATTTGCCATTTAATATTTTCACATTATACTAGTTTTAGAATGATTTAATGTAACTGATGGCAAATCTCACTGTAACTACATGTGCGTAGGCAGATCTTTAACTTCTGTGACATCACAGGTTTCCAAAATGGTGACAATGTAGTGTTAATAAAATAGAGTTTGTTATTCATTTCTCTAGACTGCTGCTAGCTACACCACAGACATCAGTTAGGATTCACCATCGTAAATGAGTTTGTGCTGGTTAATGGCAATATATACAGTAGATCCATTGTTCCATCACCCAAATTACGAATGAAATATTTCTTAAAGTGGAGCATTTATAAACAGTGTCCATTACAGTTTGAAATTCCATGAAACAATCCTATAATTAAAGCATTAGGCTTATGAGTATCTGTCAGTGGTCCAGAAATATTGATGTCTAAATCTACTCTATATAGATTTCACATTACACTATTTTTGTAACCCTTTGATGTCACTGATATGAAATCTCACCTTAACTATGTGTGTTTAGGTAGAGCTTTAATCTCAAAGACATCATAGGGTTCTAAAATGGTGACAATGTAGCGTCAATAATGCAGACTTAGTCATCAATTTCTTTGGACTGCTGCCAGGTGCAGTACATGTACTGTACTATATGCTTAATACTGTATCTTATTTAAGAAAATACTTTTGGGAGCTTTAAAACTATGACTGCTAATTGTTTCATTTGAAAGAGCATTTCTGCACTTCAGCATGAACTTTCATACCATGATGCATAAACTTTACAAGTTTATTAGAGAATCCTTCTTTTTTGTTTTCCTGTACTGGGTTAAAAACATATCTTTGCAGTCTACACAACAAATCTATGTACTGTAGAAAACATGTTCCTGAACTTGTAGTCCCTTTGTGAATGACATAGTGCTTACCATAACAACAGGCTTGTGTCAAAAATACATATATGGGTGGGGACCACCATGAAGAAAGGTCCAGGATATTCTTAAAGGATATTGGATTACAGGACTAAAAGCAACATGGGATTATATTGGGAAGATCACGCACGACCAGCCTGACTGTGATTTTTTGACTGCATCACTACGGCAGTGAACAGTGGGCAGAGGAGTGGAAGTGGATTTCTTCTACTTTGAATCTAGCAAAACCTTTCATTCCATGCCACATGAGAGGGTACTAAAATAGCTCGATGAATTAGGAGAAAGGAGGGGATTAGACAAGTGTGTGGGAAAGGTATCTCAACAAAAGAGCGAAGTCTTCAGAGCGGGTAAGTTAGAGTGGAGGAATGAGGGTGAAATATATGGGACCAGGTCAGCTTTGGAGCAAATGTGGTTTTGCTGGATTATCTGGCACTCTTGTTTTCTCTGTGCCTTGCTGTTGTAGCATGTGGTGACCACAGGAATAGGTCAAGCAGTGTGTGAGTGGATGAATGGGTCTGGTCATGGTTTTTGGTTGTCTCTGCCAATGCTGCCATCCTCCACTAAATGTGTTGCCTGGAGCTTGTTATATATGGTTCCAGGGGATGCAAGGGGCATAGCCCCTCTTATTAGTTTGAGCCGTGTACTCAGTTCATTAGGTTCTGTGGGATAATACATTCTAGTGGTTGTCCTGTCTTAGCACAGTGTTTGCAACTTGTGGTAAGATTACTACTAGCATTTATCCTGCTGTCAAGTTGTCTCCGACGTATTGTCATTCAAAATAATTGTTTCCTCTCCAATATGGGTAACCCAGTGGGGAAATTTGTTAGGGTACAGGCAGTAGTTGTTAGTATGGTTAAATCTGGGGATGGAGGTCATGAGTGTGGTGCCTCAGGGATCAGACACGGGGACTGTCCTGTTTAATATGTTCATTTGTCCATTGGGGAAGCTATTCAAGGTAAGATGTGTCTTTGATGACAACAAAAAAGCTCTGTAACAGGGTGAACAGTGAGGAAACCTGAAGAAGCTTCAAAAGGATCTAGAAAGGCTTGAGAGGTGTTCAATAGTCTGGCTAATGACATTCAAAACAATGAAGTACAATGTGATGCACTTAGAGAATACAAATCCACACATGGAGTATTGGATTGGAGGGGTTAAGATGGCCACTTCAGCAGAGGAGAGGTATCTGAGTTCCTCTTCAGTGACCAACTGAAGCAATTGAGCCAGTGCAATGATGCCTATAACAAGGCATCTAGGATGCTGGAGTCTATAGGAAGGGGCTTTTACAGCAGGAGGAGTGGTGATGTTGCTCCTATATAGATTATTGGTGATGCCTTGGCAGGAGTACTGTGCCCAGTCTTGGAGACCTCACTTAAATAAGGACATAAATATGCTGGAGTCACTGCAGCAAAGGGTCTCAAAAAATGATTAGGGGCCAGTAACCCAGTCAAATTGGTAGATCATGAGTCATGATGTTTGGTTGGTGGACATGAACAATTACTTCCACTCACCAATTATCATCATCTGATCATCAAGCAAGTTTATGATTTTTAATGATATTCTTGGATGGTGATCTGATCATCAAAAATACTAAATTTTTTAAATTCTTAATGGTGATTTTTCATGATTTGGTTAACTGTCAAGTGATGATTATTGATGATCGCATAAAGTCCATTTTTTGGTGAATTTTAATGACTTGCTTTATTTTCAAGTGATGATTTTTGATGATCATATAAAGTCAAATTTTTCTGTAGGTCTGTAATGATTATATGAATGTACAAATTATGATTTTTGTTAATTACATTAAACCACATTTGGCTAGCAAATAGGTGGGCCCCATATTCAGAAACAACCACTACTTCCCACATACAAGAGTGCTGCATGGCGTATAACTCACATCCTGCTCTGTGCAATATTCAGAGTTAGCACACTCCAACTTGAACTTGATACTCATCTGACTAAAGAGTAATTGGCATCACAGTGCGTAGTGACTATACTCTGTGCTGTCACAACATGGGGCTGCACATGACCCACAAATTACAGTGCAGCCCCAATGGAATAGTACTATGGCATCTAAGGGACATATTCAGCCATTGCATCCAAATGAGTCCATTAGGCATGCAAGTTGCTAAGGGACCATTTGCATGCCCATCATGGGCTCATTTGCATGCAACTGTCAGCAGCCCCTTAATGCCCATGCCATCACAGACCTGTAGTCTACTGGACCCCCTCACACCCACTCCCCATCTATATTACCATATTACTATATTAAAAGGACTCAGGGTCCTGAGTCCCTCCTCAGCCATGGAGCAACACAAACTATATATGACGGCATGGCCCTTCTTCTGAGGCCCCCCAATGAAGGATCATGCCCCTTAAGAAGGTCCATGATATAGTCCAAAAGTGCTGGGGCTAGTTTGGTGCTGTGCTAGAATGTTTGGTGCTAAATAAACAGAGTTTTCTCAAATGCACTGCATTTTGTGATTTATTTTCAGGACTCAGTGTGAATTTTCATTATTACTCTGTTTTCTGAATTCCCTACCACACTAGTTGTGTTGCTTCTGCACAAAGGACTTTGTGAATAGCAGCATCCTTGGCAGCATTCTCTGTAGCACCACCAGCACTGAGCTCCCGAGCTCACCCACTCCCAGATCTTGTTGCAGACTCACAATCCCATCCACTCCCAGCTCTATTGGAAGACTCCTCAGCCTAGTTGCCTCCCAACCCTGATGGTTGATGGACTCAGGAGGTGGAGCTGTGAGAGTTCAGTAAGTGGGGGCACACAGAAATGCATGGTAAGTGTCCTGGGACCCAGAAGGTAAGAGGTGTCTAAGGGGCCCAGAAAGGGGATCAAGGAGGGAGGGAGGGAGGAAGGGAGGAATGGAGGAGGGGTGTCAGGGGGTTCAAGTGGAAGGGGGTGTCCAGGGATCAGGAAGTGAGATGTCTGGGGGTACAGGAGGGACAGATGTCTAAGGAGAGAAGAGCACCCTGGAGGCTGGGGAGGGGAGGGAGGAATATAGGTCAGGGCAAAAGCCTACAAAGAGGGGCCAGGAGGCATGTCTAGTGTGGGATGGATGTTCTATGAGCCAGGGAGGGATGTGTCTGTTGGATCAGGGATGCGAGTTCTTTGAGGGAGCATGAAGGGAGGGGAGAGGTGTCTGAGAGACCATAGAGGGAAGGAGAATAGTGGTGGCAGGGGACTGTAGAAGAAGAGAGGGTTTATGGGGGTCTGGGGATGGGCATGAAGGAAGGAGGTGGTTTTGGGGCTCAGCGTTTGGTCTTTGAGGGAGGAACATGGTGTTTGGGGCTGTGGAGGGAGGGGTACTGTTAGGGAAGGGAGCTGTCTGGGGCATCCCTTTTCCAATGGAGGACCTTGCACCCCTCTTGCCATCCAGTAAAAAATAAATTTCTACAGCAGGCGCTGAAGCAGATAAGGTCAAAATGTGATAATTACATGGACACCTAATGCTGTACACCATCCCTGGATCACTCCACAGAACTCAAGGCTGAATACTACCCAGGTGATCATGCTCCATGCAGCTAGATCCACAAAGCACACACTTTCCACCTACTGACCAACTGGCTGCCTCGTACCAAGCACTCTCCCTGCAGCTGGATCACCTCCACACCCTGCTATCCACTGACATGTCTTGTTAGGGTATTTGGGAGCCCCTTGAAGGTGCCTTCAACCCTCTGCCATTTTCCATGCACTGGCCTGAAACCCCCCTCCACAGTCAATGGGCAGTGCCTCCCCAACCTGTGCTGAGCATTGCAACCCCATACTAAGGCAGTGGCCTAATCCCATGCACAGACCTGCACCCCACACTCTTCCAGTCGTGGCATTGCACCACCTTCCCATTTCACTGTAAAAGGGAAATCTCACAGCAGCACCCCCAGTGGGGGAGAGAAGGGCAAACCTCCAAATGTGCATACCCTAAATGACCACCCTCATACAGATGGGCCCTCCCACCTACTGACCAGTATCCCCACCACCTGTTCTCTCACAGCTAGCACTACCACCACCACAGGGCACATTGGTGTGTTTGTGGATGCCATGTAACAGTGGCTCCAAGGAACAGTGTTTGATGAGGAAATCAGTTTGGGCACTCCAATCACTCCCCTGCAACATATCCAACAGATGTAACCCCTCCCCCACAAACACACAAACAACAGATATTCCTGAGAATGTTCCCCATCAGAACAACCCTAAGCCTGCATATTGTTTTCAGCATAACCCATGCAGAAGCCCTCACCAGGCAGTACTGCCTATCCTCTTAAAGCAGCAGTATTCATTGGTTATGAACAGTTCTAACCTTCTATTTTACTGTGGAATGAAGAATGGACATTTCGATTGCAGATTATCATTGCCTCCATTTGTTCCATGATTTGTTTAACCTGATTTTTAACTTTTTTAAATTAGTGACTTGAGACACATCAGACATTTTAACACATTGCATGTAAGCTTGACCAACTTGTTCCCAATGGTTTGATTGACATGCTGCCAGCACAATCTTCTCTCCTACTTCATTGTGCACTGTGAATGAAAGGTATGCCCTCTGTAAACATAGTCAATGCTTGGAATGTGTGTCTGCACATATAGTAACAACTCTGGTTTTTATTTATTTATTTTTCATAGGTACTGTATGTGCAGGAAAGGAATGACTTGTCAGAGTTTGTTTCACTGATCTGTGACATGAAGGAAGCTGTACTTGCAGTCAGTACAGGCTGCACTTTGGACACTGATTTAAGCCACAAAACGTTATTTGATTGTCATTCCTGATGGGCACTAATTTGGTTACATCCCCTGTTTAGGAATACCGTCACAAATGAAGTTTAATTTAGGAGTGACAGTGTTATTGCTCGTAAACTGTTCTGTCTGGGATTATGCTCTAGGAACAAGGTCACAGGGAATTTGTTATTAGCCTGATTGTGTGTAGTTTATGAAGTTATCAAGAACTTTATTGGATGTCTTGAGCTGTGACCACAAACACACAGGGTCAGACTGAAGACCTACTGTATATTTTAAATGCTACGATCAGTAACAGCGATGACAGGTACTCAGAGCTCTCTGAGGAACTACTGGAAAATGAGGCAGCTGTCCCTTCTGAACTGACAGCAGTATTCTGCCACAAACCATGAATGAGCTTGAAGATGTGATTGGCACTTCAGAGGGGAGGAGCATGATATGTGTTATATTCAAATGAGCCTCCTTCAGAGGCACTGCCAGCAGTAGTAGTGGTGGGAAAAGTGGCCTCAATTCACTCCGCAGAGTGATTTGAAGTTAAGGTGAATTCACGAAGTGCTCCGCAACGTGGACTGGAGTACTTTGCGTTTCATTAAGGGCAAGGCGAAGTCCATTAACAGCAATGACATTGCATTACTCCACCTTCCCCAAGCCACTACCCCACAAATTTTAAGGTGAAGTACAATGAAAACCATGTACTACACCTCACTCCTCCTTGTTTTAAGCTCCAAAGGCGAATTTTGCAGTGATTTATGGGATTTCAGGTTACATGAGCTCTAGACTGTTCTGCACAGCCTCAGTTTGTGGTAGTGTGCATAGGAAGCTGTAGGAGACAGTCTGCTGTGAGAGCTCTGCAATTCAAAGATGTTAAAAAAGCCTTTTTTGAATAATTTGTTTTGCTCAGACTTTAGTTCATCAGTTGTAGAAAACCCTCCTGTGCTCATATCATCGAGCATTTATCGTTTATGAGTGGATTTTGAATGTTAATGTACAACATTCAGTCTGTGTACTGACAGACACTGGAAGTGTGCTTTGGGGGAGGGTTGTATCTGTGGTGTAGCTAGAGTAACTTGGAGAAAAGGATAGTTCTTTCTGTTTTGGTAATATTTTTCTTGTATGGCAGTGTTAATGTACACACAGTAATATTTTCAATAATTCTTGACTTTTTTTGTTGATTGTTGTGATGCTGCAGTGCATAATTTTAGTTTGTTTAAAATGTATGGTTATATTACTGAAGTTTTCTATTTGATTCGCATTACTTAGTGTGTGTGTATGAGTGTGTGTGTGTGTGTGTGTGTGTGACACGTGTCATCAAATCAGACACCTTTTATTGCACCACATAGTAAATGCTGCAATGTGAATCTGCTATCCACTGCAGCTGCATGACTTTTGTACTTCTTTGTGGTATCTTTACAGGTACTACTACTAGAGTGACTGTTACTGCAGTACACTTTCCCCTTCCCCCTGCGGCCCATCCCAACCGGCAACGGTATTCTTTTCCAGATTTAAATTTCTGATGATGAGCACTGGTTAGGTGTTGTGCCTTTGCATCTGCACCTCTTCAGTGCAAAGTACAATCTTAATCCATCTGTGCATTTGCATCCCTTTAGGGCCCGATCTCCATCTGTAACTTAAGTCACAGCTGTTTCTTAGGCTTCCTTCAAGGTACTGGACTGGTGTGGTGCATATCTCTTCATCAACATTGCACTCATTAATATGTGTTTTTAAGTCAGGGTCATAATCACGAGTCACTCATGATACAAATCACGTTCTTCATCATCAAGGTCACAAATGCATTCATGATTCATGATAACATCACAAATCACAAAATTAATTTTTTTTACTAGTTTCTTGGATGTATTGTAATCCAGCTTTGTAGTATCTCTCCAGGCTTCACCACCTCACCACTGTACTCATTACTAAGAGTTTCTGAATTGGGGAGTTTTGTGCTACAGCTCATTGGGGAAGTACAGCTGTAGGCATTCACATTCCCATATAGTTTCATACTGGTTATCTCACAATGAACCACATTCTTCAACATCACAGTCACAAATGCAGTCACAAGTCATGATTCACAATCACGCCACAAATCACAAAATACATTTTTTTACTAGTTACTTGCATGTATTGTAAGCCTGTTTTGTAGTATCTCTCCAGGCTTCACCCAATCACCACCACTGTACTCATTAATAAGAGCTTTTAAATAGGGGAGTCTTATGATACAGGCTCAGCTTATCAGGGAAGTACATCATAGGCATTCACATTCCTTCCTGTACAGCATGTGAGTTACAGTTCTGTAAGCAGTGGTGGGTAAAGTACCCCCAATTCATTCTTCGAAGTGATTCATGGAGTAACGCGGAATCTGCAGAATACTCCACAATGTGAAATGGAGTACTTCACGTCATAATGAAGAACGTGAAGTCCATTCAAAGCAATGGCTTTGCATTATTCTGCCTCCCCCAAACCACTTTTCCACCAATTTTAAGACAAAGTACATTGGAATCAATGTATTTAGCCTCACTTAGCCTTGTAATTGAACTCCAAATGAAATTATGCAGTGATTCATGGGATTGCAGGTCACATGGGCTCTAGATTGTTCTGCACAGCCTCAGTTCTGCCCTGGGTAGTGTGTGTGTAGTGGCAGCTGGAGACAGTTTGCTCTCAGAGCTCTGCAATTCAAAACCTCTAAAAGCTGTTAAAAATGCTTTTTTGTGTCATTTTTTTTAACATAGAAACATAGAAGTTGTCGGCAGATAAGGACCGCAAGGCCCATCCAGTCTGCCCATTTCTTTTTCTACCTTATAAATGTGCCATCGGCCTTTGCTCTGTCAGTGACCTATCTATTCATAGTCATTTGTATTGCTCCCTTATGCCCCTCTCCATGCCTGTTTGAAGCCCTGCACTGTATTCATAGCCACCACTTCTTGTGTAAGCCATTCCATGCATCTACCACCCTTTCTGTGAAAAGAATTTCCTCACATTCCCCCTTAATCGGCCTCCCTCTAATCTCATGCTGTGTCCTCTTGTCCTGCTATTTTTCTTATATTTAAACATGTTAGACTCTTTCACCTTGTTTATGCCCTTAAGGTGTTTAAATGTCTCGATCATATCACCTCTCTCCCTCCTTTGCTCAAGGGTATACATATTGAGCTCCGTTAATCTGTCCTCATATGTCTTCTGATGCAGTCCCTGCACCATTTTGGTTGCCCTTCTCTGGACTGCCTCAATTTCAGTTAATGTCCTTGTGAAGGTGTGGCCTCCAATGCACGCAGTACTCCAGATGGGGCCCTAACCAATGTCTTGTACAGAGTTATTACCTCCCTCTTACGACTTGTGATACCCCTACTAATACATCCTAACACCCCCTAGCCTTACCTACTGCTTTGGGGTCTGCTGGATGATTTTAGGTCATCAGTGATGATGATGCCCAAGTCTCTTTCTTCCTTTGTGACTGCAGCAACTCCTCCCAGCCTATAAGTGGCTAGGGTTTCTCTTCCCTATGTGCATGATTTTGCACTTCTTTGCATTAAATCCCAGTTGCCACTCTTCTGACCATTCTGCTAGTTTATCAGATCTCTTCTCATTCTGCCCACCCCATCTGGATCATCTACTCTGTTGCAGATCTTGGTGTCATCAGCAAACAGACAAGCCTTACCCTCTAGTCCATCTGCGAGGTCACTAATGAAGATGTTGAATAGGACGCCCCAGGACTGATCCCTGAGGTACCCACTTGTGACTTGCATCTCTTCTGACTGATACCATTTACCACCACTCTCTGTTTTCTGCCAGTCAACCAGTTTGCCACCCAGTTGACCAACTTCTGACCCACCCCAAGCCTACCTAGCTTATTTATCAATCTTCTATGTGGAACAGTGTCAAAAGCTTGCTGAAGTCAAGGTAGGCGACATCAACTGCTCCCCTTGGTCCACCACTCTGGTTACCCAGTCAAAGAAATCTATGAGATTAGTTTGACAGGACCTTCTTTTGTAAACCCATGCTGTCTTGGATCCTGTGCCCCTGGATTCCAGGTGTTGCTATCCTTTCCTTAAGAGTGCCTCCATAATCTTGCCCACTACTGAGGTAAAACTGACCGGTCTGTGGTTCCCGCCTCCTCCTGCTACCTCTTGTGGAGTGGGATCACATGAGCCCTTCTCCAGTCTTCTGGGACCTCTCCTGTGCTCAGAGACTCACTAAACAATTCTGCTAAAGGCTCTGCTAGTTCCTCCTTAAGCTCCTTAAGTACCCTGGGATGTATGCCATCAGGTCCCATTGCCTTATCCACCCCTGAGCTTAGCAAGCTCTTGTAGGACCCTTTCTTTTGTGAAGGAGTAGTGCTCACCTCCCTCCCGCTGTGTCCATGATGCTGAGCTGTGGGCCCTGCCCTACCTTCTCTTCAGTAAATACTGAGCAAAAGTATCTATTTAGGATAGATGCCTTTACAGGTCCTCCTCCTCCACATGCTCCCTTTTCTCCATTAAGCTAGCAATACCCCCTCTGGACTTTCTCCTTTCACTAATGTATCTATAGAAAGTCTTGTCACCTTCTTTTACTGTCCGTGCTAGTGTTTCCTCAGTTTGGGACTTTGCCTGCCTTACTGCCTTACCTGCTTCCCTTAGGGCAGTTTGGTATGCCTCCCTATCTTCATCCCATTCCTAATTTTTGCTCAAAATTTAGTTCATCGATTGTAGGAAACCTTTCTGTGCTCATATCATTGAGTGTTTATTGTTTGTGTGTGGATTTTGAATGTTAATTTAGAACAGTCAGTCTGTATAATGCAAAGTTTGCTTTGGGGAAGGGCATATTTGTGGTGTAGGTAGATTAACTGGGAGAAAAAAGCAGTCTTCCTGTTTTGGTTATTTTTTTGTATAACTGTTAATGTACACACATCAATATTTTCAGTAATTCTTGAAAATTTTCTGCTGATTGTTGTGGTGCAGCAGTGTATAATTTGTTTGTTTAAAACATTTGGTTATATTACTAAAAGTTTTCAATTTGTTATACATTACTTGTAGTGTGTGTGTGTGAGAGTGTGTGTGATGTGTGCCATTAAATCAGACACCTTTTATTGTGCCACAGAGTAATAGCAGTAGTGTGAACCTGCTATCCACCACACCTGCATGAACTTTTTGTACTGCTTTGTGGTATCTTTACTGATAGTGGATTGTTACTGCCGTGCACTAATCCGCAACCAGCGAAAGGTATTCCTTTCTAGATTTGGATTTGTGACTTGTGGTGAGCACTGGATAGGTGTTGTTGTGCCTTTTTGTATGCATCTCATGAGTGCGCAGAGCAATCTTAATCTGTCTGTGCATTTGCAGTGCACCATTAGATCTGGGAGATTTTGCATTTCTTGTTACATTCTCATTTCACTTCATCAGCACTGAGGAATTTTCTGGACAAAAGACAGTAGCATTTTGGGGATGCACATTAATTCTGGTGACTGTGTACGACCACTGTGCACTTGACAGAGTGAGCCATTAATTCTGGGAGACTTTGCATTTCTTGTTACACTCTCATTTCACTTCATCAGCACTGGGGAGTTTTCTGGACACAAGACAGTAGCACTTTGGGGATGCACATTAATTCTGGTGGCTATGAGTATGTGGGGCTGCCAATATTGTTGTCACTTCAACGTAATTCACGTTAAAGCAGAATGACAACATGAAATAATAATCTCAAGTTGAAGTGAGCCTTTCATATGGATCATTCCATGTAGCGATGTGGCAATGCGAAATGCCCACTTCACGGGCACTTCACTGGCAGAATTTAAATTCCGTGCATCTCTAAGCAGGAGTCATCTCTATAACTGGCAGTACAAATGGCAGACCTGGTGAGATTGTATGCACCTTGTAGGCATTACATTACTTGAGAAACAGAAAATATGTGGAATACAGCTGTTTCATTAAAACAAGTTATTTGGAACACTTATGCAGCAGTTGAGTGAGTTTACAGAGTTTTTAAATAACAAACACTACTGCTTTAACTTTCCTTTACTATCTGGGTGATCCCGCCTTCTGCTGTTCGTGTCAAGATGTCCTAATGATGTCAGAGCCAGACAGCAGGCTAATATGGCCTGCCTAGCTTTTCATGGAGGATTGCTTGCTTTCCCATACAAGTAACCAGTTATTAATATATTTTTATTAATTAATTAATTTATTTATTTATTTATTTATTTATGGTTCCTTGACTTTTGTTGAGGCTCTCGTGTGGCTGTCTGTGGGCTGACTCCCACCCTCTATATACACTCTGGTCTCCCCTCCCTTCTCCTTTTCAGTACCTCCTCGGGCTTGCACACAGCTGTGGGCAGCTTGTCTGTTGCTCCCGTCAATGAGCACTTAGTTCTGCCCGCCTCCATAAGGCTTTTAAAATTCAAATGAAGCCTGCTGGGCGTTGCCAAAAGCCATGATGTGGCTTACAATGTGCAGCACCTTCTGCTATTAATGCTGCTGGCCTTTCCACTAGCTCTCTCTCTCATATCACCCACCCTACTACTGCTGTTGGAGTGATTTCTCTTTGCTGCTCCAGTCCCTTTCCTTATCTCAAGCCGCTTAGGGCAAAAACAACTTTGCCACCAGAGCAGTGGTTCTGAAAGGTGGGAGGAGGCATTTGCATCCATTGTCTCTTCCTTGTCACCCTAGCTCCTTTCTCTCCCTCTCCCAGCAGCATGGAGTAGGCCACAGCATGAGCGCCATATGGGCTGGGAGTTGTAAGTGCCTGCAAGCACTTTCTCTTCTAGTGCAATCGCGGTATGGGCTGGCTGCAGCCTCAGCATGTTTTCCTCCTTGCAGCATCCACACTATGCTAAAGCTCAGGGCACCCCCACCAGTCCCGAGGGAAGGGTACTAATTTATTTAAAAAAAACTGATGGCCTCAACCACTAGAGAGATATCCCCAGGGCTAAATTTACATGGAACCCCCACGGCATATCAAGCCCACAGAGCCACCATTTTTTTTTATTTTACTAAATGGTCTACTAGTCCAAAAGAGCCTGCACTAGCCCACCTGGGCTACCAGGTAAAATACAGGCCAATCAGTCACCAATGGGAACCAAGGGGTTTTGCTGAGCCACTTTCCAAAGCCTCAACTTCTTTTTCTCTCTGCTTCTGCTACTACTGTGTTTTCCCCCAGCTAACCGATTTTTTTCTTTATTTTACAGTTGGACTGGATGTGGACTTCTTTATAATCAGATAAGTATACTTTTTTACCCAATCCATTCTTCACACCCTATTTTACCCCCTAAATGCTACATATGCTTTGTGACCCCCTTTCTATTCTTTTTTTGCAGGTGCAGCGTATGACATCCCTTTGAGATGCCTACCTCTGAAACATAACATAGAAACATAGAATTTGATGGCAGATAAGGACTGCTTTGCCCACCCAGTCTGCCCATTTCCCTACCTAATGGATAAGCTGCAGATCCTAGTTAACCAACAGCCTACTTCTTCCTACCCCACCCCCTAAAATTGCCTTATGACTGTACCATGCATTCTTGAATTCCACCACTGTTTTTGACTCCACAAACTCCTCAGGAAGGCCGTTCCATGCATCCACAGCTCTCTGTGAAAAAATACTTCCTTATGTTACCTCTGAACTGCACCCCCTCTATCTTCAAATTGTGCCCCCTTGTTCTTGCACACCTCTTTTTCTGAAAGATGCTACCCTCTTGGACTTTGTTGATTCCCTTGAGGTACTTGAAAGTTTCTATCATGTCCCTCCTCTGCCTCCTTTCCTCGAGGCTATACATATTAAGCTCCTTACGTCTCACTTCATATGTCTGCTGGTGCAGACCCTGCACCATTTTAATTGCCCTCCTCTGGATTGCCTCCATTCTGTGTATAGCTTTGTGGAGAATGGGTCTCCAGAACTGCATGCAGTACTCTAGATGGGTTCTTAACAGCTGTCTGTACGGAGGGTTAACAATTTCCTTTTTTCTACTGGTGATGCCTCTCCCTATGCATCCCAGTATGCCCCAGCCCTCCTTACTGCCCTCTCATATTGCTTGCCAACCTTTAGGTAATCTGATATGACTACCCCAGGTCTCTTTCCATTTTTTTTGTTGTTAGTATCTCACCCCCCATTGTGCACTCTTCCCCTGTTTTTTTGTTTCCCAGGTGCACTATTTTGCACTTCTTAGCATAGAATCTTAGCTGCCATACATTTGACCATTCCTACAACCTTGCCAAGTCCTTTCTCATCCTTTCCACCCCATCTTGTGTATCAACTCTGTTGAAGATCTTTGTGTCATCTGCAAAAATACATACTTTTCCTTCTAGTCCCTCTGCAATGTCACTTATAAAGATGCTGAAGAGGACCAGTCCTAGTACTGAACCACGCGGTACCCCACTAGTAACCCCTTTTTCTTCAGAGTTGTCTCAGTTTACTATTACCCTCTGTGTCCTGTTCTCCAGCCAGTTCTTTACCCAGGCTACCATCTTAGGACTCACTTCCAGGCAGGCTAACTTGTATATTAATCTTTTGTGTCAGACTGTGTCAAATGCCTTGCTAAAGTCTAGGTAGGCCATGACCACAGTCCCTCACCGATCTACTACTTTGGTCACCCAGTCAAAGAAATCTATTAGATTCATCTAACATGAACTTCCAGCTGTGTATTCATGCTGCCTTGATCCTGTGCCCCTCTGGCATCTAAGTACTTGACAATTCTTTCCTTCAGAAGTGATTCCATCATTTTCCCTATCACTGAGGTTTAACAAACAGGTCTGTAGCTTCCTGCTTCTGCCTTGCTCCCACTTTTGTGAAGTGGAATCACATCTGCCCTCCTACAGTTCTCAGATACCACCCCATCCTCCCATGATTTGTTAAAGATGGTAGTCAGTGGTGTCACTAGTTCTCACCTTAGTTCTTTTAGAATTCTTGGATGAATTCCATCAGGCCCCATTGCTTTGTCCACCTTCAGTTTTAAGAGATCTTTCAGAACCCTTTCTTCTGTAAATGGGCTGGTATCAACTCTTGTATCCAGAGAGTTTCTATTGTTTCTTTTAGGTACCTCCCCCTCTTCATTTGTGAATACTGAGCAAAAATATTTGTTTAGTATCTCTACCTTTTCAAAGTCACCCTCTGCCCACCCCTTCCCCTTTATTAAGCCTCATTATCCCTCCCTTGGACTTCCTTCACTCCCTGATTTACCTATAAAATGTGTTATCCCCCTCCTTTAGCTTTTTCAGGTTATCAGCGCTGTCAGGCCTTGGGAATTGCTCGTAGGAGGAGACAGAGGTGGGTGTGTGAACAGTGGAGGATAGTTGAGGAGAGCACTCATATCGGGACTGTAAAGCCCAGAAGATGCCCTGGGGTGAAATGGAGGTCTGAACGGGGGTTTCCTTGTTTGACCCCAATACCCAATGGCACCATCATTAGTAATGATGGGCTGGTGGCTGCGGCATCCCCGGGGCTCTGTCCAACTTGGGCAGTGTTATGCAATGCCAGATCCGTTGTGAACAAGACTGCTATCATGGCGGATTTGGTGAGTACAGCGGATCTGGCTTGCATCACCAAAACCTGGCTGGATGGAAATGCTAGCCCCATTCTTGAGGCGGCAGTTCCGGCCGGGTATTTGGTGATTCACTGTCCGAGACTGGACTGCAAGGGTGGGGGGGTTGCGGTCTGTTTCAAGACTGAATTGGGTCTTAGCATTGTGCCAGTTGAGGAGACCAGATCATTCAAATGTGTCATTGTGGCAGGTGTGGGCTATAGACTGGCCCTCGTCTACTGTCCACCCCGAGATGAGAAGCCATTCCTTAAGGCAGTGGCGGACTTCATCGTTGGCCTGGTATTGGAGTCCCCCAGGTAGATGGTGATGGGTGACTTCAGTGCCTGGATCGACAGTGAACTCTCTCAATTTGGGCAGCACTTCCTATAATTGATGAATTCACTGGGCCTCTCACAGGTGGTTACCTCTGCCACTCAGAAATGCGGCCATTCCCTTGATCTGCCCTTCCTCCTGGGGATGGAGGCCTCCAGTGTGGGGGTGGAACCCATCGGATGATCTGACCATCACACTGTGAGATACAGTTTTGTCACCCCCCCGCATAGACCAACCCCTGTGGATATGGTCAAGTACTGCCTTTTACGGGATGTGACTCCCAGTGGTCTAACTGCAGCGCTTGACCTATCAGAACTCCCTGTGATGTGCTCGGATCCAGAGGTTTTGGTTCTGGCCTATAATAAGGCCATTACCTCTGCTCTGGATTCCATTGCACCATTTTGTGTGCATCCGCTCTCCCTTCGCCCTCGGTCCCCATGGTTCGATAGGGACCTGAGGGAGATGCAGGGTTTAGGACGCAGGTTAGAGAGATGTTGGTGGAAATCCCGCTTGAATGCCGACCATCTTAGACTGTTAGAGCATTATCAACTCTATCAGTCAGCAATTATCCATAAGAAGGCAGTGTTCCTGTCCAGGGAAATTGCTGCTGCACAGAACCGGCTGGCTCAGCTCTTTCGAACTGGGGACAGACTGTACAACCCAGCCTGTCTACAGGTTCGTAGTGTCTTTTCACAATCTCAGTGTGAAGAGCTTGCTCAGTTCTTTGCAGATAAGGTGGAGGACATTAGGGTGGAGACCCATTCAACAATCTCTATGGGAAGGGCCGTGGACCAGTCCTCGGTCACTTTCCCTCCTCATTCCTGGAATCTCTTCAAAAGGCTGGCTATTGAAGATGTTATGAGGATTGTCCACGGTATGTGCACTACATGCTGTAGTTTAGAACTGGGCCCTACAGCCCTGATTATGGGCTGTGGAGAGATTATCATCCCGGTTCTAGTTAGGATAGTCTGGTGCTCCTTAGACTCTGGTGAATATGCCTGCTCTCTGAAGGAGGCTGTGGTGACACCAGTGTTGAAGAAGGCTTCTTTGGACTCCAACTCTCTCTCTAACTACCGACCTATCTCAAACCTTCCCTTTGTTGGGAAGGTAATTGAGAAAGTAGTGGCTACTCAGTTGGACAACCATTTGACCATCCATAGCATCTATGATCCTCTCCAATCCAGTTTTAGGAAGAGGCATAGCACCAAGACTGCGCTAGTTCGGGTGTTCGATGATCTCTTGATGGCGAGAGACCAGAAAAAATGGTCCATTTAGGTCCTGTTGGATCTGTCATCCGCATTTGACACTGTAGACCATGGGGTACTGCTTGAGCACTTGAGAATCATCTGTGGGCTTTCAGTTCTGGTCCACAGATGGTTTATGTCTTTCCTCACTGGTAGAACACAGAGAGTGGTGTTAGGGTTATTTTCCTCTGACCCGATCTCTCTGTCCTGTGGGGTGCCTCAGGGCTCAGTGCTGTCCCCCATGTTGTTTGCGGTGTACATGTTTCCCTTCGGAGACATTGTAAGATGGTATGGGCTGGAGTTTTATTGTTATGCTGATGATACCCAGCTCTACCTGTCATTTGCACCTGACCAGAATGGAGCACTCTCAGTGTTTAATAACTGCCTCGATGAAATCCAAGGATGGAAGAGGTCTGGCAGGCTGAAGCTGAATTCTGGAAAGACGGAGGTGATGGTCGTGGATCCTGGTCACCGGATGGGGGGTGGTGGACAAACCATCCCTCAGATTTATTCCTGGGGTCGGCTGAGCTTCCTATCTCTGAACAAGTGCGTGACCTTGGGGTAATTCTTGACAACTGGCTGACACTGCATGCACAAGTGTCAGCTGTCATTAAGTTATCCTTTTATCATCTTAGGAATATCACTAGGATTAAGCACCTTCTTCCGTCCAGAGACCTACCTACATTGATCCACGCCTTTGTGACCTCGCACTTGGACTACTGCAATTCCCTCTACTTTGGGCTTCCAGGGGTTGATATCAACTGCTTGCAGCTGGTGCAGAACTCTGCGGCCCAGTTGTTAACTGGGATGCCTCGTTCCTCTAATATTACTCCTGTGCTGCAGGGCCTGCACTGGCTGCTGGTTCAGTGGTGGATCTCCTTTAAAGTCAGTTTGCTGAATTACAAAGACCTGCACGGTCTGGGCCCTGACTATCTGAAAGAGCTTCTGGTCCCTTACATCCTGGAGCGATGGCTCTGCTCAGCCAACGAGGGGTTGCTAGAGATTCCGAGGGTAGTTTTGAAATCTTCCGGTTCCCGGGCCTTCGTATTCGTGGCACCGACCCTCTGGAATTCTCTACCCCATTGGATTAGAGAGTGCACGATGGTGGGGGCTTTAAACAAACATTGAAATCTTTTCTGTGGAGAAAAGCGTTTGGGGAGGATATTGAACCAATCTGATTTTATTATTTATTATACTAACATACTAAAATGCCAGCAGAATAGGCCTAACGGTCTTTCGTGTCTGCTCGTTTGGTCAGCCCCCACCCTGAGTGCTGACCTTGCTGCCCCCCTCACCTTCTCTGGCTTCTACCTTCCCAGTTCCGGATATTCTTGCTGCATTGGATTTTGCTTCCAGAACCCTTCCCCTGTACCTGTCCCACCCCCTCTTGAACCCCTCCACTGTTTCTGCCTCCACCAGCCCCCTAGGCAGCGCATTCCATGACTCCACCACCCTCTCAGTGCAGTAGCACCTCCTCCTTTCTCCCTGAATCTTCCCCCCTCAAGCTTCCACCCTGCCCTCTAGTGGCCCCTCCTCCTTCCTTGAAGCACCCTGAATGTTCCTCCCTATTTACCCTCTTCATGTACCTGAAGACCTCTATCATGTCCCCCAGTCCCTCTCTCTTCCAATGTGTACATATTTAGCTCTTCGAGCCTCTCCTCATAGGTCCTGTCCCCCAAGCCCCAAATCATTTTGGTTGCCCTCCTCTGGACCCTCTCCAGGAAGTTAATGTCCCTCTTTAAGTGTGGCCTCCAAAACTGCACACAGTACTCAAGGTGCAGCCTCACCAAGAAGTTATACAGAGGGAGTATCACTTACCTCCTTCTGGAGGTGATCCCCCCTACCGATGCATCCCAGCATCCTGTTGACCTTGGCTGCTTCCCTCCTAAAAGTCTCAGAGTTGTTCATCTTGACATCCACCACCACCCCCAGGTCCCTCTGAGCCATCGAGACTTGTAGCATTCCCCTCCCCAGGGTGTACACTTGGCCCAGGTTTCCTGGCCCCCAGGTGGAGTACCTTGGATTTCCCTGCATTGAACCTCAGCTTCCACTTTCTAGACCATCTTTCCAGAGCCTCCAGGTCCCCCTGTAGGGCCACCCTCCCCCTCCTCCCCATCCACCACTGCCCCCAGTTTCGAGTCATCCGCAAAGAGACTCATCTCAGTCCTGATTCCTGTCCTTGTGTCAGAGACGTAGGCGTTGAACAGAAGGGGCCCAAGGACTGATCCCTGTGGGACCCCACTAATGACCCTCCTTGAGGATGAGACTATCCCGCCAACTACGACCCTCTGGGCCCGGTCCTGGAGCCAATTGCCTATCCATCTGATCATCTGGTTCCCCACCCCCATTTCTCCCAGCTTATCCAACAGGCCTACGTGAGGAACAGAATCAAATGCCTTGCTGAAGTCTAGAAAGAGGATGTCCACTGTTCTACCCAGGTCCAAGGCACTCGTCACCCAGTCATAGAACTCCACAAGGTTTGTCTGACATGATTTCCCCGGGATGAATCCATGCTGTCTATTGTCCAGGCACCCCGACTGATCCAGGTCCCCCCCTAGCCTCTCCTTGACAATGCCCTCCATCACCTTGCCCACCACCGATGTCAGGCTGAAAGGCCTGTAGTTCCCTGCCAACGCTTATGATGTTGTTATTATTTATTCTACTGATTTTTATTATGATGTGTTATTTGGATGTATTTTAAAGACTGTACTGCACCTTGATTTTTTGAAAGGCGCACTAAAAATAAAGATTATTATTATTATTATTCTTAACTGAGTTGGCTATCTTTTCCTTGGTTTGGGCCTTTGCTGTTCTGACTGTCTTCCCAGCTTCCTTTTGCTTTAACTGATTCAATTATCTGTCCTGCTCCTTCTGTAATTCCTTGCACTTCTTGAATGCTTTCTTTTTCTCTTGAACATTCCCTGCCACCTCCTTTGAGAACCATAGTGGTTTCTTACATTGCTTTGTTTTATTTGCTTCACACAAAGGCTTGTTGCTTCTGTGATGGCAGTTTTGATTATTCCCCATTGTTTTTTCACCCCTCCTTCCTGCCCATTTACTAGTGCCTTCCTTAGGCACTCACCCATTATGGCAAAGTCAGCCCTCCTAAAGTCCATTATTTTTGCCTTTGTATGGCTTGACTCTACTGCTGTGTTTATCATGAACCATACTGTTCAATGGTCACTAGTTCCCAGTTGGCTACCCACTTCTACGTCTATGATCCTCTTTCCATCTCCATTTGAGAGTACCAGGTCAAAGATTGCTCTGTCTCAAGTGGGTTCCAATACTAGTTGTCTAAGGCATGCCCCCTGTAGGGCATCTTGAAAAACACCAGCCTTAGAAGTGGCTGATGCAACTGCACTCCAGTTATCATCTGGCATATTCAGATCCCCATCAGCAATATCACCCCTTTTTCTAACATTCTAGGTATACTTTCTATCATTCCCTTGTTCATTTCCTCCTCCTGAGATGGAGGTCTCTGGCTTCCTAATGCTTAGGTAAGGCCTTCCTAATGCTCAGGAAAGGTCTTCTACTTGCCCTTTATTGGGTGGGTTGACTGTAACAGCGTGCCAATGTCTGTTACAAGGTATTAGGTGTGACTGGACAGCAGTGACTGCTTTTGTAAATATGGGATGGAGAGAGTGAGGGGGTGCTACTGGACACTTGGGACTTAATTTACATGGAATGGGATGAGAGAGGTGTTTGTCAATGGATCCTAGTGATTTCTTTTTCAGCAGTAAGGTTTGCTGGAGTTTTATTTTCAGTTCCCCTTCCCCCTGAATGGCAGGATGCAGTTTCTGGACAGAACACATCTTCCATCACCATAATAATCACAGCCTTCCACTTAGCGTTGGATTTCTGTGTTGTCAGCTGTCTGGTATGGGGTGATTGATAACCTTTCCCTCCCAGAAGCAACAAATGAAGAACAGTAGGGAGTAGGCAGGACTTCTGCCAGGAAGCTTCCAAAAGATCAAGCTGATTGTTTGAGCATGAATGTTAACAGTGACTATCATTATCACCGTTATTTTGAAAGGTAATTTTGCATATGGAGAATAGAATGTTGATGCGAGATCAGCAGCATAAAAAGGTTGGTGGACTTGTGGCATGTTGCTTTGTTTGGTGGACTGATGGATGGGAAAGTAGCCAGCATGGTAAGCAAGCCAGTTATTTTCTGTTCTTAAGTGGGATGAGAAGCATAGGCAGGGAGAGGAAGCCAAGCTCAGGAGTGTATCTCCTATGTGTGTGTGTGTGTGTGTGTGTATGTGGGTGGGGATGATGAATAGCTTCTGTGTGTCCGTGGATGGGGGTGAACACAGCTTCAGTGTGTGTGGCTGAAGGGGAAGCACAGTTTCTGTGTGCATGTTTGGGTGGGGAGGAATCACAGCTTTAGTGTTTGTGGGTAGGGGGAAGCACAGCCTGTGTGTGTGTGTGTGTGTGTGTGTGTGTGTGTGCATGTATGTGGGTGGCACAGCTTCTGTATGTGTTGGAGATAAAGCACCGCTTGTGCGTGTGTGTATGGGTGTGTGCTGGCGGAGCACAGCTCCTGTCTTGGAGGGAGAACAGCTCCTGGGTTTTGGGGCCAGAAGACAATAGCTCCTCTATTGGGGGCTTGTAAGTGCAGCTCCTGTGTTGGGAGGGTGGAGGCAGAGCACAGCTCCTGTGTTGAGGCATTGGGATAATAGTGTCTGTGTTGGGAGAGTGGGGGAGCACAGCGGCTATGTCAGGTTATGAGGAAATCAGCTCCTGTTTCCTATCTGTTTTGTCCTCTGTAACTATATCTGTGTTTTCCTTACTTTGGCATTAAAGAGCAACTCTGCACTTCAGCAGGTGCTTTTATAAATAAGATGTTTCAACTGCTACACTTTACTAGAGAATACAATTTTTTTTATTTTCCATGTTCCTTTCCATGTATTCCAGCACATCTTGGTAGTCCAACTCAAAAGGCTGTATAGAAAACATTGAACAACATTTGCCTCTCCCATGTTAACCATATAATGTATTTGTTAATGACATCATAGTGCTCACTATGAGACTGTGATGTCACAAACAACAGTTGTTTTTTTCAATCTTCATTTTCTCCCCAGTTTTTTCTGCCCCTGTTTACCCCTTCTCATGCCACGGCTGTGTACACAAATGTGTAGGCACACACATGCCATGGTTCCATGGTGCCCTCCCTCTCTATGCTGCCCACCCACCTATGCTACCTTCAGGCCTCCACCTAGGGGCAGTGGAACTATGGGGGGTGACAGTATCCCTCCCCAGGAGAGGAGAGCTTGCCTTGCAGATGCTCAGTCCTGCTCCATCCCTCTTCCCCCCCATGGCTTCTGACAACCCTGGTCCATTCCCAAACCTAGGTCACCAGCTTGGTGGGAGATAAAGCATCCAGCATCACTAGGCCAGCCACAAACAGCATTTGTGTGACTAGCAGGGGAAAGTCAGATACATTTGAAAAACTTAATGAAATAAGTGATGCATTTATATTTTGTAAATCAACAGCATGGGAAAGTAAAAAAAAAAGACAAATAACTAGAAAACAATAAAGTTAAAACTCATTTGGTGTAATCAATCAATCAATCAATCAATCAAATCTTTATTTATACAAGCGAACATCATTGAGCAAGGCTCATTTACAAGATGGACCTGATAAGGTCAAGGTTCAATAGTTGATACACAGCAAATACATCACACGCTTTATAAGACAGTTATACATACAGAGAAAAATAATGTTTATAACACAATGAAGTACAGTGAATTCACATGTTAAAACTCGGTTAAAAGAAGGTTAAGTTAATATCTATAGTATGTACAGTACATACATATCCCAATGGGGGCCATGACAGACACACAACATAATGAATACTAGGATGGTGAAGGTAATATTGGGTGCCATAAGCTGGGGGTGTCTGACTGGAAGGAATATGCCATATATGATTGGAAGCCAGATTTGTAGGATGACTAATCTAGCTCTAGCGGTAGCAAATGCATTTCTCTGTGAAGAAAGCTGTACAATGCTGTTTAAAGGATGCAAATAGAATGATAATGGGCAGTTTTAGGGATTTTTGTAGCGTGTTCCATGCTATAGCTAGAGAATAGCTGATTGCTGCCCTCCCAAGTCTGGTGCTGACTTTGGGCAATTTGAGCAGGATGATATTGTTGCTTCTTAGGGCATAGGAGCTAGAAGTGGTCTGGTTGAAGCAGTCCAGGATGTAGTTTGGGAGTTTTTTTGATAAAGCTCTGTAAATCCATACAGCTGCATTTCTGCTCCTCCTGATATGAAGGGAAACCCATCCAACTGCGTCATAAAGAGAGCAATGGTGGGTATTATATGGCAGATCTGTAATGAACCTTATTGCACTATGATATAAGGTATCCAACTTGTGAAGGTAGGAGATGGGGCAGTGACTATAAAGGAAGTCTGCATAGTCAATAACTGATAGAAAGATGGCCTGGACTAACCTCATCTTTAAGTCTCTGTTAAGGAAGGGTTTTAATCTATAGAGGAGGCCAAGCCTTTGCGAAGCTTTTAACAGTTCTTCTAGATGATGGGTGAAGTCGAGTCTGTTGTCAATCCACACACTAGGTATTTGAAGTTTTCAACATACTCCAGATTTTCTCAAGTATAGTGCATAGCTGGGGAGAGTGATTGAAGAGGATGTGCTGGTGGAGTTTTGAGTTGTGAACATCATTGCTTTAGTTTTCTTTGCATTTAGCAGAAGCTTTTTCTCCAGTAGCTGATGTTGTAACAAGGAGAATTCTGTTTGTAGGATTTCATGAGCAACTGTGGCGAAGGGTTGCTGACATACAGAACAGTGTCATCAGCAAAGAGGTGTACTGAGGACTTGGTAAGGGTTGAATCAATGTTATTTATATAAATGGCAAAAGGATAGGACCCAGAATAGAGCCTTGGGGACTCCTCTTGACAGTGGTCTTAATGGGATAGGTCACATTCAGCTTTTACCTGCTGTGACCTACCAGAGAGGTAGCATCTGAACCATAAGGAGGATGGATCTAGGCCAAGGAGTGCAAGGATGAGTAGCAGTTCATGGTCCACAGTATTGAATGCTTTGCTCAGGTCCAGGAATACTGCACAGACATTATTCTTCTTGTCCAATTCAATTTGCCAGTCATTTGTGACCTTGGCTAATGCAGTGATAGTGCTATGTTTGGCCCTGAATCCAGATTAAGCTGGATTTAATAGGTTAACATTGTCAAGATATTCCCTTAGCTGATTACTCACTAATTTCTCAGCATCTTGGATAGCACAGGTAGAATGGAAATGGGCCTGTAATTATTAAGATCCATAGGGTCCCCTGATTTTAGAAGGGGGACCACTTGGGCTGTCTTCCACAGTGTGGGAATAGAGCCAGAGTTTAGGGAAAGGTTAAAGAGGTGTGTTAGGGGGACTGCAAGTACATGGCATGCAATCTTTAGAAAGAAGGGGTCCAGAGAGTCTGCTCCTGCACTTTTTTTGGTATCCAGATGCCTTAATAGATCCTCAACTTGTTTCAACAGTATAGGTTTGAAGCTAAAGGAAGAGTCAACTCTTTGATCACCAATGTAGTGGGAGCTTAATTGGTCCCTCAGCAGGTTAGCTGGGGAGGTGTCAAAGGCAAGGCCAGCTGTTGTGAAGTGGTTATTGAATGCATCCAGGATTTCCATTTTGCCAGTGATAGGGCCATAACTATTGTGTAGTTGAGTTGGAAGGGGGTTGTTAGTGTCCTGTCCCATCATACCCTTGATGGTGCCCCAAAACCTAGTTGGATTATGGTAGGAGGAGTCGAGCTCAGCGAAGTGAAGGTAACCTTTGCATCCCTAACTTTCCTGGTGCATCTATTCCTGGCTTTCTAAAATCATCCAGTCATTTGCATTCTTAGTTTTTCTTGCCACTTTCCAGAGTTTGTCTCTCTCCAGCAGCGCAGCTTTGAGGTCAGCTGAAAACCAGCGACAGGATTTGTTTTTTATTTGGACACTAGAGATTGGGGCATGGGTGTTAAGGGCATTTATTATAATGCTATTTAGCACCTGCTGAGCTTTTTCTACAGAATGTGCAAGATAAAACTTTTGCCAGTGTGGAGAGTAAGCTAGATCATGCAGATATCCTTCAATATTGATGTTTTTCTTTGATCTCCTCATGAGGAATTTTGCAGGATTTGTTGTTATGCTGGTGGATCTTACCCCTGCGATGGGGCAGTGATTACTTATATTGCATAGGAGCACTCCAGCATGTGTGAATAGATGTGGTTTACTCACTAGCATATCAAGTAGTGTGCTGTTACTACTATTCCTTGAATTTATTCTTGTTGGTTCATTAATTAACTGTGTGAGCCCATAGGTGTCACAGAATGATACCAGAGGTGTAGCTGCCTGGGTGAGCCAGTTGAAATTCAGGTCACCTAGAATAATGACTTCTTCAGTGCTGGGCTTGACCAGGTTCCCCAGGTGGGATAAGAGCTTGTGTTCAGCAGAGGGGGGTCTGTAGCATCCAATTAGTTGAAAAGCTGCTGTATTGAGAAGAGAGACTTTTAGAGATAGGCATTCAAACTCCTTGGGCATAGATGTTGCAGCAGTACAGGATACTGCTATACCAGTTTTTGCATATATGGCTACTCCACCTCCCCTTGTTTGGCGATCAGCTCTGAATAGCTGATAGTTAGGTAGGTTAACATCCCTGTCCGCTGTGGTGGGTTTGAGCCATGTTTCAGTTACCACGAGAAAGTCTGGCAAGGTATGGACAACCCAGGCTTGTATCAACGTAAATTTTTTCAACAGACTGCATACATTAAAATGCAGGAAACTGAGGCCTTTAATTGAGGTTAGGTCTGATGGAGAGGTGATACTTTCAAGAGGTCCAGGGTTGATTTCCACATTACCAATACAGAGCAATAGAAAGAGCAGTAGTTTCATGAGGGCTGCCAGTGATAGGGAGAGGGGGCTGTCTTTGGTCCTCCTTCTTTTATTCTGTTGCCACTCTTTTTTTGAGGTGCTCCCTGTGGTTTTAAGGAAGTGTGTTGGGATACCAAGTAGCAGTTTGACGACTAGGCTTAGGGGGGATCTATATATCCAGCAGTGGAGCCTTGGCTGAAATACATGTGTGATGGTATGTGTCTCTTTATGGTGATTATACCACTGTAGTCGATGCAGCAATGGTAGAGCATATATGAGGGTTTGAGTGTCAGCCAAAGGGGATGGTTCAGAGAGGCTGTGCGGATGGATCACTCTAAATTGTATGACAGGGACATCTTCTTTGTGGAACCCTATGGTTGATAGTGAAAGGAGTATCAGAACTAAGCTCCCCATTCTGAAAGAGATATTGGTAGTTGGCTGTGGAGGAGTAGTGAAGTTGCTGATTGGTTGGATCAGCAAGCTGGTGTATGACTCTCTGTTGGTTTAGAAAAATGCTGAGGGCAGGGAAGAGATTTCTGCAGGAAGATGCCTATAAATTAACACACAAGAGGGGGGAAGGCGGGTGGGCAAAATGTTGCGCCTTTCCCGACTGCTCCCTCGCTGTTCCTTGTGGTTCCCTGGTTCGGCTAAGCCCCAGCGCTCAGCTGGCTGCTGTGGGGTGGGAGTTGCAGGCTGGAGAGAGACAGAGGAGGGTGCAGAAGTTAATAAAGGCAGAAACAAGTGTTCCTGAGCATCACTGACTGAATCTGCACAACAAAAGGACTGTGAGGGGAGGTGCTGTGGCGCCTCAGCATCTGGCCCACCTTGCAAATGCAAAAAAGGAGCTGTAATTACAGTAAAGAGCAATAAAATGGCAGTTTCCCCTTGCAATACAATAGTGGAAAACAGCACTTTTTAATAATGTTTTCAAGCTTTTTATTATAATACAGAGTTGCTCAAGTTTAACTTTATCTTTTCCACTAAAATTAGTCTTTCTTTACTTCTGTGCTGTATTGTACCCTTTGTATCTCTCTGCTCCCTATCTCTACTCACAGTACAATACGTTCCTCATACTTATCTACTTTTACCTTTATTTGAAGATGTCTGGTAAGACCTTAGCTGCCATCACCAAAGTCAAATACTAAACATAGTATTAAAGTTGTCATTTATGTGTCTTTAAAGACTAATTACAGTAAGAGGGGAGTCAGATACATTTGAAAGATTTGGTGAAATCATGGGCCTTAGGCCCCTGAGGGTGGTCAAGGCATCTGGACCAGACAGAGTTCTTCCCAGGGTGCTGAGGGAGCTGGCAGAGGTCCTGGCAGGGCCATTGGTGGACCTGTTCAACATCTCTCTAAATACGGTGTGTATGCCCAGTGATTGGAGGGAGGCATATGTGATGCCTCACCATAAGAGTGGGCCCAAGGATGAGCCAGGGAACTACAAACTGGTGATCTTTACCTCAATTGCTGGAAAACTGATGGAGACTATCCTCAAAAAAAGGCTGGTGCAATTTCTTCAGGGCAATAATCTATTGGATGACAGCCAACATGGGTTTGTCTCTGGCAAATCCTGCCACACAAACTTGGTTTACTTTTATGACTGGTCACAAGGGTACTGGACAGGGGCTGTGTGGTGAATGTACTCTACCTGGATTTCAGCAAGGCCTTCCATTCAGTGCCACACAGAAGGCTGACCTGCAAGTTGAAGAATCTGGGAGTAGAGAGGAAACTAATCAGATGGGTTGAAAACTGGTTGCGGGATAGACAGCAGAAGGTAGTGGTGGGTGGTGAGGCATCAGAACCCAGGTCAGTGACAAGTGGTGTCCCACAAGGCTTGGTACAGAGATCAGTCCAATTTAACATTTTCATTGCAGACATAGCAGTAGGGATCAAGAATAATATCAGTCTTTTCACAGACTACACTGAGATCTGTGCTGAGCTGGATGGGGCTGAGGGGGGCAAAGTACTTCAGGAGGATTTTCTAAAGCTGGAGGAATGGTCAAACACCTGACAACTTGGGTGCAATGCCAAGAAATGTAAAGTGATGCATTTGGGAGCCTGGAACCCAGGATACAATTACTGGTTGGGAGTGTCCAATTATCCACATCCAAGGAGGAGAAGGATATGGGCGTGCTTGTGACTGGGGAGATGAACCACTCAGCACAGTGCAGTAAGGCAGTGGCAAAGGCAAACAGGATGCTAGGGTGCATAGCAAGGGGGATTACATCTAGAAGTAGTGAGGTCATATTGCCCCATACAGGTCCTTGGTGAGGCCACACTTGGAGTACTGTGTGCAATTCTGGTGCCCATGCTTAAAAACAACATCAAACTGCTGGAGGCTGTGCAGCACAGAGCAACAAAGATGATCCTGGGGTTGGGGGATAGACCTTATGAGGAAAGACTAAGAGAACTCAATATGTATACCCAGGAGGATTGAAGAGAGGGGATATGTCTGAGACCTTCAAGTACATGAAGGGGCTCAACAGATGGGCACCAGTTGTGTGTTCACTCTTAAGAGTGGAAGAGAAAAGTGAGGGCAAGCTCTGAAATTGGAGGGGAGCAGATTCAGGAGGGTATTGAGAAGACACTATTTCACAGAAAGAGTGGTGGCAAAGTAGAATGCACTGCCAGAGGAAGTCATATCATTGCAGACAGTGGGGAGCTTCAAGAAGGGATGGGACAGATTCAAAGGCAGTGTACAAACCAGGAGGGGGAAGGGAGGGGGGAGGAAGGAAATTGAGGGTCAGGGGCAGCTGCAATCTAAGGCACTGATGTGCTGCACACTTGAGTAGACTAGATAGACCATAAGGCTTGTATCTGCTGGCAAATTTATATGTTCATATGTTCGCATGTAATTTCTAATCATCTTTAGTCATCAACATAATAATACAGCTTCTAAGAATACTAAATGCTAAGAAGTATTCAATAAACTATTTAACTGTAAATTATTACTAAATGAAGACTAGAAATAGATGTGCAGTGCACTTGAAAGTACAGTTTGTTTTGAATACTCACTGAATCATAACTGAAGATAAGTGTCTCTTCTAGCTTCCCCTGTGAGAAACTGAAAATGCCTCAATCTGACTATCCTGGATAAAAAAAAATGGTTAAAAAAGTGTTGTTTTTTTTGAGGGCACTCCTATATTGATCCTTTGTCCCTTCCCCCTTTTTTATTTTCTGTACTGTATAGGGCAATTTTTAAAACTAACCTGTTAGTATTTTTCTGTTACTTTAGATATCTGTTTATAAAAAACTACAACTACCAAAATCCATTGGGAGGGGCTGGAAGCACCTCCCAAGAGACATGTGATCTCCCAAGATCCTTTGGGGTAATTTTTCAAGATGTTGAGCTTCCCCTTAGTTTTGAATCATGAGAGCTAGAAGATTACATGGATTAGCTTCACAAGTTGTAAGTACGTTCAAAAAAAAATCTGTTCAAATTGAGCCTGTTATGAAGAGTCTCTCATCTTGAATGCATAAAGATGTGTGTGTGTGTGTGTGTGTGTGTGTGTGTGTGTGTGTCTGTCTGTCTGTCTGTCTCTTTCCTGGTGTGGAGCAGTGCTTTAGTATTTAATTTACATGTGTAAACACATTAGATTAAACAGCATACAAGGCTGGTATCCATGTATTTTTTTAGTTCTTTTGTTTATTATGAAAATATCTTTTTTGTATATAGTTGTGGAGTGTCTGTTTGCTTGATGTAATTTTAATGATCCTCAAAAGCATACCTTAAATGGATACTCCATGTGGCTATTTATATAAAATGTGCTTTGCTATATTCCATAGCAAGCTGATGTACTGTATGGTTTCTTATCACTGAGAGTGCAATAGAAAGTTATGTTATACTGTTTTGTTGGTCATTTGTGCTTGCTTGTTTAAATGAGTGCCTTCTGCCACGTAATGTATGTCTAGTTTATACATTTTTGGTTGGAGTCTGGTTTTATTATCATTAATTGGTTCATAAGTTATGTCCTGATCATTTTAAAGAGCAACTCTGCACTTCAGCATGTGCTTTAGTACATAAGATGTTTCAGATGTTAGTTTACTAGACAATACATTTTCAATCTTCCTTCCAAGATTCAATACTTTTGCATCCTGCTTTGAAGTGCCCCAGGGCACACAGTTATGGATGGCCACCACAAATAAAAAGCTTTTACAGTGCAACATTATTTTCTCCTCTTATTTTCTTCTCCCCAGAGTTATCCTGACTTGAATTCTAGCATATCTTCCACATGGCAGTGTAATGTGCTACCCTCTGCACCACCAGTCTGTCTGCTGTCTGTTCTAAACTTGGATTTCCCCAGAAAGCTTTATTTAATTTATGGTAGTGCTTGCAGTTTATGCTGCAGGTGTCATGGTGAACTTGAAACAGTATGGATGAGTGCCATAACTGTCTATCCATGGCAAACCTTTACCAACATAAGTCAGACTTTTTTTTCTGGGGTCCTGTGCCCCCCACCACCCCCCCCCCCATAAATAAATATAATCAACTCTGAGGTCACACTAAATTGAAAAAAAAAATATTTGTTTACAGACCATTTTCAATTTGCAGGTGCAACTTCATGGATTTTGTTTATTAAAGGACTCATAAACAGGTCCTTGATACATGCCCTGGAAAAAGACAGCATTGTAGGTGAGGGGCTTACCTACATATTACTGGTTTCCCTTGTCCTGGAAGCTTGTTTAATCTGTAGTCGCTAAGGCATAAATGTTGCAGCAAAATGTAAATAAATCCCCAGCTCCTGTTTTAAAGTTAGCGATGCAGTTGCTTCCTTATATGTTGGCTATGACCCTACGTGATTACATCATCCAAGCGAAAGTGCTCAAAGTGTTAATACAGGCTGAATGGGAACTTATCAATAAAGTATGAAATTCCCTTTATGTAATGCTTCCCCTTCAGATCTTTTACCTGAGCAGGTGTGAAATCAGTGGCCACACCTGCACATGTATAGGATTAGTTGGGGAAGCACTTTGTAAAGGTAATTTGAAACTTTAGTCATAATTCATAAATCCCAATTCGGCCTGCATGACCGTATCTGAGCGCTGTCGCTCAGATGATGTAATCACATAGGAATGTAGCCACCATGTTAAGGAGCTACCACAGTGCTAACTTTAAACAGGAGCCAGGGATTTATTTACATTTCACCACAACATTTATGCCTTAATGACTATGGATTAAGCAAGTTTCCAGGACAAGGGAACCCAGCATTATGTAGGTAAGCCCCTCGCCTACAATGCTGTTTCTTTTTCCAGGGCATATTTCAAGGACCTGTTTATGTGTCCTTTAAGCTGCCGAGAGTGGGATATGAAACCTGTCCCTATCACACTCCACTACCTGCCTACCACAATCTATGACTACCACAATCTATGACATTAACCACTATGCTAAACGATGCTAGCTGCTGTAACACATTCCACCTGTAACCCTTATAGTCTCAGACGGTACATGGTGGTGTTCTGAGCAGCACATGAATAGTCCCAAGCAGTACTCTCATGCATCACGGGACTCTTGTCCACCATAGCACTACCTCTGCAAGGTGTCCGCCATGACATCTGCAGCAGAAAGTGCAAGCGAGCCAATATATGTCTTATTTTATAGGTCTTGGAGGACATAAATCCATACCTATCAGAAAACTCCATGTATTTTTACATCTGACTTACACGTAGTTTAGATCCTCCTTTGTGTGCTCTAATTTATTATTTTTATTTTCAGCCATTCCTTATGCTCAGCTTCGAGTATTAGCTCCACAACTTGGATCAGCAAGATGAGAGACTTACCTTTTATAAAGGAATGTTAAATACATATTTTTTTAATTTCACAAATTTTTTCATATGCTAAACCTGCTTAACAGCAATATCTCATTTCTTCCAGAGGGTTCCTGTTTCAACCTATTCCCATGGCTGGGTGGATTTAAAGCACTGGTCAAGCAATGAGTATTTGGCTTTAGCAAGTTTTGAACCATAGATACATAGAAGTGATGGCAAAAGGCCTATCAGCATATCTTGTCTGTTCACCCTACCTAGCTACTTTGCTGTAACTGTAGTGGCCATCCTTTCCCTTTGTTTTGACCCCCTTTTGTAACTAACCCCATATGTCTGTCCCACACCTTCTTGAAGCTGTTTATTGGTCTGGCCCACACCACTTCCACTTGTTCACTTCCCACCACCCTTTATATGAAAAAGTGCTTATAGATTTCTATTTTGCCCCCACCCCCATGAGTTTGAGGTCCCTCTTATCTCTGTAGTTGAACTCAAAGAGAGAAGTTCCTTGACAGCAGTGCTCCAGATAACTTTTTAGGCTAGCAAGTAAAAACTTCCTAGTTTTCCAAGCTGGTAGCATTTTGGTATATCAGGTAGTATTTTGTAACGTGGTCACACTATTTTGGTGGACAATGACAAGTGCCACACTGGACATTCGAGTTTGTGTATTTAAAAAATTGCTAGTTGCCTGGCTGTTAAGCTAAAAAAAAAAATCATAATCACCTTAATCTGTAGTGTGTCATGTCTGTTTGTATTATTTCATCATTAAATAAGAAATGTATTTTTTATCATAGCCTATGATAAACAATATATTTGTTAATTTGTTATTTAAATTATGAAATAATAAAAGGATACATGACACTTTACAGATTAAGATGATAATGATTTGCTTTAATTTTTAGCTTTGAGCCAGGCAACTTGCATGGGGTTGAGGGGGTGACTGTTTACCAACCACACAACACAGAACACTACTACACACGCACACTCACACATGGGTCATACCTGGTGGGTACCAAAGAATTAACTCATTCACTCCAGCAGATCTAGGTTTGATTCTAACAACCTCCACCTTCAATACTGTGTGACTGTGAGCAAGTCACTTAACCTCCTCACCCCACCCACCCCAGTAATGCAGACCTGTGTTTGAGTTGTCGGTAATATATGCCTCCTCTTCACATCTCTAACCTGCCACCCCATATATGGCCTCTTTCCCCTATATGTGTAGTTGCTGGCTGCCTCACTCAGAAGATCTCTGCTTATAACCCCTGTATGCCTATGGTTGATTGTACATCTGCTGACTTCTTCATTTGTAAAATAATGCTGTTTTTTTTTAATTTATTTCAACCTTGTACTGTACTGTATATACTGTATATACTTCTTCTTCCTTGTTTATTTTTGCTTTTTGTATACCTGCTTCTATACTGTACTTTGATGTATTCATGACCAGGTCCACCTTGCAAATGAGCCTTGCTCAATGGTGCCCGCCTAGATAAATAAAGATTTTGATTGATTGATTGATTGAGTCTCACAACCTCCACTTGCAATACTGTGGGATTCTGAACTAGTCACTTAACATCCTCACCCCACCCACTCCAGCAATGCAGACCAAGGTTTGAGTCTCACAACCTTCACTTGCAATACTTTTTGACTCTGAACTTGCAATACTTTGTGACTCTGAGCAAGTCACTTAACCTCCTCACCCCATTCTCTGCCTCCAGCAGACCTAGGTTTGATTCCCACAAGCTCCACTTGCAATAATACTGTGTGACTTGATCTGAGCAAGTCACTTAACTTCCTCACCCCACTCATTACAGCAATGCAGACCTAGGTTTGATTCCCACAAGCTCCACTTCTAATACTGTGTGACTGTGAGCAAGTCACTTAACTGCCTCACGCCACCCACTCCAGCAGACCAAGGTTTGAGTCACACAAGTGCCTTAAGTAGTCAGACCCAAATGCAGTTGTTAATGGCTACTAGACACTAATACTGTGTGCAGTTAGACTATTTTGTCCTGTAGCTGTTAAAGCTTAGTGCCCAAAACACCAGGGGTTGTTACTTAGAACAAAACAGTGAGCCACCTGATCAGGCCTTATCGAACACCAATCTTGAAGTTGCAGGGTTCCCTCTGACTAGCTACATGCACGGCCACACTTTGGACTACTTCTGCTGAAAGGCGGTGCAAGAACACATCTTCCTCTTGGTATGAACCACAATGCCCGACACCCCAGACTGCTCCTCCTCAAAGCCCCCCTCCTCCTCATTCCTGGAAGACAGCTCTGAGGTCACTGGCATTATCTTAGAGCTGAAGCACACATATTGTGAACTGGATCCAGCTCTGATACATTTGTTAATGGGATGCGCCAAGGCTGTTGGCCTGGTGTTTGCTGGGATTTGCCTGGAATTTGATGGTGGAGGTGGTGTTTTCAGTCACTTAGAAAGTAGTGCTGGTGAGACTTCTCCTTAAGAAACATTCCCTCGACCCAGACATGCTAGCAAATTACCGTTGAATCTCCAACCTGCCATTTTTGAGCAAGGTTGTTGAGAAACTTGTGGCACAACAGCTCGAGGATCACCTCGTGTCCATTGATGTCAATTAGTCATTTCAGTTGAGTTTGTGGGCTAGACACAGTACAAAAATATCACTAGTTAGGGTGCATAATGACCTGCTCAGGGTTAGAAATAGAGGAGACAAGTCAATTCTTGTGCTCCTTGATCTCTCTCTTCAGCATTTGAAATTGTGTACCATGTGGTGTTTCTCGATAAGCTCTGTGAGTTTTGTGGACTCGCCAGTGTTGCCATTAGGTAGTTTGAGTCCTATCTATCTAGGGTGCAGTGGGTAGTGATGGTGAATTTATCCTACTCCCCAATGCCCCTGCCATGTGGAGTACCACAGGGCTCAATCTTGTTACCAACATTGTTCGCAGAGTACATGCTGCTTCTGGGTAAGATCATTTGGCAGTACAGTGTGGAGTTTCACTGCTATGCAGATGACACCCAACTGTACCTGTCATTTGCACATGAAACATCCAGTGCTGTTGGTGTGCTTAACATCTGTCTGGCTAAAATCAATGACTGGATGGCTTTCAGCTGGCTGCAACTAACCCCAGATAAGATAGAGGTGATGGTGATCGAACCTGGTCATGGGTGTGATGGGTTGCCACCTGGAGCTAGCACAGGTCTTTTCCTGGGATCTGCTCCATTGGTGGCTTCCCTGAGGGTGTGTAGTATTGGCATGCCCCAGGACAGCAGGCTGACCTTCAAAGATCAGGTATTGTCTGTTGTCAAAAGCAGTTTTTACCACTTGTGGAACATCACCAGGATTAAGACCTTCATCCCACTTGAGGACCTGCTAACTCTGTTACCGCTAGGCCACTTTGTTACCGCTAGGCTTAACTACTGCAAATATCTATAGTTAGGAGACACAGGAGGGACCCTCCACAGACTGCAGCTGGTGCAGAACACTAAAGCCCGATTGCTGATGGGCCTGTTTAGATCCAGTCATGTGACCCTGGTCCTGCATGCTCTGCACTGGATGCCTGTCAGGTGAAGGATCCTTTTCAAGGTGGGCTTGCTCACCTATAAGGCCCTATATGGACTGGGTTCTGGCTACCTGTTGGAGATCCAGAAATGGTTGCCGATTTGCTGTGATGATTTTTACCAGCACCTGCATTTTTTTAAACAGAATAAAGTCCATTTTCCAACACGTCATGATCAAAGCTTAACTCTGGTGAGAGTCCTCATCTTCTGCCCACTCAAATGGTCCACACATGCACAAGACATTTTGCAGCTACATGCTGGTCACTGAGAGGCTAGGCAGGACTGAGCACCAACAGATGCACTCACTTGGCAGACTGACTCATTCTGCGTAGACATGGAGGGCAAGCTCAGGGTTTAGCGGGTTTGCCAGGAGAGATGGGCAGGTCATGACGGGACCCAGGAGTCTGCACCAGGTGTATAGATTGAAAAAAACAGGCATAAAATATGCTGGAATACCCCTTAAAGAGATCTACCAAGTTAACTGGATACGGATTTGCAGCACATATATACATGCCTTACCTCAGTGAAAAGCATGTGCTGCATATTTTCCCCAAAATAGCTCTTTAGTTTTCTTGTAAATTCCCTCATAAAATTTTCCCCATTAGCTCATTATCACTTACTGTGTTTTATTGCTGCTCATGCTCTGCCCTCGCACACAGCCACGTTATGATGTAATGCCAGGGAGTACATGGGGACATGCTCTATTATAGTCTGTGGAGGTTTCCAGGATTTTTAGATGTTATGATAGTTACCTGGTGATTAATCAAGGGCACTGATCGACTAACAAGGGCCTTGCTAGTCGATCAGTGCCTTTGATTAATCACCAGGTGACCATCATAACATCTAAAAACACTTGGAAAGTAGCCCCCCATAGAATATAATGGAGTGCATCCCCATGCACTCCCTGGCCTTACATCACAACGTGGCTGTGGAAAGGGGTGGAGTGCGGGTGGCAATAAAGAACAGGAGGTTGTTATGAGTTGGTGGGGGAAATTTTATGAGTGAATTTAAAAGAAAACTAAAGGGCTATTTTGGGGAAGATATGCAGCGCATGCTTTTCACAGCAGTAAGGCATGTATATGTGTGCTGCATATCCGCATCCTGGTAAATCTCTTTAACTGGACCACTGCTTGGCAGCCACCCTGTTTGTCCTGTGCAAGTACTTGTATGTCTCAAACATGTCACCCATTTCCTTCTTTTTTATGACTGTGGGCGGAGCCTACAGGAGTATAGCATGTACAAAAGGAGTGATATCATGTTTTCTGTACGTGGAACTGACTGAAGGTGTAAATAGTCTCCTCCATCTTACCCTCCTCCAAGCAATGTTTTCAGCCCTCAAATAAATACACTTTCATATTAGTCAATGGTTGCAGGGTACTATTTTCTTTCTTAAATGGGTGATACAAGAACTGGAACCTGAGTAGTGGGAGGCAGCATTAGGTTTTATTTTGGATTAAGATCCACCTCTGTCTCCACCCCAAACTTTTTTCTGATTCATGTGGGAGGGGCATGAGATAGCTCTAGCATGCTGTAACAAGATACACTAGTTTGGGACACAGACATGCCTGTGCAGTGGAAAACAGAACAGAAGATATTTAATGCCTTCAAACTGACTTAAAAATCCTTTGGAACAAATGATTATCAGAGCCACCTGGGGCCTCAGAAGGAAATCTAGACAGACATTCTAATTTGCAGTAAGAACCATATGTTTTTCTTAAACTATATATATATATATATATATATATATAAAAAATACAAAATCACACATGCCCCCACAATGCAAAGCACCATGGGCTGCATATGCAAATCACCACAGAATGTTATGCTAGTCCAACTTTAAGCAAAATTGCATGGTGCCGAAAGGCCTCTCACACAGTTTGCAAAGGGTGCTAACAGAAGACATAGACACGTTGTTTCGTCCTACCAGGACTCATCAGTATACCTCGTCTGTTTGACACCCCCAGTGGAATGGACCAACTACCCCTAAGGCGTTTTGCCTGGGATATATTGTGGTGAACCCATTAAAATAAAAAAACTATTTAAAGACAAAGAACCTTTGTGCATAAACAGTGAGGCAAGGTTACCCAAAGGGCATTTGGCTGGGAAGCCAAGTTTCAAGAAAATACAAAATCACACATGCCCCACAATGCAAAGCACCATGAGGCTGCATATAGCAAATCACACAGAATGTTATGCTGGTCCAACTTTAATAGATTGCATGGTGCCGAAGAGCTTCTCACACAGTTTGCAAAGGTGCTAACGAAGACATAGAACACGTGTTTCATCCTACCGGGACTCATCAGTATGCTCCTGTCTGTTTGACAACCCCAGTGGAATGGACCACTACCCTAAACTGTGTGAGAGGCCTTCGGCACCATGCAATTTTGCTAAAGTTGGACCAGCATAACATTCTGTGGTGATTTGCATATGCAGCCCATGGGTGCTTTGCATTGTGGGGGGATGTGTGATTTTGTATTTTCTTGAAACTTGGCTTCCCAGCCAAATGCCCTTTGGGGTAACCCTTGCCTCACTGTTTATGCACAGAGGTTCTTTTGTCTTTTATATATATATATATATATATATATATATATATATATATATATATATATATATATATATATATATATATATATATATATATAGTTTATATATAATTTGTCTTTTGTAGTTCAAAACTTTGAAAGCATTGACACACACACACCAAGAAGAACACAGCTGGATAAGGCACCAGTCTTTAGGAAATGTGTCATACTTACCCAGAGTCTAGTAATGTGAATCCTGGATGTGACTAAAAGTGTTTACAACTGAATGATAATAACCACATTTGCTTCACTTGCAAATAGGTAGGCATTTATGTCTAATTTCTGTTTGACTTACTGTAGGTTACACATAGAATCTTTGATTTCAAGTATTTGCTAAATTGTAAATGTAGGTATCAGCATTCTGTTAGTAGTTAGTGCTGATTGTAGTCTGTGATAAGATCATTTTTTTACAAATGAAGTGCATGGTAGGAAGCTGAAAACAGACTTTGATGATAAAGTGTGTTTTTTCTTTTAAGTTTGAGATGTATTAGAAAACATTGAACAAGACAACAATTGGGGATTTTAAAATCTATTCTGATCAGAGCTGACATAAAAAAATCTTAACTATTTTTTCTTTTCTCATGGACACTAGAAATAGGATGTCAGCATTCACTCCATTAAACCTGTTTTTCAGGTTTTTTATAGCATCTTGCCAAGGCAATCTTCCCATAATGCAATCTTTCATGGGGGTTGAAATTGTTTTAATCATGAAGTACTGGTGTTGCTAATGCATTTAGAAATACTATTTTTAATTGTCTTTACAGTTAAACATGCAGTTTCATGTCAGGGCACATTTATTGAGGGGGGGTCAAATTATTTTAAACATGGTCACAGTACTTGGTAAATACAGCCTTTGATGATAAAGTGTATTTTTTCTTTCAAGTTTGAGAAGTATGTATTATATATGTATAACCGTGTTGTAAATGGTTAAGTAGGCAGTGGTTTAAGGCTCTGAGCTACAATCCTGGAGACCTGGGTTTGACTCCCACAGCCCCCACTTGCATACTGTGTGACCCTGCACAAATCACTTAACTTCCTTGTGCTCCCAGGTCACACCTGTAAACAAGCTTTCAGCTTAGTGTGTCTCTCCCCTGGTAAAAAAAGAAAAACAGTGCCTTGAATTATTTTTTTTAATATAGTTGAGTTTATATGTGGTAAGTAGGAAGGGTATGATGTTTTGAATGTGGCAGTAAGATTTAGCATGTGCAGTGCTTTAAAAACATTTCACAGTATTTTATACATTCTTGAAAAGATACTCCACATTTGTCTGGAGGCTGTGGGATTCAAACCTAGATCTCCAGATTTGCAGAGAAGAGCCTTACACCACTGTGCTATACTGCCTACCTAGTTATGGCAGTCATCTGTTTTACGGTTCATGGTGTTGGTGTAGTAAGCATACTAACATATAAAAATGCCAGCAAAATAGGCCTAGTGGGCTTTCGTGTCTGATCCTTTGGTCAGTCCCCACCCAGGGAGCTGATCTTGCTGCCCCCCCACCTTATCAGGCTTCTTCCTTCCCAGTCCAGGGGAGAGCTAGCTAACTGGGGTTTCTGTAAGAAAGACAACAGCTACTAAATTGCTCTAATTCACTATTTTTATTTTCTGTGTGTCAGATCTAGCTAGAAGGAGTGTTTCAATTTTAAAATTATTAATTTTATCAAACTACTCACAAGCATAAAAGCACGGAAACTGCCCAGATCATCAATGCTATAATGGATAGTACAGACATCATAGAAAGCAATTAGAAGTAGAATGGGTCAAACACTTCCTGGAGCTTTCTGCATAACAAGTTCCCGTAGGCACCTCACAGCATTTGACACCACCATCCTAAGAGCAGCACACACACACACACACAGGCATGCGCACACACACCCCCATGCAGAACACAGCTGGATAAGGTACCAGTATTTAGGAAACCTGTCATACTTACCCAGAGTCTAGCAATGTGAATCCTGGCTGTGACTATAGGTGTTTATAACTGAATGATAATAACAGCATTTACTTCACTTGCAAATAGGTAGGCATTTGTGTATAATTTCTGTTTGACTTACTATAGGTTACACATAGAATCTGAAAAATTCATAACATGCTGTATTGTGATTCAATGAACTGATAAATGGGGATTTTGGTTTCTTTTAAAAATTCATTTTCCCTGACCATGGATATACTAAAACAAAAATTTCTCAACAAAATGTTTTTAAATAAAAAGTTTAACTCACAGCAACAGAAGAAGCATGTTGGCATTAAAAGCTTTGTGGTGTGGTTGTAGAGGCACTAGTATTTAAACATGACTTTGGTAGATGATTAATTGTGACTGGGGGTGAGGGAGGGAGTGAGTCTTGATATTTGTAGCATAATGGTTTTCTGAAACTTCAACCTTCAATGGGTTAGACTCTGCAGCCATCTGTACAGTATAACACTAAGCCATATGCAGTGTGATATGGGTAAAATCTAGATCACCAGACCAGGACCAGTGCTGTAATATCTGCAATGGGCACAGCTTGTGCAAATATTGCTGATCCAGTGGATGAAATAAATACATTCAAATAAATAAATAAATACTCGGCTTTGCCTCGTGCTTCAACCCAGCCCAGGAGTGATGTTATTACATGATAACACACACCCTGTCATGCCTTATTGCTTAAATATGTCCTTTCTCAATGTACTATACTTTGATTCAGTTAATGTATGCAACAGCCTTCATGTGAACACTCTGTGCTTCTCTTCGACTCCTGATGTCTATTTGCTTTAGGTATTGTATATTGTTTGAACTGCTTTGGTCTTCTTGATGTGGTGCCTGTGTGCCTAAACTATGTAATCTGTTTATCTACTGTTACCCATGTGTCTCCAGTGAATGTTATAACTGTTTGCTCTCCAAGCCATTGTTTTTGGACTTGTTAACTGTGCTATCTTTATATTAGTTTTGATGAGGTACCTTTGTAAATGAGTCTCTGACTCAAAGATTTGTAAATCTGATATTTTTTAAATAAATAAATAAATGTTTATGTTTACGCCCATGAAACACCCTTATCTAGTTAATGCATTCACAGTCATAGTGGCTCTGCCAGAGCTTGTTTCAAGGGTGTCTATGTTCATGTCCTGTAGCCTCTCCTTGTATGTCTTGCCCCCTACTCCATAGACTATATTGGTTGCCCTCCACTGCACTGCTTCCACTTTGGCACAGTCTCTTCTCATGTACAGATTTCAGTACCATGCACAGTATTCCAGCTGTGGTCACACTAGTGACCAGTACAAATGGGGGAATCACCTCAGCATCCTTTTTGTCTTGCCCAGAGCTGTAATACATTGTACTGTTTTTAGGCTGTCCTGCATCATGACCCCTAGGTCCTTTTCTTCCATAGTGTTTTCCAGCACCTCTGCACCCATTTCTTATTGCACTCTTGGGTTCTTATTTCCAATGTGGATCACATTAAACTGAGCTACTGGTTCCAAAGCTTGTGCTCTAACCAGTGAGAATTCTGAGGCTCTGTGGTAAGAGAGATTAAGGAGTCTATAAGGCAGTATGATCTAGTGGATTGAGTACTGACATGGGCACCAGAAAATCTCAGACCCAACTGCCCAGCTAGAGCCAAATCCTCTCTCTGTAATTTTGGACAGTTTTCTTAATCTTCCAGTGGTGTGAGCCACCAAGCTGTGGAAATGTGTAGAAGCAGGAACCCACTGGAAATGAGAAATTGCATCTCTGTTGGGTGTCCATATAGATAAAAAGATAGATATCTATACTGTGTAAGCATTCTATGTATGATGGCATGGGGGAAACTTAATGAATGGGGAAAGTGAGGCTGTGCAGGATTAATATGTTTTTTTTTAAATAATAAAAAATGAAGAAAACCTGTAGTCCTCCCCACTAGTAACTCAGCCCCCCAGACCTTAATGATTTAGGCACTTACCAATGACTGCTTTCTATTATACCTTCAGCCTGCCCCAAAGTGTGCCAGACCACACACATGCTTATTTTTAAATCTCTTCTTCATTTGACCCATGCTGACCTCCAACCACCCAACCCCATCTACTCACAGCAACCACCAACCCTGTCATCCCTCATCACAGTCAGTGAAGATCCATGTAGGGAAGTCAGATTGTGCCAGTGTTTGTCATTCTGAAGGCAAAAGGGGCTTTTCAGTTTTCCCTGTTTCTCCATCAGCCCTTCTACCAAACAAGGTAAGGCTTGCAAAACCCCTTGGTGCCAGCTCTTGCATTTCCTGCTATCTTCCTAATGGAGATCCAAGCTCCTTAGCCCAATGAAGTGGGTCACAACAGTTACGGAATACACCACCAGCCCCTGCACTACTGGGACATGTTGCAATTAGCAGCACCTTTTGTACATGTTGCTATCCTATTAATTGTGTAGCAAGCTCTGTGGCCCTCTACTTGGGGTTACTGTGGCTGCAGAATGTACACCAGACCCTCCCGTACTGGACTGCATTGTATTTGTCAGCATCTCTGACACATACTCTTATATTATTATTGAAGTACCATGCTCCATGGCCCACTGCTGGGAGTCACTGTGGCTAGAGAATGTACACCGGGCCATCCCTTAGTGGGATGTGTTTCAATCAGCAGCATTTATTGAAATCTTGGAATTACAACCTTTGCATCAGAGAGTCATTTACAAAGTATCCACGGCAGTAATTACAATAAACAAGTAAGACAAGCATTGTACAGTTTACAAGGCACCACTTCTAAACAGTACAAGTGAGTGTGAAAAAGTAAAAATGTAACAGTAACTGTACAACATGCATAAGGAACATAAAGACAACATGCTGAGAAAAGAGAAAAGGCAGAGAAAAAGAGAGGAGTAAGGGTACAGAGGTGGTTGTAACTGTAGGGGGACTTGGGGAGTGGAAAGCATATGTTAGCAAAAAGACTGGGGCAGACATAGAGCTAGAGGAGAGCAGAAGGGGGAAAATGAAAGGAGACAGGGAAAGTGGCCACAGAACACAGGACAGGGTAAAGTGCCAAGGAAAGAAGAGTTGCAAGAGAGTTGGCAGCCCAGGGAACATTGTCAGAACCTAATGCATGGGGAAGACAGTGCCAATCAGGTGGAAATAGAAAATAACTGAAGGAGAGGTCAGGAAGAGGTATGGGGATGAGAGGGAGGAGGGGGAAGGGCAAGAGAAGAAGAGGGAAGTGTCAGGAAGGCACTAAGAGGTAACAAGGTAGAATGGGTAGGCTAGGAACAGTCACAGCAGTTTAGTGAATGGAGGTGCTGCCGTACTTTAATTTTAAAAGGGCCCCACTTTTTGGTGGATAGAACATTAGGTGATAGGCCATTCAACCAGACAGGAGCCTTGTACATAAAACCATGCTGTCTAAGAGTAGTTTTGCAGAAAGGGACAAGGAGAGAGCCTTTCAAGACACTTATTGTACATCTGGGGTGGAAGCAGGGGTAAGGAGTTTCAGGGATGAAGGAGGAGACTGACTGTAGGGAATCATTTTGGCCAACAAGCAGGTGCAGTACATAAGTCAGCCCCTAAAGTTTAACCAGCCAACTTGGTGACAGAGGTCACAGGTATGGGTGCACTTGTGAGCACCAGACACAAGGTTACAGGCTTTGTTATGTGTGATCTTAACCCTGTTTAATGCTGTTTCAGAGGCAGAGCCATAGATGACAATATCATAGTTGACCAAGAAGAGGAACCGTGCTTGAGGCAGCCAGGCAGAAGGCACAATTTGTCATACAGTGTTTATGTCTATACAAGAGGCTGACTCTGGAGTTTACTCCCTTGCCAACTAGATTGACATGGTCATTGTAAGAAAGGGAAGAGTCCAGATTAATGCCAAGGTATTTAAAACTGTTTACCTGTTCAAGTGGTTGGTGTTGATTATTGAGGAAGGTGAGCGATGCACTTCTGTGTTTATTCCGGGGGCTGGCAAACAACATTGTTTTGGTCTTTTAGTAATTGATGATGAGTTTGTTTGAGGAAAACTAGGATTCTAATTATGCAAAGTTAATTTGGAGACAGCCTTCTAACTCTACTTGATCTGGGTGACTTGCGAAAATGACCACATCATCTACATAAAGTAGCAGATTCCTGAGCAGGCGAGGAGGGGAGTATTAAGAAAAAGACTAAAAAGAAGTAGCCCAAGTATAGAACCTTGGTGGACACCCAATCACACTGGAAGACTAGCGGAAAGGGTGTCAGAGATTTTCACTCTCTAAGAATAGTCACTAAGGTAATTAGCAAACGACGAGGTGACTTTGAGTTAGAGTCCAAGAGACTGGAGAGAGGAGATGAGGAGCCCATAATTTATTATATCGAATGCTTTGGTTAGGTCTATGTACACAGATCCTACTAGTTGACCATGGTCTAGGGCTTTGTTGGCGAAGCTAGTAAACACCAGGAGGGCAGAGGTAGTACTGTGTCCCTTCCTAAACCCATGTTGTTGATTGCATTGGAGATTGTACTTGGCAAGATAGTTAGTTATTTGATCTGAGACAATTCATTTGAGGGCTTTAGAGGTGGGGGAGTATAGAGATGGGGCGGTAGTTGCTATAGGAGATTTTATCACCACTCTTATGAATTGGTGTAAAAACTGCAGATTTCCACTGTGAAGGAAACTGACCTAAATACAGAGAGAGGTTCAGGATCTTCGTGAGGCGGGAAAGTACCACATCAAGGGCAAGTTTTACTAGTTTCAGGTCGAGGGAGTCACCACTGAACTTAGATTTGCCAAGAACAAGCAAGAGGTATGTTTTAGCTTCTCTCACGGAGATCGTCCTGAAGTGGAAAGGGGGGATTTTAGTGTGCATGGAGGATTGTAGGGGCAAGGGGTGTTGTTGAAGAAATCAGAGGGGAGAGTATCACTAAGATCAGTAAATGTTGTATTAAAAGTATCAGCAATTAGCTGGGGATCTAGAGTAGTGACTCCATTGATATTTAATGTGGGGGGTGGTGGCTGTGCTAGCTTTCCCGTTAAGATCCTTAATGTTATACAAGAAGTCCTTCCCACATCGCCAGGTGGAGGTGATGCATGATTTAAAGTCCTCAGCCTTGGCACATTGAATTTCCCTCGTACAGGCATTCTTGGTAGCCCAATACATTTGCATGTCAGCCTGGAGACCAGTGGCAAGGGCCTTCTGCTAGAGATTGTCTAGTGCAGCCATAAGATGAAGAAAGGAGGAAGTGAGCCAAGGATTTTTGACCTTATGCTTTGTGTAAGGTGCAGAAATATCACAGGCAGCATTGAATGAGGAGATGAAATAAGATAGGACACTGTCAATACAGGTGGCTGAATCAAGCAAGGACCAGTCCCTGGTACATAGGTATTCCTGGAATTTACTCAGCATACCTTTTTTTAAGATGTGTACATTAAAAGTTTTAGTAGGGGTTTTGAATGAACAATTAGACCAGTGGCAAGTAGTGGAAGAATGATCACTCATAGACTTAAGAAGGACCAGAATATTAGACAGTCTCTCAGAGTGGTTATTGAGGATCAGATCAATGAGTGCGTTAGTACCCATACTATTATTGATCCTCTTGGGAGTGGAGACTACCTGGGTAAGGTCCAGTACGGCAGCTGCATCTCTGAGTGAGGTGATATTGGGGGTAGGACAGTTTATGTTAAGGTTTCCTAACTGGATTAATTCAGCCTGTGTTGGAAACATAAACCCCAGCTTAGTGTTAAAGTGGAGGGATATAGGTAGACAATACTGTAAGTGTCTTACCATTGTTACCTATGGCTATTTTAATGGCAAGTACCTGGACATCAGTATGGGGTACTGAGTGGGAGAGAGCTAGATATAAGGCACACACCTCACCCCTTTTCCCCAACCTGTCTACTCTGAAAACCATATAACCTGAAAGATGGATGGCATTATTGGGTATTTTGGGGGAGAACCAGGTTTCATCCACTGCAAGGATGTCAGGTTTATGTTGAACTGCCCAGGCCTGGGGTAGATTGAGTTTCAGGAGAAGACTATACATTTTTATTGAGGCAAGCTTGAGGCCCACTGAGCCCTGGGTGAAGGGGGTGGGTAGTGTGCCTGGCCCAGGGTTAGGGTGGATGTTACCAGAGAGAAGTAGGAGAAGTAGCTCATAATGAAAGAGGACAAGTTTAAGTGACTTGGGGTTGGATTGCAGTTTTCTACTGGGATACCTGGAGCAGTTTAAAGGTATAGGATGAGAGAGAGAGAGAGAGAGAGAGAGAGAGAGAAAGACAGGATGAACTGAGAAAGGAATAATGATAACAACAAGGTATGATAAGTGGTGCAGGCATCCAGGCCTGATAGATTAGGTAGGAGGTATGGGGCTGTACAGACTGTGCCAGAAACGACAGTGGTGGATAGCATACTAAGCATGAGGATGGATGAGGGAGATGAGATACTGGTAGTGGTATAGGGGATGTTGCATAGAAGAAAGAACAAGGGCATGGTATGCTTAGCTGAGTGAGACATGGCAATAGTGAAGTGGAGCAACTGCTACAGCATAAGTAGACAAAAGGATGGTAAGATAGTAGAGAGTACAGAATAGTACAGTGGAAGAGTTACTGCCTCATATATAGAGGGTCAAAGGTTAAAATCCAGGTGAAGGAAGGTAAAGAGAAGCTAGGATAGAGGGCAAAGGGTGGAGTAGGGAAGGCCGAGAGAGAGGAGGAACAAGGCAAGAAAGATAAGGAGGAAACAGTGAGTGAAGGTGGAAATACCTAAGGCACAGTACTGACCTCTACTGGCCAGGAATGATAAGATGCTAATAGGAAAGTGGGGAGTTATTTAAAAATGGGAGGTGGTGTCACATCACCAACTTGGTCCAATATAACAAGGGATATCCATGGGTGGGTGGAACAGTCGACACAAAGCATCAGTGGGCTAACAACCCTGCACAGAATGTGTCCGAGAAGCCTGCTAAATTGCTGTACCTTATGACGGCTGAAACTCTTGTCCTGGTGTGGCTCCGAAGTCAGATGGGAGCCAAAATAGTGGAGGGGGATTTCTGAGCACAGCCTAAAAAACAGAAAAACAAAAGGATTCTGGAGCAGGAAGACAGGGACAAAAGAACTGGACTGCATATGCGTGGCTAAGTCCAATGAAGGTGAAGCTGCAGGTAATGTAAAACACATAAAAATAAGCTAAATTCTACAGTACTGTTTAGCAAATAATCCTCGAACACTAGCAGTAGCTTTGGGGAACTAACATGGCTCTTAAGGAGCAGGCTGGAACAATAACTTCAAGAATGGGCACTTCAAGCACAGTCAGATTCCCAGAGAGACAAAAATCCCCAAAACTTGCAAAGTCCATTTCCCAGTAAACTATCAGCATATATCTGCCGACGGTAAATTAAGGCAGAGTTTCCAGTTGTAGCTCCGCTAGAACATTAGCCAAACAGGTACATGAATTAAAGTTCTTTTACACCACTGCACAGAATGTGACCAGTGAAGCTTGTTGAATTGCTGTACCTTGCGATGGCTGAAACCCCTGTGTGGCTCCAAAGTCAGATGGGAGACAAAATGTTGGAGAGGATTTCTGAGCACAACCTTGCAAAGGCTGAAATGCCTGTCCCGGTGTGGCTCCAAAGTTGGATGGGAATCAACATGGTGATGGTGGGAGGTTCCAAGCACAGCCTTGTGATGACTGAAACTCCTGTCCTGGCGTGGCTCTGAAGTCATAAGGGAGCCAAAACGGTGGAGAGGGGGTTTCTGAGCACTGCTTTGCAATGACTGAAATGCCTGTCCCGGTGTGCCTCTGAAGTCAGATGGGAGCTAGTCACCCAAGCACCAGCCTCCAAATTTTACTCCCAATTCTAGTGTCTAAAGTGATGCACTGCTATATATTTCTGAGTTATAAGCAGGAACCATCAAGAAGCAGATTGGAGCTATACGGCAAGAAGCTGGTTTGGATTAGCTGACCATTGGTGCAGTGGTAGTGCTACCACTCGTGGTGCCAGTGACCTAGATTTGGAAATGAGCCTGGGTGGTAAAGGGCTGGCTAGAGAAGAGGTCAGCTGGCTTTGCCTATGTATGAATGCCCCCCGCAGTACTGTGAGAGACATCATAGTGGCCATAAAGTTAGGGTGGGAGCATGTGTCAGGTTGCACATGTGCACCCCTGTTGCATGCATGGGAGTGTTGACACCACTGACTTCGAGGGAGGGAGTAAAAATGTAAAACTATAAGCAAAGAACCATCAGGGAAGCAGAATAATGCTAGTATCCTGCAGGACCCTCACCTACTTACCCTGCTGTTCCAACTGATCACAGATTCGGTCTCACTATGTGGCACCTGGGTGCACAAGGAAAGTCCTGGAGGTGTGATGTGACAGAGTTGGGGGTACTTGATAAAGATCACACACTGGTGGCCTGGGGTCTGGGAATGACTTTGTGTTGCTTGGGACCAGTGACAAAGGAAAGAATTAAGCATCCATAGGACAGCTATCCTTCCTTGGGAAGGAGGGTTAGTGTGGTGCACTGCTTAAAGGCTTCCAGCAGCAGCTGGGTGGCAAAACATGTTATGCCACTACATAGGGAAGGGGAACCAATTCCATGTTCAAGATGCCAAGTGTGATTGATATCCAGCAGTGGCTGGGTGGTAGCAGATGTGATGCCACTACGTAGGGAAGGGGAACTGAACCCATGTTCAGGATGCTAGAGGTGACTGATATCCAGCAGCGGCTGGGTGGCAGCACATGTGATGCGACTATGTGGGGAAGGAGAACCGAACCCATGTTCAGTATGCTGGGGGTGACTGATATCCAGCAGCTGCTGGATGGCAGCACATGTGATGCCACTATGTAGGGAAGGGGAACCGAACCCATGTTCAGGACACAGGGGGTGTCTCCACAGAATTGAGCTTGCTAATCACACCCATTGCATGTCAATGGGCCCAGGGCAAAAAACAGTAGGATAGACACCCAAGGCAGCAGGATGCAGGCCCCATACTTTTGATCAGATATCCCAACAGACCTGTGACTGAAAATGTCAATGTTAGGTAAGCCCCAGAGAAGCCAAGTGATTGGACTTTGGGGAGGGGGTCAGAAGGGGCATTCGGGGAGACTAGCACATAAACAGATTATGGAAAAAAAAAGCATAGACATTATCTGCTATTGCTGCTTGTCCACCAATTACATCATAGTTCCACTGTTTATGACCTCACAATTACCTCCAGCCCAACAGATAATTGTGTCACAAACAGGATTGTGATGTCAAGTGTAGACAAGAAGCCAGAGCAGAAATGATTGCTAGGTATCTTAATTTCCTGTAAATGCCCTTATAAAAGAATAATGGCTAGAATTTCAGAAAGGAATATGAAATATAAGCTTAATTGTGTTGAAATATATTTTTTCAAACTTGTCCCAATGGCATTGGGGGCACTATAACTGAATAGTTAGCTAAGATGAGCCACAAGACAGTTCTTCTGTTGTATTTCTTTTAAACAGCCTGAATTCAAGCTTTGTCTTCTCATTCCAGTGTGCTCATTTTTTTATTTATGTGCAATCTGCTCTTCACAGGGTGCTGTTCTGATTGGCAAAATCATTTAGGGTTGTGACAACTCATACAAAGGAGTTGCCTGCCTGAGGAGTTAATTTCGTCAATTTTTGAAGGTCTTCTTGCAAGTGATTACATACATGTTCTGCTTAAATTCCCCGCTCATAACTTCTGTTCCGATACTTTTAATCACTTAAAAAAAATCAAACATTGGCTAAATTAAATCCTTCTGCAGGCAACTTGTTGGTATGAGTCACATGCCTAGACCATGTCAGTGACTTTTTAAAGTACAATAGGACAATGGGATGACTTCTTGGGAATATGGAGCCTGGTTTGAGGATCAGTTTATGAAAAATGAAAAACTATCCTAATGGCTCGTCTTAGTGAATTGGAAGTTCAAAGACGCTGCTTGACAAAATCAGTCCCGATTAGGAATTAGGACCCTTTAAAGAGCACCTTTCTCAGTGCTCAAAACAAACAAAAAAACAGGGAAGTTCCCTTACCTGAACAGTAGCTCTTGGCTGTAATTTGTTTTGTAATGATGCCCCAGGTGCTCCAGATAATATTGACACATAAAAGTATTTTACTTATCAGTTTTAAAACCTGGTGAGTGAAACAAAATTTGAATGTGTACAAGTGCTTTAAACCTGGAAAAATCTGCATCTTTTAAGTCACCAATGATGTTATGAAGCACTATTCCATGGGGTGTGAAGCATTTCCATGTGTTGGGATGAGGATCAGTACATGTTTTAAAAAAAATGGAAGACTGTTCCCTAATATTGGGAGAGTAAAATAGGCTGATACTCACCTTATCTGGAGCGCTGGATGCTCCTTTGGGAAGGGATTGTTATTTGTTCACGAGGGGTTGGCTGCTGTATTCTGTCTATAGTATTTCCTTATCACTGACTCTGCATCTGCTCTTAGATGTTTTGCAGTTTCTGTATAGGGTGAGCATGGAGCACGTCTGCATAATTCTATGGTGTGTCTTTTTGCTAATGCTAGTTTCCCTACTTTTAAATCAGGTTTTGGTACAAATCAAAGAAAGGTTTCAACAAACAACAGTCACAAAGAATCTGAGCATGGAGCGGACTGTAGATAAGGAAGTGGAAGGAATCACACAGCCAGCTCCTCGATGGAAGAGCACCCGGTATTTTCTTCTGTGCACCTTAAAATCATAGTAAAGATATTCATTAAAAAGTTCAGGCGAAGTGATCAGTGGGGTGCCACAAGGATCAGTACTAGGCCCAGTCCTCTTCCATGTAATTATTAATGACATTACAGAAGACTGGAAGGGAAAGTATGCCTGTTCACAAATGACACAGAACTCACAGTGTACGTGACTGCACTGGGTTTAGGGATGGGGGATGGAAAGAATGAGGGTGACATAAAAAAGCTGGAAGAATTGTCATGGGTTTGGCAGCTGGGTTTTAACACTAAAAAGTGCAAAATCATGTACGTGGGGCACAAAAGCCTGGGAGCAAGATACCAATGGAGAAGAGAGGTATTAAAAGTCACAAAGCAGGAAAGGGATCTGGAGATAATCATTTGTACAGACCAGAAGGTAGCTAAACAGTGCGACAAGGCAGTGGGGGAGGCTTGCAGAATGCTGGGATGCATAGGCAGGGAAATTACCAGCAGAAATAGAGAGGTAATAATACTTCTGTATAGATCACTGGTGAGACCACACCTTGAATAGGGTGTCCAATTCTGAAGGACCCATCTCTGCAAGGACATAGATAGTGTGGAGGCAGTACAAAGGAGGGCACCCAAAATGGGACAGGGCCTGCAGCAAAAGCCCACAAGGAAAGGCTTGAGGAATTAAATATGTACTCCCTGGAGGAAAGGAGAGAAAGGGGGGATATGATAGAAACATTCAAATACCTCACAGGAAAAAACAAGGTACAATAAGTTAACATTTTCCAAAGAAAACGATGCTCAAGAAAAAGGGGTCATACTATGAAGATGGAAGTTCAAGTTTAAGTTTATTGCAGGAAAAATAACTCCATTGAGCAAGCTCATTCACAAGCAGGTCCTGGAAAATATATACAGACAAGACTAACAGAAACATACAATAAATGCACATTGGAAGTGGGGAGGCTCAGAGGCAAAGTGAGGAAGTACTTCTTTGTAGAGATGGTGGTGAATGCATGGAACAGCCTCCCAGCAGAGATGTTGGTGGCTGGAATGGTTACAGGATTCAGGAATGCATGGGATAGACACAAAGGGCTTAGAAATAAGGAGGAGGGGTGGTGAATACTGGAGACCAGGTAGGGTCTGCAGTGTCACTGTAGGTAGGCAAAATATGGCAGAATGGGTGGATCAGGAGGTCCTTAACAGCTGACAATGTCTGTGTTTCTATGTAATCTCCCAGTGCACCCATTTACCCAGTTAAGGAAATGTGTAGAAGCAGGATCCCACTGAAAATGAGGTGTTGCAACTCTTAGCCGAATTGTTCTGGGTAAATAAGATTTGGGCAGACTTCTGGCTTTTCTTTCTTTCCTCAGCCGCATAACCATTTGTTCTCCATTCACCCACATCTATGACATGCAGTCAGGTTTTAGCTTGAGCGCTGCATGCACTAAGGTAAAAATCCACTGTATTTTTCACATAGCCTCTCTTCAGAATTTGAGTACAGTTGTGCTTGTCCAGATGGCCTTGCCCTCCTTTTTTGGATTCATTTTTTTGCTCCTCCCTGCCCCCTGGAGTCCCACTTATTCAGGCTTCCAAGCTTTGGCCCACCTGCCAACCAACCTGATCCTTTCTTTTTTAACCTCTACAGGTCCTCCCCAACCAACTCAGCTGATCAGTATTTTTATTCTTCATACTGACCCACTTTCTCTTTTATGTCTACATGTCCGACAGGACATTGACCAGGTGCAGGAGGACAATGACCATATATATCAGATAAGTATTTTTTGTTTACCCTACATTGTTTGTCACAGTTAGTTTGTAAAGAGCTGCAGATCCTTTGTGACCCCATGATACTCTTGCTTTACAGGTCCCCTTATCCCAGGCTCCACTGGAACCAGGTAAGAAATCTCTTATATGTGCTAGGATGTTAACCTATACAGTACTATGACACTGTAGTCCTTTACTTGTTAAGTAGTTGGTGATGCAAGGTTTAACATATCTCCACTAATTTTGAGTCCACTATCACAAAGGGGGGAAATTTACTGAGAAATAACTATATTAATGCAGACATTAGGGTGGAAGAATGCAAAGCGCACAAATAAAAAAAATAGGATTTTGAGTCCCAGGAGTCTTGATGAATTGGTTGTGTGGTGTTCCTTGGTATTGTCAAGCCTAATGCCCATCCCCTCCACTAAGCAAACATGATATCTTGCATCATGCAAGGCCCTGTGGGAAGAAAGCTGTTATAATGTGTAGTAGAGCATTGTACTGTATAGAATTCCATCCCTTTCAAAATCCTGTTGTGCCACAGTTCGAAGGTCATGGAATGTGACTGCACCCTTCTGTGGTACAACAGCATTCTGAACCCTCTAGAAACTAGAGGAGTCAGTGTCATTCTGAAAACAAAAAAATGGTGCACTTGCATTTCACATAATGCAATACACCATAAAAATATAGAATGTGCAACTTTATGCACAACCAGTGTGTTCTGCCTCCTTGGGGTTCTGATTCCCACAGACCTCTTGAGCTTCGCTCTTGAGGTCAAAGAGAATCAGTACCCCTTTGTGGTAGAACAAATGGTTGTGCACAGTTGACCATCCATTATTCTCTGCACTGATTCTCTTAGCCACATGTGCTGAGCCATACTTTTTCTTCAAAGAGAAATTGCCTGTGATGCACTGGTTTAGAGCTATACCTTTTGCTTCAAACAGGAGGCTATGGGTTGGATGGAGGGGTGGGCATTAAGACTGGCAACTCAAGGAAACCACACAGCTTATTTGCCAAGACTCATAACACTCAAAACCCTGTTTTTCATTTTTTTATTTTGTGTGGTTTGCATTCTTCAACCCTAATTTCTTTATTAATATCGGCAGTAATGTATTTTATTGCAGTGAGTATATACTGTATGTATATATGGTGGGGACATGATGTGGTGTTTTGGGGGCAGTCGGTTGCCATATACAAGCAAGAAGGCAGTATAGCATAGTGGCTAAGGGCACTGAGCTGCAATCCTGAAGACCTGGGTTTGAATCCTACAGTTCCCACTTACATATCATGCAACGCTAAGTAAAGCACTTAATTTTCCCAGGATATGGGAAATGGAGCAACTATTTGCACTGGGGTGATCTACAGAACTCCAGCACAGGGTGAGGAGATAGACAGGGTTTTAGTTGAAGCCATCCGCAAGATGGCAACTAAGAGGGAGGTGCTGCTGGTGAGAGACTTAACCTGCCAGATGATGGATTGCAGCATCCCTACTGCAGTTTCAGCTAGGAAAGGGGATCTCCTGGACACCCTGCAGGGGACATTCCTCAGACAATTAGTAAATTAGATCACTCATGATGGAACAATTTTGACCTAGTACTCACCAGCAGGGACAGTTTTGCAGACATTCCAGTGGTTGGCCACCTGGGGACCAGTGATCACCAAATGGTTTGGTTCAATATAAGAACGGGGGGTAGTCAAACCACATGAAGGTGAGTGTCCTGGACTCCAGAAGAGTAGACTTTACAAGGATGGGGGCATGCCTCAGGGATGCCCTGGCAGGAAGGGAAGACTTGGTTGAAGTAGGAGAACAGTAAGTGAAATTAAAAGGAGCTTTAGTGAAGGCAACACAACTCTGTGTTAGACGAGTAATTATACCATGGACTTCAGACAGTGACCAACCAGATAGTCAGGCTGGCACTTTTTGCGGTGATTATGCCAGCCGCATGTTAAAAATAAATAGTCTGACCCCAAAATCACCAATGTCCGACCACCATCTTGTTTGCCCGCTAAGCGAGCATCACAAAACTACACCTCCACACATCCAAGTCAAGCAACGTTGAACTCACACAGAGAACACAGACTGTAGCAGCGACACACCAAGTAGCATTTTTTTCCAACTCACAGCAATAAATAATTACTTAAAACTGTTACCTGCCTCATGTCAGAAACAATGCTCAGGCGTTAGCGCTCCCGCACACACCACACAAACTGCCTGTTCCTACATAATATCTCACTGTCTCCATCACAAACTGTAAGCAAAACCCCAAACAACACATGACAGCATATTACGTGGCTTTGTGTTTACACGGCAGGGAGAGCCTGTGTTAGAAACTGTGAGCGGCTTAATGGGGGGGACGTGGGGGTGAAGCTGCATTAGAAGCTGCACAGCACATCTTCTGCCTAGCAACAGGGCACTATTTACTATAGAGGAAGAATACCTCACACTAAAATCAATAAAAAAATCTTTATTTTTTTACTTTTTTAGTATTTTTTTTTTTTTTTGTAATCCTTTACTTCCTTCCCATGGTATAATCGCAATAAACTACTCGGGGGTTATTAGAGTTACCACAGCTGGCCGGTTACCCACTCGGCTACCCTCATGGGCAAACCACTCCAGCCATGGTAAATCCCCCGATAACCCACACCCCCTTGTGGCTTATTGCTTAAATAAAAGCAGGAGGAAAAGAAAGATCAACTTGGTTCTCAGAGGAGGTGGTGGGGAAGGTTATGGCACTAAAGTTAATGTTCAGAAGGGTCATTATTAGTTGAGTGGTGACTTTTCATTTTTTATTAAAGGTTTCTTAAATATCTGTAAAACCATTTTGAAAATGAGTCCCATAGACTTGTATGAGGCACACACCCACACTCTTCCTGGTTAGACATCACAGAACGTTGGAGCCCGGGGGCAGAGCAGGCTGACTAGGAAGTGGAAAGGAATTGGCTAGCCAACAGTTCTGCCAGAGTTATGATCCCTTCCCTCCCTTATACTACAGTAGTCAATTTTGTAATGTTTGCACAGACTGCCACCGCTGCAGCCTCCTGTACCTTATTCATTCCCGTGAGGTATTAAGAAACCTTTAATAAAAAATGAAAAGTCACCACTCGTAATCATATTCCTTCTCACCTTTCTCTATTACAGGGTGTACATATTGAGCTCCTTTAGCGTCTAGTTCTAGGACTTTTGATGTCAGACCCAGCACCATCTTGATAGCCCTCCTCCCGACTAACTCTACTCTATGTCTTTCCTGAAATGTGGTCTCCAAAACCGGACAAATTACTCCAGGTGGAGTCTTAACAGTGACCAAATATAGGGGCATCTCCACTTCCTCTTCCTGCTGTTGATAACCCTACCTAGACGCCTCAGCATCCCACTAGCTCTCCCGATCGCTTTGTCACATTGTCTGGCCACCTTTAGGTCCTCCAGTATGATTACTCTGAGGTTCCTCTCCTGCTCGGTCATCCTTAAATATCTCTCCCCCGATTTTGTACTCCACTCTAGGTTTTCTGTGACCCAAATGCATTATTTTGCACTTTTTTTGCATTAAAGCTTAGCTGCACAACTTTTGACCACTCCTCCAGTCATTTTAAACCAGTCTCCCCCCTTCTCTTCCAGTTCCTCTGCTATGTCACTAATGAAGACATCAAAGAGGACATGCACCAGCACTGATCCCTGAGGTACTCCGCTGGTCCTACTCCCCTCTTTGGGGCAAACTCCATATACCACCACCCTCTGCCTCCTATCCTGTAACCAGCTTCTTACCCAGGTTACCGCCTTACTGTCTATCCAATCCTACCCAACTTGTTTATCAGTCTCCTGCGTGGAAAGATATTGAAAGCCTTGCTGAAGTCCAGGTAGGCCACATCCACCACCCCACCCTGATCCAACACCTTAGTTTTTCAGTCAAAAATAACCTCAGATTTGTTTGGCACAACCTTCCCTCTATGACACTGTGCTGCCTTGGGTTCAGCAGAGCATTAGAAACATAGAAACATACATTTTGATGGTAGATAAGGACCGCTTGGCCCACCCAGTCTGCCCATTTTCCTACCTATTGGATAAGCTGCAGATTCTAGTTAACCAACAGTCTACTGTACTTATTTCTACCCCCCCACCAGAATTGCCTTATGTCTGTTCAATGAATTCTTGAATTCTCCCACTGTTTTTGACTCCACAACCTCCTCGTGAAGGCCATTCCATGTGTCCACCACCCTCTCTATGAAAAAATACTTCCTCACATTTTCCCTAAGCCACCCCCCCATCTTTGAATTGTGCCCCCTTGTTCTTGCACATCTCTTGAAATATGCTGCCCTCTTGGACTTTGTTGATTCCCTTGAGGCACTTGAAAGTTTCTATCCTGTTCCCCTCTCCCTCCTTTCCTTGAGGTTATATGCATTAAGGTTCTTTAGCCTCTCTTCGTATGGTTTCTGATGCAGACCCTGCACCATTTTAGTTGCCTTCCTCTGCACTGCTTCCATTTTGTCTATGTCCTTGCAAAGATGGGGTCTTCAGAACTGCACGCAGTAGTCCAGATGGGGTCTCATCAACTGTCTACAGAGGGATAATTCCTGTTTTCTACTGGTGATGCCTCTCCCTATGCATCCCAGTATCCCCCAGCACTCCTTACTGCCTTCTCACATTGCTTGCTTACCTTTAGGTCATCTGATATGACTAGCCCCAGGTCCCTTTCCATTTTTGCTGTTGTTAATACCTACCTCCCATTATGTACTCTTCCCCTGGGTTTTTGTTTCCCAGGTACATTGCTTTGCACTTATTTGCATTGAATCTAAGCTGCCATACTTTTTTTTGTTTGCCCCTTCTCACCTTGGAAGACGCTCTCTTCTGGGGGTCTTATGCTCACTCTACCCCCCCCGTACATCTCGGGGAGCTGCCAGATCCACCTCCATGCTGCCTCGGCCTACCCCCCAAGGTGGGGAGGAGGGGGTCCCCACACTTCCCCCTCCAGTCCATTGTAGTGTGTGTCAGGCGATCTCGGTTGGTCCCCCACGAGAGCCAGGTTATGGTGACTGGGAGCTAGATCATCCATCTAAGCTGGCATCCAGGGGTCCATTTTCCTTGTTTCTGGTGCCATCCCCATGGACGTCGGCATGCAGAGGGGAGCCTAGGGCTGGAGCATGTGGTGATGCACTGACGCTCCAACTCCTGGCTGACGTCCCCCCTCCCTAGCAGACTGTTCCACGGCACCATCACCCGTGGTCACAGAGGTGGCAGTGTAGTAGCGGAGTAGGCAACCCAACCTCCCCCGGAGAAGAAGAGCTGCCGATGGGCACTCAATCCTCCTCCCCATGGGCTGACCCTCCAGCCACCCAAGTCCGTTCCTGAACCCAGGTCGCCTACGCCATGAGCAGTAGCCCTAATGCTGTGCCAGCGGGCCGGCAAAGCTGCCATACTTCTGACCACTCCTCCAATCTTGCCAAGTCCCTTCTCTTCCATTCCATCCCCCCTTTTGTATCAACCCTGTTGCAGATCTTTGTGTTGTCTGCAAAGAGGCATACTTTTCCTTCCAGTCCTTCCTCAATGTCACTTATAAAAACATTGAAAAGGACTGGTCCCAGTACCAAACCCTGTGGCACCCCACTAGAAACACCCCTTTCTTCGGCATGGACTATGTTTACTATTACCCTCTGTGACCTGTTCTCCAGCCAATTTTTTACCCAGGCTACCACCCTGGAACCCTCTTCTCAGGCTGACTAACTTGTTATCTTTTTTGTGGGACTGTGTCAAATGCCTTGCTAAACTCCAGGTAGGCCATGTCCACAGCCCCTCTCTTGTCTACTAGTTTGGTCACCCAGTCAAAGAAATCTATTAGACTCGTCTGCCATGATCTTACCACTGTGAATCCATGCTGCCTTGGGTCCTGTGCCCCTCTGGCCTCTAGGTACTCAGTTCTTTCTTTCAGAAGTGATTCCATCATTTTCCCTACCACTGAGGTCAAACTAACATAGAAACATAGACTTTGACAGCAGATAAGGACCGCTTGGCCCACCTAGTCTGCCCATTTCCCTACCTAGAAGATAAGCTGCAGATCCTATTTAACCAGCAGCCTATTTATTCCTACCCCCCACAAAAATTGCCTTGTGTCTGTCCCATGCATTCTTGAATTCTCCCACAGTTTTAGACCCCAAAACCTCCTCAGGAAGGCTGTTCCATGCCTCCACCACCCTCTATATGAAAAAAATACTTCCTCACATTGCCCCTGAGCCGTCACCCCTCTATCTTCAAATTATGTCCCCTTGTTCTTGCACATCTCTTTTTCTGAAAGATGCTACCCTCTTGGACTTTGTTGATTGCACTGAGGTACTTAAATGTTTCTATCATGTCCCCCCTCTCCCTCCTTTCCTCAAGGGTATGCATATTAAGCTCCTTTAGTCTCTCCTAGTATGGCTTATCTTGCAGACCCTGTACCATTTTAGTTGCCCTCCTCTGCACTGCCTCCATCCTGTCTATGTCCTTGCAGAGATGAGGTCTCCAGAACTGGATGCAGTACTCCAGATGGGGTCTCACCAACTGTCTGTACAGGGGGATAACAACTTCCTGTTTTCTGCTGGTGATACCTCTCCCTATACATCCCAGTATCCACCCAGCCCTACCTACCACCTTCTCATATTGTTTGCCAACCTTAAGGTCATCTGATATGATTACCCCCAGGTCTCTTTCCATTTTTGTTGTAGTTACTACCTCCCCCCCCACACTGTGTAATCTTCCCTTGGGTTGTTGTTTCCCAGGTGCAGTACTTTGCAGTTCTTTGCATTGAATCCAAGCTGCCATACTTCTGACCATTCCTCCAACCTTGCAAAGTCCCTTCTCATCCTTTCCATGCCTCCTTGTGTATCAACCCTGTTGCAGATCTTTGTGTCATCTGCAAAGAGGCATACTTTTCCTTCCAGTCCCTCTGCAATGTCACTTATAAAGACTTTAAAAAGGACTGACCCAGTACTGAACCTCATGGGTACCCCACTGTAACCCCACTTTCTTCAGAGTGGACTCCATTTACAATTACCTTCTGTGTCCTGTTGTCCAGCCAATGTTTTACCCAGGCTACCACCCTGGGACCCATTCCCAGGCTGGTTAATTTGACTACTAATCTTTTGTGTGGGACTGTGTCAAATGCCTTGCTAAAATCTAGGTAGGCCATGTCCTCATCCCCTCCCTGGTCTACTACTTTGGTCACCCAGTCAAAGAAATCAATTAGATTCATCTGACATGACCTTCCCACTGTGAACCCATGCTGCCTTGGGTCCTGTGCCCCACTGGCCTCTAGGTACTCAACAATTCTTTCCTTCAGAAGTGATTCCATCATTTTCCCTACCATGGAGGTCAAACTGACAGGTCTGTAGTTTTCTGCCTCTGCCTCTGCCTCTGTCTTGGTCCCACTTTTGTGAAGGGGAATCACGTCTGCCTTCTTCCAGTCCTCAGGTACCACACCATCCTCCCATGATTTTTAAAAAGGATAGTCAGTGGTGACACTAGTTCTCTGCTTAATTCTTTTAGAATTCTGGGGTGAATTCCATCTGGCCCCATTGCTTTGTCCACCTTCAGTTTTAGGAGTTCTTTCAGAACCCTTTCTTCTGTGAAAGGACTAGGATCGATCCCCCTCTCCAGAGTGCTTCTGTTAATTGGATTAGGCACCTCCCCCACTTCCTCTTTTGTGAATACTGAACAGAAGTATTCATTCAGTATCCCTGCTTTTTCACTGTCACTCTCTGCCCACCCACCATCCATTCTGTTCAGCCTCACTATCCCTCCCTTTGTCTTTCTACGCTCCCTGATATACCTATAAAAGGTTTTATCCCCCTTCTTAACCGAGTTAGCTATCTTTTCCTCAGTTTGTGCCTTTGCTAATCTGACTACCCTCCTTGCTTCCTTCTGCCTTAACTCAATCAATCAATCAATCAATCAATCAAAATCTTTATTTAGTCAGGCGAACATCATTGAGCGTAGATCATTTACAAGATGGACCTGAGTGGTCATACAAATAAGAGTACAAGTATTTTTACATGGACAAGAAAATAACATAAACAATAGTACAATGACATAAAATGAGAGTATACAAAAATTTACATATATACAAGGCACAGTAAAATCACTTAACCTGTAAAAAGGAGAGAATAGATATAGCAGGCATAGTGTACAAATAATTGGGCCTTTATGGCTTTTATAAGAATATAGCAGCTGACTGGATAATAGAAGGAGAACTAAACAGAATGGAATACGGAAGGGGGGATGTAGGTTGGATGGGAGATTAGGCCTTATGGAAGCAATTGCAGAACTCTGGAAATAGGGTGGAGAATAATCTTTGAAGGATGATAAGGGTAAGAGGGTATTTAGATTCATAGATTTTTGGAGTGAGTTCCAAGTAACTGCTAGGGAGTAGCTGATAGCAGCCCTCCCAAACTGGGTGCAGGCATTGGGAACCTTTAACATGATGAGTTTACTGATCCTTAAGGTGTATGGCCTAGAAGTAATTCGGGTAAAACAGTCTGTGATATAGGAGGGGAGTTTGCCTGATAAAGCTTTGAAGATCCAGACTGCAGCATTCCTATTTCTTCTGTGTTGTAGTGATGTCCAATTTACTGCCATGTAAAGAGAGCAATGATGGGTGCTGGAGGGAAGGTCAGTAATAAATCTGATGGATCTATGATACAGGGTATCCAGCTTATTTAAGAGGGAGAGTGAGCAATGGCCATAGAGAAGTCAGCATAATCAATGAGGGATAGGAATGATGCCTGGATTAATCTTTGTTTGGAGTCTCTGGTAAGGTAGTGTTTTATTCTGTAAAATAGGCCAAGCCTTTGTCTCAACTTTTTTAGTAGCTCTTCAATATGGACAGAGTAGTCAAGCTTATTATCAATCCAGACTCCAAGATATTTGAATTTGTCCACAAATTCCAGCTTCTCTCCAAGTAAGGTGGATAACTGTAGGGTGATGGGTGATGGGGTAATGGCAGAGCAACTCTTTGTGGCAAAGAACATAGCTTTGGTTTTTTTGGCATTTAGAAGTAATTTTTTTTCCAATAGATTGTGTTGTAGGATGGAGAATTCTGACTGTAACAGCTCACAGGCTTTAGATAATGAGGGATTGCTGACATATAATACAGTATCATCAGCAAACAGATGAATGTTAGATTGAGAGAGGTTGGCATCAATATTATTAATGTAAATGGCAAAGAGGATGGGTCCAAGAATAGAGCCTTGCGGTACACCTCTTAGCAGTGGTTTAGAGGTGGATAGGTAATTTTCATTTTTTACCAATTGTGACCTATCAGATAGATAGCACTTAAACCAGTTGAGTGAGAGAAAATCCAGGCCTAGAGAGCTAAGGGAGGTGAGTAATGATTCATGATCCACTGTATCAAATGCTTTACTCAAATCCAGGAACACAGCACAGGTACTATTCTTCTTATCCAAGGCAATCTGCCAATCGTTAGTTACTTTGGCTAGGGCAGACATGGTGCTATGCCTTGATCTAAATCCCAATTGTGCTGGATTTAGGAGGTTGTTTTTATCCAGATAGGCCCTTAATTGTGAATTTACTAATTTTTCAAGCATCTTGGATAGTACCGGTAGGATGGAAATGGGCCTGTAATTGTTAAGGTCCATGGGATCACCAGATTTAAGTAGTGGAACTACTTGAGCTGTTTTCCAAGTGGAGGGAATGGATCCAGTAGTTAGGGAAAGATTGAAGAGATGAGTGAGGGGGGGAAGATAAGGCGTGTGATCCTATTTTAAGAAAGTAGGGATCCAGGGAGTCTGTACCTGCACTCTTAGAAGTATCTAAATTAGATAGGAGGTCTTCTACTTCTTTCAAGGATATTGGATTGAAGGAGAATGTTGAAATAGCCTTTGTCCCACAGTGGATTGAAGGTTTAAAGATGATCTCAAGAAACTTGCAGGTGAGGAGTCAAATGCTAGGCCAGCTGTGGTGAAGTGGTCATTGAAGGTATTTAGGATTTCTTGCTTGCCGTGATTTCTGTGTCATTTAGTAGCAGTTTGGAGGTTAATGCAGGGGGTAGAGTTTTGGCCCAGAATTCCCTTTATAGTACCCCAAAGTCTGGATGGGTTATTGTAGGAAGCATCTAATTCAGCTCTATAATAGGCAGCTTGGCAATTCTTATTTGTTTTGTACATGAATTTCTTGCTTTTCTGAATTGAAGCTAGTCTCTGGTATCCTTTGTTTTTCTGCCTTTTTCCAGAGTTTGTCTCTGGCTAACAAAGCTGATTTAAGGTCAGTAGTGAACCAAGGACAAGATCTTACTTTAGTTCTGATACTGGTGATTGGTGCATGAATATTGAGAGCATTAGTGATGATGTCTTTAAGATCTGGAGAGCTGTTTCAACTGAGGTTGTAAGGTAAAAGTCTTGCCAATATGTTGTATTGCACAAATCATGGAGATATCCTGAGATGTTGAATTTCTTCTTTGACCTTTTGAGGACAAATTTTGCAGGATTGGATGGTGTGAATGTAGATCTTATGCCAGCTATAGGACAATGATCACTTACATCACTGGGTAGTACTCCTGCATGTGAATATAAGTGAGGCTTGTTTACCAACATAATATCCAGGAGCGAGCTGTTGATAGAATTTAACTGGTACAGTTTTCTGTCCTGCTCCTTCTTTGTTTCCTTATACTTCCTAAATGCTATCTTTTTCTCCCTGACCTTCACCGCCACCTCTTTTGAGAACCATAGTGGCTTTTTCTTTTGTTTTGATTTGTTTATTTGCTTCACACAAAGGCGTTTTGCCTCTGTGATGGCAGTTTTGATATTTCCCCATTGTTGCTCCGCCCCTCCTTCTAGTCTGTTTGCTAGTACTTTTCTAAGGCACTCTCCCATCTTGCCAAAGTCAGCCGTCCTGAAGTTCAGAACCTTCACTTTTGTATGGCTTGACTCTGTAGCTGAGTTTAACATGAACCACACTGTTTTGTGGTCACTTGTTCCCAAATGGCTACCCACGTCTAGATCTGAGATCCTCTCACTGTCCCCATTTGAGAGTACGAGGTCTAAGATTGCTCCCTCATGAGTAGGTTCCAAAACTAGCTGTTTGAGGCATGCCACCTGAAGGGCATCAAGAATGGCCCTGCTTTTGGATGTGGCTGCCGCAAAGGTGCTCCAGTTAACATCTGGCATGTTATGTCCCCCATCAACAGTATCTCCCCTTTCTCTGCCATCCTAAGTATGCCTTCTATCATATCCTTGTCCATTACCTCTCCCCGATATGGGGGTCTAAATACAACCCCTGTGCGGATTGTGGTGCCATTTCCAGTCTCTAAGGTGACCCACATTTCCTCCTCTCCTCCCTGTTTACTCTTTTGTTCTGTTGCTTTTATCCTTTCCCTTACATAGAGAGCTACTCCCCCCTTCTGGCCTCCCTGTCTCTCATGTAGGTTGTGTACCCTGTTATGTTAACATCCCAGTCATGGTTCTCTGTGTACCATGTGTCTGTGACTGCTACAATATTCAGGCATCCCTCTTCCATTAAGGCCACCAGTTCAGGGAGCTTGTTGCCCAGACTACGGGCATTGGTACTCATTACCCTCCATTTCTTGATGGCCTTACCCCTTTTTGTCCCATCCCTGTCCTTATTGCATTTGTCACTTTCTCCATTTACCCCTGCGCTTCTCCTTATCGACATCTCTATGTTGGTGTCTACCTCATTTAGTACCCTGATATTTTGGGGGGGGCTAGGATTTCCCTGCTCCTTTCCAGTGCCTCCCCCCTTGGCTAGTTTAAATGCTTGTCAGTGAAGTATTTAAACCTATCACCTAGGATCCTGGTTCCCCTCCTGGACAGATGCAGACCATCATGCCAGTATAAGCTTGTATCCCTCCAGGTGGACCCCCAGTCCCCAGTGAAGCCAAATCCCTGAGCTCTGCACCAGTTTTTCAACCACTGATTTTATACCATGGTGTGGAGCACCCTAGCCTCACCCGTGCCATAGACAGGCAGCACCTCCGAGAAGGTTACCATGTGTGCTATCTGTCTAAGGCCCCTCCCCATCTCCACAAATGCTTCTTGTACTGCTCTGATCCCTTTCTTAGCTAGGTCATTTGTCCCTAGGTGGACAATGACATCGAGCTCCCCCTCCTGTGCAGCTGCTCCTGCGATCCTGAGGATTCGCTCCCTGTTCCTCCAAGCCATGGCACCAGGCAGGCACCTTACCTCCCTCTCCCCTTACTCCCCCAGTTCTACCTTCCTAACAATGGAGTCCCTCACCAGGAGTTGTTTCCTTCCCCTGTGGGGTCTTATGCCACCCTCCTGTGGGTCTCCTTTGTGGAGGTTCCCAGCATCCTCCTTGGTCTCCACTGTGGGTGCCTCCATAGAGGAACCACACTTTTTCAGAATGACATAGAAATTGTGGAGAGGTACAACTGGAGGGATGTGCCTCTGTTCCACCACCCTCATCCTCCCTGAGCCCACTGTGGTCCAACCACTCCTCTTTCTTGGCAACCTCTGAGGCAACGGCAGTGACCCTGGTGGTCCCTGGGTGGGAAAGGAGGTCCCACAAATCCTGGCCAACTCAGCCTGGTGATGAGCAACTTCCTCCCTCAGCCCAGAGAGGTGTCTGCAGATGGGACAACACTGCATCTTCCAGAACATCTCCTGGAAGGCTGCTGCTCCACAGCCACTGCACTGCACCACTCCCATCATGTCTTTTTTTCTGGCTCCTTAACTGTTATTTGGAATAATTACTCTTTCCTCTGTTTGTTTATTTCTTTTTTTTCTTATTCTCTCCCTGCTTACTTACTGCCTCTGTACCCTTTTAGCTCCTGATCTTCCTGTTCTGAGACAAGAAGTTCCTATATTTCTCAGTAGTCTCCTTACTTGCTCAGAGTCAGACCTCCAGCAGCTAGGGGATGTTGGAGAGCTACTCTTGCCCTTCTTGGATGGTGAGTCTTTGGTGGCTATGTGATCACTCACTTCCTGCTCCCAAACAGGAAGTTCCAGTACAAGATATCTAGTTCTTAGTTCCAGTAGAGAAGTTTTAGTTATACCAGTAGCTCCTTCCTCCTGGTGTTCTGTCTGTTCTCACAGGTCTGTAGTTTCCTGCCACTGCTTTGCTCCCACATTTGTGAAGGGGAATCATATCCTCCCTTCTCCAGTCCTCAGGTACCACACCATCCTCCCATGATTTGTTAAAAATGTGGTCAGTGGTATCACTAGTTCTCCCCTTAGTTCTTTTAGAATTCTGGGTGTATCCCATCAGGCCCCAATGCTTTGTCCACTTTCATTTTTAGGAGCTCTTTTAGAGCCCTTCTGTGAATGGACTGGTATCACCCCCCCCATGCAGAGTGCTTCTATTGATTGGATTAGATACCTCCCCCTCCTCTTCTTTTGTGAATACTGAGCAGAAATATTCATTCAGTATCCCTGCTTTTTCACTGTCACCCTCTGTCCACCCACTCTCCTCTTTGTTAAGCCTCACTACCCTCCCTTGGTCTTACTTTGCTCACTAATGTACCTATAAAAGGTTTTTTCCCCTTCTTAACCGAGTTGGCTATCTTTTCCTCAATATGGGCTTTTGCTATTCTGACTGCCTTCCCCGCTTCCTTCTGCTTTAACTGGTACAGTTCTCTGTCCTGCTCATTCTGGGTTTCCTTATACTTCCTGAAAGCTATCTTTTTCTCCCTAACCTTCCCTGCCACCTCTTTTGAGAACCATAGTGTTTTTTCCTTCATTTTGATTTGTTTATTTGCTTCGCAAAAAGGCTTGTTGCTTCGTAATAGCAGTTTTGATGTTTTCTCATTGTTCCTCCACCCCTCCTTCTTTCCCATTTACTGGTGCTTTTCTGAGGCACTCTCCCATTTTCCAAAGTCAGCCCTCCTAAAGTCCAGTAACCTCACTTTTGTATGGCTTGACTCTACAGCTGTGTTTATCGTGAACCACACTGTTTGGTGGTCATTTGTTCCCAGATGGCTACCTGTTTCTAAATCTGAGATCCTCTTTTCATCCCATTTGAGAGTACCAGGTCTAAGATTGCTCCCTTTCAAGTGCATTTCAAAACTATCTGTCTGAGGCATGCCCCCTGTAGGTCACTGGATTTCAAGTATTCCACTATCCTTTCCCTTAATAGTGTTTCCATTAATTCCCCTTCCACTGAAGTCAGGCTGACAGGCCTATAATTGCCTGTCTCCATTTTGCTACCACTTTTGTGGAGTGGGACTACTTCCACTCTTCTTCAAGTCCTCTGGAACCACACCTATCTCCAGTGAACTGTTAAACAAGTCTGCTAGGTGTGCAGCCAGTGCTTCCTTGACTTCCTTCAGCACTCTTGGATGCACCTCATCTGGCCCCATGACTTTGTCCACCCTCGGATTAGTGAATGCTTTCCTGACCATCTCCTCAGGAAAAGGACTGATGTCTACTTGCCTCCCATCAAAGCTCTTGGTACCTATTCGTGATCCCTCCCCTTTCTCTTGTACTGTGAACACTGAGCAGAAGTATTTAATTAAGATGTTTGCCTTTTCTTGGTCCTCCTCCTTACAGTCCCCACCCCCAACCATACAATCCCTCCTTTAGACTTCCTTTTCTCACTGACACACCTGAAACATTTCTTGTCTTTTTTTTGATACTACCTGGGCTATTCTTTCCTTAGTTTGCTCCTTTGTGCTCCTTACTGCTTTGCCTGCCTCCCTCCATTTCCCCAGATATGCTTCCCTATCCTCCTCCTCTCTTTGGGTCTCCTTATACCTTCTGAATGCTACTCTTTTTTGCCTTTACCTTTTGGGCAACCTCCTTCAAAAGCCACAATGGTTTCCATTTCCTTATGCTTTTGCTTACTTGCTTGACATACAGGTTTGATGCATTTACTATGCCCTCTTTTAGTCTGTCCCATTTGCCCTCCACACCATCCAGGACATCCCCACACTCTCCCATCTTTGTAAAGCCAGCTCTTCTGAAATTCAGGACCGTCACCCTTGTGTGGTTGGATTCTGCCGCTGTTATATCAAACCACACTGTACAATGATCTTTGGTCCCAAGATGACATCCCACCTCAATATCTCCAACACTGTTTCTATTAGTAAGCACCAGGTCCAGTATTACCCCATCTTCAAGTGGGTTCATTGACTAGCTGCCTCAGGAATGCCCCCCTGCAAGGATTCCAGGATGTCTCTACTTCTAATTGATGCCACAGCAGGGAGGCTCCAGTCTGTATCTGTCAAATTAAAGTCCCCCACCAGCACAAGCTCACCTTTTTCAGCCATTGTGCCAGTGGCTTCTAACATTTATTTATCTAATTTCTCCTTCTGTTTTGGAGGCCTGCAGACCACTACTATCCAAACAACAGCTCTGTTTCCTAAAACAAGTATGACCCACAGCAACACAGCCCCCCTTGAATTCCCTGTGCCTCTTTCACTTTTATGTTTTCCTTAAAATGAAGCTCCACTCCCCCTCCTTTTCTTCATTCCCTGTCCCTTCTAAATATCATGTAGCCAGGCATGACCAAGTGCATCACGATTCGTTAATAGCCACTGTGTCCAGGTCTGCCTCCACCATGGTGACCTCAGAGTCTGGGATCTTATTTCCCAGGCTTATGTATTGGTGCACATGGCTTTCTAGATCTTTGTTAGCCCCTTTTCTTTTCACCACCCTCTTTCACTAGCTGATCCCCCTTCCTCACCTGTTTATTTTGCCTGCTCCTCTTCTCCCTCCCCCATTACTGATACTTTGCTACCTTTAATTGTCTTGCATCACAGTGGGTTTTTCTCCTCTTAAGATCTTGCTATTATCTATTATAGCCTGTGAGGGAGGGGTCAGTTACTGCCTCCCCTTTGTCTTCCACCACCCCCTCGGCTAGTGTAAATGTCTATCCAAGTAACATTTAAACCATCCACTGAGGACTGCTGTTCCCCTCATGGTTGGATGCAGACTATCCCCCCTTGTATAAGCTTTGATCCCACCAGCTGGAACCCCAGTTACCAATGTAGCCATACCCTTCCTCTCTGTACCATTGCTTCAGCCATAAGTTGAAGGACTTCATGTGGAACTCTCTCTCCTTCCCAGTCTTGAAGATGGACAGCACTTCCATAAAGGCTATAGTACATGCTACCTCCTTAAGACTATTCTCCAGTTCCCTAAACTGCTCCTGCACTGCTTCTGTTCCATCCATAGCAAAGTTATTTATCCCTAGGAGGACAATGACATCTAGATCCCCTTCCTATTGCCCTCGCGGTCTGTTGGATATGCTTCTCATCCCTCTGAGCCACTGAGCCAGGTAGTCACTTTACCTCCCTCTCTACCCACTTTCCTTCCCCTAACTCTATCACCTTGATAGCAGTGTCCCCCACCAAAATATGCTTCCTCCTCCTCTGGGGTCCTGCTCCTCAATGGGGTCTTCATTAGGGCACCCCTCCATCCTCACTGTCCACCACCTTGGGTTCCCATTCTGCAGTCCCACTCCACAAGAATGGCATAGGATTTTCTTAGTGGTATTGGCTGAGGAATGTGCCTGTTATCCTCACCTCCCAGCCTTCAAGAACCCACCACCCCTGCCCTCCTGGGGCTGATCATAGTCCAGCTGCTCCTCCCTTCTGGCATTTTTGAGGTAGTGGTGTCTGTCTAGGTGGCCCTTGGGTGGTAGAAATGATCCCCCACGCCTAGTCAATGCATCTTTGAGTGTAGTGATATTCTCTTGACTTTCAGCAAGCATCACCTAGAGCCTAGAGTCCTGTTCCTTCCACCCAGAGAGGTGCACATAGATGGGGCAGCAATGCAGTCTCCAGAAGGCCTTCCTGTAGACTGCTGTCCAAAACAACTGCATTGCACCACTCCCCACATTTCCTTTTCTCATGCTTTTCTTGTGCTTCCTGTCCACCTGTCCCAGCTCCCAGTAAGACTGCCTTACTAACACCCAGTAACTGCAAGTCTCTAAGCCCTGAAGCACCCTAATAACAAGCTACTGTTTAACAGTAAGCCCCACATGCAAAAATACCCAGCAACCATCTTAACAGCCCCTAAACCCCCAAACACACTAATACATAGTGACAGTTTACTTGCAGTCCCCTAAATACAGAAACACAATTGTACCCAGCAGCAGCACTTTAAATATCAAGTCCCTAAGTCCACTGTCACTCTACCCTCCCAATGCTTAGCAGCGAGCCTCCAAAGTACAGCCTTTCTACAATGCAACCCCTCAACCAGTATAGTTGTATCTGGGATCTGAAGAGCAGAGGAAGGAGGAATAAACACCCCAGAGGATGCTGTATGGTGAGGGGAGGGGTCAGACCAGCATTTGACTAGGGGCCAGTGCCAATTTTGACCCCAGAAAAGGAGGTGGGACTATTGTCTTGTGCCAAAGAAGGAGGTGGTGCTAGTGTTGGGGGGCTGTGGAGAGGAGGGCTGGCGTTTGATGAAGGGGTGCTAGCTTGGGACTTTGCAAGATGGACCAGATGGGATCAGGGGCTATGGAGGGAGAGAGGGGACTAGCGTCAGGGCCTGTGGAGGGAGACTGCAAAGGGAGGGTGCATGTGTGCCTCAGGTATCTGAAGAGGTGGTATCAAGGGGGTCCTTGCAGGGAAGGTGTGTAACGGGTGTGGGTGATTATCAAATGGCTATGGAGGAAGTGGTGTGTTTTGTTTCTGGGAGTCAGGGGGCCCCAGAGGGAGGTGATATCCCTGGGCTCAGAAAAGTGGGGTGTTTAGAGGGACTGTAGTGAAAGTGGGAGTGGCGGTTTTGTGTCGGGAAGTGGAGGGAGGGGGTTAGTGTCTGGTGCAATGGAGGGAGCTGGGGTAGTGTTGGGGACTGGAGGGTGTAGAGTCAAGGGGGCTATTGTCATGTGGGTCTGTAAGGGAAACATGGTAGTGTTAGGTGCTGTGGACGGTGGGGGCTAATGTCAATGGGGCCTGTGGAGGGATGGGGTCTAGTGTCTGGGTTTGAGGATGGAGGTGTGAGTAGTATCTGAGCTGCAGGGTAGTTAGCTATAAAGATTGGTGGGTACAGAAAGTCTCATTTATTCCCAGAAAAACAATTGGTTTTATTGGTAAAACACTTCAAGCATCTTCACAGCTTTTTTTTTTTAATGTATTTGTTGAAGTGTATTGGTTTAGCAGTATTTCATATGCCAGACTGTTCAGTGACATATTCCTGGCTGGAGTTACATCAGCAGCACCTTGGAAATGCATCAGTAAATGCTCATTGAAGCACTTCACTTTACCAAGTGGGTCCCTCTGTGTACAAATGCCAGTGGCCTGAGGGTCACTGGGTCCATTCAGGTCCGTTAAACAATTTCTAAACTGGTAAGCAGGTGTAAAGCTGCTGTACAGTGGGGAAAATTCAGAGATACTTGGACTGACATTTATATCAAGGTCTGACAAGACTACGTGCTGTGTCAGAAGAGGTGGGCAGTCATGAAAATGGGGAAAAGTAGCAGCTGCAAGCATGAAGCTTCAGTTGTTGCAGGCTCTGCACCACCAAGAAGTACTATACTGTGACCAGCCACCTAGCAACATCACCCACCATCCCGTGAACTAAACTTGGACCTTCGGTACAGCCACAGATTCCCTTCATGGGGGAGGAGAGGAAGGATCATCATCACCAACAACCCCTTCTGTTGACTGTCATCAACCATGGCAACTCCCATCCCCCAAGTTTCTCTGCAGTTTGGTGGTCTGGAGCCATATTGATGGTGCAGGGAGAATAAAAGCTGGTATCTTCATCCTGCCTTGTGCTGGTCAAATGGGTGGAGCAATATGGAGCACAGGATCCAAGACAGCATGGGTTTACAAAAGCAAGGTCCTGTCAAACTAATCTCATAGATTTCGTTGACTGGGTAACCAGAGTGGTGGACCAAGAGGGAGCAGTTGATGTTGCCTACCTTGACTTCAGCAATGTTTTCGATTCTGTTCCACATAGAAGTTTGATTAATAAGCTTGGTAGGCTTGGGTGGGTCAGACGTTGGTCAACTGGGTGGCAAACTGGTTGACGGGCAGAAAACAGAGAGTGGTGATAAATGGTATACAGTCAGAAGAGATGCAAGTCACAAGTGGTGTACCTCAGGGATCAGTCCTGGGGCCAGTCCTCTTCAATATCTTCATCAGTGACATTGCAGATGGACTGGAGGGTAAGGCTTGTCTATTTGCAGATGACACCAAGATCTGCAAAAGAGTAGATGATCCTGATGGTGTGGTCAGAATGAGATGAGATCTGGATAAACTAGCAAAATGGTCGGAAGAGTGGCAACTGGGGTTTAATGCAAAGAAGTGCAAGATCATGCACATAGGGAAGAGAAACCCTGAAGCCACCTAGAGGCTGGGAGGGGAGTTACTGGCAGTCACAAGGGAAGAAAGAAACTTGGGCGTCATCATCACTGATGACCTGAAATCATCCAAGCAGACCTCTAAAGCAGTAGGTAAGGCTAGAGGGATGTTGGAGTGTATTAGTAGGGGTATCACAAGTTGGAAGAGGGAGGTAATAATCCCTCTTTACAAGACATTGGTTAGGCCACATCTGGAGTACTGTGTGCAGTACTGGAGGCCACACCTTCACAAGGACATTAACCAAATTGAGGTAGTCCAGAGAAGGGCAACCAAAATGGTGCAGAGACTGCATCAGAAAACATATGAGGACAGATTAACTGAACTCAGTCCGTATACCCTAGAGCAAAGGAGGGAGAGAGGTGATATGGTTGAAACATTCAAACACCTTAAGGGCATTAACAAGGTGAAAGAGTCTAACATGTTTCAATATAAGAAAAATGGCAGGACAAGAGGACACAGCATGAGATTAGAGGGAGGCCGATTAAGGGGTAATGTGAGGAAGTTCTTTTTCACAGAAAGAGTGGTGGATGCATGGAACGGCCTACCTTAGGAAGTGGTGGATATGAATACAATGCAGGGCTTCAAACAGGCATGGGATAGGCATAAGGGAGCAATACAGATGAGTATGACTAGATAGGCCATTGACAGAGCAAAGGCCTATGGCACATTCATAAGGTAGAAAAAGAAATGGGCAGACTAGATGGGCCTTCTGGTCCTTATCTGCCATCAATTTCTATGTTTCTATGTTTCTAATATGGCCCACACCCCCAAGACAAATCAGTCCTAGGGACTCTGAATCCTCCCCCATGATGGTCCCTGAGTGACCGAGTCCATTTTAAAACCCAAATGGATGGTGTGGTACCGGTCTGCCCCCCCCCCCAACACACACACACATGCACACACCACTTTTTTTAGTCTCTGCAGGTTCTTCCCAGCCAACCCAGCTGATCAGTATTTTTGCATTCGCTTGTGCATGCGCAAGAAACATCTTGAAACAGTATGACTTTTTGGAGTTGTGTGACCCTTCTCATGAATGCAGTGCTCAGTGTAGCAGGTGTGACCCTACTGGACCAATACATGATGAGCTGTGTATGACAGCAGTTCAGCTGTGCTGGTCTTCACTTCAGACAAAAGGTCCACTGCAATCAGCAGTGGTAGCTTGGGTGCAATTAGCATACTGACATCTTTACATCTTTCAGCACAGCCAGACTGCTGTCATACACAGCTCGGCATGAAATCCCTCCCACTTCCTCCCTCTGCTAATGTCCTCCCCCTCCCTTGTTATTGTCCTCCCCGGACCCCACGTGTGTGCCGAGGGGGATGCCCAATCCTCCTTGGCTCATGCGCCCCCACAGCACACTGTGTGGCTGACAGGGGTGCTCAATCCCCCATCAGCTGCAGCTCCTACCAAACAAACAACCAGTTGGCACAGCTGGGAGCCCACCCCAGTGTGCTCATGTCTCCCCACCTTAACACACTGTATGGCCATCGGGGGTTCCCAATCTCTGTCAACTCCAGTCCCCCACAACAAGTAAGTAGGTGACATGCTGGGAACCCACCCCAGCATACCAAAAGCATCCTGAAGCATCTTTTTGTTTCAAAAATTCCTGTGAAAGAAGAAAACAGTCACTCCGTGAGTCCCTTGCACCTCCAACCTGCACCCACCCTCTGCGCACTTGACCTCCCCACACCCTCCCCTCACTCCATACTTACCACCAGAGCCCAGCGCAATGATCTTCGGTGGACCGGGAACACGTCTGCACTCTTCCAAGCCAACCGTGAACTGAGGAAATGCCGGTAAGCTGTATAATGGCATAAATGGTTTTTTTAACTTAGTTGGATATCTCTTCCAGTTTTTCAACTTTTGGCACCAAATTTTCAACATGGGGTTCTTGGGACCCCTTCTTTTGAATTCAATCACTGCCATGGCATTATCCGGTCCCGAAAGGTGACTTTACAGTCACATGGCAGAATCACCTTCCGTGACCGATTAATGAAACAACAGTGTCAGTGTTCATGAGGTGGGCTCTCAAAAGGCCTATGTTGCAAATTTGGTGAAAATTTCAAAAAATGACTGTTTTACGAGTGTGCATTTCACAGTTTCCATGCATGCTCATAAGTTTGCAAATTTGTAATATTTTCACTCCAGATTTTCAGCACTGGTATTTTTCCACACCTCCTTATGAACAATACAGCTGTAATATTTCACATCCTGGCCAAAATGTGTTTTCACGCTTCCGGTGCAGAATACCACGGTTGCTCTCAGAAATCAGTGTTCAGTACAGAGTAAGACAATCACAGTGACACTGTTCATGAGCAGATGTCCTAAAATGCCTATGTTGAAAATTTGGTGACAAAAGTCCATAAAATGTCTGTGTTACGAGCGTGTGTTTCACAGTTTCCATGCACACTCATAAGTTCACGAATTTGTAATATTTTCGCTCAAGATTTTCAACATTGGCGTTTTTCCACATCTCCTTATGAACAGTAAAGCTGTCATTTTTCACATCCTGGCCAAAATGCGTTTTCACACTTACAGCATAGAATAGCGCAGTCGCTGTGGGAAATCAGTGTTTAGTACAGAGTAAGAAAATCACAGTGGCACTGTTCATGAGCAGAGGTCCTGAAATGCCTATGTTGAAAATTTGGTGAAAAATGGCTGTTTTACAAGCGTGTGTTGTGCAGTTTCCACGCGCTAGCTAGCACTTGTTAGAGCTGCTAGGTGCTCCTATCTCTATTGAGTGTCTGCTTAATTGCAACCAACAACACATATACTGAATGAAACATTTTATTGTAAGCCTTATGTGAGCCCTGCTGTAGCAGGAAGAGGACGTTTAGTTTATGGTGCTCTGTACCCTGAACTGTTTATGCCAGCCTGAGTTTTCATAATATAAACCTTTTGGAATCAGAATTGTTGTGCTTGTGCCTATACAATGTCATTTGCACTGAGGGGTTATTTTAAAATCATAATTGATTACTTGCCTCGCTACGAGGTACCTTCCTGACATCCGGGTCACGGACAGGTATTTAAGTCCGCCCGGCAGTGAGTGGGGCGAGTGCACTCGGAGACGCGTGCAGAGACATGCATGTCTGCTGTGTCCGCGGGGTCAGCGGAGTCAAAGGGCAACGTTACTTAGTACAGCTCGAGAGTAAGTACTACAAACTTAGCCTCGTATCTGACTGTAAGGCTGATTTTGTTAAATATGGGTACATCTAATAATTATTGTGTGTCTTGCCAAATGTTTGGTTTGGGGCCTCAAATCCATGGCTTTGTATGTAGCAAATGTCTAATGGTCGAAACCCTGCACGAGGAAATTGGTGGCTTATTGGTATCCTCTAATGTTAGCCCTGAAATAGAGGCTCTGGAGGATTATATTGACTCGATGTTAGGTCAATCCATACCCTCGAGTCCTTCCCCATCATCTGCTGCTCCTTCCACTTTACACTTTGACGTCTGCAGCACTTCCCCCTCTCTTGAGTTGGCTTGTGAAGACTCTGAACAATGGTCGCTTGTTACCAAAGTGTAAAACCAAATGTAGTGGTGGCCAACTAGGTAACAATGAATCATCTTTACTCCTACTCAATCATTATAGTGTTCTTAGTCAGGAATCAAATGTGTTTCCTGATGAAGACCCTCCAATCAATACCCAGGAGAGTTTGTCTAACCTTAGCCCCCTTCCCCCCAGAGGCCCAGTACATAAGGTTAAGAATGTATCCTCCAGACCACTGAATTCTCAGCCCGAGGCAGAGAGTATAATTAATGCGCTGGATACTTCATCACTCCTGTAAAAAATATGGATTGCCCTTCTCCTTCTAAACAAATATTCGTTATTGGTGATTCTCTTATAAAACATTTGGATCGTCGAATCTGCAATGTGGATAAATTAAATCGTATGTGTTCTAGTTTTAGGGGAGCCCGAGTTTCTGACATTATTCCTATTGTTAAAAAATTATTGAGAGGAGCTGGGGAAAAACCTTTGTTTGTAATACATGCTGGCACAAATGATATAAATAGAACCAGCGTTGATGAGCTTAAGCTTGATATTGTAGCACTTAACAATGTTTTGGCAGACATTGGTAGCCTTGTATGCTTCTCTGAGATTCTTCCTGTTCCTAGAGTTACCACTGCAATCAATACCAGGATTAAAGCCTTCAATGACTGGTTGAGACGGTGGTGCCTTCAGCAGGGCATTTTATGTCTTACACACTGGGAAACATTCTATATGAAAGATTCTCTGTTTTGCTGGGATGGTCTTCGCCTCAGCCGTAGGGGCAGTACTTTACTGGGTAAAAGCGTTAATTTAGCCATTAGCAAACTTTTAAACTAAAAACTGTGGGGGGAGAACGGGAATGTGCCCTGTTCTCTAAAATGGAATAATGCTGATCCCATTGCATGTATGGTTCTTTCTCTTAATGCAAGATCTCTGAATCTGGTAAAAATGGCCGAACTTGAGACCAAGTGTCTTTTGGATAAATATGCACTCATTTTGATCACTGAAACTTGGTGGGATCCAGATACCACCTGGAACTCACATCTACTGGGATATAAGCTTTTTCATAAGGATCGTCAGGGTCAATTTGGGGGTGGTGTCTGTCTTTATGTAAGGGAAGATATAGCCTCATTTCAACTTCCCATTTCTACTAATACTGAATCTCTCTGGGTGAATATTCAGTTCAAGGGTCAACCCCAATTGCTGGTTGGAACATGCTACAGGCCCCCATCAGCTAATACAGATTATACTTCACTTTTGTATCAAGAGATTTTAAATATAGCCTCATATGGTAATATTCTCATTCTGGGTGACTTTAATACGCCATTCATAAATTGGTCAACTTTATCTGGTAGAACGATGGTTGAAAAAAATGTAATCTCGCTTATTGTGGATATGGGTTTTGAACAACTTGTAAGTGAACCAACCCGTGGTGAGAACATATTAGATCTAGTTATTACCAATATAGCGAGTTCTATTATAAATATACAATTGGGTGCCCCTCTGGGTTCTAGTGATCATTACTCCATTTCTTTTTCTTTGTTATTTTTCCAAAAAAATTTGAACTATTCAGAATTTAAAAACTATAACCAAGCTAAATTTGACATTATCAACGACCAATTAAATTCCATTCCATGGGATGAAGTTCTATCTCCCCTATCTCTTGAGAAATCTTGGGAATATCTGAAAGCATCAATTTATCATTTGGAAGATCTATATGTTCCTACAAAGAAAAAGTTTAATAAAAAGGGAAAGATTCCCCTGTGGTTCAATAGAACCATAAAAAAACTTATTAAGCAAAAAGCAAAGGATTTTTTTCTCTCTTAAAAAATACAAGGGGAGACGCTAACGATTTATTACTTTCCAAATATAGGGAGACTCTAAAGATTCTAAAACAAACTATCAAACAATCTAAAAAAAAATTGGAGTTTTATCTAGCGCACTCCAAGGACAGTTATAAATCATTATTTTCATATTTAAATAACAAGAAATTGAATAATAGATATATGGGTCCTTTAGTTGTCAATAATTCCATTATATCAATTGATAGTGATATCGCAGATACCTTTAATAATCAGTTTTGTTCGGTCTTTACAAAAAATGAAATTCCCAAACTATTTAAACATGTTGATAATTGTAAATTACACTATATTATTACAGAAGAGGATACCTTAGAGGCTATTTACTCTTTAAAACAGACTTCTAGTCCAGGACCAGACAACATCACTTCTAGATTTATACTAGAAACTGCTAAAGCTATCTCTAAGTCATTAACTTTAATTTTTAATAAATCACTATTGGATGGTGCCATCCCTCATGACTGGGCACTTGCCACAGTCATACCAATTTTTAAAAAAGGTAATCACTCTAAACCTGAAAATTATCAACCAATAAGTTTAATATCTGTAATAAGTAAATTAATGGAGAAAAATATCAAAAAATTATTGGAACAGGAATCTATTATTAATAATGTAATTGACACTACTCAACATGGATTCAGGCAGAGGTACTCCTGCACTACCAATCTTGCAGCCTTTTATAACTATATTAGTTTAGGACTTGACAGAGGTATCCCCATGAATGTTATTCTCCTTGATTATAGTAGAGCTTTTGATAAAGTTCCTCATGACGTATTGTTGGATAAAATGTTGAATATGGGATTTTCACAGTTTCTAACTAATTGGGTATCGGGCTGGTTAAATAATAGACTTCAACAGGTTAGAATAAATGGTTCCTTCTCTCAAATTCAGAAAGTGACCAGTGGAGTTCCACAGGGATCGGTTCTTGGACCTACATTGTTTAATATTATTATTAGTGATTTACAGGTTAGTTCTGACAATCTTCTTTCAAAATTTGCTGATGATACCAAGTTGGGAGGGTCTGTTATTTCATTACATTACAGGGTCTCTATTATTAATAATCTAACAATTATTGAGGACTGGGCTGATACCAACAGGATGATACTTAATTCCGATAAGTGTCATGTCTTACACTTCGGAAAGAATAACCCCAAACAAACCTATTATTTAAATAATATTCCCCTTCAGGAGTCATTAATAGAACGTGATCTTGGAATTCTTGTAAATAACAAACTATCCTCAACGGATCACTGTATTAGGATAGCGAATATGTCCAATGCAATACTTACCCATATTCAACGATCCTTTGTGTCAAGGACTCAGGAATGTTTAATTCCCTTGTTCAGAGCTTATGTGAGGCCTTATTCTGATTATGGGTCTCCTTTCTGGAGTCCTTATTTAAGACAAGATAGGGATAGAATAGAAAAAATTCAGAAGAGAGCAACCAGAATGGTTCCTCATTTGGCAAAATTGGACTATCAAGATAGACTTCAGAAAACAGGGTTACATTCACTTCTACTAAGATGTATAAGAGGTGATTTGTTTCTTTTACACAAAATTCTTGATTCTCAGGAATTAACGAACTTATGTGGTTTAAATTTGTCTAACAGATGAATTAGCCCTTGGTTACATACCAAACAAATTGATGTTGCAAGTTCTAAAACTAACAAAAGGTTAAATTATTTTACAGTTAGAACGCCTAGGGTTTGGAATTTATTACCTCAAGACCCGGTAGAATGTGATTCAGTTTCATCCTTTAAAAGGGGATTGGATCCTTGGTTGGAGTCTAACTACTTTGGGGTTTAATTTTCCCACCATGATGGTGGGGGACAATCTCGATGGGCAATAGCCTTCTTTTGTCCTTTCGAACCAAGTAAACCAAGCACTCATAAGTTTGCAAATTTGTAATATTTTCACTCCAGATTTTCAGCATTGGTATTTTCCCACACCCCCTTATGAACAATACAGCTGTCATTTTTTACATCCTGGCCAAAATGCATTTTCACACTTCCGGCACAAAATAGTGTGGTCACTGTGGGAAATCAGTGTTCTGTACAGAGTAAGAAAATCACAGTGACACTGTTCATGAGCAGAGGTCCTAACACACCTATGTTAAAAGCTTGGGGACAAAAGCCCATAAAATGACTGTGTAATGAGCGTGCATTGTACAGTTTCCATGCACCCTCATAACTTCACAAATTTGTAAAATTTTCATTCCACATTTTTAGCATTATCATTTTTCCACACCTTCTTATGAACAGTGCAGCTGTCATTTTTCACATCCTGGCCAAAATGTGTTTTCTCACTTCCGGCGCAAAATAGCACAGTTTCTGTGGGAAATCAGTTTTCAGGACAGATTAAGAAAATCACAGTGACACTGCTTATGAGCAGAGGTCCTAAAATGCCTATGTCAAAAATTTGGTGACAAAAGCCCATAAAATGACTGTGTTATAAGCATACATTGTGCACTTTCCACACATCCTCAAAATTATGTGAATTTGCAATATTTTCACTCCAGATTTTCAACATTGCCATCTTTTCACTCCTCCTTATGAACAGTACAGCTGTCATTTTTTACATCCTACATGAATTATGCGTTTGGGCATTTGGCACACAATGGCGTGGTCACTGTGGGAAATCAATGTTTGGGACACATTAAGAAAATCATAGTGACAGTGTTCATGAGCAGAGGTGACAAAATGCCTATGACGAAAATTTGATAAAATAATTCCACTGAGTACTGTGTTATGAGCTCACGTTGTGCAGTTTCCACACAGGCTCATAAACTTGAGCACGACCAGGGCGTTAGGGTTCCTAAGACAGACACTCAAGAAGCATGAGACTGAAATGTTAATCAGATGCAAGAGGAGTTGTAGAGAGATACTCTGTTGGGACATGGATGCTGAAGGGACATGGATACAACTGGGGGGGCCTGCATAAATGCCAAACACCACTGCAAATACCTGCACATGAACATTCGGCATTGACAAATGCTTGTTATTCTTCATGCTGACCTATTTCCCCTTTTATGTCTACAGGTTTGACAGGCTGTTGACCAGGTGTAGGAGGACACTGACCATATGTATCAGATAAGTATTGTTTTTTTTGTTTACCATACATTATTTGTCATAGTTAGTTTGTAAAGAGCTGCAGATCCTTTGTGACCCCATTGCTGTTCTTGTTTTACAGGTATGGCTGACTGCTCCTCCAAGACCCCATTATCCCAGGCTCCACAGGAACAAGGTAAGAGATCTCTTATCTGTGCTAGAATGTTAACCTGTAACAGTGCAACCTCAAGGATTATGACACTGTCGGCTTTCACTTGTTAGGTGGCTGGTGATGCAGGGTTTGAAATATCTCCACTATGCTGTTATGATTCCACTATCACAAAAGAAAGGAAAGTAACTGCAAAAAAAAAAAAAAAAAAAACTTTGTTAATGCGGGCATTAGGGTGGAAGAATGCAAATCAACAAAGTATACAAATAAAAACATCAGGTTTTTGAATCCTAGGATTCTTGATGAATTGGTGTTGTGGTATTCCTTTGGGTTGTTAAGACTAATGCCCACCGCCTTCCCTAAGCAAACAAGATCTCTTGAATCATGCAGGCCCCTATTGGAAGAAAGCTCTAACTGATTCTATTAGACACATGTGCCTAGCTATACTTCTTTTTCTTCGAAGAGTAATTGCTATGAGGCACTGGGTTGGAGCTGTACCTTGTGCATCAGACAGGAGGCTATGGGCTTGGGTGAAGGGGTGGGCATAAAGGTTGGTTACACCAAGGAACACAACACAACTGATTTGCAAAGACTCATGAGGCTCAAAACCCTGTTTTTAATTTTCTTACTTTGTGCACTTTGCATTCTTCAACACTAATGCCTGCATTAATGTAGTTTTTTTTTTGCAGTGAGCCTATGAATATATGGTGGGGACATGATGTGGTATTTTTGGGGTACTTTGTCACCATATGCAAGCAAGGAGGCAGTATAGCGTAGTGGTTAAGGGCAATGAGCTGCAAACCTGGAGACCTGGATTTGAATCTCACAACCCCCACTTTCATAATGTTTAACCATGAACAAGTCAGTTAAACTTCCCCTAGAACAGGGAAATGGAGCCTCTATTCACACTGGTGTACCATCCCATCTGCTGCTTGACACACTTCCTTGTGCCACCAAGCCACAGTGCTGGTGTCCGTTATTTATATTTGTATCTTAAAATGTGTGCCATATATGTCTCCCTATCTGCAGCATTATGTCACACTGCCTGTTGTATATTATGAACAGTTCATCTGCCAAATGTTTGCATAATTTCTGAACCCAATGGTGTCACCTTACTACAGTGCTGGTGTCCATTATTTATATTTGTATCTTAATTTGTTTACCATGTATATCTTCCTATATGCAACACTTGTCACACTGCCTGCTGAATATTATGAACAATTCCTTTGCCAAATGTTTGCATAATTTCTGACCCCAATGTTGTAACCAATTACCTTTGTACCTGCTTATAGTTCTCCTGGTATGAGCTTTTGTTTATAACATTTATTTTTCTTGTATTTGCCTGTATTTCACCTTGTATGTCTCTTGCATGTACTTTTTTTTTTTTGACATTCTTGTCACTAACTCCAGGTGACCTCTGAAAAGGGACTTTTTGTCTTAGTGGGCCTATCCAGTCATCAAAATTCAATAAAATATTTACAGACCTCCAGCACAGGGGGTGGAGATGGACAGAGTTCTAGTGGAAGTCATTCATAAGATGGCAACTAAGGGAGAGGTGCTGCTGGTGGGAGACTTCAGTCTGCCAGATATGGATTAGAGCTTCCCGACTGCAGCTTCAGCTAGTAGCAGGGACATCCTGGACTCACTGCAGGGGTTTTCCTCAGGCAATTAGTACATAAGCCCACTCGTGAGGGAGGAATTTTGACCTAGTACTCACCAGCGGAGACAGTGTTGCAGACAACACAGTTGGTGGTCAGCTGGGGGCCAGTTATCACCAAATGGTGTGGTTCAGTATAAGAACAGGGGTGAAGTTGAACCAAACAAAGCTGAGGTCCTGGATTTCTGGAGGCCAGACTTTACAAAGATGTGGGAATGCCTCAAGGATGCCATGGCAGGAAGGGGGAGACTAGCATGGAGTAGAGGAACAGTGGGCAAAATTAAAAGGCACTAAAGTGAAGGCAGCAGACCTCTGCATTCAGCAAGTAAGCAAGAGTGAGAGAAAAAAAAGAATGCTATGGTTCTCAAAGGAGGTGGTGGGAAGGAAGGTTATGGCAAAAAAGGTTAGCGTTCAGGAGTGTCCCTACTAGTTGAGTGGTGGCTTTCATTTTTTATCAAAGGTTGCTTAAATGTATATAAAAGCAATTTGAAAATGAACCCCATTGACTTGCATGGGGCATGCCCCTCTGCATTCTCTTGTTAGACGTCACATAACATCGGAGTGCAGGAGCTGAGTGTGCAGACCAGGCAGTGGAAAGGGATTGCCTGGCCAGCAGTTTGGTCAGAGTTACAATCCCTTACCTCCCTTACAGGAGAGCAGTAAGTTTTATAATTTTGGCATAGATGGATTGTCACCAACACAGGGTGGGCTATAAAGCCCAATATGGTATGCCACACCTTTACTTTAAAAAGCAATGATTGATCATGATTAAACATGACAAATTATGAAAATTAATTATAGCAAAGCAGCCAATGAGAGCCAGGTACATCAATCATGATTACTCATTGCCAAATCTTTTTTTTTTTAACCAGGAGAGACACATTAAGCTGAAGATTGTTTGTAGGTGTGCCCTGGGAGCACTCCGAAGTTAAGTGACTTGCTCAGGATCACAAAGTACAAAAGTGAGGACTGTGGGATTCAAACCCAGGTCTCCAGTTTTGCAGCTCAAACTCTTAAACCACTGTGCTATACTGCCTCCAAATCTTACAAGCATGTAATCAGGCATGATTTATCATGATCTGTGAAGCAGGTTCTGATTGGCTGCCAATAACCTGCATCAGGTACTGATCAACTATTATTAATCATGATTGAAATACACCATCAGCAACCAAAGAAAAGTGATGGCTTCAGACTGCTTTGGGTATTGATCGATCATGATAGATAATGATTTAGCACTACCAAATGTACTGATTAAAAAATTATCATGACCCAACAAAACAGAAACATAGAAACATTTCCCTACCTGCAGGATAGGCCGCAGATCCTAGTTAACCAACAGCCTATTTCTTCCTACCCCCCACAAGAATTGCCTTATGTCTGTCTCATGCATTTTTGAATTCTCCCACAGTTTTAGACCCCACAACCTCCTCAGGAAGGCTGTTCCATGCATCCACTACCCTCTCTGTGAAATAATACTTCCACATTGCCCCTGAACCTCCCCATCTTTAAATTGTGTCCCCTTGTTCTTGCACGTCTCTTTTCTGAAAGATGCTACCCTCTTGGACTTTGTTGATTCCACTGAGGTACTTAAAAGTTTCTATAATGTCCCCCCTCTCCCTTCTTTCCTCAAGGGTATACATATTAAGCTCCTTTAGTCTCTCCTCATACGGCTTCTCTTGCAGACCCTGCACCATTTATTTGCCCTCCTCTGAACTGCCTCTATCCTGTCTATGTCCTTGCGGAGATGGGGTCTCCAGAACTGGATGCAGTACTCCAGATGGGGTCTCACCAATTGTCTGTACAGAGGGTTAACAACTTCCTGTTTTCTGCTGGTGATGCCTCTCCCGATGCATCCCAGTATACCCCCAGCCCTCCCTACTGCCTTCTCACATTGCTTGCTAACCTTAAGGTCATCTGATATGATTACCCCCATCCCTTTCCTTTTTTGTTGTTGTTACTACAGCCTCCCCATTGTGTATTCTTCCTGGGTTCTTGTTTCCCAGGTGCATTATTTGCACTTCTTTGCATTGAATCCAAGCTGCGTGCTTCTGACCATACCTCCAACCTTGCCAAGTCCCTTCTCATCCTTTCCATGCCTCCTTGTGTATCAACCCTGTTGCAGATCTTTGTGTCATCTGCAAAGAGGCATACTTTTCCTTCTAGTCCCTCTGCAATGTCACTTATGAAGACATTAAAAAGGACCGGACCCAGTACTGAACCCTGCGGTACCCCACTAGTAACCCCTCTTTCTTCAGAGTGGACTCCATTTACAATTACCTTCTGTGTCCTGTTGTCCACCCAATGTTTTACCCAGGCTACCACCCTTGGACCCACTCCCAGGCTGGTTAATTTGACTATTAATCTTTTGTGTGGGACTGTGTCAAATGCCTTTCTAAAGTCTAGGTAGGCCATGTCCACAGCCCTTCCCTGGTCTACTACTTTGGTCACCTAGTCAAAGAAATCTATTAGATTCGTCTGACATGACCTTCCCACTGTGAACTCATGCTGCCTTGGGTCCTGTGCCCCACTGGCCTCTAGGTACTCAACAATTCTTTCCTTCAGAAGTGATTCCATCACTTTCCCTACCACAGAGGTCAAACTGACAGGTCTGTAGTTTCCTGCCTCTGTTTTAGTCCCACTTTTATGAAGGGGAATCACATCTGCCTTCCTCCAGTCCTCGGGTACCACACCATTCTCCCATGATTTATTAAAAAGAGTAGCCAGTGGTTTCACTAGTTCCCCCTTAATTCTTTTAGAATTCTGGAGTACATTTCATCAGGCCTCATTGCTTTGTCCACCTTCAGTTTTAGGAGTTCTTGCAGGACCCTTTCTTCCGTGAAAGGACTGGGATCGACCCCCCTATCAAGAGTGCTTCTGTTAATTGGATTAGGCACTTCCCCCTCCTCTTTTATGAATACTGAGCAGAAATATTCATTCAGTATCCCTGCTTTTTCACTGTCCCCCTCTGCCCACCCACTGTTCATTCTATTCAGCCTCACTATCCCTCCCTTTGTCTTTCTACGTTTGCTGATGTACCTAGAAAAGGTTTTATGCCCCTTCTTAACCGAGTTGGCTATCTTTTCCTCAGTTTGGGCCTTTGCTATTCTGACTTCTCTTCCTGCTTCCTTTGCCTTAACTGGTACAGCTCTCTGTCCTGCTCCTTCTGTGTTTCCTTATACTTCCGGAATGCTATCTTTTTCTTCCTGACTTTCACAGCCACCTCTTTTGAGAACCATAGTGGCTTTTTCTTTCATTTTGATTTGTTTATTTGCTTCACTCAAAGGCTTGTTGCCTCTGTGATGGCAGTTTGATGATTCCCCATTGTTGCTCCACACCTCCTTCTAGCCTATTTGCTAGTGCTTTTCTGAGGCACTCTCCCATCTTGCCAAAGTCAGCCCTTCTGAAGTCCAGTACCCTCACTTTTGTATGGCTTGACTCTGTAGCTGAGTTTAACGTGAACCATACTGTTTGATGGTCACTTGTTCCCAGATGGCAACCCACTTCTAGATGTGAGATCCTCTCACTCCCCCTACTTGAGAGTATGAGGTCTAAGATTGCTCCCTCACGAGTGGGTTCCGAAACTAGCTGTCTGAGGCCTGCCATCTGTAGGGCATCAAGAATGGCCCTGCTGTTGGATGTGGCTGCAGCAAATGTGCTCCAGTTAACATCTGACAGATTCAGGTCTCCCATCAACAGTATCTCCCCTTTCTCTGCCATCCTAAGAATGCCTTCTATCATATCCTTGTCCATTCCTTCCCCCTGACATGGGGGTCTGTACACAACCCCTGTGCAGATTGTGGTGCCCTTTCCAGTCTCCAAGGTGACCCACAGTGCCTCCTCTCCTGCCTGTTTACTCTTTTGTTCAGTTGCTTTTATCCCTTCCTTTACATAGAGAGCTACTCCTCCCCTTCTTCTCCCCTGCCTGTCTCTCATGTAGGATATGTACCCTGGTATGTTAACATCCCAGTCATGGTTCTCTGTGTACCATGTTTCTGTGACTGCTACGATATCCAGGCATCCCTCTTCCATCAAGGCCACCAGCTCAGGGAGCTTGTTGACCAGACTACGGGCGTTGGTACTCATTACCCTCCATTTCTTGATGGCCTTACCCCTTTTTGACCCATCCCTGTTCTTATTGCATTTGTCACTTTCTCCATTTACCCCTGCGCTTCTCCCTATTGACATCTCTATATTGGTGTTTACCGCACTTACTACCAAGACTTTTGGGGGGGCTAGGATTTCCCTGCTCCTTTCCAGTGCCTCCTCCCTTGGCTAGTTTAAATGCTTGCCAATGAAGCATTAAACCTATCACCTAGGATCCTGGTTCCCTCCTGGACAGATGCAGCCCATCATGCCAGTGTAGGCTTGCATCACTCCAGGTGGACCCCAGTCCCCAATGAAGCCAAATACCTTGAGCTCCACACCAGTTTTCAACCACTGATTGAATCCCATGGTGTGGAACACCCTAGCCTCCTCCTCGCCATAGATGGGCAGCACCTCTGAGAAGGTTACCGTGCTTGCTACTTGTCTAAGGTCCCTCCCCAATTCCACAAACTCTTCCTGCACTTCTCTAATCCCTTTCTTAGCCAGGTCATTTGTCCCTAGGTGGACAATGACATCCAGCTCCCTCTCCTCTGCAGCTGCTCCAGCATGCCTGAGGATTCGCTCCCTGTCCCTCCATGCCATGGCACCAGGCAGGCACCTCACCTCCCTCTCCCCTTCCTCCCCCAGTTCTACCTTTCTAACGATGGAGTCCCCCACCAGGAGTTCTTTCCTTCCCCTGTGGGGTCCCCTGCCACCCTCCTGTGGGTCTCCTTTGTGGAGGTTCCCAGCATCCTCCTTGGTCTCCACTGTGGGTGCCTCCATAGAGTAACCACACTTTTCCAGAATGGCATAGGAATTGTGGAGAGGTACAACTGGAGGGATGCACCTCTGTTCCACCACCCTCACCCTCTCTGAGCCCATTGTGGTCCAACAACTCCTCTTTCTTGGCAACCTCTGAGGCAATGGCAGTGGTACTGCTGGTCCCTGGATGGAAGAGGAGGTCCTACAAATCCTGGCCAACTCAGCCTGGAGATGAGCAACCTCCTCCCTCAGCCCAGAGAGGTGCCTGCAGATGGGACAACACCACATCCTCCAGAACATCTCCTGGAAGACTGCTGCTCCACAGCCACTGCACTGCACCACTCCTATCATGTCTTATTTTTGGCCCCTTAACTGTTTGCAATCCTTACTCTTTCCTCTTTTTTTCTCTGTCTCCTTATTTTATGCCTGTGTGCCCTTTTAAGCTCCTGATTGTCCTGTTCTGAGACAAGAATATCCTTTATTTCTCAGTAGACCCCTTACTTGCTCAGAGGCAGACCTCCAGCAGCTAGAGGGGGCCGGAGAGCTACTCTTGCCCTTCTAGGATGGTGGGTCTTTGGTGGCTCTGTGATCACTCACTTCCTGCTCCCAAACAGGAAGTTCCTGTTGTCAGTCAAATCCTGTGCCTATAAAAGTAGAACTAGCTTTGGGTGGGAGGGTGGAGGGAAGGGAAGGAGTTGTTATCAGTGTTGATCAATCATAATTAATAATGATTAACAATAAAAGCACACCATGATGCAATTAAGATAATGATGATTAATGATTACTTCAGGTATTGATTAATCAGAACTAATCACGTATATAGGAAATCTCAAAAATTCACTAAAAATCATGATCAGATCATAAACAATAATTTGATAATTTGTGATGGGCGGCCATTTAATGTTGGTGGCCTCTCATTATTATTGATTATATTTTTGGTGATTTTTCATGCATGATCATGATCCTTAACAATGAAATAAGAATTTTCCATGGTCAATCATGATAAACTCTCATTCATTTTGGCTAGGCAAGGCAGAATTTACAAGGAGTGTCTGAAGGCCCTGAAAATGTATGTGCTGCAAGCCAAATAGGGAGTGGGCATGAAAGAGAGACTTATAAATTCCAAAAGGGTATAAGCAGGGTACATTGTGAGGACCTGTTTTTTTTTTTCAGAATTGGAGATGCCGTCTCAATGGGACATGATTGAAGATGAGTGGGAGTTAAATTCAGGAAGGATGTGAGAATGCTTTTCTTCACAGAAAGGGTGGTGGAGACTTGAAACATACTACTGGCAGAGGTTGTGGGGGGAAAAGACCATTAGCAGGTTCAAACATGGGTAGAACAAGGCCAGGGGTCTCTTAATGCCTCTTGGGGGTAAACAGGAAGGGTGAGCCAGAAGAAGGGTTTTGAGGAGAATAACCCACCACTGCACTGGGTCGGGGGGTAGGTATTGTTTTATTTATTTTGCTGTATGACAGTGTGTCACTTAGACTGATGCTATGCATTGTTATGTTTCTAGGAGGCTGTGTTCATGCTTGTTTTGTTTCCTTGTTGTTATGCTTGTTTGGACTCTACCCCCCACCAGTGGGTCTCACACCCAGTGGGAATACCAGGTTACCAAAAACAAGCAAATACATAAGTCAAATTTTATATAATTTAGTCTTGAGGTGAAGAAAAACTATTTTTTGTTATTATAAATAGACATTTGAACATGTGTGAAGCCTTCTTAATCTCCCCAATGTGCTTTTCCAGTTGTTCACTTTGGAATAATCATGGTTATTTTTAATTTTTTTTGGTGTCACTTGTTCATGCTGATTTTTGTAACACCTTATATTCACAGTTCATGGGCAACAAATATATATATTGGTACAATCATTTCAAGAATGACAGAACTGGTCTAAGAGGCAGAGGCATAGCTATTTACATTAATAACAAGCTATAGGCAACTAGAGTTTGAAGGCATGAATCAAAGTTGGAGGGTCTTTCAGTGTGACTTACCCCAGAAGCAGATGAACTATTTATAGGACTAATGTATAGTCCACTGGAACAAATTATGGTTAAAGTTATTGAATAAGTTAGTTACTAATGTACTAATACTACAACTGCTACTAAAAAGGCTACTAACATGTGGTTTAGCAGAAGGTGAAAGGGGAAAAATATGATTTTTCTAGGGGACAACAACTACCCTGTGACTGACTGCCTTTATCATACAGATGCCACTGATGGAGGCAAAGATTTTCTAAATTCAGTAAATCACTTTGTCTCTCATAGCTGGTGACTAAGCCAACTATTTGTCTGCCTTGACTTAATTCTCACTAACAAGGCAGACTGAGTTAATGATTTTAAAATTCAGAGTGGTCTTTTTGGCAATTATCATACAATTCCCGAGTTTACAATTAGGAATGAGAAATTTTCTGCAAGAGCGGGAGCAAACACATGGAACTAAAGGATGGCTGATTTTATTAAACTGGGGCAATACTTAACTTTATAGACTGGAAATAGGAATTATAATGGTTGGATGTTCAAGTTCAATATTTTAAATTCAAAATCAGTGCAGCCAGTACAGAAAGGCTATGTACAACTGGGCAATAAATTTGGGAAGACCAAAAACAGTCCATTGTGGATCAATAGTACTGTTACGGGACTAATACAAACAATAGAAGTATGTCAAAATAGGACTAGGAACACAAGATGTTTGACTATGTACAAGGGTATTCAGGATGAATGGAAAATACCATACTTCATTTCACCACAAAGCTCCACCATGTCTAGTTTGGGAGACTTTGTCCAGCACTAGTATATAATCATGTTCTGAAGCTGCAATTTGATTACCCTGTCTCATGTGGAATGTAGACTGTAGTTGATATATTTTTATTTCCATGATTTATCAAAAGAACCACAGGCAGAAGCAGATAATGCCATTTTCTCAAAAACCTTTATGAGGTGTGATACCAGGTTCTGTTAACTATCCTAGAAACCACTAAGCTACTAATGTCTTTTTTCCCTCTGTTTCACTATGATTTAACATGAGTATTTTTATAACTTAAATGGACACACATTTTCCATTAAAATCTGTCAGCAGCAGATGAATAAAAGTCTGCTGGGGGATTAGCCAGTTCAAGAAGGGTTGGGATTATGGGTCTAGCCAACAGGGCAATTAGGACCACATGTGTTGGAGAGAAGCAGAGGAAACCTATAGATAGTGATGACAGTCCCACAAGGCTTTGAGACTGACCTTTTGCTCTTAATGTACTGAGAACATACAATGATCTTCTCATATGGCTCCTTGTAATCCGTTTTGTTGTTTCAGGATACTATTGTCCTTGCCTTCCCTAATTTCAATTACTATTCACAGCAGCTCGTCATGCTGCTAATGGCATGAAAACATTGGTAAAGGATGCCCTAATCAAAATATCATTAGCCATAAAGTATCTATAAACATTTGTATTTTGAATGCACTATAGCAATTATAGATAATTCAACACCAGCTTAACTGAAGATACATGTTTTCCTTTCTTGCATAATATGGATGTTTTAATAGAGCAGTGTAAAATGTGTATTGTGTTACTCTGACATGCTAGTACAGCAATGTTAACTTGATATAGCTTTAAAGAGTTCTGGGGCTAGATTCACAAAAATCACAAAGGCATCGCAAAAGTTTGCATTGCGCTTTGCAGTTACTCTGGTGTCCAGGACTACAATTCACAGTCAGAAAAGGGCTAGTTGAAGGAAGTGGTAACCCCAGTACTGCCAGCGCAACCCCAGAAATGCCACCCTGACATGCAGTCAGGAGCATGGGTGCACAAGGAATAGCGCTGGGGCATTATTTCCAATTAACAAAGGCAGACATGCAAATGCATACATTGAACATGCAAGGCATGAGGTGGCTATTTGAATGCACATTATGGGACAATTTGCACAGGTTGTGAGGACTATAGCACAGCCCCCCCCGCCACTGCCTCAGGCACAGCTGCAGTCTCTGATGCAGTGCCCCCCCCGCCCGATCACCAGCACTAGAAAAAACACATTCTCTCTGGTGCTAGTGGTCCCCTCCCTGTAATTGTAGATTGATGGACAGATATAAAATAATGTAATTCCCTTGTGGTAGTGGTCCTCCCCCAATCACCTATCATTGGCCTGAATACAAAAACACATTCTCCCTGGTACTAGTGGTCCCCCAACCCCCAATCATTGATTGCTGGACAGATATAAAATATTGTATTTCTCTGGTGGTAGTTACCCCCCCAATCTCCAGCCAGAAAAAGAAAATAGGAGTGTCCTTGATGATAGTGGTCTCTCCCTCCCTCAGCTGACTGCTATTCCAGTCACAGAAATCAATGAAGGTGTCACTTCCCTGGTAGCTAGTAGTCCCTCCCCCCAACCAATCCTGGTCCCTAGTGTGCCATGGCCCCCCATCCCAATCTTCTTTATAGTTGTTTGAAACATTTCCTTGGGGGTCTAGTAGACCCCCTCCCTATCCCTGATCAGCGTAGTGACATAAACCTCTCCTAGGCATCTAGCAGACCCTGAACCTCCACACTGGCAGGTAGTGCTACACCACTCTGCTCCCCACTGGCCCACACCTGCTGAGTAACTGAGTACAAAGCCTTCACTCCACCATGGTTGGCCATCGACTGCCCTGTCAATGAATGTATACTGTATACAGTGTGCGCTAATTCATTGACAGCTCAGTCAGCAGCTTGCCATGGTGGAGAGAGGAGGTCTGTGCCATTTGTTGGCTCAGGAATTGACCAGGGGAGTGGGGTGGTGGGACACTACTTACCAGAGTGGGGGGCTGGGGCTCGTTAGACCACCAGGGACAGGTTTTGTGTTACATAGAGTGGATCAAGGATAGGGAAGGGGGTCCACTAGATCATCTAGGAAATGTTTCGATTAACTACAGAAGAGTTTGGGATGGTGGAGCCATGGCACACTGGAGACAGGGATCAGTTGGGAAAGGGGCCACTAGCCACCAGGGAAGTGACACCTTCATTAATTTCTGTGACTGGCATGGTGGTCAGCGAAGGGAAGGGCCACTACTACTAGGGACACTCCTATTTCCTTTTTCAGGCTGGCGATTGGCAATCGGTGAGACCACTACCACCAGGGAAATACATTATTTTACATCTGTTTGTGATCAGCAATCATTGGGAGGGGGGCCACTAGCACCAGGGAGAATGTGTTTTTTACTCAGGCTGGTGTCTGGTGATTGGGGTGGACCACTACCACCATGGAAATACATCATTTTATATCTGTCTTGCAATCAGCAATCATAGGGGGTGGAACCATTAGCAGGACAGAGACTTCTAATTTTATATCCAGGTCGGCAATCGGCGGGGGGCCACCACAATACCACTGCCATTTATTAAAGTTGTGAGAAATTAAAGCAAGGTCTTGGTAGGCAGTATTAGCTCTGCACAAGGGGACCCAGAAGAGGCCCTTGCATTGAGCAAATGCTTTGTGAATGAACAGTGCCAATAAGTTGGTCCCCACCCCCTCATTTTAATTTTGGCCCTCTCCACACTTTGCACCAGTGCAAACCCAGTTTGAAAGAGCAAACCAGGCTTTTGCGAATACCAAATCAGCCTAAAACTCAGTTTGCTCATGCAAAACAATGTTTGTGCTGGGGCAAAGTTTTTGAATCTAGTCCCAGATGTCTATGGAGTAATTTACAAAACAGAAAACAGGTTCGCTGTTTACTAAAATTCTTATGGTCTAGTTGCTAGCTTACTGTCCAAGTTGGTCTCTCATGACATCACAATTACTTAGGCAGCAACAGGTTTTCATGTCACATGCAGAGGGTTTTGATGTCAACTGTAGACCAGCAGCCAGAGCAGATGCATTATACTGTAGGATTATCCTGTATTTATGTTACATTGGATATTTTTTTTTTTTATGAAAATGGAGAAGCTAAATAAAAATAATATCATATTGAAGCATTAGTTCCACTACACAGTAGTTAGAGTTTAGCAGGCATTCCTATGTAAAACCTCAATTTTTAGTCAGTTATAGGGAGGATGTCATTTAAGCTAGAGATCTCTAAATTGGAATCCACAGCCTTTATGCTAGTGTCTACATAACTGTCAATCTGTGTAACTATTGGCATAACTGTTTGGGAGATACTATATATGTTGAAAAGCATGCATAAAAATGTTTTATTTAATTATTGAAAACTTTGGAGAATACCTATCAGCACAGGTGTTCATTCACGATGGTTCCACATCAAATACATAGTTGCAATGAAAACATTTTTTCATTTCATTTTCATTTTTAGGGCTGCAGTGGGCATAGCCCTGCAGACCTCTTGCTATCAAAAAAGGACTCAGCATTCCTTCTGACCGAACAACATGTTGGACATGCACCACATTCCCACCCAGATCTGTGGAGCACTCCATTCATTGTCTCCAGCTGCACTGCACTATCTTGTACTTTAAAAATCAGCAGCATCCTGATCGCGACACTGGGGATTGTGCACCCCCAGTGTCACTATTATGTTTGTGGGGGAAGTGTGGGGTGGTGGGTGATGAGAGAGCTGGTCGGGTGGTGGGTGGTATTTATAATTTAAAGAAAAAAATCGGCAGTCACAGTGGAACATGGTATGCTCCATCATGTCAAAGATGACTGACTCAATCTACTGCGCATGTGCAAGTAGTTGGGCATGCATAGTAGACTGTGGCGGCCAGCTTGGACATGGTGGAGTGTGCCATGTTCTGCTGTGACCACCATTTCTTTTCTTTTAAATTATAGATATCCCCCACCAGACCCTCCTTTGATGCACCCATCACCCCCCCATACTCCCCAAAACATAAGTGTGATACTGGGGCTGCCCATTCCCCCAGTGTCGCAATCACCAATCCTGTTTTTTTTGTTCATAACCCCCTGTACACTACCACGCTTGAGTGGTTGTTTTATTTTTTAATCACCCACCCAACCCTTCCTCTCAGCACCCACCACTCCACTCCCCCACCAAAATAATCATAATGGTAGCACTGGCGGAATTCCCAATCCCCCAATGCAGTAATCCTCTGTCTTTTTTTATACCTGTAAAAATAAAACTGTACATCAATGTCTTTTGCAGCCATTCGATTCTCTCCACCTGACCCTCCCACTCAGCACCTACCACCCTATACCTCCTCCAAGCCCTTACGTACCAATCAGAAGTCCATCACCATAATCCTCTCTGGACCACAGACATGCCTTCATTCTTCAAAGTCAGACTGCCAACTGAGTAAATCAGGTATTCAGTTCAATGTATTTTAATGGGTTTTGAACTTACAGGCATAACTTGGGCATTTTTGCATATTTTTTGGCCCACATTTTCTACATGCCTTCTTTGGGACCCCACCTAATGAACAATTGCACTGACATTAAGGAAATCAGTTCTGATAAGTGAGTTTGCAGTCCCTGTGCAAAGTCACCTTTCAGATAAGAGTTGAAAATTTGTGCTCTCCTTGTTCATGAGGTGGGATCATAAGAAGGCTATGTTGAAAATTTGGTGTACAAATATAAAAAAAGGAATAAAGTTATAAACCTACATTAAATTTTGCGAATGTAGGCTTGTGACTTTGGTAATTTTCAATATTTTTACCTCAAATTTACAACATAGCATCATGAATGTGACAGCTGTCATTTTCCAAATCCTGGCCAAAATGTTTTTTTTACATCCTGAAAGGTGATTTCACAGTTCCTGCATGAGATCACCTTTCAGGCAGGAGTTGAAAATGTTCTTTGCCGTTGTTCATGAGGTGGAGTCATCAGAAGGCTATGTTCTAAATTTGGTGTAAAAATATTTAAAAACAAAAAACTTATGAGGCTATGTTGAATTTTACAAAAGCAGACTCGTAAGTGTGGTAATATTCAACATCTTTGCCCCAGATTTTCAACATAGCCATTTCTTTACAGCACCTCATGAATGTGACAGATGTCATTTTTCAATTCCTGTCCAAAATGTGTTTTTTTGTCCCAGAAGTTGATTTCGTACTCCCTGCATGAAATCACCCTTTGGGCAGGAGTTAAACATTTTCTTAGCCCTTCATTATGAGGAAAGGGTCATAACAAGGCTATGTTCTAAATTTGGAGGGTGATTCCAAGATGGCCGGCATAACTTGCAAGCAGTTGTGAGTTATGCCGGTCATCTCTATGCCAGGGACCCTACACCGCATTCCAGAAGTGGCAAGGTCCAGGCAATTGCGACATGTGCAATATGCCATTTGTGTGGTGGTAGACCATGCATGGTGTATCGCAGCCACATGTCACAACTCACAGTGAGTGACAGGCAGCCCCCCTGGAGACCCCCCACCCTGGACCACTGTAGCACATTTCAGGGGGCATGGAGGGCCAGGAGAGATGGCACAGGCATCCTGGGGACATTACTGGACCAGACATCCAGGGGTCCCTCATGATCAGGGGTGTAGGGGTGGTAGTGTACATGTGGGGGCCACGGGGACAGCATGGCACTGTTGCCACAGTGCTACGTGGCTGCATCCAATGGTGCCAGATGTCGGATGCCACTTAAGACAGCTCAGAGCTGTCACAGATTCCCTACACCACTGCAGCTTTGGGAATTGCAACTGTGTGTTATATTGGGCTTTGTGCATGTTGTAACCCACAGTTGCACCAGGCATCAGTGGGCTGTGGAGTAAGTAGTGTCCTAACTTGCGATTGTCACAGTCCGCAATTATACTGGCACAGGGCACCTCCTGGAATAGGGTCTAGAGTAAAGCTTGGAGTAAGTCACGAGGTACGCCATGGGGTTTGGCGTATCTTGGCTTACTCTGGCGTAGCCCCTCTTGGAATCGGGCCCCTGGTGTATAAATATTACAAAACAGCAAATTTATGAGCCTGCATTACACTTTGCTATTGCAGGCTTATAACTATTGCAATTTTTATTATTTTTACCCCAAATTCCTCGGCTGTAACCCTATCAGCTATGGCCAGAGGTTGCTAATACCAGAAAGAAATGTGAAAAATAATTGCCCATTTTCACAAGCATCCAGTAACACACAAAACATTAGAATAAATAACCAGTCAAAGGTTGAACAAAACTATCATTCAAAGGTTAAACAGAAAAGGTTATGAGCATGTACATACAGTTTTGTCAAGAAGGTATTGCTAAAAATGTATTATTAAATAACGTCAGAGACTAACACTGGGCCAGGGGATCAGGAGGTCTGTTGAAGAATCAGACAACCCTGTATAAGAGGGAATGCTGTCCTTGAGTAGTGTGGCAGAAAGGAACAAAAAAGAGTAACCTGAGGAATATCTGGCAGTCTGAGCATTGACAGGTCACTGAAAAATGGAGACAATGCTTTTAGGCAGGTGACCCCAGACTGTTACTGTTGAAGCTGTCCTCCAGAGATAGCCAGTTTGCTGCCTTATAAAGGTCACAGTGATGGGTTCTTCTGGGGAGACCAGTGACAAATCTGATAATGTTTTGGTAAGTAGCCCTTACCCGGCCAAAAATGTTCTGAGAGGGAGAGAAGGTGCAGACCAGAGACCCATTGTTAATTAAGAGCAGCAGGAAATTGCTTGCTACAAAGGCCCTAGTTTCAGATATGAAGAATTTATTCAATTGATATAGCATACTGAGCCTTTGGTGAACTTTCTCAATTTGTTAACTGATGTGGTATTCATAAGACAGGTGGCAATCAAGGTAAATACTAAAATATTTAAACTCAGTGATTCTCTAAGTAAGGTTGCTGCCATTACAGTATCTCTAATAGTGAAGCAAAAGTTGATAGCCTTTCTGATACCTGAAAATACCATAGACTTGTTTTTTTTTTTGCAGTGATGACCATCCAGTTGAGGTGAACCTGGAGTGAAGCTTGCTGAAGTCATGCTGGAGTTTGTTCAGGAGAGCTGTGGGACTCTTGCCTTTACAACAGAGAGCAGTGTCATCAGCAAAGATAATTAGTGCATTGTGTCTGCATATCACTGGGAGGGAATTAATGACAAGAGAGAAATGTAAGATGCCTAAAATAGAATCCTGTGGAACTCTATATTTAATGGTACAAACTTCTGAGTAAAGTCCCCCAACCATTGTTTATGTGACCTTTCTTGCAAGTAGTTCCTGAACTAGTTAAGAACTTCATCTGAAAAATTCAGGTGGGCAAGAGTATTAAGGAGTACAGCATGATTCACCAGGTTGAAAGCCTTGGTTAGGTCCATAAACACTGTGCCTGTGTAGAGCTCATCATCGTTAGCCTTATCAGAGAAGATTGTGAACCTCACCAGTGCAATCTCCAATAGCGGCCAGCACTAAACCAATGCTGTGACTCTGTCATTAAGTTATATTTTCCAGATATTCTATGGTCTGGTCTAGAATTATTTTTTCAAACATTTTAGTGAAGTGAACAAGTAGAGAAATTGGTCTAAAATTGCACATATCAGTTTTAGAACCAGATTTACTGAGGGGTTTTATGACGGCACTTTTCCGCTTACTGGAGATGACACCTGTACACAAAGAGTGGTTTAAAATGTTGGTTTAATGGAGGGCATTGTGTTTGTATACTGAGAAACAAGACCCCAGACCTGCAGGCAACAATGACAGAGGCTAAACTGGACATAGTAGCCATTAGCGAGAAATGGCTCACAAGTAACCACTCTTGGGAGACTTCTGTACCCAGCTATGTACTGTTCAGAAGAGACCGAGGTGCAAAAAAGGAGGGGGGAGTGGAGTGGTCCTTTATGTCAATGAAATGATCAAAGCTACAGAAATGCAGAATACAAATAAGGAGCCAGAAGAACTGTGGGTCACCCTGGAAACAGGAAATGGGACAGCCATATGAACTGCGGTTGTCTACATGCCTCCAGACCGGGGCATAGACACATTACTGTTAGAAGATATTAAAAACATGACAGCTAAAGGGGAGGTTCTGATAATGGGAGACTTCAACATGCCAGATACAGATTGATCAATACCAGCAGGAACATCTGCCAGAACTAGACACATGGTGGATTTCCTGAAGGGGAAGGGCCTCAAACAACTGGTTGAACAACCCACAAGAGACAAGGATATCCTAGATTTAGTACTGACTAACAAGTAAAGGATCACAGATCTCCAGGTAGAAGGTCACCTGGGGACTAGTGACCATAACATAGCATGGTTCAATTTGGCCACTAGAACTAAACCATCCCATTCCAATGCAAAAATATGGGACTTAGGAGGAGGTGAATTTGATAAGATCTCCAACAGAGCTTAGCTAGCCCTGACAAGAAGAAATACAGATGAGGGGTACAAGCAAAGTGGGCAGGCATTAAGGATGCAATATGTGAAGCAAAATCCCATTGTGTTAGAGAGAAAAGCAAGTGCAAAATACGGAGGAAACCACTTTGGTTCTCAAACACAGTAGCAGAAAAGGTCAGAGCCAAAAGGCTAGCCTTCAGGAAATATAAGGGAACACAAAGGGACAAAGATAGGGAGGCATACCAAACTTCCCTAAAGGAAGCAGGGAAGGCAGTAAGGCAGGCAAAGGCTCAAACTGAGGAAACACTAGCACGAACAGTAAAAGAAGGTAATAAGACTTTCTATAGATACATTAGTGAAAGGAGGAAGTCCAGAGGGGGTATTGCTAGATCAAAGGGGATAAGGGGGAGTGTGAGGAGGAGGACCAAGGAAAAGCATCTATCCTAAATAGATACTTCTGTTCAGTATTTACTGAGGAGATGGTAGGGCAGGACCCACAGCTCAGCACCATGGACATGGGGAGGGAGGGAGGTGTGCACTAGTCACTTCACAAAAGAAAGGGTCCTACAAGAACTCACTAAGCTCAGGGTGGACAAGGCAATGGGACCTGATGGCATACATCCCAGGGTACTAAAGAAACTAAGGGTAGAAATAGCAGAGCCATTCACAGAACTGTTTAGTAAGTTTCTGAGCTTAGAAGGGGTCCCAGAAGACTGGAGAAGGGCTCATGTGATCCCGCTCCACAAGAGTGGTAACAAGGAGGAGGCAGGGAACTACAGACCAGTCAGTCTTAACTCAGAAGTGGGCAAGATTAAGGAGGCATTCCTTAAGGAAAGGATAGTACAACACCTGGAATCCATAGGAGCACAGGATCCAAGACAGCATGGGTTTACAACAGGAAGGTCCTGTCAAACGAATCTGATAGATTTCTTTGACTGGATAACCAGAGTGGTGGACAAAGATGAAGCAGTTGATCTTGACTTCAACAGAGCTTTTGATACTGTTCCACATAGAAGACTGATTAATAAGTTGGGTAGGCTCAGGGTAGGCCAGAAGTTAGTCAACTGGGTGGCAAACTGGTTGGCGGGCAGAAAACAGAGAGTGGTGGTAAATGGTATACAGTCAGAAGAGATGCAAGTCACAAGTGGGGTACCTCAGGGATCAGTCCTGGGGCCAGTCCTCTTTAATATCTTCATCAGTGACATTGCAGATGGACTGGAGGGTAAGGTTTGTCTGTTTGCAGATGACACCAAGATCTGAAACAGAGTAGATGATCCAGATGGGGTGGGCCGAATGAGAAGAAATCTGGATAAACTGGTAAAATGGTCGAAAGAGTGGCAAATTGGGTTTAACACAACGAAGTGAAAGATGATGCACATAGGGAAAAGAAACCCTGAAGCCACCTATAGGTTGGTAGTGGAGTTGCTGGCAATCACAAGGGAAGAAAGAGACTTAGGCATCATCATCACAGATGACCTGAAATCATCCAAGCAGACAACTAAAGCAGTAGGTAAGATGGGGGGGGGTATTAGTAGGGGTATCGCAAGTCATAAGAGGGAGATAATAATCCCTCTTTACAAGACACTAGTTAGGCCCCATCTGGAGTACTGCGGACAGTACTGGAGGCTGCACCTCCACAAGGACATTAACAAAATAGAGGCAGCCCAGGGATTGGGCAACCAAAATGGTGCAGGGACTGCATCAGAAAATATATGAGGACAGATTAACGGAGCTCAATATGTATACCCTAGAGAAAAGGAAAAAGAGAGGTGCTATGTTCAAAACATTCAAACATCTTAAGGGCATTAATAAGGTGAAAGAGTCTAACATGTTTCTATATAAGAAAAATAGCAGAACAAGATTACACAGCATGAGATTAGAGGGAGTCCAATTAAGGGGTAATGTGAGGAAGTTCTTTTTCACAGAATGGGTGGTGGACACATAGGAATGAAATACCTCAGGAAGTGGTGGATATGAATACAGTGCAGGGCTTCAAACAGGCATGGGATGGGCATAAGGGAGCAGTACAGATGAGTATGACTAGACAGGCCATTGACATTGAGTACAGACCAATGGCACATTCATAAGTTAGAAAAAATGGGCAGATTGAATGGGTCTTGCGGTCCTTATCTGCTATCAACTTCTACCATAAGAGTTTAGAACTGCTACACCCAATTAACTGTTGGTTCTGAGGAAGTTAATCTTGGCTGCACGGATTGCCATTTTGCATTTATTGTGAAGCGTTTTATACTGCAGTAGAAGATTTGGAAATTAAAATTTCCTATATGTAGTCTTTGCCTTGTCAGATTTAACCCGTTCATTTTTTTGGCCACTAACCCTAAGCTTTTTTAATGGGATAAAAGATTCACAGATGCTTAAAAATGTCCTACTAAAAGAGTACAAGGCATTGTCAGTACTCTCTGTTACAAGTGAAGGATCAGTTAGTGGCAGAGATGGATTTAGCAATTTTCTCTATATTCAGGTATTTTTTTTTCTGGAAAAAATATACTTAGTTTCCCTTTTCAATACTTCTTGCTGACCATTTACAACATACAACACTGTGATCACTAATGGAGTCCGGGAGTTCACCAGATGCTACAACCCAGTCAGGGTTGGTGACAATAATTCAATCCAGGATAGATTCATGGGCAGTTTTATAGTTTGTATGGGAGGTAGCCAAAATATTCTAGTGCAAGTCAAGCCCATCAATAACCTCTCTGGCCTAATCTACCTGGCCTGCTTGCCAATTTATGTTGAAATCCCCCCATGATAATCCATTCCCGATTCCGAGGGTGGGAGTTTTTTAAATCATGTAGAGTTTCTAATTCACAGATAGGAGTACATAGGGGTAGATAGGCAGCACTCAGTGTGATGGTTTTGTTGTTACCAAGAACCAGATTTACCGAGAGTGATTCCAGGGTGGGAGTTTCTACCTGGTTGCTTAGCTCCAGAAAGTGAGGTGATCAGAGATAAAAAAAAGAAGCAACCCCCCTTACCAATTATGTCCTTTGACTGAGAAGCCTTTAATATTTATTTCACAGGAGGGAATCTTATCTACGAGCCAAGTTTCAGTTAAAGCTGTACTATTAAATCTGTTGGCCAAGACCCAAAATGCAAAACTGCATTTTTTTTTGCAATTAAACTCTGAGGCCTAGATATTCAAACTGCACCAGGCTGTGGTGCAAGCCCAGGCGCAGCTCAAATTGGCTGTGCAGGGGTGTGGACTGGGCGATATTCAATGGAGCTGCGCCATGGCTCAGCAGCATTGAATATCTCACCTGGCCACCTGCATTGCGCATGGCGCAGTGGCACTGCGCCAGCACCAGTGGCCAGAGTGGATCATGGAGATGTGCTAGCACAAGTTCCATTGTGCAAGGTGCAGCAACCATGATATTCAAAAGTTGACATGCAAATGGGGCCATAATGTATGCAAGGCACACATGGGGCCATTTGCATGTCATTATGGCTCCATTTGCATGCAGGTGTGCCGATCCCCAATGACTTGCGCCTGGCGCCCTGCCAGGCAGCAGCCGTCAGGGACCGACGCCCCCTGCAGCGCGGCAATGTACCCCACAGCCCGATCATGGGCTGCAGTACAAAAAGAAAAATCATAAATCCCTGGTGGTCCAGTGCACCGCTGCCCGTCCAATTGCTGGGCTAAGTAAAAAAAAAAATCCAATATCCCTGGTGGTCCAGTGGACCTGTCTGCCCAATCGTGGCTTAAGTAAAAAAAAGACAAATCCAATATCCCTGGTGGTCCAGTGGACCTCCCTCCCTACCCGCCCACTGATCCCATTGCCTGCTCTCCCCGGTCAGCGGCGGGTGGCAGCACTCCACCCACCTGCCACCCACACGCCGCCGACTGGCGACTCCGTCAGTAGGGCGCATGCCCGGCAAAATTCACAGCAGAGCCAATGGGCATGCAGCTATACTATACTATATATTCCAGATATGTGAATGGATCCATTCACATATCTGAATATGTAGTCCAGTATGGGCTGCATGCCTTTGGCTCACCCTGTGGACCAATAGGCATACAGCCCTACTGACGGTGTTAGTCAGTGGGCAGCGGGCAGGCAGGGAAGCGCCGCCTCCACTGACTGGGGAGTGGTGGTGGGGATCAGTGGTGGTGGGGAGGTAGTCCACTGGACCACCAGGGATATATGATTTGCTGTTTGTGTACTTAGCCCATGATCAGGCAGACAGGTCCACTGGACCACCAGGGATATAGGGTTATACATATTTTTACATAGCCTATGATCGGGCAGGCAGTGGTCCACTGGACCACCAGGGATATAGGTTTATACTTATTTTTACATAGCCCGCGATTGGGCATGGGGAGGTGGGCACCACCACGGAGGTGCAGCCAGAGCTCAAGTGAACACCTGCAGGCGGCAGCTGCTGTGTTGCACCCTGCAATGCGGCAGCTCACTTGTGGGTGGCCAGCCATTGTTCCTTTTTTTTTTGGATCAACTTTGTGCTGGCACAGGTAGGGGTTGTGCATGCATGGCTCCACATATCCCGGGCTGAATATCAGGCTGTGCAGAGTATGAGCACATCCCCCCTTCCTGTACCTGCATACATTACTGATGCACTCCGGTGCATTGGAATTTGTGCCGCACACTTTTCCCATTTGAATATCGTGCTGGGGCACATCAGGGGGTTGCGCATGGTGCAACACTGTTGCGCCATGCGCAACCCTTTTGAATATCTGGGCCTGAATGTTTAAGTGAGCAGTTCTGATCAGACTGCCATCCTGTGGTGGGAGACTCTGACTCTCCAAGTTATGTAAAAGGGGACCGGAGCTGGGGTAGACAGAACCAGAGAGTAGCAAATTTGTAGGAGAAAATGTCTGTCTACTGGTAATGGGATTACATTTTTAGGGATAGTTGAGGAAGAGTGAGTTATAAAATTCCTGTATTAGCCTCCCCAGAGGATGTAACAACTCTGTTGACAGCAGACAAAATTGACAAATTCATCCAAACAGAGAGAAAAAAATTAAACTTCTCTACAAAGATTAGGTGCCCCATAGGGGGACTGAGTGTGACATAAGGAGAAACTTAATGTGCCATAGAAAGCAATTGTAATGACATTATTGACAGTACCTCCTACACTCTCGGTACATGTCGAAGAGTTAAGTGTTACCATACAGTATGTTCTCCTTTCAGTCGCTGCTAATAAAAGTACCCCAGTAAAATTTAAGTACAGATTCAAATAGTTCTGCAATCCAATTTAACACTAACTATAGATTCTAAAGCTGCTGTAGGACAGGTAAACAAAGTCAGATCGGTAGGTAGGGCTTGGAACAGCTGAGTCTAAGAAACAACAAGCACTATGAAAATACAAAATCACACATGCCCCCACAATGCAAAGCATCATGGGCTGCATATGCAAATCACCACAGAATGTTATGCTGGTCCAACTTTAAGCAGAATTGCATGGTGCCAAAAGGCCTCTCACACAGTTTGCAAAGGGTGCTAACAGAAGACATAGACATGTGTTTCGTCCTACCAGGACTCATCAGTATGCCTCGTCTGTTTGACACCCCAGTGGAATGGACCAGCTACCCCTAAGGCAGTGTGCCTGGGATATATTGTGGTGAACCCATTAAATAAAATTATTAAAGATAGCACCTTCAGGCAAACACTGAAGAGTTAGCAGTTGTTGGAAGAAAGTTTCGAACAGAACACATTATGTTCACACGTAGCATCATTGGTTGCATATGTATCACAGCATCGTTACGCTGGTTTATTTACGGTGTTCACTCTTCGCTGACCAGCCTGCAAAGGGTGCTAACAGAACCCTTTGCAAACTGTGTGAGAGGCCTTTTGGCACCATGCAATTCTGCTTAAAGTTGGACCAGCATAACATTCTGTGGTGATTTGCATATGCAGCCCATGATGCTTTGCATTGTGGGGGCATGTGTGATTTTGTATTTTCTTGAAACTTGGCTTCCCAGCCAAATGCCCTTTGGGGTAACCATTGCTTCAGTGTTTACTCACAGAGGTTCTTTGTCTTTTAAAAAGCACTATGAAGCAGTGAGACAAGCTTTGATGCAGAGGGAGTCAGCTTCCAGGAAGCAACTGGTTAAATTAGGTTGCAAAGAGGGGTGGCATGATTGTTGTGCTGTGATCACAAAAGTGATAGCAGGCAGGTGCAAGCTCGGGGGGGGGGCCCTCTGGAACTCAAGAGAGTAAGACCCTATAGACCTCAGGCAGAAGAGGGGTGGGTGGGACGGTAATTCCTATACTGCTGATGGTGCCGCACACTGTACAGCACTGCCCCAAAACCAGTATCTTTGCTGCTACTGGCTGCTGCAGGCTTCCAGGAGTGGCATGGGGGACTTCAGTGGCCAAGAAGGGGGATGGCAGGGTCCAGAGTTCTGAGCACTCTCAACCTCAAGGCAATCTGGATTGTTATGGTTTGGACTGAGCCTTGCTGACTGTGGAGAGATATAAAGAGGGAAAAACAGATATTAGACCCTATCTGAGAACAACATCACAGTAGCCTTGTCATGACAGTCCCCACAGGCACTCTACCCAAGAATGTAAAAGCATTCCCCTGCTAGTGTGGCTTAGAAGGAATATGAACCCCAACCAAATAGAAATAAATTCCCCTGCTAAATGCCTCTGCTAGCGTAGGCAGGATGAATATCAACCTCAGTCAAATATAAATAAATTCCCCAGCTAATTTAGCTCAAACTTAATTACAACCTCAGCTAAAAATAAGCAACCTCAGTCAAATATAAATAAATTTCCCTGCTAGTGTAGCTCATTATTAATCACAACCTCTACCAGAGAAGTGCAGAAATAATTGTTACCACTACCAGTGTATTTCAGATTAAATTCACCTAGCAGTAATGTTTTATTTAAGATCAGATAAACACAATGCTGTGAATTCTAGAAGGGTGATCACAGTTCAGAGTTCTTTGTGTTTGCTCCCCTTTGTTCCACTTGGCACCAAAACCAGTAGCTGCTGCTGGTTACTGTGGGCTTCCAGGTGAGGTGGGGGGGGACTTTGGCGACCAAGCAGAGGGGAGGGCAGGGTCTAGTGTTGTGAGCTGTCTTGACCCTCGGACAATCTGGCCTGTTATGGTTTGGACTGAGCCTTGCTGACTTTACTGCTGCAGGCTTCCAGGTGTGGTGGTGGGGGGGACTTCAGAAGCTGAGCAGGGGGGAGGGCAGAGTCTGGTGCTGTGAGCTCTCTCAACCCTAGGGCAATCTGGACCGTTATGGTGCCACAATTACAATAAGTAGTTCTAGAGGAAATGCAGTTGAGTTAGACTCAAAGCACTTAAGGCAGACCAAGTACATACAGTTTTGAAAAAATCTATACAGATTGTTGTATATGAAGTCACAGAATATGTACAGAAAAAAAACAAATAAAAAATGTAATTGTTACAATTGCAATAGACTGCAAGGGCAGACCACAAATATCTCACACTGAATAATCTTGGGGAGATTCAGAAGAGTATAAGGCAGTTCATTTAACCAGATAGTGGTTCTGGCAGCAAATGACCACTTGCCCATCTGAGTATGCAGGAAAGGAGGCTTAAGGGCATTTCTGGCCATATTGCTGGTGTTGTAACAGTTTGTTAAAGCAGGAGTTGTTAGGCCCAGGTGTGCCTTTTTGGCTAGCAAACAGGTTTGGAACTTTATTTTGCAAGGAAACGGTAATCAGTTAGTGAGTGCTTAAAAGCTACAACTACTGATGGGCAAAGGTAGAAAATTTTACTTTGCAGATTATTTTGCAAATTTTTAAGAATTTGTGAAATTAATCCCCAATGTGAAGAAGCAGGTCACCTGAAAGGTGGAATTTGCAAATGCAGGGAAAATGGTAACTTTGCCTCTGAATAATGTTCCTAAAGCAAAGTTAGCAAGAATCATACCTTTCAACCTGCTGAAACCAAAATCAGGGACACTCCTCCAAAAATCAGGGACAAATAACCATAATTAGGGATACCATGTTTTATTCAGCACTGTGCCGTGCCATTGCATGACATGTACATCACATGATATAGTACGCTGTATATATGTAAAGTACCTTTAGTTTTTGCTTTTTAAATGTCAGATTAAGTTGCAAACTACCAAAAGGCACAATAAAAAAACAGCATGTTTTTGTTGTCATTGCTCTTCATTTACTTACTTGAAACTAAAATGGAACATGGGCACTGCTAGCGAGATAATTTCGTTTTGTTATTTAGGATCCAGTGTTAAGCTAATTTCCAGCTTTTTAAGGATCCAGTGTTATTAATTTCCAGACTTAATTAAACAGAAATATACTACATTGTAATGCAGTGTGTGTGTGTGTTTTTTTCTCTCTCTCTCTCTCTATCTCTCTCACTTTCTCTCTCTGAGTACAGAGTCTAATACAGAAACAGATGAGCCTGTGGAATGCTGGGGAAGGGGTGTCTCCTACAACCTGTGTTTTTCTGCTTGGACCAATTTAACCCTTGCTGTGCCATTGACTGTTTTATCAGTCTGGAAATAATATACTAATTATGTCGGTAGCTCAAGGGTTAAACAGCTCCACTAGGCGTTCTAAAAATCTGGAAAAGAAGCAAGCAAGTCAGGACTTTGGGACATGGAATCTAAATTCAGGAAATCCCCCAAATAACGGGACAGTTGAGAGGTTTTGGTAAGGATTCATGGGATAGGAGGGCACATAGAAACATAGACTTTAATGACAGATAAGGACCGCTTGGTCCACCTAGTCTGCCCATTTTCCTACCTACAGGATAAGCTGCTGATCCCAGCTAACCAACTGCCTATTTCTTCCTACCCCCTACAAGAATTGCCTTATGTCTGTCCCATGTATTTTTGAATTCCCCCACAGTTTTAGACCCCACAACCTCTTCAGGAAGGCTGTTTCATGTGTCCACCACCCTCTCTGTGAAAAAATACTTCTTCATATTGCCCCTGAGCTGTCCACCCTCTATCTTCAAATTGTGTCCCCTTGTTCTTGCACATCTCTTTTTCTGAAAGATGCTGCCCTCTTGGACTTTGTTGATTCCACTAAAGTACTTAAAAGTTTCTAGCATGTTCCCCCTCTCCCTCCTTTCTTCAAGGGTACACATATTAAGCTCCTTTAGTCTCTCCTTGTATGGATTCTCTTGCAGACCCTCCACCATTTTAGTTGCTCTCCTCTGGACTCCCTCCATTCTCCACATGGGCTCCTTTTCAATGCAGAGGCTAACTTCAGTGCAGTGTTTGAAGGAATGAGCTAGAGTGAGCTAGAGTCAGTTGTGTTCTCAGAGCTGTGCTCACAACAATCTTTTACAAACCCTCAAACTATGTAGTTTGGTTTCCAGAATCACTCTATTAAAAGTGTGCTATCCCTTGTGCCTGTGGATCATCAACAATTTATTGACTGTTTGGTCATTTTTATGTTGCTTGCACGCATGTGCAAGAAACATAGTGCCATCATCCGAGTTTTTGGAGGTGTGGCAACCCTCTTCCAATTCAGTCAGTGTGTTTTCAGGTGTGGCCGTAGTTCTGCAATCAATGCTGCAGCTGTCTATGACAGCAGTTGAAAATGCAGTGGCCATACAGTTGAAAGGGAGAGCTACGCTTCAATGAGCAGCGATAAGATCGCATGCTCATGCGCACCCCCCCCACACACATACACGCCATGCTCGTGCTTCACACACTGTTGTATTTCATTCCTCATTGGATTAAAAGTTGTAGAAGATGATGGTGGTTTCAATTTTCTTTTTGACTCTTAGTGAAAACATGTAGCTCAAATGTCTTTGTATGATTTTTAAGCCTTTCTGCACTATCGGTGATCCGATTGACATGCTCCCTACAGAAGTTCAGCTCAACTGGTGGCACCTGCCATCCAGTGTGTGAAAGTGCCGTGGATCGCTGGCATTAGTAAGCCCTGTTTCACATTACACTGCAAGGTCCCCTACCCTAAATCAGAGCCACCCAACCTTTCATAAAAAGCTGCAGTAACAGTCAAATCTCCCGCTTCTGAGTCTGGTGTGTCTGTGCCGCACAGATGCATGTGGTTTTGCTTTTTGCACAGACAATCCTTGCCAACAGCACGGCGCAGGAACAGCTCATTTATTGAACTGCCGTTCATTGTGCAGAGGGCACTGCTGATCAGATTATATTTCAGCCAGTGGTGTTCTCTGTAGTAGGGAACATTACATTGCAAGCCCCAACCTCGATTACAGGGAGTGTGGATATAAGGGGAGGGGGATTAATAAGCAGGAGACATTAGTGTGGGGTTGAGTCCCTTAATTCCAGTTCATGGGGGCTTCAGTGGGGTTAGTCCCACACAGTGAGTGCGGCATCGCCTTTTGTCGCTGGATGGTGATGGCACTCTGTGTGCAGTGCAGTCGGTCTATCCCACTGGGAAGAGGCACTCGGAAACAAAGTCCGGAAACTGAGATCCACCAACTGCACAATATGCTAGTCACCACCCAAAGTAATGAAAGAAAATAACCGGAAGCTTATTTTTATAAAGCTATTAAGTTAAAGCACCCACTTTCAGAAAATTATCCGCTGTTCAATATGAAGTCGGAGTGATAGTGGGGCATCAATAAAGTTTGAACTTGAGCTTGCCAGCACAATTGAATGGAGAAGTCTTGTATTTGAATGGATAATTTTCCTAAATACACTGAGCGACCACACACACACATTTTTTTATCCATGCATGAGCAGAAATATACCCGACTTAACAGCAAGAAATATCAGCTGATCACACAGAATGGTGATCGTTCTGTGCATCACTGGTAAAACGTAACACATTCTTACAAAGGGCACAAAGCATTTTTGTGAAGCTATTCAGTTACAGCACCCACAATTTCATAAGATTAACCGCTGTTCAATAGGACTTGCTGATCGGTCACTGGGGTATCTACAAGGTTTGAACTGGAGCTCCTTAACACAAATGAATGGACAAGTTATATATCTGAATTTCTGGTTATTTTCCTAAATACATTGAATGAGTGACCCCCTCCCTCCAAATAACACACCTCTATATCCATTGATTAGCATCATAATTATAGCTACGCTAACAGCAAAACATTTATGCTGAGATAATGATCATTCTCTGCATCACTGGTAAAATGTAACACAAAAGACAAATGGTGCAAAGCAATGATTTTAGCTCTCTAGTGTGTGGTTAGTGGCTCTGAAACGAGCCTTTGGGTTTCTGTTATTTGACTTGTCTCGGGTTTCTGGTCTATCTCGGGTCAGCGGTTTCGGGTCTATGCTCTCTCCCCACAGATGTGGCGTGCCAGCTGGATATCTTTGGGCATGATGGTGACCCTCTTGCCGTGGATGGCACACAGGTTGGTGTCCTCAAAGAGCCCCACCAGGTAAGCCTCACTGGCCTCCTGCAGGACCATGACCTTTGGCTCCACTGCCCCCACCCCCAAACAGCCTTCCAGCTGCCACATTGGGAGCCCACCCCAGCGTAGCACAAGTCCAGCGTCATCCAAGTAAAAAAAAAAACAAAACCTTCCCACGAGACTGTCCTGACCCCTCCTCCCCACCTGTGACCACCCTCTGTGCATCTACCTCCCCACCCCCACCCCATACTTACCTCTGGAGTCTGGCGATGATCTTGATGGACGGGGAACACGTCTGCACTCTTCAAAGCCGACCACGAACTGAGGAAATGCCGGTAAGCTGTATAATGGAATAAATAGGTTTTTTTCAACTTTACTGCATATCTCGGGCATTTTGAGGATTTTTTTCACCAAATTTACAACATGGGGTTTTGGGACCCACCTCATGAATTCTGTCACTGTCATGGCGTTAATCCGCCGAAGGTGATTTAGCAGTCACTGCGTGGGACCACCTTCGGGACTAATTTACAAAATGACAGTGTCACAGTTCATGAGGTAGGACGCCAAAAACCCTATGTTGAAAATTTGGTGAAAAAATTCTCAAATCTTTCTGTTTTACGAGCATGCGTTGCACTGTTCCTACGCCCACTCATAAGTTCGCGAATATTTAATATGTTCACTCCAGATTTTCAACATTGCCATTTTACCACACCTCGTTATGAGCAGTACAGCTGTCATTTCTCACATCTCACCCAAAATTTGTTTCCGCGCATGTAACGCACAATGGTGCAGTCACTGTGCAAAATCAATGTTTGGGACAGATTAAGAAAATCACAGTGACACTGTGCATGAGCAGAGGTGTTAAAATGGATATGTTTAAAATTTGGTGAAAAAATTCCCAAAAATGACTGTTTTACGAGCATGCGTTGCGCTGTTCCTACACACGCTCGTAAGTTCACGAATTTTCAATATTTTTACTCCAGATTTTTAACATTGCCATTTTACCACACCTCCTTATGAGCAGTATAGCTGTCATTTCTCACATCTCACCCAAAATGTGTTTCCGCATTATGTAGCGCACAATCGGCGCAGATGGTGTGTGAACTCAATGTATGGGACAGATTAAGAAAATCACAGTGACACTGTTCATGAGCAGAGGTCCTTAAATGGCAATGTTGAAACTCTGGTTAAAAAATTCTTAAAAATGACTGTTTTTCGAGCTTGCATTGTGAGTTCCTACTCACGCTCATAATTTCGCAAATTTTTAATATTTGCACTCCAGATTTTCAACATTGCCATTTTACCACACCTCCTTAAGAGCAGTATAGCTGTCATTTTTCACATGTTGCCCAAAATGTGTTTCCGTGCATGTAGCGTACAATGGCGCAGTCGGTGTGTGCAATCAATGTTTGGAACAGATTAAGAAAATCACAGTGACACTGTTCATGAGCAGAGGTGTTAAAATGGATATGTTTAAAATTTGGTGAAAAAATTCCCAAAAATGACTGTTTTACGAGCATGCGTTGCGCTGTTCCTACACACGCTCGTAAGTTCACGAATTTTCAATATTTTTACTCCAGATTTTCAACATTGCCATTTTACCACACCTCCTTATGAGCAGTATAGCTGTCATTTCTCACATCTCACCCAAAATGTGTTTCCACGCATGTAGCGCACAATGGCGCAGATGGTGTGTGAACTCAATGTATGGGACAGATTAAGAAAATCACAGTGATACTGTTCATGAGCAGAGGTCCTTAAATGGCAATGTTGAAACTCTGGTTAAAAAATTCCTAAAAATGACTGTTTTACGAGCTTGCATTGTGAGTTCCCACTCACGCTCATAATTTCGCAAATTTTTAATATTTGCACTCCAGATTTTCAACATTGCCATTTTACCACACCTCCTTAAGAGCAGTACAGCTGTCATTTTTCACATGTCGCCCAAAATGTGTTTCCGTACATGTAGCGTACAATGGCGCAGTCGGTGTGTGCAACCAATGTTTGGGACAGATTAAAAAAATCACAGTGACACTGTTCATGAGCAGAGGTCTTAAAATGGCTATGTTGAAAACTTGGTGAAAAAATTCCCTTCAGCCATTCTGCAATGTTACTAATGAAGACATTGAACAGGACTGGCCCCAGGAAGATCCCTGCAGCACCCCACTGGTCACCCCCTCTCCCTAGACTGCACCCCATTTACCACCACTCTCTGCCTTCTGTCTGTTGGCCAGTTTCTAACCCAGTTTACCACCCTTTCCCCCATGCCCAGCCTACCTAGCTAGTTTATCAGCCTCCTATGTGGGATGGTGTCAAAGGCTTTGCTGAAATCAAGGTAAGAGTTGTCCACTGCCCCACCCTGATTCATTTCCTTTGTCGCCCAGTTAAAGAAATCAACCAGATTTGTCTGACATGATGTCCCCACTGTGAATCCATGTTGTCTATGGTCCTGGGCTCCGAAGGCTTCTAGATGCCCACTATCCTTTCTTTAAGCAATATCTCCATGATCTTCCCCACTACTCAGGTGAGGCTGAGCACGCTATTGTTCTCCGCCTCCTCCTGCTGCCAGACTTGGTAGAGGGACCACATGTGCCCTCCTCCAATTCACTCATGTTGAATGACTCAGTGAACATGGCTGCCAGAAGTACTGCTATCTCCCTTCGCAGTTCTCTTAATATCCTTGGGTGTATGCCATCTGGTTCCATCGCTTTGTCCACCTTCAATTTAGTGAGCTCCTGTAGGACTCTTTTGCCTTTGAATGGACTATTGTCCACCTCTTCACCCCCTTGGCAACTGCTGTACTGCTGTGGCCCTTGCATCTCCCACTCTTCTGTGAATACTGAACGGAAGGACACAATGCCTATCTTGGGAGGAAGGCATGGAACTATCACTTCCAAATACCTAAACAGCACATACAAGCAAGCAACATTCGGCATTGACAAATGCTTGTCTTACTTAAATTAGTACTTTCAGTTTCTGTATTGCAGACAGTGCTGTAGTGTGCTTTGGAGGAGGGAAGTTTCTGTAGCTCCAGTCCTGAAACAGCAAAAGGCAGGCTTGCCTTATAAGTGTCTCTAATTGTGTAGTGCTGATTTTTACTTTGTGATTTTGGATTTTTTTTCCTGTTTTCTGTGCATTGCTAGTTTTTTTGTAGAACAGCGAGGTTTACTTTACTGAATTGTTTCAGTGAGCACACTTCAATTATTGTTTGTTATGTACTCTTTTTCTTAAAAACACACACACACACCAAAAGTGTGTGTGTGTGTGTGTGTGTGTGTGTATATATATATATTTATACAATGGGTGTGGGAGTTCTCTAAGTAGAATACTGTATATAGCGTTATTCCCATTGAAGAGAGATGAATCCTGCTGACGTCAGCAGAGTGAGGAGATCTGACATTTATCTACACTCTGCTCATGTCAGCACCTTTTCCCCCTTCCACATTAAACCCAGTACAAAAAACACTTTTAATAACCTAAAGAACTTCCTTATTTTACAAACCATTCACTATCATATAAAATTAAACCCACCTGTCACTAAACGAATAACCATAGCCCACATACCAGACCTCGTGCAGTTCTGCAAATGCCGTTCTGTATGTGCAAGAACAGCCTCACCATGATGACCTAGAAAATAAAGGCACAGGACAAATTACTTTCCACACAAAAGAAATAAAAAATGCAACAAACCAGTGGCAGCACCTACAAAACAACTATAAAAGAACCCTGGGGGAACAAAATTACACTACAAAAACATTACAATTGTGTGACCCTGAAAAAATAAATTTACGACTTACTGTATGTACACAATTTGAACAAGATATGAAGCCACTTCTAGAACAGGATACAAAGGAAGACAATTATACAATCCCTGAAAGCCAGGGAGAAAAGATGCCAAACAACAAAAACATGTTCTAGATCCCCAATATATAGAAAGTTACAGTCACAGCTCCAGAAATGAGAATACCCAAAAAGAAATGCTGACATGAACCATTTCCACCGACTTCTTCATTATGCCCTGCATAGACCCTGTGGGCTGATACCCACACAGTGGCTGGCACCAACCAGTACACCGCATAGACAGGTGATGAACATGCACAGTACAGAATGACACACAGACACAGCTTGCATAAGGAACAGCAATGTATTTGGTACACATATGCAACACACAGCATCAACAGTTAGGGTGATCCAAGAGGTACACAATGCAATGGGCACAGCTCCACACACAGCAATAGTCTTACAACAGTGATGTAATTAACTGCATTACATGCACAGTTACCAGTTCCCTGATGTCCCAGTGACCTGTGTCCATACCACCCAATAAGCCCTGTTCATGGCATGTCCGCGACTGCAGGAGTGAGGCCAGGACATTGTTGCACTCCCATGCCCACCACTCAATGTCCATCAATCTGGTCCAGGTAGTCCAGCAGGTCTTGCATTGCATCATGTAGGTCAGTCAGCAGCCTTGCCATGGGCCTGATGTGCTGGCTGAGTCCCTGGGCAAAGTCATGGAGGGTGTGCGGCTGGGGCTGCATGACATCATCACTCTTCACATCCCTGTCTGGAGACATGTCCCTTTCACTCACGGGCTGCCCTGGACCTATTTCAAGGGTTGCATCACCACCACCTTGCATGGGAACATCCCCATCCCCATCCCCGGTCTGGTCAGCACCCATCTGGCCAGCTGTGCCACGGGTGTCCCCCCCCATTGCCATGTCAGCTGTGACACCTGCCACAGGAGGTCCTACAGTACTGTCACCCGGCCCTGCATGCTGGCGACGCATTTGTCGATCACCCAGGACATCCTCCTTTGTCACTTCCACATCCTCCTCATCTGTTGCATCCTCCACACCCTGCTGTAGTGCCACCTGTTGCCTACCCTGGGCCATCATCCTGGTCCTAGCTGTGTACGCCCATGCATCGCTTTGTTTCTGGTGTCGTATCGCCCACTCCAGGGAATGTCACCGTGCATCCTGGCGCTGCTGCTCACTCCTCGCACCACCATCGGCACCTGGAAAACAATGTGACAGTCTGTGAGGGCACCATGCACCCATGCACTGCTTCACTGCGTTTTGGCCATACCACCAAGCCTGGCAGGCCACCACCATGCCATGTCACGTGTTGCATGGGCTGTGACATGCATCGACCATGTGTGGAACACACACCCACACATGTGTCCATGGTGCATGTGCCCTACCAGCAATCACCAGCCACGGACACCTGTGCTGGCCCTTCCAGTGCGTGTGTGTGTGTGTGTGTGTGTGTGTGTGTGTATCCATCCTGCCTGCTAGTCCCTACACAGTAGCCTACACCGTTGCATGCATGCCATGACTGTTGCACAACAACCTTGATGATGTTGCTCTCTGTGGGGTCCTCTGCCATGTTCATCCAGTCCAGGTTCCCTGAGCCTGCCCTGGCCTTCGGTGTTACTGCCTTCTCCTGTGGGGACATAATGATATGTGACATCATCAGTACCCATCTGTACAGTCAAGGTCACTGTAGTGTGCTGTGTGTCAGACATGTTACTGGTGACACATACCTGACTGGCATGGCTGTCCTCCATGCATCTGGACATCTGCCTCTCATGCCATCCTCCTCAGGTGGACAAGGAGCCACCCCTCCCTCCAGGCCAGGTCATTCCGTCTGTGTCTGATCTGCCACATGGTCCTTCTGGTGCCAGACACCACCTGGAGCCTACTGCCTATGGTGGACCACACCATCTCCCTGTCATCTGGGCTGGACTGCTGTGCTCCCTGTGGGAACAACACCCTGCTCCAGTGCTCAGCGAGGCTGCTGAGAAGCATTGTATCGTCATCTGTGAAGTTAGTTTCCTGCTCCAGCATGCCATTGCAACTTGGACTGCCACTTGCTGTTTGCTCCTGTGCCTGCTTTACTCCCTTGCCTCCCTCTGCAGTGTATATGGGGATGTGACCTGTGCTGCACTGTCCTGTGTGGCCTGGCATGTGCTACTGAGGCCCTGCAGGTGCTGGTGGCTCAGCTCCATGTGTTCCCTGCTTTCCCCCACCAGTCCTATGTCGTGATGCACACACTACACAGCATGCATCAGCACACAGCATGCAATGCACTGTGCGTTGCATACAGAATAACACTGTATGCAAGTAGCATTGCTGTGGCTGCCACACAGTGTGACATGCATCCTCCCATTGTTGATGCACAGCACAACTTGCGGTGCATTGGTTGCTATCCCCCTGTCTCTGCACACTGTGCTTGTGCAGGTGCCATGGCTGTGCTTGAGGGGGGGCATGCATCCAGTGGCACTGTGCCAGTCCTCACGGCGTGCCCTATGGGTGTGCCACAATGCACCCATGTCCTGCAGCCTTGAGTGCACTACACCCACCCATGTGCAACACCTGCAGCTGTGCTGCATGATGTGTGCAGCCTCCCACCCACACTGTCCTCCACATTTCCATTGTGCCTACCTCAGGTACTCACCGTGTACTGGCATTCATGTTGGCACCAGCATCAATGTGCTGCATGCCACATGGCTGTGGTGCCATTCCCATCACATGCAGTGTATGCTACATAGCACTGTGGCTGCTGTGCATGGGACCCTACATATTACTCCATCCCCAAATTACACTGCTCGTGCACATGTCACCCCTGCTAGCAATAGACACTCAGCCACAAATGCTGGTATCCGTGGCACTGTGCATTGCACCATCTGGGGTGGCACACAGGCAATGGGCACATGTGTGTCAACTGTGCTGCCACTGCCTGTGTGTGGACCCAGGAGGCGACACCTCCGCACCGCCACAGCTGTTCCAGACCACCTGCAGTGTGTGCTCTCCACTGTGGTCCCTGAGTTCCTGGCACCTCTTTGTTGTTCTCCACAATGCCATGGCACTGCTGCCCAGTGTGCCTGTTGTGTGTACCATTGCTGCATGTGTATGGTCCTCCCATGGCCTCGAAACTGTGGTCCATAGCCAGCATACAGCATTGTGGTGTTGGTGTAGCTGTGGCCATGCACACTGCACATGCTGTTGAGTGCACATCCAAAGTGTGACGCAATGAGCTGTACTCTAATTCGTTGTCCAGCTAGTGTGTGTGTTATGTCTGGCCTTGCTGTCGCCAGTCATAGGCTTGCCCCACTGCCTCCTCCTTCTCCTCCCCTGCAGTGTCACCATCCTCACTGGGTGCCTCCTCATCCCCTGCCAGTGGTGTGCCATGTTCCAGTGCTATGTTGTGCAACACGCAACATGCTATGAACAGTTTGCATGCCATTACTGGTGTATACTGCAGTGCACCCCCTGATCTGTCAAGGTACCAGAACCTCATCTTAAGGATACCAAATGTGCGCTCCATCACACTGCGTGTTGCTGTGTGGGCATCATCGAAATGTTGTTCTGCAGCACTCTGTGGATGCCTTACTGGTGTCATCAGCCAGGGCTGTGTTGGGTATCTGCTGTCACCTGTGGGATGGAAGGTGTTGGTTAGTGTTGTGCCCACATACATCCCTTGCCCACCCATGCTGAGTGTGTCTGGATGTGCCTTACCATTCAGCCAGCCATCTGTAAATGTCCCGCTTTAGAAGGCCTCACACACGCCACAGTTCCTGTAGATGTATGCATCGTGTGTGGACCCTGGATACTGTGCCACAACGTCGAGGATCCCACACTTGCTATCACAGATGACCTGTATATTCCTGGAATGGAAACCCTTATGGTTGACATAGGTCTCTGGTTCATTCAGTGGTACCCTTATGGCGATGTGTGTGCAGTCTACTACACCAAGCACACATGGGAATCCTGCTGTGCTGTAGAATCTCTGCTTGATTTCCAGTTGCTCCTGGGCATTTCTGGGTAGGTGGATGTATTGGTGTGACCTGTGCATGAGGGCATCCATGACTGCCCTCAGGCACCATGATACAGAGGGCTGTGAGATGCCTACAGTGTCACCACTGGGTGTCCAGAATCCACCAGTGGGCATTACCTGTAGGGCTGCACATACCTTCACCTCTGTTGGTATGGCATGGACTCTCTGGGTCCTGCTTCTCAGGTCAGCTTCAAGTTTCTGGAATAGCTCTGCTATGGCTGCCTTGCCGAGTCGATATCATGCGATGCACTGCTCCTCAGTCAGATCCGTGTGGGTGGTGCATGGCCGGTACACATGCACAGCAGCCTCCAGTGTCTGCGTTGCTGTTGTCTGTGCACCTGCTGTGCAGCTTCACCCTGTAGTGCAGCCTAGTGGGCACATTGCCTATGGCACTGAATGGCCAGCTGTATGCCCAGTAGGGCCTGTGGTGCTACCATCCTCCTGGCAGTCATTTGTCTCTGTTCTGCTGCAGTCCTGTGTCTCAGTCCTGTATCCCTGCCCTGCCTCTTCCCTTCCTTTTTCTAAGTCCCCTTAGATCAGCTCTGTGTGGTGTCGCAGGTGTTTGAAATCTGCTGTTTGGTGCACCTTTGTGAACTGCATTCCTGCATCCTGCATGTCTTACCCCTGTCACAACACACCCTGTGTCATGGCGCTAGCTGCCTTCTGGCACTGTTCTGGCACATGGGGTGCTTGACACAGCGGGTGTTTGCATTCGCGCATGGTGCGTTTGTGAATCCCATCTTGCTTGCATTTTGGTGCAGCTTGCTGCTTGCGTCCTGCTGCTTGGTGCACGCACCTTGCGTCTTGGTGCAGCGTTTGAGAATCGAACCCAAAGTGTCATCCAGAGTTTCTCCAAGGTATTTAAAAGTCTCCACCTGCTCAAGGTTTTTTTCTATAGCCATTTTGAATGACACAGGATAGAACTTTCCTATTCTGTGGGAGACAAGAGAAAAGCATGGTCTTTTTTATTTTGTAATTGAGAACCAGTTTGTTACTGGAGAATCAGCTTTCTAGAGAACTGATGTGACTTTGAAAAGCAGTGGTGAGGCTGTAAAGGTCAAGGTTTCTGGAATAGATGGCAGCATCATTGGCATAGAGGAGTACATTAACTGTCTAACAGGCATCAGTTAGTTGATTTATGAAGAGGCCAAATAGGAGTGGTCCCAAGATGGAACCCTGGGAGACCCCAATAGCTACTCCCCTAGTGTCAGATAAAGATTTGTCAATCTTCTCACCCTTGGAGCAGTTGGTGAGATAGCTATAAGGATTAACTCACTAGGTAGGCATGGGTTACTAGGGAATTAATCCACGGCTGGGGGGATGTTGTCACATGAGGCCACATGCCAAGTGTCAACAACCACCCAGCCATGGATTAATTATCCAGTGACCCATGCTTCCTGAGTGAATTAATCCACTCATAACATGGTCCCTAAAAAATGTAAGAGATACAGATGGCACTTCATTACTTAACAAATATATAGGTTTATTAAACAACACAGTCAAAACAACAGAGGAGAAAACTACACAGTGTACTGTGCTGAGAAGAACACTCTGTGGGGCACCAGCACTCCCATGTCAGATGTAGACTTGGTCACAAGTACTATGGGCTCTTATTCAATTCAAATGCTCCCTGGTGCAACATAGCTACTTACAGTGACATGGTGAGGAAGAGGGCATACCTATCAGGACCTCAGGCGGGAACTGTGACTGGCGCTACATGGAGCTGCGACACTCAAAGTGCTGGATCGGGTGCAAGAAGGACTGCAGAAGGGATTTTGTGTGGAATTGCTTATGGATGATGTGGCTGTATTGGGAGAGGTGCAAGGGACATGGGAGGTTAGCTAGGTTTCATAGCCGTTAAGTTGTGCATGAATTGCTTATGGGACACACTGCTGGTTCATGAACACGGCAAAGGAGAAGGGAGGTTATGAGGGTGTGCTGAATTGCTTATGAGTGACACAGCTCTATTGGGAGAGATGCAGGGCTGCAGAGATACTGTGCTCAATTTTGTGACAGACACATAGAGGGGAGTGGCTGCGCCTTTCTTGGGGAACTTGTTCTACTGCCAGGGAATGTCTCAGCACAATTGACACAAGTTTTGCTGCTCCCCAGATTTTCAACATGTTTTTTGTCACCTTCTGCTCTCTCCTCCCCCTGCCTTGTATAACACCACTAATCATGAAATGCACACTCTGTTCTCCGACATCTCGAGGTGGGTGGGTGGGTAAGGGACAACATTACAGGACAGAGAAGCACAACAGACTCCAGTATTACACCAGTCTATGTTCTGTAAACAGGGAGAGTATGCTCAGAGATCCAAGATCTGCAGGGCAGGTTGTTGGGGACAGAAGACAGACTTCACTTGGAGTGCCAAGATCTATAGGGGGATGGAATGGGAAAGGAACTGAGATTGTGGTTAGAGCCCCAACATCTGCAGAGCAGGTAGGTGGGGATGCAACAGACATTGCACTATTATAATGGTGATTTGGAGCCCCCGAAAGGCTGAGCAGTGGGTGACTGGGGAGGAACAGAGATTGCACTTGGACTGGTGGCATCCGTGGGGTGGGTGGGTGGGAGGTAACACATGGTGCAAGACTGTACAGTTCTGTGTTGTCTGGAAGGCATGATCTGTGATCTGTGCTTTTACTGAACTGTACGGTTGGAGCTCCAAGAACTGCAGAGCGGGTGGGTGGCGAGGGAAAAGACTGCTAAGATGCAGCAGTGCATTTCCACAGCAGTACTGCTGACTGGCCACTCAAGGTACTACACCAGCAACCGTGGATTACTTAAGATTTAATCCATGATTACCTGACAGCTGCTGACCAATAGAAGCACTTTATTGCTCCCCAGTTACCCAGGCCATGTTTTAAAACAAGTCAACTGTGTTCTGCTACAAAGCCAGGACAAAATTTAACTTCAAGGTGCTTTGAGGGACAGGTAAACAGAAAAATAATGGGAACTCTTTGAAAACCGAAATGTCCATATTCAGTAGTACCAGCCACAAAGGTAGTGCTTTTGTAGTTTTAGGAATGAAAAAAAACTTGATATACTGTATTTTAGTGTGTCAAGATATTGTATGCAGGCTGTGCAGGTAATGTAGCATTTGCAGGACTATATTGAAGGTGTTTTTATGTACCCATTATTCTAAAGTGGTACATGCTCACCTCATGATAACTTGTCTTTTTTACGTTAGTGGCTTTCGCGGGCCCTGTTATTGTCTATACGAACAGTCAATCCTTGATGTTGGAACATTGCCCCCAATAATTTCTGCCAAAATCCAGAACTCATGTCCAGTGTCTGCAAGCCTTTGAAATATTTAAGTATTTCCCAAATAACAAGTCAGCTGTTGTAAACTTTCTTAGAAACAAGGAGCCAATCCCCATCAGCAACTTGCTTTTGTAACTGTCCTGTTACACTGGAAGCCCATTACTGATGTGTAGCCTTTTTACATTATACCAGCTATGAATACTGGACTATCAAAAGTTGTTTCTCTATTATTTTCAAATCTGACTTTGTCCAGGTTCAGAAATATTTTAGACCCCAGCTTTTGACCAGTGAAGAGGTGTTTGAAGAGTAGAACTGTTAGATTGTTAGGGACAGAGTGGTTGATGTACACAATCCACATAAAGATAACTGCAGGGATTACTGTATATACTGCATTTCATTTACAAAGTCAGCAAATAGTGTCATACTGAATACTGCACTCAGACTACACTTTGTTCCGCTCCTTACAGTATATTTTTTTTATTTATTCTTTGTTTTCTTTGTTCACAAACCCCTCTTATTCCCTGTCACTCTGTCTATCCTTCTAGGATGCCTTCTCCCTATCCCTCATCCCTCAGTGTCCTTAGAGCAACCGTACCCCATTGGTGAACTCCAGATTAGGTTCCTGCTTTAGTAGGCAGCTGTGCAGGGTGCAAGGCAACCATATAGTGTACCATCCAAGTGGTCTGGCTACTCTTTCTTTCCAATTTTCTCTGGACATTAGCAGCAGGTGATCTATGCGCACACAACTCAGAAGCACTGTTGTATGTCATTGTTAACATCACCATTAGAGAAAGATCTCCTATATTACTGACCTCAAAAAAGATAGAATTGGCCTGACTTGACACACCTGAAAATTTAATATGTCATGTCCAGTAGCCAGCATAGCATCAGAACATTTCTTCAGTGCTGCCATGGCCATCATAACTGATCAGTGGACAAGTCTGTTAGCAAAGATCGTTGATATAATTACATTTATTAAGGTAAAAAAGCATATGTTGTCAAGTGCAACTGTAGGAGGGGCTGATTGTGCCTGATTGGACTGACGTTATTGAGAAGAATGACACTAATGGATGATTTCCACACTAGGTTCTAAGAAAGCAATATTTTATTATGGATGAGACAACACAACCTCAGAACTGTAAACCAAATTATTGCCTGCTGCTACTGTGCCATCATTGTTAACATTAAATAGAATTGTCATTCTGAATTATGCTCCAAACTCCTCCTCTTCCTCATCTTGCACTCAAAAGATGCATGTTTGACAATGCAACCATCTGCCTTCAAGTCCTTAGACACTGTGAACTAAAAAAAATATTTGATGATATGTTTCAAATTTTAAGCATTTCATCACTGCACATTAGATAGCTCTGATACAGAACAACACGGGTTTAGAAAAGGTCATAGCTGTCTCTCCAATCTTTTCTGTTTCTATGAAGAAGTTAGCTTTTAACTCGATCGTAAGATATCGTATGACATTATCTTCATTGATTTTAGCAAGGCATTCGATGTAATGCTACATTGGGATCTTATCTCTAAACTTCATAGCACTACTATTAACAAAAATATAATTAACTGGGTTTCAAATTGGTTGCATAGTAGGTCACAAAGAGTTCTGATTATTGGTCGGCTATCTAACATCGGCAAGGACTCAAACAGTGTACCACAGGGGTCTGTCTTGAGCTCCTGCCTGTTCCAAGCATTTATTGAAGGCTTAACTAATAACTGTGTTTCTTCAGCAATAAAGTATGCAGATGATGTCAAAATTGGAGTCCCCTGTGATAATCCAGATTAGACTCATACAATTCAGTAAGATCTAGATAGAATAAGTCGATGTGTAATAAAGTGGGGTATGAAACTTAATGTTGACAAATGTAAAATAATGCATTTGGGTCCTCAAAACCTATTAACATCTTATACATTAGGTGGGACAACATTAAAAATCACTTCTAATGAAATGGATCTTGGGGTCATTATCTCGGATGACTTTTGTCGGTCTTCTCGAATCAATGAGGCAATTAATAAAGAAAATCGAGTCATCTGGTCAATAAAAATTAATCTAAAATCCAGGGACAGTAACATGATGATGCCCCTATACAGGGCAAGAGATGTTGAGAAATTAGATTTTTCTAGTGAAATTGCTGCAAAATTGTCAATTTCACCATTTGAAATGTTCAGTGAAATTGCAGCAAAATGGTGCAATTTAACACCCCGCCATTCCCTAAAACTCTCCCTGGTGTCTCATGGCCCCCCACAGCTGCTCACTGCCCAAATTATTATCCCAACTCCCTGGTATCTAGTGGCCCCCCTGGACGTTCACCAACCATAACTGATTCTTGAATAAAGCCCCATCCAGTTAAACTGGCCCCCTAATTTCCTTTTCTTAAAAAAAATGAATAAATAAATAAAACCAGCACTCTCTGGTGTCTAGTGGACCCTCCCCAACCCTATCAGCATGAGCTAGCACCCCTGCCTTCCAATACCTAATCAGACACAGCCTCCTCCACTCATCTCCTGACCAGCAGCCCAACTGACTGAACTGAATGCTTGAATGAGGAGTGCATGATTGTACAAGCACACACTCATTCATTCAAGTGCTCTTGTGCCCAGTCATGTGGTAGGCCATGGAGGTGAGGGGAGGGCTTTGCCAGTGGCCTGATCGGGGTACTAAGGGGGAGCAAGGTGGTTGCTAGCTCATGCAAACAGGGTGGGGGGTTGGGGGTCCACCAAACACCAGGGAGTGTGGGTTTTATTTATTTTTTTAAAGAAAAGTATATTTATGTGATAATATGTGCTGGGCTTTAACCCTAGCAATCTTTTTTTAATAAGTATATAGCACAGGGAAAATATCCAATATCTTGGCAGGGTTCAAGTATTGTTCTTATATACAAAAAAATGTAATATTACAGACCCTTCCAAGTATCATCCAATAAGCCGCTTGGATGTTAATCTCAACATTTTTTCTAAGTTTTATTGGAAAAACTACTATGTGAAATTGAAGTAACTGGGAGACTATCACCTCTTCAAGACAGTTTTAGGAAGAACTACTCAACATCTGACAATATATTTGTTTTAAAACATCTGATAGAAAAATATATTCATATACAAAACCAAAAAATATATGCAGTCTTTATAGATTACTCTGCAGCACTTGATACCATTGCCAGAAACATACTCTGGCAAATTTTGGACTACAGAAGAATTAATAAGAACTTGATCAATATTATTTCTTCTCTTTACTCTCATACCTGGGCCAAGATTCATATGGGAACTTAAGGATAATTATCATTCCTGGTAAAGGTAAATCATAGTGTAAGGCAAGGTTGCATGCTTGCTCCCATACTGTTTTCTCTGTATGTTGACACAAGTCTAACTGGATTGGATGCAACACATGGAGATCCTCCAAAAATAGAACAATTTAGTTGTCCAGCATTGATGTATGCAGACAAAGTTTTGCTGTTCTCACTAACTCAATCAGGATTACAAAATAAGTTGAACATTCTTAATAAAAATGCTTAACAATTACAGTTGAAGGTTAACATACAGAAGACCAAGATTGCTGTATTTGGTGATAGTAAAAGATCTAAATGGTGTTGGAAATTAGAAACACAAACAATTGAATTAGTCAAGAGCTATGTATACTTACGTAAATGCAGACTGCACTTGGTTGGAACAAACTATAACAACTGCAAAGAAACTTAATAAAACAATGCTAGGGTTGGAACGCTTTAACCTATGATATGGCGGACAGACATTAAGACCCCTGATACAAGCTGTCAAAGCTAAATATCACCCACAGATGCTTTATGGAACAGAAATTTTGGATACAAAGGTAAGAGATAAATTGGAACCCCATTATATAAAGTACTTAGAAGAGCTTTGGGATTAAATTCAACTTGTCCATCTGTATATATTAGATCTGAAATAGACCTAACCAGGGTTGATGCCCTTTTTTATATCAGAAAACTTTGTTGCTGGTTGAGACTTATTCATCTTCAAACTAGCACTTTATCTACTTATTTTTTGAAGGAAAAAGAAAAATAGCTTCATACTGGATATAGAGGAATCAAGTTCTGGTATTACAATGTGATGCAATTGTTAGAAGAACATGACTTACATTTTTTTAAATGCTTGTGCCAAAAAAGGTACAACTGTCAGTAATAAATACAAAAATATGTGGTTTAAAGAGTAACTAATATTTGGATCAAAAAGGATTTAGAGCAAATACAGGGTTCCTACTATACTAGATGGTTTGCTGAAAACAATATTAGCTTTTGTTTTAAACCAGGAACTAAAATGTGCGGGGAAATACACTAAAATGTTGTCTTTTTACAAATCAAACATCAGAACATAGCTAAACAGGCTTAGCTAGATTCTGATGTTTATTTTTTAAAATTAGGGCCAGACGTACTTTGTCTGGGCACCCAAATACCTGGGTGCACAGCTTAGCAAGAGGAGCCTTACTCTGCATTCTTTGTATGAGAACAGCAGATTTTCCTGACTTCTGCAGCAGCAACAGCTGAACTTCTACTGCTAGTTGCAGTGTGAATGGTAAGTCATTCCACTGTTTCCCCTGGTATTTGTTGGTGCAACCCTCCCTACACACACACACACACACACACACACACACACTGTCCCCATAAATAATGTAATATCATCCCTGGTGTCTAGTGGCACCCACCAAACTCTGATTGCAGCCCCAATTCCAAATTATATTCCCTGTTGTCTAGTGGTACACCCCCACTCTCCAATCACTGTCCCCATTTTAAATTATATTCCCTGGTGTCTAGTAGCATCTCTCACCTCCCAATCACCATCCCTGTTCTAAATTATATTCCCTGGTATCTAGTGGCATCCCCCACCCACCGATCACCATCTCTATTGTAAATTATTACATTCCTTGGTGTCTTGTGGCACCCCCACCCTCCGATCACCAGCCCCATTTGTAGGACACTAAGGAGTCCAACTAAGGTGTCCAAGATGGTTTTATAATGTTATTTGTAAATGCAATAAGAAAACTGTTCTCCAATGTTTTTTAATCTGAAACAAACAAAATGGTCCCTTCTCATCACCATTGACCCCTCCCCATCTGACCCACCCACTCAACACCCACTTCCTCACACCCCCCTTACCCTATACTTATCAACTGATATCAAATTCTGCCATCTTCTGTGGACTGAGACATGTCTGCACTCTTCAAAGCTGAACCATGAACTGAGGAATGAAGTCAAGTGCTGTATAATGTATTTAAATGGTTCTTTGCCATTTTTAGGAATGTTTCCATCAAATTTCTAACATGGCCTTTTTGGGACCCCACCTCATGAACCCTGGCACTGTCATTTTGTTAATTGGGCCCAGAAGATAATTTTGTGGTTGCTGCACAAAATTACCTTTCTGGAACAAATAATGAAATTTCATCACCAGTGTTCATGAGGTGCGGACCCAAAAAGACCATGTTGAAAATTTGATAAAATAATTCTTAAAAATGGCCCAGTTATGAGCATTCATCAACATTTTTCTATGCTCATGCATAACTTTGATAATTTTAAATATTTTATTTATTTATTTGGTTTTTGTTTACCGGGTAGGTACACTAGACAAGAGTATTGCCCATATTCAGGCATGAACTGGGAGAGTACAATCAAGAAAGAGCAAGGTACAAAGAAGGTGCAAACATTAGTGACAATTGTTCATGGTGCAGCATGAAGTGGGAACAAAACAAATTTGCAGATTGCTGACAAAAGCAAGACATATTTCTGTGAAAACTGAAAGTAAATAAATACCTTTACATTAGCTACTTGCACTGGATGAAACAACAATAATAATTAGGGACATATGACAACTGCTAAAGAATAAATAACAGTTTTAACTAATGATTTTGTGGAAGGAGTGGAACATGCAGATTTTATACAGTGGATGGAAACAGTAAGTGCCATGTAGGTAAGGAATGGTACTGGGAGTCAGTATCAAGATACAGCACAGGATCAGCCATCAGAGTCAGTCAGGTGGGTGCGGAGACCCAGTTTAAAGGCCAGGTGGGATTTAAAGAGTTTAATGTGAGGGGAGAGGGAGTTCCAGATGCTGGGAGTCAATATAGCGAAGGATAGTTACCCCTTTTTTGTGAGGTACCTGGGAATTTCAAGTTGGGTTTGTATGGATGACCTAAAGAGATATGCTTGGGAGGGATGAGATAGCAGCCTTGAGAGATACTCAGGTGTCCCCATTCTGATGATATTGTCAATCAAGCATCCAGTAGAGTAGAGTCTGTGTGAAGTTGGGGAGAGCTAATTTAGTTTGGAATAGAGTTCACAGTGATGAGTCAGTCTGTGTGCAGACAGGGCAATTCGGCATATACTGTTATAACAGGTGCTCCATTTATGGAGGGATCCTTTGTTAGCATTAAGGTACACCTGTGAGCAGTATGTAAGGGAGGGAAGGAGGAAACCTTGTGCAGTAGCAAGCTGGGCAGCATCATTCAGGGAGGACCTAATTCTATAGACATACCCAGTTTGGAGTTAACCACCTTGTAAGTAGCTGTGAGGTGGAGATTAAAATCCAGAGATGGGTCAAGTGTGACTCCTAGGTACCTAAAGGAGTTAACAGATACCAATGGGGAGTCATCAAGACATACTACTGAAAGATCCAGAGCACAGGATTTGATTCTAGAGGGGGAGCCAAAAAGCATAGCCACAGTTTTCTTAGCATTAAGTATGGTTTGGTTTTGTAGAAGCCATACTTGTAAGCAGTCAAAGTCAGTTTGAAGATTTGCCTTTACTGATGTGGGGACTTCACCACTAGCAAGAAGCACCATGTCATCGGCATAAAGGATCAGTGAGGAGACACAGAGAAGTGAGGACAGGTTGTCAACAAAGAGAGACAGCAAAGGAGAGGGCCAAGTATAGATCCCTGGGAAACTTCAACAGAGGTTGGGGAGGCATCAGAGACAGCAGTTGCAATTTGAACAAATTGCCTCCTCCCAGTGAGCTAGCTATCAAACCAGGAGATGGCAGACTGGGTAAAACCCAGAATGGACAGTTTGGAGAGTAGAAGTGGAGATTCACAAGATCAAAAGCCTTAGGGAGGTCAATAAAAATGGCCCCCATGAGCAGGCCCTTATCCATTTCTGTGAGGACTTTGTTTGATACCAGAAGTAGTGCAGTTGTGGTGCTGTGCCCCATTCTGAATCCATGTTGAGCAGGGGATAGAAGGTTGAGAAGGGGCAGATATTCTGAGACCTGGGTGGCAACAGCCTTCTCAAGTAGTTTATTTAAGGTAGAGAGAATGGTGATCGGTCTTTAGTTAGCCATGTTTTTGGTGTCCCCTTTTTTGTGTACAGGGACAACTCGAGCCATTTTCCACAGTGTAGACACTTTCTGGGATAGTACAGATAGGTTGAAAATTCTTGCAATGGGGCAGCAAGAGCTGGAGCTGCCATTTTGATGAAATAGGGCAGTAATCCATCTGGACCAGCAGATCCATGAAGAGAGACAGATTTAAGAACTCTGACTCCAAATTTTCAACATAGTAATTTTTTCACATCTCCTCATGAACAGTGCAGCAGTCATTTTTCATAACTTCTCTGAAATATGCTTTTGCACCTGTGGCATGGAATGGCCTTTTAGTACAGATCTGAAAATGTTCATCTATGGGGTTTATGACTTGGGGTCATGAGAAGACTGTTGAACATTTTGGGTCAAAATTTGAAAAAATGGCAATGTTATGACCATTCATTGCAACTTCGCAACGCACGCTCATAACTTTTTAAAATTGTAAATGTTTTGACCCCAGGTTTTCCACATAGCCTTCTTTTTACTCCACCTCATATATGTCACAGTTGCCATTTTTCAAATCCTGCTTAAATGTGTTTTTGCACCTGTGGTGAACAATGGTGTTGCAGTTGCACAGAATTACATTTTATTTATTTATTTGTTTTTGTTAACCAGGTAAGCACACTAGACAACAAGTGCCTATTTTCAGGTGCGACTCAGGAGGTTACATTACAGAAAACATGGTACATTGTCATGGTAACATACATGCCCACAATACAGGTGGGGACAGAGAGATTTCAATACAAAGAACATGGTACATTGTCAAAGTAACATACGTGCTCACATACAGGTGGGGCCAGAGTACAATATATAGACATGGTACAGAGTCACAGATAGCAAGCATGAATACAACTACAACTAGAATTAAAAGGTAGAGAGGACATTGCATCTTGTCTATACGATAAGGAAGACGTTATTACCACAGGGTAACATGGGAGCATGGGGTGGCAGGAGATTAACAGGTAACGAAGAGGGGAGCATAAGCAGTGCACAATCCGGGTGATTGTCAGGTAACAGGCAAGGGGGAGAGTAAACAGTGCAGTAGGCCAGCGGGGTACTTAGCGGGTACAGAGAGGGGGAGGAAACAGCTGGAGGACCACCACGACAGAGTCTGGCTTGAACTGAAGGGAGAGTACTGCCCTACAGTTGTGTGCCCAGAGGACAGGGCAAGAATAATGTGGGGTCATCTAAGTGCTACAAGGGAGGGAGCTAATGGGTAAGTGAGTAAGGGGGCACCTCTCATGGACGGTGGGAAGTGCTATAGTGGAGAGTGGCAGAGGCCAAATTCAGCCTGTGGGAGAGGTGTCAGGGGAGAGGGAGAGACTCCCAGCAACTAGTTGGCATAAATATAAGTGGAGGTGGTGGGGATTCGAAAATGTTCTGTACCAGGTACATGAGGTGGGTTAATAAGGTGGCTTTGCTAACAATTTGGTTGCTGTTATAAATGGAAGTGCATGGCCTGGACAGCCCTGTGCTTCCACAGTTACTATATATGTATAGTGTGTGTATATATATATATATATATATATATATATATATATATATATATAGTTGATGCTTGGAATAGTCTGTCACAGGAGGTAGTGGGGGCAAGCACAGTGGAGAGGTTTAAACATACCTGGACAGGAACAAGGTAAGCTTGAGAGGGGAGGGAGTGATGAAAAGCTGTTGATCAGATTGGGCCAGTGGCCACAAACAATGTGTAGTGCCTACGAGCAGACTGGATGGGCCTAGTGGTCCTTATCTGCCAACAATATATATAGATATATAGAGAGATATAGGTATAGATAAGACCTTCTGGCCAGCAGGCACTCACTGCTAAATCCCCACCTGAAGCAGCTGCCTAGAGGAACAAAGCAAGGTACATTCCCGGGACCCACCAGCAGCCACCCAATTGGTTCTTCATCCACAGGCTGAATGCCCATTGGATGCCACTGTTTTACTGGCCCTGTAATTGGCTGGCATTTGAAACTCTGGCTCTGCTTCTCTCTACAGCTTGAGGACCACAGTTTCTCTTGAGCAACTCCTCGGATGAAGCTAGCTGGGATCTGTTTTTCATCCCACCCTCCTGCCCAAACCCCAGACACTATTAAATACACTATTGCACCACCTCTACAATCCACCCCCATCCTCTACTGGCTGCAGTTTCTCATCCTGTCCCACCCAGACACCTACTGTGCATGATCACTAGAGGGATCATCACAACACTGTCTCCTATCAGCCTGCACTTTTAGTGTTGGAACTATTATTGCTTGTTTACATTCCAACAAATCTTATCACAATTTAATTATGGGTAAGCCTACTTTGAGAACCTTACTGCACCTTCTCAGCTTCCTAATCCTGATCAATCACGCTGGACACCCCTACTCCAAAGATCAGCAACCTATCAATATCAAAATTTGATGGCAGCCTTCACTACATCAAGGGCTGTATTTCTTGGAATTTCTTCAGCATCACAAATGGTCCTTGGTCTCTCTTCTGGAACCTCCCTCATCTCAATGACTGGGCCTTGCATAGCATGCAGATTTTCATCACTACTCCCACCCATCCCATTATCCTTCTAAATCTGAGCAAGAGCAGAATAAGGATCCATTGCACCAGAAGGACTATCAAACTATCCATAAAACTACTAAGAGAATGCCCTCCTATTACTTCTACTATCAGGCAACATCCATCCTAATCCAGGTCCTGCTGAACTGGCCCCAAATAATGTTAGTCACAAGCAAGGCTCTTTAAACTCGCTTACTTTTTCTTTCCTTAGTATCCACAGCCTTCTCTCTAAGTTAGACAGCCTATAAGCTTGGGTCTACAGTACAATCCTGATGTTCTCTCCATCATCAAAACTTGGCTCACACCCAAAGTACCAGACTTGGCTATCTCTATTACAGGCTACACAATATTCAGACAAGACATACTAACTAAGAGAGGTGGCAGCTGTGCAATGTACCTTTGGTACAACTTACAGGGCATAGCCATGCAACTACCCAGCACTGGTGATAACATACAAACACTGGCCAGTAAAGGACTCCTTGGTGCACATAACAGAGCAATGATTGTGTTCTCTGTTTATATACCACCAAGGCTGACTTCCCCAGACTTTGATTCTCTAACTAACTGCCTTGACAGTCTGAGACTAAACTTGGAAATCATCATGCTGGGAGACTTAAGTGTTAACTGGCACTCCCCTGATGCTAACTCCCTCAAAGATGCATTCTCTGCAGTCAACTTCACTCAGCGGGTTGAGACCCCACCACGAGTGAACTACAGGACAGGTACCAGTACATTTTTAGACTGGGTGCTCTCCAATTGGCTGACACACATCTCCAATAGTACAGTTCTTCCTGATGCCATAGCAGACACTGTTCCATCCTGTTCTGCTGGTCAAATAAGTTTGCCAAACCCCACTGCTAGAACTATTACTAGCAAGGTCTTCATTAATGATCACCTTGAGCTTCTGAAATCAGACCTTAGCCTCGTAGACTAGACCGGCATCTACTCCACTTGTAATGTTGATACTGCTCTGGAGCAGTTTGCATCCAATTTCAATGGAGTGTGCGATAAGCATGCCCTGCTGAAAACGTGTAAAACTAAAGGTGAGTGTAACCCATGGTTCACCCCTGACCTACTTGAGCATCTACAGGGTCCTTGTTATGGGCAAGCAATCTGACATACAGACTTATAAAAAATCAAGAAACGATTGCACAAATGCTATCCATGTAGCTAAAAGCAAATACTACAAGGAAGCCCTCTCACATTCCTGGAATGATGGTAAAATGTTCTGGAGTAACTTGAAAGAAATCACTGGGAAGGACACAAAGTTAGCTCCCTCAGTGATCAATATCAATGGAGCCCCTTCCCTCGACCCAAGTATCATTGCTAACACATTCAACAGTACATTTACTGACCTCAATGGTGTCCTTCCCTCAGATTTCTTTAGCCATAGAGTGGCAAATGTCATCCTCGGGAACTTTGATGCCATCAGACCCACACATCCACCAATCCACCATTCCATTTCAAAGTCATCTTGCAAAATGAAGCCAAAAAATATATTCTCAAGGTCCTAGGGAAAGCTAGACACAGCGGAGATAGTCCTGATCTCAAATTTGTCACCCTTACCCTGGATACAATCCTGGCCCCACTTACCCATATAGTTAATCTTTCTCTCAGGTACTCACAATTTCCACAAAAATGGAAGTCAATGGTAGTAACTCCAGTAGATAAGGGTGGGGACCGTACAACCCATGGGAACTATAGACCTATTTCCATTCTCCCTCCACTGTCTAAAGCCCTGGAATGGATACTGGTTGACCAGCTGGTTGAATATCTGGAGGAATATCAGCTTCAATGCCCACAGCAACATGGATTTAGATGTGGACATAGTACTACAACAGCCTTTCTTGAATTCACAGGCTTCTTACATAACTCCATTGACCAAGGCCACATCACTGGTGTTGCTTTCATTGACTTAACCAAAGTCTTTGACACAGTGCACCATGACTTCCTGAATGAGCAGCTTGCAACCACTGGCCTCTCCCATGAAACCATGGCCTGGTTCAGAAGCTATCTTCACAATCGCAAGCAGCAAGTAAAGATAGGTAATGTCTTTTTGGATAGTAGACTAGTCTGTTCAGGAGTACCTCAAGGGTCCATATTGAGTCACTATTATTTAATATCTTTCTCAACTCTCTCCCCTCTGCCTGCCATGGTCGCATCCTGCTATACGCTGATGATGCCATGATCTTTGCCAGTGACCCTGACCCCAAGGCCCTTGAGACTTGACTTCAGCTACACTTTGCTGAAGCTGGAAATTGGTTCAGTATCCACAAGCTCATGATGAACTATAAGAAGACAAAAATTATGCTATTCTCCAACCATCAAAATAGGTGCAGGACCTATTCTCTTACCATCAAGAATGCTATGGGTTTCCCTTTGGAGCTAGTTCCTCAGTTTAAGTACCTGGGTATTACCATTGACAGCACCTAATAATTTGTCCCCCACATAGGAAAAATAGCCAAAGTGGTCAACATGTGTATTGGGCTGCTTTAAAGGCATAAGCATTGTCTAATCCCTGAGGCTCTTAACATTGCCTTCCACAGCTCAGTTGTATCGCTCATCAACTATGGCCTGGTCATTTATGGGGCAGCTATGGACACAGCCCTCCATCAAATTAAAGTAGCTCTAAATAAAGCCTGCTGCCTCCTAAAAGGTTCTACGTGCTTGATCCATACCTGTGATCTGTACTCATATGCTAACTGGTTCCAGCTCAAGGGTAGGCTCATGTACCATACTTGTCTTCTGGCAAAAAAAGTTAGTTTAGAACTCATGCCTTCTGGGGTAATGAAGCTACTCACCCTCTCCAACAGTCAGCATTGCACAAGAAATACAGATACTCAGATCTTTAATATTTCTCACTGTCACACCTCCCTAAGCCAAGGGATTTTTGTATAACGTGCCCCTCTATGGATTAATTCACTCAGTAATGATGTTGCCTCAACTGCTACCTTAGGCTCATTTAAGAGGAAGTTGTGACATCAACTAGTAACAAACACCAGCTGTGACTGCTTTCACTAGCCTGATTCTATCTGATATCCAGCACTTAACTTACCTGGCCCACCCTCTTGCAACCTACCTGACCTGTAGCACTTCTCCTCCCACCTACATTCCCTGCTTTCCCACCCCTCCTTCTTACCCTTGCCCATCCCTCACCCTACATCTATCCTGTTATATGGACCGCTTCTCACTCCCCCTTCACTTTCTCACAGCTGCCTCCTCCTTCCTCCCTTCCTAGTCCACCAGTTAACCTCCAGCTGTCTCTTCTTGGACTCATTCTCACACTCACATCCATACCTCCCACCACCCCCCACTCACCCCTCCTTCCTCCCATTTTCTTCCCACCCAGTCAGCCCCCCTCCACTCTTAGTAGGACTGTTCCCCACTCACTCAGCATCCTCTATTTCTCCCTCCCTTCCCTCCTCCCTTACTCCCACTAAGCCTCCTCCCCCCATAACTTAGTTGACAAGGCTGCCTAAGCTGATTCCCTCCCCTCTGTATTAAGCCACACATCCATGCCTCTCCCACCCTCATCATATGTCAATGCCTTCTCTCCTTTGTTCTTGACAAGGCTCCTTGAGCTGAGTCTCCTCTCTTTAAGTAGTCTTTGCCATGAACTGCTTAATTGCCTCCTACTTGTATCTAATCCTTAATGTATTTGAATTGCTCGATTGTCTGCTGTTTTGCCGCATACCTTGTTGTAATGTATTGCTCGACTATGTCACCTTATTCGTTGTAAATGTTGCTATCCTACTACTGGTCACATAATCTCCTCCTTCCTGTAACCCTACTGATGTAGAACCATGAATGATTGTCTGCTCAAAGGTTGTAATCTGAAACTTCAATAAAATAAAATAAAATAAAATCTCTACAGAGGGATGGCTGCACAGGGTCCAAAGGACTCTGCGCTCTCAAAGTAAAATAAGGATACTATTATACTATCTCAAAAAAGAAAGGAAATAAGTTGCAAAAAACTTTGTTAATGCTCTAGTTAGGGTCAAAGTGACAAAAGTTGGAAAATTAGGTGTTAGGGTTTCTAACCCTAACACCCCATCCTCCCAAACCAGACAGAAGAGCAGGTGTGGGTGTGCCTTTGGCTTCTCAGGCCTTAAACTCACCCCATTGCATCTGTAAATAAGATCAGATGTGTAGACTTTATGAGAATGGGATGAGCATTAGGCTTGAGAAGCCCAAGGCACACCCCACACCTGCTCTCCTGCTGTTTTGGGAGGGTCGGGTGTTAGGGTTGCAAACTTTAATACTTTATTTCCCAACTTTTGTTAGTTTGACCCTAACTGGAGCATTAACAAAGTTTTTTGCAACTTACATTATACTGGCACAGTAGTACCACTACAATTAGGGTTCAATGGTCACTTATATGTTAAACCTACAACATTGCACTTTAATAACTTTGCAACCATTTGACCAATTCACATACAGTTTTGTATGTGCAATCAGGGACCAAAGATCTCTTGATGTGCCAAGATGTGCGCCAGTTGCATGTGTGGGTGCAGAAATGCATAATGTCAAATAATGTGAAAACTACCATTTTTATGTAGCTCCTTTGTTACACCATTTTCACAAATGGCTTGGGGTTTGTTTGGAAATTTTCAGGGTATATGGGGTTTGGGTCACAGATGTGCCTTGTGGAGGTTTGGTGAAAAATATTAATCTATTCAAAAGTTATTAAAGTTTAAAGTTTCTCATTACTTCCTATGGGAAACATTAGATATGGCATGCGAAAATACTGTTTTGCTGCCTCCAAAGAGGGTTTTTCTTTCACAAATGTGGAATGTAGTGCTAAGATTCTGCCATCTTGTTTTCAGTTTGTGACATGGAAAAAATGAAATAACTTAAAAATGATTGAGCCTGGATAAGCACCAACATTTGTGTTTACCTAATTGGAACTGGAGGAACACAATTCTGTGTTTATTTTTTGAAAAAAGTGACCAGAATATGTTTATTTTAATTGGGATGTTTTCACTCTTGCAAATTGCAGCACTACTACTGCAAATTGCAGAAGTATTTTAGTGAAAATGCTTCTAATTGCAAAACTAATTTGTGAAACTCCTGGAGTGTTGTTGCAGATTGTGACATTGGTTTGTGAAACAATGGGGTTGTGCCACAATTTGTATCACTACTTATTTTAAGAAATTCTGTTTCTTTGTCATTTCACTGCAAAGAATTGGTTTGGACTTATGGGCTGAAATTTTCAGGGTACAAAGGGCTTACCCCACACAGGTACCTTTTGATGGTTTGCTGAGAAAATTTACACAAGTTCCATACTCTAGTAACAAGAATTTGAAGTTTATTGATTTCCCATAGGATAACATTTTGATGGTTGGGGTATATTTTGGCAGCAATATCTCAAAAAACACTTCGAAACATGGATTTACTGAACTAGCAGCTTAGTACACCTTTAGATGTACTAAGCTGTTTTGCATGTTTCAAGGGCTTGTTTACAGCTGCAGGGGCAATTTTAATGAATGGGGCTAAGGTGACTGTGATACTATGCCATGCATTCACAATGTGACTTCTGTACTGCTTTGCCTACATGTAAATGAGGGAAAATTACAATATGCATTCATGGAAGCACTGGGCCCAGTGGGCCCAGTGCTCCCATGTGGACATATGGATACCATTATGGACTGATGGGAGTGAGAACACAGGGCCCATAGGGCCCTGTTCTCCCCATATGCATTTATTCCCTGCACTCCCACATGTACATGAGGGACAATAGCAATATGCAGGCATAGGAGCACAGGGCCCTGATTTAGCTCTCAACCAAGATGGACACCTAGGAATCCCATTCTGTCTCAATGCTGAACTAATATGCATTCAATTACAGAAGTGCTGTGACTTATTAAATGAATAACACCTCATTCCTGTGTTGAAACATAGCAGCAGCAAGCTGAGCGCAAGTTAAAATCTCTGTGAGCATCTAAGCCCTAAATAATGTACAAGGAAGGGATCTGGGCTGACCAAAAGGGAGTGCCTTAGTGCACCAAGCTAGAGTACTGAGGTGAGACAGCAAGTGCCACTAACCCGCAGTGAGAATACATGAATTAGCACACACCTGGAGCAACCAGAGGACCGGAAAACACCAAACAAGTATTCCACTCCCAACACTGAATTTTTGGGCTTACCACTACTTGAAATTAGGGCTTTACCCAAGGGGGGGGCACCATCAGCAAACCGCAGTGACCACAACCATGAGAGAGGCAGAGGCCGGAGTAACGGACGGACAGTGGGCAGATCAGCTGGGATACATCACTCACAAAGTCCCTGATATCAGACAAGGCCATAGTAAAAACGGCCATGGCAGGGATTACAGAGGACATTAGAAGACTTCAAGACAGGATGAATGTCTCTGAGCAACTTACTAATGAGCTCAAGATGCAGCAGCATGACATTCTAAGGAGACTGGAGGAGCAGGATTTATGGATGCAAAAGTTATGGGGCAGAGGGGAGGACCAGGAAAATTGGGGTGCTGGAACAAAATTAGAATGTTTGGTGTCACCGAGGGCCTGGGAGGGGTGAGATTGGAGCAATTTTAAATGAGTTTATCCCCAGCTACTTGGGCCTAGGTGGAGGATGGACACTGAAAAGGTGTACAGAACCAGGAGGCTGGCAGCAGCATGAGGGGCCCCCATGCCTGATCATTGCCTACACTCTGCGCTCTTCAGTGAAAGAAAAGATATTGAGGGCTGCAAGAGATATGGGGAAACTGTCCTGGAAGGGGGCTAAAAATCTCACTATACAGGGACTTTTTCCAGAAGCTGGTGGTGAAACAGAAAGCCTGTGACCCAATTAAAGCTTCTCTAACATACAGTGGCGTGAAACAGTATTTGCCCCCTTCCTGATTTTCTCTATTATTGCATATTTGTCACACTGGATGTTTTCAGGTCTTTAGACAAAATATAATATTAGATAAAGGGAACCTGAGTGGACAAATAACACTTTTTTTTTTTTACTTATTTCATTTATTTAATGAAAAAAGTTAACCAACACCAACTGGCACTGTGTGAAAAAGTAATTGCCCCCTAGTTAAATCAACCCAATTAAAGGGATAATTAGAGTCAGCTGATTGAACACAGCCAGGCTTGATTACAGCCAGCCCTGCTCAATATAAACCTCACTTATTTTGGCCCTTACCATCAAGTCACATTGCCAGCACAAAGATTCAACAAGCACATTATGCCATGATCAAAGGAAGTTCCTGAAAAGATCAGAAAAACATTTTGTTGCCCTCTATCAGGCTGGAAAGGGTTACAAAGCTATTTCTAAGGCTCTGGAACTCCATCGAACCACAGTGAGAGCCATAATCTCAAATGGAGAACACTTGGAACAGTAGTGAACCTTCCCAGGAGTGGGCGGCCTGCCAAAATTACTCCAAGGGCGCAGTGTAAAATCATCCAAGAAGTCTCAAAGGATCCTAAAACAACAACCAAAGAACTGCAGGCTTCTCTTGCCTCAGCTAAGGTCAGAGTTCATGACTCCACAATCAGAAAGAGACTGGGCAAAAATGGGCTTCATGTGAGAGTAGCAAGGCGGAAACCACTGCTAACCAAGAAGAACATAAATGCTCGATCTCATTGCCAAGCACCTGGATGATCCACAAGCCTTTTGGGAAAATGTTCTATGGACAGATGAGTCAAAGTGGAACTTTTGGACAACATGGATCCCATAATGTCTCGCGTAAAGCAAACACAGCATTCCAAAGTAAGAACACCATACCAACAGTCAAACATGGTGGTGGTAGTGTGATGGTGTGGGATGCTTTGCTGCTAAGGACCTGGATGACTTGCCATAATTAAAGGAACCATGAATTCTGCTCTGTACCAGAAAATTCTTAAGAGAATGTCCAGTCATCCTTCCGTCAGCTGAAGCTGAAGCGTAGTTGGTCATGCAGCAAGACAATGATCCAAAACACAAAAGCAAGTCCACATCAGAATGGTGAAAAAGAAGTAAAATTTAAGTTTTGGAGTGGCCTAGTCAAAGTCCAGAGTAAACCCAATAGAGATGCTGTGGCAGGACCTGAAACGAGCAGTTCATGCTCGAAAACCTACCAAATGTTACTGAATTAAAGCAGTTCTGCGAGGAAGAGTGGGTTAAAATTCCTCCACAGCGATGTGAAAGACTGATATTGAATTATAGGAAGTGTTTGGTTGCAGTCATTGCAGCTAAATGTGGCATAACCAGTTATTAAGTGTAAGGGGGCAATTACTTTTTCACACAGTGCCAATTGGTGTTGGTTAACTTTTTTTCATTAAATAAGTGAAATAAAAAAAAAAAAAAAGCGTTATTTGTTCACTCAGGTTCCCTTTATCTAATATTACATTTTGTCTAAAGACCTGAAAACATCCAGTGTGACAAATATGCAATAATAGAGAAAATCAGGAAGGGGGCAAATACTTTTTCACACCACTGTACATGGGTGCCAATGTCGCTTCAAAGTACTAACCAATTTACTGTGACATTAGATGGAAAAAGTTATGTGGGGAAGTCTCTTCAGGACATTAGTTAGTGGCTCAACACATATGGACTGAGGTGAGGACAATTGATTACAGTGACAAGAAGGTTCTGTGAGCCATGTGGCAACAACAGAGAGCATGAGATTGGGCAGTCAGGCATGAAGCAAATGGCAGCTTCCAAACCAAACAAACCTACTGCACACCAAATGACCCCAGCTGCCATGACTGTCACACGACCAAGAAAATTCCATGCCCCCCACCTATTCTCAGGTCAAAAATAAAATGCAATGGCACCCACGGAGTCAGGAGAGGGTCAGAAGTCCCCATCCCCAGAGGTCCCAACACAGATCGCAAAGCAGAGAGAACCAGAGGATGAAAGAAAATGAGCAGCTGGTATCTCCCCAGCCAAGCTTCCCAGAGAAGCAGCTCTCTGGGCAAGAGTAAATAGATCAACAGCCTACCACACCTGAAGAACTTTTCAACTTAGTGTACCCTTGGTCAGAGGTTGGGCTGACGAGCCCATGGAGAAGGCAGCAGAGTCTGTGGACTACACTGCTGAAGAAGCTCCGGTAAACATACTCCCGGGGAACAGAACTCTCACATTGCTGGTGGTGACTGGAAATTGCTGATTGGCAGAACATTTAAAGGGACTCCGCAGGATTATAAGCAACCTGGTGATGCCTTGACAACACACAAACTGCAGCGCTGGTTAACGTATAATGTTTTGTAATCTTAGGTTGGGTTACTGTATTGTTTTTGCTATGTTTATTGATGGCTGAGGGCTGGCCAGAGTTCAATGGGTGAAGCAACAAACCACTTCCACAACCAGGCCTTTAAAGGCCCTCCTCCAGGCCTGTCCTCCTTCATTTTCTTCATTGTGGCCAGAGGTGCCACTGTTCCTTGCTCCCCTCCCTCCCTTCCCCTAATTGGGCTTTTGCCCTTGTTTCCTCAGCCACCTCCAGCCACCAGCTCATTCTCCTGCGTACTCCCCTGCCCTAGCCACATCCAGCTCCCATTCTCTCCCTAGTGTTGGTTCCACCATGCTATGCTTTCTTACTTCCATCCTGACTGTGCCTTCCCAAGGTGGGCACTCACCCTCCTCCTCCTCCCATTCCCTCCGCCCTCCATTCTTCTCCTTCTCTGACCTCTGCTTTCTTTTGGGGGTTTCCCTATCCTGCCGTCCCATTATACCACCATACCCTACTCATCCACATTGCCTAATATTCCCTCCTGCATATTGCCCTGCCTACTTATCTCCTCCTTTGACCCTATTCCCTTGTTCTAGTCAAACCTATTCAGCTGTCCTCCTTGTACTGCCTATCTAACCATTGGCTTCCGGCTTTGCCTGGCCACTCTCGCTTCTCCTTCATGCAGTTCTGTCCATTCCTAATTTGGCTCTCAATGGATCTAGTTGGCATGCATTTCCATAGTTACCAATCACAGGAAGCTTCCTCATGACATGAGTCTAGTTCTCCTTCACTCAGTCTGACCTCAGAGTCTCATCATTTACATCAATTAATCGAGCATACCTCTCATTGGATCTTATGATACCTCATTGAACTGCTGTCCATTCGGAGACATGCCTTCCGTATCCATTGTTCCTTGGTGCAGGGATAGCCTGTAGCTGACAGTCTTGTTCTGCACCCACCAAGTCTGCATCTAGAGCATGCAAAGATCAGAGGGGCATCCTTCTCCCTGGCCCATAGTGAGAATGTCTTCATTCCGGATGGACCTTCAGTCATCCCTCATCTCAGTGACACCTCTGGATGTAGACTTTATGACTTTCAGCTGTAAAGGGTGGGGCTATCACCATCAGAGCCCCTTTGGCTGCCCAAGGGGGTTCAGAGACACCCTCTATGCTATTCTCCATCAAGACCACCTCTGGTTCACCTGGACTATTTCATAGGCTCGCATAGGCCAGCTGAATGCCTCAGCAGTCATCTCTCTCCTCTCTTGCTTTTCTTTTGAGCATCTAGTTGCAGAGACATTGCTCACAAACCTCACCCATTTAGAAGGACAGAGTGAGAGCTTCCTCTAAATTGGAATATTTTCCATGTACTTCGATCTCAACTCGGAATTGTAGTAGCTGAGCCATTAAGAATCAAAACTTGCTTCAGTTTGGAGGGAAGGCAACCTATGCTTTGGATCCCCAGAGATTTCCTCCTCAAAGGTTTTTTTTCCTCTCCTCCATTCCAATGGTCATAATATTAGATAGGGATACAGATTCCTTAGGTTCTGTAATTTAGTTCCACTGTTGGATAGAGTCAAATGGTGGCTCTGGCTGTTCCCTCTCTCTTTGGGAAGTCCACCCTTCTACATCTTGTCTGCTTTCATTTCATTCATTATCCTCATCATAGCTCATTCTTCTCCTGTCTTTCACATCTATGTCTATCTTCTTAATTGCTGGTCTCGATAAATCCTGATTTCTTGCCTCTTCAATGCTCAGCACCCTTTTGGGTATTCTTTCTGGGCTTCTTCATAAGCTATCTTGAGCCAAGGTAATTATTCCCATGTCTCCTATAAGGAGGAACCCTCCTCTAGGATTCTTTGCATTGTACCCATACAGGGTGGTATATCCCATGGAAAGAGAGGTGAACAGCCACAATGTATTGAAGTCACACAAGCATACATCTCATTCAATTGTGCAAGCCCATTGAAATTGACCTCTGAGAGCTGGCTGGAGTTCAGTGGGTGGAGAAACAAACCATTCCCCAAACCAGGCCTTAAAAGGCTGTCCTCTGGGCCAGTCCTCATTCGTTTTTTTCATTGCCACACCATCCACCCCTCCTTCTCCAGTGGTTTGTCTCTCTTTCCCATGGGCTTCTTCCTAAGCTACCTTTAGCCAAGGGAATTATTCCCACAGCACCTATGGTGGGGATCCTGAATCTGGGGTTCCTTGTGTCATACCCCTACAGGGTGGTATTTCCCATGGATAGAGAGGTGAACAGACACAATGTATGTGTCACACAAGCATGCATCTCATCCAGTTGAGCAAGCCCATTGAACATACTTTTTTTCATATTTTGGAGCAGTGCCAGAAGCACAGGGCATATACAGATTATCACTGCTGGACAAAGTGTAATGGGATTGGGTAGGGAGGGAGGTATAGGGGAAGAGGCAGGAAATCATGACTAGTGGAAGCCATGAGGCAGGTAATCTTATGTGAATTGAGGCGGCCAATAGGGGCAAGCATAGGCTGTTTTTCTTCCTCTAAAGCGCCCTCCTCAAATGGGAGTGCAAGGGCATAGACCCTTTGCAGGGGCGGCAGACATCAAGGCACCTGCATAGTGCCCCCCACAAAAAATAACATACTAGTGGCTGTAGATGAGAGATGAGGCAAGGGAGGAGAGCTATAATGATGGTGGATTCTCCGATAAATTTTATCCCCCCACCAACTGCAATAAAATAGTGCACACAAATGTCTTCAGGAGGGATAAGGAGGCATAGGTCTCCCCTCCCTTGCAATCTCGTCACAGGCTCATCACTGGTTCAGAGGTTTCTAACAGACCCAATGGAACCAAGGGCCCATTGGATATTAGGAACCAGATTAAAACATAGAAGGCCAGATCTCTATGGTTAGGCAGGTACTAGATGTGCAATATACACGAAGAAGCTCAGAGTCCACCAACCTCAGGAGCTAATGAGAGGTGATATAGAAACATAGAAACATAGAATTTGATGGCAGATAAGGACCGCTTGGCCCACCCAGTCTGCCCATTTCCCTACCTACTGGATAAGCTGCAGATCATAGAAACACAGAAACATAGAAGTTGACGGCAGATAAGGACCTCAAGGCCCATCCAGTCTGCCCATTTCTTTTTCTACCTTATAAATGTGCCATCGGCCTTTGCTCTGTCAGTGGCCTATCTATTCATAGTCATTTGTATTGCTCCCTTATGCCTATCCCATGCCTGTTTGAAGCCATGCACTGTATTCATAGCCACCACTTCTTGTGGTAAGCCATTCCATGCATCCACTACCCTTTCTGTGAAAAGAATTTCCTCACATTCCCCTTAATTGGCCTCCCTCTAATCTCATGCTGTGTCCTCTTGTCCTGCTATTTTCTTATATTTAAACATGTTAGACTCTTTCACCTTGTTTATTCCTTAAGGTGTTTGAATGCCTCGATCATATCCTCCTCTCCCTCCTTTGCTCAAGGGCATACATATTGAGCTCCGTTAATCTGTCCTCATATGTCTTCTGATGCAGTCCCTGCACCATTTTGGTTGCCCTTCTCTGGACTGCCTCAATTTGGTTAATGTCCTTGTGAAGGTGTGGCCTCCAATACTGCCGCAGTACTCCAGATGGGGCCTAACCAGTGTCTTGTACAGAGGGATTATTACCTCCCTCTTACGACTTGTGATACCCTACTAATACACCCTAACACCCCCTAGCCTTACCTACTGCTTTAGAGGTCTGCTTGGATGATTTTAGGTCATCAGTGATGATGATGCCCAAGTCTCTTTCTTCCTTTGTGACTGCTAGCAACTCCTCCCAGCCTATAGGTGGCTTCAGGGTTTTCTTCCTATGTGCATGATTTTGCACTTCTTTGCATTAAATCCCAGTTGCCACTCTTCTGACCATTCTGCTAGTTTATCCAGATCTCTTCTCATTCTGCCCACCCATCTGGATCATCTCTCTGTTGCAGATCTTGGTGTCATCTGCAAACAGACAAGCCTTACCATCTAATCCTTCTGCAAGGTCACTAATGAAGATGTTGAGAGGACTGGCCCCCAGGACTGATCCTAAGGTACCCACTTGTGCTTGCATCTCTTCTGACTGTATACCATTTACCACCACTCTCTGTTTTCTGCCCGTCAACCAGTTTGCCACCCAGTTGACCAACTTCTGACCCACCCCGAGCCTACCCAGCTTATTTATCAATCTTCTATGTGGAACAGTGTCAAAAGCTTTGCTGAAGTCAAGGTAGGCAACATCAACTGCTCCCCTTGGTCCACCACTCTGGTTACCCAGTCAAAGAAATCTATGATATTAGTTTGACAGGACCTTCCTTTTTGTAAACCCATGCTGTCTTGGATCCTGTGCCCCTATGATTCAGGTGTTGCACTATCCTTTCCTTAAGGAGTGCCTCCATAATCTGCCCACTACTGAGGTAAGACTGACTGGTCTGTAGTTCCTGCCTCCTCCCTGCTACCACTTTTGTGGAGCGGGATCACATGACCCTTCTCCAGTCTTCTGGGACCTTTCCTGTGCTCGAGACTCACTAAACAATTCTGCTAATGGCTCTGCTAGTTCCTCCTTTAGCTCCTAAAGTACCCTGGGATGATGCCATCAGGTCCCATTGCCTTATCCACCCTGAGCTTAGCAAGCTCTTGTAGGACCCTTTCTTTTGTGAAGGGAGTGCTCACCTCCCTCCTCTGTGTCCATGATGCTGAGCTGTGGGCCTTCCCTACCTTCTCTTCAGTAAATACTGAGCAAAGTATCTATTTAGGATAGATGCCTTTACAGGGTCCTCCTCTCCACTGCTCCCTTTTTCTTCATTAAACAGCATTTCCCTCTGGACTTTCTCCTTTCACTAATGTATCTATAGAAAGTCTTGTCACCTTCTTTTACTGTTCGTGCTAGTGTTTCCTCAGTTTGGGACTTTGCCTTACTGCCTTACCTGCTCCTTAGGGCAGTTTGGTATGCCTCCCTATCTTCATCCGCTGTGTTCCCTTATATTTCCTGAAGGCCAGCCTTTTGGCTCTGACCTTTTCTGCTACTGTATTTGAGAACCAAAGTGGTTTCCTTCTTCTTTGCACTTCCTTTTCTGTCTAACACAATGGGATGTTGCTTCAAGTATTGCATCATAATGCTTGCCCACTTGCCTGTACCCCCTCACCTGTGTTTCTTTTTGCCAGGGCTAGCTTAACTCTGTTGGCCATCTTATCAAAGTCAGCTCCTGAAGTCCCATATTTTGCCTTGGAATGGGATGATTTAGATGTAGTAGCCAAATTGAACCATACCATGTGATGGTCACTGGCCCCAGGTGACCTTCTACCTGGAGATCTGTGATCTCTTCTTTGTTAGTCAGTACTAGATCTAGGATAGCCCTGTCTCTTGTGGGTTGCTGTACCAGTTGTTTGAGGCCCTCCCTGCAGGAATCCACTATGAGTCTAGTTCTGGCAGATGTTCCTGCTGGTATTGACCAATCTGTATCTGGCATGTTGAAATCTCCATTATCAGAACCTCCCTTTAGCTGTCATGTTTTGTATATCTTCTAACAGTAATGTGTCTATGTCCTCCCTCTGGTCTGGGGGCCTGAGACAACCCCAGTTCTTATGGCTGTCCCATTTCCTGTTTCCAGGGTGACCCACGGTTCTTCTGGCTCCGTATGTGTATTCTGAATTTCTGTAGCTTTGATATTTTCATTAACATACAGGGCCACTCCTCCCCCCCTTTTTGCACCTCGGTCTCTTCTGAACAATACATAGCCAGGTACTGAAGTCTCCCAAGTGTGGTTACTGGTAAACCACGTCTCACTAATTGCTACTACGTCCAGTTTAGCCTCTGACATTATTGCCTGCAGGTCTGGGATCTTATAGATCCTAGTTAACCAGCAGCCTACTTCTTCCTACCCCCACCCCCTTGAATGGCCTTATGACCGTCCCATGCATGCTTGAATTCCACCACTGTTTTTGACTCCACAACCTCCTCCGGAAGGCCGTTCAATGCATCCACAACCCTCTCTGTGAAAAAATACTTCCTTAAATTACCTCTGAGCTGCCCCCCCATCTTCAAATTGTGCCCTTGTCCTTGCACACCTCTTTTTTTGAACGATGCTACCCTCTTGGACTTTGTTGATTCCCTTGAGGTACTTGGAAAGTTTCTATTATGTCCCCTCCCTCCTTTCCTCGAGGCTATACATATTAAGCTCCTTTAGTCTCTCTTCATATGTTTTCTGGTGCAGACCCTGCACCATTTTAGTTGCCTTCCTCTGGACAGCTTCCATCCTGTCTATGTCTTTGTGGAGATTGGGTCTCCAGAACTGCAAGCAGTACTCCAGATGTGGTCTGACCAGCTGTCTGTACAGATGGATAATAACTTCCTGTTTTCTACTGGTGATGCCTCTTCTATGCATACCAGTATCGACACAGCCCTCCTTGCTGCCCTCTCACATTGCTTGCCCACCTTTAGGTCATCTGATATGACTACCCCAGGTCCCTTTCCATTTTTGTTGTTGTTAGTATCTCACCCCCCATTGTGCGCTCTTCCCTTGGGTTTTTGTTTCCCAGGTGCATTACCTTGCACTTCTTAGCATTGAATCTAAGCTGCCATACATTTGACCATTCCTCTAACCTTGCCAAGTCCCTTCTCATCCTTTACACCCCACCCTGTGCACAAACTCTGTTGCAGATCTTTGTGTCATCTGCAAAGAGACATACTTTTCCTTCTAGTCCCTCTGCAATGTCGCTTATAAAGACATTGAAGAGGACCAGTCCTAATACTGAACCCTGCGGTACCCCACTAGTAACTCCCCTTTCTTCAGAGTGGACTCCATTTACTATTATTCTCTGTGTACTATTCTACAGCCAATTCTTTACCTAGGCTGTCATCTTGGGACCCACTCCCAGGCTGGCTAACTTGTATATTAATCTTTTGTGTGAGACTGTGTCAAATGCCTTGCTAAAGTCTAGGTAGGCCAGGTCCACAGCCCCTCCCTGATCTACTACTTTGGTCACCCAGTCAAAGAAATCAATCAGATTCGTCTGGCATGACATTCCCTGTGAATCCATGCTGCCTTGGGTCCTGTGCCCCTCTGGCCTCTAGATGCCGGCAATTCTTTCCTTCAGAAGTGATTCCATCATTTCCCTATCACTGAGGGTTAAACTAACAGGTCAGTAGATTCCTGCTTCTGCCTTGCCCCACTTTGTGAAGGGAATCATATCTGCCTCCTCCAGTCCTTGGGTACCACCCCATCCTCCCATGATTTGTTAAGAGAGGTAGTCAGTGGTGTCACAAGTTCTACCCTTAGTTCTTTAGAATTCTGGTATGAATCCCATCAGGCCCCATTGCTTTATCCACCTTCAGTTTTAAGAGTTCTTTCATAACCCTTTCTTCTATAAATGGGCTGGTATCAACTTCTGTATCCAGAGTGCTTCTACTGTTTGCTTTAAGTACCTCCCCCTCTTCATTTGTAAATACTGAGCAAAAATATTTGTTTAATATATCTGCCTTTTCACAGTCTCCCTCTGCCCACCTTCTCTCCCCTTTATTAAGCCTCACTATCCCTCCCTTGGTCTTCCTTCTCTCCCTGATGTACCTATAAAAGGTTTTATCCCCCTTCTTTTTCCTTTTTTCCATTTAAACTTTATTAATTTTCAGCAGAGAAAAAAACAACCAAGAACATACAATAAGAAAATATACATCACAATGATAGGTGTCCGATCCCCACAAGTGAAAATTTACTCTGCAATTACCCCCATACCCTAACCATTAACAAATTAAATAGGACAAAAAAGAAACTCGAAACATACCCCAGCCCACACAATACCCTATCCACCCTACCCAAAGAAAAAACCCTCCCTCCGAGGCTACGAGAAATGAATATAATAAAACCGGGTAGAGTCAAGATCTAGCTAGAATAACAGGTGTAAAATAATGTCCAAATCCTATCAAAAGATGTGATTGATTATGGAGGACAGCTATCATTCTCTCCGTTCTTAAAAGGCCAGGAGCTAAGCTAACCATTCATTGTAGGAAGGACAGACCTTGTCTTTCCAATGCCGAAACACAAGCTTTTTGACTGTAATGGCAATTAAAGCCATATAAATTTCCTGTTTCTAACAGGAAAGCAGTCATTTCCCCAATACACAAGCCTCCGCCCAAACATATCATCTAAACCTAATAGCAGATTCAGGTTGTTTTGGATCTCAGTCCATAAAGGAGCTATCAAAGGACAATTCCAGAAGATATGCAGAAGGTTTCCTTAATCCGCTTCGCATCTATAACATTTGGGGTCCTTAATAAATCCAAGTCTTTTAACCCTGGGGAGAATAATAGATGTTATACAAACCTTAAATGTATGAGCCTTAACTGGTACGTGCTTAAGGTATTTTGTGGCATGCTAACCAAATTCCGTCCAATCTAAAGTATTGGAAACACAGCACAGTAAGTGCATGGGGCAAGATTTGTCGGATAAGCCCAATGAAACAAAACTAAATAAATTTTAGAGATTGTTTGAGACACCAATCAGTGGGCTTATACTCTCAAAATCCAATAGAAGACACATGTTCCTCCCCTACCCACTTTCCATAGCAGAACATGCCTAAGCTGCAATACTTTAAAATGTCATTACTAACTAGTTTAAACCTGTCTATTATTGCCTGGGCGGATTATGCTTCCATTTCATCAAGGAAATCCCTAAGGAGCAGTCCTTAGGAATTTTCAACCATCCCGGTTTAATAACTTTGTTGCCTATCTGAAATCGTGGATTACCCCAAATCGGCTGCCCGTCTTGAGATAACCTATATTTAATAAATCATAGAAGCTGTGTAGGATCTGACCGCTACTCCTATTGGAGATTTTTCAACACCAAGGAAAGCGCTTTAGGGATAGATAGAAAAGGGCAAGGGTTAATCTCATGGTTGTTAATTAAGGCCTTTTCAAGTTTTACCCATAAAGGGGCGGCAAGAGTGAGTTTACGGCTTTTCATTCTAGCGCCCACCTACCGTACCTACTTAATTGAGCAGCCCAAAAATAAAGACCAAAGTGGGGTAGCCTTAGGCCACCAACTAATTTGGGGGCAGCTAATTTATGATAGGCCATCCTGGATTTTTTATGATTCCAGACAAAATTCGCAATTATAGCATGGAGTTTCTTAAACCAAGAAAACAGAAGAAAGATATCTAATCTGCTTAAAGGGTAGAAAAGCCTGGGAAATATATTCATTTGAACTATGTTGATCCTCCCCCACAAGGACAACGGGAATTGAGTCCACCTCTTGAGGTCGAGCTCGATGGTGTGAACCAAAGAATCTAAGTTCAGTTGACGCATACGTGCCATGTTTTTGGGTTAAGACCAGGCCCAAATATTTAAGTGAGTCTGAACTCCATTTCAGTCCAAGTTCTGTTATCTCCCTTTTAAATACCCTGGTGTTAAGAGGATAAACCACCATTTTATCTAAATTTAATTTGTAATTAGACACCTGACAAAATTGTTCTATTAGCTCTAATAATTTGGGAATAGATCTAGCAGGCCTCGAGACATATATCAAGAGATCATCTGCATAAGCGGTAATTTTAATGGGGAATCCCAATATCTTTATGGCTTCTATCTCATGAGCATGGAGTATTCTCCGTATCAAGGGTTCTAAATATAAATTAAATAACAATGGGGATAAAGGACAACCTGTCTTGTACCCACATATAATTGGAAAGAGTTGAAAATCACTCCATTGCAAATGATTCTAGCTGAGGGTTGGAGTAAAGAGCCTAAGCCACTCCAAAAATTTTTCAGGGAATCCAAATTGCCTCATAGTTTCAAATAAAAACTCCAATAGACCCTATCAAAAGCTTTCTACGTCCAAGGAGACCAGCATCATTGGGAGATTGGTCCTCGGAAAACAAGAAGACATGGGCCAATGTTCTGAAATGGTCAATCAAAGACCTGCCCTTCATAAAATCTACCTGTTCACTCCCTATTATTTTGGGCAATACCTTATTAATACGACCTGCTAACAACTTGGCCAAAATTTTCAGATCACAATTTAAGAGAGAAATGGGTCTGTAAGAAGCCGGGTCTGTGGTGGGCCTATTGGGTTTGGGGAGTAAAACAATAAAGGCTTCTAAAAAGGATTTCTCAGTCTCCTTCCCATCACAGATATGACGAAACAATCTAAGAAGGTGAGGGGCTAACAAAGAGGAGAATTTTTTATAAAAATTGGACGAGAACCCATCAGGGCCAGGAGTTTTATCTAGGGACAAATTCTTGATGGCAGATTCAATTTCTGCTTGGGTTATATCTGCTGTAAGGGAGTTTCGATCCACTTCAGTGAGGACAGGGAGATCCAAACCATTGAAAAAGGCGATGATCTGACGTCCCGAAGGTGGTTTTTCCATCTCCTTGTACAAGTTCCCAAAATATTGACAGAAAAGTTGGGCAATCTCATCCGGGGACATTTTAACACAACCCTCCTCCCTTGAAACAATTCCTTCAGTTAGCCGAGAGGATTCTAATTGTGATAACCGCCTAGCTAATAATTTCCCAGGTTTTTCTCCCTGGTCAATGTAATTGGCTTTCGTCTTAACTAAAGCAAGTTCTGCCTGTTCCCAAACAACCTAAGATAGGTATCTTTGACCTTAACTAACTCCTCTTTATTATCCTTAGTAGGGTAGTGGCACAATTAATTTCTAATAACCTAATGCGTGCCAATAAATCCAACATGGTTTTTTTTTCCCCTTTTCCTACTCACCGCCAGGCTAATTAAGACCCCCCTTAGGAAAGCCTTAAACGCACCCCAAAAAATATCTGGACGAGTCTCCTCGCTTAGATTATTCAACACAAATTCCTCAATTTGCTCTGCTATAAACTTGACCATCTTGGGTACCCTGAGAATTTGATTATTTAATTTCCATCTATTCCCTTTCCTCGTGATAGATGAAAGGGAAATAGTTATCATTAAGGCTGCATGATCGGAAATGGGACCAGGTATAATATTAGAGTGAGAACTCCTCTGAGGAGAGGCCGGGAGAAAAGTAGTCAAGCAGGATGAGTCCCATGGGCAGAAGAGGTAAAAGTATATTCCCTGGAATTCGGGTGAAGGACTCACCAAATGTCTGCCAATCCAAGCCGATCGAGCAAATCAGTCATTGCCCGAATAGCTGGAGTTAAGCAGAACTGTGATTTACCTGATCTGTCCATCATAGGATCCATAGTCAAATTAAAGTCACCACCCAAAACCATCAGGAGGTGAGTGAAAGGCAATAGCACTTTTAGTAAACCCACGAAAAAATCCTGAGTATCCACATTGGGACCATATATCGATCCCAACAGGATTTCAGTGTTTTGTAACTTCCCTCTGACTAACACATATCTGCCCTCCTGATCTTGAATCACTTGCAAGGGTTTAAACGACAGAGATCTATGTAGCAACAACATAACCCCCCGGCTCTGCGTATTACCCTGGGAGGCAAAAACCTGACCTATTTGTAACCTCCTCATGACATTTGCTTCCAACTAGTAATAATCGTTTCTTGCAAAAACACAACCTCGGCCTTAATAAGTTCTATGTTTAAGTATTTTATATTGCTTGTCCTTAAGCGAGCCTTTGACATTCAAGTAAGAAAATTAGTTAGTATCATTATCTCCATCCACCTATGAGGGCATAATACAGATGTAAATCCTTATTAACACCAAATTCAGATAGTATCCTTGAACAACTACCCATAAACCGCATTTGCTGTAGTGCCTCTGAGAAAATACTCCCCACAAAACCCCAGATAATACCGTACCCCAGGATAAACCCCCCAACAAGCAAAAGTAACATCCCCCCCCTTCCCAAAATATTCCATGGCCCATGATAACAGGACACTCAAGCCACTCCCTGCCCCTACCTCCCCCTTCCGAAACTAAATCCCATTGATAATACTAATCCCCACAATTTGAGGATACCATAGAATGACCCTTTACTCAATACCATCCCCCTTGAAAATAAAGTTGTACATCTTGAAACATCCCATACATAGAATAGCCAAAAGAACATACAATGAGGAAAACATGCCCCAAGCACTAAGAGGATGGTGATATATCTTCCCATTCAAACTTGTAAGGGTGTGGTACCCACATAAACATTATCTATCCATGTTACCCCAAGAAGAGTTCCTCTAGCGAAAGGAACAAAAAAGGCTAACCATGAGTAACGTGCAGCAACAAGTTGGTGGCACCATATAGACTCCCAATATCGAGAGCTGTACTGTAATATAACAAAACTAGTGCAACAGCTCAATTGTAAGAGCCCAAAATGCAAGTAAGCCTAGGGACCCTCCTCTCCCTCATATAGTGCCCACAAAGGAGCAGAACAAGAAATCAAGCCGGGTATACTACCGTTACCATAAAACCAATACAGAAGTAAACCAGGACAAGGTAGCCACAGCTCACATAGATGCTATCAGTTTCCCAAAGTCTGCCATATAAAGATCACCAGTTAAAACATAAGTCCCCTTAGGTTGCTGTAAGAACAGTTGAAGTTATCCAGTCAACATATAAACATAATCTCAAAACAGGAGCTTGGTCCCACTTTCACACTGCATCTTCAGGGGTCCTTAAATAAGGCAGGCAAGGTCTTTTGCAGGTCTCCTTAGCCATTTCTGGGGAATCAAATGTTTCCATTCTTCTTGGATCTTCACCTGAAGTCTTGCAGGGTAATCATTCTATATTTTACCTCGCTCGATCAATTTTTAACCACGGGTGAAAGTTGCCCTTCTTTGCATACGGTGAGCGGTAGATCTCTGCGCAACTCTGAGCTCGCCCCTTCCCAGTATAATTCTTTGTTATCCTTGGCCTTAGTAATAAATAGCTGTCGCTCCTGATAATTCAGGAATCGAAAAATAAATGTTCTCGGTGGGCCACCTGGAGGAGGCAGTAAAGCTCGATGTGTCGTTCAATTATGTGGGGCGAGCAAAGGGTGAGGCCCAGCTATTTTTCATTCAGCCTTTGAGTAAACCTGATCGCATCAGAACCTTCAGCTTTCTCAGGCAAGCCAATAATCACAACGTTGTTGCGACGGCTTCTCCCTTCTAGGTCTTCGAGTTTAGAATCCACTTTACTAAACTTCTGTTGCAACACAGGTATATTAGACTCCATCTGCTCCTTAGAACCTTCCAGCGATTTGATCCTAGCAAGGTTATCTGAAATCTTTATATTCAGATCCTCCATCGTTGTAGATAGGCACTTAATCTCACAAGCCATGTCTTCCAATGTGGCTTTGAAAGGGTGAAATTCTGCTAAAAACATAGCCAAAGTGAGAGGCTCCTCTGCCCCAGGCAACTCCCCTGGGCTCTGCAATGACTGCGATGCAGAGGCCTTGGATTTTTTAGCGGCCTTCTCGGGAGTCATAGGTGTGTGTTTTGGTAGCGTTTTTTCATTTCTATCTCCATGAACCAGCCTCCAGCCACTATTAAACACCTGGAACTAACTGACCACCAGAGAGACTGGTTTACCACTTTAAAAGGGGCCAAAAGCACGAAATCGATCGTTAGCGGAGCTCATGGAGAACACAGCTGCTCTCGCGCTCTGCATCACGTGACTCCTTATCCCCTTCTTAACTAGAGTTGGCTATCTTTTCCTCGGTTTTGGCCTTTGCTCTTCTGACTGCCTTCCCAGCTTCCTTTTGCTTTAACTGATACAGTTCTCTGTCCTCTTCCTTCTGCGATTCCTTGTACTTCTTGAATGCTTTCTTTTTCTCTTGAACCTTTACTGCCACTTCCTTTGAGAACCATAGTGGTTTCTTACATTGTTTTGTTTTGTTTATTTGCTTCACACAAAGGCTTGTTACCTCTGTGATGGCAGTTTTATTATTCCCCATTGTTCTTCCCCCCTCCTTTCTGCCCATTTGCTAGTGCATTCCTTAGGCACTCACCCATTTTGGCAAAGTCAGCCCTTCTAATGTCCAGTACTTTTGCCTTTGTATGGCTTGACTCTATTGCTGTGTTTATTGTGAGCCATTCTGTTTGATGGTCGCTAGTTCCCAGATGGCCATCCACTTCTACATCTGTGATCCTCTCTCCATCTCCATTTGAGAGAACCAGGTATAAGATTGCTTCCTCTTGAGTGAGTTCCACTACTAGTTGTCTAAGGCATGCCCCCGTAGGGCATCTAGAATAACCCCACTCTTCGAAGTGTCTGCTGCAACTGCACTCTAGTTAACATCTGGCATATTCAGATCACCCATCAACAATATCTCCCCTTTTTCTGCCATTCTAAGTATACTTTCTATCATTTCCTTGTCCATTTCCTCCCCCTGAGAAGGGGGTCTGTATACAACCCCTGTGCGGATTGTGGTGCCATTGTCTGTCTCCAAATTTACCCACAGTGCTTCTTCTCTTCCCTGTTTACCCTTTTGTTCTGTTGCTTTGATTCCTTCCCTTATGTAAAGAGCTACTCATCCTCCTCTTTTACCCTCCCTGTCCCTCCTGTAGATAGTGTATCCTGGTATGTTTACGTCCCAGTCATGGTTTTGTGTGTATCATGTTTCTGTGACTGCTACGATATCCAGATGTTCCTCATCTTCCATCAAGGCCACTAATTCAGGAAGTTTGTTACCCAGACTATGGGCATTGGTACTCATTGCTCACCATTTTTTGATGGCTTTACCTTCTGTTGCAGCATCTCCCACTGACCTTTCTACCTCAGTCTTTTTCTCATTTAGTACCCTGTTTTGTAGGGAGAGGATGGGATTTTTCTGCTGCTTATCAGTGCCTCCCCCTTTGACTAGTTTAAAAGCTTGCCAAGGAAGCATTTAAACCGATTGCTCAAAAGACTTGTTCCCTTCCTGGACAGATGCAGACCATCCTGCCAGTATAGGCTGGTGTCCCTCCAGGTGGAACCCCAGTCCCCAATGAAGCCAAACCCCTGTACTCCACACCATTTTTTCAACCATTCATTAAACTGCATGGTGCAAAGTACCCTTGCCTCCCCCATGCCATTGAAAGACAGCACCTCTGAGAAGGATACTGTGTGTGCTACTTGTCTTAGGCCCCTCCCTAACTCTACAAAGTCCTCCTGCACTGCTCTAATCTCATGATGAGCCAAGTCATTTGTCCCTAGTTGGACAATGACGTCCAGCTCAGACTCCCGTGCAGCTGTTCTCGTGATCCTGAGGATGCGTTTCCTGTCCCTCCAAGCCATGGCACCAGGCAGGCACCTTACTTCAGTTTTCCCTGCTCCCCCCAGTTCTATCCCCCTAATAATTGAGTCCCCCACCAGGAGCTACTTCTTTTCCCTGTGGTGTCCTCTGCCTCCTTCCTGTGGGCTTCCCTTGTGACAGTTGTCTGCACCCTCCTTTGTCTCCTCTGTGGGTGCATCCATAGGGGAACTGTGCTCCTCCAGAATGGTGTATGGATTGTGGAGTGGAACAACTGACTAGGTGTGCCTCTGTTCCACCACCCTTACCCTCTCTGAGCCCACTGTGGTCCAACTACTGTGCTTTCTTCACAACCTCTGAGGTAGTGGTGGTGGCTCTGGTGCTCCCTGGATGGGGGAGGTTCCCTTCCTACTGTCCAGTGTGGCCTGAAGATGGGCAACTTCCTCCCTCAGGGCAGAGAGTTGTCTGAAAATAGGGCAGCATCTCAGCCTCCAGCAAGACTCCCGGAAGACTGCTGCCCCACAGCCATTACATTGCCCTACTCCCCACATGTTTATCTACTTTTTTGTGTGTGTGTGTGTGTGTGTGTGTGTGTGTGTGTGTGTGATTGTTTTTTTATATAGAAATATATACATATTTTACAATGTGTAGGCTTATATTGTCAGTGCAGTGTGCAAGAGGATATGACAGTGATATGTACCTTGCACTCTTGAGGAAATGATGTCAGAACCCCAGGTATAAAGGAACTATTTCCAGGGGTGGGTGGGTGAGGGTGGTCAGAGGTTGGGCCTAAACTGTGCCCTCATGAAACAATCAGCTAAAAGTTCTGACCCACCACTGCAATGAGTGCCTTCCTGTCAGCAAGATGCCCTACACAACAATTTGACAGAGAAAATACACTGCTAATCAAACAGAGAAAAATCCAGACATCCAAGTCAGACACAGGTAAACCTCCCCACCCCCAAAACAGCCTGGTAGTTTGTTAGCCACAAAGGAAAATCAAATATGCATTTATTTCAACCCTTCTGAAGATGCTCACAAGATAAGCAGTTTTGAAAACCCCCTTCCTGAATTAAAAACTAAAATAATTAAACACAAAGCAATACCAATGTAAGACTGTAAAGTAAGGAAAACTTCCCTCAGATGTAAGCAGGAGAGAGATTTGTTGCAGATATCTAGTCCAATATAGTATATCCCCGTATATCAGAGGAGTTAGCCTACAGGACAGTTTATACAGTAGCACACCAGATGAGTTCAGGCTGTGATGGCTACAATGTCTCAATGCAAGCTAATCTCCCCATGTGGCACCTTGATGCCAAAGCAGTAACCAGATAGAATCTCTTTCTGGGACCCTCAGTGGGGCACTCTCGCAACTTCCATGGTGTCTTAGTGAAATCACAAGATTGCCATTAGGGCTAGACAGTGTATCTTTTTGTTGTCATCTCTCTAAGTGTTGTGTCTTTACAGTCTGGCCAGAGCATATCAAGGTTTAGGAAGGGTGAACATAGCCAGTGACCCATATCCCTCCAAAGTAGGGGTTGTAGGAGAGCTCTGATCAACAGGGAGTTAAACAAATGGTAGGGGGGAACCAAAAGGAATAGGAACCAGAGGGGGCATTACCCTGGGGTTATATACTGTTGTTGAATCACCTATTTTCCTCTTTTTGCTTCCCATACTGTATAAGTCAGTGATAGTCATCTCTCAAAACTCTGGGTGAACACCCTTACCAGACAAGCCACCACATTTGACCAGTTAAGGGAAATACTAGAGGGATACTCAAACTTAACTGGAACAAGAGGAGGTAAGTGGCATTTGGGTGTCAGTGGCAGGAAATGCCCACCAACATGGAGAAGGGGGCAAGGGGTGTCTTCTGTAATGTGAAAGGGCTTAACCACCCTATTATGTGCATCAAAGTTCTGCAGCATCTTAATACGATGAAAGCAGACATTGTCTTGCTCCAGGAGACACACCTTATGGCTAGGATGGCACAGTGGCTGAAAAAAGATGTGGGTAAGCACAATAATACATAGCAGGGCCATGACAAAAACCAAAGGAGTAGCCATATTCAAACATCAAGCATGTGCATGGAGGAAGAAATGGCATAAATCAGATAAACAAGGCAGATGGGTAGTAGCAAGGTTCTCCTTCCCTGGGGGGAGAGTAATCCTGGTGAACACACATGCACCCAACCAGAATGCACAGGATTTCTTCCCATGGGTAGGTCAGGTGATTGCAGAGACAAGAGAAGGAGCAGAGGGTGCCCCAATCATTATGAGAGAAGACTTTAACCTAGTCAGAGATATATTTTTCAATAAATCAAAGCCCACACCTGATGCCCCCAAGCAAAAGAGACCTTGGTAGGCCTCATGGATGAATGGGGGTAATTTGACCCCTGGCGGAGGTACAACCCCACAGGCAGAGATTACTCAATCAATTCCCAGGTGCATAATACCCAAAGCAGAACAGATTTCTTGCTGGTAGATAGAGCAGTGGATCTAGGAGTACAGGAGGTAACAACTGACCCAATCCTCTTATAGAATCATGTGTCAATTGGGATGGCATTCCATGCAGCTGAGGTCCAACTGGCCTCCACCAGATAGCGATTTAACCTAATACTTCTTAAGGATCCAGAACTGGAACAAGAGGAGGTAAGTGGCATTTGGGTGTCAGTGGCAGGGGCATGCCCACCAACATGGAGAAGGGGGCAAGGGGGTGTCTTCTGGAATGTGAAAGGGCTTAACCACCCTGTTATGTGCATCAAGGTTCTGCAACATCTTAATACGATGAAAGCAGACATTGCCTTGCTCCAGGAGACACACCTTATTGCTAAGTTGGTACAGTGGTTAAAAAAGATGTGGGTAAGCACAATAATACATAGCATGGCCATGACAAAATCCAAAGGAGTAGCCATATTCATACACCAAGCATGTGCATGGAGGAAGAAATGGCAGAAATCAGATGAACAAGGCAGATGGGTAGTAGCAAGGTTCTCCTTCCTTAATACTGCTTAAGGACCCAGAATGTGGCCCTGGATACAGTAACAGACCAAGAGTTATTTGGAAATAAACTTCAATGGGGAGATAGGACCGGGTACAGTATGCAAGTCCTACAAAGCCTACCAGTGGGGGTGCATCATTTCATACACGGCCTCCAGTAATAAGAAGCAGAGGGCAGAAACAGTAGAGTTTAACAAAAGATTTGGGGAGCTGGAGTGCCAGTTTAAACTAACTGCCACCCCTTCTCCTGAGCTTAATGCACAGATAACAGGAATACAATATAGACCAAATATCATAGCTAAAAAGAAAGCCGAGTGGCATCTGTTAAAGCCAAACACAAGTTTTGGGATACAGGGGATAAGTGGGGTAAACTACTGGACTGTCACCTTAGGAAACAGAAAACACAATCTCAGATTTTAGCCCTACAATCAGCTTACAATCTGGCGGTAACTAAGCCTGCGTACTTGAATGAGGTGATGTAGTAGTTCTATATATGGCTATATACCTCCAATTACCCCATGAGTGAGACCTCACCCAGCCTAAGGACACCTTCATTTTTGGAACAGGTAGCCCTCCCCAGACTGAACCCACTAATGGCAGAGGCCTTGAACAGGCAGATTACACTTGAGGAAGTCAGAAATGCGCTAACAAGCCTGGATAAAGGTAAGGCACCAGGGGCAGAAGGCATGCCGGTGGAGATCTATCAGCTACTTTAGGAGGAGGTATCTGCATTTCTATTAGAAACTGTCCGAACTGCTCATACCCAGGAATCCCTACCACCCACAATGAGGGATGCCATAAATTCCCTCATCCCCAAAAAGTCCTGAGACCCACTCGACTGTTTGAACTTCTGCCCCATAGCCTTACTCTTGGTGGACACAAAATTGTAGCCAAAATACTAGCCACTCAGCTAAATAGGGTGTTAGCTGAGGTAGTACACACCTCCCAGATGGGCTTTAGCAAGGCAGGATGGGGGCAGACAACATATGTACTGTATTGATCCTCAAATAGATAGCCCGGCACTCCCATACCCCTATGGTGGCCCTTGCAGTGGATTTCTGCAAGGCTTTTAATTCCATGGAATGGGGATTCTTACACATGATCATAGCAGCTTGTCGGTTTGGTCCCAATTTCAGGGGATGGATATGCACCCTATACAACACCCCTCGTGCAAGGGTTCTGACTAACAGGACCATCTCAGATGGATAGGCTGCAGAGAGTGACCAGTCAGGGATGTCCCCTGTCCCCCCTGCTATTCCTGCTGGTGCTGGACCCACTCACCAGAAGGATCCTACAATCCCAGAAGATCCAGGGTATACAGGTCCAAGGAAAGCAGTACACAGTACACACCTATACTGGTGACCTGTTGCTAATGGTATCCAATCTGAGCCAGTCCCTCCCCCTCACCCACTAGGTATCCTTGATGAGTTCACTACCATTTCAGACCTCCGAGTGAACCCTCCCCAAAAAACACCTTATCCTCCTTGAACCCGGCATGCATCATAGAGGGTGTGCAGAATATCCCAGTGCTATCTGCCCCTAGAGGTTTCACATACATGGGAATAAGGGTCTTGACCAGCTGAAAAGACCTGATAGTGGAAAACTACACCCCTGTTATCTCGACTCAGAGCTGAGATGCAGAAGTGGCTCACTCTTTGACTCTCTCTTAATGGGAAGGTTGAGGCCTTGCGAATGTTCACACTCCCTGAGCTTGCGTAACTCTTCTGTAATCTTCTCATAGCCATCCCACTGAGGGTATCCAGAGACCTGCACAAATTAATTGCAGGCTTTCTCTGGGAGGGTAAAACACCTAGATTCAGTTAGGCAAAATTAAGGGCACACTGGTCAGCGGGGTGGGGGGGTTAGGCCTTCCCAGGATGCAAGGGTTTTGGCCCACATACAGAATGGTTCAAGTGACAAAGTGGTTCCTACCACCCTCTTGTCTCACCCCAGTGTGGATAGGACTACAGGAGGACGTGGCTGGGGATGGCTGGGCAGGAACACTACTTAGGCAAACAGTGAAGCCCATCCATACTGACTCCCCCATTATTTGGGACACATGGTGAGTATGGCGGCATGGAATGGTGCTAACACACACACACCTAAAAATCACAGGACTCTACCTCTGAAATATATTTAGCTATGGAATAACATGGGCATTACCAGAAGGGACAAGCCAGTCCTGTGCCTCTCATGGATTGAGAAAGGCATCTGCATCATGGCAGACATCCTGGTCCCAGGTACAAGAGACTTGATGTCCTTCCAGCAACTGCAGGCCACACACCTACTACCAGAAATAGATTTCTGAAGCTTCCTTCAGTTAAGGGGAGTAATACATGAACTGAAGGAGAAAGGGAAAGATGGGTCGGGCTAGATGTGGCTCGGACATCTACACAGGCCTGACAAGCTAAAAGAGGTTGCAGGCAGAATATACAGTCAAATCCAAGATGCCCAGCAGGCACAAATTGACAAATGTAGAGGTCAGTAGGCTTGATATTCACACACAGAGCTCACCCCATCTGAGTGGGACCTATGTGTAAAGGGAGTACATTAGGCATATAAAGATACTAAAGGACAAATCATATGACTCAAAATATTATTGAGATAGTACCCCACCCCGCTAGCACTTCACAACATGGGAGTGCTACCACACTCCTACTGCTGGAAATGTCAGGCAACACAAACTATCCTAGTACACATCCTGTGGGAATGCCACACCTTAAGACATTTCTGGAATGAGGTGTTAGAAGACTGTTTCAAGATTCTAGAGAGCACGGTCCCCTGAGACGGAGCACTTATAGTGCTTGGAAACATGTCTAGAATGGCCACAAGATCCACTGAACAGAAGAACTGGGTTGTGGCTGTAATCCTGGAAGTGAAAAGGACCATACTGATGAAATAGTACCAGGTAACTCACCCTTCCCTTCTCCAATGGCACATGGCAATGGCAAAGCTAGCTGTGTTAGAATGACTTTCTTTCTCAGAAGCTAAAGATCGCCCTCTATACTACAAAACATGGGGCATAAGCCTTCACTCCCACCTCTGCTCAGTACCCACACCACCTCCTGACAATCCTCCTGTATGATGTTACACACAGCGTACTCCCCAAGGGTATACCTACCTGAAGAGAGTACTAGGCTCAGAAAATGTGTAGAAGTATACAGCTTATGAATGTGTACAGTTGCTATATATGATTAAAATAACTATACCATAAGTGCAACCTTTTAGTCCAGACAATCCCTTTCAAAAAAGGGACAGGGATAAAATATCTACCGGATGACACAGAACCCTAATCTCACCTTGGACACTGTAAGGACCAGTTTAACATACAGAGAGAAAGTTCAGTATATTGTACTTGAATATCTATAGCATGTCCAATGCTGCATATTTGTTTCTGTTGTTCTGTTTTTCCCTGTTACAAATATATTGCATGTAAGAAATGTGTTTCATGTACATGTATGTGAAAATCTCAAATATAATTTTTCACAATAAAAAAAGCACTCTGGATGTCTGCCCAAAAGTATTTTAATCACTACTGGAAGAACACCGAATTAGCTGTCTTACTAATTAGATTAGACAAACTGAAATATCAAGACAAAGTGACTTGCCTGACCTTAGAACAACTTGCTTCATACAACTGGTTACATAAAATAAAGCAAATGCATCCTATAGTAACATACCAGGCTAATTTTATTTATTTATTTATTTAGCTTTTGTTGACCGGGTAAGTGCACTAGACAAATCCTGCCTATTTTCAGGCACGACCCGGGGGAGGGGGATACAGATGAATGCCAACTGACCTTGAACCAGATTAAGCTGTTGGTGGTATTTTTAGTGAATGAGGGAAATTTGGCCAGGACACCGGGGAAATTCCCCTACTCTTTTCGATAAGTGCCATGGGATCTTTAACATCCACCTGAACTACCACCAATCCAGGCAGATGGGACCTCGGTTTAACGTCTCATCCGAAAGACGGCACTTCAGAAGTGCAGCACCCCTCTCATGCTGCACTACAGTGTCAGTACTGGGATATTAACCCAAGTGCCAGATGTGGGAACTGAACCCACAGCCCTCTGATCTCCCGGCCTCAGAGGCGAGTGTGCTACCTACTGAGTCATTGACACTGACAAATTAAAATAGTAAGGAATGGCATATATCAACATCATCCTGTTTAACACCTTTCATACAGAGTAATGGAAGTGTGATACAAAAAAAATCCCTCTTATATGTTCAAATACTGTATAATGTGTTTATACAACATAGGTTAGCCTAGGTTTATAGATAATAAGATGGAGGACCTGGGCACAGCCAGGGACATGGATTGGTAGGAAACTGGCTGAAGGAGAGACAACAGAGGGTGATGGTAAATAGGGTCAGATCAGAAGAGAGGAAGGGCACGAGTGGGGTGCCACAGTAAGGATCTGCCTTTGCTTCTGTACTCTTCAATTTGTCTGTCAATTATATCAGCGAGGGCATCCGGGGCAAGTTGTGTCTCTTTGTGATGACACAAAGATCTGCAGTAAGGTACAAAAAGAAAGTGGGATCAGGGAGATGTGAGTAATCTACAGCATAAAGGCTAGAGAGTTGTTCTAAGGTTTGACAGTTGAAATTCAAAGCCAATGCCAAACAAATGCATGGTTGTGCACCACGGGGTGCAGGATGGTGACAGGACAGAGTACTATGTGCAAGGGTTTAACTGAGCATTAAGGCAGAGGCAAGGGACCTGGAAGTCATCATTACTGATTCCCTCAAACAATAAAGTTAGTGTAATAAGGCCTATAGTAATGCTAACATGATGCTGGGGTGTATCTGAAGGGTATTGACTGCAGTAAATCATAGATACTGCTACAGTACCTCAATGTATTGTAGGTCACTGGTAAGGCCACAACTGTTACACTTTGCCTAGTTTTTGGAGGCATCACCAATGGAAGAACAGGGACAGGTTGGAAATGTTACAATGCAGGGTGGCTAAGGTGATTCAGCACCAGTACAACATACCTTGTGAAGATTGTCTCAAGGCACAGAACATGTATTCACTGAAGACCAGCCAAGAGAGGAGAAATATGATAGACCTTCATGTTCCTAAAGGGAATACACAAGGTGAACTTTGTGAAAGTATTTAGCTTGGCTACAGAGTTAAGAACCCGAGGTCACTATGGAAACTGGTGTGGGGAATAATTATGAGGGTTTTGAGGAAGTTCTATTTTATGTAAAGGGAGGTGGAGCTGTGGAGCAGTCTACTAGCAAGGGTGGTGGTTGCAAAAACTGTAAATAATTTCAAGCAATAGGTTTGGGGGTTGTTAGGTCAGTAGCAGCAGGTAGGGGAGCCAGGGGGTGGACTAGGAGGAATTAAACACCACATTGTCCAATACATTCTGGGTCAGATGGGGAAATTTGGGCATATTCAATGGACCCATGTTTTTTTTTCTGCTGTTAGTGTCTATTTTTCTATGTTTTCTAAGAATATTTTGTTTGTCAGTCAATGATATGGTCGATAAAGAGATAAATGGCTGGGGAAATCTATGGCCAACATTTATTAACCATCAGATGTCATATTAGTAGATGTACTGTCTTCTTCCATTCAGGAACAAAAAAAAACCTTGTTGATCTAACGAGATGTTTATCAGCTGCCATCAATACTGGCACAGTAATTATAAAAGTACAGTATCAACAAAAAGTGCTGATTTAACATTGATACAAATATATATATATATATATTAGAGGCAAAAAAACTCAATTTAATGCATTAGTTAGGTTTGTTACACACCTACAAAAGTGAGGAAATTCAGTGTTAGGGTTGAAAGCCCCCCAAGGCCCCCCCTGCCCACACCCTCAACCAGCATTGGGGTGTGCATTACGGTTGTTGGCAATAACTCTCACCCCATCACATGTGTAAAGAAGCAGAGGTGTAGGAGAATGGGTTGAGAGTTAGGACCGACAACTGTAATGAGTACCCCGATGCCGGTTGGGGGTGTGGGCGGGGGGCCAAGGTGGCTTTCAACCCTAACTGCAATTCCTCACTTTGATAGTGGAACACTTAAGCATTAATCAGATATGCCTCTAATTTCCCTTCTTTTTGAGAATGATAACGAGAAATTGTGAAAGTAATGCGGCAGGAGCGCGAGGCCCAAAGGGCCCTGCACTCCCACCACATGATGTCTTGTCACATAGTAAAAATGTGCTCACAAATGGAAATAGTAATGCGCATGGTGATGCAAAGTGAAACAGAAAGAGAAACAGTAGTGTAGACAGAAATGTTAAAAACAATGCAAAATCAAGTGCAAATGAAAACACAAAGGGTAACGCACATGGTGGCATAGACGTGAACGGTAAGTGAAATGGGAATGGAACCACAAGAGAAAACGGTAATGGTAATAGTAATGTAAGCACACAGGCTGGTTTTCCCCAAAAGCTGCATAAAGAAAGACAGTGAGTGCAAAGGATGTATGCATAATAATGGTTCTCGGAGCATAAAATGAGGAGTTGGAATACTAAATTGTTTACATTTCAGGAACTATACGATGTAGAAAAATGTTTTAAAGTCAAATGATTTATGACTTTCCTGGCTAGTTTAGTGCTTAGCCCCCATTAGGGGGCTAAGCACTTTTCTGACGAAAAGTCCACATCTCACACTATTTCAGAGATACGGGCCCTGAAAGGCCCGGCGAACGCCGTAATGTTATCCTATGGGAAAAAAAGAGAAGTTCAGAGTGCCAGAACTTTGGCTTCCTGTAATATTTTTTATCAAGCCACAAAAAGGCACATCTGTGGGATGTTGGCTGTGTTCCCTCCAAATGTCAGCCCAAAAAACCAAACCGTTATTTTGCAGCAGTGCGCCAAAGGATTCCTGTAATGCGTCAGATGCCGTAATGTTAGCCTATGGGAAAAAGTGTCAACTTTGGAGTGCTGTAACTTTGCCGCCATGCAATATTTTTTCAACAGAACACTAAAAGGCACATCTGTGAAATGTCGGCTGCGTTTCCTCCAAATATCAGTCCAAAACACCAAACCGTTCTTTTGCAGCAGGGTGCCAAAGAATTGCTGTAATGTTCCCACAGCCTAGAAAAGTACTGTCAAAGTTCGAGAACACTTTCGCAAATTCATTCGACAGTGTCACAAGTGCAACAGTACTTTGCAAAAGTACTTTTTCCAGAAATTTGGAAAACATATTTCTGGGGTGTTTTACCCCAAAATAAAGACATAGCTAGCATCCTCAGGGTCCGACTAGGTGAATACAAAAATAATTAGGTTGCTGGAGGGTCCCAATTTTAAATGCCAAGCATTTTTCTGATCACCAGCTGAAAACAAAATTGTGGATTTGCAACAGTAAAAGGGCCATTTACGAAAGTAAAAACTGCATTTGCGACACTGTCGAACTTTTTGTTAACTTTTCCCAATGACTTATAATGGGAACTTGTTTTTTGAATAACTTTTGAACCATTTAATATTTTTTCATGAAATCTTCAAAAGGTACATCGGGGACCCTGGCCACATGTTCCCTGAAAATTTTGGACTGGTTGCGCAAACCGTGAGAGTTGTACACTCGACCGTAAAAGTCCAGAAATACGTAAACATGCACGCAGATCATGCTTAATAACTCCACAGCCGTATATGCAACTGGTACAAATCTTGGTGGATCCCAAGGTATATGGGTCTTGATCATGTATTCTAAATTTCAGGTAAATCCATGAAACGGGTGCAAAGTTATTAGGGTGCAAAATTTGAGGTTTAACATGTAAATGGCTCCTCAACCCTAACTATACTAGCACTACCGTGCCACTATAATACTATATATATACATATATATTATATAATATATATATATATATATATATATATATATATATACACATATATATATATATATATATATATATATATATATATATTTTATAGGGGTGTATTCGCACCCCTATAGTTTGGGTTGAGTAGGCTGTTTAATGTTAAACCCCATATTTTAAGGATTAATAACTTTGCAATCATTCATTGGATTTGTACAAAATTTGGAATGTGTGGTTTTGTATGGTAGATCCCTTGATTTGCCAAGTTTTGTTTGGGTCAGACTTACGGTGTTTTCGCAGCAAAGCACTGAATAACACATTTTTCAACATGTTTGACATGTTTTTTGCCCATTGCACTGACACCACACTGTTTGGTCTTTTGGTCTGAAAATTTCTGGGTGGAAAGAGTTTGGATCAAAGAATAATCAAGTTGGTTTTGTAAAAAAATATCTATCCATTCCTGAGTTATTTAATTTTTAATCTTTGTGTTCTGAGAATGCTCAGTTCACCCCAAGATTAATATGTATTTTTTGCAAAAGGTGATTGGGCTCCTGGTCAAGGATTTTGTCAGCTCATGAATGGGGATTTAAAAATTCCCTTTTCATGAGAAAAAATTCCTTGTTCGAGAGCCGCCATCTTGTTTTCATTTCCCCTCCCCAAACAAAATGTTGCAGCAAGTCCAGCAGGTCACTTCTTCAACAAATAAAGCATGGGTTTTGATCAGGGTAACGCCCTCTACTAACTTACACCTTTGATTTTCTTCATTTTAGCCAAAAATGGCTATTCTAAATTTTCAAATTCTTCTTTGGCAACTCACTTCTGATCCACTTTCGCGAGGTGTCAAAATCCTCATTCACAAGCTGATCCTCATTCATGAGTTGTCAAAATCCTTGATTGTGAATTAGGGATCAGGTGGCCATATATCGCAAATGAGGATCAGCTTGACAACAGCGATTTTGACACCTTGGGAATGGGGATTGGCTTGTGAATGGGGATTTTGTCAGCTTGTGAAAGGGATTGGGTTTTTGAATCCCCTTTCACAAGATGACAAAATCCCCATCTGTGAGGTGACAAAATCCCAATTCGTGAGCCGATCCCTTTTTGCAAGCTGACAAAATCCTTGATCATCATTTCATGATCAGATAGCCATTCTCGTGAACGAGGATTGGCTTGCAAATGGAGATTTTGACACCTTGCGAACCAGGATCACCTTGCGAATGGGTATTTTGTCAGCTCACAAAAAGGGATTGGTTTTTCAATTCCTTGTTCATGAGGTGTCAAAATCCTCATTCGCGAGCTGTCAAATCCCTGTTTGTGAGCCAATCCACTGTCACGAGCTGACAAAATCCCCTTCGCAACTTGGAGACCAGATGGCCAGAATCTGACAATCGAGGATTACTCACGATCAAGGATTGTGACAGCTCATGAAGGGGAATAGACTTCATGAATGGGGATTTTGCTACCTCACGAACTAGGATTTAAAAAACTTTGCCAATGCACTGTAAATAAATGGTTTGGTCTTTTGACTTGAAATTTTCAGGTTATTAAGAGGGTGCCCCAGAGATGTCAATTATACTATTTAGGTTTTGAAAAGTTAATCAGTTCCATAGACATGCCATCACGAAGTTAAGATTTTTCCCATAGCATAACATTACAGCACCCATAGTGACTTTCGGTGCTCATATCTCAAAAATGAAACGAGATATGGATTTTTCACTACCCACTGCTTAGATCACCTTTTGGTGATCTAAGCATATGAGGAAGGTTTGAAGTCATAGATTATACCTGCAGTAGAATTTTTTTCCTAGATTTTAAGATTGTTGAGATATTGGCAAATTAGTGTTACAAGGGTTTCTTTTCAGGCTTATTGGGCTACTGTATTGCTCTGTTGTTACGTATAAGTGGAAGCACAGAGCCTGGAGTGCTTATGCTCCCACAAATGTATACTGTTATGTGTAAATGGGCAGTTTGATGGAAACGTGGGGCCTGAAGGGCTCATGCTTCCACCAGCACATACCAGTTACCTGGTACATTACATTGTAAACCAATGGTTTGGTCTTTTCAGTTGAAATTTGCAGGGTATAACGAGGATGTCCAAGAGATGTATGTTATGCTGTTTAGGTGTAAAAAATATAATTGGTTCCATAGATATGCAATAGCAAATTTGAGATTTTTTCCATAGGATGACATTACTGCACTCACAGCATTTTCGGTGCCCCTGTCTCAGAAATGATGCAAGATACAGATTTCATTGACTTACCTCACATGGAGGTTTTGTTGTAATGATTACAATGACACTTGAATTTTTTTAATAGCTGCTACGGTTGCTGAAATATTGGCAAATTAGTGTGACAAGTGTTCCTTGCCATATAGTGCTGTTGTATCACTCTGTAGGTATGTGTAAGTGGGAGTGCAGGGCCAGGAGGGCCAGCTCTCCCACAGGTGCATATCATTATGCACAAATGGGCAGCATCGGCCCTAACTCTCACCATCCCATGTGTAAACAAGCTGAGGTGGTGCAGTGTAGGAGAGTGGGGTGAGAGTTAGAGCAGATGACCCCAATGCACACCCTGATGCCTGTTGGTGCAGGTGGGGTGGGGTGGGCTGAAAGGGGTGGGAACCCTAAAATCGAATTTCCTCACTTTTTTCACTCTAGAAGAACCCTAACTGATGCATTAACAAAGCTTTTTGCATAGATTTTCCTTACTTTTTAAGAAAGAATAGAAAAGTAGAAAGTTACGCAAGTAAGCGTCAGGCCACATTACACACCAAATAACTAAAATGTGCATTCACAAGAGCAAGGCCGGCCACCAAAAAAATGTTAATCTAGTAGAACAATATAAAATGCTGCCCACAAAATGTAAACTGCACCACACAATATTTTTGCAAAAAATATATTGTCTAACACATAAACACCTCTGTTAGCATCTACAGGACATGCTATCAAACCCTCCAAATTTCAAGTAAAAATACCAAACCGTGCCCAAGATGTGACATGTCAAAATTTGAAATTTTCATTTGTCACAGTGGCATAGTTCCACACCTGATGACATTTAACACTCACAATGACTAAAAACTACATCCATGACACTAAGGCTAGGTGTCCTATCAATTTCGAGCCACTACCACAAGCAAAACACTGTCATCAGAATGTAAAAAGTGCCACACCATATCTCCACCACAAAAATATTTTCTGACATGGAAATACTGCAGTTTACATTCACATGACATGCCATCAACACCCTCCAAATTTCAAGTAAAAAGACCAAACCATGTCCGAGATATAATATTTTAACGTATGAGATTTTATTTGTCAAACTGGCACAGTTCCACACCTGTTGACATTTAACTCACACAATGACTGAAAACTATATGCTTGATGAGTTCACTACCATTTCAGGCCTACGAGTGAACCCACCCCAAAAAACACCTTATCCTCCTTGAACCTGGCATTCATCATAGAGGGTGTGCAGAATATCAAATTGCTATGTGCCCCTAGAGGTTTCACATACTTGGGAATAAGGGTCTTGACCAGCTGAAAAGACCTGATAGTGGAAAACTACACCCCTGTCATCTTGACCCAGAGCAGAAATGCAGAAGTGGTTCACTCTTTGACTCTCCCTTAATGGGAAGGTTGAGGCCTTGCGAATGTTCACACTCTCTAAGCTTGCGTAACTCTTCTGTAATCTTCTCATAGTCATCCCACTGAGGGTATCCAGAGACCTGCACAAATTAATTGCAGGCTTTCTCTGGAAGGGTAAAACACCTAGATTCAGCTAGGCAAAATTAAGGGCACACTGGTCAGCGGGGTGGGGGGGTTAGGCCTTCCCAGGATGCAAGGGTATTGGCCCACATACAGAATGGCTCAAGTGACAAAGTGGTTCCTACCACCCTCTTGTCTCACCCCAGTGTGGATAGGACTACAGGAGGACATGGCTGGGGCTGGCTGGGCAGGAACACTACTTAGGCAAACAGTGAAGCCCATCCATACTGACTCCCCCATTATTTGGGAAACATGGTGAGTATGGCAGCATGGAATGGTGCTAACACACACACACACCTAAAAATCACAGGACTCTACCTCTGAAATATACTTAGCTATGGAATAACATGGGCATTACCATAGGGGACAAGCCAGTCTTGTGGCTGTCATGGATTGAGAAGGCATCTGCATCATGGCGGACATCCTGGTCCCAGGTACAAGAGACTTGATGTCCTTCCAGCAACTGCAGGCCACACACCGACTACCAGAAATAGATTTTTGAAGCTTCCTTCAGTTAAGGGGAGTAATACATGAACTGAAGGAGAAAGGGAAAGATGGGTAGGGCTAGATGTGGCTCAGACATCTACACAGGCCTGACAAGCTAAAAGAGGTTGCAGGCAGAATATATAGTCAAATCCAAGACGCCCAGCTGGCACAAATTGACAAACGTAGAGGTCAGTAGGCTTGGGATTCACACACAGAGATCACCCCATATGAGTGGGACCTATGTGTAAAGGGAGTACATTAGGCATACAAAGATACCAAAGGACAAATCATATGACTCAAAATATTATTGAGATGGTACCCCACCCCGGCAGCACTTCACAACATGGGAGTGCTACCACACTCCTACTGCTGGAAATGTCAGGCAACACAAGCTATCCTAGTACACATCCTGTGGGAATGCCACACCTTAAGACATTTCTGGAATGGGGTGTTAGAAGACTGTTTCAAGATTCTAGGGAGCACGGTCCCCCGAGACGGAGCACTTATAGTGCTTGGAAACATGTCTAGAATGGTCACAAGATCCACTGAACAGAAGAACTGGGTTGTGGCTGTAATCCTGGAAGTGAAAAGGACCATACTGATGAAATAGTACCAGGTAACTCACCCTTCCCTTCCCACATGGCACATGGCAATGACAAAGCTAGCTGTGTAAGAATAACTCTCTTTCTCAGAAGCCAAAGATCGCCCTCTATACCATAAAACACGGGGCATAAACCTTCACTCCCACCTCTGCTCAGTACCCACACCACCTCCTGACAATCCTCCTGTATGATATTACACACAGTGTACTCCCCAAGGGTATACCTACCTGAAGAGAGTTCTAGGCTCAGAAAATGTGCAGAAGTATACAGCTTACAAATGTGTACAGTTACTATATGTGATTAAAATAACTGTACTGTAAGTGCAACCTTTTATTCCAAACAATCCCTTTCCACTAGGGACATGGATAAGATATCTACCAGATGACACAGAACCCTAATCTCACCTTGGACACTGTAAGGACCAGTTTCACATACAGAGAGAAAGTTCAGTATATTGTACTTCAATATCTATAGCATGTCCAATGCTGCATATTTGTTTCAGTTGTTCTGTTTTTCCCTGTTACAAATATAGTGTATGTAAGAAATGTGTTTCATGTACATGTATGTGAAAATCTCAAATATAATTCTTCACAATAAAAAAAAAAAGCTGGTTGTCAGCCCAAAAGTATTTTAATCACTACTGGAAGAACACCAAATTAGCTGTATTTCTAATTAGATTAGACAAACTGAAATATCAAGACAAAGAGACTTGCCTGACCTTAGAACAACTTGCTTCAGACAACTGGTTACATAAAATAAAGCAAATGTATCCTAAAGTAACATACCAGGCTAATTTAAAATAGTAAGGAATGGCATATATCAACATCATCCTGTTTAACACCTTACATACAGAATAATGGAAGTGTGATACAAAACAAATCCCTCTTATATGTTCAAATACTGTATAATGTGTTTATACAACATAGGTTAGCCTAAGTTTATAGATAATACGATGGAGGACCTGGGCACAGACAGGGACATAGATTGGTAGGAAACTGACTGAAGGAGAGACAATGGAGGGTGATGGTAAATAGGGTCAGATCAGAAGAGATGAAGGGCATGAGTGGGGTGCCACAGTAAGGATCTGCCTTTGCTTTTGTACTCTTCAATTTGTCAGTCAATTACATCAGCGAGGGTATCCAGGGTAAGTTGTGTCTCTTTGAAATGACACAAAGCTCTGCAGTAAGGTACAAAGAGACAATGGTATCAGGGAGATGTGAGTAATCTACAGTATAAAGGCTAGAGAGTTGTTCTAATGTTTGACAGTTGAAATCCAAAGCCAATGCCAAACAAATGCATGGTTGTGCACCACTGGTGGGGGGTGACAGGACAGAGTACTATGTGGAAGGGTTTAACTGAGCATTAAGGCAGAGGCAAGGGACCTGAAAGTCATCATTATTGATTCCCTCAAACAATAAAGTCAGTGTAACAAGGCCTATAGAAGGGCTAACATGATGCTGGGGTGTATCTGAAGGGTATTGACTGCAGTAAATCGTAGATACTGCAGCAGTACCTCAATGTATTGTAGGTCACTGGTAAGGCCACAACTATAACACTTTACCTAGTTTTTGGAGGCATCACCAATGGAAGAACAGGGACAGGTTGGAAATGGTACAATGCAGGGCGGCTAATATGATTCAGCACCAGTACGACAGACCTTGTGAAGATTGTCCCAAGGCACAGAACATGTATTCGCTGAAGACCAGCCAAGAGAGGAGAAATATGATAGACCTTCATGTTCCTAAAGGGAATACACAAAGTGAACTTTGTGAAAGTATTTAGCTTGGCTACGGAGCTAAGAAACTGAAGTCACTATGGAAACTGGTGTGGGGAATAATTATGAGGGTTTTGAGGAAGTTCTATTTTATGTAAAGGGAGGTGGAGCTGTGGAGCAGTCTACTAGTAAGGGTGGTGGTTGCAAAAACTGTAAATAATTTCAAGCAATAGGTTTGGGGGTTGTTAGGTCAGTAGCAGCAGGTACGGGAGCCAGGGGGTGGACCAGGAGGAATAAAACCCCATATTGTCCAATACGTCCAGGGTCAGATGGGGAAATTTGGGCATGTTTAATGGACCCATGGTCTTTTTCTGCTGTTAGTGTCTATTTTTCTGTGTTTTCTTAGAATATTTTGTTTGTCTGTCAATGATATGGTCGATAAAGAGATAAATGACTGGGGAAAGCTATGGCCAACATTTATTAACCATCATATGTCATATTAGTAGATGTTCTGTCTTCTTCAATTCAGGAACAAAAAAAACCTTGTTAATCTAATGAGATGTTTATCAGCTGCCATCAATACTGGCATAATAATGATAAAAGTACAGTATCAACAAAAAGTGCTGATTTATCATCTATACAATATATATATATATATATATACACACACATATATATATATATATATATATATATATATATTATAGGCAAAAAAAACTCCATTTAATGCATTAGTTAGGGTTGTTACACACCGACAAAAGTGAGGAAATTCAGTATGGGTTGAAAGTCCCCCATGCCCTCCTCCACACCCACAACTCGCATCGGGGTGCACATTACGGTTGTCGGCCATAACTCTCACCCCATCACATGTGTAAAGAAGCAGAGGTGTAGGAGAATGGGTAGAGAGCTAGGATCGACAACGTGTCGCATCCTGATGCAGTTGGTGGGTGGGCAGGGGGTCAAGGGGCTTCAACCCAAACATGGAATTTCCTCACTTTTATTGGTGTGGAACTACCCTAACTAATGCATTAAACAGAGATTTTTGCCTCTAATTTCCCTTCTTTTTGGGAATAACGAGAAATTGTGAATGTAATGTGGCGGGAGCGCGAGGCCCAAAGGGCCCTGCACTCCCACCACATGATGTCTTGTTACATAGCAAAAATGTGCCCACAAACGGAAATAGTAATGCGCATGGTGATGCAACGTGAAACAGAAAGAGAAACAGTAGTGTAGACAGAAATGTAAAAAACAACGCAAAATCAAGTGCAAATGAAAACACAAAGGGTAACGCACATGGTGGCATAGACGTGAACAGTAAGTGAAACGGGAATGGAACCACAAGAGAAAATGGTAATGGTAATAGTAATGTAAGCACACAGGCTGGTTTTCCCCAAAAGCTGCATAAAGAAAGACAGTGATTACAAAGGATGTATGCATAATAATGGTTCTCGGAGCACAAAATGAGGAGTTGGAATACTTAATTGCTTATATCTCAGGAACTATATGACGTAGAAAATTTTTTTTAAAGTCATATGATTTATGACTTTCCTGGCTAGTTTAGTGCTTAGCCCCCTTTGGGGGGCTAAGCATTTTTCTGACGAAAAGTCTGCATCTCACACCATTTCCAAGATACGGGCCCTGAAAGGCCCGGCGAAAGCTGTAATGTTATCCTTAGGGAAAAAAAGAGAAGTTCAGAGTGCCAGAACTTTGGCTTCCTGTAATATTTTTTCATCAAACCACAAAAAGACACATCTGTGGGATGTTAGCTGTGTTCCCTCCAAATGTCAGCCCAAAAGACCAAACCGTTATTTTGCAGCCGTGCGCCAAAGGATTCCTATAATGCGTCGGACGCCGTAATGTTAGCCTACGGGAAAAAGTGTCAACTTTGGAGTGCCGTAACTTTGCCGCCATGCAATATTGTTTCAACAGAACACTAAAAGGCACATCTGTGAGATGTCAGCTGCATTTCCTCCAAATTTCAGTCCAAAACACCAAACTGTTCTTTTGCAGCAGGGTGCCAAATAATTGCTGTCATGTTCCCACGGCCTAGAAAAGTACTGTCGAAGTTTGAGAACGCTTTCGCAAATTCATTCGACAGTGTCTCAAGTGTGACAGTACTTTGCGAAAGTACTTTTTCCAGAAATTTGGAAAACATATTTCTGGGATGTCTTACCCCAAAATAAAGACATAGCTAGCATCTTCAGGGTCCGACTAGGTGAATACAAAAATAATTAGGTTGCCAGATGGTCCCAATTTTAAATGCCAAGCATTTTTCTGATCACCAGCTGAAAACAAAATCGTGGATTTGCGACAGTAAAAGGGCCATTTGTGAAAGCAAAAACCGCATTTGCGGCACTGTCGAACTTTTTGTTAACTTTTCCCATTGACTTATAATGGGAATTTGTTTTTTGAATAACTTTTGAACCATTTAATATTTTTTTATGAAATCTTCAAAAGGCACATCGGGGACCCTTGCCACATGTTCCCTGAAGATTTAGGACTGGTCATGCAAACCGTGATACCTGTACACTCGACCATAAAATTCCAGAAATACGTAAACATGCGCGCAGATCATGCTTAATAACTCCACAGCCATGTATGCGACTGGTACAAAACTTGGCAGATCCCAAGGCATATGGGTCTTGATCAAGTATTCCAAATTTCAGTCAAATCTGTCAAACAGGTGCAAAGTTATTAAGGTGCAAAATTTGGGGTTTAACATGTAAATGGCTCCTCAACCCTAACTATACTGGCACTACCGTGCCACTATAGTGTATATATGTATATATATATATATATATATATATATATATATATATATATATATATATACATATATATATATATATATATATATATATATATTTATATTTAATAGGTGCAGTCTCACCCCTATAGTTTGGATTGACTAGGCAGTTTAATGTTAAACCCCATATTTCGAGCATTAATAACTTTGCAACTGCTCATTGGATTTGTACAAAATTTGGAATGTGTGGTTTTGTATGGTAGATTCCTTGATTTGCCAAGTTTTGTTTGGGTCAGACTTACGGTGTTTGTGCAGCAAAGCACTGAATAACACATTTTTCAACACGTTTGACATGTTTTTTGCCCATTGCACTGACACCACACTGTTTGGTCTTTTGGTCTGAAAATTTCTGGGTGGAAAGAGTTTAGATCAAAGAACAATCAAGTGTTGGTTTTGTAAAAAAATATCTATCCGTTCCTGAGTTATTTAATTTTTAATCTTTGTGTTCTGAGAATGCTCAGTTCACCCCAAGATTAATATGTATTTTTTGCAAAAGGTGATTGGGCTCCTGGTCAAGGATTTTGTCAGCTCTTGAATGGGGATTTAAAAAATCCTTTTTCATGAGAAAAAATTCCTCGTTTGAGAGCTACCATCTTGTTTTCATTTCCCCTCCCCAAACAAAATGTTGCAGCAAGTCCCACAGGTCACTTCTTCAACAAATAAAGCATGGGTTTTGATCAGGGTAATGCCCTCTACAAACTTATACCTTTGATTTTCTTCATTTCAGCCCAAAAATGGCTATTCTAAATTTTCAAATTCTTCTTTGGCGATTCACTTCTGATCCTCTTTCGCGAGGTGTCAAAATCCTCATTCACGAGCTGATCCTCATTCACATGTTGTCAAAATCCTTGATTGTGAATTAGGGATCAGGTGGCCATATATCGCAAATGAGGATCAGCTTGACAACAGCGATTTTGACACCTTGCGAATGGGGATTGGCTTGTGAACGGGGATTTTGTCAGCTTGTGAAAGGGATTGGGTTTTTCAATCCTCTTTCACAAGATGACAAAATCCCCGTCTGTGAGGTGTCAAAATCCCCGTTCGTGAGCCGATCCCTTTTTGCAAGCTGACAAAATCCCTGATCATCATTTCACGATCAGATTGCCATTCTCGTAAACGAGGATTGGCTAGCAAATGGAGATTTTGACACCTTGCGAATCAGGATCAGCTAGCGAATGGGTATTTTGTCAGCTAGCAAAAGGGGATTGGTTTTTCAATTCCTTGTTCATGAGGTGTCAAAATCCTCATTCGCGAGCTGTCAGATCCCTGTTCGTGAGCCAATCCACTGTCACGAGTGGACAAAATCCCCTTCGCAACTTGGAGACCAGATGGCCAGAATCTGACAATCAAGGATTACTCAAGAACAGGGATTGTGACAGCTCATGAGGGGAATAGACTTCATGAATGGGGATTTTGCTACCTCACGAACTAGGATTTAAAAAACTTTGCCACTGTACTGTAAATAAATGGTTTGGTCTTTTGATTTGAAATTTTCAGGTTATTAAGGGGGTGCCCCAGAAATGTCAATTATACTATTTAGGTTTTGAAAAGTTAATCAGTTCCATAGACATGCCATCACGAAGTTAAGATTTTTCCCATAGCATAACATTGCGGCACCCATAGTGACTTTCGGTGCTCATATCTCAAAAATGAAACGAGATATGGATTTTTCGCTACCCACAGCATAGATCACCTTTTGGTGATCTAAGCATATGAGGAAGGTTTGAAGTCATAGATTATACCTGCAGTAGAATTTTTCTCCTAGATTGTAAGGTTGTTGAGATATTGGCAAATTAGTGTTACAAGGGTTTCTTTTCAGGCCTACTGGGCTACTGTATTGCTCTGTTGTTATGTATAAATGGGCAGTTTGATGGAAACGTGGGGCCTGAAGGTCTCATGCTTCCATCAACACATACCAGTTACCAGATACATTACATTGTAAACCAATGGTTTGGTCTTTTCACTTGAAATTTGCAGGTTATAAAGGGGATGTCCCAGAGATGTGCATTATGCTGTTTAGGTGTAAAAAGTGTAATTGGTTCCATAGATATGCCATAGCAAATTTGAGATTTTTCCCATAGGATGACATTACTGCACTCACAGCATTTTCGGTGCCCCTGTCTTAGAAATGATGCAAGATACAGATTTCATTGACTTACCTCACATGGAGGTTTTGCTGTAATGATTACAATGACACTTGAATTTTTTTAATAGCTGCTACGGTTGCTGAGATATTGGCAAATTAGTGTGACAAGTGTTCCTTGCCCTATAGTGCTGTTGTATCACTCTGTAGGTATGTGTAAGTGTGAGTGCAGGGCCCGGAGGGCCCACTCTCCTAAAGGTGCATATCATTATGCACAAATGGGCAGCATCGGCCTTAACTCTCACCCATCCCATGTGTAAACAAGCTGAGGTGGTGCAGTGTAGGAGAGTGGGGTGAGAGTTAGGGCAGATGACCCCAACGCACACCCCAATGCCTGTTGGTGTTAGTGGGATGGGGTGGGGTGAAAGGGGTGGGAACCCTAAAATTGAATTTCCTCACTTTTTTCACTCTAGAAGAACCCTAACTAATGCATTAACAAAGTTTTTGCATAGAATTTCCTTACTTTTCAAGAAAGAATAGAAAAGTAGAAAGTTGCACAAGTAAGTGTCTGGCCACATTACACACTCAATGACTAAAAAGTACATTCACAAGAGCAAGGTCAGCCACCAAACAAATGTTAGTCTAGTAGAACAATAGAAAATGCTGCCAACAAAATGTAAACTGCACCACACAATATTTCCACAAAAAATATATTGTCTGACATGTAAATACCTCTGTTAGCATCTACAGGACATGCTATCAAAACCCTCCAAATTTCAAGTAAAAAGACCAAACCGTGTCCAAGATGTGACATGTCAGAATTTGAAATTTTCATTTGTCAGAGTGGCACAGTTCCACACCTGTTGACATTTAATACACACAATGACTAAAAACTACATCCATGACACTAAGGCTAGGTATCCTGTCAATTTCAAGCCACCACCACAAGCAAAACGCTGTCATCAGAATGTAAACAGTGCCACACCATATCTCCACCCAAAAAAAATTTTTCCAATATGGAAATACTGCAGTTTACATTCACAGGACATCAACACCCTCCAAATTTCAAGTAAAAAGTCCAAACCGTGTCCGAGATATAATATTTTAACGTATGAGATTTTCATTTGTCAAACTGGCACAGTTCCACACCTGTTGACATTTAACGCACACAATGACTGAAAACTACATCCATGACACTAATGCTAGGTGGCTTATCAATTTCAAGCTACCACCACAAGCAAAACACTGTCCGCAACATGTAAAGTGTGTCATGCAATATCTATGCAAAAAATGTTTCTCTTTCATGTAAACAACATAGTTCACATCTACAGGACATGCTGTAAACACCCTCCAAATTTCAAGTAAAAAGACCAAACCGTTTCTGAGATATTCAGTGTTAAAGATTGGTAACATTTCCCTATCTATTCCATTATAAAAAAAATCTGGTCATCTTCTCCTGCCCTCGCGATCAAAGAATCTCATGGTCAATGAATTTGCAGGCTCACAAACACGGAATTAAAAATCTTATAAATAAAAAACAAAGCTCCCTGAGAAAAATCCACCCTGATTTGACTTCCTAGGATACCCCTGGGCTGAGAAAATTGATTTTTAAATTGGGTCATCTCGTCCCTCGCTCACGATGCATAATTGTGATCAAAGAATCTCACAATCAGAGAATTTGCAGGCTCATGTGCAAACAATTAAAAATGGTGAAAAGCAAATTTTTCACCGATTTGAACCGAACTAACCCAATAGAACGGACCTTCCTGAGCAAATCCCACCCTCATTTGTGTCCCTAGCCCACCCCTGAGCTGAGATATTAGTGTTTTTAGTTTGCAATGCAAGATTGCAATCAAAGAATCTCACAATCAAAGAATTTGCAGGCTCGCGATCAAAGATCGTTAGCGAGACGCAAATTAAGATTTTAAAAACTTATAACTCTATTTTTTGACTGATTTGGATGAAACCAAAGGTATGGCTCAATAGATTGGAGCCCCCTGAGTAAAACCCACTGAAGTTTTACTTCAGAAGTGACCCCTGAGCTGAGATATTTGTGGTTTTCCGATCGGAAATTAAAAATCAAGATAGCGGATCTCGTGATCAAATAATTTTGAACATTCTCGGGACAAAGATTCTTGAACCATGAGGCTGCAAATTCTTTGATCCCGCCAGGCAGGATGAGATGGCCAGAACACCATTCTTTGTTCACAAAACATACATATAAAGTTTCCCTTTGACTTATAATGGGAACTTAACAGTGACATAACTTTTGAATGCCTTAATATTTTTTCACCAAATGAAAAGCGGCATGTTCAGCCAGCAAAGCTCTTTCAAATGAGACATCTCACAGAGTGGCACACCATATGACATCTGCACAGGGTCACATCCAAAATCCCCCAAACTGCCTCCTAAAACAGATAAATTTGCATTTTTTAACATTTTCTTACACAAAGACCGTAAGTCGGACCAAAACAAAATTTAACAAGTTAAGAGACCTACCATGCCCCAGCAGGCATTCCAAATTTTAGGCAAATCTGTTGAACAGGTCCAAGTTATAAACGTGCAAACCTTTGACTTTAGTATGTAAGTGACCGCTGAACCCTAAGTATATATATATATATATATATATATATATATATATATATATGATATAGATATATATAGATATATATATATATATATATATATGTATATGTGTGTGTGTATATATATTATATATAGTAATTGGATTGATACCTTTGATAGTCTTATCCATTTCCATACCTATTGAAAAAACTTTTAGGCATCACATATGATTAGATAGAAAAAACAAATGGATTTTTGTTTTGCTATGCATTTTAGATCACTAAGATATGTTACACAACCTTTCTAAGCTCATACATTGAAAAACAGTGTTGTCACATTTTAATTTATTTTTTTATCTGAATAATATTGCAACAGACTGTAATGTACAGTATTTTAAAGATAATCAGTAATTATTTACTTACAATAGAGTATCTGCTTTATGGAAGGAATCTACTCTAATACCTGTTCATAAAGGGGGTGATAGACTTGCTTTGTCTAACTATAGGCCTATTTCATTATTGTCTGAAGTTAGCAAGCTTTTGGAAAAATGTGTTCTTCAACAATTGCTTGAACACTTGGAAGAGCAGAAATTGCTCATAGACTAACAACATGGTTTCAGAGCTGGTCGATCCACTGCAACATCACGGGCCGGGTTCGTGGATGCTGTACTGGTGGCCACAGAAGCTGGAAGGGCCACCGGTGCAGTCTTCATAGACCTGGCCAGTGCCTTCAACACAGTGAATCATGATATATTATTACATAAGTTAGGAAATCTAGGTATAACTGATATTCATCAAGAATGGTTTAGGAGTTATTTGTCAAACCATATTCAAAGAACAAGAGCCAACTCTTTCATATCACAACCAAGGGAGATTAAGGCAGGGGTCCCTCAAGGATCTATACAAGACCTGCTTTTGTTTTCAATTTTCATAAATGATTTACCCCATCCCTTTACCATTAAAAATAGTTTACTATATGCTGATGACACTGTTATTTGGGTGTCAGGAGCAAACAGTTATGATATACAAGTTTCCCTTCAAAATAAATATGATGTTTTTGCTAATTGGATTTGGTCAAAGAAAATGGTGATAAATGAAATCAAAACAAATGTAATGTTATTAGGTTCCCTACAGAGGCTTCAGAAATTAGATCCAATTTAGACAGTGGGGCTTTGAGGTCTTCATCTTCCCTTGGTCACATTATTTAAATACTTAGGTATTTATTTAGATCCAATCTTAGTATGGTTCCTCACATAGAGAGACTGAGTGGTAAGATACACCAAAAACGTGGTTTTCTTTATGGAAACATCAAATCCATGACAGATGAGGTTCAGCATGTTATAGACAAGCAAGTTTTGCTTCCAGTTATGGGCTCTAGTAGCATTCTATTTGCATATAGTAACCAGGTATTTGAGTCTAAATTTAAAGTTCTTTACAATAATACTTGTAGGTTTGCCCTCACTGCTCCATCCAGAACTCACTGTTGTCAGCTATACACATAATTGGGGTACTCTCTCCAGACAGATGCATAAATTGTTTGGTAGCTAACTTTGTTTTCTGTATTAGAAAATGAGGAGTTCCTTTAGTTTTATCAAATTCAATTGTTATCAATGAATGTTGTTATACAAGGCAAAATTGCTTGACACTTTATACTGTTCTTGTTTTTAAACTTCAAATGAGTAGGAAAGCATTTACCTGGTATGCTCCTCCTATTTTAAATGAGTATAGACAGTTGATTCAGAAAGCACAATCTGTATTGCACTTTGAACATGTATTGTTAAATATGTTGTATTGTGATAATGTTTGTAAACGTGACTGTTTATGTGAATTGTATTGTATTGTTCAGTGTCAGGCATGGTGACAAAAGGGCAGTGCCCAGTCCATCTCCTGGTTAAAAATAAAACAACAAGATTAGCTGGCAGTCATAAATATAATTCACTACTGATGTGAAGTCACAAGTTAACAACAGTACACCTGTCACTTAAACCATACTGTTTCTTTCCCCTCCCACATCACCTGCTGCTTCATTGATCTTCCTCAACCCAGGCTCAAGCCTGTTTTTAATTTTTTTGTATCTGTAGGTCTACCAACCATGGTCCACTTCTTGCCTGACTATAGCCCAGTCCAGTCGCAAACCTAGAAACCAGGGAACTCTTTTTTGCATCGTAGGAAATAGCCTCATATTGGAGACTTCAGCTGTGATGCCTCTTCCCTTCAGGACAATTCTGGATACAGTATTAGGACATCCATCTTGTTGCTAAGGAGGCAGCATAGGGACTAAGCATGCCGGTATCATCATACTGGCTTTGGTGTTTCCTGGTACTCTCTGCCACTCTGAGGCATCCTTATGCTAATGCACAGTGTGTTTTTGCAATGGGCAAGTGCAGAACAGTTCCCATGTGTCTCCCCTCCAACTGTCATCCCCAGTTGGCTTGCACCAACTGAACATCTCCAGGCTGTGCTCATGCATGGATGAATGGTCATTCCCCCCCTCCGAGAAAGAGTCTGTCTAGTGGGATCCTCTGCCATATGCCCTCACCACCTTTCCAGTGCCACAGGCAATAAAATTTTGTAGGTGCCATATTGGTCCTTTTAAGAACTTTTCTTAACAGTGCCACAGGGTCATTCCTGAACCTGGATCACTGAATAGTGGTCAGCAGTCAAGCCACTATGCTGACTGGTCAGCCCTTCCAAAATCGATTTTTTAAAAACCCTAGCTAACACCCACATCCCAGCTCCACAAAAACCCACTTGATGCCCCAGTACCTTTTTCAAACAATTCATTTGTAACCTTCAGGGGTTCCAATGGATAAAATCCCTTGAAGCTTCGAGACAACATTTTGCAGCAGTCAAGTCACAGCTGAAACTATCATTACTGGCATAAGGTACACAATACTAGGACATCATGTTAACTGTTACACAAATAGTGCTGTCCATCTTTCCTTTCATGTGACCTGTCACATGCCAGCTTAAATCATGGACCTTTTGAATAAAAAGCAGAGCTGACAATTACAGAGCTTCATATAGTGGAATGTTTATGTGTGAAGCCTGCCACTTATATGTTGGTTACTCTCAATTAATAGAGATATGGCTTAAAATATTTTTTTTACTTACTACTATGCTGTTTAATCAGTCATTTATCTGATTGATCCTGCCATCCCCCATGCCAGAATTGTACATTCAGTGCCACATGAGGTGCATCCCAGAATCCCCTGTGGCTGATACAAGTCACCGGGAACATAAAAACATAGAATCCATTGACAGAAAAAGATCCATTATCTCATCATGTCTGTGGATTCCTATCTAATTATTGTCAAATCAGAGAGGCTGCTTATCCCCCCTTCCCCCTTTCCCATCCCTTTCTGGTGTGATATTTAAAGGATACCTAAACATTTTGATCATAAACTATTCAAAAATCTGACCTCAAACAGGACTAAAGGAAAGGCTACTGAATTTGTTAATGCTAAAACTACTTTTATATAAGTTACCTAAATGTGGTTCAAAAGCATTTGAAAAACATAAAATCAGTCTTCCAATTTTAAAAAAAAATGCCTTACCTGCTTCTTAAATTGGCCGCCAAATGTGTTAAGTGATAATATCATCAAAGCCAAAATCAGAGAGCTATATGGCTCTCTGTGGTGCTAACTAGTTATTTTTTTCCCCTTTGTATAGAATTGTTTCACCAAAATGGTCAAAACCACATGCATTATTTAGATCAATATGCATGTTAGGCTATGGTTCTGTTCATTTTTACTTTAACATGCTGAAATTGTGTTTTAATTCAACCGACTTTCTCTTTGGCAGACCACAATGCAGTATCTTGAATAACCTGGTGGTCTAGTGGTTATGGCAAATCCTGGATGCTACAATGGGGGGGGGGGGGCTGTGGGTGTGTGCATTTTTGATATGCACTTTTTAACCGTTTTAAGAAACCTTTATATTTTCTGCTATTATGCTTTTCTAGTATATTTTTGACTGAAACTACAAATGTAATCCATATTTTTGAATGTAAACATTTGTACAATCAATAAATCAGACTTCTTCAACAAAGTGAAATGCAGCAGCAGCAAGTGAGTACTTTACAATGGGGGGGAGGGTTACAGCCGCACCCTTAACCACCTCATAGATCCATCACTTGTTTGTAGCAAAGTTCTTCTGTAGTCCAATGCCAGAGTTCGTACTTTCTTGGAAATCAAAAATATGCTTATCTTGTCTTCTCATCTTTATCCATGGGAAATAATAATCAGAATAATCAGTATTTATATAGTGCTTTCATACACATTGTATCCCAAAGTGCATTACAAGCAATGCTAGAATGGCAGTGAAGTGACTGAATGTGTAGTGGCAGACAATTCACGCATTAATACCCACACACAGCTTTGGACAATTGCATGAACTGGTTTTATAGGAAGGGGAATGTTGGCCAGGGCAATGGGGTCAGGTAGTGATCAATGTGCTGGCAGCCCCACATCTTATTTCTCACAGTGATCTGCTCATATTTCTCCCCTTCCGTCTTCTCCCTTCCCTGACTATAGTAGTACCATGCAGGAGTGGCCTTCTCAGTGCCCCTCTGGTATTCATTCTCACTACTTCTCCCCACACTAAAAACTGGTGAGCTCATCAACTTTGTGCATCATGAATGTAAGTAGCACAGTCCCAGGTTTTTTGATATATTAAATATAATCAAACCTTTCCAGTTAGTCAGGCTGATAGCAGGGGACAAGGGGAAATATAAGATTTCCTATCCTTAAAAGATCTGGGCTGCCTTTGATTAGGCACTATTGAATGATGGGTGTGTACATCATTATGCATGCCATTTAATAGTGCCTAATTACAGGTGGATTAGATCTTATATGGGTAGGAATGCCTATGTTTCTATAGGTGGATTAGATCTTATATGGGTAGGAATGCCTATGTTTTCCCTTGTGCCCTGCTGCTATCAGCCTGGCTTACCAGAAGATCATGTTTATTATTAATACGTAAAAATGACACGCGCAACTGTACTAACCACATTCATGATGCAGAAGGGTAGTGAGGGCAGCAGTTTTTGGTGTGGGGAGCAGAAGTGAAGCATGAATGCCAGAGAGGGACTGACGAGGCCATTCCAGCAGGATACAGCTATAGTCAGGTTAGAGGAAGACATAAAGGGAGATGTTTAGCAGATTATTGTGAGATCTGAAATGTATGGCTGCCAGCACCATAATCACTACCTGACTGTGAATGAGAGCAGACAGCGATGAAACATACACAGTGGCAGGGCTGCACTGAAAGTGTTACTTGAATTCAGTGTAGAGAGATTACCCTCAGGTGGGGGGGGGGGTTGATGTTTCTTAGGACAGTATTGAGGGAGCTTTGCATTGATCATTCAAGATTTAGAAGGGTGGTAGCGAACCAGCTCGTATTGTGGAGCAGGGTGCTAAAAAGTACTGGAGAAGATTTGCAGGGGACTGTCCTGCAAGGTTCTACAGATCACAGGTAAAGGAGTAGACTGACACGGGAAGTCTGTTGGATTTGCTCAAGGCATTAGTATACCTCTCCTGATAATAATAGTGTTATTCATAGTAAGTGCAGCCCTTATGAGGGCATGAAAAGCAGTTTTTTTGGTGAGTCCTGAGGATTATTGCTTGGCCCTCCACAAAGACCAAATTGTTGGCTAATGTGGCGGAATAAAAACACAACAGGGGAACTGTACATACTGCCTTCACTGTGCAAAAGGGTGGTGATCCACTCAATGTTTACTGTGGGAGCAGAAGTTAAACGTTGAAAAAGTGGACCTAAGTGTGATTTGGGAGGTATTTTTTAACAGTGCCAACTGATGATCCATATCGGTGAAGGTATGCGCAACTCTCTGAGGTATACGATTACAGCCTGAGGTGTGATAATTCTCTTCATGAGACCACAAGCTCATATGAAGCCCCAGGCAGTATTAAGGACACAGTATGGATGGTGGGGAGTTCAACAGAAGCCAGGCTAGGTGCAGGGTTTCACTTGGAAAAAGAACAATAGAGAAGCTTTTTTTTTTTGTGGATTATTAAGAATGCATTAGCTTTGGAATTGGGCCAGACCGGTATTTCACTGTGTGACCCTGAGCAAGTCACTTAACCTCCATGTGCTGCCAGACCATATCTGTAAACAAGGTTTCAGCATAGTGTCTCTCTCTCTCCTGGTTAACAAAACAAAATTTAGGGCATCGCATAACCACTTAATCATCAGATATTTGAAGTGTTGTACTGTTCTGCTGTTTGCCAAAGAGAAAGTCAGCTAGATTGCAAAACATTTTCAGCAAGTTAAAGTAAATAACATTAACAAAATCATAGCCTAACATGTGTACTGATCTAAATAATCCACAAATTAACACAAGGTGTTGATCATTCTAGTAAAACAATTCAAAACAAAGAGGGAAAGATGAACTAGTTAACCTATAGGAATATATATTGGTCTCTGGCTCTGACTCCGATGATGTCATCATGACTCATCACTTAACACAGTTGGCAGACATCTTAGGGAGAAGGCAAGGCTGTTTTTTGTAAGTGAAAGGCTGTTGTTTACATTTTCCAAAAGCTATGAAACTTCATTTATGTTATTTACATAAATTCAGTTTTAGCACAAATGTAAACAGTAGCCTTTACTTTACCTCTCCATGAAACCAGATTTTGGAGTTTGTAGTTTGAAAAAAAACTGCTTGTTTAGGTATCATTTAAAAAAACATTTAGCTGTCCCACCGTCTCTAGAATCTCCTCAATGATTTTGCACAGACCACCTCCTCTGGCAGTCTTTCCAGCCTTCTACTCTTAAACTTTCATCCCACTAGTTTCAAGGATTTGACCCTGGGGCCTGTATGTCAACTGAGTTTAAACAATTCCCCACCATCCATGTTATTTAACGAATGAAGGTAGTTGTATGTTTCAGTCATATCCCCCTCTTTCCCTTCTCATTGGAAGCATGTACCTGAGTAGATCTATTACACTCCCTGCATAAGTCCTTTCATGTTGTCTGTAGATCCTCTTGGTTACTCTTTGCACTGCATCCTTCTTGTACCTGTCCTTCTTCAGATGCAGACTCCAAAGCTAAAAATGATGCTCCGGGTAAGGATGAAACAGTGACCAATACAGTTGAAGAAACACATTCATTTTCTTGTTGGTGATCCATCTCCCTATGCACCCCAGCATTCTATTCACCTTGCCAGCCATTCTATTTCATTGTGCTGTTTCCAGGCTGTATGATATTTTTACTCTAATGTCATTTTCCTCCACAGTGCTTTCAACTACTACCTCCAACATCCTATAGTAAGTGTTAGGATTTTTCATCCCTATATGCATCACATATTTTTGGACATTTATTTTTTCAACGGACATACCTTTGACCACCTTTCCAATCTACCCAGATCCTCTGTCTTGATTTGAGTCCTCTACTTACTATCCTCCCAGCAAGATCTTAGTATCATCTAAGAAAAGGCATACTGTATGTTGCTCTAGATCCCCTCCCCTTTGTCCACAGATAAAAATGTTGAAGAGGACCAGTCCCAAGCGCGCTCCTTGTGGACCCCAATAGTGACCCCCTGACCTCTAAGTATTCCACACTTGTTACCTCACTCTGGGTCCTGTCACTTATCCACTTTCCCACTAATAATTTTGTCACCCACTGAGGTCTGCATCTTCTAAACCAGCCATCGATGCTGGATGGTATCAAAGACTTTACTAAAGTCAGTATACAGTATGTCTACCACAGACCCTTGTCTACTGCTTTTGTTATCAAATGGAAAAAATCAGTTGGGATTGTTTGACGCAACCTTCCCTCGAACCAGTGTTTTCTCTAGTCTGCTGTCTATTCATCCCCAGTAAAGTCAATGTCCTTTCCTGTATTATATAGTCTATAAATGCTTGCTCACAACAGATATTAGGCTGACAGGTCTGTATTTCTTCAAATCAATCCTGCTTTTACTGTTGTGTACCGGAATTACATTCACCATCCTCCAGTCACTGGGTACTATCCCTGTCACTAGTGAGCTATTGAATAGCTCAGCTAGCATTTAGCTAGGATGTGCCCCATCTCCTTAAGAACATGTGAATGTATGCCATCTGGGCACAAGGACTTATATACATTAAGATTCCTTAAGCCTTCTGTACCCTTTTCACCAGAATGGAATACACCTTGACCTCTTCCTCGCCCCACATTTGCCCTGATTGCACATTCAAACACTGTTTTATTTTATCCACTGTGAGCACAGAGCAGAAACATTTGTTCATGATCACTTTTCCTTTAGGTTCTTCTTCTCACTCCTTTTTATATTTATTTGGGTATTTATGTATATAGTCATTTATTTATTTCAGACAAACACCTTTGAGCATATAAGCTTGTTTACAAAGGTTCCACGTCGGTTACAAATCATAAGCATACCTTTAAGTTCAACAAAATGTAGAGCATTAACGATGATACCACAAATAACAGCCATGTATTGAGTTACATTACACTTATACAGTACGTACTTTTTATTTCCATTACAGAGGTAGCAGCAACCAGGGCTTTTTCAGTTGGAGAAGAGGAAGAGGGTATAGTGGGGTTTTAGGCAGCTTCGGGAGCAATGTCATTGTCAATGGGGGAAGGGTCACAGGCATTGACAGGTGACTGGGAGTGCAAGAATATGTCTAAAAGCTGCTTCTTATATGGTCCAATCTTATCTAGGCTTAGTATAGATTTCAGGAGCTCATTTATCCACCGAGGAGCTTTAACAGCAAAGGCTTGCAATGCTTGTGCTGTTTTGCAGAAAGAAATGCTGAGGGTGGTTTTGGTCATGGTCCTAGTGGGGTAAGAGTTTCATTGAGGTACCAGTAGGTTCTGTATCTCAGTAGGTAAGAGGCCCAACAGTGCTTTTTTCCCTGAGTATGCAGGTGTGGAATTTTTTTCTGTCCTGTAAGGGGAGCACATTGGTGCACAAATATAGTGCGCAGGTATATGAATGCCTGTTGGCATCCAGAATGAAATGCAGGCTTTGTTCAGGAGTAGCTTGACCCTGTTGAGGCTGGTGTCTGAAGCTGTTCAATAGACAGTGATCCTATAGTTGAAGAAGAGGAGGAGTGAGCTAGAGACTGTGGCTCGCCTGGCTTCCATGGTGACATTGTGCCTGTGTCTGTAGAGGGACCCTAATTTTCTGATGGCTGAGTTTACAGTGCTGTTCACATGTGCACTAAATGAGAGGGTGTTATCCAGTGTTACTCCCAGGTACTTGAAAGCTGTCACTTGTTCCAGTGGCTTACCCTCCTCATTTATGATGATCAGTGACTGCATCTAATTCTTTGTGTGTGGCCCAAAGAATAGCATTGTCTTGGTCTTTTTTTAGTTCAAGACCAGTCTATTTCTCTTGAACCAGCCCTCAAGTGATCTGAAGCTGCATTGTAGGTTATTTTTTAGGGAGTCCTAGCATGGACCACTAGTAAAAGTCACAGTGTCGTCTGCATATAGTAGTACCTCAGAACTAGGACAGGCTTCCAGGAGATTGTTAATGAACAGACTAAAGAGGAGCAGACTAAAAATCAAGCCTTGCAGAACCCCGACAATCACATCTTTAGGATCTGATAGCACCCCATGTATTTTGATGCATTGCTTCCTCCCAGAGAGGTAGTTTTTAAACCAAGGTAATCTATACACTGAGATTCCAAGGGAGCATAACTCAGTGATAAGGAATAGATGGTTAACAAGGACAAAAGCTTTTGTTAGATCAGCATAAATTGAGCCAATCAGGTGACCATTGTCAAGGGCTTCATGGAGATAATTGATATACTCAATTAGAGCTGTGCTTGTGCTATGCAATCTGTGGAAGCCATGTTGCTAGTTGCAGAGAAGGTTGTATCTATTGAGGTAGGCAACCAGTTGGTCTGACATCACCCTTTCAAGTGCTTTAGGCAGAGGGGATAGTATTGAGAAGGGTCTGTAATTTATAGCAATAGAGCAGTCCCCACCCTTTGTCAACTGCGGTGACATGAGCCTTTTTCCAGATGTTATGGAACTGGGAAAAGCACAGGGAGATATTGAAGATTTTGATTATTTGGGGAGCAATTTCATCGAGGGATAGTGCTAGTAGTTTTAGATTAAGTGTATCACTCCCCATTCTGGTTTTGCCTATGACCTGCTTAATATATTTTTTGTGTCAGCTAATGAGATGGTCTTAAAGTAGATCTTGGGGGCCTTAGCATCATTAGGTGCAGGATCCCTTTGATGGGTGACTTCAGGTGTAAGTGTGTAGTCCCGACCAGGGGGCAAAACTGTACTGAGGTCTGTGAAGGCCTCATTGAACAGGTTTGCTAACTCATTTGGTGCAAGTTCAATGGATCCATTAGTGTTGAGAATTATGGGGGGAGACTTGTCACTGTGCCCAAGAATGACTTTAAGTACAGTCCAAAATTGTTTTCAATTTCCCAATGTTCTTTCTTGCTGTTCCTTGTAGTAATTTCCCTTCATCCAGATTATTCATTCCCACATTTTTCTCTTGTCCTTTATGTAATCAAAGTAGGTTTTAACTCTCTTCCTTGTATCCTCTGCAAATTTCAGTTCTATGTAGGCCTTAGCCCTCCTCACTATCATGTTTGTCTCTTTGTCCAGCTTTGAAACAGCACACGGTCTCCCTCTGCTTGGCTTGTTTTGTATATTTATATGCCATTTTTAGCCCTCACAGTCTCCTACGCTTCTCAAATGATTCATACTTGTTTTTAATCCCTCTTCTTCTTTCCAGTTACCCTTACAGGGTGATCTGTAACCTCTGCTATCCCAGCTCTGCTTTTTATAAATACCTACTTTCTTCCAGCACCTCTGTCTCTCTTACCTCCTAGTTTCTGCTTTAGCATCTCCTTCATTCATTCTAAGTTAGCCTTCCAATAATCCAGGATGTCAGTCTTGGACTAATTGTTCTATGTCTCTAGTTCAATGCTGAACCAAACTAACTGACCATTGCCATTTCTCAGTGTGTTCCCTCACCAAGAGCGATATGTACTTATTGGTTAGCACCAAGTCTAATATGGCTGACTCTTTAGTAAGCTCCTCCAATTGCTGTACTAGGAATGTATCCTGAAACACCTCTACTAGCTGTTGGCTTCTTACACTTGCTACTACTGAGTTCCTCTAGTCCATGTCATGCGTATTGAAATCCACCTGTACCAGCAACAACACCTTCCAACACTGTTTCCCTTTGATCTCCTCCCCTATTCCCCATCTTTTCCTCCTTTTAAGATGCTGGTATATGGATCCATGACACTGATGCACTAACCCCAACTAGTCAATGTCCACTACAGAGCCAGGAACCCAACGACACCCCGGACTGTGATGCAACCATGAACCAACAGGCAACATTGCGATGCACAAAGTGGGGGGCTGCACCCCCCCACCCTGCCTACTATATCTATCTAACTCCATATTGCAGAGACAGTGGAGTTAGATATTTAACCCCATCACCCTAAAGTGTCTTGAAGCAAAACCCCCTTCGCTGCCGATTTAGGAGCAGTGGGAGTTTCACTGTAGGGGGTTCACTATGTGGGTGTTGCTGTAGTGGTGGCATACCGTGGTATATAAACCAACCCTAATCTGATTTCCTCTTCCTTCCATAACTACCAGCATCAATGTTATTTCTGTCTGTTTGCTCTCCTCTGTATTCTCATCTCTGAAGATTTTAACATTCTATTACACACCCTTCCCCTTCCTATCCTTCCTGAACACAGTAAAACATCACATGGTCATTTCCCAGTAATGGCAATGGATTGTACATATATCAATGATCATACCAGCTCCAGGCTTGCCTCAACTTCCTCTTCCTTCAGATTACTGATCTTATTTACCAAACTCCCAGTTTCATGCAGATTCATGAACTAAGAATGGTATATCAACAAGTGCAGTTTTCACACATAGCTCTGTATATGTATGAAACACTGAATATGCTCATTTAATCTGTACAAGGTGAATAGCACTGAAGAGGTCAGACACAAAAACTGTGATATGGAAGACATTTTGTAAGTACTATGTGACTTTTCACACAAAATGAATAAGACTGCCTCATATTTAAGTTCATAAAAATCCCTACTTTAAAAGTGCACAACATTCACACAGGAACACTAGTGCAATGTTACCAAGTTGTACTTTACTGAAGGGAAGGGATGGGATGATTTTTCAGTTGTTTACTGGTTGACTTTTACTCAGCATTCCCTAGTGTTGTTTATCATCTCTATACACATAAGCAGTGGAGCTGAGGGTCAGGGGGTCAGCTGACCCTTCAATTTCAAAAGGAAGGGTTGGAATGTACATTTTGACCCCCCCCCCACTTCTGATACAGGATTTACTAGCCTGTTATCTAAGTCTGCATTTTGTCTTAAGTCTGTGGCACACACCACACACATTCATTTGAAGTCAGTGAGAGCATGGTCAGATGAGGTCACTGAATTCTGCTGTTAATTGCTACATACCCTTCCCCCACTGGCACACAAAAACTGAATTTGTTTCCCAGCCTTTTCCCATACCTTTTATTGGACTAACAAGAGATTTAAACAATTTAAGCCTTTGAGCTACACAGGGCTCTTCATCAGACAGTGACTTTGCAGAAAGCTCACTTTAAATACATACCGTAGAAATGGTATTATTCCGAAATGTAAAAAAAGTCTGAAATCCTAGTTGTGTGTAAATCAGCCTTTTTCAATTAATGGAATGTTACAAGTGCTATAAATTGTCAAGTGCTTAATTGCCTCCCTGAAAATGAACACCAAAGTGTGTGTGTGTGTGTGTGTGTGTGTGTTTGTGTGTGTGTGTGTCTGTGTGAGAGTGCACTCAGAAATTGTGAAACCAGCAGTGTGTGTGTGTGCATGCATGTGTGCGTATGCATGTGTATGCGTGCGTGTTTTACTTCGAAAAGTCTCCATTAAGCGATGCTTATTTACAAGGTGGTCATGGTTTTAGTACAACCATTGTCTTATAAAGTCATGAAGCACTGTCTGCTGCATACTAGTTTGTTTTAGTCACAAGAAATGATGTTAATGAGTGTTGATAAACAATGTATTGAGAATACTGATGAAAGCCCATGGGATGCTTCTCTTATTTTATTTATTTTGATTTTTTGGTAACTGGGTAATGCTCATTAGGCCCAAGACCTGTTTGCAGGTGCTACCTGGGAGCAACTGCTCAGGGTCACACTGTATGCATGTGGGGGCTGTGGAAATCACATCTAGGTCTGCTGAAAGTACCAAATTTGTTCACAGCCCCTTACTCTAACCTCTATGCTATACTGCCAGCTCAGTGCTGGATGTGTAAATCAGACTCAATATGAAAAAGAAAGGCTACAGTGTCCATTTCAGAGTAGGGGACTGGGACAAGTGCCACACAGTTTTCAATTTTGACCCAAATACAATGTTATGCTTGTTAATGCATAGCATAGCTACAGCACTGTAACCATGCTGGTTGCAGCATAACTGGTGAACTGTGGTGGGCACAGAAGTAATAGCATCTGCAGTGAGGCTTCCTGACACCTGAAGTAACTGGGAAGAACTAACAGGTCTGAAAGTAACCACCTCTATGGCTTTTGCACCTTTGTACATACTAATGTAGTAGCGAGGATCAAGATTATAAACCAAGAAAAAATTGGAAGACCTAACCTAATGATAAGTAGTGATTATGTTTACTGAGAAGTATGAGCACCACACTCTAAGCTATATCTTGGACCCACCATTCTCCAGTTATGCCAGGAGGCTGGAAAGGTCAAATCAAATCAAGTTGATTGATCATCCAACAATTTGTTGTGGACATTACAAAAGACATCCACACATACATATACAGTAAGTGCATATACTTTAAACAAATAAATACATGTTTAAAACATTAAAACATTAAAATCGCATATTGATAAAAAGCATAAACAGCTGCCAAGTGGGAAGGATTAGCAAATTTGATAGAAGAAATTATCTTATTTTAAGTATAAGTTCTGCTTACAGGAATTTTACAATCATTACAGTCTCCTTTACTGTCTCGGGGTGCAGGAGGATAAATACTGGGTAGTAATTCAAAGTCATATAATTATTGAAAAAGTCTTTTAGTATAGAGTTTCTGATTGAATTGTAAAGTGGGTATTCAGGATTATATGCATGATGGTTTTGACAAATCCTTTATTGTAAGGGCAAAAATCTGATGTAGCAACAGTCTATGTTTATGTTTATTAAGATATGTGTATTTGAAGGTTAAAACTCCAAGTCTTGGCCAGCTAATTAACTTTCTTTGCTGGGGTGAAATTGGGATTAATAAATATTCTTTGATGCCACATACGTTCTTGTTCTTACTATACCAGTTGATTGTTGTTGGGTTTTGATTAGTTCTAAGTCTTTGGTTTGGGCAAGATACAGTAATTTATTTTTAATATTAAATTTGTATTAGGAAGCTGTCTTTATTTTTTTATTTGTTTTTCTTTTAACCAGCAGAGACACACTAAACTGAAAGCTTGTTTTCAGATGCAACCTGGGAGCACAAGGAAGTTAAGTGACTTGCTCAGGGTTAGGCATTATGCAAGTGGTGGCTGTGGGATTCAAACCCAGGTCTCCAGGTTTGCAGCTCAGAGCTTTAAACCTCTGCACTATACTGCCTTAATAAAAGAAAACAATTGAGCCTGGCATTTAAATGTCTTTGCAGTCCTGCACTTGTATGTGATTAAAAAAAAAAAAATCTTCAGAATATGCCATGATGTTACAGGAGAGATTGTGTATTTCTTAACTGATCTGTCTATTAGTGAATAGAATTAGTTTTTCTTAAAATGATCAGTAACTGTTTTAACCAGGGGATGAAATTCCTGTGGAGTGCCAAGCAATTTTTTCCTTTAAGCACTCCAGAGAAAGCTAATTGTTGGGATTGTTTGTAATACGTATCCAATAGAAAGCAATACTGGATTCTGTCAAGTCAGATAGTGCTGTTTTGCCCAGTTCTGCTCTAATCATGACACATACCATCATTGTACAGGGATGCAATCCCTATACAAAGATGGTACAGAGATTGCATCACAAGTCCTATGAGGACAGGTTGAAGGACTGAAATATGTACTCCCAGGAGGAGAGGTGGGAAAAGGAGGATATGATAAAGACATACAAGTACCTTACAGGGAAGAACAGGGTGCAGGAATACACTATTTCCAGTGAAAAAGATGTTACAGGACTAGAGGACGTGGGATGAAATTGGACAGAAGGCAATTCAGAGGAAATGTGAAGAAGAATTTCTTCACAGAAAGGGTTGTGGACAAGTAGAACACCATGCCAGAGGAAGTGGTAGGGGCTGAAACAATAATGGGAATTAAGAATGCATGAGATAGACATAAGGGAATTCTGGAGGTAAGGGGTAAGGGGCAACTGACTTCAAGAAAAATGAAAAGGGAACTTACAAGCTCAGTTGGGCAGACTATGTGGGCCATAGGCCCTTATCTGCTCACAGTGTCTATGTATTTATATATTTATGTATCTATGAAGAAGTTACAATGGGAACCTGCAGTAGGGCTTTATAGTAAAATAGTACTGTGGTTTACATATTTTTAATGTAGTTTGAGACCCCCATATTTTGGATCCATACAAAGTATGGTGTTGATTTTGATTTCTTCCACTTTAAGTGCCAGTAGGAGTGAGTTATCCCCATATTTGTAATTAAACCTAAGCAGGGCTTTAACTGAGAGGTTGGCTTTTGCTGCTGCCCCATGATATGAGCATTCCATTTTCTGTTGGCAGTGAATTTCATGCCCAGAAATACAGTACATATTAATTAACCACCTCAATTTTATCAATGTTTAGCCATATGTTGCACTTAGGTTTGTTGGTTCCAAATACCATTAGTTTTGTCTTTTTCAAGTTTGATTTTTATGTCAAGGTCTTCACACTTGATTATTAATTTATTTAAATGCATTTGCAGTCCTGCACTTGTAAGTGATAAAAAAAAACAGATCAGCATATGACATGATGTTATAGGATAGACTGTGTATTTTGGGGGCTTCAACAAAGACTGCTTCTATTAGGTGAAGTAAATCATCAATATAAATGTTGAGAAGAAATGGGGCTAGTAAGCAGCCTTGTTTAACTCTTCTTGAAGACTTAAAGTATTCTGTTATATTACCTTTATTATTGTATCTAATGGCAATATAGGTGTTGGTATAAAGTAAATAAATGGGGACTAATAATTCCATAGGGAGACCTCTGTTTAAGAGTGTTAACCAGAATTTTTCCCTATTCACTGAACTGAATGATGCAGTAAAGTCTGTGAAAAAAGCATATCGTTTTGATTTTCTGTTATATATTTTTCTGAAAGATGTGAAAAACAAAAAAAATATTGTCAATTGTGGAAAAATTTGCTCTGAAGCAAGCTTGAAATTTGGATAGTGGTGAGCAACTTTCAAGCCAATACAGAAGTTTATTGAGCAGGATTCTTGCAAATATTTTGGAACTAATGTCTAAAAGACTTATGGGCAGGAAAATCGTAATATCATAGTAGGGACCTTTCTTATGTATTGGCACTATGATTTTCTGGTTTCATAAGCTAGGGATGAAATTGTGAGTTAAAAATATGTTTAAAAATGTGGTGAGTAGTGGTATCCAAAAATCGTTATATCTTTTGCAGACCTCTGCTGGGATAGAGTCTGGACCGGGAGCTTTATTATTGGCCAGCCTCTTTATAACTGCTTCAACTTCTAGTGGAATATATTCTGCTATTTTAAGCCAATCATGTGTGTTATGTAAGGGAGATAAGGAGGTCTCATTATTAAATATTGATTTAAAATATTGCACCCACTTTTCTTTGGGGATGTAGACTGCTAGAGAGGGTTTAATTTCAGAAATCCAGTCACCATCATTTCCAAAATTTTTTTGTATCATTATGTGCATGTTTTATCATATTTGGCCATTGTCTTTGTCTATACTCTTTCTTTTTAAGCATGAGGAATTTTTTTACTGCTTCTTTTTCTTATTTAAATTGCTAAAATTGATCCTGGAGGGATTTCAATTAGCCAGAATAATTTCTCTATTCAGGTTCTTTTTGGCTATCTTACAAGAGTCGTCAAACCATATGTCTTTTTTTGCAGGTCAGATTTTTGGTATAAGTATTTTTCTTAATTTGCTGTTATAACTGGGTAAGAATTAGTTCCACATCACATGGTTGTGATGTGGTAAGCATCCTTTGTGCTATGTTAAGCTTCGAACAGCTGAGAATTTGATCCACTACATCCCACGTTCTGTCAGTAAGGATCAATCTGTCCTTTCCTGCCATTGTTAGGGTGACAAGTGGGCCAGTCTCTAGGCTCTCATCTAAACTTCCCATTTGGGATCAAAGATCAGACATAATTGTGCATGGTCACTTTTGGGATGCATATTAATACTTAATGATTTGAAATAACAACAGCAGTCTGGTCTGCATAGTGTATAATCAATGGTACGTTGACTATTGTGTGAGAACCAGGTAGTGTTACCAGGTCTATTTATTGTTTTATTTATTTTATTTAAAAGTTGATAACCAGGAAAGGCACATGGAGATGAGACTCATTTCCAGGTGTGAACTGGGGGAGAGACAAATAAGGGGGTGAGAAACACATTTGAACATTGCAGATCAAATCAGTTGATCACATGGAACTCAGTAGGCTGAATAAATACAAGTACATACACAGCAACATTCAGTAGGCAGAATAAATACCTAATGAAATTCTGTAGTACTGTGTTTTATACTGTACATGATAGAAGCAAGACTCTGAGATTTTCTTCAAAACAAGTAAGGTGGTGCAAATTAATTCTAGGCAGGCAAAAAAGGGATAGAAGAGAGAAGACAGAAGTGGTAATAAAGGAGAATATCAGAAATGTGGGAGAGTGGAGATGCATGGCAGACTAGGAGGCTGGGCCTGAAGTGATGGAGATGGGGATGTGGGGGCAGAAAAAGGGGTGGAAGGAGAGGGGGAGAAAGTGTAATGCACTGCAGGAATGGCACAAAGAAGGGATCTCAGGCCAGAGAAGGTAACAATGTGATGGTTATCACAGGGGAGTTGGTTTCAGAGGTGAAGGAGCCGGCAAGAGAAAGATGCCTTACCTGAGCAACAGCAAGGATGAGGGAGGGAGAATGTGCAGGCATCCCCTAGACAGAAGCAAATACAAGGAGGAACTAACCAGGGAAAGGTGAGAGTTGAGATAGAAGGTGAGAGGTTTGAACCAGAATTTGAGAAAGAATGTAAGGTTGTGTATCTGGCACATGGTCTTTAGAGGAATTAGGGAGAGAGAGGAATGCAGGGTACACTTGCAAGAGAGGTGAAGGAGGAGGAGGTGGTAAAATGGCAGAATGAGTTAAGTAGGGTGTCAAGTCTAGCTAGTGAGGTTGCATGAGTGGAGGCATAAACAATATCCGCATAGTTGAATATAGGGAGAATAGTCTTGCTGACTAAGTTATGATGAGTAGACATAGGGAAACAATCTTTAAGTCAGTAAAGGGCACCAAGTTTAGGGCAGATCTTCGAACAAATATAGTCTATGTGGGTGGAGACGTCAAGACTGCTGTTCAGCCAGACAGCTAAGTATCTGAAGGAATTGACAGATTGGAGGGGAGAACTGTCGAGGGTGGAGATAGTAGGGGGCACTGAGTTTTGGACACTTTTTGCTTCATGCCAAAAAACATGGAAACTAATTGTTTGGAATTAAGTTTCAGCTGATTCTGGTGGAACCATTTTTGAACTTTATCAAAGCCACTTTGGAGGGGAGCTGTAACATTAATATCAGAACTGGAAATGTATAATACTGTGTCATCCATATACAGATGGATTTTAGAGGGGGCCAGCAGATGGAGGGGAGGTCATTTATGAATATAGAAAACAGAATGGGGCCCAATATGGAGCCTTGGGGGACATCAGCTAGAAAGGGGAGGGGGGGAAAGGGTAGTCCCTACCAGCACAGATTGCTATATTTGATGTAGGTATGATCTGAACTAATTGGTGGGTGTGGGGGTGAGACCAAAGAAAAGAAGTTTTGGGGTGAGGAGGGCATGAGAAACAGAGTCAAAGGCTTTGACCAGATCAGTAATGATGGCTGCTGTGAAAAGACCTTTGTCCATTGCAGATTGGACATTGTTTGGTAACCTGGAGCAGAGAGGAGACAGTGGAATGCTGCTTCCAGATGCCATAATGGAAGGGAGAAAGACTGTTAGTGGCTGTTATATGATCCAATAGCATTGAGTAGATAAGAGACTCGGAGCTTGGCTAGGGCTGGTAGGAGAGATATGGGTTGATAATTACTGGGAAAGATGGGATCCCCATCCTTATGTATGGGGAGCACTTTGACCAGTTTGCAAGCTAGGGGGAACTGAGCTGGTAGAGAGAGAGAGAGGTTTAGGAGATGAGCAAGGGGACCTGTGATGGATGGGGCAGATATGCAGAGCATATTAGCATCTTGGGGTGAAAACCATCCAGACTTGCTTTGCTAGGGATAAGCTCCAATACAGCACTGTAAACCTCTACTGGGGAGATGGGGGGAAAGTAAAGCCAGGCCCTGTAGTGGTAGGAGGGCCAGAGGAGGGGGTGGGGTGGTCAGGGTGGGCACAGGTAGTAAAAGTTTTTGGAAAGTGTCTGTGATAGTGACAGATTCAGTTACAATTACTCTGTCAATTTTTAGGATATGCAGGGTTTGAGAGTTGGAAGGGTTTAACACATTGCAGAGGCTTTCCAGAATTTAGCTGGGGGCCCAGATCTGGTCTGAAGCTGACTCTTGCAATAGCTGTATTTGGCATTTCTGATAGCCTGGGTACAGGCATTTCTATGGGACCTATAGTGCTGGTAGTCCAAAAGTAGGTGGGAGGCCTTAAAGTTTCCCAGAGTTTGTATCATTATATACTGAGGGAGAGGAGAGCCAGGCAATCCAGGGGAGGAGGCAACATTTTACTCATGCCTTTTTAAGGGGAGCATGGGTATTTCAAATTAGGGTGAAGGTGTCAGAGAACAGCTGGAGAGCAGCATCAACGTTTGGGGCAGAATATATAGGCAACCAGTCTGCAGGTTTATCCCCCTATAGCCTGCCATTCAGAATTAGAAAATTATTATCTTCAACAAATTGTATTAACTTTTTTCCATAGTCATTAATCTAGGTATCTGTAATGGTGCATTTTTCCAGATTGCCTATGTATAAAACTTCTTGTACAGTTTCAATGTTGTCATAATCAGCAGTTCTGGAATTAAAATCTCCAGCTATTAGGACCTTACTGGTAGGAAATGTATGCTGCACAGTTTCAATATCAAGAGTTAAGTCACTCCAGATGATATTAAAGGGGGAAATCTTGAGTTTGGGAGGAAAATAAATATTAACTATTATTAGTGACATTAGTGACCATTTTATTGATTTTATTTTAATAATATGGATTTGCATTATCTTAATTTCCTTACTGATCATAGCATGAATTGTCAGGTCCCCTTTAGCCCTATCAACTCTTGTGGTCCTGATTTCTGGTGAAAATACAGGTTCGTATCCATTAATATTGATTTCATCTTGTGCCTATGTATCTTGGAATATTATAATATCAAGTTTTGAAAGAAACATTATCCATTCTGGATCTGACAGTTTATGAAATAACCCTGCAATATTCCATATAAGTTTGTTAGCATTTTTGTATCAAGATTAGAAACTGAAGTGTTGATTGATAATTCATTTTCTTGGGAACTTAGTCATTCTGGAGTCTTTTTTTTATAAATTGTTTTCTAAAAATGCTTGGCTCATGCTGTTCAGATCAGCCAAAAGAATATTTGCCCTATCTTGTTTGAATGAGTTCAATAAAAGGTCGTGAAAAAGTTTAGGTGATTTTAGTGAAATGTCTATTTGTGTTTCCTAATTCTGACTGCCTACCCTTTCCAAAAGTTTATATCTTCCCTAGCTATTTCTATATTTAACATGTTTTCCAGTACTACCCTTATTAAAAGCATCAACACCTCACTATTTTATTCCTGTCCATGTTTTGTACCAGAAATAGATAATGTATGCCCTAGTGCTATTGTTTGAGCGGACACTACATATCTGTAGAATTTCCTTTGCACTCTAGATAAAGTAGTGCATCATTCATAATATTTTATTATGCCTAGATGTTCTATTTTTTCCCACTTGGATTCATTCATGGTGGCCCAAGTAATTGGCACATTTATTTCTAGACCCAATGATGTAATTCTTTTTTTGTTTGGACCAAATTAGTTTAGTAGCTCCCATGTTACTGACCATCATATATACAGGCAGTGAGTGGTCCAGTTTATCTCTCTGAACTGCTTTTATAGTTCACTGGCTTGTGGAATTTCATGTTCTGCTCTCAATAGATAAAAATTCAATTCAGCAAGAAATTCCTTGGTCTCATAGTTTTTGAGAAACATTTATGTAAGTCTTAACTCCACCTACTGACCGGTATTTGTTATCCACTCATTATTTTCATCATCACAAATTTTAATGGTATTAATTTTTTTTTTCCAGATTCTCTTGGGCACTGGGTTGAGTGGGTACTCGCAAATTTTTAACTGAGTCCCGTTTCAGTTTTTGATTGGAGTACTTCTCCCCATAACTGTTTTCCTGTAGATTCTGCTCCTGCAGAAGTTTTTTTTTTTTTTGGATTTATTAATAGTTATTTTAGGTGGCATTGGAATTCTGGCAGCTGTATTTTGTGCAGGAGCATTTTTTTATTCCATTTTATTATTATTTTCATTAGTTTTTTTGTGTTTGAGTTTTCCTTTTCGTTTTCCTGTCCTTTTTGTGTTGTTTCTTTTTCTAGGTTTTCTTATTTTCCTTTTTGAGGGAGTCTGGGATAATTATAATAGAAAATGATCAGTTCTTAGGTTCTTCATCCATAGTTCTATTATGGTATACTTCCACTTCGTTAATGCATTCTTGTTCTGTTACCATTTTTGCTAAGACTTCCATTCTATTTCTTAGGTCATTGAATGCTTCTAGGAGGAAAATGTTGGCCATAATTGGGTGAACGAGAAACTTAAACATATATCTGGAGAGGGTATCTGGGCACTGTGTCACAAAACTTGGATTTAACTGTATTTGTTTGACTTCTCAGGCTAGCTTTTGAAATTCAGTATTGGGTGAGCCAGCCAAGATGGAGATGTCATGGTCCTCCTGAGATTCCTCCTTCATAAGGCTACTATTGGAATCCAGACCTTATGTACTAAAGAAGTACACTTTAGTGTAGTGTAAGTTTGTTTTCTTTTGCAGTTTGTTGGATCATACATTGTGATTCTTCCTTGTCAGGAGAATCACTCAAGTTATTTTTATCCGCTCTATTTATTGAAATGCTTAAAACTTCTTGACTTGGAATGGGACTGCAATAATCTGTGATCATTTCTTTTTTTTTGTCAATTCAGTATCTGATTTTCTCTTTCCTTAACTTATCATCTATTCACCGTCTCTCTCATCTAGGCACCCTACCTTACTGTCTTATTCTACCAACATTAAACCTTTTGTCCCTTGGGGGCAACTGTTACTTATAAGTCTTGTTGATATTTTTTAAATTGTATATATTGTATATAGATTATGTTGAAATAGGTCCTTTGTTTAGTTTCAATTTTGATATGTAGTATATAGGCTATGTCTATATTATCTTGGCTGCTGCATATCCCTATACTGTGATTCACTGAATGTCTATTGCTTAGCCTTGTACCATGTTGTTGCCTCTCTTTATCTGTTTAAAATTGTATGTTAACCTTTCTCAGGTCCATCTAGTAAATGAGTTCTCAATCATGTTCCACCTGGTTAAATAAAGAATTTATTGACTGATTGATTCATACTTTTTTGTCTTTTTAATTTTTTTCTGATTCTTAGTATTATTGCTATTATCTTTGTTTTGTTTTTTGTTGGGTGAATTCATTTCATGGTCCTTCTTTGTGAGGGTTTGTGTCAAGTGTTTATCTTTATAAGTTCCTGCTAGTGACTCAAGAGCGAAGTTGCTCCCATTTGGAGTCTGGTTTCCTGTTTATGGTTCCATTTCATTTGCATGCATTTTTCCTGATCTTTCATAAAACTCTCTTCCAAGGAGAGACTTGTTTTAATATATTTTTTCAATGCTTCTACATAGGTTATTACTTTAATTTCCAATGGAGTGGAAGTAGTGATAGTCAAGTCTTCTGTAAAAATGCAGCTATTTCTCTTTTTATGCTTGATGTTAAGCATTTGTTTCCCACTTCTAGTAAATATGGTACAGAAAACAAAAGAAATGTAAGCAGCTTATAGAACTTATAGATAAACTGTAACTATGAATATCACTGACAAAATAGTCCTTAGTGTCCTTGGTGTCCTGTAATGATAGTAGTACAATAAATATAATAATCCCAAGACTAACAATAATTAAAAAAAAGTGGTATATTTTAATATTATATGAATCTGCCTAATATGAAATATAAATTATAGAATCCCTCTCCCAGTTTTCCTAGGGGTGGTAATAGATTGGAGTGGCAGTTTTATTCAGCTGTTCCACTCTCTAGAACCACAAATGGTATTGCTCCTTCAGTGATCAACCACAGCTCTTAAAGTTATAACAGTAGTTTAAAATGTAAGACGTATACAGCAAACGGCTATGCTGCACAATTAGAGAGGGGCAGGAAAAGTCAAGAGTAATGAATTACAATGAAGTGTACAGCTCGTTATGCATTGAGTTTTGTTTTAGCTGGAAATATGCTCCAGAAATTATTCTGTTAGTTTCTGCAACAATGCAATTGGGAAAATAGTGACAAATATGGGAAATGAATCTGAAAATGCCACAAATGCATTTTAGGCAATGATCATCAGGTGAGTGCTAATAAAAAATATCCACTAAATACAAATATTTAAACAAACTAAAAATGTTTAAATACACTTTCTGTGTGCAAAGGTGCAGAACACAGTGGTAACAAGGATGTAGCAGGATGCAAACCAGCAAATACTTAGTTGGTCATGGGTTCAGTTACTTTACATAATGGTGCAACAAAAGCAAGCTTTTCCATAGTTCGTATGTTTTCAAAGAATTAAGATCTCCTAGCAATCTCAAGTTCTCTAGTTCTACTTGTAGGATTATTTTAAAAAATATTTAAAATAAAATCCACCCAGATTGGAAAAATCAACGAGGCTGGGTGAGATGAGATCAAACAGATATAATATAAACATATTGGAGGAAAACTTCCCTTTAGCTCAAATGTAGTCAGCAAATAAATCAGCAAACAAGCACCAAGAGGCTCTTTGTCTCAACGACAAACATAGGAGATAAAAACCTCCATTTGTTATCAGTGAAGAAGTCCAGACAGTGAATAAATCCTTAACTCTCAGGATCATTGTTCCAAGTAAGGGTGATCTGCAGTGCATTCTGCCATCCCGAATGGCTCCTTCATTGTTCTCCAGCTCTCACTCCACCTCGAGGTTAGTCCCAGACCCCAGCATTAGTGGGCCTTCCTACAGGGGAACACAAAGACACACCAGGAACCACCATGCCAGCCAATAGTTTGCAAGAAAATTTTACTAGTAAGAAAACACAATAAGCTGGCAATGCTGGCATACCTTCTGTTACTTGTTTTAAAGCAATCTGTGGTTCTCTGAACTCTTCCTCAGTTCAGAGAGCACATAACAAAACGCTGACCTCTTGCTCAACTGTCTGTGTCACACAATCCACTGTCACAGAAGCCATCCAGTAGGATAGATCAGATATTTTTGTGTGTGAGGGGGGCTGTCAGATAAAGCCCATTAATTTTGTTTATAAACCATCTTTGTTAGGAAAACAAGGGCAGAGTGTGCTCAGTAGAAAAAGCTAAACATTTGAAAGAATGTTTTGTTGCTTAGAATTCTTTTTATATTGCTGGTATGACTTTTTATTTCACTAAAACCTCACTTTATATTTGATCTGGTCAGTGAGAATGCAGACTCCAGTAATGAATGCCATGGGAAATAATCTGTAGATGTTCTGGGATTCTGTGTGAGGGTGGGGGGGTGCGTGTGTATATAGTATCTCAGCAGCTGGCATACTCCAGGCAGGCAACTCATACCAAGGAGTTGGCTGCCCAAAGAGCTAGCTTTAAAAGAAACATGTACCTTAAGTTGCCTGACTTGCAACTTCCATGTACGAGCCAAGTGGCTGCTGAACACTGCAGCAGCCCTGCCCCTAAAATAAGCTTAATGAGGACACAAGTAAGGAACAGGCTGCAGGTGCTCAGTGTAGATATTAATAGGATATATGGGGAGGAGAACTTTCTAAATGTAGTTGCAGGGGTCGACTTTAACATTCATTTACTAGCACAGATACTAGTGCAGATTGCTGCAGGCTAGTGCAGAATCTCTGTTACTTGCCCAGCTGGGCTAGTGCAATTCCTCCTGTGGAAAGCTGCAGTTCCATTCTCAACTTGGGTATCAAATAAGTAAACAAATAAATACATAGACATGTAAATATAACTGTTATTTAATTTAAATCCAGGTCCTTTTCATGGAGGTTTAACTAAGTACTGTCTTGGCATTAGTGAAATGAAAAAATAGATGTCTGTGCATAGTGCATTTACAAACTGTTTCATTCTATACTAACTACTGCTTTTATTTTTTGCAGGTAAAGATCCTTTCTCATTTTCCTTTCCTCGTTTAGCTCAGTACTCATGGCAGGCAGATTTGTGACTGTGTCCAGGAGCAGCACAGTTCTAGGGTTGCTACCTGTCCAGTTGTAGACCATATAATCTGGTTTTCAGGGTCCTTATCTGTTCATCTGGTTTTGATTAAATGTAATCCAGTTTTTGGGCCATTTTGAGTGCTCAGATATTATTAAAACTGATTGTATCAAATCATTCACTGTTGCATGCATGTCCAGGTTACAAAACAAGTTCTGATGTTACTAGTCACAGGCCTTTGTACAGGCCTTTGTTTGTTGAACTAGTCTGTCTAGGAGGTGTAAATTATGGTCAATAAGACCATTAGCAATAAATCAGCCGAATCTTTTCAGCTCTGAATTTTAAGCATGGTCATTTACTGCCATAATAGGGAACAGTTTTTTACACCTTTATATGCTGTGATGGGTTCCTTTTTATTTTTACTATATTCTCATATGTTTTAGACTCACTTTTTCAAATTAGCTTTCACATTTTTAATGTCTTTGTCACTGTGCTGATTGTTTCTCTCTTAAGTCCTCAGCAGCTGCTGCTCTTATTTTTTTATACTATCAACCTGAACATTCCGTGATATTAGTTACACCTTAACAGGCCATTGGAATAATAGCATGGAATGGTGTGTCTGAAACTGTGGAATGTGATGTCATACACACATTTGTAAAGAAACAGCAGTAGCTGATGAGGTAAAGGGAACACAATGTAGTATTGAGGATACCACAAGTACGGATAGTTCAATTATCAAAAAGGTGGTCAAAGCATATCAGAATACATGGCTGTCATGGAAAGGAAAAGTGTAGAGTGTTTAACAGAGAGCAACAGGGTGTGAATGGGATCTGTACATCCAGTAGATCTGGGTTTAAATTCCCACAGCCTCTACTTGCATATTGTGAGACCCTAAGCAAGTCACTTAACCTGGGCCACCCCTGTAAATGGGTCTTATGCCCAATGGGAGTTACCTGGTTGCCAAAGAATAAAAATAAATGAATGACATTATGGGCTGATGCTGCTGTATTTATCCTTACCCTTACATTTTTTAGTGAACATTTTTTAATAGAACTGGGGCAATCAAGCATTTCTGGGATCTGTGGCCAGGGTAGGAAAAGGAAGTAAAAAGGGAAGAAAAAGACACACACTTTTCACGACACAACTTTATTAACTACAAATCTGAAAATGTGGAAATATATTAAAGAAGTCAGTAACCCAGCTGGCATTAATAGAAAACATGCTGATGAAGACAAACAAATAAAAGATCATGAGTACAAAAAGACAAAGCGAAGCCGTCGGTTCCAGCAATGTTGGCTAGAAAAATATGATTGGTTCGGGTAAGGTGGTGCAAAAGATCTGACATTCTGCCATTTGTGTATTAAATATGAAATACAGTTGAGTAAGGTGGGCAATAACAATAATTTCATTTCGGTACAGATATCTTCCAGCTTGATGCTGTCTCATCCCATAATATCGGTGAAGCTCATGCTAGGCAAAGGAAAAGGATGATGCCAACACTGCTACTCCAGGGAAAATTAATGTGAAGGGAATGCTGAAGAACTTGAATGAAGCAATGCTTAACCATCTGGATAAACTATTTTGCACATGCCATGCAATTGCTAAGAAAGGATGTCCTTTCACTGACTTTGTGTGGATGTGCAACCTTGAAGATATGAAAGGGCTAGATATTTTTTTTGTTTTAGATGTTTAACCAGTAGTAGCACACTTAAGCTGAAAGTTTTTTTACTGGTGTGACCTGGGAGCAAAGGAAAGTTCAGTGACTTGCTCATGGTCACACAATATGCAAGTGGAAGCTGTGGGATTCAAACCCAGGTCTGGTCTGCTGGATGTCACCAGATTTGCAGTTCTGAGTCTTAAACCACTGTTCTATACTACCTCCTAGATAACAGTTCAGCATATCAGAATGACAAATAAGCCTGCAACTTTATGCACTATGTAGCTGAGGTTGAACACATGACACTATGAGAAAACATTATGGGAACAAAATTCATTTCAGTCATCAGTGACATAACCACTGACGCTAAAGTCACAGAAGCTGAGACAGTGTATGTGCAGTTTGCAGTTAAAGGCACAGTGCAAAATCAATTGGTAGGTGTCCAGACTGTTGGTAGGACAAATTAGATTTTATTTGCTTTTCGTTTAACAAATTACTGTTAATTATACAGACTGTGGACTACTGCAGACTTCTGTGGGCTAGTGCAATCTCTTGTTCACTAGCCTGACTGGCTAGTGCAAAAAAAAAGTTTAAGTTGTCCCCTGTGTAGTTGCATTGCTTTTGCTGGATGTTCCGTATGTATGAGTCTATAATTAACCCTATACATGTGGAACTGGCAGCAAAAATAAAGCTGCTAGGTTACAGAGCCCCTCACCCCCGCCAATCCTGTTAATACTGTTTCTACATAAAGTACCTGCAAGCCCCTTCCCTAGTTTGTGTCATCATTAAATGTATTTTTGAGGTGGGGCTGCAGCACTCTACGGTAGCTCTGCTTATACATGGTAGTTACAAGCCTGGCAAATTAAGGTACATATTTCTTGTTACTGTATTTAGGGAGAGAGAACACAGATGAAAAAACACCCTTCTGAACTGGTTAAAAGACTAGAAAACAGTGGTATACCATGAACCATTGATGATAGTATCACTTTTCCACAGTATTGATAACATGACTTCCAAAACTGTGAAACTGTCATAGCATGATATAATTCATTCTGACAACCCAGTTTTTGAACCACTCTTCCGCCCATGTCTATGTATTTCAGTGATAGCTGTCAGAAAGCTTGGATCTGTAGAACAGCAATCTAGAACAATCATTCATAAAATAAACTTTAAGATATTTGTTTCTTTTGCAATCAGTCAGAAATTACTTGACAATCAATTTTGTATCATGTTACTTTAGCAGTTCATTCAATTTATAGAGCATGTTTAAGAAGGTTTAACTTTGTTACAGAAAAGTAGAAAAGGAAGGACCAGTTTTTTTTTTCCGAATGTTAGCATTTGTTATAGATACTAATGGATGTAATCTTTTGTGCATTGCAAGGTGGCACTGTACATGTGCAGTGTCTTAATTCCCATGTGGCAGCAGTGAAATTTGCCATATATCAGTAGTGCCAGCAGAAACTGTACAGGGAAATTGTGCTAGCAGATGTACGTTACCAGAAAAACAGCATTTTCTTGTGATCAACTAGTAGAAGTGCAATTTCCTTTCTTATAAGGGGATCCTGCATCGTGTGTTGTATTGTGATGTATGTGCAGTGCTGTAGCAGCTGTATATTAAAAGGAAAGCCATGTATTTTGTTATCAGCAAGTATCAAATATAGCGCCCTATTGATATGGTGGTCCTGCATCATGTGCTGCAGCACTGTACATATTCAGTGCTGTAATTCCTGTTCATCAGCACTCAGATTTGCCATATAAAGTAGCAGTACAGCCAGCAGAAGGTATACATTAAAATAATGCTAGTAGCTGAATATTAAGAGGAAAACTGTTTTCTTTTTGTGATAAGCCAGTAGCAGTAGCAATACAATTGCCTTACTTACAAGGAGGTTTTACGAACATACGAAATTTGCCAGCAGATAAAGGCCTAGAGGCCTATCAAGTCTGCTCGAATGTGCAGCTAGCACCCCTTATTCTGCAGCTGCCCCTTCCTTCCACCCTTCCCCTTCATTGACCCTCTCCCTTGTCCTGCCCCAAGTGTGTCCACTCTGCTGGTTTTGCATCATATGTCACAGTATGGAACACTAGCAAAAGTTATATAGGGAAATTGTTCTAACAGCTGTACATCAAAAAGAAAACATTTTTTTTTATGATCGGACATTAGCAGTAGAAGTACCTCACTTACAATATAAAGGGCTTATTCATTGAGCACATGCTGTAAGAGGCCAGTTATGTGTGGTTCTCAATGGGGGATGGGTGGGGTGGGGCAAATGTGGGTTTGTGTGAGGTGGCTGTTGGGTGCACTTGACACACTGGTGCACCCCAGGTGGATGTAGAGTACAGATAGACCAGGTAATAGCTGGTTTGATTGTACTTGGACAATTGTCATCCAGGAGGGTGTCCTGGAACAGGAACTGTGCTCTTCCGGTGGCCGCCCTCCCAGAATAAGGTGCAACTGCTGCCATAAGCCCCCTTACACCATGTCACAAGGGGTTTATGGCATTCATTGGGGTTGAGGGCTACTTCAGTGCAGGCAGCCTGCAACACGTTGCAAGCTGCCTTTTGGAATATCAAATGTACTTATGACGCAAAGTGCTACTTGCACCATATTTTTGGGTGCAAGTCACTTTTCGACATGTGTAACCGTTCTGGAATAGAACCCCATTTCCTTATGATATTTTATGCCACTTGATTTCAATTTATATTGCCATCTGCTTTCACATTGCAACAGTTCATTCTCAATATCTGCTCCCTGAATGCCCATTGGCATTTTTTCCAGGTCTTGATACAAAAAAAAAACATGTTTGTGTCCTTTTTGTTTTATATGCATAGAGGAGTATTTGTTCTATCTTCCTTGCAATGCTTAAGTGTTCCAAAAAATGGATCTTTTGGGTTAAATATTGTCTGTTTGGCAGTATGCAGCTGTAAAGGTTTCTCTGTGGGTAAAACGTAATGGCTAACAAAGGACTAGTTTGAAAGGTGTCAAGGCATGTTTTTTTATACCCCAGGCACCTTAAATAAAGTTGTCAAATATTGATTTTTAGCATTTACATAGAAACATAGATTTTGATGGCAGATAAGGACCGCTTGGCCCACCTAGTCTGCCCATTTCCCTACCTAGAGGATAAGTTGCAGATCCTTTTTAACCAACAGCCTATTTCTTCCTACCCCCCACAAAATTGCTTTATGTCTGTCCCATGCATTCTTGAATTCTCCCACAGTTTTAGACCCCAAAACCTCCTCAGGAAGGCTGTTCCATGTGTTCACCACCCTCTCTGTGAAAAAATACTTCCTCACATTGCCCCTGAGCCATCTCCTCGCTATCTTCAAATTGTTTCCCCTTGTTCTTACACATCTCTTTTTCTGAAAGATGCTACCCTCTTGGACTTTGTTGATTCCACTGAGGTACTTAAACATTTCTATCATATCCCCCCTTTCCCTCCTTTCCTCAAGGGTATACATATCAAGCTCCTTTAATCTTTTCTCGTATGGCTTCTCTTGCAGACCCTGCACCATTTTAGTTGCCCTTCTCTGAACCGCCTCCATCCTGTCTATGTCCTTGTGGAGATGGGGTCTCCAGAACTAGATGCAGTACTCCAGATGGGGTGTCACCAACTGTCTGTACAGGGGGATAACAACTTCTTGTTTTCTGCTGGTGATGCCTCTCCCTATACAGCCCAGTATCCCCCAGACCTCCCTACCGCCTTCTCACATTGCTTGCCAAACTTAAGGTTATCTGATATGATCACCCCCAGGTCCCTTTCCATTTTTATTGTTGTTACTACCCCCCCCATTGTGTTATCTTCCCCTGGGTTTTTGTATCCCAGGTGTATTACTTTGCACTTCTTTGCATTGAATCCAAGCTGCCATACTTCTGACCATTCCTCCAACCTTGCCAAGTCCCTTCTCATCATTTCCACGCCTTCTTGTGTATCAACCCTGTTGCAGATCTTTGTGTCATCTACAAAGAGGCATACTTTTCCTTCCAGTCCCTTTGCAATGTCACTTATAAAGACATTAAAAAGGACTGGACCCAGTACTGAACACTCGCGGCACCCCACTAGTAACCCCTCTTTCTTCAGAGTGGACTCCATTTACAATTACCTTCTGAGTCCTGTTGTTCAGCTAATGTTTTACCCAGGCTACCACTCTGGGACCCACTCCTAGGCTGGTTAATTTGACTACTAATCTTTTGTGTGGGACTGTGTCAAATGCCTTGCTAAAGTCTAGGTAGTCCATGTCCACAGCCCCTCCCTGATCTACTACTTTGGACACCCAGTCAGAGAGTCAATTAGATTCATCTGACATGATCTTCCTGCTGCAAACCCATGCTGCCTTTGGTCCTGTGCCCCACTGACCTCTAGGTACTCAACAATTCTTTCCTTCAGAAGGGATTCCATCACTTTCCCTACCACAGAGGTCAAACTGACAGGTCTGTAGTTTCCTACCTCTGTCTTGGTCCCACTTTTGTGAAGGGGAATCACATCAGCCTTCTTCCAGTCCTCAGGTACCACACCATCCTCCCATCATTTGTTAAAAAGGGTAGTCAGTGATATCACTAGTACTCTGCTTAATTCTTTTAGAATTCTGGGGTGAATTCCATCTGGCCCCATTGCTTTGCCCACCTTCAGTTTTAGGAGTTCTTTCAGAACCCTTTCTTCTGTGAAAGGACTGGCAATGACCCCCCCTCTCCAGAGTGCTTCTGTTAAATTTATTAGGCACCTCCCCCACTTCCTCTTTTGGGAATACTGAACAGAAGTATTCATTCAGTGTCCCTGCTTTTTCACTGTCACTCTCTGCCCACTCACCATCAATTCTATTCAGCCTCACTATCCCTCCTTTTGTCTTTCTACGCTCCCTGATATACCTATAAAAGGTTTTATCCCCCCTCTTAACCGAGTTGGATATATTTTCCTCAGTTTGTGCCTTTACTATTCTGACTACCGCCCCTGCTTCCTTCTACCTTAACTAGCACAGTTCTCTGTCCTGCTCCTTCTGTGTTTCCTTATGCTCCTTTATGGAGCAGTGTCTTCTTTGTTCAAAGGGTGGTGAGTGCTAGATTGTGTAATACTGGTTTTGTGCTACTATCTTTACGCACCCCAGCCCAGTGTAACCTCCTATACATATTATAGGATACAGTTTGAAATAGCCATTTTGGCAGACTGCAGGATTTAGGTTGGTCATTCACTTCAGTTTTCTTAGGTTAGGAATTTTTGTTAGGAGAGGACTGCTAGACTTACAAAATATATAGTTGTTCATTGATTGTGCTGCATAAGAAAAATATATGTTTGTTATGATATACTGAAAGAAAGTTTCTCATAAGAATTGTAATTATTTTGTTTTCATATATTTTGTATTTCAGTAATTTAATGGCTACAAATATCTTAATTATTATACTGGCACAGTAGTGCCAGTATAGTTAGGGTTGCACAGCCAGTTCTATGTTAAACCCCAAATTTTACACTTTAATAACTTTGCATGCTGTACAACAAATTTGCCTGAAATGTTGCATGTTCAGTATGGTACCATAGATCTCTGGATCTGGCAAGTTGTCATGGTCGGATAAGCAATTGTGGAACAACGGTGCAGCCAAAAATGTCAAAAAATAGTTTTTTGTGAATTTCTTTGCTTGTAACTACAGCCCGTACAATTTGTCTTTTTGGTCTGAAATCTTCAGGGGTGATGCAGTCTGGGTCACTGATGTTCTTTTTGAAGATTTCGGGAAAAAGTATTAAACTGTTCAAAAGTTATTATAAAAACAAATTTCCCTTTATAGTCAAAGGGAAAAAAATATATGTGTCTATCGAAAGCAACCACCACTATATTTTACTGTCCCATCTACTTTCATGCAATGGCCATCTTGTTTTCAGTTAGAGAGAGAGAAAAATGCCTGGAGTTTAAATGTGGGACCCTCTAGGTAAACACTGACAGTTGTGTTTACCTAGTTGGGTTCTGAGGATGACAGCCCTATATTTTTAGGGGGGGATAAAAACTCAGAAATGCCTTTTTAAAAATTTGAGTCCCAGTACTGTTGCAGACTGTGAGAGAAATGGTTGCAACACTTTTGCAAAGCATGAAAGTGTTGTGCTATTTTTGTGAAACTGTCACAATTTGCAACTGTACTTTGCCCTAAAACAGCAAATCTTTGCCATCCCCCTGCAGCAAAATGGTTGGGACTTTTGGGCTGAAATTTGCAGGATGGTAAACCTTTGTACCACAAAGGTGTCTTTTGGTAGCTTGGTCCCACAATATTCAACAGGACCATAGTCACAGTGCTCTGAAATTGAGAAATTTCCCATAGGATAACATTGTGGCAACTGTGGTGACTTTCAACGCTCATATCTCGGAAACAGTGTAAGATACCGATTTTTTTGCTACCCACAGCTTAGTCCCTAAGCCAATTAACAAGTTTCAAAGTCATCGATTACACCTGCAGTGGAATTTTTTTTCACTAGCTTTGGTTATGGAGATATTGGCAATAACGTGTTACAAGGGTTTCGTTGGAGTACTATGGAACTGCTGTATGGCTCCGTACTAATGTTTAAGTGGGAGCGCAGGGCTCAGAGTGCCCACATTCCCACATATGCATGCCATTACACTAAAAATGGGCAATATGAAGGGAGCACAGGGCCCGGAGGGCTCACACTCCCACTAACACATACCAGTTATCAGTTACATTACACTTTCTCAAAAAGAAGGGAAATTCATTGCAAAAAACTCTGTTAATGCATCAGTTAGAGTTGACAGCACAGTGACAAAAGTATGGAAATGGGATGTTAGGGTTACACCCCTACCAGCCCACCCTCCACTCACCAACACACATCGATGTGTGTCATTGGGTCATCAGGCCTAACTCTCACCACATTCTCCAATGCTCTAGCATGTCAGCTTGTTCACACATGGAATGGGGTAAGAGTTGGGCCTGATGAACCCATGACACACCCGACATCTGTTGGTGAGTGGAGGGTAGGGGTGGTGGTGGGGGTGGGATGGTAGGGTTGTAACCCTAACATCACATTTCCATACTTTTGTCACTGTGTTAGCAACCCTAACCAATGCATTAAAGGAGTTTTTTTGAAATTAATAGTAATTATAGGTATAATAAAACCCACCTGAGTGTTGGGAGCATGTCCTGGATTTGTGTTGAAATATATAGAAACTGACTAGTCAGATAATTACATTATATGGATTCTGGCATAGGCATCTAGATCCAGTAGTGATTCAGATCCTGCTACTGGTCCTACATGACAATTTTGGTGCCCTGAACAGTGTTCTACATCTAGGAGCTAACTTCAAGGACTCTTTGCGGAAATGGTAGGAATAATTTTTTTAAGTGCTGGAATACTGACAGTTTAGAAGGAACTGGTCAGGGTTAAAACAGTTTCAGTTTCAAGTTCTTATATTAGAAAATGTCTCTCCGACCCCCCCCCCAAAAAAAATCAACTTGTGTTTGTGAGGGTGTAGGCAATATGTTTTATTCCAACACACCATCCATCTCATGTTGTTCCTATTGTGTTTAACTCAAGCAATCTATACAATTTTTAAACTGACTTTGGTTGCATAGTGCTGTTCTTTAAATAATTTGGCAAGACCTTGTGCACTATGATTCTTTTGTGATGTACATTTTAAACTATATTTTTTGTTTTATTGCAACACATTTTCCAACCCCAGAGTCAAATCTGCTGTGTTCCCTGCATATTTAGGCAAAGTGTGTGATTTTTTTAGATTGCATCTGAGTGCTATTGTGTCTAACTTTCAACTGTAATTTTTTTCTTTTACCCCCCCCCCCCAATCAGAGTTCTTCTATTTGCCTTTTTACATTTTAGTCAACCGTGTATATTTTTGGACAGCATCTTTGAACTGATGTGTTTCACTTAGTACTACTGGGCAAATTGTTTATACTTTAACTGCATTTTCTTCTCATGCTCCAACTAATCGCCCCTCCCCAACTTAGTATTACAAAGCTTGCCTTTCTGAAATCCAGTTAGATGAGTGTGTTTTCAGGTTGCATTTTTGTGCAGTTTAGTTTAATTTTAAATCTTTGAGCAAACTATGTATGCTTTTGGACTAGATTTTACCTTTTTGTTTGGTGTCTGTGTTCAGTCAAATTGTACATTTTGTGAATTGTAATCCTTTACAACCCCTGCTTTGCACACATAAACTGCTTATATTTAGACAAATTTAACTACTTGATAAAGTAATGCAGTTGCAAAGATACATGCAGTACATGTAGCTAAAGGGCTAAATTCTCAAAAGGCGGTGCAGTTGCACCCTCTGCAGCTTGCATCAATTACTGGTGCACCAGGAACCCTGCTCCCAATTCTCTGTTGGGTACGGTCCTGGTGGCAAAGTCACGCAGCTTGTGGCCAAGGTGTCCATGCATCAGAGATGATGTACCCAAGAGGTTTGCTACAATCTGCATGCACGGTCAGTTGGCACTCTGCTGGCATATCCATAAAACATAAAACAGTTAACTGGTGGCTAGCACTCCCCCATAGCCTTGATCCCCGGTCTATGAAAATTACTCACATACCTGGTGGTCTAGCGGATCACACTCCCTATACCCATTCTGCCCATATAGTACAACAGATAACTATCCCCAGTGGTCTAGTTGACCCACCATACCTCACCACAGCATGCAGTGTCCCACCACCCCACTCCCCCATTCCCATTCCCGAGCCAGTGACTGTCACAGCTCTCCACTCTCCACCATGGCTGGCCACTGACTGAACTGTCAATGAGAACATACTGTATGTGCTCATACTGTAAAGCAATGTGCATTTATTGAAAGCTAAATCAGTGGCCGGCCATGGTGGAAAGTGGAGGGCTGTGCTGGTCGCTAACTCAGGGATGGGATGGGGGAGTGGGATAGTGGGGCACTGCCTGCCTGTTTTGGAGAGTGGGGTCCACTAGACCATCAGGGACAGTTATCTGTTATACTATACAGGCAGATCAGGGTTAGGTAGCAGGGGTCTACTAGGCCACCACCAGAGATGAAAGTACTTTTCATAAACAGGGGATCAGTGCTGGGGGTGGCATTTGCCACTGGGGAAGTGAATACATTTATGAAAATTGGACTGGTACTCAGGAGGGCAGCTAGCCAGCAGGGGCATGACTACATTTATTAAAAGAGGATCAGGGCTAGGAGGTGCTAGACCACCAGTGACAGATATAAGTTTATGTCATGGAGATATTGGGGATATGGAGGGGGGTCCATGGCATATGTTTCCTACCATTCAGGGAGTTCTCTGGGGTGGCACAAATTCTCTAACTCTTCCCTGAGGACACACTTCTAAGTACCCTTAGTCCGACCCTGGCTCATCAAATGGTACTTAAAAATGTGCCCCCTGGGATGGTTTAGAGAATCCTGAATTAGTGGGCTATGGCAGCGTGTTTCTGCTGCAAGCCCCATGGCAACATGCTGCAGCCCATTTTGTGGTAGAAGGATCCCCCTTTGGCGCAAGCAGCCTACTTTGACACAAGCTGCCTTTGAGAATTGCTCCTGTCACACTTTTTAGAGCAAGCCACAGCATGCATCATTTCTTTTGATGCAACAAGGGACTTACCATTCAGGGAGGCTTTGAGAGTCGGATCCAAAGTGTTCATTTTGCAGTTGTATTTTCTTATATTTAACCTAATGTGCTTGACTAAATTTAAGTAAACTACAGTACATTTATCTTGTCTTTAGAAAGAAACTTCTAGGTTTGCTACCCTTGCCCTTAACTGATTACATTTACATATAGACTATTTTTAACTTGCATCTACCCCTGCAACTCTGACTTGGCTGCTATGCTGTTTTAGCATATATTTAATGTGTAGCTTCCTTACCCTCCCACTTCAGTTATTAACACATTTTTATTGCTTAAATGTAACACATTTTACCACTGTCACAGCATTTGATTACTTGCATTTACTTTTGTATACCGTTTGGTTGCCATTATTTTTAACTGCTTGTATTTATATGCTTTTGCTGCCCTTTAAGCTGTAACCACTAAACTTTTCTGTTGCCATATTTCACTGCTTCTACTCAAACAATTACAGCCATATAAACTGTTAATTGTCCACTGACCCGATTTGGCTCCTATGATTCTTTACTACTTGTCTTTTAATGATTTTACACTTTTTGGCCTGTAATCATCCTGTTCTTCAGTTTTAGCTGCCATTGTGTTTTGCTGTTTTTATTTAAAATTATTTGGCTATTTTTTATGTGGTACCTGTCCTGCCCCACTGGTTTCCCATCTACTGTATTTTATTGTTTATATTTACTTTTGAAAAGTGCAACCTCCTGCCACTCCACTTTTGCTGCCATTGTATTAAATTGCATGTATCAATCTTTTTTTATTGCACCTACCCCTGTTTGCTGTGATATTGTGTTAACCTGCCTGCATATATTTTCTCACAACTCATCCCCCAAATTGTGTTGTTGTTGTATCTAGTAGTATGTATTTAGGCAATCTGTGCACTTTTTGTATTGCATACCCTTACTTCATTGCCACCCCCACCCCAGCCCCATTGTCATTGAGGTGTTTAGATTTCTGCATTTGAGCAGACAGTACACCTTTTAAGCTGTACACATTTACTTTACTGCAACCCTCCCATACATCTCATGACCCTCTGAGCTGAATGCATTTCCTTTTCTTTTCCCACCCTCAAAAGGTAACAACTGCTAATACTAACTTAAATTAAATTCTGTTACAGTAGGTCCAATCAGATTACTCCATTGATAACATAATAACCTTTAATGCAATAATGAAGTAAGTGAATAAACACATGAATAGGCAAACACAGCAGATAGCAGATTCACAGGACTGTACTGGACAACACAGTAGACCCTTGGTCTCCACTGGAGCTGCGCCACACATCCCGAGGTGGAGCAGAATGGCCTTCTCACCGGCCACCACCTGCCACTCACCGGGACATTGATCCGTTCCTGCCTGCCTGGCTGGCCCCCTGCCCAGACTGCATGCACAGGCAGTCTCCACTGGAGTGGCACCACCCATCCTGAGGCAGAGCAGAATGGCCATCTTGCCAGCTGCTGGCCACCGCTCACCAGGACATCGATCCGCTCCTGCCCACCTGCCTGACCCCCTGCCCGGACTGCAAGAACAGGTACATGCCACTTCCACTAGCTTCACTTTGTTCTCCACTGGGGCTTTTCTGATTGGTGCGGCTCCTCCATGCTGATTGCGGAGTTGGTCTGCTGGCCGTGGGCTGCCTTGCCGAATGGTGCGCCTTTTCCTTTTACTTTCTGGACCATAGACTGAAATTTCAGCGCCTTTTCTCGGCCCTTTTTCAAAGCTGAGCCCATAGCTGCTTTTGCATTTACACAGAGTTTTTTTCTCCTGCCACCCAACCCCCTCCCAGGCCTCCATTAAATACATTGTAACTCCTCCCTGTCCGTCCTCTCCCTCTTCTCATTGGCTTCCTTGATAATCTGGCCTGATCTGAATCTAATCTCAGAGGTGAAAAGTTCCCCCAAGCTCCTACTATTATACCACCCTTTCTGGCAGGATTAAATTACTTTCTGGCAAAAAATCCCAGCATTACTTAAACTTCTTGCAGTGCCTGTTTTTCCTTGCACAAGTTTTTCTCTCTGTCTTTACTCCTGGTAGCATTGTGTGACTGCCACTTTGCCTGCTACTCTGCATGAACCCCCTCTACCTAGTTGCATCTTAGTTGAATCACTCTGTGTGAAGTTTTGGCCAGACCCCCTAATAAGTTAACCATTCTTTTGGCAGCCTCTCAGCCTCGCTGGAGCCTTGACCTGTTAGTCACAGCCCCAAAATAACTCTATTTAAAATGACCCATTTGATGTTGTTGACTCTTATGATCACATTACTACTACTATTCTTGTCCATGCCTATGGCACTCCAAAATAAAGCTACCCCTCCCTACTTTGCATTCCAGGATTACTACTACTCTAATCTCCTAATACTTCCTGCCCCCTGTTTTGACCCCTCCCCAGTGTTACTAAATAAGATCTGGAAACACTTAGCTGCCCATGTACATAAGAAATGTCACCTGCATGCCGGTGGTTCTTTCATGCACCGCAAGCTATGGTACTTTCTCCTACTTGCTATCCTGCTCTCAGGTGATGTTCAGTTAAATCCAGGACCATCTATTGTCCTGCCTGACAATATCAACAATGCCAAAGGTCTTATCATAGCATATCGTAACATTAGGAGCCTTGCTCACAATCTTACTGAGCTTGAATCCTGGACCACCCCATACAAGCCTGATAATATATGCCTAACCGAGACGTGGCTAAAAACTGCCATACCTGATTCTCTATGCCCCCTTCCCCACTATAACCTTCTGAGACTTGACAGAACTGCACCCAAAAGAGGGGGTGGACCAGCTGTCTACTTTAGAGATCACCTTGATGTCTCTGCTGTTAAGACATCTGCCCTATGCCACTGTGAGACACTTCACATCCTGCTCACTCTTGGTACTAAAAAACTTCACATCGTGTGTGTCTACAATCCCCCTTCAAATGGACTAGCAGGACTAGATGACTTATAGGAACAAACCACATGCCTTGTCAGAAGGAATGAGGTTCTTATACTTGGGGACATAAACATAAATTGGCTGGGCAGTAAACAAACAACATTAATGACCAAGTTGCAGAGTTATGACCTACACCAGCTTATAGATGAACCTACCAGATATACCCATTGCTCCAACACACTACTAGACTGGATAATGACCAATCACCCTGAAAATGTAATTGCCTAGGGAATACTGCCAGATGCCATCACTGATCACTCCCCAATGTACTGTATCTGGGGAAAAGACAGGCCTACCCAGATGGGATCTCGCTTCATTATCTTCCACAACTATGCAAACTGTGACCCTCAATCTTTCCTGAATGACATTGCTTCTACTGATTGGTCCCCCATTCTCTTATCCAGTGATGCTCAGGCTGCCCTGAACCTGCTCTTGAAACACTTCCTAGAACTCCAGGATAAGCAGTGCAAACTCGTAACCAGCAGGATTAAGCAAGACCTATGTTTTGCATGCTGAGAATTTGGACTAAAAGTATTGTTTTGGAATTTCTGTTAAAAGCCTGAACAATAGATTGACTTTGGAATTTACCAGCCAGCAAGCCTGCAGTGCTGTTAAATAGCAGTGAGTCCAGGATTCCAGGTTCAAGAGCAGAAATGAACTGTAGCAGGCGAGAGTCACAGAGTCGAGTTACTAAAACAATATTGCTGTCCACAGAGGGAGATCTTTCTACAGACTATGCTGCTAGACTGCCCACAATCTTGTTGTTTGATTTTTCCTACTAAATCCTGAAGTGACTTTTGAGGATTTGTGACATCAAGCAAGAAGGATCCAGCCTGCATTGCTTAATTGATGTCAGAAGATTCTACAGTTCCAGGTTCAAGGGGAAAAGACAGAAGATGAAAGCCAAACTCACCACCAAGGACATTTGTCCCAGATTTCCCCATTCCTCACAAAAGACAGACCACCTGTGTGTTGTTGTGCTCAAATCGGCAATCAGTTTATTACAATAACCACATGTCTTTTGTTTACATTATCATTATCACCATCTTCTATAGTCATATTACACCTCTTCAATTGTATTGCTTTACATAATCAATATCAGTTCAAGATCTTCCTCTGCTTCTTCTCACCTCAACAAGTGAAAACCTGGGAGCTTTCTTCTTCTCTTTCTTGTAGGTAACAGTGAGAACCGAGACTGCTTTCTTCTCCTTCTGTTGCTTCTCCTTCTCCTCCTTCATTCCCCCCACCCCATTCCCCCTCCTCAATTTCTCCTTTTCTCTTCTGCCATCCACCTTTGGCAGGCCTACCCATCCAAAAGGACCCTGCTGACATCCACCTGTGAAGCAGCCCCCCCACTTCCTCCCCTTTTGACCCATACAACTGCTATTCCTTTCCATCACATTATTTAAATGGGTGGGTGGGCAGCAACAACATTTTCCAGCAGAAAGAGGCAGAATACCTCTGTGCAGCCCATTATGTACCATGGCTTTTTCCCCTCCCATTTTTCCTTGCCTCCTATGGCTATCCTTTTTATCCTTGTGGTCCTCCCTTTCCTGTACCTTCCTATTGTCCCTGGGACTCCACCCTCCACCCCCCCAACTCTCTGAGCCATACCATTTTTGCCTGGGGAGATGTCAACCAGAACAACTTGGTCTGTCCCCTTTAAAGGAGTAAACTCCATTGTCCCGGATTTCCCATTCTCCACAAAAGACAGCCCACCTGTGTGTTGTTGCGCTCAGATTGGCAATCAATTTATTACAATAACCACATTTCTTTCATTTACATTATCATTATCATTATCATCATCTTCTATAGTCATATTACACCTCTTCAGTTGTATTGCTTTACATAATCATATCAGTTCAGGATCTTCCTCTGATTCTTCTCGCCTCCCCAGATGAAAACCTGGGAGCTTTCTTCTTCTTCTTCTCTTTCTTATAGGTAACGGTGAGAACCAAGACCACTTTTTTCTCCTTCTATTGCTTCTCCTTCTCCTCCTTTTTCTTCCTCTTCCCCCCCATCCCCTCCCTCAATTTCCACATTGCTGGTCTCCAGCTTGCGTTGGATGACTGGCCTTCCCCTTCACCTTCTTCCTTTTTTTTATATCTTTTCTCCCCCATTCTTGCCTTATTGTCTCCTCCATGCCTCAATGAAACCCATCATCTCTGAGTTAAACATATCTATAGCTAGGTCTGATAAGTGCACTCCATCCGATCTATAAAATTTGTCTACCCATTCCTCAACTCCCATCAGTATTACATGCACCCAGGCTTCTCACTAGTATCCCCACTCTCCTATTCATCTTTCTTCTGGCTCTCTCTACCGCTACATGTCTGTGAGCATGCCTCCATACTCTCTGTGGTATCATATCAGACCACACTAAGCACACACATCCGGCCACCATTGTTTCACTTTTCCAAAATCACTTCTCACCCTTAGATAGGTATCCACCCATGATTTTCCTCTATGTCATTCCCTCCCAGGTGGACATAAATCAAGTCTGGTGTGGGTCTCTGTTGCTTCATCTCCAGCAACATCAATAGTAACTATGCCCACTTCATTCCTCAGATGCCACGCCATGTCAATCAACAGTGTCTGACATCTTGGTAGAGTTGCTTTCACTCAGGCTTCTTTTCTGCTCTCCTCTCTACCCAATAAATGTAGGAATGCTCGCAGATCCACACCTCCATGATCCTCCCTCTACCTATGAATTAGATAAAACTCTGTTTAATACCTTACTTCATGACTACCCCAACCTCTCTTTTTTTTTTGATTCTCCCACCCCAAAATCCCCCCCTTCTCTTTCTCAGCTCCATTCCTGAAAAACAAAGCAAAGACGGCATGTTAATCTTTAAATGCATGGATGTATCTTTTTATAGCTGGCAGACTGCCATTGCCCCCTCTCCAAAATCTTGTCCACTGATTCTCCTTCAGCTGCCCATTTTGACATGGCTCCTATCCAAAAAGGATAGGAGGAATAACTTGCTGGGTCCTTGCCTAGAAACCCCATCCCTTTTTTAAGTACAGCTGTTACCTGGTAACTGATCACTTTCCTCCCATCCCCGTGTATGAATAATTGCCCTTCTTTATTATATCTCTCTGTGGCATAAGTCCACAGAGCCCTCACTGGGTATAATGACCCTTCTGCATGTGGCTTTAGGTCTGTGACACAACCGTTTCCCACCTGGTCTGTTTTTGACCTCCTGATAACCAGCTGTATTGTTTTTTGCCCCCAAGCTATGTCTCCCCATCCTAGCCCCCATCATCATCTTTTTGGCAGTGACCTATGCCTCACTCACCCTCAAAGCCCCCCCTCAAACATTACCACATAAATTGTAAAAAAATAGCTGTGCTTCATCTTTGGATTTACACACCCTTAGCAATATATCCTGCAGCCTGGCTAGCCTGTGTTCTGCTATTGGTCACTGGCCATCCTTGTCCTTCTGTCTCAACCTGCTCCACCCTTGCATCATCCTACATATCAACATTGATTTCATGGGATCCTGCCACCTCTTCAGGCTGCATACCACTCTGATCCATGATAGGTATACCCCCATTGTGTTGTATGCCATTCCTCTCTGCCATTGTTCAACTGTAAACTTTCCCAGCTGCTCTACTGTGACTGGCCCACTTACCTCCATGTGGTGCACTGCCCTGAAAGCTTGCAATGCCCGCAATGCCCCTTCATAGACCCTCAAGGTCTGTGGTGCACATGAGCTGCAAAACAGCACCACTGCTCCCTCTTGCCAATGTCCCAGATGTTCGTTGGAATGGGTATTTTTTGTTCTTCTGCCATTGGTGCCTGTGCCCAAAAACAGTCCAGCTGCAGATGGGAAAGGCTGTCAGCTAGTATATTCCTTTTCCCGTCTATGTGCTTAGCCCTAAATGACATATTCAACTGCAAACCTTAGTACTAGCTGCCTCAACACCCACGTTACTGGCACTGACCTTCCCCCTTTGTTATTCAGGACCTCCTCCGCTGCCTTATTATCATTAGAACGTAACCTTCTGGTTTCACAATTCCTCCCCCCCCCACACCAGAGTACAGGCCCAAATTGACATTATTTCCAATAGCATGATGTCCTTCACCCTGCCTTTCTTCAGCCATTCGTCTGGCCAAGGTTCCGCAAACCACTTTCCCCTCAAGTATCCCCCCATACCCTTCCCCCTGCCATGTTCGTGTACAGATTTAAGTCAGTATTAAAAAAACATTCTTCCTGCCAAAAGGATATAGAAACATAGAAACATAGAATTTGATGGCAGATAAGGACTGCTTAGCCCACCCAGTCTGCCCATTTCCCTACCTAATGGATAAGCTGCAGATCCTAGCTAACCAACAGCCTACTTCTTCCACCCTCCACCCCCGAGAATTGCCTTATGTCTGTCCCATGCATTCTTGAATTCCACCACTGTTTATGACTCCACAACCTCCTCAGGAAGGCTGTTCCATGCATCCACAACCCTGTCCATGAAAAAATACTTCCTCACATTACCTCTGAACCATCCCCCCTCTAGCTACAGATTGTGCCCCCTTTTTCTTGCACACCTCTTTTTCTGAAAGATGCTACCCTCTTGGACTTTGTTGACTCCCTTGAGGTATTTGAAAGTTTCAATCATGTCCCCCCTCTCCCTCCTCTCCTAGAGGCTATACATATTAAGATCCTTAAGTCTCTCTTGATATGTCTTCTGGTGCAGACCCTGCACCATTTTTGTTGCCCTCCTCTGGACTGCCTCTATCCTGTCTATGTCTTTGTGGAGATTGGGTCTCCAGAACTGCACGCAGTACTCCAGATGGGGTTTTACCAGCTGTCTGTACAGATGGATAATAACTTCCTGTTTTCTACTGGTGATGCCTCTCCCTATGCTTCCCAGTATCCCAACAGCCCTGCTTACTGCCCTCTCACATTGCTTGCTCACCTTTAGGTCATACGAACATACGAAATTTGCCAGCAGATAAAGGCCTAGAGGTCTATCAAGTCTGCTCGAATGTGCAGCTAGCACCCCTTATTCTGCAGCTGCCCTCCTTCCACCCTTCCCCTTCATTAACCCTCCCTTGTCCTGTCCCATCCTCGTTTGAAGCAGTCCACTGTTCTCTGCATACCACTTCTGCAGGTAAGCATTCCACCCAGCCACCACCCTCTCTGTAAAAGGTGTCTCCTCATCTCCCTCCTGAACCTTCCTCGCTCCAGTCTCATATCATGGCCCCTGGTGGCCCTCCCCTCCCTTACTTTGAACAGCCCTCTGTACCTGTCTTGTTTATTCCTTTCATGTATTTAAAGGTTTCAATCATGTCCCCCTGTCTCTCCTCTCCTCCAGTGAGTACATGTTCAACTCCTTCAACCTCCTCTCATGATAAGTCCCCAGACCCTTGATCATCTTTGTCGCCCTGCCTGCACTCCTCCAGTAACTTAATGTCCCTCTTCAGATACGGACGCCAGAACTGCATGCAGTACTCCAGGTGTGGTCTAATTAATGACCTATACAGTGGCAGAATCACCTCCTCCCTCCTTGAGGATATACCTTGCAATACAACCCAGCATTTTGTTGGCCTTTGCAGCTGCCTTCCTACACTGTGCCAAGTTGTTCATTGATCCTGTGATGAGCACACCCAGATCCTTCTCCTCCTCTGTCTGGGCTAGCTGCACTCCCCTAGCTAGTAAGTCCTCCTTGGGTTCTTCATCCCAAAATGCATCACCTTGCACTTTTGGCATTAAAGCCTAGTTGCCAGGTGTCTGACCAGGTTTCAAGCTTTGCCAGATCATCCTGCAACCCCTGCCATCCCCTAGGTCATCCACCACCACGCCAACCTTGGTATCATCAGCAAACAGACTGATCTTGCTCTTGATGTCCCATGATATGTCTGCAATGAATATCCCAAACAACACTGGTCCCAACACCAGCCCTGTGGGACACCGCTCGTCACTGCCCTTGGGTGTGAGCTCCCCACCCACCACCACCCTCTGTTGCCTTCCTGCAGCCAGTTTCCTACCCATCTCACCAGCATTGCACCTGCCCTGTGCCTACTAACTTCCTTCCCAGCCTTCCATGTGGCACTGGGTGAATGCCTTACTGAAGTCAGATACAGGACATCCACTGCATGTCCCCTGTCCAGTTGCCTAGTTACCCAGTCATAGAACCCGACCAGGTTGGTTTGGCAGGATCGGCCACGTATTAAGCCATGCTGTCTGCTGTCCTGTAGTCCTTTGGCCTCTAAGAGGGCCACCAGCCTCTCCTTCAGGATAGTCTCCATTAGCTTACCTCGCGATGGATGTGAGGCTCACTGGTCTGATATGACTACCCTCAGGTCCCTTTCCATTTTTGCTTTTGTTAGTATCTCACCCATCATTGTGTACTCTTCCCCTGGGTTTTTGTTTCCCAAATGCATTACTTTGCACTTCTTAGCATTGAATCTATGCTGCCATACATTTGACCATTTCTCCAACCTTGCCAAGTCTCTTCTCATCCTTTCCACCCCACCTTGTGTATCAACACTATTGCAGATCTTTGTGTCATCTGTAAAGAGACATACTTTTCCTTCAAGTCCCTCTGCAATGTTGCTTATAAAGACATTAAAGAGGACTGGTCCTAGTACTTAACCCTGCGGTACCCTGCTAGTAACCCCCCTTTCTTCAGAGTGGACTCTATTTATTATTACCTTCTGTGTCCTGATCTCCAGCCAATTTTTTACCCAGGCTACCATCTTGGAACCCACTCCCAGGCTGGCCAACTTGTATATTAATCATTTGTGTGGGACTGTGTCAAATGCCTTGCTAAAGTCTAGGTAGGCAATGTCCACAGCCCCTCCCTGATCTACTACTTTGGTCACCCAGTCAAAGAAATCTATTAGATTCATCTGACATGACCTTCCTGTTGTGAATCCATGCTGCCTTGGGTCCTGCATTCCTCTGGCCTCTATGTACTCAACAGTTCTTTCCTTCAGAAGTGATTCCATCATTTTCCCAATCACTGAGGTTAAACTAACAGGCTTGTAGTTTCCTGCTTCTGCCCTGCTCCCACTTTTGTGTAGTGGAATCACATCTTCCCTCGTCCAGTCTTCAGGTACCACCCCATCCTCACATGATTTATTAAAAAGGATAGTCAGTGGTGTCACTAGTTCTACCCTTAGTTCTTTTAGAATTCTGGAATGAATCCCATCAGGCCCCATTGCTTTGCCCACCTTCGGTTTTAAGAGTTCTTTCAGAACCCTTTCTTCTGTGAAAGGGCTGATATCAACCCCCATATCCAGCATGCTTCTGTTGTTTGGTTTAGGTACCTCCCCCTCTTTCTTTGTGAATACGGAGTAATAGTATTTGTTTAGTATCTCTGCCTTTTCACAGTCACCCTCTGCCCACCCCCTCCCCTTTATTAAGTCTCATTATCCCTTCCTTGGTCTTTCTTCACTCCCTGATGTACCTATAAAAGGTTTTATCCCCCTTCTTAACTGAGTTGGCTGTCTTTTCCTTGGTTTGGGCCTTTGATGTTCTGACTGCCTTTTTTGCTTCCATTTGCTTTAACTGATGCAATTTTTTGTCCTGCTCCTTCTGTGATTTCTTGTACTTCCTGAATGCTGTCTTTTTATCCCTAACCTTCCCTAAATGATATGTTATTGTAACTTCTCAAAAATTCCTCCTGTACCTTGAAATCCTCTTTTACCCCCACGTTATATCTGCCCAATGGTGCGGCCTTGTCACCCTAGCTGTTGCTCTTGCTAGCCATCTTGTGAATGTCCTTCCTGAACCAATTGCCCTGCATGCAAAGTTCAAATGCCCTAGGACTTGCTGCACTTGCCTTAACTGCACCCACCTCCTGCTTGTGTGGTGCTGAATCAATTCCCTTAATTTTATTACTTTTTTGTCTGGCAGCCTAAATACCTCTTTTAGTACATCTACCTCAATCCCTAGAAACCCCAGGACCTTACTAGGGCCTTCTGTTTTGTCTGGCACCAATGGTACACCTAGTTCCCCACACAATTGCTGAAAACTATTCAACATCTCTTCAGTCTCCGCTCGTCTGCTGCCTATCAACAAAAAATTGTCCAAATAATGTATGACCATTTTACACCCAGTTTTTTCCTGAAAGTTCCATTGCAGACAGGTGCTAAATGTCTCAAAAGTTGTGCATGCTATCTAACAACCCATGAACATTGCTTTATCAACAGGTCCCAGTCCTCCCTTTTGACTGAAAGCAGGCGAAAAGCTGACTCGATGTCTGTCTTTGCTAGCCACGCATCTAGGTTTGCCCGAATGATCTGTACTGCCTCTTCCAATGTGACATAAGTCACCCGACTGTGCTCTTCCCCTATAAAGCCATTATCCGAGTCTCCCTCTGGGAATGATAGGTGATGGATCACCCTGTTCTCCCCTTCTAGTTTCTTAGGTACCAAACCCAGCGGGGATATCCTCAAATTAGCTGTTAGGGGAAAGGGTAAGGGCCTTCTACCCTCCCTACTATTTTTCCTTTTTCTATCTTTCTTCTCAAAATGTCTTCTATTCCCTTGACTGAGCCCAAATTATTCACCTCCCTAACTTGTCTTGGCATCCTACACTGCAAAGAAAAACCTGATCAAAAACTTCTTGTTAAGGTTTTCGCCGCGTCCCTATCAGGGTATTCTGCCCGCCACCACTCCCAAGACTCCCGCTTGATGGGCATCCTGGCTGCCTGGATTTGTTCTATGCCCACCATAACCCCTCCTCCCCCTACCCACCCCCTTCCCTCTTCCTCTTCCTTCCTCTCCCCAATTCAGTAGGATTAGGCTCCCCTACTCCCGTACTCTCTGCCCCCCATATCTCTGTTCCAGGTCTGACATTATAGCCTTGTTCTTCTTGAAAAGGCTGGTGGCTGGTGCCCTGACTACCTCCTGCCTGAAACACCTAAGCTTTCTGGTTCCTGCATTGTGTCACGGGATGAGAACCCCCACACTTTGAGCATGCATGCCGAAAATGACACTGTGGCCATGAACAGAAAGCTTTGTTGTAACCCCAGCAGCATTTCTGAAGTACCCCCGCTCTTTTTTCCATCTCCCCCTCTGGGGTGGATTGGTCAGTCATGTAGTCCATCCAAAAATAGTGCTGCATAGTATCCCATCTCACAACCCCATATGTGGTCATCCTTTGTCGAAAAAATTAATTGTAGTATATCCACCCCACACACCCCTTTGTTTTTGCCTGGTGTATGATCAAGGAATATGTGATCAACGGAATCCCCATCTCTGGATTCTTCTCCAGCACTATGGCTGAATAAATGGCAAATCCCACAAACCAACCATCCCATGTCTTCCCTTTTGTAAATTTGTCTTCCTCCTTCTTCTTACCTAATAGCACTACCGTGGCTGTGATCTCACTCTTGCCTATACTCTCCATCTCCTCATACTTGGCAGCCTGCTCCCTGCTTACTAATTCAAATATGTCCACATAATCCCCCTTCCAAATATTTTCCTTTTTTGCTAACCATACATGCTCACCTATTCTCATACCTGGTGTTCCAATTTCCTGTGTTCTCTTTCCCATGCTATCTGTTTCCTTCTTCTCTCCCTCCGTACCCCCTCTTTCTAACCTGATCTCTGCCAATGCCATCTACATCTGAAACAACCCCCCTGCCCCCAGTGTTGCAAAAATTTGACCAATACATTCCTTGATACTCTCACCCACAGAACCTGATATACTACCTGTTGGCCTCTCCATTCCCTGTGGCCTGTTGTCGGTGAGCTGCATCAGTCCTTTTTCTTACACTGGTCTGTCCATTGATGGGGGTATGAGGGCAGCTGCGGACTGGGATTCCAGTCTAGGTTCCACCAGGGGTACACTTACTTGCTGTGGCAGTAGTATTGCAGGTTCAGGGTCACAATGGAGGGATGGTACTGAGCTGGTATCCCGGGGAGGGGTTTCCTCCAGCAGAGGTCACTGTGGCCTTTCTGGACTGTGGCTCTTCCCCATTGACCTTTTCCCATTGCCCCTTGTAACCCTGTCTCCACTTTCCATTCCCCCCGACTTCCCTGGCTCCTCTCCTTCCAATAGTTGCCACATCAAATTGGCCTTCTCTGCCAACTCCATTATCGCCTTGTATGCCTCCACTTTGGATGGTTTACTTTTCTTCTGTGCTATCTTCTTGCCAGTCATGCTACACACAAATACTGCAATGAAACTGAAAAAGATCAGTCGTTATCATCTACAACCACAGTCTGGATACACACAGCCTTTCTCACCACCAACGGTTCCACGTAGTGCCCCTGGTCAATGCAGGAAGGAGCTGCATTCATGTGCCCTCTGCTGTAGCCTTCTTCTTCCGCATACCAGTAATTATTATTATTTTTTTTCTTTTGATGAAAAACCTGGTTCCCCTTGAATTGTACCTCTGTGCTTTTACCATAGCGCAAAACTTTGTATCTCTGGTCCCTCCCCCATTTGCTGCCCCCCTCTCATTCACCAGAGGCTATCCCAGACATCTCTCAGGCTATTGCCCCCACGTTGACCATGAATTGCCTTAACTCAGGGCATGGGAAGCGAGCTACCAACCTAAAACACTGTTTATATTAATCTAGCCTCCCTTGATATGCTATTGCCTGTCATAAACTCCCCCTTGAATACACCACATTTTGTTTTTAATTGCGGGCTTTTGTCACCCTGCTGCTTCCTTTCATGTCCCTGAAACAGCACCTCTGGTAAATTCAGCTCTATTCATGATGGAAACAAACCCCCCCATGCAGTGTGATGTCAAACGCCACCCGCCCAAAAACACCACTCTGTTGTAACCCCAACACCTGAAGTGCTCGTGGTACTTTGTGCCAGTTGCCCTGAAATCAGTAACTTTAAGACATCCCTTAGGTGCTACACCGTTACAACCAGCCTTTTCAGTTCATTTTTTTTTATAAACAAAAATCCCCTCCTGAACAAAATCATGCTGGTGTTTTCCACCCCCCCCCCGGAGGATGCATCTGAGCAAGGACAGCCCTTCTCCTTTGTTCCCACCAAGCTCTCCGATGCTGGAATTCATTGTCCCCCCCACCGGCGTGGCGTCAGATGCACACTTGCGCTTCCAAGCCAGCCAAACTGGTGGCGGCTTTCTTCTGTTCCTGGAGCCTGCATCGTGTTTCTGCAGACTCCTTTCAATATATATATATATATATATATATATAAATATATATATATATTTTAAATGAAAAGTAACCTCACTTCTTTGCACATTGTTCATGCCCACTTCCTGCCATGCCACCTGAACTCAGGATCTACTTCCCTCTTTGACTATGTGGATGGGTGGCAACCATACCAAATGCTTCACTGCCTCGAGGAAACCCCAAAGCCGATGTTCCTCTCCTCATTTAAAACTACTAAAGCTGCTCAGCCAACAGGCATCAGGCTCTCCTGAAATTCCAGCTCCACCATTTTAAACTCCCTCAGCACTGGACTATCTCTACTTTCTCCACCCTAGCATTTCTTTCTCACAAACTCACTCCACGTGGAACAAATCACATGAAATCTTCTAGCCTCACACTCAATATACTCAAACCATGTCTTTTTCAACAGTCACACACGTTCTGTTTTGCATTTTAAACTCAGATCAGTATTGGGCTATCTCAGTTTCTTCCACACCACAGCATTTCTTTCTCCCAAAGTCTCTCCATGTGGAACAAGCAGCCTAAAATTGCTCAAATAAAGCTTTTCTTTCAGCAGCCTCACATATTATTTTGCCTTCTTAGTTCCTATAACCTACATCTGTACATTTTTGTCATTTTTGTTTTGTAGAAAAACTTTCCACTTGTTACCTCAGTTGGTTCACCTTCCCCAACCTTGATAGCCGATTCTGACATGCTGGTTCTGTTGATCAAGCCAACAAAATCTTCCAGCAGAAAGAGGCAGAATACCTCTGCAGCCTATTATGGACCCTGGCTTTTTCCTGTCCCATTTTTCCTTACCTCCTGTGGCTATCCTGTTCCTCCTTGTGCTCCTCCCTTTCCTGTACCTACCTATTGTTCCTGTGGCTCCATCCCCCAGCCCCCAACTCTCTGAGCCATACCATTTCTGCCTGGGGGAGAGGTCCACCAGGACAACTTGGTCTGATCCCTTTAAAGGGGCAAACCCCATTGTCATCCAAAACCAGAAGTTCTCACCAAGACTTTGAAAGTTAAAAAGTAGAAGACCACATCTACAGATAACTAAAATATAAGTATTCATTTATTCTACTTTTAGTACTTATTTGGCTATCTGGGGTGGTAACTTAGTGCATTTTAGTGGCAAAATCTTGGGTATATGGTTAAGCTAAAATTTAGATGTAAAGGAAATACCTTTTACATGCTATGAAGTTTTAAAACAATTATTATACTAAGATAATCTGAAACACTAGTGTAATGAGGTGCAAGTTCTCATAGTAAAATAAAAGGTTATGATATTTATAAGTATGCTAAAGAAATTGTATAAACTGTCATTTATTATGCTGAATAGTGCTTGTTCATTTGCAGTGCTTATTTGCTGAAATCTGTTTTGTTTTATTTGATTTACTTGATTTTCTAAAACCTGTTGTTTTGTTTACATTACGGTTTATGTTTACATTATTTTTATTATGCTTGATATTTATGCTAATTATGAATATTTCAGACTTGTACATATGGGAATAAAATATATATTTTTCTCTTATATAATCCAAAGTGTGGCAGCAGTGTTTTTCACCATCATTTTTGAATCTGGAGAGCATAGGATAATATCATATTTGAATGTCATTATATTTGGTAATTTATTAAAATAATTTTTGGGTAAGGTCCGAGGTGACTCCAAGCGCATCATTTGTAAAAAGTGTTATTAGAAGCCTTTGTTCTGACAATGTTATAAATGGAAAACACAATCCTCCTACTGGAAATATTGTCAATATTTTTTGTCCTCATGTCAGTTGACACAATGACATCACTAGTGGCTTCACCATTTATGATAGTATCGGGTCAGTTGGCACTCAGACAAAAAATATTGACAATATTTTCAGTAGGGAGGTTACGCATCCCATATATCACATATCATATATAATAGATTTATATACACACACACACACACACACACACACATACACACATATATACATAACTTGTGCAAGATACTGTTGTATTTTGTGAAAATTATGTAATTTGTTCAAAATACAACAGTATCTTGTGCAAGTTAAGTAATCTATGCAAAATACAACAGTATCTTATGCAAGTTATGTATTTTGCCCAAAATACATGTTAAAACCAAATATTTGAACCTAATGCTCACTCCATTTCAACAGTTAATAACCTGATATGCGTACAGAAAAAAACAATGGGGGTGAGCATTAGGGTCTGCAACCCTGAGGCACACCCCTCACATCTGTTCTTGCATGCAGGGTGCAGGTGGGCTTAAGGGATCGAAGTCGAGGGTGAGAGTTGGATGTTTAAGTTGGAAGCCAAGGGTGGGGCCAGGGTCTTATGCTTGGGAACCATAAGATTGCATTTCCCTACTTTTTACACTTCAATCCTACTGGTGCATTAACATAGTTTTTTGCAATATATTATGGTAGCACGGTAGTGCTACCATAGTTAGGGTTGAGGAGCCATTTCTATGTTAAACCCCAAAACTTTGCACCTTAATAACTTTGCAACTGTTTGATGGATTTGCCTGAAATTTGGAATTTATGATCAAGAACCATAGGCCTTGGGATCTACCAAGTTTCGTACTGGTTGAATATACAGCTGCGGAGTTATTAAGTGTGATCTGTGCACACGTTTATGCTTTTCTGGAATTCTGTGGTCGCACCTACAGGTCGTACGGTTTGCGTGACCGGCCTGAAATCTTCAGGGAACGTGCAGCCGGGGTCCCCAATGTGTCTTTTGAAGATTTCGTGAAAAAATATTAAACGGTCCAAAAGTTATTCAAAAAACAGTTTCCCATTATAAGTCAATGGGAAAAGTTAACAAAAAGTTCAACACTTTCGCAAATGCATTTTTACTTTCACAAATGGGCCTGTTACTTTTGCAAATCGGCCATTTTTGTTTTCAGTTGGTGATCAGAAAAATGGTTGGCATTTAAATTTGGGACCCTCTAGCAACCTAATTTTTTTTGTATTCACCTAGTCGGGCCCTGAGGATGCTTGCCATGTCTTTATTTTGTGGTAAAACACCCCAGAAATATGTTTTTCAAATTTATGGAAAAAGTACTTTTGCAAATTACTTTCGTGCTCACGAAAGTGTCGCAAATTTTTCCAAAAGCTTTCACAAATTGCGACAGTAATTTTCTAGTCTGTGGGAAAATGACAGCAATTCTTTGGCACTCACTGCAAAATAACCGTTGGGAGTTTTGGGCTGAAATTTGGAGGGAACGCAGCCGACATCTCACAGATGTGCCTTTCAGTGTTGTATTGAAAAAATATTGCATGGCGGCAAAGTTATGGCACTCCAAAGTTGACAGTTTTTCCCTTAGGATAACATTACGACGCCCGAAGCATTACAGGAATCCTTTGGCACCCTGCTGCAAAATAATGGTTTGGTCTTTTTTCCTGAAATTTTGAGGGAAGACAGCCAACAGTACACAGATGTGCCTTTCAGTAGTTTGGTGAAAAAATATCACATGGCAACAAAGTTACGGCACTCCAAAATTGACGTTTTTTCCCATAGGATAACATTACGGTGTTCGCCGCGCCTTTCAGGGCCCGTATCTCAGAAACGGTGCGAGATACAGACTTTTCGTCGGAAAATTTCTTAGCCCCCTAATGCGGCTAAGATTCAAATTAGCCAGGACAGTTGTAAATAATATGACTTTTAAATTTTTTTTCTACGTCGTACGGTTCCTGAGATATAATGTATTTAGTATTCCAAGATCTCATTTTCTGTGCCGATACTCATTATTTTGCATACATTATTTGTAGTCACTGTCTTTCTCAATGCAGGTTTTGGGGAAAACCAGCCTGTGCACCCATTACTGTTACTGTTGCCCTTTCCGGCTTGCGGATCCGTACCCGTTTCACTTACCATTGACGACTGTGCCACCATGTGCGTTATCCTTTGCGTTTTCATTTGCGCTTGCGTTTCTGTTATTTTTTGCCATTTCTGTCTACAGTACTGTTTATCTTACTGTTTCACTTTACATCACCATGCCCATTGACATTTCTGTTTGCAGGCACCATGTTACTATGTGACAACACATCACGTGGCAGACCATTCCCATCTACGCCACCATGTGCGTTACCCTTTCTGTTCTCATTCATGCTTGTGTTACCATGTGTGCCACTGTTAGCATTTCTGTTTGTGTTGCTGTCCCTGTTAGTATGCCACAACAGGGCCCCGCGCTCCCTCCAACGCATTATGCAGCGGGCCCGCGCTCCCGCCGCTGCATTACATTCACTATTTCTCGTTATTATTCTCAAAAAGAAGGAAATTAGAGGCAAAAATCTCATTTAATGCATTAGTTAGGGTTGTTCCACAGTGACAAAAGTGAGGAAATTCTCTGTTGGGTTGAAACCCCCTTGGACCCCCCCACCCCCAACCGGCATTGGGGTGCGCATTGGGATCGTGGGTCTAACTCTCACCATTCTCCTATACTTCTGTTGCTTTACACATGTCATGGGGTGAGAGTTAGGGCTGGCGATCCCAATGCTATCCATGAGGAGGGGGGGGAAAGCGGGGTTTCAACCACTGTCTTCTCACTTTTAACTAATGTAACTAACGTTAAGCAATTTTGCCTCTAATATATATATATATATATATATATATATATTCTATAATAGGGGTGAGAGCCATTCCAATAAATTGAGATAGTCTCACTGCGGTGAGATAAATGCTCACTGTGGTGAGATAAATGCTGATGACATCAGTGGAGTAAGATTTATTCCGTTTATCCATACTGTGTTGATGTCATCACTCACTCACTCAAGCTAGCATTCTAAATGAAAGAGCTTCAGAAATCAGTTTCTGTATCACTGAAGCCTGCAAATCACTCAGTTAGCATTGCAAAACATTTACTAGTGTCCCAAAGTTTCCAAAACTTCTAGCCCATTTCTGTGCTAATCTCAGCTTAAAAAAAAAACTGAATTCAAATGAAACTCATTTACAAAGCAATTTCTTTCTCACTAAAGCTGCAACTAACACAAATAGCATAGAAACACACACTTACCTGTGTTCCAAAGTTTCCAGCTTTCTTAACCCATTTCTGTGCTAATCGCAACATAAAATCAACCTGAATTGAAATGAAACTCATTTACAAAGCAGTTTCTTTCTCACTGCAAGCTGCAACTAACACAATTAGCACAGGCAAACACAATCACCTGTGTTCCACGGTGCTTCTAGCAGTCCTAGCCCATTCAGAAACACTCCCACACTCTCAGACCACAGACAAACAGTGCTTTCAGTATAACCTAAAGCTTGGAGTAATGAGCTCTGAACAAGCTTGACACAGACAGCAGACCAGACCTGGTTTGATTCTCACAACCTCCACTTGCATACTGTGTAAATCTGAACAAATCACTTAACTTCCCAGTACTCCTAAAAAACTCATTTGCCTGCCAAAAATTAGTTACTAAAGACTAAAACACAAACAAAAAAAGCACATAGATACAGGGGAAAAAAGACACAGCAAAAACATGACACTTCATATGTTCTCACTCCATTTGTCTAAATAGCATACATGATGTGCATGTTGTGAGATATGAGAAATATTCTCCCTCCTGCAGAGTGAGCAATGCATTCTGACTCATGCCTGTGGCACTCATGAGAATACAGAGCTTACTCTGCAGGAGTGAGAATATTTTCCATATCTCACTCCTGCCCATCATGTAATATATATAGGAAAAAAAACTCTGTTAATACATCAGTTAGGTTTGTTTCCATAGCAACGAAAGTGTGGAAATGCGATGCAAGGGTTAACAGACCCTGGCCCCCAACCCCCCTCCACAGTCCAACAGATGCCAAGGTGTGCCACAGGGCCATGCAGCCTAGCTCTCACCCCATTCCATATGTAAAAAAGTTAACATGGTACAGTAAAGGAGAATGGGGTGAGAGTTAGGCCGCATGACCCTGTGGTACACCTCGACATCTGTTGGTCTGTGGAGGAGGGGGGTTGAGGGTGAGGGTCTGCTAATCCTAAAATCACATTTCCACACTTTTGTTGCTGTGGACACATCCATAACTGATGCATTAACAGAGTTTTTTGCCAAGAATGTCCCTTCTTTTTAAGCAAGTGTAATATAAATATTAACTGGTATGTGTTGGTGGGAACACTCCCACCAAGCTGGCACTTTGTGCATAATGATATGTGTTTGTGGGAGCGTAGGCCCTCCGGGCCCTGCGCTCCCACTTACACAGAAGCACAGAGCCATACAGCAACCCTTGAGGTCAAGGAAGGCTTATAATTTTAATTTGCCCATATCTGGGGAACTGTAGCAGCTACTGAAAAAATGAAAGTGTGGCTGTAATCATGTGAGTGCCTAGTTCCAGAAACATGAAGTCAACTGAGCAAAGGGGCAGCAAAAAGCACTGTGAATACAAAGTCTGTGGGCATAATACTGGCCCTCGGAAATGAAAATGACCAATTGGAACACTAAATCACAAATATCTCAGGAACCGTACAAGGCAGAAAAATATTCAAATTTCATGAGTTTCATGACCTTCCAATCTAGTTCTAATCTTAGTCCACCTTTAGGGGGGCACCAAGAAATTTTATGATGAAAAGTCTGTATCTCGAACCATGTTTGAGATACAGGCCCCAAAAGGCATCACGGACGCCGCAATGTTGTCCTATGGGAAAACTGGTGAAATTTAGAGCACTATGACTGTGGGCCCCTGTAATGTTTTGGCACCAAACCACCAAAAAGGCACATCTGTGGGATAAAGGCATTCTACCCTGCAAATTTCAGCCCAAAAGACCAAACTGTTTTGTTGCAGGAGGTTGGCAAAGATTTGCAGTTATTCTGGCAATAGTTTTGCAAATTACTTTAGCAAATCACAACACTTTTGCACTGATAATCATGATACTTTCGCATTTGTGAAAGTATTTTGCAAAAGTATTTTTCAAAAACATTTAAAAATCAATTTATGGTGGGGTTAACCTAAAAAAAAGACATGGATAGCATCCTCAGGACTTGACTAGGTGAACAAATAAGAATTGTGTTCCTAGAGGGTCCCAATTTTAAATGGCAGGTATTTTTCTGAGCTGTAACTGAAAAAAAAAAGGCTGACTCATGAAAGTAAAAGGGCCATTTGTGACAGTAAAAATGGCCAATCACAAAACATTCATGATTTTTGTTAACTTTTCCCAATGAATATAATGTAAAAATTGTTTTTTCAATAACTTTTGAACGATTTAATATTTTTTCACAAAATCTTCGAAGGGCACATCTGTGACCAGGGCTGCATGTTCTCTGAACTTTTTGGACTGAACTGACAAAGCCTGTAGGCTATGTGTGCGAGCAAAGAAATATTCAAAAAGTCTTTTTTTTTTTTTTTTGCAATTTTGGCATACTGTAGCTCTGCAACTGTACATCCAACCATAACACACCTTAACAGATCCAGAGATCTAGGGTGCCAAACCCAGCATGCAAAATTTCAGGCAAAATCCGTTGTACGGTGTCAAAGTTATTAAGGTGCAAAATTTGAGGTTTTGCATTAAAGTGGCTACTCAACCCTAATTATAATGCCACTACCATGGCACTATAATATAGATATACATATATATCTATATATAGTGGCATGATAGCACCACTATAGTTAGGGTTGAGTAAGCAGTTTAATGTTATTCACAAATGTTACACTTTAATAACTTTGCAACCTTTCAACAGATTTGCACAAAATTTGGTATGCACCATCCATGTGGTAGATCTCTTGACATGACAAGTTTTGTTTTTCTCAAATGTGCAGATGTTGTACAGCACATAGTGAAACAAGCATTTGTCAATGCCAAATGTTGATTGCATTGGTCAGTTGAGCTCGCTCACTGGCTCTCTGTCACGCATTAGTTCTGTTTCTCCCAGTGCTGCAGGCTGCTCTTTTGTACTGGGCTCCTGGCTGCATTGGCATGTTTTTCTGCCCACAAAGAAATCTGCAGCTGTCCTGACAGAGCTCCGTTGAGGTGGCTCACTCCCCCTCTCTCACTCGCTCATAGTGTTTCTCCTGGCACTGCAAGCTGCCTTTTGTACTGGGCTCCTGCCTCTGTTGCTGCCTTTTTCTGCCCACAAAGAAATCTGCAGCAGTCCCAACAGAGCTATGTTGAGCTCACTCACTCCCCTCCTTCACTCACTCGTTCTGTGTCTCCCACTGCTGCAGGCTGCCCTTTTGTACTGGGGTCCTGCCTGCATTGGCAGGTTTTTCTGCCCACAAAGAAATCTGCAGCAGTCCTGACACAGCTTCGTTGAGGTCGCTCACTCCCCCTCGCTCACTCACTCATTCTGTTTCTGCCAGTGTTGCAGGCTGGCCTTTTGTACTGGGCTCCTGCCTGCACTGCCACCTTTTCCTGCCCACAAACAAATCCGCGGCAGTCACTCTAGACCTCCATTGAGCTTGCTCGCTCCCCCTCTTTCACTTGCTCATTCTTTTTCTCCCTGTGCTGGAGGCAGTCCTTTTGTATTGGGCTCCTGCTTGCATTGGCAACTTTTTCTGCCCACAAAGAAATCTGCAGCTGACCCGACAGAGCTTCGTTGAGGTCGCTCACTTCCCCATCTCACTTGCTCATTGTGTTTCTCCCGGCGCTGCAGGCTGCCCTTTTGTACTTGGCTCCTGCCTCTGTTGGCACCTTTTTTTCCCACAAAGAAATCTGCAGCAGTCCAGACGGAGCTCCGTTGGCTTCACTTACTCCCCCTCTCTCAGTTACTCGATCTGTTTCTGCCAGTGCTGCAGGCTGCCCTTTTGTACTGGGATTCTGCCTGCATTGGCACCTTTTTCTGCCCACTAAGAAATCTGCAGCTGTCCTGACAGAGCTCTGTTGAGGTTGCTAACTCCCCCCTCTCACTCACTCATTCTGTTTCTCCTGGCACTGCAGGCTGCCCTTTTGTAGTGGGCTCCTACCTCTGTTGGCACCTTTTTCTGCCCACAAAGAAATTTGCAGCAGTCTTAACAGAACTCCATTGATCTTGTTCATTCCCCCCTCTCACTCACTCATTCTGTTTCTACTGGTGCTGCAGGCTGCCCTTTGGTACTGGGCTCCTGCCTGAGTTGCTGCCTTCTTCTTCCCACAAAGAAATCTGCAGCAGTCACAATAGAGCTCCATTGACCTTGATCACGCACTACCCCCTCTCACTCATTCATTCTGTTTCTCCTGCCGCTGCAGGCTGCCCTTTTATACTGGGCCTCTGCATGCATTGCTGCCTTTTTCTGCCCATAAAAAAATCCACAGAAGTCCCAACAGAGCTCCATTGAGCTCACTCACTCCCCCTCCCTCACTCGCTCATTCTGTGTCTCCCACTGCTGAAGGCTGCCCTTTTGTACTGGGTGCCTGCCTGCTTTGGTGACTTTTTCTGCCCACAGAGAAATCTGCAGCAGTCCTGACACAGCTCCGTTGAAGTCTCTCACTCCTCCTCTCTCACTCGCTCATTCCGTTTCTGCTGGCACTGCAGGCTGGCCTTTTGTACTGGGCTCCTGCCTGCATTGTCACCTTTCCTGCCCACAAACAAATCTGCAGCAGTCACGTTAGACCTCAATTGAGTTTGCTCACTCCCACTCTCTCACTCACTCATTCTGTTTCTCCCCGCGCTGCAGGCTGCCTTTTTGAACTGGGCTCTTGCCTGCATTAGCACCTTTTTCTGCCCACAAAGAAATCTGCAGCTGTCCCGACAGAGCTCCATTGGTGTCACTCACTCCCCCTGTTTCACTCGCTCATTCTGTTTCTCCTGGCGATGTAGGCTGCATTTTTGTACTGGGCTCCTGCCTCTGTTGGCACCTTTTTCTGTCCACAAAGAAATCTGTAGCAGTCCCAACAGAGCTCCATTGACCTCACTCACTCCCCCTCTCTCACTCACTCATTCCATTCCTGCCGGCGCTTCAGGCTGCTCTTTTGTACCTGGCTCCTGCCTGCATTGCTGCCCTTTTCTGCCCACAAAGAAATCTGCAGCAGTCATGATAGAGCTATGTTGAGCTCACTCACTCCCCCTCTCTCAGTTACTCATTCTGTTTGTCCCACCGCTGCAGGCTGCCCTTTTGTACCGGGCCCCTACATACATTGTTGCCTTTTTCTGTCCAAAAAGAAATTCACAGCAGTCCCAACAGAGCTCTGTTGAGCTCACTCACTCCCCCTCCCTCACTCGCTCATTCTGTGTCTCCTGGCGCTGCAGGCTGCCCTTTTCTACTGGGCTCCTTCCTGCATTGGCACCTTTTCCTGCCCACAAAGAAATCTGCAGCAGTCCCGACAGAGTTTAATTGAGCTCAGTCACTCCTCCCCTCTCTCACTTGCTCAACCCTAATCTGTTCCAAACACTGATTTCCGACAGTGACTGCAGTATTCTGCACCAGAAGCTCGGAAACACATTTCAGCCAGGATGTGAAAAATGACAGCTGTACTGTTCATAAGGAGGTGTGAAAAAATGCCAGTGTTGAAAATCTGGTGTGAAAATATTACTAATTTGCAAACTTACAGGGTGCATGGAAACTGCACAACACACACTCATATCATAGTCATTTTATGGAGTTTCATCACACAATTTTCAACATAAGCATTTTAGAACCACTGTTCATGAACAGTGTCAGTGTGATTTTCTTAATGTGTCCCAAACACTGATTTCCCACAGCGACCACGCTATTGTGCACCGGATCAGCGAAAACACATTTTGGCCTGGATGTGAAAAATGACAGCTGCACTGATCATAAGGAGGTGCGGGAAAATGGAAATGTTGAAAATCTGTAGTAAAAATATTGCAAAGTTGCGAAGGTATGAGCCTGTGTGGAAACTGCACAACGCACATTCATAACACACTCATTTTATAGACATCTGTAAGAGAGAGCAAGTCAAAGATCCATCTGTCCCCCCTTCATTTTTTTTTTCTTGTTAAACCCCCCCCTTTTTGGGTTTCCTTAATTTAAATGCTGCAGACATTCAGAGGGACTCCAAGATGTACACTGTGTCCTGTTTTATGTTGTATGTTGTGTTCGTTGAGCTGGCCACCCACAATCTGTATTATTTTTTTATGTCTTTTGTTGTGTGTGACCTCCCCCCCTTTGTGTACATCGTGGATTTCCTTCAAAAATCTAGCAGCGTTAAGTTATGGAAACTAAGTGTGATGCAGAAATGTATTTATAAATAAATAAATGCTGGCTTGTAACTTCAAGTCTTCAATTAATTAGTTTAAATCCTCATTGGAAAGCAGGCGTTGCGACAGTGCGGAGCGTTTTTAAGAAGTCTGCTCAAACGCTCGCACTATCGCAAAGAAGGAAAAGGCTCTGGAAGCAATCTTTAAATTAATAAATGTGTCCGTCTGCATTATAGACAGAACAGACGAAAGGAAACAAAGTACAAGTGAAGTAAAGCCTTCCTTTTTATGGGGATGCGGAGAAGTCCAGACCGCTGCTGTTTAAACTCCCACTGAGCTCTGCCTTCGTTGTTTAGTTGGCGGTCTGTAGAAAACTGATTAAGCCGCCTGAAAAGTACTGGTTTGGGCACAATAATCCTATCACTAGTGCTGCCATTTAATTAAAATAAATTCTCCACAGGGGCACAGAAGGGTTTCCCCTTAAAAAGCACTACTGAAAGAGGGTGTTGGTAATGCGAGTAAACTTTGTTTATGTGGTTTGTGTGCCCCTGCTTCTTGCTGAAAACACTCACATTACCAACACCACTAGGAAGAAATATTTTTGGCTGTGCTGAAAAGAATTAAGTAACACTTGGCTTACCTGTATAAGGCAACTTAAATTATATCAAGGTAGTTTTTTTAAAAGTTTCTGTGTAGCCAAAACGCTGCTGTTTCAGATGCTTCCTGCTTCATTATTCCCTATGAACCGCCGCCCCAGTTTCCTATTTTATCCCTTTCAAAGAGGAACTTCCTTCTGTGAAAATTAAAATATTAAGACAGCTCATAAAATTCATTTTGAATATTAAAATGTTTATGGAATGTTAATTTATGTTTAAATAAAATAAAATATTTTATTTTGAGAAAGATTGAATGGCTAAAATTTTAGAAGTGGAGTAATGAGGTCACATGTCTGTAGAAACTGCTATATAAGAAGAACTACCTAGGAAGCTAGCAGTGTAAGGGAGGGTGTGAAGCTGTCAACACCCAGTCCTGAGATAGTCAGTACTACCTCTGATATGTAAACTATGGACTTTTTGGCTTGGTTTATTGTTTTGTCATTTCCAGTCCACTCTAGGTAATACATTTTTAAGTTTATTCTGCTAATTTTTGTCTGAGCATTTTGTTTATCCCACACCATTTCACATTTGGTGTCAGAAGTGGGATGCGGGTTCGAGGAGGACCTGTTGGTGGATCTGAGGGCAGATTCTGAGTGTAGGCAGGAGAGTGGACTATCCCAGCTACAAGGTCATTTATATTAGCCACACGGTTGCCTTTATTGTCTGGGCTGGAGCCAACGGTTCGAAGAAAAGTGGCTAAGGTGACAACGGAGGGAGATGCTTTGAAAATGGAAATGGACAAGGATACAAAGGCTATTGAGAAGGGTGCACAAGCAGCGGAACCAAAGGAAGAAGAGCCACCAGAGAGTCCCCATGAGTTGTTACAATGGTTGTGCTTGAGACAGACAGAACTCGAGCGAGAAAGGGAGAGAGACCGAGTTGAAAGAGAGAGAGATTGGGCAGAGAATGCTGCTAGATGGACTGACACCCTATGGGCTGTTCAGGTACTCGGTTCCACAAGATCTCCTTCAACACCCCTGGTGGGCCAAAAAGACATAAGGTTAGTCAAAATGACCGAGTCAGATGATATAGAAGCCTATCTTTTAACATTTGAGAGAGTGGCCGTTGCTTGTGCCTGGCCTAGAGATCAGTGGGTGGTCAGGCTGGCTCCATATTTAACTGGGAAGGCACAATTAGCCTACAGTCATACAGACCTTGCAACATAAATGACTATGATTATGTTAAACATGCTATTTTAAAAAGATATGACATAAGTCCTGAAACCTATAGACAGCGTTTTAGAGCATATAAATTCCAAACGACAGATACACCTCAAGATCTGTATACACATCTGAAAGATTTATGTCATAAATGGTTACAACCAAACACAAGAACAGTGGTACAGATTGTAGAGAGCATTATTTTGGAACAATTCATCCAGGTCTTACCCCAAGATGTGCAGTTATGGGTTAAGGAACATCGCCCTGAAACCTCAGAGACCGCCATAAGGCTAGCGGAAGATTATCTGACTGCCAGACCACAACGCCCTAAAACTTTTATGAACTCTAGAAGCCAGACTATGACAATAAAACCTAGTAGCAATGTGAGATCATTTAGTCCTCCTATGTCACAACCTAGTGGTAACATTGGGAATAAGAACTACAATAGACCAAATAAAGGTTTCAATCATGATATAATATGTCATGAATGTAAAACCAAGGGCCATATTGCTCGGTTCTGTCCAAGAAAAAAGGTTGAAACAATTCATCTAGCCCTTGCTAATTGGGGCCATTATGTTACCACTGTAAAGATTGGAGGAAGGACAGTTTCTGGCCTAGTAAACTCTGGCAGTAAACAGACACTGATTCATGCTTAGTTGGTGGATAAGCCAAAACTAGGGTAAACAACCACCGGAGTGAAATGCATCCATGGAGATATTCACTGGTACCCTTTGACAGAAATGGACATACAAATAAATGGGATTATGCATAAAATGAAAGTGGGCATAGTACCTTCTTTACCTGTACCAGTTATAATTGGACATGATTACCCTTTCTTTGACTCTTTGTTAGCTATGAATATTGGGGCAGCTGCTATACAGGAGAAAAAAATGCAAGAGTTGGAACTGGGACATATATTTTCTTTTGAGGAGGAGGTATTTGGAACCATTGGCAAAAGTAGAAAAGCAAATCACAAAACAGAAGGATAAAAGGCTTGGAACCAAAAAGACACTGAACTAGAGACATTAACAGAAAACTTCATGTTACCTAATAGAGATTTATAAGTGTACAGAAAGCTGATAAAACACTAATCCCTTTTTTTCCACAGGTAGTGTCAACCATACCTGCTGAGTCTCAGCAACCATATTTTATTATTAAGGATGACTTATTGTACAGGGTAGGTATAAATTCCCATACAGGGGAGGTGGTAGAACAACTGATGGTCCCTGTCCCTTTCCGAGAAAGATTACTATCCCTTGCTCATGACCCTCCTATGGCAGGTCATCTGGGTAAGGACCAAACATTACAACATTTGCTATACCGGTTTTATTGGCCAGGAATAAATGAACAGGTGGCTCAATACTGTAGAAGTTGTCCTGAGTGTCAACAGGTTGCAGCAGTAGGCCGAAAGGACAAAGTGCCCCTGTTACCAATGCCCTTGGTTAGCAATGTATTTGAAAGGGTTGCAATGGATATTATAGGCCCATTGCCGAGAAGTACAAAAGGGAATCACTTCATATTAGTGGTGGTAGATTATGCTACAAAATATCCAAAACGATACTTCCATTACTGCCACCGCCACCTGGATAGCAGAGGAATTAGTAAAATTTTCAGCCGTATGGGGATTCCAAAACCATTCTAACTGATAGAGGCACTAATTTTGTTCAGAGTTGTTACAAAAATTGTACCAAGCTTTAGGCATTAAAGCGGGTTTCACCACTCCCTACCATCCACAAACAGATGGGTTAGTTGAGAAATTTAACCAAACTCTAAAAAGAATGCTCAGGAAATACGTGACAGAGGAAGGTAATAAATGGGACATTTATCTACCTTATTTGATGTTTGCATATAGGGAGGTGCCACAAGCCTCGACGGGGTTCTCTCCATTTGAGTTACTGTATGGACATAACCCAAGAGTTCCATTGGACATTATTAAAGAAGAATGGGAAGACAGGAAGGGAAACATAAGATAGAACCTTTAGAATATTGGCAACAACTGAGACGAAGGTTAATAACCTATGTAAGAAAGCACATCAAAATAATTTACAACAACAAACTAAACAAAAAGAATACTATGACAAAGGAACAAAGCCCAAAGAATTCACTGCAGGTGATAAGGTTCTACTTTTATTACCCTCCTCTGAGAATAAGTTACTTATGAAATGGCAAGGGCCATATCAGATAGCGGAACGTAAGGGCCCAGTAACTTATTTGGTGGCCTGTCCTGAAAGAAAGAATAAATATAAAGTATATCATGTCAACTTGCTAAAACCCTGGGTGGACCGAACTTCTCCCTCCTGTAACTATGTCAGCCCTGAAGCATCTGAATTTGAATCTGAATTAGACATAGCTTATAAAAGGTTAGAAGGTTCGAGTAACCTCTCAGAGGTACAAATTAACCCACATTTAACTACCCAACAAACATATACATTACAAAGTATGTTACAGCCTTATAGAACACTATTTACAAGTTTACCCGGAAAAGTTACACATGCAGTACATCATATTGTGGTATCTGAAGACACCCCTATTAGGCAAAAAGCATACAGAATCCCAGAGAGACTAAGGGAAGAAGTAGTACAAGAGATCAAAAAGATGCAGGACCTGGGGATTATAGAACCATCACATAGTGAATGGACTTTTCCTATGGTGATAGTGGAAAAAAAAGAAGGTGGAATCAGGCTTTGTTTAGATTTTCGACATCTAAATGCCATATCCAAATCTGATTGTTACCCAATGCCCCGGACTGATGACATCATAGATCGCCTGGGGGCAGCCCGTTATATCAGCACCTTAGACTTAACAAAGGGATACTGGCAGATTCCACTAGATCCAAAGGATAAAGAAAAAACAGCCTTCAGTACACCGATTGGCCTATACCACTTCACAGTAATGCCATTTGGCCTGCATGGGGCTCCCGCTACATTCCAAGGGGTAATGGATAATATTTTGCAACCTCATACAAAGTATAGTGTGGCCTACCTGGATGATGTTGTGGTTTTTAGTCCCTCATAGGAAGAACATCTACAGCATCTCCAGGCTATATTATGTACCCTGTCAGAAGCCGGGTTGACACTAAATCGCCCTAAATGTTCATTGGCAATGCAGGAAACCAGGTATTTAGGTTTCCAAATTGGTAATGGGCTGGTAAAGCCAGAAATCAAAAGATAGAAGCAGTAGCCAATACCCCCCAGCCAAGAACAAAAACAGATGTAAGGTCCTTTTTAGGACTAGTTGGCTACTACAGACGATTCATTCCTGATTGTTCCACGATAGCAGGACCTCTAACTGACCTCTTAAAGAAATGTAAGCCAGACAAGGTAAACTGGGACACCTGAATGTGAAGAAGCATTCAGCAAACTAAAGGCTCGGGTATGTTCTTCGCCAGTCCTGCACTCTCCTGACTTTAACCAGCCATTTATAGTACAAACAGACGCATCCAATTGTGGTATGGGGCGGTACTTACTCAATTAATACAGGGAGAAGAGCATCCAGTCATATTTATAAGCCAGAAGTTACATGAGAGAGAGAAAAACATTATTCAGTTATTGAAAAGGAGTGTCTGGCAATCAAACGGTCAAAAGAAGCTTTACGCTTTTATTTATGGGGTAGGGAATTTGAGTTATGGGTAGACCACAACCCGTTATGTTGGCTTCATGTGATGAAAGATAAAAACCCTCGTATAATGTGATAGTACTTAGCAATGCAACCCTACAGGTTTACGATAAAATATAGAAAAGGTTCAGAGCATAAGAATGCCGACTTTCTATCTAGATATGGAGCAGAAACTGTACCTACCTATCTTCAGGCCTCGGGGTAAAAGAAAGGTAGTGATTATTAAAAGAAATAAGTATATTGAAAGTATCTATAATAGATAGTGTATTTTTTTATTGGTAGTTTTTTTTTTTTTTTTTTTTTAGGGACCCCGAGGTGGAGCCTTGGTGAGGGTGGGCTATGGCTCCATCTCTTGAGTAGAGATCTGAAGATAGGTATAGTAGTAGCTCTTGTAAACCAAACGTAATTTGTTTGGTTTTGGGTGGGGAGGAATGTAAGAGAGAGCAAGTCAAAGATCCATCTGTCCCCCCCTTCATTTTATTTTTCTTGTTAACCCCCCCCCTTTTTGGGTTTTTTAATTTAAATGCTTCAGACATTCAGAGGGACTCCAAGATGTACACTGTGTCCTGTTTTATGTTGTATGTTGTGTTCGTTGGGCTGGCCACCCACAATCTGTATTTTTTTTTATGTCTTTTGTTGTGTGTGACCCCCTTGTGTACATCGTGGATCTCCTTCAAAAATCTAGCAGCGTTAAGTTATGGAAACTAAGTGTGAGGCAGAAATGTATTTAAAAATAAATAAATGCTGGCTTGTAACTTCAAGTCTTCAATTAATTAGTTTAAATCCTCATTGGAAAGAGGCGTATGATGAAAGCGGAGCTGCTTTTAAGAAGTCTGCTCAAACGCCGCACTATCGCAAAGAAGGAAAAGGCTCTGGAAGCAGTCTTTAATTTAATAAATGTGTCCGTCTGCATTATAGACAGAACGGACGAAAGGAAATAAAGTACAAGTGAAGTAAAGCCTTCCTTTTTATGGGAGATGCGGAGAAGTCCAGACCGCTGCTGTTTAAACCCCCACTGAGCTCTGCCTTCGTTGTTTAGTTGGCGGTCTGTAGAAAACTGATTAAGCTGCCTGAAAAGTACTGGTTTGGGCACAATAATCCTATCGCTAGTGCTGCCATTTAATTAAAAATAAATTCTCCACACGGGGCACAGAAGGAGTTTCCCCTTAAAAAGCACTACTGAAAGAGGGTGTTGGTAATGCGAGTAAACTTTGTTTATGTGGTTTGTGTGCCCCTGCTTCTTGCTGAAAACACTCACATTACCAACACCACTAGGAAGAAATATTTTTGGCTGTGCTGAAAAGAAATAAGTAACACTTGGCTTACCTGTATAAGGCAACTTAAATTATATCAAGGTAGTTTTTTTTTAAAAGTTTCTGTGTAGCCAAAACGCTGCTGTTTCAGATGCTTCCTGCTTCATTATTCCCTATGAACCGGCCGGCCCCAGTTTCCCTATTTTTATCCCTTTCAAAGAGGAACTTCCCTTCTGTGAAAATTAAAATATTAAGACAGCTCATAAAATTCATTTTGAATATTAAAATGTTTATGGAATGTTAATTTATGTTTAAATAAAATAAAATATTTTATTTTGAGAAAGATTGAATGGCTAAAATTTTAGAAGTGGAGTAATGAGGTCACATGTCTGTAGAAACTGCTATATAAGAAGAACTACCTAGGTAGCTAGCAGTGTAAGGGAGGGTGTGAAGCTGTCAACACCCAGTCCTGAGATAGTCAGTACTACCTCTGATATGTAAACTATGGACTTTTTGGCTTGGTTTATTATTTTTTCATTTCCAGTCCACTCTAGGTAATAAATTTTTAAGTTTATTCTGCTAATTTTTGTCTGAGCATTTTGTTTATCCCACACCATTTCACAACATCCGTCACCAAATTTAGAAACATAGGCATTTTAGGACCTCTGCTAATGAACAGTTTCACTGTCATTTCCATAATGTTTATTATTTATTTATTTAAACGTTTAACCAGGAAAGCATGCTGAGCAGGTTACTGCTCATTTCCAGATGGGTCCTAGGGGGAGGGAGTACAGTTACGTGGTTGAACAGACATAATACAAATATGGTTGCATAGTGGAAATACCCACTAGCACAATGGGTCTAGGTTAGGATACAAGAGGAATGAGATAACACAGAGACAGGCATAGCATAGATACATTACCATATAATATTACTATATAGTATAGTCAAGTGGAACAATATAGTGTTGTATTAACAGTTTGGATGCATGGCCCTGCTATTCTGTACGGTAGAGGAGAAATTAGATTGGAGCATGGAGTTGAGGCACGGGGGGAGGAAACGTGATGAATGATTGTTGGGAGGGAATTCCACAGCATTGGTAGGCGGTAGCTAAAAGCCACCTGGCCAGCAACAGTGGCCCTGTATGGGACCACTTGGGACCAAGAGTTAGTGTTTTTGAGGGAGTATGAGTGGGTGGTAGGGTTGACATGGCAGTGACAAGGTAAGAGGGAAGCAGCTGGGACCAGTACCTGGCTGTGAACTTAGCACAGTGGGACAGCCATGAATTGTCTACAGAGGGGAGGTTTGTCAATTGGTAGAGGGTGCAGTGGTGAGTTGAGTAAGGACAGTTCAGGATAAAGTGACAGAAGGAATGGAAAAGAGGGTCCAGTCCGGCTAGGGTGGACTTAGGACCTGCACTGTAGACTATGTCCCCATAGTTGAAGATGGGGAGGATCATTTTGTGCACAATGGCCCTGCAGGCAGGGGCTGGGATGCAGTCCCACTTCCGATAGGTGCCCCAAGCCTGGGGTGCAACTTCTTAATTATAGAGCCAACATGGGCTGGAAAGTTGAGGTGCTGGTCCAGCCAGACCCTGAGGTATCTGAAGGAGGTACAGGCCTCCAGGGGTGACCCATCAAGGTGTAGAACGTGATTGGGTAGGGAAGCTTAGAAAGTCTCTGCCTTGTGCCAAAGGTTACTGAGACTGTTTTCTTGGCATTGAGGTGGAGTTGATTGGCATGAAGCCAGCGCTGAACTGTAATAAAGTCCCACTGCAATCTAGCTGAGACTTCTGAGGCCAAGGAGCTGGATGTATAAAGCACAGTGTCATCTGCATACATGTGGATTGAGGTATGTGGGCAGGTAGAAGGCAGGTCATTCAGAAAAATGGAAAACAGGAGTGGGCTAAGGACAGAGCCTTGTGTAACCCCTGTGTAGACTTGGAGGGGGGATGAGATGTACGAACTGAGTCACACGGATTGAGACCTGCCTGCGAGTTATGAGTGGAACCAACTGATAGCACTGCTGGATAGACCAGCATTGGCATGTTTGGTCAGGAGAAGTGAGTGAGAGACAGTGTCAGATGCCTTGGCAAGGTCATTGAAAATGGCAGCCATGATATGGCCAGCATCCATCCCCGTGAGGAGGGAATCAGTGAGCCTGAGAAGGGAGGTAGTGGTGGAGTGGGATTTCCTAAATCCAGACTGGAAAGGAGTGAAAAAGGAGGAGAAATCCAGAAAGGATGATGGGTGAGAGAGTTCTAGATGCTCTTGGAGTTTAGCCAAAATAGGTAGAAGGGAGATGGGTCTGTAGTTGCTTGGGTTTTAGGTATCCCCGCCCTTAGGAAGGGGGATTACAGTGGCATGTTTCCATTCAGAGGGTGCCTCAGCAAGGGAGAAGGATAGGTTAAAAAGGGAGGCCAAGGGTTTGACTATGGCTGGGGCTGAGAGGTGGAGCATTTTAGAATCCAAACTGGTGGGGCATTTTCCCTTCCTTGGATTAAGGGCAATCAGTGCATTATATACCTCACCAGGGGTGACCTGCAGGGAGGAGAAGGAGTGAGCTGATTGTGTGGTTCTTGGTAAAGTGTTAGGGGAAGAGGAGGAGTATAGTGAAGGTAGAAGTGGTGGCTGGGAAGAGGCATTATTATTTGTGAAGTGGAAGTTAAACAGGGCTGCCACTGCAGGGGGATCAGTGATGTTGAGCACACCTACCTGCAGGGTAGGAGTGGGGGCTGAGATGGAGGGCAGAGAAGAGATTTTACCACTTTCCAGAAGTTGGTTGGGTGGTGGGAGGAGGAATTGAATGTGACTTTGAAGTAGTTGGCTTTTGCTTGGCAGAGTTTCCTAGTACAGGCATTTCATAATGAGCAGTACAGCTGGAGGTTGGCTGGAGATCTGGAGGCCTTGAAGGATTTCCAGGCCTTATCCCTGTTTCTAAGTATGGTAAGGATTTCGGTTGAGATCCATGGGAGGTGAACGCCTCTGACCCTGATTCACCTGAAAGGGGCATAACAATCCCAGACAGCAGTGAACTTGGCCTTAAAGAATTCCAGGGCCTCATCTAAGGATTTTGATTGACTGATGCATGACCAGTCTGAATTGCCCAAGTCATTTAGTAAGGAGGTATGGTCCAATGATTTGAAGGATCTGGCCGTAAGGATTCTGGGTGGGTGAGCTTTTGATTTAAAGATTTTACACACAGAGTAGATTCCATGGTGGTCACTAAGGGCATCTGGGAGGAGGCCAGAGGCTAAGATACTATGAGGGTGTGAGGTGAGGGACCAGTCTAAAATGTGTCCCGAACATGGATTTCCCACAGCGACCATGCTATTCTCCGCCAGCACTATGAAAACACAGTTCAGCCAGGATGTGAAAAATGACAACTGTACTGTTCATAAGGAGGTGCAGAAGAATGGCAATGTTGAAAATCTAGAGTGAAAATATTAATTCGCGAAGTTACGAACATGCGTGCAAATTGCACAACGCACGCTCATAACACAGTCATTTTAGGGAGTATTGTCACCAAATTTTCAACATAGGCATTTTAGGACCTCTGCTCATGAACAGTGTCACTGTCATTTTCTTACTCTGTCTCAAATGCTGATTTCCCACAGCAACTGCGCTATTCTGTGCTGGAAGTGAGAAAACACATTTTGGCCAGTATGTGAAAAATGACAGCTGTTCTGTTCACAAGGAGATACGAAAAAAATGCCAATGTTGAAAATCTGGCATGAAAATATTGCAAATTTGTGAAGTTATGAGCGTGTGTAGCAACTGTGCAATGCACACTTGTAAAACAGTCATTTTTGGGATTATTTCCACCAAATTTGCAACATAGGCTTTTTGAGAGCCCACCTCATGAACAGTGACATTGTCATTTCATTAATCTGTCCTGAAAGGGGATTCCATGCAGTGACAGTGAAATCATCTTTTGGGGCCAAATAACTCCATGACAGTTGCAGAATTCATGAGGAGGTGTCCCAATAACCCCATGTTGAAAATTTGGTGTCAAAAGTCCAAAAAATGCCTGAGATATGCATCAAAGTTGAAAAAGCCCTATTCAATCCATTATACGGCTTACTGGCATTTCCTCAGTTTGTGGTTAGCTTTGAAGAGTGCAAACATGTTTCCGGTACACAGAAGATCATTGCGCTGGACTCTTGAGTTATGTATGGGGTGAGGGGTGTGTGAGGAGGCAGGGTGTGCAGTGGGTGGGCGCAGGTTGTGGGGGGCAGGGAAACTACAAGGGACCTTATTTTTTTACAGGTTTAGAAAAAAATTGTGGAATATTTTTTTATTTACAGGGGCATTGGGCATGCTGGGATGGGCTCCCAGTGTGCAACCTGAATGTTTTGGGGGGTGTGCAGACAATTAGGGATTGGACACCCCTGTTGGCATAAAAGCAGAGGTGCACAAGGGCCGAGAGGTATTCGGCACCCCCTCAGCAAAACTCTCCTCCTACTCTTTCAGGGGGACCTGATGCCGACAGGGAGTGGGCTTCCCCATCGGCACATCATACAGGGAGGGGGGACATAATGCCGACAGGGAGTGGACTCCCCCGTCGGCAAGTCAACTAGAACCAGGGATGGAAGCCAACAGGGATTGGGGCCTCCGTCAGCAAAAACATGCTGCTGTGGAGAGGGACACATGCTGCTGAGGAGGATTGGGCACCCCCTCAGCACTGGAGCCAGATTAATATTGTTTGTGAACATGGCGGCAAGGCACCGCCATGTTCCCAAACAATATTACAGTAGCAACGTTCAGCACAGCAATGATGGGTCACTCCCTCATTGCAGCAAATCACTGATGCAGCAATGATGAGGCAGCCCCTGGTTGCAGCGGCTGAATCATTTCAAGGTTGTGGCACGCTGGCTGAACTAGTGTCAGCAGCAGCGTGCCACAGCATTGGGGAAAGTGTGCCAAGCCTTTACGGGCTATGGGTGCATTGGCCACAATAGTGCCATATCTCCACAATCTGCTTCTGGAAAGCTGCCTCAATATGTTTCTTGTGCATGCACGCAATCAACATAAAAAGGGTGTTTTTAGCTTTTTTTGGCCCAGTTTTGCCAATTCTTCTTCGTAGTGCTGCAACCATATCATTTGGAATTTTGGCCTGAAATGTTCAGGGTAGAAAAAGATTGTGCCAAAGTTTATGCCTGCATTGGGTTGGTGAAAACATATTACTCCATTCCAAAGTTTTTCAATTTTGAAATTTTGGGTTCTAAGCATGCTCAGTTTAGTCTTTTGGATAGCTGCACAGCCTCGAACAAAAATTTGTCCTCACAAATGGGGATTTTCACAGCTCACAAACTGGGATTCATTAAATCCCTGTTCGTATGAAAAAAAAAAATCCCTGTTCATGAGCCTCCATCTTATTTAAATTTTTTGCAAAAAACAAAATGTTGTAACTTGCCCCATGGATGACTTCTGTGGAGACTGAAGTATGGGTTTTGTTCTGGGTGATGTCCTCTACAAACCCATGGCTTTGGTTCCATTTACTTTTCTCAAAAAACAGCTGTTTTTTATTGCAAAATTCCTTGTTCATGACTCGCTTCCGATCCTTGTACAAGAGGTGTCAAAATCCCTGTTCGCAATCCAGTCCTTATTCATGAGCTGACATCCTTCTTCATGAGATGACGACCAGATGGCCCTATCTCATGAACAGGGATTTCTCACAAACAAGGATTTTGACACCTCACGAACAGGGATTTGGCTCGCGAAAAGGGATTTTGACAATTCACGAACAGGGATTATAAAAAAAATCCTTGTTCGTGAGGTGTCAAAATCTCTGTTTGTGAGGTGTCAAAATCCTTGTTCATGAGAAATACCTGTTCATGAGCTGTCAAAATCCTTGTCCGTGAGATGACGACCTGATGGCCCTAAAAATCCCTGTTCATGAGCTGTCAAAATCCTTTTTTTGTGACGTGTCAATGTCCCTGTTTGTGAGCTAATCCCTGTTTGTAAACTGTCAAAATCCTTGTTCATGAGGGGATGACCAGATGACCCTATTTAGAAAACAGGGATTGGCTCATGAACAGAGATTTTGACACCTCATGAACAGGGATTCAGCTCATGAACAAGGATTTTGACAGCTCACAAACAGGAATTTTTTAAAGTTGCTGTTTTTTTTCCATTTCATTGCAAAAAAAGCAGTTTAGACTTTTGCCTTGAAATGTTCATGGTAGAAAGGAGGTCTCCCAGAGATGTAACTTATGCTAGCCTGGTGTAGAAATTCGCATTGGTTCCATAGTTATGGCATTCTGAAGTTGAGAAACTTCCCATAGGATAACACCAAGGCAAATGCAGTGCCTTTGGGTGCTTATATTTTGAGAATGGTTTGAGATACAGATTTTTCGCTAAACACAGTTGGTACACCCTCAGGGAGTAGAAAGCACATGTGCAGGTTGCAAGTCCATGATTACAACTGCAGTGGAATTTTTTCCAAAGTTGCTATGTTCACTGAGATATTGCACCATTTGCAGCACAAGGCTTTCTTGGAATGTGTCTAGGACTGTGCTGCATCTCTACAATTATAGGCAGGTGTTCCCACATACAGTATGGAAACCATTATGCAGTAATCCAACTGCTAGGTCAGTCACTATGCAATACTGGGAGCACAGGGCATAGCAGATGATAGTTCATTGCAATGTCTGCACACTTATGGACAAGGGATCTGCACTCCAAAAACCTGATACCTGCACTCCAAAAACCATATAAAGGTAAGATTACACTGTCTCAAAAAGTAAGAAAATTCGTTGCAAAAAACTTTGTTAGTGCATCAGTTAGGGATGAAGTAACAAAGTAGGGAAATGAGGCATTATGCATGAGACCCTAACATCCCCTACCTTAATACCCCACCCCACCCTCACCCTCCACAGACCAACAGGTAACACGGTGTGCCTTGGGGTCATTGGGCCCAACTCTCACCCCATTCTCATATACTGTGCCATGTCAGCTTTCTTACACATGTAATGGGGTGAGAATTAGGCCTGATGACCCCAAGGCACACCCTGTCACCTGTTGGTCTGTGTAGGGTGGGCGTGGGGTGGTAGGGTGGGGGGCGTTAGGGTCTCAACCCAAATGCCTCATTTCCCCTACCTTTGTCACTTCTACTCTAACTGATACATTAATGAATATATATATATATATATATATATATTTTTATAAAATGGGTAGGGCAATTGTTGTTATTTTATTGGATGATGAGCATCACATGACTGTGCGTATATCAGAGCATGATCTCACACCTGCACTTTTACCCCCCCAAAACAATTCTGACATTTTATAAGACAGATAAACCACTCTGAGGTGTGCGGTCGCACTCTGATATACAAATTCCTTGGGCGGTTGATGCACTCAGCCTGCGGCATCGTGCGTACAATGCACACCAAGGCATGCGTATACCAAAGTGCAACCGCACACCTCAGAGTGGTATATCTATTACATATATATATATGTATATATAAATAAAACAATAAATGTTCTTACCGTTTGAGAAAATAAAGCCATAATTTGTTTGCACAGCACAATTTGGGCCCTTTGAAAAACAGGATGTGAGTCCTAATTTGCTTTCAGCATAGCCATTTGGGCCCTGCACAAAGCACCAGCTGAGTCCTAAACTGATTCTCACACAGACGTGTGCCCCCTGCAAGAAGCAGGAGTTATGTCAGAAATTCCTTCATGCAAGGCCCTTTAGGTCTTGTGTGTAACAGGACATGAGCCTAACTTAATTTATGCAGGGATCATTGGGCCCTGCACAAAGATTTGTGCATAGCCCTGCAAGCCCTATGAAAAGCAGAAGAAAAGTCACAAGTTTCTTAATATTTTGTTTGTGTATGATTTTAATAAACAGAAAGTGCAAAAAAGTAAACCTGTTTAGTGCAAAATGTAGGCATTTATTGGGGGGGAGAGTCATGTTTTCAACAATATTTAATGTTAAACATTTTGTTTTTGTAGGACGTAATTGCATTTTTGTCACAGTTTTTACAATTCAGTATCAGTGAAAACAAAAGGAAGCAGGGAGAGCAGTGAGGAATGCGAAGGCACAAGCTGAAGAGAGAATAGGCAAGGCAGTAATAAAAGGGGACAACACATTTTGTAGGTATGTAAGTTAAAAAAAGAAGACCGGGTCTGAGATAGCAAGGTTAAGAAAGGAAAAGGCAAAAGGGTAGGGACTGTGTAGAAGAAAAGTGGGAAAGACAGACATCCTGAACAGATATCCTGAACAAATACTTTTGTTCAGTGTTCACACAGGAAAGAGATGTGGAGGTGCCATAAAAATATAACTGAAGTGACTCACAAATATGAAAATGCACTAAACAATGGGGTCAGACTGGGTCCACCCAAGTTTACTGAGGGAACTCAAGGAGGTCCTGGCTGCAGCTTTGTTGGTCCTATTTAACAGCTCATTGAAAACAGAGCAGTCCCAGAAGACTGGAAGAGGGCAGATGCAGTTGCATTTCACAAAAGTGGTAGCAAGGAAGAGACAGGCCATTATAGGCAAGTCAGCTTGACTTCAGTGGTGTTAAACATAATGGAATCACTGCTGAAAGAAAGGATTGTGCAAAATCTTGAATCAAACAGCTTACAAGACCCGAGGCAGCATGGATTCACAGAGAGGTCATGACAAATGAATCTGAAAGAGTTCTTTGACAGGCTGACCAAGGAACTAGAACAGGGAGGAGCAGTGTATGTAGCCTACTTAGATTTCAATAAGGTGTTCAACACCATTCCACATAGGAGACTAGTAAATAAGCTGGGTATCACAGGAGTAGTCCAAACATGGCAAAATGGGTAAGAAATTGGTTAAGGGATAGGCAACTGAGGGTGGTGGCAAATAACATTCACTCAGAAGAAGGGAGGGTGACCAGCGAAGTGCCTCATTGGTTGGTGCTGGGACTGGTACTCTTCAATGTCTTTATAAGTGACATATTGGAGGAGCTGGAATGGAAGTTCTACCTCTATGCAGATGACACCAAACTCTGCAATAGGATGGACATTACAGAGTAGGTGAAGAGAATGCGAAGAGAAAACTCAAGGAATGGACAAGGGGATGGCAGGTGGATTTCAATGCAAAAAGTGCTAAATAGTGCACTTTGGCTGCAGAAATCTGGGGTGGAGTGTAAACTGGGAAGGGGGGTCCTATTAACAACTTCCAAGCAGGAAACAGACCTGGCAGTGATTATATCGGATGACCTAAAGGTAGCCAGGCAGTGTGACTGGGCAATTGGTAGGGCACGTGATATGCTGACTTGCATAGGGAGGGGTATCACCCTCCAAAAGAGGGAGGTGGTGTTGTCTCTATATACTGTAGATCACTGTTAAGAACACACCTAAAGTGTGGTGTCCAGTTCTGAGAACACATCTCAGAAAAGACAAAGATAGAGTGGAAACAATCCAGACAAGGAAAGTTAAAACAATGCAGGATCTGCATCAAAAGCCCTATGAGGAGAGATTAAAGGACCTAAACATATACACCCTAGAAGAGAGGAATGAGAAGGGATATGATAGAGACCTTTAAATACCTCATACTGGTAACCAAGGCACAAGATGGAAATATTGTTCAGAAAAAAAAGAGCACAAGGACAATGGGACATGATAAGAAGCTGGAGGGAGTTAAATTTAGGAGAGGTGTGAGGAAGTATTTCTTCACAGAAAGAGTGGTGGATTCCTGGAACAGTCTTCCAGTGGAGATGGTGGGGCAAAAACAGTGGCAGGTGAAGGAATGCATGGGATAGGCATAAGGAGATCCTAGGGAAAGGAAACAGTCAGTGAATGGGCCAGAGATTAAGCTGGATCCATGGAGATACTATAAGCAGGGAAAATGAGCAGAATTGGTGGGCTAGGTGGTTTTATCCAACAGCAAATTGTACGTTCCTATATTAAGTAACTCAGGAACTGGATGAAAATTTACATTTTAGTTCTTTTGCCATGGTCATGACTATTTTTATCTCAGTGTTATTTTTTTGTTCTTTCTCATCAAGCACACGTTATGTATTATATACACATTTAGTTAATTCACGTCCATCTTGATGATTTTCAAACACAAGAATAAACATACTTTTCAAATTAAAAAACTGACTCTAATTGTTTTTTTTGTGGGTGTGTGTCATGGCAGACATCTTGTCAGATGGTCTTGTCACATGCTACACAACTATCAACTTTTAGAATTAAGTATTTTGTACATATATATCTTTTATATCTTTTGTTCTGGACAAGCTTTAATGTAGGAAAAATGTTCAAAGTATTTCCAGGTTTTAAACATTATAACCAATTACTGTGGTAAGTGTACCTGTTGGGTGAACATATAGCCTATTTCCATCTGTCTTTTCCTTTTTTCCTATGTTTCCATGTTTATTTATCTCCAAAAATGGCCATGCATGTGAAATTACAGCCTGAATAGCTTAAAAAAAATTCATTTTAATTCCCGCAAGCAGATTGTTGGATCAGATTCTAATAAACCTTTAAGTTATAAAATTTAACCCTGTCTTGCTTGCCTTGTCACTAAATTGGTGACTTTTATGCAATGTCACTAAATAATATCTATTGAACCACAACCTGCCAGAACATTAGCTTCTTTGACTGAGATGGTGCACAATAAATTTCTCAGTCTTTCATTTTAAGATCACTGAGATATAAGCTTCCAAATACCCTATTTTTAGCAAAACATTAACTCAGCCCTAATATGCACGTGCTTCCTGTCTTGCATAAGAGCATACAGCATTATGTGGATGAGATTGTTTTCCTATAGGATCCATTTTTGTGTATTTCCCTGTATACCTCACTGTTGAAAGCAGTCTAATATCTGTGCATAAAGCAATTAATTCTGCATACCACTGCAATTAAAGCAGGATACCACTGAAAACTAACACCCACAGTGATACATTCCAAAGACACAAACAAAAACGAGTGACTCAAGAAGCTAATTAACATATCAACTAATAAGCCATACCAATTAACACTCTTTCCACAAAATACTTAAAACCCTCCCACGCCAACAAGGAAACCCCTACACACAGACAGAAAAACAGTCACTGCAATCTAAGCAAAAAAGCTCTGCCCCAAGTACAGTACAAACCCTATTCACAAAAAATAAAAAAAAAACTTGCTACGGCCTCACAGAAACTGCATGTATCTTAACTAACAGCCATGCCCTTAAGTGTTCCACCTCTGTCCACAGATGCTTGGCCCTCCCTGCTCCTGCCAGCACATCCCTCAATGCCAGGTCCTCCATGCTGCTGGTGCCATACACATCAACACCCATTCCCCATGCTACTCACATGTTGCTCTCAACTGCAGACCCAATGAGGTCCCAATTACATTCCACTCCTGACAAAAGAATCAGGCAGCTACTGACTGAACATTCCTCTCCCGACCAGACACAGCAAAAAAACTACAAACACACTTCTACAGACTGAAAACTCAGCTGCACACTGTGAAGTACCATCACCGACATACCCAAAGACATCATGGGGGATGCAACACTATGGATAAAAAATAAGTCCAAAAGACTGGCCATGTAAAACATCCATGACAAAAAAGAATGACTGGGGACAAAACACAATAAAAACAAACCTGGAAATGATCACACACATGATGCAAGAAAAAGTCAAATTCTTAATATGTTATGTAAGCAATAACACACGATGAGGTGTGGGTTACGTGCTGATAAGAGCACGCCTAGTGTACTAAGGCACGAGGCGCCATACCGAGTGCCTTATGCCCCAGAGTGTTTTTATCAGCACACAACCCACACCTCGGAGTGTGTTATTACAGCTTATAAACCGGGCAACAGTAAAGTGAATAAACATTTGTAGCTTTTAAAGTTTTTTATTGATATTTTAATTAATAATAGAAGAACACATTCTAGGAAAAATAGTCCTTTTTGTTATTGTATTATTACCATTAGTATAGTTACATTGCCATTAGGATAGTATCATTGAACGTTTTAACATGGATTTTAAACATTTAACAATTTTATTTGGGTTTCAATTATGGAAAGAAACAGGAAAGAGTGTCTTACTGTACATATTGTAGTCCATTTTATTGTAGATGTGTGGTGGAGAGACGTTCACTTGCTTTGTTTTGCTTGCAGTTCATTTGGGTGCATTCTTCAGGTTTGTTGCGATTTTTTTCATCCGATGCGATTTTTTTCATCCGATTTTAAGTAGTTAAACTGAAGTCAACAAGTTTTTAACATTTAAAATTTAACTGGAGAAACTGTGGTCTAAAAATACCTTTGTTATTTAATTTTATGGAATCTGCTCGTTGAGGTGGTGGTGCTTCCTGTTACGTCGTGCTGCGTTTTACTTGGATAGGGTGATGAACTTTACGTTGTGCATCATGCAGTTTCGCACGTTAAATGCTGACGTTTTAGTTGTTGCATTTAATTGCTGTATTAGGCTTGTTCCTGGGAAAGTTTCTTCAGGGGTTTGATTCTCGTCGGGAGCGGAAGTTCCTATGTTTCCGGTTATGGCAGCAATTTTGGAGCTGGAGCAAGGTAGATCGTTTTCTTCTAGGAAGTTTTCATTTTCGGTCGATGAGTTGGGTTTATTGCTGTGTGGTTTGCTTTTTTGGGACAGTATGTGGCTCCAACGTTGACGGTCTTCGGGGGTGGCAGCCCAATAGGAGCGGAGGCTTGATTCCGATTTGTGCCTGGTAACATATATGATCTGTAGGGCTTCTAGGCCTGCTAGTGAAAGGAGTTGGACAGCTGTGGCTCTTACAGAATGATTGGTGTATCTGCATGACAGGGAGGCTTGCTGACTGATTTGTGGCATTAAGTTAGACAGGTAGTTGATACCCAGAGGTTCTCTAGTGTACCAAGTGTTTACCATTTGTGCAATGCTGTCAGATATTTTTCTTGGGTGGCATTAAAAAGCTGGAGGGTTAGGAGGAAGTTTTTCGAGGTATTTTTTGAAGGATTTTACAGGGCATAGAGGATTATTTGGCAAGGTGTATATATAGCCACGATACTGTTGCTTTGAGGGTTCGTTTTTTTTGTGGTTCTTTGTGTATTCATTGAATGTTAGAGTTATGTATTCTGCACCTTGTTCATCTGTTTTTATTTCAAAGTGCTCTGGCTTTAGTTGTCGTAAGCCTTCTCTGCCTCTCCGAGCCATGCAAAGTTGTATGTCCAGCCATACTTTATTGAGTAGTCCTCTAGGTGTATCTGTGGATACAGCAGGAGAGGTTTTTAGTATTTGTAAGTCCTTTTCTGATATGGCAGGGTGGTGTTGTGCTCGATCTTTGCCCTCTCTTCTATACTTTTTGAGTACTGCTGAAAAAATGTTGTTTGCTGGGTTCATGTCAGGATGGTTGTGAAGGTTTATGTTTCTGCTTAGAGGTGGATTGTTCAGGTGTCTGTTAAGGCCGGCTCGTAGCTGTATAAGGCTTGATAAGCTGTATTCTGTGCCATCTGTTTGGCGGATTTCTGCATAGAATTTTCTAAGTATTTGACAGAGGTCAGTAGGTGTTATTGTTTGAAGATCTATTGGTAACGCTTTTGATTGAGCCCAGGTTTGAAAAACTGAGAGTGCCCATTGTGTTGCTTTTTGAGTATTTCTGCTCATCCTTTTCTTTTTCAAGTTGTTGTAGTTCTTCCTCTGTCATTTCTTTGTAATGTGTGACATTTTTTTCTTTTCGTTTTCTTTTTGCAGGATTTTGGGTCCCAATCGTTTCTTCTGTGCTGTTTGATGTTGTCTCGGCCAGTGAAGATTCTGTGGTGGGAGTTTGGGCTGCGGGGGTGATGGAATCGCCAGCTGTGCCAGTCATCGAGGTGGATGCTTGCAGTGGAGTGGTCAGAGATGCTGTCATTTCAGGACGCTGCTGTTCTTCGTATTCTTCGAAACTGGTAAGTATTTGTTGAAAATCTATGTGGAAATTAGCGGGATTGGTGTGACACATCTTCCGACGGGTTCTGTGATCAGTTGCTTCGATTAGGTTTTGAACAGGAATATCGTTGCGGTGTGTCGTTTTAACCGGCGTTTGAGTTCGCGGTCTGAGGAGACTAATTTTTGCGGTGTGGTAGCAGTGAGCTCTGCCAGTCACGTTGTTGTTTTCAGTTGGCAGAGCTCACTGATTTGTTGATGTCATCAGGCATGTTGCTGGGTGGTAGTGCCGGTTGGCTACAATATCATCTGATAAGGACACAGCTCAGATGATGTTGTAGCCAATCAGTGCTTTGGGATTTACAAGCCCATTTTATAAATAAAGTAAATGAGTGGTAAGACCACTATTCTCAGAAATATAATCTTGGGGCCTGATTCCAAATCACATGGTGTAACTCACAGGCATACGTGAGTTGCACCATGCTCCACTATACTGGTGACCCTGTGCCCTATTCTAAGACAGACAGGGTCCCTGGAACCTACGCCCCATGACTTGCAGCAGCCACAGGGTTGCGCCACAGTAATGGCACAATGGACCTGAGTGCCGCAAGTCATGGCCAGCAGTTAACTGATCCCCTAGGGCCCCCCTCACCTTGTATTTCTGTCACACACACACACCGGGGGGGTCTAGCAAGGTGGCACAGATGCAGGGGTGAATGGGAAAATACGGACACGGGAGGTCCCCGAACTTCAGGGGAGGGGGGGCATGACTGTGCTGTGGGAAAAATTGGAGTGATCTCCATAGCACTGCAGGGTGAACCTCCTTCATTGTGCCTGGATGGATGCCCCTTAGACCAAATAAGAGCTGGTCCAACCCCACTGCACCATATGCGGTCTTGGAATTACTTCGGTGGGTTACGGTAGCCGCCCTACTGGAATAGGGTGCAGTTACTGCCATAACCCACCCTTGCACCATGCCACAGTGATTTGCAGGTGTAGTGAGTGGAGTAGCCCACCTTTGGTGCAACCCACATGGGGCATGGTGCATGCTGCATCTTGAAATTGTGACTTGTGTATCTCATAGTGCAAGGTACAATTTACGTCATGGGGTTTGGCATAAATCACCTTGTGCCATGCATAAGTCAACCTGAAATCAGGCTCTTTGTGTCCTTGACTTTATTATCTGACTGGCCCACTTGATGGATATATTTTTTGTATACACCAAACTTATCAATCCTTTATCCTCTATATACAATAAACTGTATCTAATACAAGAACAGGCAATTTCTCCCATAAGATCTATTATTTTGAATCCATTCTCATGTACAGCTTAGCAAGAACAGCTTACATTGTTTTTACACCAAGAGGGAGCACATGCGTAACTAATGGCTACTTTAGCTGAAATCACACTTGTTTTATAGATTCTACTGGGTTTCTGTTGGTGAGCGGCAGGAGATGGCCATTTTATGCATAGCAGGTGGAGAAATACACAGCAGGACACAAAACAACCCAAACCAATTGGTGGAATCTATCGGACTCTAATTGGTTAAGTGTGCATTAAAAAAGAGCAGGAGGCAGCTCTCAGTTTGTGCAACATTTCAAGAAATGCACCATTCATTTTCAGTCTGGGGGAGTTTATCTGTACTATACAGCTTATTAAACTGTATTTTTTTTTTTTTTAGTTTTTGCACTGTTTCTGTCAGTGAGAGAGAGGAGACAGCCATCTTGTGCATGGTCTATGAGGAATTGATGGCAGGAAAGATGACCACCTTAAAAATCATTAGGCAGCCCGCCAGGGTAACAGTAGCATTACTGCTTGTGATGCTGACAACCTTGGTTCAGAAGTGAGCCAAAGGCGCTGGAGGGACAGATAGGGAAGGAGGATTGAGCATCTGAAGGACTGCTCTCCTCCTCCAGGGTGTGAGGGTGGGGTAGGGCTCAGTGCTCAACTGGCCTCAGCTGGAAGTTAGAGGAATAGCAGCAGCAAGCCTAGCTGGTGAGGAGACGTGGCTGATATTGGAACAAATACCTTGATGTTAAAACACGTCACATCTCAGGGGAGAAAATGAGAGGAAAATTAGCTACTGCAGCCCCAGATGATGTCTCTTTGACTGGCTCCCCTAGACCCCAGGTGGTGCAGTGATGAACCATTCCTGTCCCTCCTATTAGCAGCCCTGGTTCAAGCCCCCCACCGGGGACAGCCAGAGTAGTAGGCGTGTAAGTAGGAATGCTCCACAGGTAAACACCACTCTGCCCCAGCTAAAAGATGAAGCCTTTGGCAAATCTGGTTAGGGAATTTTTTCGCTCTTGCTGCTGCTGTTTTGTTACAGCTTGAGCCTGTCTGTGAGTATGAATATGTTTTAAACAATAAACATTTTTTGTGACAGTTTGCCTTGCTGATTGCTGGAGTAACAGGCATGCCTGACAGGTCAGACCTATGGAAGTCTGATGGATGGTATGTGGTGACAGCTGCTGCCACTTGGATGGGACAGGGGAAGGTACAGTATGTGGAGCTTGAAGGAGATGTGCCGAGGTAGTTGGAGTGCAAAAAAAAAAAATCAGTAGGAGGTTGAAGGATTATGGGCAGGTGTCTGGGGGTTAAAAAGGAGCAGCAAGGAGCAGCACACAGAAGGCTCCAAACGGGCCTCAGTAAAGGTCAGTAAGGCAGTGAAAGTCAAAAAAAGTTATTTTTTTAGCTACAAGCAGAAACAGGGGGATGGAGAAATGGAATGAACTCCTGTCAAAGATGAAGATGAAAGAGGTTAGGAATGTGATCGGGGCACAAAAGCAGACACAGAGCTGTTTATTGCATAGGAGTTAAGTGATGGGAAGAGAGTTGTGGAAAAGGAAAGATGAGAGGGAAATTGTGTGGCTGATGGAGGAGGGGGGAATAATGGATAATAAGCAGAAGGTATACGTTCTGAATAACTACTTCTGTTCAGTATTCATAGTGGAGAATATAAAGCCTTTGCCAGAAAAATTCATTAAGGCATCAGCAAGAGGAATCCCAGAAGTCAAATTAATGGTAGATAGAGTAAGCAAAAAGGGCTAGCAGTCCGGAAGGTAGATGAAGAACTGCTGCCTGATGGGATGCACCTGAGGGTGATCAAGAAACTGGAAGCAGAACTGGTTGAACACTTGGCCAGGCTTTTCAGTAGCTCACTGTAGTCAGGTGGTTCTAGGGACTGGAGAATAGCAGACAAGGTCCTGCTACACAAGGTAAAGTATTGGGAGAAAGTGAGTAGATACAGACCCATCAATCTTATCTTCATTGTGGGTAAACTGATGGAGATGTTAGTCAAATAGTACACAATGGCCTATGTGTCAAGCATTGGGCTCCAATATAGTAAGAGCCTAGGTACATGGAAGACAGGTGTTGTTAGGCTAACCTGATAGTATTTTTTGACTTGTTTTCAGGGGCAGTGGAGGGGGAACATATGGAAGATTTACTCTGCTTTGACATTAAGAAGGTGTTTTACTTTGTGCCACACAGAAGACCACTGAATGAGTTAGAGAAAGTGGGAGCAGTGAAGGACCTACTTAAATGGGTGTTGGCTTGGACAGAGACATAACAGGGTAGCAGTTAAGGGGGTCAATTTGGGAAGAAGGAGGTTATGAGTGGGGTACCACAGGGGTCTGTCATGGAACCAGTCCTTTCAATATGCTTATCAGTGACACAGGGAAAGGAACTCAGGGAAAGTTGTGTCTTTTGCAGACAACAGTAAGCTCTGAAGCAGAACAGACAGCTAAGAAAAGGAATTCAGGGCAAGCTACGACTCCTTGAAGACAACACTAAGCTCTGAAGCAGAACAGTCAGCTAGGGAAAGGAATTCAGGGAAAATTATGTCTCCTTGAAGACAACACTAAGCTCTGTGGCTAAGCAGGCAGTTAAGAAGGTATGAGGGAATTATAGAGAGGCTTTCAAAGGTTAGAGAAATGGTGGAAGGTTTGGCAGTTAACATTCAATGTCAAAGCGTGCAAGATGATGCACATAGGAATGCAAATCCTAGGACAGAATACTGTATGGGGGGGTGTTTAGACTGGCCACTACTTTATTGGAAAGGGACTTGGGAGTCATCATAAGTGACTCTCTGTAACAAACTAGCCAATGTAATAAAGCCTATGGCAAGGCATAGTGGAAGGAATTTTTGACATCTTTACAGATAACTGGCATGATCCATGATCCAAGCTGAATAACGTGTCCAGTTCTGGAATCCCTACCTGAGGAAAGACACATACATGCTGTAGACTGTGCAATGTAGATTAACTAAAATGATCTGGGACCAACAAGGCAGACCGTATGTAGATAGACATAGGACATTGAACATGTACTTTCTTGAGGCCAGAAAGGCAGGGGTGAGATAATAGAGGCCTTCAAGTTCCTATGATGAATGAATGAACAAGGTGAACAGAGCAGAACTATTCAACAGGAACAGTGGGTTAAATGAAAGGAGAATGAATAAAAGCTAGTGCGGGAAGATTCAGGAAGGATGGTGGAAAATTTCACTTCACAGAGAGAATGGTTGAACATTGGAACAGTCTGTCAGCTGAAGTGGTGGGAAGAAAATTGTAAGTAGGTTCAAACATGACTGGGACAGAGTAAGAGACATGATATTTATGTAGGAGAGTAGCAGCATGGCTTGAGGCAAAGGAAGGGCAGATGATGGTGAGAATAGCATCTGGAACATAGGTCATTGTACAGTATATGGTAGGGTAAAATAAGGCACACTGGATGGCCAATTACCTTTTTCTGCTGACAATGTCTGTGTTTCTATTTCCCTGTATACATCACCAATAAATGCTGCACACCTCCCAAATAAAGCTGTATACTTCAACAATTAAAACTGCACACCTCATGGATTAAAGCCACATGCCTCCCAGTTAAAGCTGCACACCATGGAAACAAGCACACACTATGCACAAGTAAACTTAACACAGTATGCAAACAAACCATGAATTAATCAATTACTAACCAATTAACAAGTTTTAATTAACCAACCTACCAAACCAAATTCAAAAATTCCCATGCTACATCTGCACTTCCAAGACTCTCAGCACAGTAGCACATCTAGAAAACAACACTCTAAAACTAAAATAAAAACACTGCCAACAGCCTCAGAATAACCTAAAATTCCCTCTGTATGTCACCTGACAACTATGTCCTTTCATGCTCCAGCTATTGCCTCAGATTCCAGGCCTTCCATTCTACTGACTTGTCTCTCATTGTTCTAGCTGTCTTGTCAAATGCTAGGCCCTTTGCACCTCTACCATATCCATCCATGCCAGTCCCTCCATGCTGCTCACAGTTGCTTCTATCTGCAGAATTCAGTAGCTCCCTATGACACATTGTTTCTAACCACAGAATCCAGTGACTTCTTATGATATATGCCATTCCCAATCACAAGCCCTACTCTTCTGACTGAAAATACTACTTGAGACTGCATACTTCAGCTGCACACTATGACTACACAAACAAACAAAGGGTTAGACTGCCACAGACACATACCCTTATATAGGGGACCCTACACTATGGCAAAACACTAGGGCCAAATGTCTGGCCCCCACACAAAACTCCCCTGCAATACAGAAAGACGGGGCAAAACATACCACAGGCAAATTTAAAAAAATGATAGGGAATGTTATTTCAAGGTACAGGTCTATACAATCATCATGTATATTAAATGATGAGTAAGTTTGCTATATTCATAAATACACTTATCTTGAAAGCTGATCTGATCATAAAGTCACTCACCCTTTGGGTTTGTGTCCTTTGCATCTGATTAGACCCTTAGATGGGTGACTTTTCTTGTGTACTGCACTTGCCCATCATGTGTTCCATATATAGATATCAGAGATACTTTGTATGTTTTTATTTATTTTTATATTGAACATAATAGATTGTGGTAGAGGAAGATAATGATGTTGTGAAGAAGCAAAACGGAGACATAACAGTAGTTCACTGACAAGTGAGAATCTATGAAGTATTCGTTCACCAGCCATGCTCGTGGGAGCATCTTATTTACTATATTTGAAAACTAGTAACTGGGAGATGCACATTGAGCCAAGGATAATTTCCAGGTGCAAGCCAGGGAAGTGGAACAGTGGAAGAACAGCAGCACAGTACATAGTGGCAAAACCTTTGAGCAACATTTGGAAAAACAATTAGTACTTAATTAGAATAAGTACAAAAACAGTGTGCAGAGAGCAAAGCATGGTACAGCTCAAATGAATGATTTGCAAATGCATATTCAGAAGTTGCTACAATAATCAGTGAAAAAGAATTATATTGTCCAGAGGCAATTGTCTGAAGGGTGAGTTATATTGCCTGACCCTGTAATGCAGGGACAACACTGATTTGGTGTGGAAGTGAAACCATGGCAGAAGGTGGGACCCAGACAGCTGCTTATAGGGATTGTTATGGCTCAGCCATGGAGGTGGCAGGATAAAGGGTAACAGGAGTGGCTGGAAAGGGGTTGAAGTCTTAATTGGCATCTGAGGGAGCCAGGGGATAGGGAAAGGCAGAGGGAAGAGGGGAGTTGGCTGCAAGCTGTGGAACGTTGATAGGAGAAGGCTGACTGCCCAGCAGAGCAGTGGGAGTGATGATGACTCTGTGTGGCACTCCTCATAATGAGATAGATGGTGATGACAATCCCAGAATTATGGTAATATCATCATCAGGATATGTAGTGGTATGTATCAGAGGAGTGATGTGTCACTGCTGCTATTGATACTGCTGCTGCTACAGCTGGAAATGATAAACCAGACTGTGTCAGCTGTGCCAGTGTGAGTCAATAGAAACTTGCCATCTGGAGCTGTTGCAGCGGAAATAGATGCTACTTATTAGGCATATAAATAACTAATTACATACAGCAGGTAAAGCTGATCCATGGTTTGTTTAGTTTGACAAAGAATAAGAATTTAGGATTTTTTTCTGGATCTAGACTTGAGCAGTGTGGTGAGACAATATCCCCAGATGCATCGAATCATTTTTCTGAAGTGACAAACGTTGGAGGACATACGAGAAATTTCAAAGTCACTTTATTCAGTGGAGGCCAAATGACTTGCCTGTCTTGCCAGAACTGTATTAGATCAGTATGTTTGCTAGACATTGTCTCTGCTAGATAAGCCTGCATTATGGATCAAGTGCTTTTTTTGACACATCTGAGACTTCCTCCAAGTTGTCCAAGAAGCACCAATATTCAGTATCCAAAATATACCAAATGTCCTAAAGCGTCTCAGAATTATCATTATCAAAGTTTTGCTTGACATTGGTACCATGAGAAGATAAATAAAGAGGAGGAGCAGTATAAGTAGTACATTGTGTGTATGCACTCTTGCTGGGTTTTTTTTCAAGCTGTTCTGCTGCTCTATCATAAGTGTATGTAGAGTTCAGTTTCTTTTTTTTTTATTTTGTTGATCATTTTTCTCCCCTAGCCCCCAGTCTGCCTTACCCCTGTCACATCCTGGCATCCCCTCAGGTCTTCTGGCCACCATCCTCAGGGACCCCATGGCACCCATTTGGGTCCCACAGCTAGTACTCCCATGGCAGGGTGGTGGAGAGACCCCCACACCCTTCCTCCCAGACTGGATCCAGTATTTCGCTGTGTACCCTTGGAGCTGTTTGCTCTCCAATGGAGACGGTCATCATGACGCCTCGACTGGAACCATTTTCCTATTTTCCAGTTCCTCCATGATGTGTGTGATGTGCAATGACACCAAGGGTCAGGCACACGCATGCTACTGCTCGCATGCCTTTCTGGCGTCAGCCCCAGCATGTCGCCCGACTGCCTTGTGTTACTGCTTTGCCCCTAGTCTTCGCTAGAGACCACCAGTGCACCAGTGGCAGCATACCCCCTCCCCAGAGAAAGAGAGCAGTCCAGCAGATGCTCAGTCCTTCACCCTCCACGCTGACGCTGGCTCGTTCCCGAACCTGGATCACCAGTGCAGCACAATGTGTGTGGTGTCCAGTGCCTCAACCCTCAGCACCACAAGGATGATCACAGTTCAGTTTTTTTGTTTATCAGCATTCCAGAGGAAATGAACATGTCTTCATAGTTAGGCTCCAGCTGTGTTGCCAAAGTAAATTGTGTATCCAATCCAATGATGCCAAAGCTTTCTGTAAGAAACATTTAGAAAACATCTGAACCTCTTTAATTAGTATTATTCCTTGTACTGTTGCAGCAGAGAGCACTCAGAATAGTGGTTTCACCTCCAACACCACTATCTCCCCAGTCTTCATCCACTCAGTCACCAGTGCCACCACATTAACATTGTTTTGTTGGTATGATATAGATAAACTGAAATAATGTTGTTAGGGGCTTTCAAGTAGATCTACTGTGGGAATGACCTTGCCAAGGACTGCTGATTCTGCATAGAAATATCTGGTTGTGTATTCCTATGGTCACAGAAACAAAATACATTTTTCTGGAACACAGCAATGCACTAGTTACACATATCTACCACAATTCACATCCTTGAATGTTATTGTCAAGAACATAAGTTTCCATCCCATATGTCTTTCTACCATTAAAAAAATAGAATCCCACCCTATGGAAACAGCTTTAATAAAACAATGTTGAAGAGCATTTTGCTTCTGCGGATAACAACCATGGCCCTGATTTCTCTGTAGAAATCTGAGTGAAAGTTCTGCAACAAATCCTTCTGTTACAACAGATCTTTTATGTTGTGAGTTTTCTATTTCTTCAAACATTCAACAGTGGCATTTGGGAGCTTTGGCAGCAGGCTTGGACCCCTCCAGCACTGAGGCATGGGACCCATGAACCAGGGAAAGCTATCAGTTAACTTCTGAGGTCTTACATATGCAATAGTAGAACACAAAAGTCTCACCCAATTCATTTAAGCTCTCTCTCAGGCCATTCTCTCTTGCCACCCTACACTGAAAGCCCCAAAGTCACTGTGCTGGAAGCAGTAATATTTTTATCAGGTTACACATTGCACAGTAAACTTTATTCTTTTAGTTTTAATTTCACCACCAGGCCAGAATGCACGTTTCTCACTCCAGTAGTACTTTGTGTGGCTGTGTGCAAAGAACTTCTGGGACAAAAAGCCAGATATGAGATGAGTAAATTAGAAGTATGAGGATCACTGCACAGCATTGGACCTGTCAAAAATATTACTACTTCAAGTAAGGTATGTGTGAACAGTGAATACTTGGTGAGAGTAAACCTGGAGAGGAGTCCAGCTGCCCACACGCCTGCCATCTTGGGTGGTGAAACGGAGACCTGCCCTCTACCAGGGCATCACTTTATATTCCTTGGAGGGCCATCTTGGGTGGTGAAATGGAGACCTGCCCTCCACCGGGGCATCGCTTTATATTCCTGGGAGGGCCTTGCCATGCCAAATATTTATCCCAAACCTCTGGAGGTGCAGCATCCCAAAGCTGCTTGCCAGAACACCTTGTTTGTATTGCCTGTCAGTCAGTGTGATTTGGGCAATTTAAAACACATTGTTATCTAAGCTATCAGTTGCCTCAGTGGATTATTGAGTCAGGCAGTCATTGGATCAGCCATGGTGGGACTTTTTCTGTGATGTTGGGATCGGGCGGTCACACAGACCCACACAGAGAGAGGCAGATAAGATAAAGTTGGGAACACCACCAGAACACGAAAGCTTCAGGATTCTTGAGCTGTTCCTCCCACCAAAATACTCCACTGCAGCCAAAGAGCAAGAAAACTCTAGCAAAATCTGATGACTCCAGGAGAATCTCATGGCAGGGTGGAGAGAGTGGTGGGGATGATTTTGGCAGGGCTGTGCTTTACTCGTGTTTTTTAAGGCAAAGAATTAGCAGACAAACTAATAAAGAGGGGCTTTTCCAAAATGCTTATGAGAAATTGTTTCAAATGCAGCACAATTTCAAAAATCATTCTGCAGAATTTAATATGCAACACAGAATAGTTATATGTGGTTTATATGATCCATGGAATAATATTCATCTGTTTCCATTGAAGAACCAATATAAACTGCAGATTTTGTTCACAGTTTATTTCAACTTGTCAATGTAAACTACAAAAAACATTTCTGTGGTTTATGTAAACCACTGAATAATATTCCACAGTTTATTTAAACTGTGGAAAACTATGCTGTGATTCCTATTAAGTTCTGTGGCAATGCCCACAGATGAAAAACAGAGCAAACATCAGAGCACTGGTAATGGCAGCAGTAGAGCTGTGCAGAATTTGGAATTCTTGGAAGAATTCCTATAGAATGGAAAAGTTAGAAAATGTGGTAGAGAATTTGCACTTTCATGTGTGCTGGTGAAGAGGAAGTGGCCTAGACAGTGATGCAGCTAAGGCATATGTGGGAGAAGCATTCAGCATCAAGTGAATCATATGCTACAGTGTCTTGGTGGAAGAAGTGTGATGGTGACAGGACAAAATCACCATGGTACTGCTGTTTGTCAGTGTTATTGAATTTCTTTCAGTCCTATTGAACATGAAATATTGTAAAATTTGTTTTTTATATAAAGCTTTTGCTCCTTAGCCATGCACGTCTTGTCCATGATATACCTCAGTCCCAGGGATATACCCTGTTTAGGCCTGCATCCTCAATGTCATACTGGCTCCCTGTACCCTGCTGGCTACCTCCACAGCTTTTGACCTCCATAATAGGGGCTCAATGGGGAGGACCATCCTCCCCTCAAGCAGTCTATCATTGGACTAGGATCCAGTTATGACGGGCACTAGGATGCAGGGGAACACAGGGCACAGGCAGTCATTTAGATGTTTTTTGTTGTTTCCCTTTTTTTTATTTCCCTCCCACTTCCCCTCAAGTGAGAGCAGCCCAGGCAGCCTCATAAATACAGCATGTCCCATGGAACAGGACCAAGCTCCCTGGCTCACCCACAGGAATTGTTGCACTGCCAGACAAATCCATCATTCCTCCCCAGCTAAGGCATGGCACCATGTAGCAGCTACCTTTGCCTGGCCAGCCTTTTGATACATAGATACATATATAGATACATAGACAGTGTCGGCAGATAAGGGCCTATGGCCCACCCAGTCTGCCCATTTAAGTTTGTAAGTTCAGTTTATGTTTTCCATGAAGTCTGTTGCCCCTTACCCCTGACCTCCAGAATTCCTTTATGTCTATCCCATGCATTCTTAAATCCCGTGATTGTTTCAGCCCCCACCACTTCCTCTGGCAGGGTGTTCCACTTGTCCACCACCGTTCTGTGAAGAAATTCTTCCTCACGTTTCCTCTGAATCGTCTTCCTCCAACTTCATCCCATGCCCTCTAGTCCTGGAACATCTTTTTCGCTTAAAATAGTGCATTCCTGCACCCTGTTCCTCCCTGTAAGATACTTGTATGTCTCTATCATATCCCTCTCTCCTCCTCTCCTCCAGGAGTACATGTTCAGTGCCTTCAACCTGTCCTTATAGGACTTGTGATGCAATCCATGCACCATCTTTGTTGCCCTCCTCTGAACCTTCTACCCTGTCTATGTCCTTACGTAGGTAAGGTCTCCAGAACTGCACAGTGTACTCCAGGTGCGGCCTCACTAAGTGTCTTGTATAGTGGAATTATGACCTCCTTTTCCTGCTGGTGATGCCCTGCCTATGCATCCCAGCATCCTATTTGCTTTACCTGCTGCCTTGTCACACTGTTTCCCTACCTTGAGGTCATCAGAGATGATAACCCCAAGATCCCTTTCCTGCTTGGTGCATGCTATATCCTCACCCCCCAACTGATATATTGTGCCAGGGTTTTTGTGCCCCATATGCATTATCTTGTACTTCTTTGCATTGAATTTCAACTGCCAAACCCCTGACCATTCTTCAAGTTTCTGCAGGTCCCTTCTCATTCTGTCTACACCCTCTGGTGTGTCTACTCTGTTACAGAGCTTTGTGTCATCAGCGAACAGTGAAATTCTGCCTTCTAGGTCCTGCGCAATGTCACTGATGAAGATATTGAATAGTACCGGTCCCAGCACTGATCCCTGTGGTACCCCACTGGTCAATCTTCCCTCTGTGGAGTGACAGCCATTTACCACCACCCTCTGTGTCCTGCTGCCCAGCCAGTTACCTACCCACCGCACTACTGTCCTGCCTACACCCATATTCCCCAGTTTGTGCAATAGTCTTCTATGTGGCACAGTGTCAAAGGCCTTGCTGAAGTCCAGATAGGCCATGTCCACTGCCTTCCCCTGATCCACCTCCCTAGTCACCCAGTCAAAAATTCAATGAGGTTGGTCTGACATGACCTTCCCTGGTGAAACCATGCTGCCTTGGGTCCTGTAGTCCATTGACAACCAGATGTTCCACCAATTTCTCCTTCAGTAGTGCTTCCATGATCTTCCCACTACCGAGGTGAGGCTGACTGGTCTGTAGTTCCCCTTCCTCTTTGTTCCCACTTTTGTATAAAGGGGACTACATCTGCTATCCTCCAGTCTTTGGGTACCTCCCTGTTTCTAGTGATCGGCTAAACCGGATGGGAAGAGGTTCAGCCACCACCTCTCTTAATTCTTTAAGACCTGGGGTGCACCCCATCTGGCCCCATTGCTTTATCAACTCTTTTACTTCCAGTTCCTTCAGGACCCTTTCTCGTGTAAAGGACTTGTGTCCATTTCTGCACCATTCTCACCCTGTACTCCATTCAGACCCATTACCCTCCTCTTCCTCAGTAAAGACTGAGCAGAAATACCTGTTCAATATGTCAGCTTTACTGTTGTCATCCTCCACACAGCCCCATCCTCCCCTTCAGTCTCACTATCCCTCCCTTTGCCTTTCTTTTTCACTTATGTACCTGTAAAGGTTTTGTCCCTCTACCCACTGATTTTGCAATGTGTTCTTCTGTCTGAGCTTTGGCTTCCTTACTGACCTCCCTGCCTCCCTTTGCTTCTCCTGGTACTTCTCCTATCCCCTTCTGCCTGTGTCTTTTTGTATTGCCTGAATGCAATCTTTTGGCTTTCCTTTCTTTGCTACCTCTTTGGAAAACCATAATGGTCTCCTCTTCCTTTTCCTCTTGCTAACCTGCTTAATACATAATTCTGTTGCTCTTGTAATCCCCATTTTAAATACTTCCCACTGTTCCTCAACCCCTGATCCCTGCCCCATTCCCCTTAATGCCTCTTACAAGTATCTCCCCATTTTCTCAAAGTTTGCCCCCCTAAAATCCAGGATACGTGTTTTTGTGTGGTTTGGTTCTGCTCTTTCTGTGATTTCAAACCACAGTGACTGGTGGTCACTGTTCCCCAGGTGCTCCCCACTCTCCCCCCATCACACTGTCCCTGTTTGTGAGCACAAGGTCCAGTATTGCCTTCTGCGAGTTGGTTCCATGACCAGTTGCTTGAGGAAGGCACCCTGAAGGGAGTCCAGGATAAATCTGCTCCTAGTTGATGCTGCTGCTGGGATGCTCCAGTCCACGTCTTGAATATTGAAGTCTCCAACCAGTACTACCTCACCCTTGTCTGCCATGCTCTGGATGGCTAGCATCAGCTCCCTATCTGTTTCTTCCTCCTGGGCTGATGGTCTATAGACCACACCTGTGCAGATGGCTGGCCCCATTTTCCTTTCCAGCTTAACCCACAGTATCTCTCCCCAATTTTGTTCCTCCTGGATCTCTGTGGCCCTTATGTCATTTTTCACATACAGTGCCACTCCTTCTCCCTTCCTGCCTGCCCTGTCTCTTCTGAATATGTTGTAGCCAGGTATGGCCAACTCCCAGTCGTGGTTATCATTACACCAGGTTTCAGTGATGTTGCACTTTGGATTGTGTTTTGCTATCTCTTGGTATTGGGAGGGATCATATAGTGCTTCTAGGCAGTCTAGCATTTGTAACCACCCATGTACAAGTAGCTGTTGTTGCTGATATTATGTTTTTCATATTAGAGTGGCAAGAGAGTGCTTGTTTTTTTTAGTAGCGGATGGATCATTTCTCTCTTATTCTTATTCAGGGGATGTGGAACTCTAACTGGTAGCACTTGAAGAAGGGAGAGGCAGTGTGCTGCTGAATTGCTAATTGTGGTCTCAGATTAATTGGAAGCCCTTGGAAGGATACTAGAAGAAGAGGGAGTGGAACCATTTCAGTTCTGTAGACTTCTAAACCAGTGTATCTTTCAGCATACTACCACATGCTAAGCCCTAGTCCTCACAACCCCACGACTCCAAGTCTCACAATGACCACCTCCACCACCAGTTGTTGTAGAAGTTGCACTTGGAACTGGCCCAGTCTTCTTTTTATGTTTTTTGCACCACACATAAGGTCACACCACAACCATGATACAACGAGAGGATGCAGTGCAACACCTCAAAGTCTGACAACTCAACAATCTCTCAAATAAGTTTTAACTTTATATGATCATATTTTGTTTCTCAAATTTGTTAAATAGATAAATGAAAAATACTGTAACATAATAAAAAGACGGTTTGTATAATACTGATACGAGAAACAGGCAACATATTGAAACAAATAATCTGCACAATAAATCAATAAAGAGTCTGGAAGTGAAAGAAAAAAAAGATACAAAAACAGACAAAAAAACTGGGGTTCAGATTGCATTCACTCAACATCAGTGGTGGAAATAATTTCATCAGTTTATACTAAGAAACACCTACTACATATTTTATAAATTCAGTATGGTATCATCATTTTTTTAAACAACAGAATTTCTTCTAGCATATGCCACTGTTTCTGCTTGATGGAGTGTGGGAGGGTTTGACTACTCTGATATTCTAATAGAATTATTTTAGCTGGCATTGCATCCAGAATGAAAATACTAGCATGTTTTTTGGAAAGATTTAAATAATCCAGATCACTGAAATCCAATACTAATGGAGTACAGGGGAACATGACTTCTAATATATTTATAATGTATGGGGAGCCCTTATTATTAACTGAAATCAAGTGGATTACAACCTTGTTATGCCATTGTTATGACATCACTCTGTTGTCAACCCTTCTTGAGTATGTCATATCAATGGTATAACAAAAAGGAATGCTCACAACAATCAATGTTCTAACAAAATGGAATGCATGCAACAATCAGTGTTCTATGAAGTAATTCAGTAAAGTAATTTAATCTGTGATTACACAATGTGGGTAGCCCATACACTATAAAATATAATGAATGGTGTTTGGTTAACAACCACACTGAAAACACTTCTTGAGGTTGCCAAGACATCTGAAAACTTCTTAAGCTGTGCTCTCAAGGTTTACAGTGATGTCATGGCAACCTCTTGAAGTGTTTATGGTGTGGTTATTAACCAAAGACCATACATTATCCTCTATGTAATTATCTGAATCATGATTTGTCACCATTCCAGAATTTGTGTGCAGTCCCACAGACTGTAAGACATATCTGCATGTGAACTACAGTCCTGTTATAACAAATTACTTATATGTGCATACATTCTTGCTATAGGTGATGGGGTTATATATGCCCTATTGATAATTTTATTCTGGATTGATTTTTTTTGTCCAAAATAAAATGTTTACTTCCTAGTACTCTAATATGTTTCCTTCATTAATTGATGAGATATAGTCCTAGTTCTTCCCCCTGATTATTTCTAATGTGTTTTCATAACCTGAATTGATCTAAAATCAAATTCTTATATGATTCACAAATCTTTTTTTTTTCTTTTACATTAACATGAATCAAAGTGCATTCGGTTAATGCCTTCATCTTTAAATATGTACATTAATATTTCTGTGTAAAATATTTCAAGCCAAAGATTACCAGCAACATCCTTACCTAATTTGTCCAAATAGTCCTTTAAAGCAGGGACTTTACTATCTTTCAGTATACTGTAGCTACCCAGCTTAAAATATTTCTCTGTCTTAACCTTGGTACCAGGTTCTTAAATGAGTTCCTCTTCAGTTTGTTATTTAAGCAATAAGGCATGACAGGGTGTGTGTTATTGTGTAATAACGTCACTCCTGGGGTGGGTGGAAGCATGAGGTGAAGCCGAGTGCTTCTACCACCCCAGGAGTGACGTTATTACATGATAACACACATCCCTGGAGTGCCTTATTGCTATTATACAATGGCTCGTTGTTATACAAAATTAAAAAAAATAAAAATGATTTTAAGGAATCCAAATGGTCATCATCCATAGCATAAGGATCATCATCCATAGCATAAGGATCATCATCCATAGCATCCAAAAGCAATACAGTGATGTTATTGTGTAATAACATCACTGTCTCAGGCACACATTGACCAATCAGAGTACAGAAAATTTTCTTGCCATTGTATAATTGTTAATAAACTGGCATGTGACCATGATATTTTATCTTTCCAAAATCAAATCTGCATTTGGCAAAAATGGACAAATAAGAACTGAAGCAACTACAAATGCTTTTATACCTTCAAGTTTGTGTCAAAGAGTATATTTTCAAATAGCATGTCCCCTTTAAACCTGTCAATAAGTTGAATGATCATATGATCAATTTTATAAAAGAAAGCACATTCCAAGTGGTTGCCAATAGCTGACCAAGAAACTTTGAGTATGGGCCAAGGCACTTGAAGCCTCCATCTCTTTAATCAATTATCAAATGGGTCCAGGCAATACAATGCTTGTCACCTCCAACAAAAATTACTAAAGATTTGTCCTATGTCTGCAAACCAGTTATTATTCAGGCCTACAAATAGGGCTTGAAGTAACAAATTAAAAAAAAGGTGTGGTAAAGCAAAAGTTTTGATTACTCTACTCTACCCCAGAAGGACAGGAACAGATTTTGACATGTTTTCTAATTTTTCTTTATTTTTAATGTGGCAATTTCATTGTTCAAACTAACATTCACCTTGTTTTTGTTTGTGAGAATTATACCTGCATATTTAATTTTGTCAGACTTTTTTTTGCAGTTATACCTTTTGTCAGAAAATTTCCAATTACATTTACATTGCAACCAGCAAACAGGGCAGAAGGATGTGCAGTTCAGAACAGAAGTAACATACACAAGGAATTGTAATACAGCTCAGGTCATATAACTCACCCATGGTCTTCTTACATTCTGAAAGTCACTTAATTAAGGCAGGTGAAGTACAAGGCATCCTTCATGCTGCAGCAAAGTAAAGCAAACCTCAAAGAACCAGAACAAAAATAATTGTTTACATAAAGAGATTCTCAAAGGGGTCTAAAAAAAAGAGAACACTCCACAATACAGTACTAGTCTATCTGCTAGGACACAGATTGGGATGGGGACTAGGGTCATTACTTCCTCACCCAATCCCTTTTTTGGTTTGCACATGTTTAAGAAAGGGCCACCAGCAGAAGTCATAAACCTGTAGGGTATCAGTAGCTTATGGGGAAAGTGGTCCAATGTTGACAATTGAGTAAGAGAAGATAATAGTTCTTGCCTGGTTCGGATGCCTACTGTCTGCCATTTGGATGGGACAAGCTATTTAACCTGCATGCTGAGTAGCACAAGCCATCTATGCACCAACTCTGTTAAGTGCAGTGCCTCAGATTCCATGCCCAATATCCATAACGGTATACAAAATAGGACTGGCTTCCCCAAAACATGAGATCCTAGTTGGCAGGCTTGCTTCCAGAGAGGTTGGAGTTTTGGGCAGGACCATATAATGTGAATTAAATCTCCATGGTGTGTGCAACAGCTCCAAAATTTGTCCATGCTGAGGATACCAGCCATATGGAGTATTACTCTGGTCCTGTACCATGAATTTAATATCTTATTTTGGATTAATTGGTATATAACATGCTTAAAAGCAGTGTGTCCAAATCTCCAGCATCCCTGCCAAAGTGAGTTGGATATAATGGAGTTTGCCCTTTAAGAGGCAGACCAGGTTTTCACGGTGCACCCCTTCCTTTTTCATCAAGATGGTGTGCTCAGAAGGGGAAGGGGGAAGGAAGGGGAGGGCCAGGTGATAGAACAATAGCCAAGCAACAGGAAGGTGAGGGGCAAGTGGAGGTACATAATGGGCAAGACAAGAAGTGGTTCAGCCACTTTTTGCTTGAGTTTAGAGCCTACACTAAACTGCAGCACGTTGGATTGGCATATTAATTTGGGAGGTCTGTGCACCAAGAAAAAGAGGAAAGAAAACAAACAGCTAATGGGGTTGATGAAGTTTGAGGTTTGCTTAAAAAATTATAAAAAGAGAAATAATAATTGGGTTATAAGAAGGCTGTGTAATTCAAAAAAAAGGAGAAAGAAATGCATTGTTTTTAAAGTTTATTTGCAAAGTTACAGAGAAAACAAGGCTGTTGTAGAACAGATGTGAAGTGCTGAAGAGTGATGGATAATTGTGCATCGTCAGTTTTTTGGGGGGGTTGCGCTGAATGCAGTGTTTTTGGGTTTTGTTGCCCGGTGTGGCCCTAGAAGAGGAAGAGGCAAAACGCATGGGGTTTCAGGTTTATTTGCAGAGTTACAGCGAGAACAAGGCTGTTGTAGAGCAAATGTGAAGCTCTGAAGAATGGTGGTGAATTGGGCATCATCAGTTTTGAAGGGGGTTGCACTGAAGGCAGCGGTGTTTGCCCGATGTGAGCCTAGTAAGGCAGGTTGAGAGGTTTCATTTAGGGAGAAGATATCATGGTGGCCAGCAGCGGACCTCGTGAGAAATGTCAAAAAGCTGAGCAAGAGATCAAAGAGGATGGACAAAAGCTACAGCACTGAGCACTGGCCTGAAAAGGCCTGGGAACTGAGGGCTGCTCATATCCTAGGAGTAGGTTTAGTTTGTGTATGGAAGGCCTGGCACACAGGGATAGCATGGGGCCAACATGACGGCCACATGGCATGAAGTCACATGCCGCAAGGAGGCCACGAGGTGAGCAGGGTCGAAAATGGAGTAGTGGGGCCAATGAAGGGGCTCTGCATGGGGGTGTGTACCCTGTAGGACTGCAAGGCAGTAAAATACCTGGGGGAAGAGTCAGACAATCAGAGGCTTGGCCATTTGGGCTGCCACAGCAAATACTCATGGCATGACAATATACACCCGAAGGACCATGCAGTCTGAATGAAAAAAGGGAATGGCAACTCTGCAGCATGCCTCAAAATGGCAGACAATGAGATAAAAGGAGCATTGTGGGGTGGCAGCCCCAAGCTGGCATGGTTACAGTGGACAATGGGAGAATGCAGGCAGAGGCCAGCGAGGGCATGTGGGGGGGATGTACAGACCAAAAAAAAGGCCACAAGCTACGGTGAAAAGGGGATCAAAAGGTTGCAGCATGGCCACAGGTGGCCAGAGGCTGGCTGGGGGGCACAGAAAGAAATGTTGGGCCTGGCAGGTCAGGAGCATGGCAGCAGAAGCCACTGGAGGGCCTAAAAGGGATGAGGCCACATGGTGCAGCCAGATGGGAAATGAAGTGAAGGGAAGGGGGAATGGATAGGCCTAGAGAACCAGCAGCCAGAGGCATAAGAGGGCATGCAGGGGAAAAGATGTTTAGGCCTGGAAGGCCACAGGAGGGGCAAAGGGACAGAGTTTTCTTTGGGTGGAATGCAAGGCAGGTGGCCTTTGGGAAAAAGAGTACCGGGCAGCCACGAGGCAATGGCATGCAAGAGCAGGTCAGAGGACTGGTGTAAAAGGGCCAGGCCATGCATCATGATGTCACATGCCAGGTGGGTTGAGCAACAGAAGGAGACCCAGGAAAGGATGACGGGGAATAGGGATGGATTGGGGGAAGCCAGGAGTATAAAGCGTGCAGCAAAAAGGCACGTTTGTTGCTGTCAGGGGCTTCCTTGGGGGGAAGCGGGCCTGGCCACTTGGGATACTGCCCCAGGCAATTTTTAATAATGGAATTTTCTTTTCTTTTCTTCAGTGTCTTCACAGTTTGCAAGAAGCAAGGAACATGGCACCCAAGAAGAGCAGGCCTTCAAAAGAAGATGACTACAGGGCTATAATGGAGCTGGCAGAAAAAGCCAATAGAATGTGGAAGTTGGTGGAAGGGGAGGAACCAGGGAGTTCCAGGGAGAAGAGGAAAGCAGTGAAGGCTAAAGTGGGCAGAGGGAAACGGCCAGCTGAGAAGCCACATGGCCCAACCAGGGTACAACCACTGACAGTGGGACCTACCAAAGTGGCTAGTCCAGTACCTCTGCAACCAGTAGACCCGGTACCATCAGTATCTCCCCAGGACTAGGTTGTGATTCCCCCAGTGGAGCCCAGACCGGATCCCTAGAGCGCAGTGGTTCCACCACAGCCTCTAGTAGGGCAACCAACCCTTCAACCAGGGGGAAGCATACTGGGGCACCAGAAGGACAGCAGGCAGCAAGGAGCATACAAGGCCACAGGTAATGGACAAGGCCACAGGTAATGGACCCGGCTCTGTTGGTGACCGCATCAATGAGTACATAAGCCAAATAGTTTTGGCATTTGGCTCAGGGGGGTTGGGCCTTATAGAGTCAGCACTGGCTATTAGGGTAGAAAAGGAGGTGCTGAATGAAAATGAAGAAGCAGTAGGAAAAGAGGGAAAAGGAACAAGGGAGATAGGAACTCCTGGGATGAGAGTGGGGGAACATGTCCCATTGGCCACAAAAGAAAAGATATAGAAGGGATATAATGAGGATATTTTTGCTTTAGTGAGCCAGAAAGCAGCAGCAAAATACGAGGAAACAGAGAATATAGGGAAGAGTGAAATGGCAGCAGTGGTAGTTTTGTTAGGCAAGAAAGAGGAGGACAAATTCACCAAAGAGAAGACTTGGGAAGGGTGGCTTGTAGGTTTTGCCACATTCTCAGCCATAGTATTGGAGAAGAGGCCTGAGTTGGGCATCCCACTCATCACATACTGCTTGATAATAAGGAGAACAAAAGCAAAAGGGGGTGTGGAGTGGATATACTATGATGAATTTTTTCGGCAGAGGATGGCGTCATATGGGGATGTAAGATGGGACACGAAACAACTAGACTTGTGGACAGACTACATAGCCGATCAGTCCATGCCTGAGGGAGAGTTTGGGAAAAAAGATACCATGCCACAGAGATGTTGCTGGGCCTGCAACAGGGCCTTTTGCTCCTGGCCACAATGCCATTTCTGTCACACCTGTTCAAAATGTGGGGGATCACATCCAGCGAGCAGATGCAGGATGACTTGGGTCCAGGGAGCCCAGAGATAGGATGGGCAAGGGTCAGGGCAACAGTTTTTTCATGAAGGGAAGGGATATAAAGGGCAGACATGGAATAGAGGGGGAAGGGGTAGGGGACAGGCAAATAGAGGGAGTCAGAACCATTGACTAGCAAGGCTGGATATCAAGCAGAGGGGGAGACCTTGGCAGAGATAAAGAAATGAAGACAAGGGAGCAATTTAAAGAAGCTAGAACCCCCATTAGGATAGAGGCATGGAGAGAATGGTTAGACAGATACCCAGATAGGAGAACAGCAGAAATGATTAAGAAAGGTTTTTGCACAGGTTTTTGTTGCAGTGCGAGGGCTGAAGGCAAGCCAGGGAGGTGAACAATCTGGGTTCAGTGAGGGGAAGGGAAGAAATGTTAAGACAAAAAATAGAGAAGGAAAAGGCAGAAGGGAGAATAGAGGGACCATATACCTCCCCATTGAAGAACATGAGGATTTCTCCTTTGGGTTTGGTTCCTAAAAAACAAGAAGGGGAATACAGGGTGATTCATCACCTATCCTTTCCAGAAGGTGATTCGGTGAATGATTTTACCAGTGAGGAATATAGTAAAGTGACATATTCCACTCTGGAAGATGCAGTCCAGATTATCCGGGCAACTGCAGATGCATGGATGGCAAAGACAGACATAGAGTCTGCTTTCAGATTGTTTCCGGTTAGAAAGAGGATTGGGACCTGTTGGGGTTTAAAATTGGGGGACAATACTATTTTGATAAAGCCATGCCCATGGGTTGCTCTATAGCATGTGCAACATTCGAAGCATTCAGCACATGTTTGCAGTGGATATTTCAAGAAAGAACTGGTTATAAAACAGTGATTCACAATTTGGATGATTTCCTTTTTATAGGCAGTGGGAGAAGGGAGACAGAAAAAATGTTAGCCAGCTTCCAAGAGCTGTGCAGAGAACTGGGGGTCCCACTGGCACCTGAAAAAACAGAAGAGCCAGTAAGGTGTTAGAGTTTCTGAGTATTAAGATAGATGCCCTGGGGGAAGTATTTTGGCTGCCGGATAAAAAAGTGGAAAAATTGAAGGAACTGATTCAGATAAACACCAGTAGAAGAAGAGTACAACTAAAACAGGTACAACAAGTGTTGAGACATCTGAACTTCACGTGCAGGGCTATTGGGCCAGGTAGGGATTTCACCAAAAGGTTAGCAAAACACATAGAAGGGGTACACAATACACTGGCTGACAGCCTTTCCTGTCTGCAGCTGGATCATTTCAGGAAGCTGGCACCAACAGCAGAGGAGCAAAACATGCCCATACCAACGAACATATGGGATGTTGGCAAGAAGGAGCAGAAATGTTGTTCCGCAGTTCATGGGCACCACAGGCTCTGAGGGCCTACAATGGGGCCTGGCAAGTGTTTTAAACATTCAGGGCAACACCGCACATGGAGGTAAGTAGGCTGCTTACAGAAGAACAATTGGGGAAGTTCACCATAGAGCAATGGAAAAAAGGAACAGCCCATGCCACACTGGGGATGTACTTGGCAGGGATTAGTGTTATCTGCAGTCTAAAAGGATGGAAGGACCCAACAAAATCAATGCTCATTGGAATAATGATGCAGGAATGAGGTAGGTTAAAACAAGGGACGGTGGATAATAGAAGACCAATAGGGGAACAGTGGCTGGTGAAACTGAAGGATGTGTTACTGGCAATATGCAGATCAAAGGCCGAGGCCCAGTTATTTCACATGATTTATGTGGTAATGTTTGCAGGGGCCTTGAAAGTGAGTGAAGTGGTAGGCCACGGCAGGCAAGACAAGGAAGGAGGATTAAGATGGAAAGATATAAGCTGGGGAATGAAGGAGATACAGATCATGATTACGAGATCAAAGACAGATCAAAGGGGACAGGGTTGCATGGTAACACTAAAGAAACATACAGAGGGCACAGTATGCCCAGTGCAGGCTCTGTGGGCTTTCACCGCAGAGTGTGGGAATAGGACAGGGAGATTATTTTTGCATGGTGATGGGTGTGGAGTCACAAGCTATCAAGTCACAGCTTTGTTCAAGAAAGGCATGCAATTCCTGGGGGAGGATCCGATCAATTATTCTTCCACTCCTTACGGATAGGGTCTGCCTCACAGTGGGCAGCAGCAGGTGAGACGGTGAATAATATTTTGGAAAACGGGCACTGGTGGTCTGCCAGTTATAAGAGATACATTCGAACACTGCAGTGTGGAGACTAACGCATCACCTTTGTTTTGTTACAGGTATAAGCCACATGGAGGGGGCAGGGAGAGGTGATATTATGGTAAGAAACTAGGACCAAATATAAAGATATTTATTTTGTTTAAACCCTATAGGAAGAGGGAGGAGCATGGAAGTCTGGATCTGCAGCCACTCTTATATATATTGGGCAGAAAGGAGAGCTGAGAAAAAGGCTGGGAGAAAACAACTTTGACAGGATGTGAAACAATGTAAATTGGTATGGCATGGCATCCTAGGGATGAGCTGGGCACAACTGCTCCCCACCTTGAAAGAGCTGAAGGAGTGGTGACCCATTCCAGACTTAATTATTATACATTTAGGGGGTAATGACCTTGGGGGCAAGCCATGGGTGGACACATACATATAGTTAAAAGGGGCCTAGAGACAATATAGCAGTGGTGGCCTAGGGTATGCCTTGCCTGGTCGGATATGATACCAAGAAGGGTTTGGAGACATGAGCACAGCCATAGAGCTGTGGATAGGGCCAAGAGAAAGATGAACAAAAGAGTAGGGACACTGGTCAGGAAAATAGGAGGACAAATAATACTGCGGGGTGTGGAAGAGTGGGTAGAAGATTTCTACAGGTCTGATGGTGTGCACCTGTTGCATCTAGCCATAGATATGTTTAATACAGAGATGATTGGTTTTATAGAAGCATGGAGGAGACATGCAAAAAACAGATTAAAAAAACAACGGGGGAGAAGAGATAGATTGGAAAGGGATTTTCCCTGATGTATGGGGGGAAAAATACCCTAAGTGAGGGGAAAGCCAGTCATCCAACGCAAGCTGGAGACTAGCAAGTGGGGAAAAAGGGGAGGAGGAAAAGAAAATGGAATAAGACAGAAAGAGGAAGAAGCTGAAGGAGAAAAGTGGTCTCGGTTTTCACTGTTACCTAACAGAAAAGGAGAAGAACAAGGCACCCAGGTTTTCACCTGGGGGGAGCAAAAGAGAAAGAAAGAGGGATGATCAGAGATTGCTATATGGATGTAAATAAATGAAATTGTGAGAGATATAATAATAAAAGATGATAAAATGGAACATGGAATTATGATATATAAATAAATTAATTGTCAATCTGAGCACAACAACAAACAATGATCTCTGTCTTTTTGTGAGGGAAAAGTGGGGAATCTGGGACAATGGAGTTTTCCCTGTAAGGAGCAGACTAGGTTGTCATGGTGCACCCCTTCCCTTTTCATCAAGATGGTGTGCTCAGAAGGGGAGGTGGGAAGGAAGGGGAGGGCCAGGGGATAGAACAATAGCCGAGCAACTGGAAGGAGAGGGGCAAGTGGAGGTACATAATGGGCAACACAAGAGTGGTTCAGCCACTTTTTGCTGGAGTTTTGATCTCTCCCACCCACCCTACAATATAGAGCAAGAGGCAAAGACAGTCAAAAGGGACTGTCTGGTAGATCTGTCAAAGGTGGATGACAGATGTGTCTGGTGGGACAATTATTGGACTGCCAAAGGTGGATGGCAGAAAATAATATGGTTCTTGGACTGCCAAACGTGGATGGCAGAAAAGGGGAAAAGGTGGGGAAGGAGGGGAGGGGAAAAGAAAAAGGAATAAGACAAAAAGAGAAAGAAGCTGAAGGGGAAAAGCAGTCTCAGTTTTCACCGTTACCTAACAGAAAAGGAGAAGAAGAAGGGACCCAGGTTTTCACCTGGGAGGAGCAAAAGGGGAAGAAAGAGGGATGATCAGAAATTGACATATAGATGGAAATAAATGAAATTGTGAGAGATATAACAATAAAAGATGATAAAATGGAACATGGAATTATGATATATAAATAAATTAATTGCCAGTCTGAGCACAACAAGCAATGGTCTCTGTCTTTTTGTGAGGGGAAAGGGGGAAATCCGGGACAATGAAGTGAAGGGTTGTTTCCCATTTATTTTTGGATATCAGTGATTGACCCGGTAGAATATCTCAGATGGCTGAGTAAATCTTACTAGCTGTACTTTTTGAGATTGCCATAGTGGCAGCAGTGTAGGTTTGCCAGTGTGGAGTACTTTCCAAAAGTGAATTTGTATAGCACTTTGGAGCATTCCTCTCAACCTTTCTTCACCAAAATGTGTGACAAGATGTGTGACAAATGAGCAAAATGTGTGACATATCATCTAACATGGCACTGGAAGCTCAGAACACTGTAGCCATCAATGCACTAATGTTCATAATGTTTTTGTGTAACTGAGCATAATAGATTATTATGAATTTCTGCTTTAAAGTCTCAGTGGGGAATGTGGAATATCACCTTCCCCATGATGGATAATGGGTTTCTGAGAGGTAAGATGAGTGATGTACCTCATAATGTATGACAGTTGAGAGGCATGCTTTGGAGTTGTAAATACCTCCAGAGGTCTTCTGCTGGGAAGCCCCAGTGATGTTTAAGGACTTGAAATGTATATAGAACCACCAAGTCTGGTAGCATGAGATACCCTATTGTGTTGGTACCTTAGTTCGCCCATTTAGGCCATGTCACAGGTTTTCTGTCTATCAGGATCACTGAATTACCCCCAGATTGGTGTAGATTGCAGAGGGGTTGGATTTATGCCTAACTTGTGGTGCAGTGTAGACCGGTATTTAATAGTGGTTCCTATCATAGGGTGAGACAGCAGGCTCTTGTGGGGGTGTTTAACAGAAGTGGGGGGAGTACACCATGCTTTGGTTATGTTCCATATGTACTCATTGTGGAGACTCTTCCGTCTTAGTTGTGAACCATTGCAGGGTATGAACGGTCTGGAAGACCCATTTATATCCTTGAACCAGGAAAGACACCAGCTCCTTCCTTCCAGTGTATCCACAATTTATTGTGGCTTTTTCTAGGCTGCTTGCCCTTCCATAAGAAGTTACTAACCACCTTGTCAGTCTTCAGACACTAGCCTGAAGGGATGCCCAGTGGGAGATGTGATATTAAGTAAAATAACATGGGAGCAGTTACCATTTTAATTGGCATAATTTTGCCTGCAATAGTAAGCTGCAGCTTTTTCCATCGATTCAGTTTTGTGGAGATACTGGCCAGCAGTGGCTGCAGGTTAAGCTTCCATAGTCTTGTAAGGACTGATGTGATCCTGATAGCCAAATATGTGTTATCTTCCTCTGCCCAGTGCAGACCCATCTCTGTGGCATGGTTGGGTTTGCATAGTGGGTTTAAGGGGAGGACGTCCATCTTAGTCTGGTTTATTTTTAAACCAGAGTGTAAGGTGAAATGCTGCAGCAGCTGAAGGAGAGGCTCAACCAACTGTGTCATATCAGCCAGAGGGACTAGTAAATTGTCTGTGTACATGAGGCTTGAGTAATGTTTTGTGCCCATTTTAAATCCTTGAATTCCCTCATATTGCTGTATAGCCACTGCTAGGGGCTCCACCACTTGGGTGAAGATGAGGGATGACAGAGGGAAGCCTTGTCTAGTCTCTCTCTCTACAGTGATGGGGTCTGAGAATGTGGAGTTTGTCATGATGTCGGCAGTTGGTGGTGTATACAGTGTTTTCACCCAAGACTGGAACCCATATGTGTCAGTACTGAGTAAAGGTAGTTCCATTCCAGCAAATCAAACACCTTTTCAAAGTCACTTGCTACCGCTACCGCTGGGGAGGTTAGGGATTTTGCCTTATGGATTAGGTTTATCAGGGTGTGGATGTGATCAGCACTGTAGTGCCCTTGAACAAACCCCACCTGTGCTCGGTGGATAAGCTGAGGAAGGAGTAGGTTATATCTACCTGCTAAAGCTTTCATGTGCGCCTTGCTATCCACATTGATTAAAGATACCGGTCAATAGCTGCTCACCAGTGTGGGGTCTTTCCTTATTTTGGGATCACTGTAATGATGGCCTCTCTAAGTGTAGGAGGAAATATGCCTGCTGTTTTGGTTTCACTGTGTAATTGTTCCAGGATTGGGGATATGATTGGGGCTAGAGCTTGCTAGAACTGTACTGAGAAACCGTCTCCCCCAGGAGCTTTGCCCAGGTGTAAAGGCAGGAGGGCCTTCGCTATCTCTTCAGTGTTTATAGGGGCATCAAGCTCCGCTGTTTGTTGAGGGGAGAGAGTAGGGAGGTCTAGAGAGTCCAAAAAGGCCTGGATGGCAATGGGGTCAGGGCAGTGAGAGGAGATGTATAGGGATGTGTAAAATTAGGTCATAATGCGGTTTACTTCTGTGGGTGTAGTGTGTGCACCTTCCCAGCAGAGTCCTCCAGACCTGCTATATGCCTTTCAGCCTGCTGTTTGTGAAGGCAATACACCAGTAATTTGTTACTCTGTTCTCCACCCTCCCAATATTTATGCCTCAACCATAGAATAGATATTTCAGCATTCCTAGATAGGAGAGCATTTATTTCTAGCCTAAGTGCTATCATTTTGCGACCTAAGGAAAAGTGCAGGTTTAGGTGCAGCAAACTGTAGTTTTAAATTTACATTCTGCAGTTTTCAAGTCACATTCTACTTGATTGAAATACTTTTCTCTTTGCCTGCATCTGTGGACTGCATACCCAAAAATGTTACCTCAAATTGTTGCCTTAAAGGCCTCTCATTTGTTACCAGCTGATGTATCCACTGTAGGGTTTTCAGCAAAAAAGGAGGTAGCTTCTTTTTGAGCCCAGGAGATAAATTCCAGGTCTTTCATCAACAGGGTTTCCAGCCACCAGGAGGGTGATGAGGTTTGGGGGAGCCCCATAATAGTGTAAACTGTACAGGTATGTGGTCAAAGGTGGCCAATGGGAGGATTGTGGATTCCAAAACTGCCTGGTTGATGGTTAGGGAAGTAAGTCCTGCTGCGGGAGGCATGAACCACTGAATAGAATGTGAAATCCCTATCCATAGGATGGAAGAGTCTCCTGATGTCCACCAGACATAGATCCTGCATCATTTGCTGTACCGCTTGCAGCCCCTTGTAATGTGATTCTATGTTGGTGGAGCTCCAATCTAACATGGGGGTCAGTGTAAGATTAAAGTCCCCTCCTAGAATAATGAGCATATCAACCACAGCTAAGTCACTTAGTACCTGGGCTGCAGTATGAAAAAAAGTATGGTCATCCTCATTGGGAGTGTACATATTGTTCAACAGTACCTGCCCAGCAAGGGTATTCATAAGTGCATTTACTCGTTTCCCTAGGGGGTCCTATTCTGCAAGGACAAGGGTCCATTTCAGGGCCTTACGTACCAGGATCACCACACCTTTTTTCCTTGTGGGTGCTGATGTGTAAAATACCTGACCCACCAAGTCTCTGACCAGTTTCTTGTGATCTACAACTCTCAGTTTGGTTTCTTGCAGGAAAGCAAGTTGAGATTTGTGTTTGTTTAAATGGAAAAGTACTTTTTTTTCCTTTTCACTGGTGTATTTATTCCCCAGACATTCCAGGTGTGATAATTAAGTTCACCCATAGTCACGAAGGAGCCACACTATGAATTGAAAAATACTAGCTAGCTTGCAGGTAAACCAAACCACAAGATGGAGCAGAGACCTATGTCAGACAGAGTATGGCACTGTTAGGCTGTGCAGTCTACACTGGGATTCAGATGCTTTGTAGTACCATGACCTATCCACCTTAGGCTTTCAGAAGGGCTGTAAAAATATAATCTCAGTATATATTACTGTGGTTTCCCACATTCTTAACATATATAGCCCTTGCAGTTTAGGTCCAATAACCAACTCTTAATGTTCAGGCTGCATTTCAGTATGCATACATAAGGCTAAGACCACATGTGAGCTGTGGGGGACAAGTGTAACTGTGATTCCCCAGGTTTCTGTTTCAGGAGTCACCCTACAAGTAAACCGGAAGACAGCAGCTGGTGAGAGTAGATTACAGTGACAGGCCATGTGGTTAACACCATCTTGTTTGCAGCGCAGTTCGCGTTATGTACAGTTCTGGTGAAAATATCCCATTTACAGACAGACATACAATAAGGTTTAATATTTTAGTCCTCATGAAAAAAAAATCAGTTTATGAGTATTTTGCAATCTTTAGTTAGAGGGAAGATGGGAATCTACGATGACCAGAGTTAGACTTGCACTACTGTCCCTATTTTAGGAGGAGAGAGAATGCAGTATTGCCCCAATTGCCCTGCACATCTTTTTCTGTGGAATATTGTCTGTACTTCACTATCAGGGGTATCAGCAGTCCCCCCAGTCCCCACCCTCCTCCTCAGGATATATGATAAAGGCTCCACTTATCTGACATTTATCCAAGGCATGCAGTTTGGTCCCCTGGAGTTCTGTCTTCCTTTTTGATTGGTTTCTGGTCATCCGTTTGGGCTGAGGCAGAGTATCCATTGCATATAGCACTGTGAGTGTCCAGTGTCCCAGACTTGAAGGCAACAATCCGTGCCCATGTGGGAGCAGGTGCAGCGATCGGAACAGTGGAAGAGTTCCCCTTGGAATTGTCAGTGTTCGGGTTATCTGGAAACTGTGAAACCAAGGATGATGGCCTAAGAGCAGTGTAGTGGTTACTAGCTAGGATAGGATCCAAAGCCTCTTGGGTACTGTACATCTCTCTCTCACTGCTATTGCTGCATGATCTGAATTGGCTGCTTGGGTGGTATCTTCTAGAATGGTGATTCTTCATGTTCCTTTTCCAATTCTGACAGGGAAGGCCCCAGATATCCTCTTCTCCTTCCTCATGGTGCTCCATCTTACTGGCTGGTTGATGCGGTGCTTCCCTTCCATGCAGCTGGCAGTGGCCCTTGGGTATCTTAAGGCTGATTGTGGGTTCTCTTTTCTTGCAGCTAATGCTTGTATAAAAAGTCATCCAGGGCATCAGGCATTGCAAAGGGAAGAATGATGCCCTTATACGTCACCCTCATGGTAGCCAGGTATCACAGTGGAAGTTACAGCAAAATGCGGTGTATGACATGTCTTGCAGTGGTATATGTATGGCACTTGTTCAACAGGTCCATTGAGAAATCCTGACATATATGAATAGGTTGCTCCTGCCAGTACAGCTGACCTAGTTCCCTGGAGCATGTTAGGATGTCTGATCTTGTATTATAGCTCAAGAACTTTACTATAATACATCTAGGCTTTTCCCCTTTCCTGGGCACCAGAGCGAGGGTTCAATGGGCCCTCTCAATATCAAAGCAGTGGTCACCGGTGAGCTTCATCACCATTGGTAGGGCATGTTGCAGGAAAGCTAAAGCATCTCGCATTTCCACCTCTTCAGGAAAGCTGAGGATTCAGAGATTATTCCTCTGGCTACAATTCTCTAAATTGTTTACCTTTTCTTGGAGAAACTGGATAGTGTGGCCTTGTTCTCTCAGGTTAGCTGTAAGATCCTGTAAAGTGGATTCATGTTATGCTATTTTCCTCTCTGTCTGGAACAGCATGATCTCCACTTTGATGATTGTTTGTCTCATTGCTTGCAACGCTGCAGTGACTTCTGACATTTGGAGCAACAGATGTGAAAGCATTTTCTCTACTTTAGACAGATCCCATTTGTGTTTCATGTCCATAGCCATGTTTCCTTGTGAGCTCTCCAATCCATATAATGGGAATGTTTGGCACCACAGAGAGGTTTATTCTGAAGATTTTTAGCTTTTTCTGCAAGGCTAGATACAATATAATGGCTAGTACAAATAAAATTGTTCTATTGAAACTTTTAATGGAGTAACTCAAGATGATTGTCCCCAAGAGTTGCAGAGTGAAAGTTTCAAACTGCCATCTTTTGTGTTATGTATGCCACAATGGGTTTGGTACGCCTTCCCGATGTATGTATGCCCAACATGGAAGCACCCAATACTTATTTCCTGAAATTTGTATTCCCGATGCAATAACCCACCTGACTACACCATTTGATCGGCAATAATCCCACTGACATGTAGGTTGCCATCAGTCATTCCCTGACCTGCATATTGTGCAGAAACCAGCATAACAGCTACAAGGCAGTCTGTAAAAAATCAGTAACAAAATCATGTCTGCAGCATGGATCAAATCTAGTCTAATCACAGCTGGCATATCACACAAACGATCCCACTGTAAATCCCAACAAGGAAGAAGGAAGGGAGGTACTGAGGCAAACTGTCAAACACAGTTTGACAACACACAGTACTGGTTATAATTGGCCTTAATAACGGTGCAGGTGTATCTGTTAAATAGCGCAAGATTGACCTTTACAGTAATTTGCTAGTCCAGGGCTATGCTGTGCTGCAGTAACAATATGGCTGAAGCTGTTGTTTGCCAGGTAGTACCTTCACAGAGAGGACATGAGAAGATTTCTTATGGGAGATATATGTGTGTCAAGTAACACAATCGAGGTGACTTATAGTATTGGTGGTGCCAGAGCAGGAAGATTTTACACTATCTTAGCAAAGCATTGACAGTGCTAGTGGGGGGGTCAGCAACATTTAAAGAAAACCAGGTAGCATAACCATTCTCTTGAAGCTACTGATGTGCCTATTGCTGTGGCCATGACCTTTTTGAAATCATGTGCTTTGGCACATCATGATACCGTAGCACAACTCATTCATTCACAGAAGTCACAATTATCTGAGGAGGTCAGGCAGAGCATGCTGAACAAGCAAGCAACAAATAGTAAAAAGAGTCAGATGGCAACCCCCCCCCCGAGCCATGCACTTTAGATGAGTTGGAAATACCTGACAACCTCAGACATGTTAATGAAGCCACTTTTCTTGCCAGAGAATCATCTGTTGTTGAAGGTAACTGCTTATTTTCGCCACGGAAAAAATATAGAGAAGCTATCTGTGGCCCCTTATTGGATTATGGATGGCACTTTTATGGCTGTGCCTCCCCTGTTTTGGCAATTGTATTCCATTTGTGGCCCTGTGGAAACCCCAGAAACTGCATGCATAGTGCTTCTCGTGTATTTCCTGATGTGGTTCAAGTCCCAGGACAGCTACATATGCCTCTTCTGGAATATCCAGGACATTGCTGATAAGCACAACCTTACTTTGGCACCCAAACTCATACTAACTGATTTTGAACAGGTAGCTGAAAAATGCCTGTAAAGCAGAATTTCCAGAATGCCAAAATAAGGATGCCTCTTTCACCTGGGGCAGATAGTTTGGGGGAAGATTAACAGTGTTGGTCTTGCCCCCACATATGGTGAAGATCTTGATTTCAGCTTAAAGTTAAGACATATAGTTGCCCTTGCATTCCTTCTACCAGATGAAATTGTGAAAGCTTTTGCTGAGCTAAAGCAGGAAATGCCACAGTCCTGCAATTCAATAATGGAGTGGTTTGAAGAAAATGTTGTGCTTGGAAGAATAAGAAGGCGAATGAGAAACAACACTGTGGTCAGAGGCCCCCTACTTTTCCCATCCCAGTTCTGGTCTGTCAACAAACAAAAGGAGCATGGGTTTCCCAAAACACAAAACAATGTTGAAGCGTGGCATAGGTGACTGGGGGCACTAATTGGCAGTTCACATTTTGGGATACACAAGTTTGTCACAGAACTTCAGAAGGAGCAAAAAAACATTGAATGTATAATTGAAAAAATAAATCGTGGCCTCCCCAAATCCCCTCTGAAAAAAATGTATGCAAAGCGGGAAGAGAAAATGTTAAACATTATTAAGGAGAGAACAACACGCTCTGCAATGGAATACATTAGGCATACGTTAGAGGAATAGCTCACATCCTTAGCTTGTAAAGTGACAGCTTGTAAAGTGCCACGCTTCAAACTCTTTTTAACTCTTTTAAGTTGTTGTGCATTTGTGGATTTTAAGGAAGACAATTAATCAAATGTGAATAAAATTTGAATTGTGCTTTATTATTAGAGAAGAGTAGAGGACTATCTGTGGTACAGGTAAGCCTAGCGTCAAGGTTATATTTATATTTAATTTGATGCTGCCAGTGAAAATGCTTAGCAAGTAATGTCAGAGGTTTTGCTATTTCCCTCCTTTCATGCACACATGATTGACAGGGTGCATCAGCTCTTGTTTACCTGGGACATTATTAATGACCCCTGTTTGACTTCAGAATGTGGGCTTGATTTTAAACAAGTAGCTATTTCCACCAGAGGTCATCCACTTCAGTTGAATAGAAGTAAATTTCGATCAAAGAAAAGGGTATATTATTTCTCACAGAGAATAATAAACCCTTGGAATAATATGCCAACATAAGTTATTATTAGTGAAAACAAAAGCATATTTAAAAATAGATTGGATCGGTTTTTACTTTCTCACAAAAATATGTTCCACTATATGTAGCTTTGAGAAACTTCTGTGGGTGTCTCACCTTTTTGCTCCAGTTTCATCCTTAGTATGATCCTTAGTATGATCACTACCTCCCTCCCTCCATTCCTTCAAGCCCTCAGAGTCATGTTGGAATGGTCTCTGAAATTGCATGCTGTGTTCCTGTCATTCCTGGCCATTCAGTTACTGTTCTCCAGGTAAATGCACATCTTAATGATATGAAACTGCAACCGGAACACATGTTGCTTGTAAATTTGCTGCTATTGTTTTCATAAGAGAGACATTACAAAAAGATGCATTGTCACTCTTTTTGCTTGGTTGCCTTGGCAAATAATGATACCCAAGCACAACTTGTGAATGACTGGTAGGCATGTATTCACTGTTGGTCAAAAATCTGAGGGGGATTCTGTTTATTGGTAATTTAAAAGTTGAGAAGTGTGTACAAATGGGAAATTGATGACAGGAAATCAGCTGCCAGGAAGGTCCTTGTCAGGCAACAGTATGGATCACACCACAGCCCCTAGTCTTTCTAAAAATGTTAACATTTACATAGTCACTGAACCTTTCTTTTTTATCAATAAAATGTTATTGATTAAAATAAATAAACAAAAAGAAAACACATAATGTATGAGCAAATAAATATACATATAACATACGAAGTTTACATAAAATTGTAACAGAAAACACCAATAAAGTGCTAAGATTTCTTGTTTAAGACAATTATTATTTCAACTCATATTTATTTTATTTTTGAGGATTTGGAAAAGTACCTTTGAGTCACAGACTCCTTTACAAAGGTTCCACATCACAGAAATTAGATATGAAACAGACATTACATGGCAATTCACCAGGACACGAAGCAAGCTATATACTGTACATAAAGCAATGAAAGACTAACAGATACTAGGAATAATAAGCACAGTTCTTAAGCAGTACATTAATAGTACTCAGAAACAGCTGAACCTGACAGACTTAAGCTGGAGACTCAACGGGGTTGGGAAATAAGCCAGCCAGAGGCCTTAGTCAGGGATGGGAAGGGGTTCAGTGCCAATCACAGTTATTTGAGGATGGGAGATGTTCCTTAAGCTAAGTTTTGAAGGTGCCAATTCAGTTTTCATTAGCAAGAGAGGTGGGTAGACCATTCATCCAAGACAGGGCTCTGTAGCTAAAGGACCTTTGGAATTGGGAGGTACGGCAGTGGGGTACTGTGAGGATATGAAATATGACTTTGAAATATTCTGTCTTTACTATTAATCAACTAAATGTTACAAACAATAAGGATTAACATATCATAAAAAATTTATTTAGTACTAGAACATCAAACATAGCTATAGAACAAACTTCCTAAACAAGGATTCACAACAACTCAGGGAAAGCAATATCAGTGCAGTACAAAACAAAGCAGACAAAACAGCATACAGTGGTACTCTGCAGAATAACTACAGCAAAAGTACAACCACTGCAATTATAAATCAGCACACCTTACGTGGAAGAGCAGCTCATTCATACCACTACCAAATAATTACAAAACAAACAACATATACTGATAACCACACATAATAAATGAAGTGTGAAAACATGGGAAGGGGCACAACTCAGGGACAGGGCAGTGGACACAACACAGAGGACCAAAAAAAAACACATTACTGGAATAGAACCCAGGTCCACTGGGTGTAAGACACACACTCAGAGGCAGTCATTCTAACCTCCATGCCATGCTGCTAGCACAACTCAGCATCATGCACTAGCTGACTTGAACAAGTTACATAATATAATAACAGTAAATAGTAGCTACAACCAATCTTCAATAATTTTCTCGTGCAGGGCTATGCCCCCAGGTGCCTCGCCCCCATTAAGGGGCTTCATCCCTCCAAGCACCAATAAATATTTATAATCATCACTGAGATCTGAGTTGACTTCACAAAAGGTGAAATACCACATAGTCAACAAGTTCACTCTGTGCGGTTATTGCAGCCTGCATTTGTGGTCCTGACCTGTGCTGTAATTGCTGCCATGCACACATCTCTTTTGCATTTTTCCATGCATGGTAATTGGCATGTGATTATGATAGTTACTGAGTTGTCATGCTACCCCTAAATAGTATGGAAAAGGTTAAGAATGTTTAAATGGTACATCCCTACAATTGTTCTGACATATAATTAAATTATAATGCAGAACAGGGTGTGTGTGTGTGTGTGTGTGTGTGTGTGTGTGTGTGTGTGTGTGTGTTGTGCTGGGATAATCTCATGCCTCGGGAAGTTGGCATGAGGCCATAGGCCATGAGCATCCAACACCCAAGAAGCAACAATATCCCAGCATGACACACACCCAGTAGTGCATTATTGCAATGATAAAATAACTTGATACAGTAAATGATAAAAGATGCACATTTAAGCTATTAAAATTAATTTAATGCTAAAAAAGCAGATAACATTATTCAAAACAAAGTAGTCATTTCAAAAAATGGTTCTCAGCTCTTTTAAGTTAATTAATGTAAAGGTAACATGTCAGAATAGAGATAGAACATTTAAAAACTGCTTAAGTTCAAAAAATAAATTGTGTAAGTTAGTTAAGAAATAATTTAAATATCAGAAATAAACTGTGTAACTTTAAAAATACAACTTTTTTGTTGCTGGTTTTCAGGAAGTCTAAACAAGCAAGACTGCCCTACTGTCAGGTGTGCTAGGTTAAAAAATGAAGTCCAAGCACCAGAAAAAAAGCTCCACCCATCTCAATAAAACCAGTAAACAGTAAGGTTATTTTAATTCTGAATAAATATAAAACCTTGTGAAAGAGTTGTCAACCCCTATAGAGATTCTGAACAGGACCAGAACAAACCTCTGAATGGTTTCACTAGAGTGTCATAAAGGAATAAAGACTTTCCAAAATAAGACATTTATCTATCTATCTATCTATCTATCTATCTATCTATCTATCTATCTATCTATCTATCTACATCTCTATTTATCTATGTATCCATCCACCTATCTATACAAATTACTTTAAAAAACAGTGAAGCAATTACTATCAGTGTTAAGAACATCCAATAACCTACAATAAACAGCAATATCCTAAGATGATGATTAGTCTTCAAAAGCTGCTGATAACCTACAATAGACAACAATGTCCTAAGATAACCTACTAAAAAGTGCATATACATGCTGTGCAAAGTTCATAATCTAAAAGAGCCAAGTGCAGTTAAAAACATAGGGCCTGATTCTAGAAGGATTGGTGCAAGTTGCCCCAAAGATGAGTTGCGCTGGACACTATTGAGCCAAGGACCCTGCTCGCAATTTTTACTGGACAGGGTCCTATGGCTAAGTCCTGCAACTTGCACCAACCCAGACTGTACACCAAAGGGAGGGCATACCTGATCAGGTTAGTGCAACCCACGGCAACTGCAGTGTAAGGGTGTAAGAGCCTCCGAACCCCATGCCCTGATCAACTGATAGAAGTAAAAATGCCCCACAGGGCTATCGATCCCCCAAATGCTCCTGATTCCCCATAATCCAGTACAAAAAGCCCCTCAGAGCTAGCAGACCCCGCAAGTCTTGATCCCCCAAAATGCAGAAAAAAAGCCCTGCAGGGCTATTGATCCCTCATGCCCCAAACCCACGAATCCAGTTAAATAAGCCCTACAGGGCTAGCACCCCCATGCCCCCAAGCCCTGATCCCTGAACACAAGTCTGGCTGCTAATATGAACTGTAGAAAACAAAACTGTCCCACTATCACTGGGAATCTAGTGGTCCCCCCACCTGGCAGCACAAGACCACCCCCACTCCCCACCCAACCCTTACCCAGCCTGCGACTGGCACAGCCCACCTCTCATCACCACGGCCAGCCACTAACTGAGCAGATACTATTGTAAATAGTACACACTCAAAGAATGAGCTGTCATTCATTGAACGTGTACCATTTACAGTAGTACGCATTCAGATGGTGCTCAGTCAGCGGCTGGATGCAGTGGTGAGAGGTGGGCTATGCCAATTGCCATCTGGGTACAGGTCAGGGGAAGCAGGGTAATCTAACACTGTCCACTGGGGGGTGTAGGGACCACTAGACTACCAGGAATAACAAGGCAGTTTTCTTTCTATGGTTTGCATTAGCAGCCAAACTTGTGTTGGGAATCAGAGCTTGGGGGAAGGGGTGACTAGTCCTGGAAGGCTTATTTAACTGGATTTGGGGGGTTCAGGGCTTGAGGTGATCGATAGCCATGCAGGGCTTTTTTTTCTCTGCATTATTTTGGGATTGGTACAAAGGGGGGTCTGCTAGCCCTGAGGGGCTTTTTGTACATGATTTTGGGGATCTGGGGCATTGGGGGTGATCTATAGCCCTGAGGGGCATTTAGTACATATATCAGGGGATCGGGTATTGGGGGGCTACATGTAATGGGGGATGGGTTAGCAGGCACATTGGCGCATCCCCTGGTGGATGCAAAGTACACTTACACCAGCTAATAGCTGGTTTAAATGTACTTTGACGGATGTCCTCTGGGGGTTGTTTCAGAATTGCACATTTGGGGATCTGACAGCTGCCCTTCCAGAATAGGGCTCAGCTGCTGCTGTACACCACATTGCACCATGTTGCATGGGGTTTCCAGTGTAAATAGTGGTGTAAGTCCACTTTGGTGTAAGCAGCCTGCAACATGCCTCCGGCTTCTTTGCAGAATCCCAAATGCTGCAATTCATCATGCAAAGAGCTACTTGCACCATTCTCGTTGGTGCAAGTCACTTTGCGCCATGCATAACCCTTTCTAGAATCAAGCCCATATAACTTACGGTAGCAGCATCAGGGACATGAATGATAATGACCTTGTCAGTGGCAAGAGGGATATGTGTATATATAGATACATATTATAGGGGAGCTTTCATGTCCCTATAGTTAGGGTTGAGTAGTCTGTTTAATGTTAAACCTCAAATTTTGCACATTAATATATTTGGCTCTCTTTGACAAAATAAGCTGAAACTTTTATGTGTTGTCTAGGAAGCACAGTGCAGTTATAGGTACATACTGAATATGCCAATGTGTGGAAATTTTTGTAATGGCAGCTTGAGCAGTTTCTGAGATCCACATGTGTCATTTTTCGAAAAAAAATAGAACTTTTTTCCTATACTTAAAATGTTTTTTTTTTTTTTTTGCTTTCACCTACAACCTACATGGAAAGTATTTTTGCCCCAAACTTACAGGGACATGTACCATGTTCCAAGATAGTGCCTTTGACAGGTCTGGTGAAAAAATATCAAAGGGTTCCAGAGTTATTTAGTTTTAAATTTTAGTGTTTTCTGACCTGTACACATACAGCAGGGTTTTCCAGATAACGTTCTGTGGTAAAAGTAAAAATGTGATGCCCCAAATGCAGTTTTTTTGGTTTTGCTCCACTGAATTGTCACAGCCCCAAACATTTTTTTTTTTGTGCAGTGCCAACCTACTTCTTGTTAATTTTTTCCACCAACTAACAAAGTGGAAAACACATAAAACTGCTGGGATTTTAATAAACAAACATCAGAATATAGTTAAATGGGGCCCGGTTAGTTAGTTCTGATGTTTATTTTAAAACCACAAGCCAAGAAATAGCTTTTATGGGCACCCAAAATCCAGGTTGCCCAGCTTAGCAAGAGGAGCACTTCCCCCATGTTCTCTGTATGAGAACAGCAGACATTTCTTCACTACTGTAGCTGCAGCTGAACTCATGCTGCCAGCTGCCCTTGTTCTGGTGTGTAGTGCCCTCCAACCATTGGCCAATTGCTGTCCCCATACATGCACATTGATATATTCCCTGGTGTCCAGTGGCACTCCCCACCCACTGATCATCTTTCCCAAAAACAAAATGATATAAATATACTCCCTGGTGTCTAGTGGCACCTCACCACCTGCCATTCTTGATGTGTCTGGTGGCCCACCCCACCCTCCAATCCCTGTGCACATTATTGTTTTATTATCTGGTGTCTATTGGAGCCCCCAACCTCTGATCAACATACAATTATGTTTGATACACCAGTTTCTAGTGGCATCCCAGCCCCACCCTCACCTGAAAATCACTGTCTCCCTTACTTTCATGTTAATCCCTGGTGTCTCGTGGTACCCACCACCCTCCAGTTGACATCCCCATATTCAGATTGTGTTCCCTGGTGTCTAGTTACAATGCTACTCTTGAACTGTAGTAAACTGTACTCAGTTTGCAATGTCCACATTGTTGTAATGTCTGTCTTGATGTTCCCCATAATTTGTATTTCTCTGACATGGAACCTTTGTAAAAGAGCCATGGCTCAAAGGTATTTGTAATCCTAGAGTTGATAAATAAAATAAAAATAAAATAGTGGCAACCCCCACCCTCCCATTTCAGGCAGATCCCTGTAAATAAGAAAACAGACCCCTGATGTGTTTTTTTTAAACCTGAAAAAAGAAAATGGTCCCTTGTTATCCTTGCCATCCCTTCCCCCATCCTGAACCTCCCACCAAGCACCCATCAACACCACACCCCCCCCTTACCTTATACAAACCATCGGAGATCATAGACTGTCACCTTCTGTGGACTGAGACATGTCTGCACTCTTCAAAGCTGAACGGTGAACTGAGGAATCTAGATAAGTGCTGTATGATGTATTTCAATAGTGTTTTGAACTTATGTTCAAAACATTGCCGTTTATAGGAATTTTGTTTCACCAAATTTTCAACATGGCCTTTTTGGGACCCCACTTCATGAACACTGGCACTGTCCTTTCGTTAACCAGTCCCAGAAGATGATTTCATGATCATTGCACAAAATCACTTTTAGGGGCTGAATAATGAAATTTCACCACCAGTTTTCATAGGGTGGGGTCTCAAAAAGGCTATGTTGAAAATTTGGTGAACAATTTCTAAAAATGGCCGAGTTATGAGCGTTCATTGAAACTCTTCTTCAGATGCACATAACTTTGGTAATTTTCAATATTTTAACTTCAAATTTTAAACATTGCCACTTTTTTTCACGCCACCTCATGAATGGTACAGCTGTCATTTTTCACATTCTGTCTGGAACGTGTTTTCAAGCATGTGGTGTGAAATGGCATTTTGGCATAGATCTGAAAATTTTCACCTATAGGTTTTATGAGGTGTGGTCATAAGAAGACTATGTTCAACATTCGGGGTCAAAATTTGAAACAATGCCAAAGTTATGACCATTCATTGCAATTTCACTATGTCCACATATAACTTCAGAAATTTTAAATATTTTGTCCCCAGATTTTTAACAAAGTTTTCTTATTACCCCACCTCATGTATGTTAAAGCTGTCATTTTTCAAATCATGCCCAAAATGTGTTTTCTCTCCTGTGGTGCAGAAATGTGTTGCAGTTGCACATAATTACATTTTGGTGGGGATTAGACAATTTTCTGTACTGGGTATAAGAGGTGGGATAATACGATGACTACATTGACAATTTGGTCACTGTTGTCTTATTAATGAAAGTGCAGGGCCCAGAGGGCCCTGGGCTTCCACAGCTACATGCATATATGCATCTATGAATGAAAGGGAGCACAGGGTCCGGAGGGCCCTGAGCTCCAACAGGCAAATAAGGATACGATTATACTACCTTAAAAAGTAAGGAAATAAAGTACAAAAAATATTAATGTTCTAGTTAGGGTCAAAGCTTCAATAGTAGGGAAATGTGGTGTTTGGATTTCCAACCCTAACACCTCACCAACACCATGCACACACCAACAGGTGTTGGGGTGTTCCTTGGGATAGTCAGCCCTAATGCTCAACCCATTCTCCTATACGGCACTCATCTCAGCTTATTTACTTATGGAATGTGGTGAGTGTTAGGGATGACTACCCCAAGGCACACCCCCAATGCCAACATACACACCATCTATCTGGTCAAAAAGAGAAATAAATCATGGCATAATGAAATTCAAAATGTATTTTCAAAAAGTATAGTACCACAGACCATAATATGATGGACTGTTAAAAATCTGCCAATACAATAGATTTTTTTCTAGATTAGACTGGTGCTGCAGACCACAGTGCAGTGATAGGTACATAGTGAATATGCCAATAGCAAAACAAAAAAGGCTGTGTAAATGTAAAAGAGAAAAGCAATGAACAAGCCAACTGGTGTCTGTTACAGGGCCATACAAAAGGGCCATGGATAAAACAGACCTAATTTTTTCATCAATTAAACTCATATGTTATTAACAGTAACATCTATCGGGTCAAGCCACTTGCAGTAATACAATCCCTGAAAAAATGACACTACTGGGTTTTCAACAAGGCAGACTCATACAGCTTGTCCTGAACTTTTTGATAGGTGCTGTTTTGTTTATCTTTTATAAATATATGGAAAACATACATAGAATTGTCTAGTACAATCATCTGTGTGCTGTACTTGCCATCATCTCCAGTAGTTGCTGAGGTTGACAGTTGGTTGTCACAAGTTCTGGTCTCCTTATTCTGGTGGTAAGTGCACTGGTCTCCAGTTTCAACTTGCATGCACTGTAGTGTCACGGAATGTAGCATAGATGTCAGGGAAGCATCAGTGCTGATATGTATTTGCGAAAGAGAAGTGGTGTGATGCAGCAGCATGGTACCAAACAAAACAGAGCTCATTGTTGTGTGATCAGTGAGAGATGGCCTCCAGTAGCTTCATAATGAAGCTTCCGCTATATAGCCTGCTATAGCCATAATTTGGCAATCCTCAAGGCCTGAATTAGATAAGATTTGTACAGCAGTTATACTGAGGCTATCATTGTTATAGTTAGTTTTAAGTTCAACTGCTTTTCAAATCACCTGTGGTATACTAGTGGGACAGTTGATGCAGAGTGGTTCCAAAGTAGACCAAATCTGCTCCTGTGCCCAAAGTTTCAAGTTTTTTTTCCACTGATGCATGTATAGGTTTAGACACCTTGAGGTAGTTTTACTATTTTTTTCTTCTTTTAGTAAAATAACTGGGCAGAGATGGTGGCTGGTACTCTTACACATGCAGCCACAGTACTGGTCTTGGTCTCTTTTTTGTGCCTTGGCTTGATTTTTTTTTTCATCAAAGGACAGTTATATATTGCTGTCTGTCGATGTCTGTTTTAAACTAGAAATAATTTGGTTTAAGTACTCTCTGTCCCTCACAACCATATCTGGTAAAATGAAGTTGAATTTCAGTCAGATTCGGCAAAGTAGGCTTTTTGCAGTTTTGGGCTTAAGGCAGCACACTAATGGAGATGTTGCAGTTCACTGTAGGAAAGTGCAGGGTGATGCTTGGTCTTATTGTGGCCTTGTCTCTGAAAGCTTTTTTATGTTTGCTGTAAACACATTCTTAGTAGAGCTGAAGACAGGATCTTCCGTATTGCTAATATTTACGGTCAAGGGCGATTTATTTATGTACTGATTGATCCAAGTCCTGAGACAGACATAACTGCTGAAGCTATATGGCTCACAGGGGGTGCTTCTCACAGAGCCATAAAAGTGATCCAAAAATTAATTTAATTCTTCGGGAGAGACTGTGTTTAAGATCTATGCTAGTATTAGTTTCAGTTATCCCATATTTGAAAACTTTCATTAGCCAGTGCTGTTTGGTTGTCTCATTTCTTTCACACTCAGGATGTCCCAGGTTGTCAATCAGGACCTGTATATGATGTTTTTTGCTTGTCATTTTTGACTTACAGTTGCTGTTGTTGTGTTGTTTATCTGTACTGTACCAGGCATCCACTAAAGACATTATGAAGACAGTAAGATTTATTTCTTTTGAACTATTAATTAGTTTTCAATGCAGATTTTATGCAGCTTTTGTGAATGTTCAATCTGACAGGGATATGTAGTGAAATGATATTTTGATCTTTTTATTTATGTATTGTTTTATGAAGCTAGCATGTGCTAGGACTAGATCTGTGATGCTGTGCTGAGATAACATCACAGGTCTAGCCCTTAATTGACCACTTATGAAGCTAGATTCTTTCTTGCCATTTTATAATATGTTTTCCCCCATAATTCTGCAAGGGTCAAGGAGGAGGTGGTAAAGTTTCTTTACATAAAAAAAAAGAGAAGAAATACAGAAAACAGTAAGAATGACAATATGGAAGGAAAAAGAACGAAGAAAAAATACTACGTGAAGGAAGAAAAAATAGCCTCTCCCAAGAAATTGTTCTATGTTAATGTACTAGTTAGGGTTCAACTTAAGTTAATTATCAGGGCTGTTTCCTTCAAGTGGTTGCTCCAATAACCAGTGCTAGTTCAGAATTGCTTGGGGCAAAATTATCTCAGCAACACTACAACATATTGTATTGTTGTTAGCTTACTGCAGCATTTCCCTGCAACCTTCCAGCAACCATCAGGGGGAGAAAGAAGCTAGATTTCCAGAAATGTGGAGCAGCAATTATTGCTGTAAAGTCCTTTGTCGTTACCTTACTGTAACCTTTCATAATGACCATGAAAAATGATGTATTTATTTGTTTTATTTATCTATATGCACATGTTTACTAGGAAAGGCCCTTGGAGCTGGAACTGATCATTCCCAGGTGTGACATGCACTATTGCATGCTTGGCATGCGCCATTTCAAATTCCATCAAATATGCTCATTAAATAGAGAATAATGCATGGGACTGTGTGAATTATGTAAGGAATAACCCACAACAGATTATGGATTTACTTGAGAATTAATCCACGCAATGGGGGTGGAGTGGTGTGAGGAATGAGGCAGCGGACCGAGAGCCTCCAACCATCCATGTGTGGATTAATTCTCAAGTTAACCCACACTCTGGAGTGGGTTAATTAACTTGTAACATGGCTAACAAAAAGGGTTTGGCAGTGCATGGCACAATGATTGTTAGGCATGTTACAAATTACAGCATGTGTGTGAAAGAGGGAGACAAGTATACAAATAACAATTAGCCCTGGCATGGCAAGTTGCACTTATGACTGCATCCAAAAGACAGGAATTATCAAGAACAAAAGTGGCAAAAGACAGAAAAAGCACACTGATCATCCAGGTAAAAAAAAAATAACCCATTTTTATGGATTTTGTTTGGCAAGCAGGCTTGCTGTAACCTAGCTCTACTGATATAGTGCTATGCTCTAACTTGGTTGAAAAAAAACTGTGGTTTGTTTTCTAATTATATTTTACTTTGAAGCACTGAACTTTGACATGTTGTACTCTGCTGGTATGCTCACAATGCTGCACTCTCACAGTGGGATCAGCCTTGTGAAGAACGTGCATAGAGAGGGCTCACTGTCCTCAAAGTGGTGGTGTGGGTGGGTGTCACGCATCCCTACTGCCCTACATTCACAACCAGATAGGGGGACAGGACAAGTATGCTTGAGGAGAGCCACACATAATCACATCATGCATGCTACAGTGAAACCAGTGTTTAAGATAGCTGAACAGATTAACAGATCCAGTCTACATGATTGTAATATGCTGCTGGACAAAGTGAAATTCACACTAGTACTGAGTTACGATTGCCATTTCCATTTCCCATTGCGTATAGCAGAGGGTCACAGACCCAAGGCACACAACCATTTCCCTGGCTCCTATACACTGTCTTGCACAGTGCTCAGTGCCACATTCCTCAGACTCTGGGGCCCCAGATAGGAACCATGGATTACATTGAAAATTAATCCACGGTCACCTGCATTGTTTGCACCAGTCAGCTGCAACTTTTTTTGTTAGCCATGTCACAAGAGAATTTAATGCACACCTGAGATGTGGGATGCCACATAAACCCCAACAGCAAAGCTTGATGGTTTTACAGAAGCGTCTCACACAAGCAGTGTACATTAAATTTGTGTATGCACACCCCTGCATACTTAATTTTTGTATAATAACTGGGATGCAATTTTTTCCCACCAGATTAAGAATGGTGAGACAAGCTGCCAAAAAAGCTGTTTTCATAAAATTCAGATTTTAGCTTTGGAATGTGTGCTGCTTGTGAAGCAGTGCTGTGAACATTTTGATTTTGCAATAAAAATGTACTAAAAACAGTTCAGAATGAAGGAAATCTGTAAAGTGCTATGGAATATAATGTGTTCCATAGATCATGTATGCATTCGACTAACACGAGGTCTCCATTTCCATGGGAACACTGACTGTGTTAGGTCATGGCTCCCACAGGTATTTTGACAGTTACAAAGTCCATTCTGATGATAATCAGAGTTTTGTTTCTCTTACTTCATTATGAGGTTTAGTAATATTTGGTATGTAGGCTCTCTAGTTTTATTGGTTTCTAATAGGTTCATGTCCATTCTCAAAGCCGCAGCAGGAATTGAAAGTGACTGCGGCTGTGAGAATGGAGCTCACACTTTCCAAATCTGTGGCAGCACTTATGTGCCATTATAACCAGCAAGTCATTACAGCAAATAATAACTGGTTCAGGCTACAGAAAAGAAAAATGATCACCAGTTATTATACTTCCATTACAGCAGCCATTAAATTCCCATAAATCTGGCCATAAATAATGTGTGAGCACACGTATTAAAATCTTCAAAACCATTAACACCCGATTAATAGTAATGGGCTTGAAAGGGAAGAGATAGCCAATAAGATTTAATGGGCATTAAACTAGTAATGGGTATACAGGTATTAATATATGTACCATTAAATATGAAATAATTCATGGGATTGTGTATTTAATGAGAACTTTACACACACCTGAGGTGTTGGATGCTTCACAAACCCCTGAGGCGAAGCTGGAGGGTTTATTTAACATTCAACTCTGAGGGTAATGTAAAATCTTAGTTTTACACACCACCCCATGTTTGATATTATATAATTGCTGTGGAGCATTTTTTTCACCACAGCAGTTATATAAAATAGAAACATATCACTGTGCAGCCAATGTCCGGTTGGGTTTATGTGCGGTCCAGAATGGGGTGAAGTGGCTGTTGAAACATTTCTTTTTTTTTGTAAAGAGGTTTATCCTAAAAGTTTAGTGAAACAGCCAAGTTCATTATTTTTAAAAATTTACTTACCGTGGAGTCATTGGGGTGGTGATGTGCCCTGCGTGAGGATGGGAAGGCAGCAGCTGGTACATGTATGGAGCGATGGAAACCTGGCGGATGTTGTTGTTATAACCAGCTGGTTATAATAGTGAATTATAACCAAGTTTCCCTATGGGAAAAAAACATCCCCCACTTATTAAGAAAGGAATAATCCACAGTTGGGTGTGGGTATAAACCCATTAAAATGTCCCATTAATTAGTACATAAACAAGGGTGCCTTTAAAATTCGGAATTTTATTTTAATGGTACTACTTATTTTAGTGGCATGGACTACATTCTAATGGCCTATAAAACTCATGAACTCTTGTGATACAAAGCCATTATTATTTTTCAACACAGTTCCACTAATTATATTGTACCCAGGCCAGTATAGAGACACAGTCATTTCACATCTCAGCCCACAATAAAGCAGAAGGCTATTTATTGTCATTCCCCAACCCCTCCACTATCCTCCAATCCAAAGAACTGTGTTCGACCATCAGTCTCCACAAAGTACAGGGCTCCATCATCCATGTTTACCGCCCCCTGATGACAGATGCAGGTGCTCCATTAAAACATAATCCTATAAATCAGTAAGAAGATTCATTACCTGGCCTGGAGAGCTCCTCAACAGGTAGCTGCAACCAGCTGTTGGGTGACTAAAATTGACAAAATGAAACTAACTGAACATGAAGCAAAGACTCCAAAGTACTATAAATAAGACAGCTTTTCTTTTGGGTAGTATCCTCAGAGCTAATTTGTAGATATAGATTTCCTTGTGAACTCTTGGGGAAGGGTCAACTCTCTAGTTAGCCAATGACTGGATCCCGTTCTACATGTGAGTGAGGAATTGTGGGAAGACTGCTCTGTTTAATCGGTAAACCAGCTATGAGACAAGCTACCCATCCCTCAAGTAGTTTGTATACTCAAGCCCTCAGAGTGGAGTAGAGAGATACAAATGCTGCATGCTCAGAGAAGTGACCAGGCAGGACTATTAAGTCATCCATCTCTCTCTCTCTCAGGAGCACCTGTGGGTGTGCACCATCCCAAATAAAAAATTCCAGAACACAGTGCAGCAAAATGATCAATAACAGCATCCCAAGTACTTCTTACTCTTCATGGTACTCTTGCTCTGGGAATTAATAAAAAAAATCTTTCAAAACAGCCCTGTCCTTTCCCAGTTGACAAAGGCTACTCTCTGGATTACACCTTCCACACATCTTTTATTTACCACCCTTACTACCTGTTCTTTTACATGGGTCAAAAATAGCTTGCTCCTGTCATTTTTAAAGTCCTCCATCCTTAGTTAGACCCCCCTATGGCAAATCATCATTATTTAGATGTTAGCTGCTCCATCCTGACCCCTAAGCCATTATTTTGGAAAACCAAAATATAGCAATATATTTTAAGATCGCCTGTCTCCCATCCTATAAACTGCAGTATGCCTGGCTTCCAGCTCTATCAGTCCACAAGCTGGATGATGGAGCACAACAGTGTGCATGAATAGATGCAAGGGGGCAGAGTGGTGGGTTTCATTGATGGAGCTATGCAGAAATCAAGCTTCCTAGTATCATCAGAGACAAGCAACACTCTGGCCACTGCTCACCCACCCCCACTTGCAAGTGCCTTCATGCTCTATTGCGATTGATAGAGCATGTGGGTATAGAAGGTTAGCAATTGTGCTATCCTGAATATTAATATATGCAGTAGCCTTACCACCATGGAGCCTTATCTTGTCAAGTCACATAAGTTAAGCAGGGTCAGGCCGGGGGAGTAGTAGGAGGGGAGATCTCCAACAAACACCAGCTGGGAACAAGGCTATAAACTGGAAAATGTTTCCTAGGGCTCCTTTCTTTGCCAAAAATATAAAAAATAAATAAATAAATATAGTTGCTGCACTTTACAATAGGTATGGGCGTCCCATTATATACCACTCACCTCCCAGGAAAGTTAGGCAATTAAATATGAATTACCAGCCCGGTCCAAGTCACAATGTCCAAAGTTGGGTTGTCCTGAGTTTGGGGTATTCTGGTAGGACTTAAAAGGGAAACACAATGAAGATTGAGAAGGCACAAAGGGTCAAATTTTCTAGAGTTAAGATTATGGGTTAGATTGAATAAACTATGCTACTTATTTAAAAGGAGGCAGCTGACGTCTGGCCAGAACTGTTGAAATATAGGTGAAAATGGACAAAGCAATGGGGCCAGATGGGATACACCCCAGAATATTAAAAGAACTCAGAGAGGTGCTTGTGGCACCACTGACAGCCCTATTCAACAAATTGCTGGAGGAGGGAGTGGTGCTGGAGGACTGAAGGAGGCTGAATGTGATACATCTCCACAAAATTGGGAGCAAGGTGGGTGCAGGAAATTAAAGACTGGTCAGTTAGACCTCAATGGTGGAGAAAGTAATGTAATCAGTGTTAAAGAAATGAACTGTGGTATACCTTGAGTCCAGCAGGGCACATGACCCAAGGCAACGTATGTTCATAGCAGGAAGGTCTTGTCAAACAGATCTGATAGATTTCTTTGACTGGGTTACCAGGGCAGTTGATCACGGTAGATTTTAGCAAGGCATTTGACACAGTCCCACACATGAGGCTAGCAAACAAATTGGGCAATCTGGTAGTGGGCCCTAAGATGCTAAACTGGATCAGAAATTGGCTGAGCAATAGGACATAGAGGGTGGTGATAAACTGAGAACAATCCAAGGAAAGGAAGGGGGGTAACCAGCGGGATGTCACAGGGTTTAGTTCTGGGGCCTGTTCTATTTAATGTCTTCATAAGTGACATTACAGATGGGATGGAAGGGAAGGTAAACCTCTTTGGAGTTGACACAAAGATCTGCAATAGGGTTGACAAGAATTAGAAGAGACCTAGGAAAATTGAAGGAGTGGTCAAGAGTGTGGCAGCATAGAATCAATGCAAAGCAGTGCAAAACCATGCACTTGGGGCACAAAAATCCAGGGGAGGAATAATGATGGAAAGGGAAGTACAGATGACTACCAAACTGGAAAGGGATCTGAGAGCAATAATAACAGATGATCTAAAGGTGGCCAAACAATGCGAGAAGGCTGTGAGGAGAGCAGGAGGGATGCTGGGGTGTATAGGGAGAGGTATCACCAGTAGAAAGCAGGAGGTAGTGGTGCCACTGTACAGACAATTGGTGAGACCTCATCTGGCATACTTTATTTAGTTTTGGAGGCATTCTGGATGCTACATCTCTGAAAGGACATAGGCAGAGTAAAGGCAGTGCAGAGAAGGGCAACAGGAAAGGTGCAAGGATTGCACCAGAAACCATATGAGGAAAGACTGAAAAACCTCAAAATGTATACCCTGGAGGAAAGGAGGGAAAACGGGGGAGTATGATAGAGACTTTTAAGTACCTCAAGTGGATAAAAAAGGGTCAGGAGGTCAGCATCTTTCAGAGAAAGAGATGTGCAAGAACAAGGGATCACAATATGAGGCTAGAAGGATGGGGGAGACACAGGGGCAATGTGAGGAAGTGTTTTTTCATTGAAAGGGTGGTAGATACATGGAACAGTCTCTCTGCAGAGGTTGTAGAGGCAAAAACAGTAGATGAATTCAAGAATGCATGGCAAAGACAGAAGGCAACCCTAGTGATAGGAAAGAGAAGGTAATCTACAGATCAGTTAGGATCTGGAGTCTATGCAGTATGTAGAGAAATGGGCAGACTCGGTGGACCAAGCAGTCCTTATATGCCATCAAATTCTATGTTTCTATTTTTAGTATGGAGAACTTATAGTAGTAAGAGTAGAGATAGAGAGTGCAGGGATACAAAAAAAAGGTATAGTACAGCATAGGAGTAAAGGGAAAGGAATTTTAGAGGAAATGGTACAGTTAAGGCAAAGTGAAGTAAACAGTAAGGAAGACAGAGATGAAAAGCTGGCCAGTGGCAAACAGTATTAAACATTTCCCAGGCACCATATTAGGGGTCCCTGGCCCCCAAATGACTGTACAGGCATAGGCTTATTTGAAAGCTAATAACCAAGGGAAATGCTATGGCTTCTTCTATGGTGCCATCAGTTTAGTGCAGCCATGCTAGAGTGAAAGTGCTGGAGCACTTTTAACTCCCACTCTACACAGAATACAAGCTGCTGCCTGCTCCATGCAAGTGAGAATGGAAAATGCAGACATTATTGGGAGGTGGAGAAGGTTAGGACAAATATGCCTCCCCCCACCTCCACTGACCTGATCAGCTGCACTGCTGCTGGGTGAAGTGCCTCCCATGGGTGGGTTAAGAAGTTCCAAGGGGTGGGCATCCAAAAGGAGGCTGTGGGAACAACCAACTAAGCTGCAGAGTAGCTGAATTAAGTGCCCCAAAGAGCTTGGTAGGAAGAGGACTGTATGTGAGAGCAAGCATGGCAGGAGCCATAGATGAAAACCACACTAAGGTTGAAGGTCAACGCCCCAAAATGTGTTTCATTTTAAATAAATAAATAGAAGTACCCCTAGCAGGCAGAAAAGGGGGAATGAGCAGGATCTGTGAAGGGAGCATGGACGTGTCCAGTACTGCATACAATAGAGTCACATAGCAGTGAGCCCAAGGGGCTAACTCTTTTAAGATTGAGTGGAGGAAAAGATAAGTAGAAGGCCTGGGGAACCAATAATAGAAGTCACACAGTGACAATTAGAAGAAACCTGTTTTCTGAAATAATAAAGCACAGTGCCAGATAGCTAATAAATGGCTATATCTGTATTATGTGTTTTCTAAGGAATGTGACCCAATGTGCAAGCTACCCTATTGTGACCTCACAGGATACTGGGCTTAGTGAGTAACATATCTCTAAATTTAGTTCTAATGGACGACCTGGGTATGATCACAGTGGTTACATGTGCTTATGAAAAAAGCACAACTATCAATAATCAAAGCCGCGAACTGTGAGTCACTGCTCTAGCTCCCCAACACTTAACTCCTCATGCCAAGGCATCTTGACATTAGCACCCCCATTCTTTCACAGCCATACACTAGTCCCCTCCCTCCATGGCTCCAGACAATAGCCCCCTTCCTCAACTGCACTCAACAGTAGCCCACTTGCCTCCACAGTACCCACTACCAACCCATCTGCTTCCACAGCATCCAAAACTAACCCCCTCCCTCCCTCCCTCCATGGCTCCAGACACTAGCCCCCCTCCAAGGTAACCAAAAATATACCACCAGCCTCCACAGCACCCAATACTAGCCACCTCCCTCCATGACTTCCGCAACACAGCTCCCTCTCTCCACAGCCCCAGTACTAGCCCTCCTCCCACCACACCCTGATCATTAGCACCCTCCAACCATGCCCTTAGACTAGCCCCCCTCTGTCTGTATGCCCCTTCATGGCCCTTAACACTAGCTGTCTCCCTCCACAGCACCAGAGAGTTTTCTCCCTGCACAACCCTGACATTAATATCCTCCCTCTGCAGTCCCACTGGCAATAGCGTCCCTCCCTCCATGACCCCACACAATAGCCCCCTCCCTCCACAGCACTAGACACTAGAACACCTGCTTCTACAGCATCCAACATTGGCCACTTCCCTCCACAGCACCTAACACTAGCCACCTTCCTTCGTGGCTTCAACAACACTAGCACCCTTCCTCTACAGCCCCAAACACTAGGCCACTCCACTCAAAAGCCCTCAATACTAGGCCCCCCTCCATTTTCCACACAACACTTGCCTCTCTCCATAGCCCCAGTACTATACCCCTATATTCACAGTCCTCAACATAATACCTCTCATTATGCTTCAGTACTAGCCCCATCCCTCCACAGCACCAGACAATTGCCCCTTCACAGCCCCAACACTAACCCCCTCCCTCTACAGTCCCACTGATACTAGCCTCCCTATTTGCATAGCTCCAGACACTATACCCCCTCCTTCTACAGCACCTTACACTAGCCTACTTGCCTGAACAGCACTACACACTAGCTACCTCCCTCCATGATACCCCAAAATCTTAACCACCTTTCTCCACAGCCACAACACTAGCCAAAGTCCTTGACACACGGCCTCCTTGTCTCCACAACCCTATGATACTAGCCACACCCCACCATCATCTCTTAACACTAGACTCCCTCTCTCTGCAGCAGCGCAGAGTTGCTCCCTCATACCTCCAACCCTCCACAGCACTCACCACTAGCTCCCTTCCTTTACAGTCGCAGACAGTAGCACCCTGTTATACTGACAGTCAACAATATTGCTGCCTCCATAGTCCCCAAAGCTACCTTGCTCCTGACATGGCCTCAGTACAGCACCCCCTCCATCCAAGGCCCCTGACTCTACCCCTCCCCAATACCACCATCTGCTACTCTTCTCCACAGTCCCTCTCAATACTCTACCCAGAAGGCAGTAAGGAAGTCTATGGGGATACTGGGATGCATAGGGAGAGGCATCCATAGTAGAAAACAGGAAGTTGTTATCCCTCTGTACAGACAGTTGGTGAGACCCCATCTGGAGTACTGTGTGCAGTTCTGGAGACCTCATCTCCACAAAGACATAGACAGAGTGGAGGCTGTCCAGAGGAGGGCAACCAAAATGGTGCAGAGTCTGCACCAGAATACATACGAAGAAAGACTAAAGGAGCTTAATATGTATACCCCTTGAGGAAAGGAGGGAGAGAGGGGACATGATAGAAACTTTCAAGTACCTCAAGGGAATCAACAAAGTCCAAGAGGGTGGCATCTTTCAGAAAAAGAGATGTGCAAGAACAAGGGATCACAATTTGAAGATAGAGGGAGGACGGCTCAGAGGTAATGTGAGGAAATATTTTTTCACAGAGAGGGTTGTGGATGCATGGAACAGCCTCCCTGAGGAGGTTGTGGAGTCAAGAACAGTGGGGGAGTTCTAGAATGCATGGGACAGACATAAGGCAGTCCTAGTGGGTGATAAGAGGGAGTAAGCTGTTGGTTAATTAGGATCTGCAGCTTATCTGTTAGGTAGGAAAATGGGCAGACTAGGTGGGCCAAGCAGTCCTTATCTGCCATCAAATTCTATGTTTCTATGTACCCTTTCTACACATTTTTCCTTCCTGGGCTCCTGGATATCACCTCCCTCCTGGACCCCCCTGGCTCCACAACTCAACACTGATCCCTCTGTGGCCCTTTGAGACTCCTACAGACTCTTGACTCACACCCTTCCTGTATGGCCCCCCTCTACATCACCCTATCTGACAGGGGTGTGCAATTCAAATTCATTGCCCTTATCCCTTTCAAGTACTGGTTCAAAATATACTTGCACCTGGAATTTCTGACCAAAGACTCCAGTGCCTTTTTATTGCAAATTATAAAACAGGCTTACAAGCAGGGCTTAAAAGGAGCAGCATAATTGACTTAACCATAACACCTGACCATTGATTAATGCAAAGTGCAGAAATAATTATTAACAACAAAATGTTTGAAACAAACTTGAAAGAAAGTGTCACTTGGTAAGCCGACATCAGTTAAACTGATACAGAATACAGAAGTCAGTTAAACTGACAAGCTGCAAGCCATCACGAATACTGTCAGCTTCAACATTACAGATAGAATCGTTAGAGTTGCAGAGAAAAAAAAAAGAAAATATAACTGAACTGCCTAAAAAAATACAGGTTAAAAATGAAAGTGCAGAAGGAGCAGTCACTGAAACTGAAAACCAAACAGAAGTCTCTGAAAATATAAAGATGACAGAAGTCGCTGACACTGTATGCTGCAACAGTACAAAAACAAATATAGAAGCATGAACAATAGAAGAAAAATAGTAGACATACAAAAAGAATGTTTAGATGCAGAAATATTACTATTAATAACACAACAACAGTCAATCAAACTGAAAAAGTGCAAGCTGTCAATGACACTAGGAGCAGCAAGATTACAGAAACAAATATGGAAGCTGCAAAGAAAGAAATAAAGCCAGGAAAGAAAGATGAAATAATTAACATAAAAAAATACCTAGAAGCAACAATAACTGATAATGGCCATATAACAACAGCCAGTGAAACTGGCATGCTAGGAGATATCATTGAAACTGCCAGCTTTCACAATGCAGAAAAAAATATTACAGAAACCAATAAAGAAATAAGGGAAGAAAACAGTACAGAAATAATCAACATAAAACCAAAAAAGTTTGAAAAACCATCACAAAGCAGACACTTTCAACTTAATCCTGAAAAACTGAATCGCATTGAAAAAACAAGGGACGAAAAAATACAGAAAAGAGCACTAGATGGGCTATAAAAGTAATTGATGAACGGTTAGTATCAAAACAATAATCAATAACCTTTCAAACAGTCACTTGGGAAAAACTAACTACACTTTTAAGAGAATTCTATGCATCAGTCAGGAGCTGCAAAAATGAAAACTATACCATAAGCAGTTTTATAGGCCTACATTCTGGGGATCAATAGATACCTCAGCAGTCTTGAATTAGGGAAAGTAATCAAAACTCTAACAGATCCCAGCTTTAAATCATCAAATGATGTATTTACCTCTGTATGCTAACAGTTCAGGACAGTGGGAAATACCAAGCTGCTCATCACCCCAGAATAAGTGATAGTGACTTAAAAATAATTAGAAACTCATCAGTATTGGTGCCACACACTGCATCATGACTCGTATGCTGTGTCTTCTTAGAGCTTCAGGTTGGACTAGCATGACAAGGATGAGAAGACATCTGTGAACTAAAATAGAATTCACTCCTCATTAAAACAGATGAAAATGGACATGAATGCCTCACCATGTCATCTAATGAGCAAACTAAAAACCATTTAAAAATGTTGGAACCAAATAAAGGAAGCCTACATGGAATTCTGAACAGTAACACCACTAATGTAAACTTCCAGGTACAATTGTATAAAAATACATCTCCAAATGCCCACCATATTCAGAACTACTATACCTACACCCCAAAAATATGGAGCAATGAGCCCTGGATCACTAACCCATTTGGTACAGCAAACAGCCAACGGGAATGGCAACTCTTGGTAACCTCATGTGCAATATATCCAAAGAAGCAGGGCTGCAAATGATTTATACCAACCACTGCCTGAGAAGCATACCAGTGCACCTGCTTTCAGAACCTGGACTTGCCTCCAGAGAAATTATATCAGTAACTGGCTAGAAGTGTGAGACCAGTCTAAGAAATTACTGGACTGCATCGAAAGAAGATAGAAAAAAGTTGAGCTACATTTTAACATACTCAGATGTTCAAAACACATCTGCCAGCAATGAGGAGATAAACAGAAAAGCTGTTGAAAGTGGCAAAGAAGAAGCAGAAGAGGCTACTGAATCAAAGCAACAAAAGAGTACTGAAAGTAATGGTACTGAAAATGGCAATGAAGAAAATGAAGGAGAAACAGAAAAGCAAGCAACACCAACAAAAAACAATGAGACATCATGCAACTTGTTTCCTGGAATGCCTGGACAACTTAACAAAGAAACATTCAACATTCATGGCCCGGTAACATCCAATACCTGTTACAAATACATGGGTCTGGAAATTGGAACCATTTGGTTACAAACAGATACAGTAGGGCTGGCAGACTTTTGAAACAGCAATGTTAAAAATGTTGAACACCTATTGTGCCTTTATTGTACGGTTAAGCCTGGTATGTTGCACCCTTTAAGCCTTGCTTGTAAGGACATTTTATAAAGTTTTCCATAAGCTTTGTTGTGTTCTGCTTCTGAGGCTCCCTGATAGAGATGCAGGGAATTTAAAATCCGCCAGGGAAGTGAACACGAAGTGATCACTTCACGTTGGCACGTCTCCATGTGGAGTACTCCATAGGAAAGGTTTACTTTGCCTTGTTATTGTTCATGTTGTCATTCTGCCTTAAATGTGAAGTAAGGCAGAGTGACAACAATTTTGGCAGCATCCCACCCTCACAGTCACCAGAATGAAGGTGCATCCCCAAAGTACTACTGTCTTGTGTCCAGAAAACTCTTCAGTGCTGATGAAGTGAAATGAGAGTGTAGCAAAAAATGAAAAGTCTCCCAGAATTAATGGTGCACTCAGTCATGTGTGCAGTGGTCAGGTCACACACAGTCACCAGAATTAATGTGCATCCCCAAAATGTTATTGTCTTGTTTCCAGAAAATCCCCCAGTGCTAATGAAGTGAAATGAGAGCGTAACAAGAATTGCAGTCTCCCAGAATTAATGGTGCCATGCAAAAGCACAGACAGATTAAGATTGTGCTGCACACTCAAGAGATGCATATGAAAAGGCACAAAAACACCTAACCAATGCTCACAAGTAACAAATCCAAATTTGGAAATGAATACAATTTGCCAGTTGGGGGATTAGTGCATGGCAGTAACAATTCACTACCAGTAAAGATATGACAAGGCAGTATAAAAAATTCATGCAGGTGTGGTGGACAGCAGGTTCACACTGCTGCAATTACTCTGTAACACAATAAAAGGTGTCTGATTTAATAGCACGCATCGTGCACACGCACACATGCACACTCAAGTAATGCATAGCAAATTGAAACCCTTTAGTAATATATCCAAATGTTTTAAACAGACAAATTGTACACTGCTGCAACACAGCAATCAGCAAAAACATTACAAGAATTACTCAAAATATTACTGTGTATACATTAACATGGTTATACAAGAAAAATATAACCAAAACAGAAAGACTGAATTTTTCTCCCAGTTAATCTACCTACACCACAAATACACCCCTCCCCCAAAGCACACTTCACAATACACAGACTGACTGTTCTAAATTAACATTCCAAATCCATACACAGCAGTAAACACTCTATGATATGAGCACAGATGGGTTTCCTACAATCGATGTAGTATATTTTGAGCAAAAAATATTACTCAGAAAGGCACACCACTGCACACACTACCCAGGCCAGAACTGAGGCTGTGCTGAACAATCTATAGCCCTTGTGACCTGCAATCCCATGAATAACTGCAGAATTTCATTTGGAGCTCAATTACAGGGTGAAGGGAGGTGAATTACATTGATTTCAATGTACTTTGCCTTAAAATTAGTGGAGAAGTGGTTTGGGGAAGGCGGAATAATGCAAAGTCATTGGTTACAATGGACTTCGCATTCCTCATTACGAAGCAAAGTACTCCGCTTCACATTGTGGAGTTCTCTGCGGATTCCATGTTACTCAGTGAATCACTTCATGGATCAAATTGGGGCCACTTCGCCCACTACTACTTGCAGTACTGTAACTCACATGCTGTACAGGAAGAAATGTGAATGCTTATGGCTGTACATCCCCGATGATCTGTAGCACAAAACTCCCTGACTTAAAAATTCGTATTAATGAGTACAATGGTGAAGTGGTGAAGTCTGGAGAGATACTATAAAACATGCTTACAATACATCCAAGTAACTCGTAAAAAATTAATGTTGTGATTCGTGACGTGATTGCAAATCATGAATTGTGACTGCATTTGTGACCGTGTTGCTGAAGAACGTGATTCGGTGTCGACGGTGTGAGATAACCAATATGGAACTGTATTGAGAATGCAAATGCCTATGGCTGTACTTCCCTGATGAGCTGTAGCACAAACTCCCCAACTTAAAAAGGCTCATTAATGAGTACAATGGAGGGGAGGTGAAGCCTGGAGAGATACTACAAAACAGGCTTACAATACATCCAAGTAACTAGTCAAAAAAGCAGTGGTGTGATTCGTGACGTGATCATGAAACGTGATTTGTGACTGCATTTGTGACCATGATGATGAAGAATGAGATTTGTATCACAAGTAACTTGTGATGATGGTCCTGACTTAAAAACACATATTAATGAGTATGATGTTAATGCAGAATTATGCACCACACCTGTCCAGTACTCTGAAGGGAAGTTAAAGAAACAACTGTGACTTAAATTACAGATGGAGATTGGGCCCTAAAGAGATGCAAATGCACAGACAGATTAAGATTGCGCTGTGCACTGAAGAGATGCAGACACAAAGGCACAACACCTAACCAGTGCTCACCATCAGAAATTCAAATCTGGAAAGGAATTCATTTGCCAGTTGGGGCGGGCCATGTTGGGGGGACAGTCTACTGCACTGCTGCAGTAACAGTCACTAGTACTATTACCAGTAAAGATACCACAAAGAAGTACAAAAATCACACAGCTGCAGTGGATAGTAGGGTCACATTGCGGAAATTATGTGGCACAATAAAAGGTGTCTGATTTGATGACATGCGTCACACACATACTCACACATACTCACACACACTAAGTAATGCGTAGCAAATTGAAAACTTCAGAAATAACTACATATTTTAAACAAACTAAAATAATGCACTTTTGCACCACAACAAGCAGCAAATAAATGGCAAGAATGATTGAAAATATTGCTGTGTGTACATTAACACAGTTATACAAGAAAAATATCACCAAAACAGAAAGCACTGTCTTTTTCTCCAAGTCAATCTACCTGCTCCACAGATATGTCCCTCCCTCCAAAGCACACTTACACTGTCTCTCAGTACACAGACTGAATGTTATACATTAACATTCAAAATCCACACACAAACAATAAACACTCTGATATGAGCACAGGAGAGTTTCCTATAATCGATGAACTAAAGTTTCAGCAATAAAAATGACTCAAAAAAGGCGTTTTTTTTACAGCTTTTAGAAGGTTTGAATCACAGAGAGCTCTCAGAGCAGATTGCCTCCTATAGTTTCCTACACACACTACCCCAAACTGAGGCTGTGTTGAACAATCTAGAACCCATGTGACCTGAAATCCCATGAATCACTGCAAAATTTGGCTTTGGAGCTTAAAAACAAGGCAAAGTGCGGCGAAGTACATTGTTTTCAATGTACTTCACATTAAGAATTGGTGGAGTAGTTGTTTGGGAAGGCGAAGTAATGCAAAGTCATTGTTTTCAATGGACTTTGTGTTACCCATTATACTGCAAAGTACATTTTGCATTGCAGAGCAGTCCGCGATTTGCCTTCACTCCGCAATTCACTTTGCAGAGCTAATTGGCGCCACTTTGCCCATCTCTACTCCCTGACAGTTAAAACATCAAAGTTTTTGAACAGGTTTTGCTGTTGAGGCTCTTTTATAGGAAATATTTAAAGTTGCTTAGCTTATTGAAATTATTCAAGAGGTTTACTAATGTTATCAGTGTTCCCTTCTGCTGCCATGTCTCGCCAATATTTCAGACTGCACAGATATTGAACTAATTTTGCTTCTGACTACATTTCATTATAATACATTTTCCAGTTGTTTACAAGTACTTACAAAAGAAAGAATGTTATTTAAAAGTATGAAATCTTTATGCATTGTGTCTTTTATGCTGCTTGCAATTGTGACATCAATATTAATTTACAAAAAAAAGCCTGTTTACTTGTAGAGTGATGTGACAGGTCACTACGTGTTACACTTTCAAAAAAATATTTAACAATGCAATGGATGTTATATTGATGTTGTGTAAAACTATGAAGTCTGTATGCATTTTGCCTTTGATGCTGCTTGCTTGCAAATGTGTCTTCTGTATAAGATAAAAAGGAAAAAAATATGCCAGTTTGCATTTAGAGTGACGTGACAGTTCAGTACGTGTAAGACTTTCAAAAGATGATTTAACAATGAAATGGACATTGAATTGATGTTGAGTACAACTATGAAGTCTTTATGCATTTTGTGTTTGATGCTGCTTGTTTGCAATTGAGGCTTCTGTATTAGTAAAAAAAAAATGCCCATTGGCATTCAGAGTGACATGAGACGTCAGTACGTGTCATACATTAAAAATATGATTTTATAATGAAAAGGACGTTGAATTTAAAAACGAAATACTGAATTAAACTTTAAAAGAAATTACATTTTATTACAATAAGTAAAAAATGTAAAAAAGCTGTTTTTTAAAACAAACTACTTTATTCGGTGAATATGCACAGTGAAAATAAAGATAATATTAATCGATTAAGGAGTGTTTTAATTATTTTTTATGCTCTCAAAAGGTGTCATTTTATAAGTGCAATAACCTACTCCAGGGCCATGGGTATACTGGGCATTAATGCACTTCTCAGGTGATTGGAGGTCACTTGGGCTTCACCATCATGCCTCACAACACACCCTGGGTGTGCATTAATGCCCAGTGTACCCATGCCCTGTCATAAGTTATATCTTACATAATGTGTTTTACAGATCATGGTGTGCTAAGGTATGTTCAATGAAGCAGCATTTATTCTGTTTTTTTTCCTAAAGTAAACAATAAAAAGTGTTTCCACATCATCTAGGCTCAGTAGATATTTTATTCATTTTCACAACTTTATAACACATTTCTGGCCCATCACCTATTATCCTTTCATCCTCAGAGTACTTTAATACTCTCTCCCACCTAAGTACAAAGGGAAAAAATCAGAACCTGTGTTGTGCCAGAAATATCAAAACACCACACACACACACACACACATATACACACACTATCTTGCTCAGGTCTAGCTCTGGCTTTTTATTTTTTGTGCCATTATTCTCACCAAAATAATATCCTTTGTGCAATACAATAATAATAACATTATTTATTTATATGGCGCCTTTCTATTTTCAAGGTGCTGTACAGTTATAACAATTATAACAACCATTATAAAATCCATAATATATAACACAGTCAAAAATCATATCAAATAAACAGTTCAATTCTACAAAAAGGCTTTTTTGCCAGAGAAAAGTTTTCAGACCATTCTTAAATTCCTCCACAGAAGTACACTCCCATAACCGACAGGGTAAAGAATTCCAAAGGGAGGGAGCAGCATAAGAAAAAGCTCTCGCACCAAATGATTACAGATTCACCCTTGGAATCTTAAGCATCCCCTCATTGTCCGAGCAGAGTGATCGATTGGGGCAATATGGTACAATAAGTTCTTTTAGATAGACCAGACCCTGATCGTGTAGGGCTTTGAAAGTCAGTAAACCAACTTTAAAGGTGATACACCACCGTATTGGCAGCCAGTACAGTTTGCGTAGCACCAGAGTGATATGGCAGGATTTACTTGAACCCGCCAAAAGCCGGGCTGCAGCTTTCTGCACTAGCTGCAGGTGACAGATTTCAACCCCTGAAAGCCCTAGATAAAGGGAGTTGCAGTAGTCCAGGCGCAATGACACAAAGGCGTGGACCAAAGTTGGAAGGTCTTCAGAATAAACCATGTGCTTAACCCTGGCGATGTTCCTAAGTTGGTAAAAGGAGGTCTTGATGACAGTTGACACCTGTAACTGCAGTGTAAATCTATCATCAAGAACCACCCCAAGGTTATGCACCCATTCAGAGGTCAGGAGAGAAATGCCACTTAGAATAATTCCAGAAAGCGCACCAACACCCAGCCACCCTATCTGGTGACCCGGGTCCACAGCCAGTACCTCTGTCTTTTCCGAGTTCAACTTCAGCCAGCTGGAATCCATCCACTCTTGGATTTCTTTCAGACAGTTGTTAAATACCGAGAGAGCTCCATGCTGGTCAGGTGCAAAAGAAAGGCATAGCTGGGTATCATCTGCTTATCAGTGAAACTTCAGCCCATACCTTCTTACAATGTCTCCGATGGGAGCATATACACTATGAATAACATAGGTGACAGTACTGAACCCTGAGGCACTCCACACGACAAAGCTGTTGGGTCAGAGGAAAATACCTTGGACACAACTTTTTCTGATCACCCCAAAAGGAATGAAGTGAACCATCTTAAGACTGCCTCCGATATTCAACATATATGCCACAGGTGTTCTATCAACATCACATGAGCCACAGAGTCAAAAGCTGAGGAAAGATCAAGAAGAACCAAAATGGAATGACTATTCCAATCTCTCGCCATCAGGAGATCATTGAACACTCGAACCAGGGCTGTCTCGGTACTATGTCTTTTATGAAAACCAGACTGAAGGGGTTCATAGATGTCATGAATGATCAAATGGTCCTCCATTTGGGCTGCCACTACTTTCTCAATCATCTTCCCAACAAAGGGAAGGATAGAGCTAGGTCTGTAGTTTGCAAAACAGCGTGGGTCCAAGGTAGCTTTCTTCAAGAGCGGTGTCACCACTGCCTCTTTCAGGGATCTAGGAAACTCACCCAATTCTATGGAGCACCAGACTATCTGCACAAGAACTGGAACAATGATGTCACTACAACCCAAAATTAGGGAGGTCGGTCCAGGATCCAAACTACAGCATGCATGGCATACAGTCTATATAATCCTCATGACATCCATGAACTCCAGTTGACTGAAGGAACTCCAGGAAAATTGAGGCACACACCATTCCACAACAACCCCCCTAGAGCGTGCTGGTTGCAAATCCACCCTGATGTCAGCCACCTTATTTGCAAAGAATTGAGCAAGCTCACCACACTCTAACTGCAAAAAGGCTTTCCAAACTTGCAGACAGGCTAGGTTGCACAGTCTGTCCACAATTTGAAATAGCTGAGCTGGTCGATTCCGAGCAACTGCAATCTCCCTGGACAGGAATTCTGCCTTATTAAGGGTGATTTCAGATTGATAGACCAAATAATGTTCTATCAATCTAAGATGGTTGGCATCAAGAGCAGACCTTCTCCAGCAATGCTCTAACCTTTGCCCCTGTCTCTGCATCTCTCTCAAAGTCTCATCAAAACAAGGGAACTTGGGGTGAAAGGAGGAGGGCACACATGGACCAGAGCAATAGAATCCAGAGCCAGCATAACAGCTGTATTATAAGCTGACACAAAAGTCTCTGGATCATTACCTGCCAACTTGGGGGACTAGAGGTCTAGTACCACCGCAAGGCCTTGGGAATTTATGTCCCATAAAGAGCGGTACCTAACCATCTCCACAGGGGTAGACCTTCTAGAGTGGGTGCAAAAACTAAACCCCACAGTGTAGTGATCTGACCACCCAACTGGTTCCACCCCCACATCTGAGGTTTTGATCCCTAGAAGGAAGATTAAGTCCAAAGAGTGTACAAGTTTATGTTTAGCAGTGGAAACCACCTGTGTAAGGCACAGAGAAGTCATTAACAGGTGTAAGTTTTGACCAAATTGTGAGATATCATCATTGACCTAGGCATTGAAATCACCCAGAACCATCAATCTGGGCAATTCAAACACCATGTCGACGATGAAGTTCACCACTTCCTGAATGAATTGCTTCTCATCACCAGGTGGACGGTAGATAAGAGTTATTCAAAAGCCTACACCTGCTACTAGTATACATTCAAAGGACTCAATCTCATCAACTAATACCTCTGTGAGGCCCAGTTCGGTATTGAAACAGACCTCACCTCCCCCCCCCGCGATCCAATCTTGGGCAGTATATCACCGAGTACCTGGCCAGAGTCATAGCCTCCAAAATAGGGACTGAGTTATCATCCAACCAGGTCTCGGTGATGCAAGCCAGGTCCACCATACCAACAAGATCAGCAATAAATGCAGTCTTATTCTTAATGGACCTGGCATTGCACAATACTGCCCGAATTGGCCGAACCTTGCAGGCCACCCAGGCCATCTGCCTACCATATTTGGTAGTACCCTTGGGTATGGGCACCAGACACATTGAACCATGATCTGTATTCCATTTCACTCCAGGGTGCCTTCTTGATCCAGCCACACCAATACGGTGACCCCCTTCAGCCATCCTCCTCTGTTCATAACCCCTCATCCTCCTCCCTCTTCTACGCACAATGCCCAGCACTCTACAGCACTGGTAGTTCTCAAACTGGAGAGAGGAAGAATAAAAAGGGTGAAGGACATGAAGGGAGGAGGATGAGTAGTGCACAACTGTGGGGGTTAAAGACCAGAACATGCTGCAGCTATACAACCAAATAGTAAATACAGTAAACAAACCCACTATCCCCAAAAATATACAACCTCAATAAAAAACAATTTAAACGCCACCCTGATCCTAGTTAACTAGATCAGTTCTGTACTTAAATCTAAAGACAGCTGCAATCCCCCTACATACATATATAACATACTAGAAAAAATATATATATATTAGGTTCTCTCACCACCCAAACAAAAATAAATAAATGAAACAAATGTAAAATAAGGTTTTCCCTCCACCCCGAGTCCTGACACAACCAGGGAAAGAAGGTAATTTAGCAATCTCACTGCCAATTAGAAAACTAAATAATAAAATAGCACACAAAAATACAATTTAAAAATTCTCACAATCAACAAAACAAAATATGAGATTCCCTGCCCCCGTCCTTTCACAGCCAGGGAGAGAGGATAATTTTGGTACTTCTCACTACCAAAAAAGTCATAAACTGTAAATTAAAAACATAAACTTTAACATAAATAAATTAATTAAATATATGGACGCAGGGTGCTCTCACCCCCCAGTGGTCCAAAGTAAGAAAAAAGTTTTAAATCCAAGGTGGGGTTTCAGCAGTCTTCAGAGAAAAGTACAGGGATCACAGCATCCAATAATCCAGTGGGAAGTTAATATCCATAAAATCCAAGAAATAGGGGGATGAAACAGGACCAAGTGAAGTAGGGACAGGAGAAAATTCACAAAGTAGCTCCACTGAAATATAGGAAACTTCAAATCTAAGTCCACTATGGTCAGATCTTGCTAGGAGAATCTCAACACCACTCAAAGGCCCCCTAACTCCCAGCCAAATGTAACCTCAGGAAATATTGCCAACCCAACAAAGGAGCCCAAGATAGGCCACAATTTCAGCCATATCTGCTGATCCAGGGGAGCGCAGTACCCCAGCCAACTCCCTGGCTAGGTAAATACTCCGACCCCCCTTGGTACAGCAAATCCCAAGGAAAAACACCCGCCAGAGTCCGGCCTCTCTCAGTCACCATGTGCCTATTACAGATTCCAGCCAAGAATTCCCTACCACTCTCAGCAGCTTCACTGCCAAAATTTAAGCGGCAATGAGTGAAATCCATTAAAGTCCTTTAAAGACCCTTAAATCCCCATGTATTCTCCTCAGCTCAGTTCACGGAGGGTGTCCTATCTCCTTCCCACATTCATGGGTCTACTAGCTACGCTCTACAGCCCCTCACCCTCCAAATAGCCACCAAATTCTTCCTGGGCAGGAGGTGAAGAGTATTAACCACAGCAGCAAAAGGAGTCTTTGGGCTCAAAGGATCTTCACTCAAGTCCAGCAATGATTATGAGAGAAGGAACAAACAGAATGAAAGTTCATCTAACTTCTCGCCGCAGATCACTAGTCTGCGGATGACACTCCACACCGATAAACTATCGGTGAATAACAATAAAATCAATAAGAAAAAGTATAATGCAAATAAAACAAACAACATAAAATAAAACTAAGTAACTAAAAAGTCCCGATGATCAGCAGCAGCACGCCCAGCCCGGCGGCCATCTTAACACTTTATACAGGAATCAGAACCTATTTAAATCTCATTTTATAGTGCTATATAGTTATAGACATTGCCATTTAAGAAAAAATATATACTTTTTTGCTCCTGTGGTAAGTGGCAGGGCTATCCCTGCCAGCTGTCAGCTCCCAACACACACATGCACACCTAGCTCCCAACACACACACACCCACACACACACACACCTCCCTCCACACACACAATCAGCTCCCCTCCATGCACCTGCATGCTGAGCGCACTCCCTCACATGCAAACTCTTCCACACATAACAATGTTCAGTTCTCCCCCCCACACACACACCTCTTCTGCACCCATGCTCAGCTTCCTGCCCCACACACATGCACACCTCCACCCCCACACACATGAACCATGGACGCACAACCAGCCCACAAGGAACATGACATGCTACCCTCGCACATATATGCCAAGCTCCACACACACAAACACAAACACCATCACACGTACAGGTCTATCTCCAAACACACATGACTTACTCCCCACATATGTCATACAAACCCACACAGACTAGATGGACCTTTGGTCTTTTTATCTTCTATCATTGTCTGTGTTTCTGTGCATGCCCAGCTGCCTCCCATACATGCAAAGCTTCTCCATGCACACACCACACACAAACACACCCTCCGATGCTTAGAGATGCAGTGAAGTTAAACTTTGTTGGTGAAGTTGCCGCGGAGTTGTGAAACTTTGTCTTTGCAAAGCTTTGCAAAGCTCCTATTGTCATCAACTTTGACTTTGCCAACTTCACAATGTTTTTTCAGGTGAAGTTGGACTTTTTTTTGATCAGCCCACCCCACACATACAGCCAGCTCCCCAACCACCCACAAGTATGCACAACCAACCTGACACACATACCTAGTTCTATGCACAAACACACATGCCCAGTACCCCCCCCATACCAAACCTGCTCCCCACACACACATACATACCCAGCTCTACACACACACACACACACACTCATACAACCTGCTCCCCTTACTCACATACATACCCTGCTCCTATAAACACCCTCCACCCCCACCACACACACAAAGTCCGTAACAAATCGTCATCCATGTGGTAGTGGGAGGTGGTTTATAGAACAGTTCCTCAAAAGAGGATCTTGAGTGACTATCACAAACAGGTGGAGGACTGTTAATAACGCATTGTCCAATGTGCAGGTAGGTAAAAAAAAATTGCTGCTGGAGTGAATATTTCCTTTTCAGCTCAATAAATGTTGATAAGATCCCTTGTATAGGTGACCTACCTTATGCAGGCCTAACTCCTTTTACTCTGCCAGTACCTGGCTAAGGATGAAAGTTGGGTGACCCTGTTCTCCATCCATTAATGCCCCTTAAATGCATCCGTTTTATCTCAAGTGCAAGAGGTATACAGAAAATATAAAAAATATAATTTAAGCACAAAATGAGTCACAAGTATCACAGATGCTGTGAGTAGCTGCCATAGAACACTGGAATCCCACAACATTTCTCCTAAGTGACGAGATCAAATTAGTTGGTGGTGCTGTCTACTTGAGTCACACTAAATCTTAACATCCCATTAAACCTCAGACCCCTCGTAGATAATCTGCTCATCTTGATCATCTTAAAAAATAAAATAAAATTGCATGCAAAATCATGAACCAGAAGGGGGCAAGATCAGACATTACCAGTCATGTCATATATCCAGAATGTAATCAAAACAAGACAAGCACCCCCCAATTGCACTCAGGCTGAAGACCAGAAATGAAATACACCATGCAGGCTAGAGTTTATTAACCATTTTGTGTAAATGTCTACTAGTTAGGAAAGGGGAAAACAGAAATGAGGCTGCTAATAAAAAATATATAATTCCAGAAATGCCCCAATCATGGCATGTAGGCTGTGAAACAAACTACAGCAGCAGTGCAGGCAAACCTGTAAATGAAGGAGGAAGTCATAAATTAAGTAATTATTACAAGCTGACCAGTAAGATCTGACTGGTTGAGACAATTCATTATACAGTAGAAGCAAAGCTCACCAGTCCCTGTAAATAACATAAAAAAACAACCAACCCAGGCCCTCACCTTGTGTCTTGGGTATGATGTTGCTGGACCCCTGCTGACTCCAGCCACAAGAGTCATACTCAGTTACAGCTGGATCTGTTTTGAACTCTGGTTGCTTTTTCTTTGTGGTAATTGCACCATTATCTGCTTCTTTCTTTTTTTTAAATTCTGACCTCCCTCTTTGTGAGTGACTTGCTCCTGATAGCTATACTTGGAGCCATGCTGCTGAACACTACAATGGCCCCAAAACTGAAACTTTCCTACCCTGGCACTTTCTAGACTCCCCATTGTCACTCCTTCCTAAAGCCACAGACACAGCAATACTTGAGAAACCAGTGCTTCCAGAAGCCAGTTGCAGCTTCCTTTCCCTGCAGCCTTCTCAGCCCACAGTGACACAGATGGATTGGATCCATTGCTCACACAGTGTCAGGCAGTCCCAACTGTCTAGTGGCCTGGCTTGCACTCCCCACTCATGGCCCTCTCACGGACTGACTCCAATAGACAGACTCACACACTCAGCTCCCTCTGGCAGTCTCTACTCAGAGCTTTTCTCTGGCTTTCTACTGCACCAAAATGAGCTCAGTATAACACAAAATATCCCTTTGGTGAAGTTTGTTGACTCATCTCAACAGAAACTCTCAATCACAGAGCTCCCATGTGCTTCCTAATGTTTAAATTGGAGCACCTCTCTATAGCACCTGTGCAGTGTAAAAGCATAGATCACCTGTTCCTACTACGTAATTGGAAGCTTAGGGATCACAACACAGAACTATAGAATCTTGTCTGAGCCTATAGGTGCAAAAGCATAGCCTGGTAAGGGGAAAGAAAATGAGTGACAGTTGTAACTTACTGGTAGAACTGGGTTTATTTTTGCGGGTGTTTCTGTAAATAACTACAAATATCAAAATAAATAGTTCCTTAAGTTATTTCTAAAAAATGTGCTCCCATTCTTTTGGATGGCAATTGGGCAGTAACTGTACCCATAAGGTAATACACATACATAAACCTAAAATCACGGAAATAAAATATTAATAAATTACACTGTACCTTGTGTGGCTCCACCAGCAATTTTGCACAGCATGTTTACTCTGCAGGCTGACCGATCAGAGGAATATCTTCTCTGAATGTGTATAAGGTGGATCTGAAAGCGCTGGCCTGGACTCTGCTCATGTACAGGCTTGAGAGTCAACCTCAGTAAACTGCTTTAGGTTGTGGCTCTTTTTCAACATCATTCTGGACTCCAGGGTCCACCACTGTCATTGACCTTAACTGCCTCACTCCACCAGCCAATTCCTACTACTGGAGAACCCACCCAACCTCAAGTCCTGGTTCCATCCCGCTGTACACTGTCACAGAAGACAAAGAGAGGTGAGCAACTGTCACTGACCAACTGACCATACTCTTATCTCATGCATCAAATGCCTCCACATTCTGATGGAGCACATTCACACTAAAGAACAGCTTCCTTGTTCTCAGCACCTGGAGGAATAGTGTGGATGGGGTTGGGTGGTGCATATGGTTAAGCAATAGTCAATGTTAACAAATATGTGACTGACATCAGTGGCTGAGTCTCAGATCAATCTCCCACTGCCCCATTGAGAAAAGAGCATGAACACAGGACTCCCAGGATGGAACTTAACAAAATAAAGTCAGTGCTGTGAGCCTACTTATTATTAGAAGGCAACAAGAAATATCCATTGTAACTGAAAAAGAAAATCTTATTTCAAGTCAAGTTTAACCTTATTTTTTTTGAAAAATATAGGTGATTATTAATAAAAATATCTTGAATGGTTGAAGGGAAAAAATCCTTTTCTGAAAAGATAAGAAGAATCCAAAAAAAATCAGAAGAGCAAACATAAAACAGAAGTAAGCTAAACAATCCAAAAAATTGATTTCTTTTTGTCCTTTTCCCCCTCCTCTGCACTTGAACTTTTGTTATTATCATATAACAACCACAGTGGGGTAAACTCTTTATTACAACCTTGTTGCTAACTTCTAGAGACAGCAGCAGTCCTAAGCATTCTTGCAACCTTTTTGCTAACTTTAGAAAATTGTGCAGGCTTCAAACATAGGTTTCAGCTATCTTCCAACTACCTGCTACAATCTATTAACCTGAAGTTTGCACTTCTCACAACCTTTTTGGGTTGCAGCAGTATATCAGCAGTATTCTTGAAATATTGCTGCTAATACATCTTTTTTGTTAGGGTAGTGCCTCTGTTTTTATATGCTATCAATATACCGTACAATTGTCTACATGGTTTTGATAAGTTAGGTGTTGTACAAACACAGTGTCATGAATGTTTCTGCCTCCTCAAACCTTTTCGCCTGTTAGTTCTAGTAATCAGGTGGCATATTGCAAGATGACAGACAACTGCAATGTAAAGGCCTTGATTGTTTGTAATGGTTCATTACTGAGGATGTTGATTGCATTCATTTTTGGGCGGACATGATACTGGGCTCTACTATATTGAGAGTCCCTGTGAATCTCACTTCTAAAGCAGAAGATAAATTGTACTGCACAGTGACTGGGAAATGACAAATGTTTCTGGTTATGACATGTGCGTGTAGAGGATACACAGACTCATCCTAAATTATCTGAGAAGCAAAGACATTTTAAATCTGTACCAGAACTTGAGTCAGTTGCTATTAATGCAAGGCCTCAATATGTCAAAAGCCCCAACAGGCTTAAATCTAGAGAACACTTTACAGAACAAAGTGTTCTTTTTCATTTATAGGGAAGGGGATGTTATACAGTTAAGAGATTTTAGAGGTTGTAAAAAGGTTACTTATGTTGTTTATCAAAATGTTCCCTTCAGAAAAATAAGTTTTGGAACTTTAATACTGTAGATTTGTCTTCCTAGATCCTATCCAGCTGCCTGTAGTTGTCTTGTTTTATAGCTAAGAAACAGTAGTTTCTATGTTAGGAAAGCAGTCATACTAAAAGTAGAATTTCTCTATACTAAGTTCCATTGTCTTATGAATAAAATAAAAATAATCATGTTTTGTGAAAATGAACTGAGGCTCTTGTTTACATAAGGCTGGGTGACATTTGTGGATTCTGGTTCCATGAAAATTTCACACAATTTCACTGAATTCCACTAATATTTGCCATGTGCCAAATTCTTCCAGTGCTGCACAGTTTCTCTTTATTGGGCAGAATAATCATGCAAATGTCAGAATTTGTTTGATGAACTGTGGAAATCGTCTTTACCATAAAACCTTTCCACAGTTGATAGTAAAATTCTGCCATTTGAAGTGGAAATCTGCAGAAACATATTATGCGACATTTGCAGTCATGGGATAGTCTTCAGTTAGCCAGGAATGAAAGGGTCAAATAATTATTTGCTTTAGAAACACTGTCTTTCTCTAGTAAGACTGCCCCTTTTACTAAAAATTATACCTAGCAAAGTGATATACAGTAATTTTGCTATGTATTTTTTCAGTTCCACAGTTTGTCAAAGAATTCCACCATTCACTGTTAAATTTTTCAGAACTATTCCACAAGCAATGTGGTGACATGATAGTCCTCTGCTAGGCAGGAATATAAAGGTAAAAGGGTGAGTTACTATGGCAACCCTCTCACTCTCTGCCCCCCTCTCTCTCAAGTGACTGCTCCTCCTACTTGGCTGTGCAGTTTTATAGCTAGTGTTGAAGGAGGATCTACATCTCTCTGTGACTTTATTTGATGTTGGATTTACATACCTTTGAGCTAGAAACTCATTTACAAAGGTTCAATGTCTAATGAGAGAAACAGAAATACAGTACACGACATAGCCATACATACAGTATTTAGGAAGTCTTAGTTACGTTGTTTCAAAGAGGTTTAGCAAGCATGTTAGAAAACAGTTTTTGTCAAAGTGCAGTACATGTGGTTCAGGTGTAGTTATGGCTATTGGCTGAGCAAAGTGAATATTTACAGATGAAGAGTTAGATTAGACCTTGGGGCTAGGAGGATTACAAGATAGAACAGAGGACATTATGATGGATAGAAATGAGAGGCCAGTTGCAGTTTCAATGGCAATGTACTGAATTTGATGAGAGAATGGGACCTGAGACTGCCCTGGTTTGAGTGCTCAATGATCTCCTGATAGCTAGAGATCAGAGGTCTCATTCCATTTTAATCCTCCTTGATCTTTCTGCAGTATTTGACACCATGGATCATGACTTAATGCTTTTGCATTTGCAGGTGATCTGTGTACCGTGGGGGACAGTCCTCAGATGGTTCTATGCATTCCTCATTGGTAGGTTTCAGAGAGTAGCATCGGGAATATATTTCTCTGATGTCTTCTCCCTGCCATGTGGGGTCCCCCAGGCATCGATATTGTCACCTATGCTATTCACGGTGTACACGCTGCCATTGGGAGACATTGTAAGGCATTGTTAGGCAGTATGGACTGAGTTTTCACTGCTATGCAGATGATACTCAGTTATACATGCCCTTTGCCCCTGATCAGGATGATACAGTCTCCATATTTAACAACTGCCTGTCTGAGATCCATGAATGGATGAGTGCCAACTGGTTGAAGACGAATCCTTGCAAGATTGAGGTTTTGGTGGTGGACCCAGGTCATTGGGTAGAGGTGGCTTTGGCTGTGTCGGCCTCTGGGTTTTTGTTGGGTGATTGCCAGCTGATGACCTCTGAATGAATGCAAAGTCTGGGCATTATTTTTGATGAGGGGTTGACTCTGAAATCTCAGGTATCCTCCATCATTACAATCTCATTTTATCATCTGAGGAATATCACCCAGATTAAACACCCAGTTCCACCTGGTGATCTTCTGCATCTGGTCCATGCCTTTGTGACCTTTCACCTTGATTACTGCAATGCCCTGTACCTATGGTTCCCAGGGATTGATATTTGCTGCTTGTAATTGGTGCACAACACCACAGCCAGGTTGTTGACTGGGCTTTCTTGATCTAGCCATGTAACACCTGTGCTATGCGAACTGCACTGGCTGCCAGTCCAGTGGTGAATCACCTTCAAGGTTAGTTAGATGACCTTTGAAGGCCTACATGGACAGTGACCAAGGTATCTGCAAGATCTCCTGTGTCCCTACTTCCCTCTCTGACTACTCTGCTCTGCTGATGAGAGATTGCTGGAGATTCCCAGGGTTTGTTTGAAGACCTCTGGGGCTTGAGCCTTTGCATTTGTGGCTGCTACCCTGCAGAATTCTCTACCTCATTGGATTAGAGGGTACCTGACTGTGGAGAGCTTTAAAGTAGCTCTAAAAATGAATTTATGCTTGCTGGCCTTCATAGACAATTAATACTTGGCTGTTCATTGCTAAACTGAGGATTTGTAGTATATATTTGTGGTTTTATGGTATTAAGGTTTCATTGAATTGTACTTTTTATAAATAAAGATGGATTATATAAGTATTATTATTATGTGCTGGTATGGTCCTTGGGAGGTGGGTGAAATGAGGAAGGGAAGTCTGTAGGTGGTACTGAGATGGGGGGGTAGGTGTCAAGTTGGGGGATGAATTTCCAGTTGGTAGGTGGGGTGAGGAGTAAAGTATGAAACAGTAAGTATAACAGTAGAAGATGGTTTACAGGCCAAGCTGGTACAGTTAGGAGTTATAGTCACAACTACCGTGTGATGATTGATGGGCACTTACTTTTGTAAATCAAAAATTGATATTTAAAAAAAAAATTACATTTCTTATTTGTACAATTTTTTTGTGACATCCCTGCTGAGTTTTTGCAGTGTTTTTTCTCCCAGATATAATTTTTTAAACTATTGACTTTAGTTGTTGTAAGACACTGATTTATTTGTATGCTGGTGGGTGACAGGAGAAAGAAAATGGATCTTGTGGCTGCAGTAAAGTGGTAACTAAGATGTGTTTGTCATTGAGCAGTGGTGGTGATGGACAAGATGGTGGTGCTGGCAGCCTCTGTTTAGTGTCAAATGTTCCCACAGTTGGGGGGGGGGGTCTCAAGCAGCTGTGGCCAATATCAGTACTGCTAGTTTTTTATGGGGTAGGATGTAACTCTAAATCAAAAGGTAGCAATGTCTATGCCAAGCTCAAGTATACTGTAGTTTAGGCAAACCAGTGAAAAATGTGATACTGTAGCTCTAATGTTGGATACAGGAGGTGTTGGGTACTCATGAAGGTGAACACAACTGAAGCAGCAGTGGTGACTAAAATATTAGTTATTCCTGAACAAATAAAGTAGAATCCAAAGTTTGCAGAGTATTCTGAGTTTTACTTAGAACACTGCTTAGTTTCAATTTTCTCCTTATACTCCCTTCTGGTTTCCCACACCTGCCTCCCTGAGGAGCTCCCAAGGCATGCCCAGTGTGCTCCTATCTGTGATTGCCAGCCTCCATGAAGAGCAGATAGCAATGTAAAGTGGCCTTTTTTAAAATAATTATTTGCCTGAAAAGATTTTTTTAAAGCAGTTGCCTTCTGCCTGAATGCCCCAAAAGTTCATAAAAGGATTTATTTTTCCGCTTGCTCTTAAAGGGCTTTTTGTTTTAAATTGAGTTTCTCCTACTTGTCTACATACTCTCAGACCTTAAAAGGATTTGCTAGCTACCAAGCCTTGAAAAGAGCTTTAATGCCATCATGCGTGCTCTAATAAGACCTTAGCCCACAACCCTAAAAACTGCTTTTTATTTTTCAGAATGTATTTTTCCTTCTTGCCTGCATACCCTCAGTCCTTTAAAGGACATACTAGCACCCATACCTTGAAAATGGCTTTAATGCCACCCTGTGTTACATATTAAGACTGCAGCCCCATTGCCCTGATTTTGTTTTACAATTTTTCTCCTACCTGTCTGCATGCTCCCTGTTCTTTAATGGACTCTTTTTAGCCCTCGAACCCTGAAAAGGGCTTCTTAAAATCAGTTTGATGCCTGCATGTCCTGATACAGTATCCCCTTATAATTATGTATCTCCCAATCCCTTAAAATGGATTTTAATTGTATGTATTATGCTATACTGGAAAGAATCTCTAAAACTTTCTATTACTAGCCAATTAAATGATTATCTGTGAGTGTTGATTTTAGTCACTTCAAAGAACATTTCTCTGTGTGCTGCCTGTTACTTCAATGGCTGGTTGAATTCTCAGCCATGACATGCTCTGGTGAGCAGAACAGCTTCAACTGAAACACTTTATGAGGGAGGGATCAATCACCAGCAGCTAGTAATCAATGCCTCCAGTCCAGACTGTGATCTGCTGCCTGGTGGTATACCCTGTTATCTGATAATAGCTGTGCAATTGAGTCAGCATGATTCTCAATCCACAGACTTTCTGGTCACATGATAACCTCTCCACCATGCTGCTCCTTTCTAGTCCTGGCTATCCCGCTTCACTTGAGGGTAAGTGCTTTCAAGAAATTTAATCATGTGATGATGCACCATTACAGGTGGTGGAAGCACTCAGGGAGGGGGCAGGTCTAGGGAAATTAAAAAAAAAAAAACAGAAAGGGGAAAGGCTAAAAAAAGATATGCAGTGGCTCCAATGCCTTAGGTGCCTCCCGGCACTGATGAGCTGCAGGTGTCATTAGACAAATGTGCCTGCCATGGGACACCTAAGGAATGGGAATTTTACACCCTGGAAGCTTTTCCTACTTCAGCAGTTGTAATGGTGTCACCTCCTAGCTGTGTCATTGTGTTCCACTGAAGTTGGATGTTGCACCATAGCTTGTTATGTCAGTGTCTTCATCCCAGTTACACCAGTGTCTACTCCCAGTTATACCAATATCACCTAAAGCAGTGACACCTCAAAGTTATTCAGTTTCTTCTCCCAATTACACCATCATCTTCACTTCCCAGTGATGGTCCCAATTACATCACTTTCTTCTTACTAAGTAAACAAAACAAATTATGTTGCCATATTGATCATTGAACACTAGGATGCACAAAATAGGTAACTTCTTCCTCAGAAAGAAAATGGCAGATTTCTGAAGAGCACAGTTTAAAATACCCAGAGCTTAAACATTTTATTTAATTAATCTGTCACATTCATATGTAAAATGTTTAAGCTCTGGGTATATTACTGTGCTCTTCAGAAACTTACCATTTTCTTTCTGAAGCAGAACCTTATGTGTTTGAAAGCTCAAAGTTTTTTTTTTCTGTAAATCTTTGTTAGTCCATTAAAAGGTATTCAATTACCTATTTTGTGGATCTTAAATAAAAGAAAAAAGCATTCTGTTCTGCAGAAATATTTTCCTCAATTCACCACATTATTCTGCCATATATGAAAAAAAATTCACACATTATGGTGGGATTTCACAAAAATTTCCTCCATTTTTTGTGACTTTTCATGGAAGTGATACTGCATTTCACAAGAATTTCACAGGCAGAATTTAAATTTTACCCAGCCCTATCAATAAAGCTGAATACCCATCATTAAGGTTTTTTGGATATTATTTTAAAACTTTAGAATTTATTGTTTAATGTTTAGTCTGTTTTCATTGATTTGAATTCGGTAAAGTACTCTTAGCCAGGTAAGATGGGGGCTTTGTTAAGTTGACTTTTTTAATTACATGCTGTTACTTGAAATCAGATCAATATTTCATCATACTGTACCTTAAGGTAAGGGCGGTGGCTCCCTTGAGAATAGGTACACACCACAGATGGACCAACAAAACCTGGATGACTGCATAGGCCTTTGGGCTAGGATATTTAAAAAACATGATTTGCAGTCACAGAACATCTGCTCCAGGAGCAAATTAGTGCCTAGACAAAATTACAGGTATACTGGAACATGTCCAGATCACATTGCATGCATTAACGTCATGATCCTATATACTTGCCAGGCATTATTCTGATTGTGCCCACTAACCACAACCCAGTACTGGCCACATGAGTTATGTGACCAATAGGGAGCTACAGTATGAGCCTTGCAGGAGAAAATGGCCTGGTAATGCCCATTAATGGTGATTGACTCTGTGGGGCCATCTGTTATATCCAAACAGCCTATGCAAACAATCCCTTAGCACTACCAAGGCTCTATGGGATCATTTGCATCCCACTAGGGCCTCAACACAGGCCCTACACTAATGGTGTTACCACAACTCCCAACTCCCAGTGCCCATCCATTGGTACAGCTACCCTGCTGGTCTCTTGTCCCCCCAATCACCTTCCCAAGAATACATTCCAAAGATGCTGGTGGTCTAGTGTACCTCCCATTTGAAAGCCCAGTAATGTTTACAATAGTCACTAGTGTTCAGTGGTCCCCCCAATTGCCCACCTTGTAACCTTTAACATATTCTCTGGTGTCCAGTGGTACCCCACCCCAAAATTGCCAACCCAGTAGCTGTAGACATATTTCCTGGTGTCTAATGAACACGTCATTCCCCAATTGCCTGTCTGTTTTCATAAGCATTATACCTGTGTGTCCAGTGGTCCCTCTGTCCTCCATGGAACAGTTGACCCCTTCCTCGTCCTGCTCATTCAGGACCCTCCATCAACACCCCCAGCTCCCAACTTATCAAAATAGCCAGTCCCCTCTCAAAATGGTTACTGCCACACTCCTACCACTCACCACCTCAGCCAACTACCCTCAGAATGATAGCGAGCAAGAGCATTCCTACTGCATAAACATCTGTGTCTGCAGTGAGCAGATGCTTGCTCCCTGTCATTCAGGAGGCAGGGTACTACTGCCTACTAGGGAATATATTAAAAGGTACTGGGCAAGCAATTGGGGGGGATTATTTGAAGAGATGCAGTCCCTGGTTTTGGAAAGCTGAAATTTTCAAGGCACTAATGACGATTTGCCACCTCTCCAAACCTTCCAATATCCCCATGTGCCTTATGCAAGGTGCCATCAGTTGCTTTGCATAGGCAGATTAGCATATGTTTGGCCACTTGCAAATGGGTTAGTGACTCATTAACCATGCCATCCATTATGGCACTTTTCACTAATATCCTACTTTGTGGTCACTAAGCAGTGTTAGCGAGTCGCTCACCCATTTAGTGATTGCTATATGGCTTTCAATATCCTGATCTTTCAGTATCACTGTAGGTTAAATGTAGTCAAGTACTAGATTCCACACTTAGAGAGTATAAACAGTCTGGCACACTATGTTGGGCTCCTCTTGCTGCATTGGTGAAGGAAGAGGACCTGGGGTTATATGTAAGAGGCTGAAACATAACAGGTAGTGTGTGTGTGTGTGTCTGCTGTTAAAATGGTTGGAAAACGCTGTGTTACAGCAATGGAGAGTGACAAGCAATGCAGGGGAAGTAATCCTGTCACTTTACAAGACCCTGGTCAGGTTCCACCTGCAGTACTGCATGAAGTTCTGGGCTTTACACTAAAACAAGGACATTGAGGTAGTTGAGAGGGTGTTATGTGAGGCCACCAAAATTAAGTAGAGTGTGGAAGGCAAAAGTTAAGGGGACAGATTTTCAAAACCCTGAGATTGTCACAAGCCCTTAGTGCACTAAAGATATGGTGCACCTGGCTTGCAACAATCTAACAGGATTTTATACAGTGTGTGGAAACTGATGCTCATGGTTGGGTGTAAAATTTCACCCCCAAGCCTGCAACATTTTGCTCACTGGTGATATTGCACACCTGTGGATGAAATTTCACCACCTGTGGTGAAATTTTGACAACTGTTGGAGTAATTTCATTTCCCATGGTGAAATGTTGTGGCCACTGACCAAAGTTCTCCCTAGTGCCTAGTGGTCCACCCCCCTGGCCTCTCACCAGCCAAATTTATTTTCCCTTGTGTCCAGTGGCTCCCCCCTCTGGCTGATCACAGGCCAAAAGTATGTGAAATAAGCACCCCCACATACACACAAGTTACCCTTCCCTCTCTATTTGTTGTATTTTTAAAAAATAAATAAAATCAGCCTCCACTCACTGGTGTCTAGTGCCCCCCCCCAGCCGATCACTGGCCATAACTACATGAAATAAGACTCCATCCAACCAAAGTTACCCTGCCTCCTCTGTTTGTTTTAATAAAAAAAAAACAGCTGGGCATCACTGAGCGCTCATTCATTCATTCATTCAAGTGCTCAGTGGTGCTCAGTTGGGCTGCCGGCTTTAGACGTGAGTGTAGGGATGTGCCAGTGGCCCAATCAGGTTACTGGGGGGGGAGCTGGGTGGGTGCTGCTATCTATTGATGGTGTGTGGGGTCCACTAGACACCAGGGAGAGGATGGTGAATTTTGTTTTTTTAAATAAAACAAACAGAGGCGGCAGGGTAACTTTGGGGGGTAGTGCTTATGTAAAGTTATTATAGCCCGTGACAGCTGGAGGGGACCTCTAGATACCAAGGAGTGGAGGGTTTATTTTTTTTAAATAAAACAAATTGGGGGGGTGCAGGGTAAATTGTATGTGTGTGGGGTTTCAATGTATGGACTTGTGGTGGCCAGCAGCAATAGGTGAAATTGCAAAATTTTGATCCAATTTCTTGAAACATTTCACCCGGCAAAATTGATGATTTTATTTCTCTGCATCTCATCTCTACTTTCAGCCCAAAAATATTTTAAAAGCTGTTAGATCAACGAAATTGCACATGGAAATATTTCAAAAACCTGGTGCATTTATGATTGCAATTCTTTAAATTTAACAGGCCTTAGAGAAAGCCCCTTTGTACTCATCTCAAACAAGCTTTCAGAGAAAATATGTCAGTAAACTATTTATTGTTAGTGCATTACAAGTGCAATCATTTATCTTGCAGACATTTTAAAATCATACTGAATCCTCTTCTGGCTTGGATCCTAAGGTTTAGTCATAACATGAGAAGTATTATATCACCATCTTAAAACAACTTCTTGCATTAAGGATAAGATCATCTCTTTTCCCTCCCCTTTCTATGTTTATGACATTAAAACAGTCAATTTTAATGTCTGAGACAGCGTTAGAAATATCTATCTATGATGTATCAGAGAATACATATTGGGAGCGAAGTTGCACGCATTATCATACTAAATGATCAAATTTAGATATTTCAGTTTCACTACTAAAATCACTTTTGTAAGTTCCCACCTATTTCTATTACTAATCGTAGGTATTTTCATGCATAGGTTCCATTTATTTTTGTAATCATATCTCTATTTTTATTTTGTAATCATGGCTGTATTTTAATTTTATTATAAGAGGTGTCTGATATGAGCTAGCACAGCATTTGGGATACTCAACTTTAAGGTGTACATATTTGTCACAACACAACCCTACTTCTTATACAGTATTTCTTGGTGGTTTGTCAACTTCTAAACCTTGATGGTATGGTACTAGGCAGTATTTAATCAGATACTCCATGGCAATGATTCATAAGTGTTTTACAGCCCAGTAGTTTCCATACTGAACTTTCACCATCTGTTCATGGATTGTTTATATTAATTTGATTTATGCCTTAACTTGTCTGAAATTACCTTAACTGGTAACTAGAAAAGTCCATTCCTACAACATTACTTCTGATTATATGGCATATTGTATTTTTATTTATTAATTTATTTATTTTGAATAATCTGATTTATAACCTTTGAGTCAGAGGCTCATTTACAAAGGTTCCTCGTCACAGAGAGGACATAAAGTGAAGCATATTTACAGTGTTCAGTACAATGAGTGACATAGAGTAACACAGTTGTTCTCATACAGTGAACAAATTGAAACATTTCAAGGTGACGACAATTAGCACATGCATGTACTGAATGGGGGGCAGGATGCCAGGGGGAGTTGGGGGGATTGAGGTGGAGGTTCAGCCCAATGGACATAGTCAGGTGCTAAGTAATAGTAGTGAAACACCATTTAGAGATAGGAGAAGCTGCAGGTGTTAAACAGTTGGTTCCACAGGGCAGTTTTGAAGGCTGTGATTTTGGGGGCATTTAAATGGTTGCAGGGAGACAGTTAAACCAGGATGGGGCTCTGTAGTAGAATGACCTCTAATACCAGGTGGTCCTAGTTCTGGGAACCAGAAGAGTGACCTTGTTGGTGGTTCGGATTGAGAAAGTGGATGAAGAATGATGGATGGAGGCAGTCACCCTGGGTGGGGAGAACCCAAGCAGAATTTTCTTAGTTAGGAGGCAGGTTTGGTAGCAGAGTCATTCATCAAGGTTAAGAAGATTGGCCTTGTCATAGAGTTGACATGTGTGAGTGAGCCTGGGGGCACCAGTTATTAGTCTGCAAGCCTTGTTAAGGGTGAGGTGAGGACTGGGGGTGGTCAGTTGAGGGTTGGGTCAAAGAAGTTACCAGGGAGGACATAGATAAGGTCCATAAAGGAGGAGTTTAGGCAGTTGGCAATTCAGGCTGGGTTGGTGGAGGTAGAGCCATCAGTAATGAGCTGGGATGGGGGAGCGAGATTTCCTATTTAATTCTTTAATATTGTCCTAGACGGTCCAGGCACACCCCCAAGAGGAGGTGAAGGTGGCCTGGTATTGGTATGCCTTGGCTCTATGGATGGCCCATGTGCATCTGTTCCACACAGCATTGTAGGCCTGTCTGTCAGCTGCCTGCCTTATTTCAGTGGCTAGGTGCCAGAGGTTATCCTTATTTCTGAGCATTTGGAGTAGGGAAGGGTTACCCATGGTGCATTATGTTTTTTGGAGCAGAGTTTGGTGAGGGTTGCAAAGAGATCACAGGCTTTGTTAAAGGCTTATGAGAAGAGGGTGAGGGCAGCATCAGTGTTGGGTGCCTGATGGATGGGGGACCAATTAATCTGAGTGAGGTACTGTTTGAGCTTAATCAGTCCTCCTGGGCAAAAGCACCTGTGGAGTAAGGTTCAGGTTACAGGTTTGGTAGTGGGGTCAGACCAGAGGAATAGGATAGGGGAGTGTCCACTTAAGGAGTCAAGGAGGACCTGAATTTTCTGAGGGCGGTTGGTGATAATGACATCCAGGAGGGTGCAGGTTCCTCTGGTTGGGTTAAGTCTAGTGGGCTGGGAGATGAGTTGTGTCAGGTCTTGGGCAGTGAAAGTGTCCCTTATTGGGGAAGTGAAGGGGCTGAGCCAATTCACATTGGGGTCCCCCACCAGGACTTGTTCAGCCTTACAGGGGAGGGTAGTGAGATAATCTGTAAGAGATATCATACTGTGTTTTGGCACCTTGGGGAACATAGGACACCATGAGATAGAGTGGACCCATGGAGGGTTCTGAGGTGAGTTTGAGGGTAAGGGCCTGGGCACCATACACAAGTATGGGGCAGGTAGCACATGGCCAATGATGGAATCACATGTATAAATTGCACAACCACCACCATGTTTCCCTGCTCGATCCTCCTGGTATAGGGTGTAGCCAGGGAGAGAGACAAAGGAGTCAGGGGTGGTCTTGGACAGCCAAGTTTCTACTAGAGGTATGATGTCTGGTTGATGTAGCAAGACCTAGCACTGGAGGGCAGTGAAATCTTTCAGCAGTCTGCATACATTCAAAGAGGCAATGCTGAGACCAGCAGACCTAGTCGGTGGACTGAAAGGGGGCAGGGCCTGGGTTAGGGTGGATATTACCTGATAGGAGTGGAGGTCAGAGGAATTGGGCAGGGGGAGTCAGTGGGTAGGGACAGTCAGGAGGTAGGATAGGAGGAGTGATGTGTTGGCAGAGCAAGGATGAGAGTATGGGAGGGGAGTAGTGGAAGTAGATTGAGGGGTTCCTAGGAAGTAGGAGCTAGAGGAGTTCAGGTAGAGAAATAGATGGCTAGTCAGAAGGTCCCTTTAGTGGCTAGCAGGTATAACCTGCAAATGTAAAAGTGCAGGAAGCATGCAGGAAGTGATGTCAAAGGAATGGGCCAATAAATTAAGGGTTGAGCTTAGGTGGGAGGGTGGTTGGTGCAGGTGGGGCAGTTGATGCGCAGTGTCGATGGGCTAACACCTCACACAAAGTTGCTGCTGGATGGAAGAGGTTTCTTTGCCTCTTAAGGGCACTTGCATAGCTCCTGTCTCCTGGAGTCCTGGAGGGAGCTTCTGTGTCTGGGCAGATTGCTATGTGGGGATGGGACTTGCAAAGGCCTATATGGGTGACAGAGGACAAAGACACTATTACTCTGCAGTGGGAACCAGTACATCAGGACTGCACATGTGCAAGCTGTTGGGCTATGTCCTGAGAACAGCACACTAGTGCACATGCACGAGAATACCAACCAACATGACGATAAACACTTACAATCACGCTCAGCAGGAACAGGTAAGAGCAATAAATTAATGATATATCAGCAGGAATTACACATAGAAAGCAGTGAGACACCTCCCCGAGTACCCTACACATAGTACAATGCAGTCACTAGGTAGCAGAGTATCTAGGCCTTAAAGCATCCCCGAGAATGAGTTATAACCCATGGCAGCTCCTAGAAATGCAGGCACTGGAAAGTCAATCATTCAATGTGTGGGGGAAAAAAAGAACAGAACACCAAAACATCCCACACAAAGATGCTGCTAGATGAAAGAGGTTCCTTTACCTCTTAAGGATGCTTGCGTAGCTCATGGCTCCTGAAGGGAGCTTCTGTGTCTGAGCAGATTGCTGTGTGGGGATGGGGCTTGTGGAGGCCTCTTAAGGGTGCTTGTGTCGCTTCAGGCTCCTGGCTTTACAGCATTACTGTTATGATTTAATACCAGAAAGCTTACTTTATTCTATAGGTCATTGGAACTGAATAGTCCTTTACTTTCAAAATTGGACTTTCATATTCAGACCATTTTAAACACTTGTTATTGTACCTCTGAATAATCTAGAGTGTTCTAGGACCAAAATGGCAAACAGGGTATTTTTGAATGTTGAGAGAAAAGGTGGCCACCACATTCATTCTGTGCTGGACTTACCTGCAGTATGGTCAAGCAAAACTCTTTTTGAATCAGACACACTACACCTCAGTAGTGGAGGCTTGAGAGCACTCAGAGACAAACTGGGAGGTACATAAATCATAAAGCTAATTTATACTACAAGGGGGAGTAAGCAGGCCTGCAGGCCCAAAGATTCCCAGAGGAGAAGGTCAGTAGACCCTGTTGGATTTGTAATTTATTATAATTTATATCTGAGGGTTTACTTACAATTATAAAATTATAAAAAAAAGTTCTTGCAAAAGTTATAATATGCAACAAAATTGACATTTATTTCATAGGGCTGTACAAAGCAAACACAGACATCTATATAGCATTCATAGATTTTCCCTAAGCCACTATATAGTTAAATACTCAAATACAAAATATCAATACATGTTATACCTGTACCTTGAGATAGTCTGCCACCTCAGCTACTACCACATAGTGTATGAATGATACTTACATTAGTTGTAAGATCAGCACAGGAGGAACGTCGAGACATCACTGTACCCAACTGCATGACTACTTTGATAACAACTTAGCCCATATGTATAGGGTTTTGGACAAACAGACTACCCCTGCATAAGTTAAAAATACATAACCGCATAAATGGTTTATGTGGTAACTTCCTTGCTTGGTAGGCGAGGTTGGCCCAGCCTGCCCAAACAAGATATCTTTGTTAGTAAGATTTAAGGAAGTAACCATAATGACAGAAGACAGTCTTATCAGCTAAATTTGAGAACACAACCATGATGGAGTGTGACCAGTCTGAGGACCCTTGCCATTATTTCCTGAGTATGAGGTAAACATACATCTGGGGTTCTATACCATTGTTCTGAGTAGCAGTCTTTTCCTGTTTTTCCACCAAGAAGATCACAAAGGTGTTCTTTTTACTCTTAAGTCTCAACCGCTTTTAATGACCCCTAACTGGTTAAAATGTGTCTATGAACTAATGCTTAGTATGTGTGAGTGTGTGAGCCTTATATGACTAATTTAACATTAAAATGTAAAATGCTACTTTATCTCAATGTGCTTAAGCATGAAAATAAAACAAAAAATGGATGAACACCACTGTATATATTAATTTTCAATGTTATTTCTTTATTCTTTTCACACAAGAAAAGTTGGGGCAACATTTTTGTGGTCAATTCCACTTCATCAGGCCCATGCTGTGTGTTTTTCTAAAATCACAAAAAATACAGAAAGAAAGTTTTTAATTCCTTGGTATAAATTACCAAATCACAATTTAGCTCTCTTCAACATCTGAGACAATAACACCATTACAGTGCAAGAAGGTTCTTTACTTTTTCTTAATTGTTCATTCCATATTAATTATCCAAATTAATACATTAAATACACCATAAACACTGATGCTTCAAGTAAATTCTATTTGCTTATGAATTCTCAGAAATGCTAATTAAATAAAAATATTTATAAATCAATATGTACATTAAGTACTGTTTCAGAGTTCTGTAATCCAATTTTGTATTAAATACAAACATTCTTTCAATAATTTTATTTAATATAAAACTGGATTACAGAACTCTGAAACAGTACTTAAGGTACATATTGATTTATAAATCTTTTTATTTAATTAGCATTTCTGAGAATTTATAAGCAAATAGAATTTACATGAAGTATCAGTGTTTATGGTGCATTTAATGTATTAACATGGGTAATTAATATATATGGAATGAACAATTAAGACTAAGTAAAGAACATTCTTGCACTGTAATGGTGTTATTGTCTCAGATGTTGAAGAGAGCTAAATTGTGATTTGGTAATTTATACCAAGGAATGACAAAACTTTCTTCCTATATTTTTTTTGTGATTTTAGAAAAACACACAGCATGGGCCTGATGAAGTGACATTGACCATGAAACTGTTGCCCCAACTTTTCTTGTGTGAAGAGAATAAATAAATAACATTGAAAATTAATGTACACAGTGGTGTTCATCCATTTTTTTTATTTTGTTTAAAATTAGGTGGTGCTGATGGTTGACCCAATAATAACTATATTTACAAATTGGCATCCTGGAATCCACTTGTTTGTCCAAATTGCTTACACATTGAGCTCATAAAAGAGAATATAACTTGTTCCAGCGTGTTCATAAACTGTACACACTGGACTCATATGATCTAACAAATACATAGACAAATCTAATTAATATATTTGGCAAAAGGTTAAATGTTCCAGTATTTATATGCATACATATGCATACTGGACTCATGCAGTTGAACTACTAATGCTGTCTCAGCACTTATATCATGTTCTGAGCTCCTAAGTTTTAATTAATGTCATGCTCATGCCATTTATGACCTTCTGACCACCAACCAAACAGACCCCCCACCCAGTACCTGTAGAAGAGGGATAGAGTGTGGATGTAGAGTGAGAGAGAATGTGTTATCTATGAGGGTTGGGGGGCACAAGCAATGGGAATGAAACAAGAAAGACAGATGAGAGGGAAGAGAAAGAGGCTAAGAATCTAGGTGGAAAGTGGAGGGCCTGAAAGTACAAAGCCTTTGAAACAAGATGGATGTCCTGCAAGTATTGTTGGAAGACAAATGAGTGGATATCACAGCAGTCACAGAGACTTGGGCAACACCAAACCATGATTGGGACCTCTTGATTCCTGTGTATAAATTAAACAGGAGGGACAAGGTGTTAGCAAAAGGGGGAGGCTTGCAGTTCACATCAAGGAAGGCATAACATTTACAAGAGAGGACTTGGAGGGGGAGGGAGGAAGCAATGTGGACTCTATTACTGTCCAATAGAGGTAGAAAGGCAAGATTAAGGGGTGGTTTATAGATCACCGATCCAGGAGGAGGAAAGAGAAAGGGAACTGAACTCACAAATAGTGTCAGATGCAGGGAAGGAAGAGGTGGTAATAGTGGCAAACTTCAACCTGCCCAGTGTGGAATGGAGGGTACCAGCAGTGACCTAAACCAGCAGTCAGATGGTCCTAGATAAGCTGCAAAGTGGATTCCTGACTCTGGGTGGAACCCACCTGAGAGGAGGCAATCCTTGACCTGGTGCTGCCAAATGGGGAGTATGTTCAGGTTATAAAGGTCAAGGACTTTGTGTGTGGAAGTGATCATCACATAGTATGGTCCCAGTTGGACATGGGCAGAGAAAAGGTACCCATTAAGATGAAAATACTGCATTTTAGAAAGACAGACTTCAAAAAGATTAGTAAGTTGCTAAGCAGTGAACCGGCAAGCATACAAGTGTAAATGGGCATGGACCAAAGGTGAGCTATCATCAAGGTGGGAATAAAGGCTGTCACAGAGGAGTGTGCTCGGCTCAAGGGGAAAAATTCAATGGCCAAAGCACTCTGCTGGTTTAGAACTGAAGTTGCCCAGGCACTAAGTGAAAAGAGGTCAGCTTACAAGAAATTCAGGAGGACCAAGAGAGAGGAAGACAGGGAGAATTATGTGAAGGTGGCTGCAGTAGTATGTAAGGCAATCCAACAGGTTAAAGCTCAGAAGGTTCTAAACAAGTTCCACACACAACTGTGCTCAGGGAATGGATGAGGTATGCTTGTAAGTGGGCTGCCAGCCCCATGGGAATTAAACTTGCTTTAATAAAGTCCAAGCACCACTGTCACCTTCACAAACAAAGTCAAGCGCACCAGTATATCTGTGCTAATTGCTTTTTATTGAAAAAACAATAGTTCACAGCAAGCAGTACAAAACTCACTTTGGGATAACAACCAGAGATATGCTAGTCTCTGTGCTTCAGCTCCTTGCGTTCCTTAGGGGGCATGGTTTGGAGATCTCTAAACTGATTATTTATTACCTCAGTGTATACGTCATCAGTTCAATTATATTTTAAATGAATTACTGAAGAACTGTCTATTACCTGTTAAAGTAACAGGGTTAAATTGAGTGCTTCTACATTAATTACACATTACTAAATCCTGCTATTGCAATATAGAGCTAGTTATAAGTTGATTTTTATCAGTAAATGCTCTTTTTATCATTGCTCTTTAACAAAGCATGGGCAAATTGGACATGTAGTACAAATCCAAATGCACTTAGATTCTTTTATTATCTAATGTGCAGAATTAAATATTCTAACTGGCAGCACTCAAAACAAGTTTTCCTACTATATCATATTACCACTATTTCAATACTGTTATCATAAGCTGCAGTAAATCAGAATTACATTCTTGTCTATAGTTCCCCATTTTTGGGGACCTATTAGGGCTCTTGATTTTAACCAGGATGTGAAGTAGTAATAGACAACCAATACAAATTCAAAATGATTTTACAAACAATACTTACAACATACAGCAATACAAATTAACTACTATCTCATTTGCAGCAACTATGTCACAGTCCATCCTAATTGATAGGCAAATCACTGATTCACTATAAGGTCATTTGTATGATCCTTGCTCTATAACGAGAATAGTGCTACCATCTAATTTCACGTACAGATTAAGAGTGAGAAACAGAGAAGATCATGAGAAGTTTTGGCTACCACTCAATCCATTATAAGCTGGGCCCTCCAACTAGAAAACATAAAGATATATGCTTGAAATCATCTAATTTCTACCATAAACAACCAATAGATTAATGTACATATTTACAAACTGCATCATTACTACTCTTTTGTTCCATCCCAGGAAAAGAGACAGACTGATGTCACTAGGAGAAAGAATAGGAGCAGGGAGGGAGGGAGGAAACACAGATGTCATGATAAAGGTAGATAAAGTGAAGACAGGTCTGCTAGCATTGCAGGTTGACAAACCCCCTGCCTTGGATGGTGTACACCTTAAAGTGCTGAAGCCACTGGCAGAGGGGCTGGCAGATCCATTGGCTGGCCTGCAAAACAGTTCACTGGTGTCAGGAGTGGTACTGCATGACTGGAGAATGACACATGTACAGTATTGCTCCTCCATAAGAGCAGTCCTAAGGACAACCAAGTGAATTACTTACCAGTCAGCCTGATCTTTCAAATGTGTGCAAGCCCATGGGGATCATGCTTAAAGTAACATGTTGGTGTAATATTTTGGTAGGCATGGTCTCCAGGCTGAGGGGCAGCACAATTTTATGGAAGGGAAGTCATGCCAAATTAACCTGATGAAATTCTTTGACTGGGTCACTAAAGCAAAGGAAATGGGACAAGCTGTGAACATCCTTTACCTGGACTTCAGCAAGGCCTTTAACTATGTACCCTACAAGTGGTTGACCAAGAAGCTGGTGGATCCTGGGGTTGGAGGGCAAGTTGACTGGATGGGTGGAGAACTCTCTGAGGGGTAGGACCCAAAGAAAGGTGGTGATTGGGGGTTAAGCTATTTAGCACCAGGGAGACAATCAGTGGTGTTCTACAAGACTTGGTGCTTGGACTGGTACTGTTCAATATCTTCATCAATGACACTGGGGTTGACATCAAGGGTACAACATGCCTATTTTGGGCACAGCAGAAAAAACACAAGATCTAAATGAGGATCTGGAGGAACTTGAGAGGTGGTCTGGGATTGTGCAGCTTGGTTTCAATACAAAGAAATGCAGTTATGTACATTGTATCCAAGAACCCCAAAACTGAGTACAGCCTATGGGGGTCCAAGTATCTGCATCAGAGCAGGAGAAGGACTTGGGAGTGATGACTACTAGTGACCTGAAACACTCCACACAGTGTAGGAAAGCAGCAGCAAAGGCAAATAGAATGTGGGGATGCATAGCTATGGATCACCAGCTGGGAAGCACAGGTAATACCATCTTTCTATAGCTCTTTAGTGAGGCTGCATCTGGAATACAGTGTACAGTACTAGTGTCCATACCTAAAAAGGACATTAACCTGCTGGAGAAGGTCCAATGGAGGGTAATGAAGATGACCATGGCCAGCAGGATAGAACGTATGAAGAGAGATTGCTGGCCCTGATCACATACTCCCTGGAGGAGTGGAGAGGTGAGGAGAGGAAAGAAGAGGGGGGAAAGTGGGGTGGGAGGGAGGGAGGAGGGGAGGAAGGGAGGGAGAGGGAACATGATTGAGATCTTCAAGTATTCTTAAGGACTAAATAGGGTGGATACAGGAGTCTCTTCAAGTTTACTAGAAAGAAACTGTAACATAAGGGGACACACTGACAAGTTGTAGAGGGTGGGATTTAGGAAAGAGGCAAGGAGGCAGTTCTTCACAGAGAGGGCAGTGGTGGGTTGGAATGTGCTTCCAGTAAAAGTGGTTTCATTGAAGACAGTGAGGGCCTTCAAGAGAGGGTGGGATGGAATTAATGGGAAAATAAGGATCAAGGGAGAGGTGGACAGAGCAGAGTCAATAACTTAAGCTAAAGACTGTGCACTATGAGCAGACTTGATGGACCAAATGGTCTTCTGATGCTGGCTTCTTTGTATTTTCATATGTTTGTATAGTTAAATATGATTTTTTTCTATAGATAGTCTGTTTGTCTATCCTTACTTGGATCTGACACCTGGGGAGATTAGGGCTCTGTGAAATTTCCGGAACTCTTGATAAATTATGCAAAACTGGTGATGTCAAAATTCAAAATAATTTTGCTTTCCTTTCCTCTGAAATTGTGCGTTGCTATCCAAATTGTGCATTTTTAAAAATGTGCATTCATAATGATGTGCAATTTCAAATAGTGTTGATTTTTTTTTACATATGGCATATTTTTAAAAATGTAGCTCTTAAAAATGTGCAATTTCAACACAGCACCATAGACTGAGCATAAACATCAACAATTTTAATCCTTGATCTGAAAAATAGTACAAATTTTGCTCATTTTGTACAGAAAGCTACTTGATACTGTATACTGTGCTCAATTCATGAAACTGCACAAACATTCACGAACGTGGTGCAATTTTGTGAAAAGTATATGAAACGGATTTTCATAATTTTGAGCAGCACTTGATAAGAAATGTCCATGGTCATATCACAGGTCCCTGATACAAAAATCAATTCTAACCCTTGTTTAGTCAAGACTCTTCTCCATGGGCCCACCCAATGGCACAGTGAAAGTGTTACATGCTTCCATGCTGGTAACCCTGGTTCAGGAGCAAACTCAGAGAGCTGGAGTCATGGTGGCTAGGGATGGGGAGTGCTATTACCAGCCATGTATGCCAGTTTGGGGTGGGGACAGTGAAAACTGAAGGCACGGTGTCCCTGTCACCTGGAACCTCTTCAAGAATCAGAATGGGTACCAAAGCATATGCTGAAGCCAGTGTTCAAATGACACAACCATATAAGTACCCAATTTACATGCATATTATAAACCAGATCGGGGCATGCTGACAACACCCAAGTGTTTTTTATTAAAAAATGTTATCATAAAACTAACCTACAGTACTTAAGCATAAATTGTATGTAAAAAATTTGTATACAATTTCTTATTAAAATATTTCTTAGCAATCCTATGACAAATTTAGTTTTGTGATTTCCCAGATAAGCAATATGCAGCTCCCCTGAAGTTAAGCTTTGCAGTTTCTTTGTATATTTCCTTCCAATCAGTTCAACAATTTCTTTGTCTATAGTAAAAAATGCCTTTGATCTGAAATCTAAAACTAATTACTCTAATTCACACCTACATTTGTTACTATCCTTATTACAAGCAATGATTCAAAACTATATCCTAACTAGCATATTGCAAAGTTTCTGCATGTTTGCTGCAAATCTTTCCCAAAAAGTACTCTCCCTTAGCCATATGGCTTATGACTACTAATAAGTTAAGACGGAAGCTATCAATGTGAGAGGTTAAAGAGCCTGATTAATATTTTACTACTTTGTGGACTGTCAATGGTTCTCTCCTATATCCACTGGACACTCATCAGCCTCTTCCCAGGAATGTGTTCAAAGAATCTTAAAGAGTTAGGAAAGGTCTGCTATTTTTATAGTTTATCTGGGGAGGATCTTTCAATCAGACACTAGTTACATATCATAACTGCTCGTGTATCATAGCTGACATGCTAATAATACAATTCACAGTTAGTAAAAGGACCTTGCTACCCATTGTGAGTGCTATACAATGGATGTTTCTACCCTTTGCAAGTATTATACCACAGATGTTTCTGCCACTTGCAAGTGCTATACCATGAATGTTTCTCCCCTTAGCAAGAGTGCAAAGCTTCTAAGCTGAAAAGCTAATCATATTCTTCAGAAAAAAAATATTTATAATATGATGTTCTGATAGCTTGCTTTAGCTTGACGTTTGCTTGCATTATTCATTACTAAATTTCAAAATGCTTTTTCAATCTAATTATGCTATCAAGTTCCTTAACCACAGGTTTGTCTGGATTAATCCAGGTCCTTGGGAAGTGGCTTTCCTAGTATCAGCGCCTTGCAATACACTGTGATATGCTATACAGCCTGCTCCCACACAACAGGTGGTGCATGCACACAGAGTGTGTTGTGTGATCTGAGGCCAGAGGAACATAGCCCTCATAATGGAGTGGAGGAAGGCAAGGAAGAAAAACTAGACAGAAAAAATACTAGTTGCCATTTGAATGACAGCAGAAGGCCAAACAGGGTGCATCCCTGAATACAGGTTATATTCATGAGAATGACTCCAGCTGATTGGGTCACAAATCTGTTCAGAAAGAAAAAGATTCTAATCCAAACATTTCAATACCATGGTGCTTCTCAATGTCACAGGTTACATTGACAAGGATTTATGAAAAGGAAAAAATCACTTGGGCAATCAACATTAACACTGCCTTGGACTTGCACCTGTTCTATCACCAGTTCCTCCTCTGCAAACTGACACAGACATCATGCAGTAGTTTTATCAGAAGGAGTACTTGCAGTGTGCATCTGGGTAGCCGTCTGCTGTTTTTATGAGTGTAAATCTAGACTGTGGTTCCAATGCCAGCTGAAGTACAAGGAGACTTGCTACCAGGATATGTAGGACTAAGAAGTTGATCCTGGGAAACTAAGTTTGTCAAAGGTTAAGAATGCAAGATTCTCTGGATCAAACTTTGGCAATGTGGTGAGGCAATATGATATCCATAGGCATATGCATTAGAAATAGACAGCAGAAGAGGAAAAGAAGTATGACCAAGAGGATGTGTAGGCACATTTTTGATGATTTTGTGGAGCTGTTTTTGCTGTTCCATCATAATCTGGGCAACCATTTCTGTCTGATACAGTCATAGTCATCCAAGGGAAATGAACTAATCTTTATAGTGCAGTCTAATGCTTACAGACATGTCTGGAAGTTGTATAAGAAACATTGTAAACAAGTCAAACACTGACTTCTAACTCATGTACAGCAGATGAATAATATGTTGAAGATTTAGCTAATTTTAGAAAATGTAGCTATTATTTGTGCCCTCCCCCCCGCTGAACAATAACAATTGGATTTAACAGTAAGTACCACCTCTCATTACTAAGCTGACAAGCAAACATTAAGAACTGAGATGACCATATGAAGTTCAATAAAGAGGGACTTCAAAATGTAACTGTTATTGAGCAGCATTAATCTTCTTACAGCCATACAACTTGTGTAAGAAACATCTCTGCCACATCTTTACTGAGTATTGCATTCTGCTGCTGTTGACATGAGTCAGATGAACTAATGTGGTCACCTTCTATTCCACCATCATAATTGTGGTCATCATTAGGACTGCTTAGAATGCTACCATGGCTAGCATTGCAACCAGCCAAGCTTCACTGGGTTGATACAGGAGATCATTAAATAATTTTATGTATGGCATAAGACTCACCATGGGAGGAACCATGCTCTGGGTTACTGATTATCCATTAAAAACTTTGGTGACCCATTCATATGGTCACAGTAGTGAAACAAACTTTGACAAAACACATCACTGCACCAATGCTGAATATCACACAGGCTTCATCCTCAAATTGCATAGTCTAGAACACAGGTTTCTGTTCCAAAACCTTTCTCATTACACGAAAGATGGCGTTCCATCATGTGGAACCCTCTTTATGAAACAATGTTGTGAAACAATGTGCTTCTCCTGGTAATGACAGAGGATTTTGTTGCATATTTTGAATGACAGCAATACCTACAGTGATGATGTCGTAAACAGCAGCTAGTATTTCTTTTATCTGTGCATGTTTGTCAAACACGACTAGTCTCCATCAGATGTATTGCATGCACAAAAACAAGTTGCTTAAGTGAAATCCCCATCAATCACCACTTTCAGAATTTAACTGCTTCTATTTTTCACAAAGATGTCCACTTCAGATTGACAGAGTATATCTGGATGCCTAGCAGTCATTGCATAGAAAGTAGAATGTTTTCCCCGCTGTGCTTACCCTCCAAGACTAACACATTAATTATGGCACTTCCGTATAACTGTGCCTCTGTGAGACTGCCTGCTAGAATATTACTCCTGCATGGGCTAGTAGTGGTAAAGGTGTGATGGGAATGTTGGTGGTATTTGATTAGAAACCATTCCAATAGACAATATGAAATAGTAATCTTTGATTTTCACTACTGCACCAGATATTGTTGGTGAAGTGTGCCTAATCCCAGCTCTACAATGCCGGTTCGACAGCACTTTTACCATCCGGCATCTCATTGACAGGATTTATGTCAAATGCTAGTTGCGGTAGGCATAAATCCCATTTGTCTCCTGGTCCTATTTTCTCATTGGGGGGCTTTTCCCCCCTGAACTCTCCATTTGGGGGGGGCTCAACCCCCTGCATCCCCCATAATTAGGATTTTCAACTCCAGTCAGAGCTGATTCAGAGAGGGTGTGCAGGATTGGGAGACAGTGTGTGAAATGTGTCGAGCACACCAACACAGTGATCTGTCGGCAACCTGTTGATTTGGTCGACAGTTTGGTAGATCACCGTGCTTGTGTCACTGTTGGGGAGGGCATACCCCTAATCTCCCTATACCTCATTCATAAGTGTCACAATCTGTGTTCATACTGCTTCATACGTAGTGGGGAGAACATACTGAGAAAATCTGCAGCATTATGGAGTACTGCATTTGGGCTTTACTTCATGCAAGAGTTTTTAAAATGTCAGTGTCTTATACAATGGAGAGTGGCTAAAAATCAAAGGCCATTATCTCCAAACATGACTTGAATGATTGCTATGGAACTTGGGTAAGTAAGTGGCATTTAGTGTCAGCATATATTAACTCAGCAAATGTAGCTTGTTTTCCTGCAAATTTTCTTGTACAATGGCCAGGCTCCGGTTGGTGGTGTACGGAATGTCTGTGAAGAAGTGCTAGTACCTGGTGATGCATCATTTACCTGTAGCTGCTGCAGCTACCATGTTGACTTGATTGCTTGAGCAAACCATGTTATCCCATCATTTCCTATGCCTGACCATAGTGGATACTGAGAATGAATGTGGCTGTTAAGAAGGTGTCATCTTCATGATTTAGATGGTTGGTGAGAACACTGGTTGCAAAAGGTTAGGAAGACTCTCCTTCTGTACACTGTTTCTACCACAATGGTTACAATATGTTTTCAGTGGATTTGTGCTATCATCAGTAAAATATTCCTACACTACCAAGGATCATTGTGGCTTTTTATGTACAATACAGTGGACTGGGGGTACTGTGGGAAGCATTAGGAGGTGACTAAAAGGTAATTCATTTCTTCAGCTACTATAAAATTAAATGGCTGTAAATCATCAGGCAGGGCAGCATAAGCAGGTGGTAGAGTAGAATAGTAATCACCATGCTGGAAGGACTTCAGGTGAGGCCTGTCATTAGATATGAATATCAAAACATCAGTACAACTATCAATACAAATGTCATTAGATATAAATATCAAAACTGTAAAACTTTTTTTTTCATTTCTCTTTTTCTCTTTTTATTTTTTGATTTTGCCCTCTCCTCCTGTGATGGCCTCCATTACTCAGTATCATACTCATCTCCACATTGTTCTTGGGGTAACTGATATCAGACTGTCAGGCTACTTTCTTTCTTCATCCTCCTTTCATGCATGTGCTTCCTCATACTCTTTCTCCTCTTGTGCTTCTTCCTCGGCTCCTTCTCTCACATTTATTCCTCTCCTCCTATGTTTTTTCCTTCCTCTACCACCTCAGTTGAAAGCCCTTGTTCTGATAATCCTACTTCAATATCCTCCTCATTGGCACATTTCAGTTTAACCTTCTTTAGGGGCAGTGCTACTCATATGCTTTGTAGAATTGCAAGGTCCATATACCATGCCCTACTCCTACTCCCAAGAATAACTACACGTTTCTGCTTATATTTTTGTCTTCTTCTTCTTCTTCTTCTTCTTCTTCTTCTTCTTCTTCTTCTTCCACACTCCTCACATTGCCTGAACAGTTGACTGCTGTCCACCCAGTTTATCCCCTTTACATATTGAATCATTCAGTCATATCACCTCTTTCACTTCTGATATCCAGAATGTACAGGTTAAGGTCAGTCAGTCTTTTCTCACAGTTGTTCCCAGCTGCCCATCTGTCATTTTGGTTGCCCACTGTTGATTAACACCATTTTGGAAGGATTCTGCAGATGTATGATTTGGTGACTGGGAGGGCATCATACTGTATGTTGCAAAGCAGACTGGCAATTGTTGATGTCCATGCACAGGTGACTGTGGCAACTGTTGTCATATTTGTATGACATGGACAGGGGGACAGCTTATCTTTATATTTCTGGATGGATCCCATCTAACTTGGATTGGTGAACTGAAAGCCTTGAATGAGGAAAGGGGAAACCCATGTCCTCTGGGATTGCTCATGGTGGTTCCTTCACCAGATGCACTGGATGACTAACTGAGTGGAATGCTTTTAGTGAGTGTGAAAGCAATTAACATCTGTAGACTATTAAACCATGGTTTCTTTGGCCAACTATAATGTGCATTGCCCTCACAGCTCCACTACTGCAATTCCAAGTCCCTTTTCCGCTATGACAATCACATTTTGCATAACCACTACTTGCAGAACTTGTACTGGGAGGAATTGAAATTGGGCAAAGGCTATCAGCTGGTTTCCTTCCCTCATATCCTTTTCACCACTTGTTTTTTCCCTCATGTTTTCTAGATGCACCAATGGCACATACTAAACAAATGATAAAATGATGCATCTGCTGCAAAATGATAATTACTGTATGAGGATTCACAATACTTGTTCAACAATTTTTTAAATGCCCACATGACACAAACATGCTTCATGGCTTCAAAGGTGATTCTGTGACTGAGAATTGAGGGAAATGAGTATAAATGACACCTCCTGGCCAGACCACACTGACAGACCCTCATACCAACCTCATGGAGACACTGAGAGACCTAATAATTCACATAGCTGTCTACTTAACAGTTCACTCCCTGACAGGATGGTAGACTCACACAGGCACAAAATAAAAATATGGATGTATCTATCTTTTACAACCAGTAATCAAGAAAATACATTTTTTACCAATCAAATATTTAAAAATCCCCCTGCACCTTTTTCTGTTTGCTAAAGTCACTCCTTTGCCAGGGATGTCACAGTTACACTGTGCTCATTTCTCCTTTACAGCAGCGCACAATTGCACTTGCCTGTCTGCCTGAAACTACAGTTAAATGTAGGTCTGTCTGAACCTCCAATTGTTCAATCTTGCAAACATGGCCCATTGAACCAGGAAAGGTTAACCAAACATCATTTATTTTGAAATTAATTCACTCTAGCTAAACTGTAGGAAACCATTGATTTATGGTTAGAATGTAGAGGTAAAGTATTTCCTTGTACCAGGGTGCATGAAGCATGTAAAAGAGATGGTGAAGCAAGGGCACTGTAAAGGCTACTGGTTTGAAAAATTGTGTCACTTCAGACACTGCTAAATATATATGATATTTTCCATTATGCAATGAGTAAGTGTTCTACACATAGTTCTTGTCTCAAGTTGCCCAACAATGAAATGTTTGGCAGTATAATGTGCTGGTGGTTTATGTTGGTTCACAACATTCCAAAGCAAGAGTTCTGCATCCCTCAGTGTATGAAGACTACGGTTAATAAAAATGATGTCCATGGGGTGAAAAGGTCCCCCCTCCCCCCTCCCCCCGGGTCGTGCCTGAAAATAGGCAGGATTTGTCTAGTGCATTTACCCGGTCAACAAAAGCTAAATAAATAAAATAAAAGTGATGCCCGGCAGAGAGTAAGCAGCAACTCTGAGGAGCTCCATCATGACCCAATAAATAATCTTCTTTTTTCCCTATCTCTGAAACTTTAGTGGACTTTCTAAGTGATATAATAGAAGTTCATTGATACTTGCATTATGGAAGATAATAAAATTGATCAACTTACTCAGAATACCTTTTTTTAGCTCAAAGAATCAGAAGTAGAGCAAGAGCCAGTGGACCTTCTAGAAGCAAATAGACCCCAGTGCAGCAATTCACTTCCTACATCACCTCCTGATTCTGTTAATACCATCACCACTGAACAAGTCTATGCAGAATTGTAAACTATCAAACAAATGCTGTTTCCACTAATTGAAGACTTTAAGGATTGGAAGTCTGTAGTAAAGGAGTTGGCACAACGTGTCTCCAATACTAAAATTAGAATATCCTCCACCAAAAACAAATTAGTAAAGATGGAGCCCGAGGTAATCACCCTTAAATGATCAGTTAAAACTAGAGAACAAGGTGGACAATTTAGAAGGTCGATTAAGGAGAAACAACCTAGTCCTGTTTGGGATCCCAGAAGGTGAAGAGGGTCCGTTGCCTATAGAATTTATACAAAAATTATGTAATAAAATTGTCGGCCCCTCTCCCAATGGATACAATTATATTTTAGAGAGGGCGCACAGATTGGTGCAGCCAAAACCTGCAGTGGGAGAAACCCCCAGGCCTGTCATCTTTAAGATTTTGAATTATTTGGAAAGGGATTATCTCCTAAAAGCTACTAAGTAGGTGGACCAACTGGAATGGGAAGTCAAAAAGCTTCATTTGGTACCAGACCTGACTTACAAGGTTCAGCAAGAATGTGTCACATATCGGTCCATCCAGACAAAGCTTTGGGCACTGAGAATTAAACATAGGATGCTTTTTCTGGATCACTTACAAGTTACCACAGCAAAAGGGATTTATCATTTTGACTTGGCACAACAAGTTTCAGTGGAGCTAATAAAGATCCTGCCCAATCTATTTGACAAAGCCGGGTGAGGTTCCTCTTTTTCTGTGCTAAAGTTTGAAGCATCAGTTTATGATAGTAAAGCCAATTTCTTGATTAATTCTGGTGGTGAAGTATATTGAGGCACACCAATATGTTCAAACAGCTGCTTTCAAGTTTTCATAGCTTAGTCTGCACTACCTGGAATTTAAGATTACAGTTCAATTGTTTGGTAATAAAACATGTCAAATCCAAACTAGCAGTACATAGAGGGTGGAATATTCAGAACTGCACCTGGCAAGGGCACAAGCTGGGTGCAGTGGAACTGGGATGCACCAGGGCATGGACTGGGCGATATTCAATGGTGCTGCGCCATGATCCAGCACCGTTGAATAAGGCACAGTGGCCACCCACATTGCGCATGGTGCAGTGGCACTGCACCAGCGCAAGTGGCCAGAGAAGAGCAGGGGATGCAGTAGTGCAAGTGCTGTTGTGCTAGGTGCATCAACCATGATATTCAGCAGTGGACATGTAAATAGGGCCATAATGCATGCAAGGCACAAATGGGGCCATTAGCATGTCATTATGGCTCCATTTGCATGCAGGTGTGTCGATCCCTGGAGACTTGCACCTGGCGCCCTGTCAGGCAGCAGTTGTTAGGAACCGATGCCCCCTGCCCCACACTGGCAACGTGCTCTGACACCTGATTGCAGGCTTAAGTATAAAACTTAAATGTCCAATATCCCTGGTGGTCCAGTGGACTGCTTCCAGCCCAATCACGGACATAAGTATAAATATTTAACATCAAACCATCCTGGGTGGTCCAGTGGTACCCTCCCCACCCACCCACTGAGCCCCACCACCCTGCTCCCCAGTCAGCGGGGGTGGCAGCTCCCCACCTGCAAGCTGCCTGGCCACCTGTCACTGACTGCATGCAGTGTTGAAGTTGCTCCATTGTCCGCCAGCGTGACCAATGGGTCATACTGTACTACACAGTCCAGATATGTGACATTTATGTTTTATACTTAAACCCGTGATTAGGCATGGGGGGTGCTACCATGACGAATGGTGCTGCCGGAGCTTGGGTGACCACCCACAGATGGCAGCTGCTGAGTTGCAATCTGCAATATGGCAGCTCACCTGTGGGTGGCCAGCTGTTGCTCCTGTTTTTTTTGGCTCAACTGTGTGCGGCCCAGGTAGGGGTTGCGGCTGTATCTGCTCAGCACATCTCAGGCTGAATATCGGGATGTGCAGAGTATGCATGGGCACGCCCCCCCTACTTGCGCTGCATACAATACAGATGCACCTTGGTGCATGGGGATTTGTACCACGCACTTTCCCCTTTTGAATATCATGCGGGGTGCATCAGTGGGTTGTGCATGACAAAACTGTGTTGCACCAAGCGTAACCCTTCTGAATATCCCACCCAGAGAGTCTTTTGTTCCTTTTTCTTGGATGATCATCACAGAAGAGGTATGTGATGCTGAGGAGGGGAATTATAAGGGTTGATATTCTCTGTTAGTGACTCTATTTTATAACATGGCTATCTAAAATACAATCATTTCATTGGTCAGAACACATCACCTGACCATTGATTAATCCTGATATACCCACAGTTTCCTTGCTGATCCACAATATCCTGATTGACAGCAATGTAAAGTGATTTAGAGAAATCACTCCACCATAGACACATTGAAAAAAGAAAAGGCAGATTCCACCTTGCAAAGGCAGATTCCACCTTCAACGGTGGGTTCTGCATCCTCATAACAACAAATCCACCTAGTGGACAACTTCAAAGACAGCATCCTCTATGCACATTATTCATTAGTCGGAAGGACTATTTTAGTAGAAATCCATGTTCAAACACATTTATTTTAATATTCCTTTACCTAAACCTCTAATATAATGCAGCTCATGTTATAAGAGGATTAACCCACTCCAGGGTATGGGTTTACTGAGCATTAATCCACACCTGGGTGGTTGAAATCACTTGGCCCATGGCCTTGTGATTCCACCCTCCCCCACCAGGCGTGAATTAATGCTCAGTAAACCCATACTCTGTCATGGGTTAATCCCTTCTTATTTTAAAAATGAGAAAACTGTTGGCAGATATTGAAGCATGGTCCTGCTGTTCGGATAATGTGGATTTATTTTTTCTTTGCACCAGATGGAATATTCTAGAACACTCCCCCTTAATAGTCTTTATTTCTAATATAGCAAGGACCATGTGATTCATTGCTTCTTTATTTTGGAAACTTCTGGAACCTGGTTGATGCGTTCAGAGGTGGGGAACACCATCCCCCCCCCCCCAGCGGCTGTTCCATCTGGCAAGAAAAAAGACTGTCCTTTCTTTTTTCATTTTTTGGTTACCTTTACAAAGATCTGTACAACCTAGCTATCTTTCTTGATACATGGAACTCATGAATGAATCTGACAGACTGTGAAAATCTAAGAAAATTTCATCATTACTATGTTAAAACCCATGGACATTAATAGTCTTTATTTGATTTGCTAGATAGCCATGGTATTAGGAGGTACTGTGCACAGTTAGGAAGTCAGGTTTCCTATTGATGTTAGTTGGTGAACATTAGTCCTTTATGTTGCCACGGTGGTAGGAAACCTGCATTATAGAAGCTTTTGGGCTACCTCATTAATTTTTCTGTATAAGTTAATTGGAAAACATATTTCTTGTTATTGGGCTAAGTCCCATAGAAGATGTTCATGGGACAGGTTTATCCTCTCTGTATGCTATTTTTGTTTTTCATTAGATGTTTGAACAGTTCTACAAGTTTGATATAAGGAGGGGAAGCATTACTATCTTGATTGTTCTTGGAATATAGGCTGTACATAATTTAGTTATAAGGACATTTGGTCATATTGAGAGTGGTGTTGTGTGGGGGGGTAATGTTAAATGTTTTATAGGGACAGATGGAGGCTGCACACTTGCTTGCAGTCATGGATTACATGCTCGGGAGATGGCTCAAGGTTCAAGAGGTAAGGAGGTTGGTAAACACTTTTATTTTTTGGGGTTATGGGGGGAGGTGGGATGGGAGATTTTATTTTACTGAATGAGTAGTTAGGGATTTGAAACATAGAAACATAGAAACATAGAATTTGACGGCAGATAAGGACCGCTTGGCCCACCCAGTCTGCCCATTTCCCTACCTACTGGATAAGCTGCAGATCCTAGTTAACCAGCAGCCTACTTCTTTCTACCCCCACCCCCCAGAATTGCCTTATGACTATCCCATGCATGCTTGAATTCCACCACTGATTTTGACTCCACAACCTCCTCCGAAGGCCATTCCATGCATCCACAACCTCTCTGTGAAAAATACTTCCTTAAATTACCTCTGAGCCGCCTCCCTCTATCTTCAAATTGTGCCTCTTGTTCTTGCACACCTCTTTTTTGAAAGATGCTACCTCTTGACTTTGTTGATTCCCTGAGGTACTTGAAATTTTCATCATGTCCCCCTCTCCTCCTTTCCTCGAGGCTATACATATTAAGCTCCTTAAGTCTCTCTCATATGTCCTCCGTGCAGACCCTGCACCATTTTAGTTGCCCTCCTCTGGACAGCTTCCATCCTGTCTATGTCTTTGTGGAGATTGGGTCTCCAGAACTGCACACAGTACTCCAGATGGGGTCTCACCAGCTGTCTGTACAGAGGATAATAACTTCTGTTTTCTACTGGTGATGCCTCTCCTATGCATCCCAGTATCCCCCAGCCCTCCTTGCTGCCTTCTCACATTGCTTGCCCACCTTAGGTCATCTGATATGACTACCCCAGGTCTCTTTCCATTTTGTTGTTGTTAGTATCTCATCCCCATTGTGTACTCTTCCCTGGGTTTGTTTCCCAGGTGCATACCTACACTTCTAGCATTGAATCTAAGCTGCCATACATTTGACCATTCCTCTAACCTTGCCAAGTCCTTCTCATCCTTTCCACCCCACCCTGTGCATCAACTCTGTTGCAGATCTTAGTGTCATCTGCAAAGAGACATATTTTTCCTTCCAGTCCTTCTGCAATGTCGCTTATAAAGACATTGAAGAGGACTGGTCCACATTGAACCTCATGGTACCCCGCTAGTAACCTCCTTTCTTCTGAGTGGACTCCATTTACTATTACTCTCTGTGTCCTATTCTCCAGCCAATTCTTTACCCAGGCTGTCATCTTGGGACCCACTCCCAGGCTGGCTAACTTATATATTAATCTTTGTGTGGGACTGTGTCAAATGCCTTGCTAAAGTCTAGGTAGGCCATGTCCACAGCCCCTCCCTGATCTACTACTTTGGTCACCCAGTCAAAGAAATCTATCAGATTCGTCTGGCATGACCTTCCCGCTGTGAATCCATGCTGCCTAGGGTCTTGTGCCCCTCTGGCCTCTAGATACTCGACAATTCTTTCCTTTAGAAGTGATTCCATCATTTTCCCTATCACTGAGGTTAAACTAACAGGTCTATAGTTTCCTGCTTCTTTTGAGTGGGGGGAAGTATTATGTAGGCTTACCAAATTCTGGAAAGTGGGACATAGGATTATACTTAATTTCTTATCAGGATACAATACTGGAAACTGATTTCTTGGAATATAAGGGGGGAGGAATAAGAGTTAGAAATAATATATTTTAAGACATCTAATTCATTTTCATTTACCATTCCATGTTGCAGGGGCACATCTTCCCACAGACTAGCTTATTCATTTGAGTAAATTATGGGTTGCTCAGGTCTATGGAACAGGACCCAGTGCCAGACAAAGGGGTGGTGCTATATTATTCCATAAATCTGTTCTGTTTCAACAAATTCAAGATTAGAAGGAACCTGAAGGGAGATATATTATTTTACATGGTAGAGTGACTAATGTGGAAGTGGTGATAGGTTTAAATGTTTGGGCCAAATGTGGATACTCCATAATTTTTTGCAAATTTGGCTACTATTTTTGGAACCACTTGCACATGTTCCTTGCATTCTGGGAGATGACAGGAATCTTGCACATTCAAATGATTTAGATAAGTCCTTTCATAGGAAAGTGGGTCTATCCCCAGACCAGAGGGCCTTAAGATAATTTATGCAAGATATAAGTATGATAGATCTGTGGAGACTTATACATCAAGGGGACTAGTGATATACTTTTTCTTCTGCCCCCATGGGGTTTATTCACAAATAGACTATCTTTTAATTAGTAACATGCTATTGTCTTATGTTGGGCAGACAAACATACATACAATGGTAATTTCTGACCACTCCTCTTTTCAGTTAAGTTTATCATTAGCACAGCACCCTCCATGTGCTGGCACTTAGGATCTTGATACTAAATTACTGGTACACCCCTACATTATAGAGCATTTGAGGAAATTCATACTTCACTCAGTAGAAGAGAATGTTACTTCCATAGAGGAGAAAGATGTGTGATAAGGGTCAAAGAAGGTACTTTGAAGGGGGAAGTTTATAAGATTAGACACTGTTAAGAAAAAGAAATTGAGCCTCAGACAGCTAGTTTTGGAACCTGCTCATGAGGGAGCAATCTTAGACCTCATACTCTCAAATGGGGACAGTGAGAGGATCTCAGATCTAGAAGTGGGTAGCCATTTGGGAACAAGTGACCACCAAACAGTGTGGTTCATGATAAATACAGCTATAGAGTCAAGCCATACAAAAGTGAGGGTTCTGGACTTCAGGAGGGCTGACTTTGGCAAGATGGGAGAGTGCCTTAGAAAAGCACTAGCAAACAGGCTAGAAGGAGGGGTGGAGCAACAATGGGGAAATATCAAAACTGCATTCCCAGAGGCAACAAGCCTTTGTGTGAAGCAAATAAACAAATCAAAATGAAAGAAAAAGCCACTATGGTTCTCAAAAGAAGTGGCGGTGAAGGTTAGGGAGAAAAAGATAGCATTTAGGAAGTATAAGGAAACAAAGAAGGAGCAGGACAGAGAACTGTACCAGTTAAGGCAGAAGGAAGCAGGGAGGGTAGTCAGAACAGAAAAGGCACAAACTGAGGAAAAGATAGCCAACTCGGTTAAGAAGGGGAATAAAACTTTTATAGGTATATCAGGGAGCGTAGAAAGACAAAGGGAGGGATAGTGAGGCTGAATAGAATGGATGGTGGTTGCGCAGAGAGAACCAGTGAAAAAGCAGGGATACTGAATGAATACTTCTGTTCAGTATTCACAAAAGAGAAAGTGGGGGAGGTGTCTAATCCAATTAACAGAAGCACTCTGGAGAGGGGGGTCAATCCCAGTCCTTTACAGAAGAAAGGGTTCTGAAAGAACTCCTAAAACTGAAGGTGGACAAAGCAATGGGGCCAGATGGAATTCACCCAGAATTCTAAAAGAATTAAGCAGAGAACTAGTGACACCACTGACTACCCTTTATAACAAATCATGGGATGATGGTGTGGTACCTGAGGACTGGAAGAAGGCTGATGTGATTCCCCTTCACAAAAGTGGGACCAAGACAGAGGCAGGAAACTACAGACCTGTCAGTTTGACCTCTGTGGTAGGGAAAGTGATGTAATCACTTCTGAAGGAAAGAATTGTTGAGTACCTAGAGGCCAGTGTGGCACGGGACCCAAGGCAGCATGGGTTCACAGTGGAAAGGTCATGTCTGATGAATCTAATTGATTTCTTTGCCTACGTGACCAAAGTAGTAGACCAGGGAGGGGCTGTGGACATGGCCTACCTAGACTTTAGCAAGGCATTTGACACAGTCCCACACAAAAGATTAGTTGTCAAATTAACCAGCCTTGGAGTGGGTCCCAGGGTGGTAGCCTGGGTAAAACATTGGCTGAACAGCAGGACACAGAAGGTAATTGTAAATGGAGTCCACTCTGAAGAGAGGTTACTAGTGGGGTGCCGCAGGGTTCAGTACTGGGTTCAGTCCTTTTTAATGTCTTTATAAGTGACATTGCAGAGGGACTGGAAGGAAAGTATGCCTCTTTGCAGATGACACAAAGATCTGCAACAGGGTTGATACACAAGGAGGTGTGGGAAGGATGAGAAGGGACTTAGCAAGGTTGGAGGAATGGTCAGAAGTATGGCAGCTTGGATTCAATGCAAAGAAGTGCAAAGTAATGCACCTCAGAAACAAAAACCCAGGGGAAGATTACACAATGGGGGGAGTAAACCACAACAAAATGGAAAGGAACCTGGGAGTAATCATATCAGATGACCTTAAGGTTGGCAAGCAATGTGAGAAGGCGGTAGGGAGGGCTGGGGGGATACTGGGATGTATAGGGAGAGGCATCACCAGCAGAAAACAGGAAGTTGTTATCCCCCTGTACAGACAGTTGATGAGACCCCATCTGGAGTACTATGTCCAGTTCTGGAGACCCCATCTCCACAAGGACATAGACAGGATTGAGGCAGTTCAGAGGAGGGCAACTAAAATGGTGCAGGGTCTGCAAGAGAAGCCATATGAGGAGAGGTTAAAGGAGTTTAATATGTATACCCTTGAGGAAAGGAGGGAGGGGGGGACATGATAGAAATGTTTAAGTACCTCAGTGGAATCAACAAAGTCCAAGAGGGTAGCATCTTTCAGAAAAAGAGATGTGCAAGAACAAGGGGACACAATCTGAAGATAGAGGGAGATGGCTCAGGGGCAATGTGAGGAAGTATTTTTTCACAGAGAGGGTGGTGGACACATTGAACAGCCTTCCTGAGGAGGTTGTGGGTTCTAAAACTGTGGGAGAATTCAAGAATACATGGGACAGAGATAAGGCAATTTTTGTGGGGGGTATTAAGAACTAGGCTGTTGGTTAAATAGGATCTGCAGCTTATCCTCTAGGTAGGGAAATGGGCAGACTAGGTGGGCCAAGCGGTCCTTATATGCCATCAAAATCTATGTTTCTATGTCTATGTTTCTGGTGTTGTGCTAAAGGGTATGGGCTGTTGGGGGGTGGGGAGGGACCTGGAGGACAGTAGTCTGTATGCCAAGGACAGACTAGACTTGAGTGAAGAGGGAAAGAAAGTGTTGAAACAGAGGATGGAGGAGTACATAGAGGAAGTTGGGAATTTAAACTAGGAGTGGGGGGTGGCAGTTGGAGAAGAGATATGCAGAGACCACAGGTTGGGAAACCATATGAGCTTACCCCCCATAACAGTGACAAAGGACAAATGGCAAGTACTGTTGGTGATGCTAGGAAAGGAGGGCAGGATGGGCGGGTGGAGGGTGGAAGGTGGTTACCCTTAATGCTAGGATCCTTGGGAGGAAAACTGCAGAGTTACAGGTTCTCATGGCAGAGGGAGAGGTGGACATTGCTGCCATCACGGAAACGTGGGCCACCCAATACAATGACTGGGACCTGTCTGTACCAGGGTACAGGTTATTTTGTAGGGACACGGTGATTGGGAAAGGAGGGGGGTGGCACTATATGTGTAAGGGAGGAAGGGAAGGGGGGTAGTATGGAGTCACTTTGGATGCAAATCCAGGATTCCAAGAATAGGATTCTTAGAATGGGAGTGGTGTACAGGCCACCATCTCAGACAGAGGAGTTAGACAGGGAACTAGTGGGACAGATCTGGAGGATCTGCGAGAAGGGTAGTGTGGTGATTGTGGGGGACTTCAACATGCCAGGATTGGACTGGAGCACCCCAACAACCAGGAACAGAAGGGAGCAGGTACTGCTGGATGCCTTCCAGGACAGCTTCCTGCTGCAAATGGTCAGTGAACCAACCAGGTTAAGGAATACCCTTGACCTTGTGCTGGCAAATGGGGACTTTGTGAGAGAACTTACAGTGCAGGAACTGCTGTCAGGGAGTGACCACCACTCAGTATGGCTCACATTGGATATGGGCAAGGAAGGAGTGGAATCTGGCACAATAGTGCTGGACTTCAGGATGGCCAACTTTGGGAGGATGGGGGAAGTGGTAAAAGGGTGCCTGGCCAGAATTCAATCTAGTATGGACACTAACCAGAGGTGGGAGCTCATAAATCTGGGGATAGTGGAGGCAACCAAAACCTGCTGCAAAGTCCAGAGCAAGAAGGCTAGGGTTAAGAAACCAATCTGGTTGAGCAAGGAGGTCATAGATAAGGTAAGGAGGAAAAGAGCTGCCTTTAGGAAGTACAAGAAAACAGGGAGGGGGGATGACAGGGAGGAGTACTTGACAGAATCGAAGGAGGTGACAAGGGCAGTAAGGGGGAGCCAAAGCATCTACGGAACTCAGGCTGGCACAAGGCATTAAGAAGGGGGAGAAGGACTTCTTTAAGTACATCAGGGAGAAAAGGAGCTGTAAGGACCACATAGTAAGGATTAGGAAGGAGGGGGTTTGGGTGGAAGCAGGGTACAATAAAGGCGGAAGCACTAAATGAGTACTTCTGCTCAGTATTTACTAAAGAGAAGACGGGGTGACACCCAAGGTGGGAGAAATGGCAGAAGCAGGGTGAGAAGTGGTGACAGATGGGGAAATCATGGAGAGCAGAGTTCGAGAGGGTTTGAAGGCACTGAGGGTGGACAAGGCACCAGGCCCAGATGGCATCCACTCCAGGGTACTGAAGGAGCTGGCAGAGGTCCTTGCAGGACCTTTGGCAGACTTATTTAATGCCTTACTACATTCGGGGTGTGTACCTCAGGACTGGAGGATGGCTCATGTGGTGCCCCTCCACAAGAGTGGCCCCAAGGATGAACCGGGAAACTACAGACCAATGAGCCTCACATGCATCATGGGTAAGCTAATGGAGACTATCCTGAAGGAGAGGCTGGTGGCCCTCCTAGAGGCCAAAGGACTACTGGACAGCAGACAGCATGGCTTCATACGTGGCAGATCCTGCCAAACCAACCTGGTCAAGTTCTATGACTGGGTAACTAGGCAACTGGACAGGGGCCATGCAGTGGATGTCCTGTATCTGGACTTCAGTAAGGCATTCGACTCAGTGCCACATGGAAGGCTGGGAAGGAAGTTAGTAGACACAGAGGCGGGTGCAAAGCTGGTGAGATGGGTAGGAAACTGGCTGCAGGGAAGGCAACAGAGGGTGGTGGTGGGTGGGAAGCTGTCACACCCAAGGGCAGTGACGAGCGGTGTTCCACAGGGCTTGGTGTTGGGACCAGTGTTGTTTGGGATATTCATTGCAAACGTATCATGGGACATCAAGAGCAAGATCAGTCTGTTTGCTGATGATACCAAGGTAGACGCAGTGGTGGATGACCTAGGGGGATGGCAGGGGTTGCAGGATGATCTGCAAAGCTAGAAACCTGGTCAGACACCTGGCAACTGGGCTTTAATGCCAAAAAGTGCAAGGTGCAGCATTTTGGGATGAAGAACCCAAGGAGGAGTTACCAGCTGGGGGGATTGCAGCTAGCCGAGACAGAGAAGAAAAAGGATCTGGGTGTGCTCATTACAGGGTCAATGAACAACTCAGCACAATGTAAGAAGGTAGCTGCAAAGGCCAACAAAATGCTGGGTAGTATTGCAAGGGGTATATCCTCGAGGAGGGAGGAGGTGATTCTGCCACTGTATAGGTCATTAGTTAGACCACACCTGGAGTATTGCGTACAGTACTGGCATCTGTATCTGAAGAGGGACATTAAGTTACTGGAGGGGGTGCAGCACAGAGTGACAAAGATGATCAAGGGGCTGGGAGACTTATCACATGAGAGGAGGTTGACGGAGTTGAACATGTACTCACTGGAGGAGAGGAGAGACAGGGGTGACATGATTGAAACCTTTAAATACATGAAAGGAATAAACAAGACAGGTACAGAGGAGCTGTTCAAAGAAAGGGAGGGGAGGGACACCAGGGGCCATGATATGAGACTGGAGCGAGGAAGGTTCAGGAGGGAGATGAGGAGACACTTTTTTACAGAGAGGGTGGTGGCTGGGTGGAATGCATTACCTGCTGAAGTGGTATGCAGTAGAACAGTGGACTGCTTCAAATGAGGATGGGACAGGACAAGGGGGAGAGTTAATGAAGGGGAAGGGTGGAAGGGAGGGGCAGTCTGCAGAATAAGGGGTGCTAGCTGCACATTTGAGCAGACTTGATAGACCTCTAGGCCTTTATCTGCTGGCAAATTTCTTATGTTCGTATGAACTCCCAAGTTGAAGAATGGTTATCCCAAATTCAGAGATTGGAATCTATGATTTCTAAATCTTCTGATGATAATTTATGGACAAAACTAACATCTTTAAGGGCCAAGTATTCAGCCTATTTACTAGACAAGGTGATGTGTTTGTCAGCCTCTTTGATGGCCACTTATATTGGACAGTGGGAGAAGGTGGGAAAGTTGCTCATGATGCGCCTGAAACTAAAAGCGTCTACACGTTTGGTAACAGCCTTAGCAGACCCTAGCTCCAGTGATTTAGTTTCTGACCCTAAAAGGATCATCAAAATATTTAAAGAATTTTATCAATCCTTATATACAGCACCTGACTTAGACCCAGGTTTTCAGGAGAAGTTTACAAATTTCCTGGATAGACTAGATTTGCAGACTCTTGACGACTCTCAAAAAGAAATTATGATGGGTTTCATTACTGAAGCAGAGATTGTGGAGGCAATAGGGTCCCTTCCATCAGACAAAGCCCCAGGTCCAGATGGTTATGCCCCTCTTGTGTACAAGACTTTTACAAATGAACTGGCTCCTATATTAGAGTTAGTGTTCAATTATGCATATACTCTAAATATTGAGGAGATGGCCATACTGGAAGCTAGAATTGTTGTGCTACCTAAACCGGGGAGGGACCCAACTGCTCCTGATAATTACAGACCTATCTCGCTTTTTAAATATTGACATTAAAATTTTAGTGAGTATTTTGGCCTGTGGGCTTAGAAAGGAATGGGCCAGATTAATAGGTCTGGAGCGACTAGAGTTTGTGGCTGGATGTCATTCCAGTGACCACTTTAGAAAAAAATTTCATCTTCTCTCTGCATCTGGGGAGGCAAGCATTGAGGCTGTGCTGGCTCCCCTAGATGCAGAGAAGGCATTCAATCGAGTGGCTTATTATTTTTTGTTTGATTTGTTATGAAAATATAGTATCCCATCAGACTTCATTCAATGGGTAAAGATTTTATATGTATGCCCCTCATCTAGGATCATGTGTAATGGTGCATGCTCTGCATGCTTTTTCTTAACCAGAGGTACATATCAAGGATGCCACCTGTCCCCCATGTTATTAAGATTATACATAGAACCTTTAGCTTGAAAGATTATCTCTTCTCCCAGGGTTAAGGATATTTTGGTAGGTTTAAAAGAATATAAACTTTCCATGTTTGCCAATCATGTATTACTTCAGAGACCACCCCCCCTCCCGCGAGGAGACCAGAGGTCGTGATGGCCTGCCCTGAAGCCCTCCCTGCCCTCAGAAGCCCCCAACCCGAGACACACCAGAGACCACTCCCCTCCCCCGAGGAGACTGGAGGTCGCGAGGGCCTGTCCTGAAGCCCTCCCTGCCCGCAGAAGCCCCGAACCTGAGACACACCAGAGACCACCCCCCCCGAGGAGACTGGAGGTCGCGAGGGCCTGCCCTGAAGCCCACCCTGCCCACAGAAGCCCCGAACCCAAGACACACCAGGTAATTTCTACCTTGATCCAGGCTGCTGCCACCACCATTGGCCATCTGGCGCCTTTTCTGAAATGGCCACAAGCTCCCCTGCTCAGCGCATGAATCCCGGCCAGAGTAGCACCTCGAGTTGCTGCCCAGGCTCAAACGGAGCAGAACTGTTACTTTTGTGCCTGATTTTGAAACTTTTAAAATGAACCAGCTAAAACTATTTGCATTTGCCTGTAACTGTATTTAAAATCTTAGAGTCACTGCAAGCCCAGGACCTGTGTTCTATCTGAAATCCCCTCCGTGCAAATCTCACTGGGGACTGTTTGTTAATTTGTAAAGTGCATTTCCAGTAGTAACTGAAATACCCCCCCCCCGTGAAAAACTCATTTGGGGACTGTTTGTTAACTTCTAAAGTGCATTTCCAGTGTGCAGAATTTCAGTTTGCTCTGCTAGTAATCACCTTCTTTTTTGAATCACAATAGTACCTGATAGCCCACAGCCCATTTGCTCTTCTCCCCACACCCACTACCAGCCCGCCCCCAGCAAGTTAATCTTTTGCCTGTGCTGCATATTTAATCCCCCTCTCTCCATTCTCCTGCAGAGACCACCCCTCCCCGAGGAGACCGGAGGTCGCGAGGGCCTGCCCTGAAGCCCTCCCTGCCCGCAGAAGCCCCGAACCCAAGACACACCAGGTAATTTCTACCTTGATCCAGACTGCTGCCACCACCATTGGCCATCTGGCGCCTTTTCTGAAATGGCCACAAGCTCCCCTGCTCAGTGCATGAATCCCGGCCAGAGTAGCACCTCGAGTTGCTGCCCAGGCTCAAATGGAGCAGAACTGTTACTTTTGTGCCTGATTTTGAAACTTTTAAAACAAACCAGCTAAAACTATTTGCATTTGCCTGTAACTGTATTTAAAAGCATAGAGTCACTGCACCCGGGACATACCAGGTAATTTCTACCCTGATCTTTTTTTTTTTTTTACACCCAACTTCTCCATTAGCTCCTTATATTGTTTTGCCACTAGATGGAGCCTGATTAAGTTCGAGCAATTCGTTCCCAATACCTCACTTGTCACATTTTACTGCTCTCTAGTAGCTGTTTTCACTTGGTGATTTATATTAAAGGAGCCCTCTGCTGTCTCTTTCCTCTCTACCTCACTCCTTTCTCTAGTCAAAAATGTCCCCTCCTCCCCTCCTAGCGCTCCTCATGGGAATACTTTGCCTTCCTATCCTCTTTGAGCTTTACTGCTTGAACACATCAACAGCTTCTGCCAATACTTATACTCAGTTTGACTTCTACTACTCCAACATGCTTGCTACTGCCACTCCACTACTAAAAAGTGAGTTCCCGCTACAGTTAATAATAAAATGTTAGCATGCCTGCCAAATCTACTTTTCTAACTACTTCCTATTCTGCACACCATTTTTTTAGTTTCTCCATCCTAATCCTTACCTGGTTTACAATGATATTTCTAACCAAAGGAGGTGACCATCATTTTTTCTTGAGAAACAAATTATGAATTGCAACATTCACAAAATACAGTTAGGTGAAACTTGAAACATTTAGCACCAAATGGTAGTATAACCCAGAGGTTACGTTAAGGAGATGCAGATGCGCTTCATATATCCAGCAGGCCTAGGCTTGATTGCCACAGCCTCTACTTGGATACTGTAACTCTGAGCAAGTCACTTAACCTTACTAGTGCTGATGGGTTTCCCCTGAAAACAGGCACTTATAACTAATGAGCCTTACCAGGTTACCAAAGAATAAAACTGGAAGGCATCTGGAATCATTACTAGTGAAAAAGGATAGGGTCATATATGGGGTAAAGCTAATTGCCTGTGTGTCTTTTCTGAGATGAGCTGTTAATCAATGAAGGATTTAATTATTTGTGTGTTTCTACCATAGATGAGCAAGCTTTAGGATCATTTTTAAAAATAACACTTATTATAGAAGAGAACCCATCATATTTCTTTGCAATCATCGGTATTGTTAAAAGTATATACAAAGATATGATATATGTGTACTGTACATAGAAAATACTGGATAGGCAACCATACAGATCCAGCGTGTTCTGCCACAGAGGGGTCTGATTCCCTGTGATCTCGACAGTAAAGCTTGAGAGGTCCATGGGAATCAAACCCCCTAGGTGACATAACACAGTGCTTCTGCATTGGGTTGCCCATCCTGTCTTTTTATAGTGTATGGTACCCCTCAAATTATTGTAATACTGTTTTGCCATTTCTCACTATTTTTTTTTAATTCAAAAAGAAATTGCTGTGTCCTGTTTCTTATTTCAGGAGACAGCTCTGGTTACTATGGCGAGTTGTGTAGTTGCTAGGGACCAGGCATCCCTATGTTATCAGTGCACATTCCCATCGGTTGTCACCCTAGTGCAGGAGAGATTTTTAAGACAATAAAATCATGGCCAAACGTCTCACTTAGTGAGAAAATATGACATGGTGGAGGAAATTGCAATTTAGTGAGTAATTCTATATCTTAGCATATCTGAATCATCCTACATTTTTACAATGTATGTGGCTGGTCCTGCATCTGCAGGATTTATTCTAGTTTCAGAACCTACTGTCATGCGTCTTTCCATCTGCTTGATCCTTCGATTTCTGCTGCCTGGACTGTTGCCTTCATTTTTTTCTATGTATTTGTGGCTTGTGGGGTTTTCAGATCATCTGAAATGCTGTTCTACCACAGAAGGATTGAACAGCCTTCCATGAACTTTTCACTGTGGTAGAACAGCGTTTCAGCTGAGATGAAAATCAGGTTGGAACAACGTTCCATCATACACTGTAACTGTGGTAATGTATGGGCCATCACTGTGTAGTTTTTTTTTAAATCAACTTAAATTAGTGGAAGCGCTTTGGTAATTAGTATCACTATATAAGATGGAATTTTCTAACCATGGAGTTACCTCTGAAGAAGCCCCACCCAGACGGGTTGACATATACTGTAAGGGTTCTTTCACGAGTAAAACTGACATAACTGCTACTGACAGTGGGACTGTTTCCCATTCTGTTATGAGATGTCTTGTTGTGAATTTGTTTGGACTTTTTTTATATACAGTATGTCACCAGTAAGGAAATATTTGTAAATAAACTGTAAGTATTCCTTATTCCTTGTGAGTCAAACTGTGCTGCATTTACATTTAGCATTGCACACAGTGCAATATTTAGTTAGTCTGTGGTGTTGTGCACTGTTACTTTGTTCTAAAGTTTTGGTTCTGACTGGTGCATCACCATGTTTCTGACATTTGATAGTGAAGTACCTGTTCACATGTTTTAATTTTATTTAAATAATCAAAAATTTCCTCAAATAATATATTTTTAAATACAGATTTACAAATCCAAGATGTAGATTTGTTTGTGTCCAAAAGTAAAGAATGTTCTTTCTTAGGGATAACTTTATAGCACTACAAAACACAAACAAAATTTTCATTATCAGTCTGTAGTGAAGTGGTGGTGGTAGATGACTTAGACTTTCCCGATATCTCTTTCAAGGTCTTCCAAATAGCCTGATTACTACTATTTCCCTTAATCTATTTATTTAAGTAAAAATCTGATTTAGCTTTCTGCACCTACCCTTTTCACTTGTTTTGTAGTCTTTTATTCTCCATCAAATTAGTAACTGTTTTCTCCTTAATATACAATCTATTTTCCAAGCATTATCTCTGCTATGCATCAACTGAATTAACTCAGGTGTGGTCCAGCTGTCATCAATATCCCTCACCCTTGATTTCCTAACTGTGGCTACTTTGTCACAAACTGCTATAAATTCTGAAGATACATAATGAGCATAGAATTGTATTCTGGAATACAAAGGAAAAAGATCAGTTGTCCGATTGGTGGGGTGGTAGTGCTGCCACTTATGACCCGGTAACCCACATTCGGGAATGAGTGCAGGTCATTGGGGGTCAGCCAGGGGGAGTAGGACTGAGCAGTCTAGAGGACTATGTCCTCCTCCTCCTCCATGAAGGAAGGGCTGCCAACTCCACTACTCTACTGCTAGCAGGGTGACTGAAGGTGGCAATGTAGTCCAAGTGGCATAGGAAAGGTAGGGAACGCAGGCTGGTGCACATGCACACTTGAGCTGCCTGTACTGCAAGGGATGGGACCTGAAAGGCAGAAAAAAACAGCCAGGCAGGATGAGTACTGGCTCCCCACAGGTCCTACATCAATGATGTGGCTTTCCTCCAATCTAGGACCTGATCTGTGCCATGAGAGGCCTAACCCACTGCCTTCTGCTGAAAGGGTGAGACATGTGGAGGTTAGGACTGGGGGATCCAGTATAAAAGAGGGCCTGGCCAGTAAAGGGGAAAAAAAGTACTAACTAAAGAAAATAAATTACAAAATAGGCCAATTTTGAAATTCCACACAAGCCTTGGAAAAATAAAAATTGGGTAAGGATGGGGTGTTCTGGAAGACCAAATGCAAACAACAGGATGGTGAATCACCAGGGCATCAGAAAATGTACAAGCTTAAAGAATACGATGAACATTGGATGTTGGAATCTAATCAAGTAAAGTATGAGCCCCAGGCCTGTAGTTTACCCAAGTAGGCTGGTCATTTTCCTGGGAAAGACCTATTCCCTTCAATAAGTCCCTATATGTCACACTGGCTTTGTCCATCCAATTGATATTCACATTTCCAAGAAGAGCAATTTCTTTACAGTCACCCATGGACATGCAAAAGCCAACTGGCATAGACAAGCCCTCATCAGGACAACTTTTGGGAAAGTTCAAACAACCAATAAATAAATGTTTAACATTTGTCAGTAAGATTTTAACTGAAACAAAATCACATTTTTTTTCTTACCATCAAATGTATTAAACATAACTATTAAAGTAGATCACACATAAATAAGAATCGCCTTCTTTTATACCCATCCTCGCACTATGAAATATAACATAATTTGACAAAGTAATCTCATCATCTGTGGATTTACTTGTCAGCCAGGCTTCTGACACTGTCACAATATTGAACTGATGCATATGTAGCCAGGCTTTAAAGTCAACAAATTTTGGTAAAATGCTCCTGATGTTAAAATGAACAGTTACTAAAGATCCTTTCTTTGAATTTCCAGACTGACTGGAAATTTTCATAGGAGAAAGTCCCAGATTTGTCATGCTGACCACTGAGACATGCTGGCCCTGAGGTATATAGCATTACAGTAATCATGTCTGGAGGTTATGAATGCATGCACCAATGTCGGAAGGTCATCAGGTGGGATCAAGACTTTATGCAGGGTACATGTTTTGAAATGGTAAAAGCCACTCAACACAAATGCTGACACCTGAGCCTCCAGTGTCACCCCATTATCCAGAATGACTCCAGGATTCTACACCTTAGCAGAAATCTCCAGACTGGGGGAACCAAATAAAGGTAACTGAAAAGGGAGCATGGACTTTGCACCAATCTAGCTATTTGCTGGTGCACCTATCAAGCTATTGCCCTGTTGGCGCTCCCCCCTGGCTCCCCACCCAACCGCCCTATCTGGGTATTTACTTATTTAGCCTTATTGTGTCAGTTTCTCCTGATGACTAACAGGCAATTTTGCCATTTGCTCCTTATCAAATGCTACCACTAGGGGCAATGGCTTCTCTCTAGTGCTCACTGAATACTTGTAGGTGATGTTCTCTATCTGCACTATGGCTGCTTGACTCCTTCTGGTGTTTGGAAACTGTGTTGCTATTGTTCATCATGACACAAATTCTGGTCTCTCTCATGACCAGCTTGTTGTTCTTTTCACTTGCTAGGCTCTCCCTGGTCCCATGTTCCTACAGTAGTACCTGGCAGCAAAACCCTAATTGGAACTTGAAATTCTCTAACATGCTGGTCCAACCTATTGACTGCTTTGATCTCACTCCACTATTGATCCCATGGTTCCTCAATTATCTTGTGTCCGTCTACTTAGATTATAGATTCAGCTCTAAAATTACAATCATTGCTCCTTTCATTCATCACAAGCTTTGGTATCTCATGTTGCTTTCTATTCTGTTAGCAGGTGATGTGTAACTGAACCCTGGTCCCTCACATCATCAGCCATGCAATGATGCCTCCTGGGCTACTACTTCAGGGCTCTGCATAGCCATGTAAACATTAGGAGCCTTACGTGTAATTTCACAGATCTGGAGGCTTGGGTATCCACTTACAACTCAGATATATTGTGCCTATTTGACAAGTGGCTTAAGCTCTCTACCCTGATTCAATCTGCCTGTTAAGAAACTATAGCCTTATCAGGAATGACAAGCTATCTCCTAAGCAGACATGGGGGAGTTGCTCTGTTTTACAAAGCACATCTAAGCATCTCGCAGAATACTATATCCCAGTCCTCTGCAGGTTAATACCTTCATGCACTTCTCCACTTGGGTGCTAAAAATCTGCATGTAGCTGTTGCTTATAACCCACCCCAGGAAAGACTGTCTGCCTTCACTAATGTGTTGGAGGACACAGTAAAATTATCAGGCCATAATGAAATGCTTATTCTTGGGGATATGAATCTAAACAGGGTTGTACAAACTCATAGCTCACTTCAATCTGTAGTCCAAAGCTTTAACCTGCATCAAGTTATAACAGTGCCCACAAGGATCTCCCCTAAAGCAACATCAAGCATGTTACTGGATTGGGTGCTAACAAATAGGGCTGACAAAACTGTGGATGCAGGCATTCTATCGGATACTATATCAGATCATGCCCCCATTTTTTGTGTGTGGCAACACTCTAGCTCACAGTCTCTGCCCCCATGCTATATCACCTTCAGGAATCATGCTAACCTGGATCTGGTGAAGTTCCTGCATGAAGTCTCGTCTGTTGACTGGTCACATCTTTCTCAGTCCCTGGATGCCCAAACAGCTCTTGACTACTTACTAGACCAATTTTATGCAGTTCAGAATAGACATACACCCCTTGTGACCCAGAGTGTTTGTGTGAAATCCATTAAGGGGTTACACAAAGATCTCCTGGCTGCATTGCATGGCAGGGACAAGAGCTGGAGGTGCTTCAGAAAATCTGGCCTCAGTACTGATTACCAGACCAATAGGGCCCAGAGAAGTGATTTCAAAAACAGGATCAGACTAGCAAAAAGCTCATATTGTAAGGGGCTTCTGTTGGAAGCATCTGGTGACCCTAGGAAATTCAGGGCACACGTGAAATCATTCCTTGGGACAAAGGAAAGTAACTTGGCTGATGAAAAGATCATTAGTGGAGTACACTGCAACAACCCCAGGATCATTGCAGAAGTGTTTAATAAGCAGTTCTCTGACCTGTCCAGCTTTACATCTATGTTCCTCCATGATCAGATCTTACCTCCACCCACTCCATCCACCCCTACTGTACTTCCCGCTCCTTTTTAATTTAAGACAGTATCTAAATCTGACATCCTGGGCCTGCTGAACACCATTTCTGATAATACTAGTGTAGGTTCTGATGGTATTGAGCCTAAACTTCTAAAACTGGCTGCACCATTTATTGACCAGCCTTTGTCTAGGATTTTTACCATCTCTCTTTATAATGGAGTCGTCCCTGATATCTTGAAAATGGCCAAAGTCACACCAGTCCTTAAGAAAGATGATAAAAGAAATATGACTAATTATTGGCCAATAGCTATATTATCAGTTTTGTGCAAAATAATGGAAAAGCTAGTGTAATCCAAGTTATTGAATTCATGACTAAATATAACTTTCTCTCACAGATTCAATATGGCTTTCGCAAAGGGCATAGCTCCTCCACTGCCTTGCTCCACCTTGCAAATGATGCTCTGCTGTGGACAATGGCCACCTCACAGGGCAATTTTTATTGACCTGACAAAGGCATTTGTCCTTATTGATCATCCTTTTCTTCTGGATAGCCTCCTAGCCCTTGGTTTCTCCCTAAACTTAGTTGCACGGTTTAATAGCTATCTATCAAATAGAACTCAGCTTGTTAGATTCAAGTCTGCTGTGTCCAGCCCCATGGCTATTAACCTAGGTGTTCACCAGGGATCAATATTAGGACCCCGTCTCTTCTCTATTTTTATTAATAGTATCTCATCAAATATCCCCGATTGTTCAGCTATCTGCTGCACAGATGACCTGATCGTGTACTTCAGTGATAAGAATATACACCACATCAACCTGACCTGTACTGCTGCTTTCATGTCTATTAAATCCTGACTTTTCCACCATAAGTTAATCCTTAATTCTAGTAAAATGCATACTATGTTGTTTGGTTCTGCAGTCAAATTAAAAAACAACCGAGATCTATTTAAAGTTTCCGGTCAGGGTGGGTTGGTCCTTGAATCAGTATGCTCTTTCAAGTATCTTGGAGAATTCCTTGATGAAAATCTTAACTTTGAGAAGCATATAACATCTACCTGTAAATCAGTTAATGCTAAAATTGGGGTAGCCTACAAAACCAGCTATCTCCTTATGCAGTCAGCTAGATTAGCCATAGCCCATGGAATCTTGATCCCATCGCTATCCTACAGGGTAGCCTCTTATCTCGGTGCATCCATAACTCTCCTCAGGAAGTGGGATACCACCTACAACAGCATACGCAGATATGCCTCAGCCTCTCCTTGGTCAAAACACCACTGTCAGCTTTATGCTGATCTGAATTGGCTACCCCCCTCTTCTGCTCAAACTCTTGCCTTTGGCTCCCTGACTGATTATATTATTAGAGCAGGTATCCCTGTCTCACTGGCCTCCCTACAAACTCCACTGTCCTCCTCTCACAGTCTCCAATCATCTGATAAATCTCTGCTGCTAATACCTAGATGTAAATCTAACAAAGGGACCCTAGCCTTCTCTCACTTGGCGGCCAAACTCTGGAACTCCCTATCTCTTGATGTTCACCTAGCCCTCAGCCATGCCCAGTTTAAAAACAAATGTCGCTACTTCCTCTTTAACCAGGTCTCCTGTGCATGCTTTAAACCCCCCTGAATTTACATTCAGCCTCTGTCTCACTTCCCCACTGCTGCTAACTGATCTCTGCTTATCCTGCCCATCTAGTTATGTTATTAGGCACTTATGTCTCATTTGAATTTGCTTCAGCTGCTCTTAACTCAGTTGTTGTTTGCTACAAGTGATTGTTGTTCACTGAATTGTTGCTACTGTCAATGAACTCTGACCTATCTTGTTATTTACTCATGTATTGTACAACTTTGTTTTGCCCTGTATTTTTGTTTTTTTTCCCTGAACTCAAAATGTATTCCCTGTTTATCCCTACCTATAGTAATCTCCTGGGTTGTGCCTGAACATTGTCATGGCTTGGCTATGGTACTTACCTGGTAAACAAAAACTAAATAAATAAATAAATAAATAACTTAGTTATTTTAATTTATTTTTACCCCAGATATTCAACACAGTGTTCTTATAACCTATGTATTAAACCTGGTAGGTGAATATTTTCAAATCCCTCCTGAAGCACGATTTCACAGAGTGACTACAAAATCACTTTTCATTCTGGATTTAAACATTTTATCTGGCTTTTTCATGAGGTGGTTTGCCAAAAAGGCCATGTTGAAAGTTTGGTAAAAAAAAATATTGAAAATTGCAGACATTTTTTTTCTTGCAGGTGTGAACCTTGAAATATTTCAATGTTAACTTCTGTCATTTTGCCATATTTTTCCATAAGAAGTATCAAAATAGTATTCTTGCAACCTCACCTCATGAACCCGGTAGGTGAAAGTTTTCAAATTGCGTATGGAAGGTGATTTCAAGGAATGACCAGGAAATCACCTTTTGGGGTGGATTTGAAAAATGTCACCTACCTTTTTCATGAGGTGGGGTCCCAAAAATGCCATTTTGAAAATTTGGTGTAAATCTATTAAAAAAAATTAAGTTTTGCAATGACATGCATTAGTTAGACTTACCTTATTTTCTCATAACGCAGTCATGGTACCAGCATGTGGACTTCTTTATGGTCGGAGAGTGCACCTATGCTGTATGACAGTTTTATATGAGTGAGGTTGTGTGGGGTGGTAGGGGGTTGGTGTGTGGTGGCTGTGAGTTTTGTGGGGGAGTAAACTGACAAATGATCATTTTTTTCTTGCAGGTTAAAGAATAAAAAAAGTTCAATGAGGAATGGTTTTATGTTTTGCAAGGGGACATAGTTGACACTGGGGACTGGGCATCACAGCATGGGGATACTTTTCAGCAACCAAGGGTGAGCACCCTGGTGCTGCCTCCTATACATTGGGGGGCTGTCCCTCTGGAGGGGAGCACATATAATGCAGCACTACTCGGGGTGGGCACTGCAGTCTACTTATAGGCTAGACAGATAGATAGATTGATAAATAGAGTGCATAGATAGATACAGTAGACAAATAATGTCAATAGAGTAATAGACAGTTAGACAGACAGACAGACATAGTGAGTAGATAAGTCAAAAGCATCTTTGGTGCACCCAGCCCACAGACCAGTGGCTCACTGCTGGCACTCAGACTGGCAGTACATCTCCTTCTGCATCTGTAGCAGTGAGAAAAGTTTTGCTGTTTTCCTACACAGAATATGATGACCAAAGGACTTCTTTCACTGATCTGGGCATCAAGGATTTTGGGGTGCCCAGAAAAGGCATTTCTGGACATCATTTTAAAAAGCAAATGCCTGAGTCTAGCTAAACAAGTCCTGTTTAGCAAGGTTCTGGTGTTTGTTTGTTAAAACTGAATCACTTTAAAGCATTTTCCATGTTTGTATTTTTTTTATTTCAAAAGGAAAAAGTCTTCATTGAGCAAGCACATTTACAAGGAGTTCCTGAGCAGGACAGCATACAATGTTAAAAAACAATGGTACAGGATACAGAGATATATAAAACATGAAAGAGTATTCACAGCAAGAGTAAGTTCATTAGGTTCACAACTCTAGACTTTTATATATACTGTAAAAATATAGAAAGAGAAGGGGCAAGCTGGCCAATGGCAACAGCAGTCTGGTGTAAGTGCTCTACCAACCCACATGAGAAACAGAGTGGTGAACAGTGCTTTTTAAGCTTTGAGTTCGAGTTCTGATCACCTTTGCTTTATTTCTTCAATTTTGAGTGGAAAATTGCTTTGATGGATTCATTGAGGACCAAGGGCAGATTGGTTTCAGGGTTTGTCTCCCTGAGATCAGGCTTGCTTGAGCAGCAGATTCTTCCAGCCAAGACCAGCCCGGAGAGTGGTGGTGGAGCTGCAAACAGCTTGCCAACCACCATGCATGCTGTTGATAAGATGTTTCCCACTATCCCACAAAAGCACCCACGGAGGCAGTTGAATCAAGCAAGTCCCAGAATTTCCATCTGTGCTGTTACCAGAGACAGTACAAGATTCTCCAACAATCTTCCCCTATTGAGGCTGGTGAGTACATGCTTGAAAAACTGGGAACAACATTAGAAAAGATATTAGCATGGACAGAATGGATTGATCTTCACTTTGAGCTATTCTAAAGAAAACTGAACTTTTATAAGCCAAAGTGAACTTGGGTAAAACCATGTCACAGGGAACAAAGAGAACTGTATTACATAAATCAACAAAAATTGACAAACATGCAGCTAAAATTGTGTCAGTGGAAGCAAATTGTTCGAGCCTCATGAAGGATAATTACAGCATAAATGGAAAGCTAGAAAATGCAGACAACTTACAATGCTATAGAAATATTCACATTTTAGTGGTTCTGGATCAGTTAGAAATTATTTTTGATTCTACAAGATATCTGGTAAAAGATATACTGATAAAAACGTTTGATTTGCCCCAGGAGAATCCTCCCCAATCACAAAGGCATTTTGGGTAGCAAAATGGGACAGAAATGTTTCAACTCCATTAAAATCTACAATTCTTGTCACTTTCAGCTTCGACTCCAATTGGGATTATATTTTCGAGTTGGCCAGGCTTAGAGGGGCTCTGGAATACAATGGACATAAATATTACATATACCCTGATTTCTGCTATGCTATGCAGCAGCGAAGAAGATTTTTATCATATCATCAAGAAATTTTGGAAACCGGCACGCAATTCTCGTTGTTACCACCAACAAAGGTGAAGATCATAAAAGATGTCAAGACACACATATTATTTGAAGTGGACCAATTTGCTTCATACCTCCGGACACAGTACTAATCCCAGGAGACTTCGGAGTCCCCTACTTCATCGGAACATGAAATTCTGGAGAATTTTGAAACAATGGACTTAATTATTTTTAGTTTTGCTTGATGGGACTGATCTGATGGATTAATGTTTAGTTTAGTTTAAAAATGTATAAAGGGAGTGTAGATGGGAATGCATCTGATATTGTGGGAACATTTAATAAAGAAAGTTATGTTATATAAAACTGTTGCCAATTGGTTTTGATTTTCCTATTTTATATCTTTTTTGTTTCAACCCCCCCCCCACCATGGAATTGTCCTAGATCTATCTTGTATGTTTAAAATATACACTAAGCATATTGGTTTACTGTTTATTATGAGTATATGTTTGTATAAATGCTAAAGTGAGTATATTATTTGTAACATAAATGATGAAAAATATTAGAAATCTTATATGATAAAAAAAGAAAGAGAAGATATTCAGGATATGACAGGTTACCTAAATTAGCAGTAAGTTCAATAAGTAATTCATTGCCAAAACATGGAGAGGAACTGTCTCATGTAAGCAATGAGACGTGACGGGTGTGCATTATGATGTGATAACCACACTGCCAGGGTGTAGTTAGGCATGAAGCTGAAAGCCAGGTGCTGGTGGCTCCTAGGGGTATGGTTATTACACCATAATGTACAACCCCTTGTGCATCACAGAATGTTTTTTTTTATTTCATTCAGAGCAAGAAATGTCCACAAACAGGGTATGTGAGAAAGACTGGGTAACCTCTCTGCACTAAAATGAACTCACACAGACATACTATTAATATGAAGATGACTGAAAAGCCAGTGGGGCAGCACTTCTCTCAGACAGATCACTCCATCTCAGTTATAGGGAAGGGAAAGGAAGAGGGAAATTGATCAGGAAAGGCACACTAAGCCAAAGCTTGTTTCCAGGTGTGACCTGGGAGCACAAGGAAGTTAAGTGACTTACTCAGGGTCACACAGTAAGCAAGTGGGGGCTGTGGGATTCAAACCCAGGTCTACAGGTTTGTATCTCAGAGCCTTAAACCAGTATGCTATACTGCCTTCTGTATGTTGGTAATGGTCTTAAAAGTACATTTCAAAAATACATTGCAGAGATGGGCTTTTGAGGTCAGGCTTATTTTACTTCTCAATATTGTAGAAGATGGCATGAACACTGATTTGGGTTTTATGTCACATTACCCTACTTGCCAAAAGAAACCTATACACACCTTAAGTACAAAGGATGGACATATAATGGGACTTTAGTGGATTTTGGTTTTTTTTGTTTTAATATTGTATGGCTATAGGGTCCCTTTTAACTGGTTATCAATATGTTGGTTTCTCACCATAACTATTTGGTGGGGGTAGGGGGATAGTGTGTTGATGTGGCTGTATGTGGGTTAGAGGCTGTGGTTTTATGAAGTAAGGCTGGCTTATATTCAGGTGCATGACATCATGATGTTACAGTGTGTTAGGATTCTTGGCTCACATACATAGTGAATTTATACTTCCTTCCAGCTAGTTATCTATATTATGATGTTACCCTGTGTGTGTATGTGTAGGGGGAGGGTTAAATTTCTTTAGTTTTTGGTTCAGATTCCTAAGACTGTTACTTTACATATAGTAGATTGATTTTATACTGACACATTATTGAACACTAAACATATTAGGACACATCATCTCATTTACTAGGGGGTCCTTGGTAGGTTTGATTTTTCATTGGGCTGTAATTCTGACAGTTGTTATTTTAAGTAAAACAATCTTGTTACAGCACTGGGGGTTTTAATGTTTATGGCATATATTATCTGGCTGAGTATACAATTGATAAATTGTCTCCAGATCGGTTTAATATTTTATGAATGTGTGAAATAGTTTGTACATTCTAGTGAACCTTTTTTTACACCTACCTATTGTCATAGATAGCACATTTCTACTTTATAGTTTTTAACATTGAATACTATCACCATTTTAACATGTACCTAAGTGGGTATTAAATCTAAAGGTATTGCATTTAATTAAGAGTGTATTCAATAACACAATTACTCATTCATAATGTAAGTTAGTGAAACTGCCTGGTCTCTTAAAGGATTCCTCTTATCTGCCTCTGTTGACATTTGACCTTGGAGTACTTCATAGCAGCCAGCTAACCTAAACTGGTTTCTTGCATTTAAACCTCTGTTTTGGTTTAAAAAAGGTATTTTAAACCAATAAGAATTCTTTCTGGGGTTTTTTGTGTATGATCTGGGTGTTAATAAATGTGATTTTCTGAACAATTGACCTTGCAAACCACAACCTGCTCCTTACAAAACTGAGCCAGGTCGGGCTAGACAGCCACTCCCTATCATGGTTCAACAGTTACCTCACAGGGAGGACACAGAGGGTAAAATGGAAAGACTCCCTGTCGGAGTCTCTTCCCCTAATGGATGGGGTGCCCCAAGGATCTATCCTTGGACCCCTTCTCTTCTCTCTTTTCACAAACGATCTCAGTAAACACTGTGGGGGTAGCTCAGTGGTACAGTATGCGGATGACGTGGTCATATACCGCCCCTCCTCTAATCTGGGAGATCTCTGCTCCGGGCTACAGGAAGACCTGGGTTCCCTTGAGCAATGGCTTGTCACCAACAGAATGATCATCAACCCTAACAAGACCAAGGCCATGCTATTTGGCCCAAGAACCCTCGGCCGGGACAGAAGCCCACATCTCAGGCTGATGACCAAATCAGGAAAAAGACTTGAGGTGGTTGAATTGATAAAATACCTTGGCTTCACCCTGGATCAGTGCTTCTCCCTCAAGGATCATGTTGACCAGGTAAGCAAAAATATTGACGCCAAACTCAGGACTTTGTATAGGCTGAAAGACCAGTTGATTCCCGCGGCCAGGGCCTCCATCGCCACAAGAGTCCTCTTCTCTACCCTCTCCTATGCGGCCCTGGTGATACAGGGAGCTGCCAAACAAGAGATGAACAGATTACAAGTTCTCTATCACAAGGTGGCTTGCTTCACCACCCTATCCGGCTCCCAGGATCACCACTGTGACACTCTGTCCAAACTAAACTGGCCCTCCTGGAAGGCCTGGCTCCAATACCCCCTACTCTGCCACACTCATAAACTACTCAACCCATCCCCTCCTCCCAGCCTCACTGGACTCATTGCCCAAAAGAGAAACCCTAGGCTCCTCAGAACAATGGACAGAACCCTCCTCGCAGTGCCAAGGGTTAGAACTAAGGCGGGGGGTAGGTTGTTCACCATCACAGTGCCCACCCTATGGAACTCCCTGCCCCCTGGTGTTCAGGATGCTACCTCTACCCACACCTTCTGCACAAGGCTGAAGGCTCATATGATGGTCACCTCCATATGCAACTGCTGAAGTGGGAGGCTCCTAAGTGGAAGCCCACCCCTCTCCCTCATATGGAAATAGTGACTATCACTGCACCCCATCTATATAGCACTGCACCCCATCTGTTGAGCTTACCCAGGAAATGTTAACTGCTAAAAAGCTACTATGTCTTACCTCTTAAATGTAACTGTTGAAAAACTACTATGTATTATGTTCCTCGCTGTCTAGTGTAATGTACCTGTGCTGTATGCTACCCCATGTATTATTCCATGTAATTCCCCGGGTCACCCCTGAAAAAGGGATCTCCGGGGCCCAGCGGGCTTACCCGGTTATCAAAATTTAATAAATAAATAAATAAGCTTCGGAGGAAAGACTTGGTTGGTCTAAAAGCTTAAGCACTGTTTTATTTTGTTACATCTATGTTGGTCCAATTAAGGTATCAAACCATTTGTTTCTGTACCTAATAAAGTAGTGATGGCAAGGAAGAAACACATTGTGAAGCTGTGAGGTTTGATGTAATGAACATGACCTTAGTCTCTGAGGCATTTAATAGCTGCTTAGACTGGACGAGGTTTATTTGCAGTTTACTGAATTCCAACTAAAGTTCAGAGAAGCAGTGGTGATATTTGGAGTCGAGATATACAGTTCGGTACCATCTGCAAAGAAGTGTAGTTTGTCATCAGTGATGGTCTTAACTAAGTCATGTATGTATAGCATAAAGAGTTGTTGGTCTAATATGGAGCCTTGAGGGACACCCCTAAGAAGAAGGGTACAGGTGGAATAGGGACCTTCTTATTTTATCTGCTGAACCTGACCAGTTAGGTAGTTAATGAATCATTACAGTGGGGCAGTGTCTAATCCTATCTTAAACAGTTTTTGAATCAATATGTTATGGTCTACAGTGTCAAAGGCCTTACAGAAGTCAAGAAAGATAGCTCCAGTAATTATTTTTGGTCAACAGCTTGTATCCAGTAATTAGTGATTTTAGCCAGAGCAGAGATGGTTCTATATCTGGGCCTGAAACCAGATTGTAGAGGAATCTTATTATAAGATCACTCCAGGAAGTCTCTTGTCTGACAGTTGATTGATGAATATTGGTCTGAAATTGCTCAGAATTCTAGTGTCACTAAATTTTATGAGAGGACTGATGTGCGTTTTCCACATTTGTGGTATATCATTATTGGCATGCGGTAAGTTGAAAAGATGGGTTATGGCTACTGTTTGATGCATGAAGTTAGACTTCAGGAGAAATAGGTCCCGTTCATCAGTCCCTGCACTTTTCTCGGTGTCTAGTCCTAGCAAGAGTTGTTCCACTTGTTTGTAGGTAATGGGTTGGAATTTGAAGGGATTGGTAGTGTGACTACCCAGTCTGTCTAGTTCCAGTGGAGGGATATGATATGATGCTGCTGGGGAAGTCTCAAATGCTAGTTCAGATGAAACAAAATGGGAGTTCGTTTCCTCCAAAATGATTTGGTTTTCTATTATGCAGTTGCCAGATTTTCTCTAGAAGGTTGGGGGCAGGTGATGAGCCATTGATGTTATTATTCAGGGAGTTTAGATAGTAACTGGCCTTTGCTGCCCTAATTTGTTTGGGGCAGGAGTTCCTTGCATGTTTAAAATTGACTCAGTCTGTATCTAGCTTTGTGTACCTGGTAGATTTCCATAGCTGGTCTCTGTTATGCAGGACTTCTTTCAACTCCTTGGTGATCCATGGGCAGGATACATTATTTACATGGTGCATTCACAAAGTATCATGCTTATTTATGTTCCTTCTAACAACCTGTTGAATATTCAGTCACTGTGTGTACCGTGCGGTCCATATAAACTTTTTGCCAGTTTAATGATGCCAATTCATTTTGGAAGTTTGTGACATTAAAACTGATCAGGCATACCTCTCAACCTCTTGCCTCATGAATCAGGGACCAGGCTTAAAAAGATCAGGGACAAAGACCCAAAATCAGGGACACATCTTTGAAATTAATATTATTCACTCAGAAAGCTGATAGAATAAGGGATTTGTGGTAAGATGCATTTTCTGAAGAAGAACATGTCTGTAACTGTAATGTTTGACATTATTTTGTGCTTTTAATCCCCACTGTTCTATCACAACAACACAATTTTTCTGCGGGACAGCAGAAAATTCTGAGGCAGCATCAGGGATGTCCCTGAAAATCAGAGACAGTTGAGAGGTATTCAGCCATTTTTTGAAGTTGAAATTAGGCTGGATTTGTGGAGTTTTTGTCTCTTTTGAACCAGAAATTACATTATGATCACTTATGTCATTTTAAAAAACTGCAGAGTGGGTGAATTCATGTGGCCTATTGGTTAGGATTAGGTCTACTAGAGAAAGATAAGCAGGGTTCTTAGATTTTGGTCTAGTTGGTTCTGATATTAGCTGAGCAAACCCTAGGTCATCAAACAGTTTTTTTTTAAGTTCAGGAAACAGCAGCACAGCTGCATATCACCACTGAACATCAAAAAGCATCATGTCACAGTCAGGCTATAAGCAAAAATTCATTGCGCCACTTATGCCAGCACACAGTTACAACATGCCCCTTCCCTAGCAGCCAAACATTTTTGTGCTAACTCTTGCGCTTTCTCAAGGCTTATAGCATGACTGTGACATGTTGCTTTTTAATGTCCAATGGTGATATGTAGCCATGCTGCTGTTTCCTGTATGTGAGTACTTTGAATTTGGCTCAATCTTTGTTTTTAGCTGCCTATTTGTTCCTCTAAGTTTTTTTTAGGTTGCTTGATTTTGCTTGTGAGCCAGTCTACATTTTAACCATCTAGTATGAGGCATTCATTAGGGTAGGCGCTAATCAAGTTACTTATGTGTTTAAGGAGTTAGTATAAACCCTTGGGGGTTTGTATGTAACACGGGTTTCACTTCCCAATGGGCAACTATCCCTGCCTGCTGCCCTAAATGCAGGTTAGGGGTCCGGGGTTCTGATTTAACTAGCACAAGGGACTCCATACCAACAATTATGCTATTCACATGGTGCCTCCATAAAGAGAGTCCTTTAAGTGGGTTAGTTGTTAAGCTAGCACAACCCTCTGGGAAGTTGTGCCTACTCACAGCCCCAACCAGTGGTCCCACACATGGAGTTGTCCCTAACACTTTATTACACATTCAATGGTACTACTATTGGTGAGCACTAAAAATATGCTTACAATAATCCCACTCGTCAACAAGGTGTGGACCTCTTACATACACCCTGTGTACCTGAAAGGGATGATTTGCAGCAACAACAGTACACCCTTTAGCTTCTCCTAGTAACTCAACACTCAGTAATAATAAGGTCAGGAATCAGTTTAACATTTAAACAACAAACTTATTTATTTGGGGATTTGAACAGAAGGTGGGGATGCAAATCAGTGTTTACCTTAAAGTAATTCTTAGATTTGGGTATTACAGGAACATTCAAAGGCATTCAACCTCTGACTAGGTTCAGTAATTGAACTCTGGGTACCCAGAATCTATGCTGTTGCAGGCCTGAGCTTTGCTGTAGGATGGCCAGCATTGCAGCTGGTTGTGGCCCTTAAACAAACAAAAAAATTATTATTATTTTTCACCTTTGGCTGTTCCAGAAGCAAATGCTGATACTTTTATTGGACCAATATAGATGTAACAAAAAGAACAAAGTGCTTTAACTTTCAGACCAACAAGTCCTGTCTCAGAAGCTTAATGGTCACTGGGCTTCCGAGGCAGGACTTGTTGGTCTGAAAGCTGAAGCACTTTGTTCTTTTTGTTACATCTATGTTGGTCCAATAAAAGGTATCAAATCATTTGCTTCTGGATCTGGTCTTACAAGGACCAATACAGCAAAGACTAAATCTGTATGTCACCTTTGGCACCTGTAACATTCATAAACACTTATTACCCAGGGAATTATAATCCTCAGACCTGATGGCCTGCAAAACAGTTAAACCACAGTGACAACTTGGAAAACAAATCAGATGGCTAACACTATTATTTTTGTGTTGCAGTGTCAAAAGCCCTGTTGTACTCACTTCACCAGGATCTCTGGATCTGGGATGAATTCCAGGCTGGTTCCTCTCGACTAATGGCCCTATGGTTGTTGGCTGCAGACTGCAGGTCTCCTCTCTCTCTTGACATGGACCAGGATACAGGAACCAAGGCTTACATGACTCACCCCCATGTGAAGGACTTTCCCCCAAGGGTGTCAACAACCTGCGATATTCTTCTCCACAGGAGCTGACTCCCTCAACCAGTCTCTCAGGAGATTTTGTAGAAC